>WOAB01000480.1:0-1258571 GCA_027886185.1 Rheum nobile
AAGATAATAAGAACGAACTCACGATGTATAGTGGAAACCCTGATTAGCAAAACTAGCTTCTCAAGGAAAAACCACTACCTTCAAGCTTCCGCTTGAGAGGATTTTGAAGTGTGTACTTGTCTTATTGATTTCTTGTTTGATTACACTTGTAGCATGGACTCCAAAACACTAGACCTCTCTGCTAGATTCGAAGATCACTCCTACAACGATGAATCCAAACTCAACCCTCAAAGACTTACACACACCTCACTCCTTTTCTTTCTCAATTTTCATTCTCTCTGTTTTTCCCGTCGTCTATGTTACAAAGAAATGAATCCACACATCTCTTAAATACAACTCGACTAACCCTAAAAGTAACAAGATAAGATTTATCCAATTAAGATACAAGAAGATATGATTTGATAGAGAGAATAATATCCCAGCCGTCCATATTAATTAAGGAAAAGATTCCTTCAATTGATATAACGGATAAGATAGAATTCTCTCTCTCCAATTATCTTATCTTAGGAAAGATTTCCTAAGATAACATAATCGGGCTTCTCTCTCCATATCTTCTCAAATCGGCGTGATCCTTAGAGCCGAAGTCTTCAATCCTTGACCGCGTGATTCTTCTGATTTGTTTCCATAATTGGCACGCTGGATTTCTTCTTTCCTTCGCAGCATCGATCTTGTTCGGCGCTTGAGTTCCTTGATAGGTAACAAAGCACATAACCAGAGCTTTGTTCCCCATCGCTCCTTTGTTGCGTTGGTTCCCTGAGACAACTGACTTTTTTCTTGAAACACTTAGTACGCAGATTAGTTGAATGTTTGTCACTATCAAAACCTAAGGAATTCAAAAAATTCCCCCTTTTTGATGGTGACAAACATCCTTGACAATAAAGCATATACATACGAGATAAAGACAGTTGTATGGGGAAATGTTCCCCACACAAGATCATAATAGTTCCCCCTCAACTCAGCAACATATGAAACCATGTGATGTTCCCCCTCAGTCGAAGCTGCCTGTCATTTTCCCCCTTTTGTCATCATCAAAAACACAGTAGAGAGTTAGAGAGGAAAAGTCACATCCAGACGAACATCATTCCCAATCGCATTAGATTGAAACGCACAAACACAGACATCATGTTAAGACAACAATAAAATAGGCAAGGATAACATTCATGATTAACATGCCAGTCAATGTCCACACAAGAATCAGAGACAAAGAAGTTCGAAAAGAGAGGGATAGATGTGCTAGGGAACCAAGGAGAGGTTGGTTGGCCAGAGAAATACAAATTAAGTACCAATGGGGCCACCAGCTAGAGCTGAAGTATGATTAGCAATGGAGTTCATCTTTTGTTCCCACTCAAAGTTTTTGCATTCTTATTGGCGTCATCATCCATCATAGGCTCAGCTAATAGAGAGTCTTTGATTCCTTATTTTCCCTTCTTTGTGTATATTCTGATGTCCCCCCCCCCCTTTTTTTTTTTTTGGAACATCACAACCTTCAGCTTGCCTTCTTTCACCAGGGATTCATTTTGAGCCTACTACGTGCATCATTAGCTTTTAAGCATGAACCCTCCTTAGGCAATTGTAAGCCGGCATCACACACCATACCTATCGAACCCTATCCACAGACCATAGTGGCAACAATTCGTATTCTCGACTTTCCAGAAAAATAGAAGAGTGTGATGCGGGGGTAATGTTACCAGAGAGGGTACAAAGAACATCACACAAAAGCATATATGAAAATTTTGCAATAATGTATAATCATGAATGAGAGGCACCCAGATGTGGATGATTAGAGGGGCTCATAGGAAGCATCAAACATGATAGCTAAGGTAAGCTGTAGAGTCAACAATCATTTGGGCTTATAATGAGGGATCAATGCATCAAGTTGACTCTTTTGGGCCGAAAGAAATCTGAGTCGTGTATAAACAAGATAGCATAGAGAATCATGCATGAAATTTTGCATATAAGTGAGGTATTAGCATGAGTCTAAGCAAGTCGTTCAACTAATGATCAAGAGAAGAGATGCAGACCAAGACATGATGATTAACCCTTCACACTTTACCATATAAATTAGCCAATCATCGAGGGAACACAACAAGTAGACAGTCAGTTTAGAGAAATCATACCTAGTTCCATACGAAACTGTTCGAATGGTTCCCTGTTTAGTGCCTTGGTGAAGATATCGGCGATTTGATCCTTAGTTCCACAGAAGTCCATTGTCACCAACCCTTTCTCCACACAATCACGTAAGAAGTGATGTCTTATCTAGATGTGCTTGGTACGTGAGTGTTGTATCGGATTCTTGGAGATATTTATGGCACTGGTATTGTCACAGAGAATGGGAGTAGAGTTAAGAAGAATACCGTAGTCGCTGAGTTGTTGTTTGAGCCATAGGAGTTGAGTGCAACAAGTAGCAGCGGCTATGTATTCAGCTTCTGCAGTGGAGAGAGCTACGAAGTTCTGCTTCTTTGACCCCCAGGAAACCAAGCACGGCCCAAGGAATTGAGCCATTCCAGATGTAGATTTTCTGTCCACTTTGTTCCCTGCGAAGTCAGCATCTGTGTATCCGACAAGATCAAGGCTTCCTCCCCTTGGATACCACAGACAGAGATCATCTGTTCCCTTCAAGTATCTCAGAATCCTCTTCACTGCTTTGAGATGTGTTTCTTTGGGATCGGCCTGAAAGCGAGCACAAAGACATACATTGTACATAATATCAGGTCTACTAGCAGTGAGATAGAGAAGCGAACCTATTATTCCTCGGTAGAGATATGGATCAATTCCTTGCTCATGTTCGTCTTTTCCTATTGGATTATTTGGAGATATGGGAGTGGTGAAGGGTTTTGCATCATTCATACCAAACTTTTTGACGCACTCCCTGAGATACTTCTGTTGGTGCACCTTGGTTCCCTCATCCCCTTGAGAGACTTGAAGACCTAAGAAGAACTTGAGTTCTCCAACCATGCTCATCTCGAATTCACTGGCCATCAGCTTTGAGAATTTCTGAACCAGTTTGTCATCTGTAGAACCAAAGATGATATCGTCCACATAAACCTGAACCACCAGAATATGCTTCCCTTCCTTCAGTAGGAACAAAGTCTTATCGACCTTTCCTCGAACGTATCCATGCGTCAGAAGGAACTGTGAGAGCCTTTCATACCAGGCCCTCGGGGCTTGCTTGAGACCGTACAAGGCTTTGTCTAGAATGTAGACGTGATCAGGTTGAGTGGTGTCCTCAAAGCCGGGTGTTTGCTCCACATAGACTTCCTCCTTGAGAACACCATTTAAGAAGGCGGTCTTGACATCCATCTATTGCAGCTTGAACCCATGAAAAGAAGAATACGCAATTAGGAGTCTTATTGCTTCTAACCTGGCAACTGGAGCAAAAGTCTCATCATAGTCGATGCCCTCCTGCTGGTTGTAACCTTTCACCACCAGCCGAGCTTTGTTCCTTGTGACCTGACCTTGATCATCCAACTTGTTCCTGAACACCCATTTGGTTCCAATCACTGTTATGTTCCTTGGGCGAGGAACTAACCGCCAAACCTTGTTTCTCTCGAACTGATGGAGTTCTTCTTGCATGACATTTATCCAGTCAGCATCCTTCAACGCTTCTCCTACAGTTTTGGGTTCTTGCAACGAAAGAAAAGCATTGAAGGCACAAAAATTTTGTAGGGAGGAACGAGTGCTTTGAGGTGCTCCCTTCCTATAGTCTGTGATGATTAGTTTGACTGGATGAGCCCACTTTTGCTAGTAGTATAGAACTTGTAGATTGTTGATGTCGAACACCTCCGAATCAGCGTTGCCATCACTTGAGCCTTCACCACCAGTATCATCATTAGGATTGACACCCTCCGTTCCTTCAGCAGAAGGGCAGTCCTCAGAGGGCTCCTCTGTACCGTGACTTGGGCTCTGTTCCCCCTGAGGTGCCTGAGAAGTATCTGGCGGGTTAGTGTGTTCTTCATTGTCACCAGAGCCAGCGGATTTGGGAGTTCTTGGTGTTGAGGGATCATTCTGAGTTTCTTGATCTTGAGAAGTACCCCCATTGACACTGCTATCAACAAGCTGAAAGAAATCATCTTCGGAAGACTCGATGTTGCCTGATTGTTCCTGCACATTGTTACCAGCCATAACAGTTTCATCAAATACAACATGAACGCTTTCCTCTACCTTTCTGGTTCTCTTGTTGAAAACTTTGTAGGCCTTGCTTTGCTGAGAATATCCTACAAAAGTTCCTTCATCACTTCTGGGATCAAACTTCCCAAGATAATCTTTCCCGTTGTTGTGGACAAAGCACTTGTAACCGAATGTACGCAAATGAGACACATTAGGTATTCTTCCCTTCAGAAGCTCATAGGTAGTTTTGTTCAGAAGAGGACGAATGGTTGCCCTGTTCAGAACGTAGCACGCAACATTCAAGGCTTCGGCCCAGAAACTCCTAGGAAGACCGCTTGAGATGAGAAGAGTGCGTGTCATGTCTTCTAGAGTCCTGTTCTTCCTTTCCACAACACCGTTTTGCTGTGGGGTCCTGGGAGCAAAGAAGTTGTGGTTGATGCCTCTGTTCCTACAGAGGGAAAGGAACTGAGAGTTCTCGAATTCGGTTCCGTGATCAGTGCGAATAGACCCCAAGGAATGACCAGTGCTTCTTTCGGCTGCCTTAAGCCAGGATTCAAACTCAGCGAACACTTCATCCTTTGTTGAGATAAAAATAGTCCATTTGTACCTGGAATAGTCATCAACAATAACAAAGACATATGCATTCCCCCCACGGCTCTTTGTGCGCATAGGCCCACAAAGATCCATGTGGACTAATTCCAGAGGACGAGTTGTACTTACGTCCCTTTTTGACTTGAAGGAAGACCTGACTTGTTTTCCTTTGATGCATGCGTCACACACGTCACTTCTCATTGCTTCAACCTTTGGAAGGCCGTTCACTAATTCATGTCTGTGAAACTTGGAGAGGAGTTGAAGGCTAGCATGTCCAAAGCGTTTGTGCCACAGGTCTGTCATCACAGCAATAGACGACAAGCATAGATCCTTGTCAGGGATGAAAGCAGGGTCGACCTTGTAAACGTTGTTGTCGCAGATCCCTTTGAGTAAGATTTTCCCTGTGCTTAGACACTCAACATGACAGTCATTAGTGGTAAAGACTACCCTATTTTTCTTGTTTTGACATAGTTGAGCCACACTAAACAGATCAAACTTGAGATTATTTACTAGATTTACGTTATCCACAGTGATGTGTTTAGAGAGTCTCACTTTATCGATACCACAAACCTCACCCTTACTTTTGTTCCCAAAAGTTATTGATGCCCCTGAGGCTGGCTGGAGAGAAGTGAACCATTCACTGTTCCCTGTCATGTGACTTGAGCATGCACTGTCAAGGTGCCAAGAACCTTTCCTTGCTTCCTCTTCGAGTTTATGAGAACCACCTTCTGATACGTTGTGACCTTTTGAGCTCATCAAACAGACCTCCTTAGAGGGAGGAGACACTTCAACATCTGAGCTGCAGTCTCCCCACTTCGCAACCCACGCTTGTTCCTCGTTGAAGACCTGAGAGGAACCTGCGGCTTTGTTGAGGCAATTTTTTGCGAAGTGTCCGTTGTCATAACAGTGAGAGAAGACAACCTTCTTCATGTCATTGTGAACCATGACCGAACCCTTAAGCCCTTTGCTTCGAGACCATATCTTCTTCATGGCTTGAGTGATGAGAGCCACATCTACATCACTTTCATGAGAGTCTCTGTCCAAGGCTTTTCCTGATGACATCTTTCCTGCAGAATCTATAACTAAGACAAACAATCTAGAGCACCAGGCTCTGATACCAATTGTTGGATCGTTAGAGTTACGTCTGAGGGAACAAAAGCTTTGTTCCCACAGAAGTTACAGCGGATAACTATAGCAAGAAAGATAATAGAACGAACTCACGATGTATAGTGAAAACCTTGATTAGCAAAACTAGCTTCTCAAGGAAAAACCACTACCTTCAAGCTTCCGCTTGAGAGGATTTTGAAGTATGTACTTGTCTTATTGATTTCTTGTTTGATTACACTTGTAGCATGGACTCCAAAACACTAGACCTCTCTGCTAGATTCGAAGATCACTCCTACAACGATGAATCCAAACTCAACCCTCAAAGACTTACACACACCTCACTCCTTTTCTTTCTCAATTTTCGTTCTCTTTGTTTTTCCCATCGTCTATGTTACAAAGAAATGAATCCACACATCTCTTAAATACAACTCGACTAACCCTAAAAGTAACAAGATAAGATTTATCCAATTAAGATAACAAGAAGATATGATTTGATAGAGATAATAATATCCCAGCCGTCCATATTAATTAAGGAAAAGATTCCTTCAATTGATATAAATGGATAAGATAGAATTCTCTCTCTCCAATTATCTTATCTTAGGAAAGATTTCCTAAGATAACATAATCGGGCTTCTCTCTCCATATCTTCTCAAATCGGCGTGATCCTTGGAGCCGAAGTCTTCAATCCTTGACCGCGTGATTCTTCTGATTTGTTTCCATAATTGGCACGCTGGATTTCTTCTTTCCTTCGCAGCATCGATCTTGTTCGGCGCTTGAGTTCCTTGATAGGTAACAAAGAACATAACCAGAGCTTTGTTCCCCATCGCTCCTTTGCTGCGTTGGTTCTCTGAGACAACTGACTTTGTTCCTGAAATACTTAGTACGCAGATTAGTTGACCAGGCTATGAAGAATAACAATGAATCAATATTCAATATAGCCAAGAGAATAAAACCAACACATATAAGAATAGGAACAAGGAATAGAAATCTCACAAACACATCAACTGTATTGCTTCAAACGTCTAGTAGAACAAAGGGAAATTAGTGCTCCATTCAGATGCAAATGAAACCCTAATGAGAAAGAAAACAACGATGCTAAAAGTCTGATGTAAAGTGTTTGCCTCTTAACCTAGAAAGAGGTCTTAAATAGGCTTAGGAAATAAGTTTAACCTAACGAAAATAGTAAAGGAAATAAAATAATAAAAAGGAAATCCAAAAATGCAAAATAAGGAAATAATGTCTTCTGGCCGCGAGGCGTTACGTGTGCCCACCGCGGGGCGGTGGCTTCTCTAGTGCGACCAGCTCTTCTCTGAGACCCACTGCCGGGTCGCAGTGGCTCTGGCGCGGGGCGGTAGCAGTTCGCCCACTCCTTTCTTCAACTCTTCTTCTTCTCTTCCGCTCTTCTATACTACCAAGTGTTGGTAGCCTTCTCCAATTAGTCTTCAAGCGGATCCTCATCCATCTTCATCATCTCCATCTAAGCTGTAAATCCCTGAATATCTTCAATTCTCTCCACATCTTCTGGATTACAGACTTAGCCTCAAATCTGATCATAAACTCCTCCAAATAATGCTAATAATTGCTAGTAAAGGTGCATGAAATGACACCTATCAAATTCCCCCATACTTAGACCTTTACTCGTCCCGAGTAAGCTAATGATAAACCTATTCCCTCAATCAAACACCAAGGCCTCAGGAAGTACAAGAAATTATGACACCAGCAACTACAACATCTCAACCATCAGCTCTAGACAAACAAAACAAGTGATGCAAAGATTATTCTAATCCTAACTCCAATCTAGCTCCTTATCGCTCCAGAGTGGCCTACCCGAGTCCTCCTTATGACTCCCCTTCTTATGACGCCGACCTCCAGAATGATCCTAAAATCACTCTTTTTTTCTTTACGCTCATTTTGCCCAGGCGCCCTCTCGGGTTTTCACCTAGCCACTCATTTCATTTTGCTAGATATCTCACAAATACCCGCATCACTCCAGTCCATTTTTGCACTGGTCTATACCAGTCGGACTACCTGCTTTTTACCTGAACTGCTCTTTCGGGTTTTCAGCTCATCCCAGGATTTTGATTGCCTTTTCACATCTTTTTGGCTTTTTTGATATTTTTTTATAGAAATACTTGAATGAAAATTACAGAAAACAAAGCTATGTACACTAGCTAGATAGACAATACAGTCTAAATCCCTCCCCCATACTTAAACCGAACATTGTCCTCAATGTAGAGAAGAGAACATCAAATGAAATAGGGGAAGGAGAAATAAACTCACTGTGGGCCGGATGGTGGTGGTGGTGGGAACCTCCCAAAGTAGTCCCTCATATGAGCGTCCATAGCATCCAGACGCTCATCTACATCAGCACGGAATTGGGTCTGCCAAGTCTGCAGACCGGTCTCTACTCGGGTGTTCCAGTGAGTCTGCTGCACCGCGAATGCATCAAATCTTGCGTACAACTCCTGCCAAGGTGTGGCATGACCATAAGAAGACGAAGGCGCATCAAACTGGGTAGGCAGAGGAGCATCATCACCCACAGAGTCAGCAGCAGCAGCAGCACCAACACTAGGGCCCTCTCCAAACGGTTCCGAAGGAGCAGCAGCAGGGGTAGCATCAGCCATAACTCTGCTATCACTGGGAATCCACCATCCCGCAAATGAAGGGGAATAAGTGAAAACCCGAGGAAGAATCAGAAAATGACCATCGTATGAAGACCAAACTAAATCACCATCCCTGCCCAATGGCTTCAGCATCGAGCACACTCTCAGGTGCGCCATATCATACACCGTATGAGCAACAGGCCGAGGAATACGATCGGTGGCAATAATCTCAGCACAAAGAAGGGTGATCAAACCACCCCCACAAATATCACGTGGCTCACCATCACGAATCCTGTTCAAGGAACTCAGAAAAAGACTAGCCCAACACGGGGTGTACGTAACAATAGACAAGATGCTTAAAAACCATTGGAAGTCCTTCAGAGGGACCTTACCATCATCAGCATGGCCAAAGAAATCTCTCATCAATACCTTGTGGATCAACCTTAAGCAAGGGTTCACCAACTTCGAATTCACCTCCTGGCCCTTCTTGAACTTCCTATGCGTGGCAGCCTCCCAAAACTCTATCATATCCGTCTCAATCAGACCACCAGACCACCCATCAGACGGTTCCTTTGTAATGCCCAGGGCACCACGAATCTCCTCAGCAGACAAAGCATACTCATGACCGTTATACGTGAACGTGATCTTCGTCAACCTCTTGTCGGCAAAACCATCAGAATACCTCTTAATAGAGGCGATGAACTAGTAGCATAGCTCGGGGTAAGCATCAGTGGACTTGTTCAGGAAGGTCCCCAGGCCACACTCTGCTAAACAAAGAGATACACACTCCAACATACCAAACTCAATCAACGTTGGCTTGTCAAAGAACTTAGTAGCCAACACCTTCCTCTCCTTCACAACGTTATACACCTCATTCTCATCCCTCGTAGAGACCTGCTTTCTACCTCTAGGTGCCATAAGTAATGAATTGAGATGCTCAAAACAAAGGGCGACCAAAGAGGACTTACAAATGAGCGAAAAACACATAGCCTGGTAGTCTCGCCACGGGGCGGTGGATGTGCCGTCGGGTCGCGGTGGGGTAACTGGGACTTCACGCCGGGTCGCGGTGGGGGTCGCTGCGGGGCGGTGGCAGGCGACGCGATGGTGGGCGACGCGAGGCGGCGGGGTTTGTGTTTGGCTCTTTTGTGAGGCTAAACTCCAAATTGGGCAAAGAAACTCAAGGTTAATGTAATTAGAGGCTAGATTCGGACCAAGAACAAGAGGGGTTGGTTGGAAAATGGGGGAATGGCTTGGAAAAGCTTGAGAGGGGAGGCTAGGTTAGGGAAGGGAAAAGGAAGAAGGGTTGATGGGTCGGTTATGTACATTGGCCCAAAGAGAAAACTCGGCCAAAAGGGGCCCAATCCGTCAATTTCTTATGTACCACTGATTTTTTTTTTCGGAGTGGAGGAAATATAGTAGACATCCACCGCGGGGCGGCGGACTTGTCACCGGGTTGCGGTGAGGTAACTGGGAGCACCGTCTCCTCTCCATTTACTTTCGTACCTGAAATGTTAGTGACAAGCGAACGAAACAAAGCAAAAGGAATTACGGAATTAATCTAGGAGAAAAGAAAAATTAAGGAAAACTACCTCGGGTTGCCTCCCGGACAGCGCCTTAGTTAACGTCGTTGGCTCGACGTACTTCAAATCAACTACCACCTAGAACAGGATCCCTTCGGAATCCTCCTAACTGTCTCCTCCTGCTAGAACTTCCCATGGAAAGGCTTGAACCTTAGACCATGCTCCCTCTTGGCCATTGACTCCTTAATTGCTTCCTTTGGAGCTTCTCCCCCATACGTAGAGCGATGTGGGAGCCGATATGGCTCAACCTGATCATGCTGCACGACACTAGATGAAGGCTTACTGCCTTGTATGGTTAGTGCAGGGGGGCAAGTACCCAAAGTAGAGGGGGTAGATTCTCCTATGACATCAAGTAAGACATCATGCTCATGCAAATCAAAAGGTTCAGCAATAGCAGAATATTCAACTATGGTCTCTACTGCACTAGTCTTAACATTTTCCTGAGTAGGATTATCAATATCACTAATGCAGCAAAGGGTAGGCAATTCAATGGAGTTGACCTTATGAATATTATGCTTAAAAATTATTCAATCGAATTCCATAGTTAAAGTTCCACTATCCACATCAATCTTCGTTATGGATGTTTTCATAAAAGGTTGACCTAACATAACAGGAGCAACCTGCTCATCATAATTCATATCCATTACGAAGAAATCAGCAGGAAAAATTAAGGGACCTATCTTAACAAGAATATCTTCCACAACACCCTTAGGAGGCACACAAGAACCATCAGCAAGTTGAATCACAATATTGGTATCATGCAAAGGTCCTACTCCTAAATCTTCAAGCAATGAGTAAGGCAAAACATTAATAGAGGCACCCAAGTCTAACATGGCTTTCTCAAATCGATGCTCACCTATAGCAATAGGAATAGTGAACGTACCTGGATCCTTGCACTTCTCAGGCATACGCTTTTGAAATACCGCCGAGACATGTTCACCAACCGGAACCTTCTTCTGGACCTTCATCTTTTGTGTCCTCTTGACGGTGCACAGCTCCTTCAAAAACTTGGCATATCGAGGAACAACCTTAATAAGCTTGAGAAGAGGGATGTTCACCTCACAGTTTCGGAATGTCTCGAAAAGATCATTGTTGTCGGCGACCCTTCTAGCTTTTAGCGCCTCGGGAAAAGGTGCTGGTGGCTTCTCGGAACCGAGAGGGGAAAAAACCGGACGAACATAATTATCAACGCAAACCTCATCGGTGGCGCTTGGATTTTGGAGGCCGGGTCACGGTAGTCTCACCGCGGGGCGGTGGTCATTGCCGCGGGGCGGTGAGCACGCGATGGGATTACTGAGGCTCGCCGCCGGGTCGCGATCAGTGTCGCCGCGGGGCGGTGATATGCATGCCTCTTCACTGGCCTCAGATCCAACTCACCGTCGGGTCGCAGTGGAGTCCACCGCGGGGCGGTGACCGATATTCTCCATCTCAAATTCGCTTTCCTTTCCAGCAATAGGAGGAACGACCAATTGCTTACCACTTCTGAGGGTGATGGCACTCACATTTTCCCTTGGATTCATTGTGGTCTGAGATGGCAAGGAATTAGATGTCCTTTGGTCAATCTTGGTCACAACATCAGCCAGTTGGCCAATCTGCCTCTCCATATTCTTTATGCTTGACTCAGTAGTCTGCACATGAGTGGCGAAGTGCTGAGTCAAGGTCTTTAGCAACTCTTCAGTAGTAGCACCAGAGTTTTGGCCTAGAGGCCTCTGTTGGTATGGGGCTCTCTGCTGGTATTGCTGTTGTGCCGGCTGTTGACCACCTTTTGGGTCACTCCACCAGAAGCCTGGGTGGTCACGCCCTCTCGGATTGTAGTTGGGTTATCCACCAAACTGCGGTCTAGGGGGTCCGTAACCTCCTACAGCATTCATTTCACCAGTACCTTCCTCTTGCAGCTGAAGACAAGTATCAGTAGGGTGGAATTGATCACAATAAATCCCACATGCTTTGACTTGTTCAGGAGTGTTTTGGTTCGCCATTCTCTTCACCATCTCCTTCAACTCAGCTAACTCATTCAGCACAGGGCTAGGTCCTGTAGGAGTCACAGCATTGACTGCCTTTCTCTGGTACGTCTTACCAAAGCTCCTGGTACTCTCACTCATCTCCTGAAATCTTTCCATGACTGCGTCCGGTGTCAGATTGAGTATGCTCCCACCGCATGCAGCGTCAACCATTCTTTTCTCTTGATCGAGCATGCCATTGTGTAAGTAGAGAACAAGATCCTGCTTGGCGTATCCGTGGAACGGGCAGCTAGAGCAAAGCCTCTTGTACCGCTCAAGATAGTCATATAGCGTCTCATCAGCACCCTGCTCAATGTTAGCAATTGCCTTTTTTAAAGCATTCGCCTTCTTTGTTGGGAAGTACTTGTCAAGAAACGCCTTGTGCAGTTTAGTCCAGGTATCTATGGTCCCTGGCGGCAAGTGATAATACCAGTCGCTAGTAGAGTCTAGCAAAGAAAAACCAAAGGCTCTCATCTTGATTTGATCCTCCATCACATTCCTTGGCTTCATAGTCATGCAGACATTGTGGAATTTACCCAGATGAGATATCGGGTCCTCTCCACTCAAACCATGGAATTTCGGGAGATAAGCAACAACTCCAGATTTCATCTCAAAGTTCACCCCTACGTCAAGTGCAGGAATGACAACAGCCAAGGGGGGGTTGTGCCCCAATGTTCGGTTTAGTCATCTCTCTCAGAGTTTCGGCCATTGCAGCAGGAGGGATGTCAACTAGCTCAACGGTCTCAACCTCGGCTTCTTCTTCTCCTTGATCGCGTAGGTTCGCACGGAAAGATCTGTCGATTTCTGGATCAAAAGCAGCTAGAGGGGAGTCAATACTATGAGTGTCGACCATAAGATAGGTCTCCACCAAAATCAATCACAAAAACACACAACAAAACAAAAAACTTCCCCGGCAACGGCGCCAAATTTGACATGGCCGAAATATGCAATGCAAATATCGTTGAATGGCCTAGTCAAAGTAAAAGTCCTAACAACCTACTAAACAGATGTATAGCAAGCAAGTAAGGGTCGAACCCACAGGGAAGATCTGATGAAGTATGCAATTATGATTAACAAGTAACAAGGAAAGGGGGTTTTGGTTATCAAGAAGAGCAAAGTAAACAGGTTTAGTTGATTTGAGAATATGATTGGGGAAAGTAGTTCCACTAGAACGAGATCCACAATACAAAGATGTAATTTGATCACAGAAATCTATTAAATCCAAGTTCTTTCACTATTGTTATGGTTGTTCCCACCCTGATCTTGATTAACTACCAATTCAGACAGTTGTTGATAGTACTTACTACAATATCAATGGAAGAAAACATTACCACTAATAAAGCAATAGAAATGCACACAAGGATATAGGATACATGCAAATAGAAGAAAACCTTACTACTTAACATGCAAATGATTCTAACTCATAATTGCGTACTCGTATTCCACTATATGCAACAATCGTGTATGCTACTAGATATGCACTCGTATTCCACTATATGCAAACCCTAGCAATTGATAAATATTACTCAACCTAGTTGATCAGGCTATGAAGAATAACAATGAATCAATATTCAATATAACCAAGAGAATCAAACCAACACATATAAGAATAGGAACAAGGAATAGAAATCTCACAAACACATCAACTGTATTGCTTCAAACTTCTAGTAGAACAAAGGGAACTTAGTGCTCCATTCAGATGCAAATGAAACCCTAATGAGAAAGAAAACAACGATGCTAAAAGTCTGATGTAAAGTGTCTGCCTCTTAACCTAGAAAGAGGTCTTAAATAGGCTTAGGAAATAAGTTTAACCTAACGAAAATAGTAAAGGAAATAAAATAATAAAAAGGAAATCCAAAAATGCAAAATAAGGAAATAATGTCTTCTGGCCGCGAGGCGTTACGTGTGCCCACCGCGGGGCGGTGAGATCCACCGCGGGGCGGTGAGATCCACCGCGGGGCGGTGAGATCCACCGCGGGGCGGTGAGATCCACCGCGGGGCGGTGAGATCCACCGCGGGGCGGTGAGATCCACCGCGGGGCGGTGAGATCCACCGCGGGGCGGTGAGATCCACCGCGGGGCGGTGAGATCCACCGCGGGGCGGTGAGATCCACCGCGGGGCGGTGAGATCCACCGCGGGGCGGTGAGATCCACCGCGGGGCGGTGAGATCCACCGCGGGGCGGTGAGATCCACCGCGGGGCGGTGAGATCCACCGCGGGGCGGTGAGATCCACCGCGGGGCGGTGAGATCCACCGCGGGGCGGTGAGATCCACCGCGGGGCGGTGAGATCCACCGCGGGGCGGTGAGATCCACCGCGGGGCGGTGAGATCCACCGCGGGGCGGTGAGATCCACCGCGGGGCGGTGAGATCCACCGCGGGGCGGTGAGATCCACCGCGGGGCGGTGAGATCCACCGCGGGGCGGTGAGATCCACCGTGGGGCGGTGGCTTCTTCTGGCGCGACCAACTCTTCTCTGAGACCCACAGTCGGGTCGCGATGGCTCTGGCGCGGGGCGGTAGCAGTTCGCCCACTCCTTTCTTCAGCTCTTCTTCTTCTCTTCCGCTCTTCTATACTACCAATTGTTGGTAGCCTTCTCCAATTAGTCTTCAAGCGGATCCTCATCCATCTTCATCATCTCCATCTAAGCTGTAAATCCCTGGATATCTTCAATTCTCTCCACATCTTCTGGATTATAGACTTAGCCTCAAATCTGATCATAAACTCCTCCAAATAATGCTAATAATTGCTAGTAATGGTGCATGAAATGACACCTATCAGTGTTCTTGGGATATCCATTGTCGTGATGTATGCTAATGGGACGTTTGGGAATTCCTTCGGATCCAAGACGGACCCTAGGTTGGCTAGTGCGTCGGCCTGAGCGTTAAGATCTCTAGGGACCTGTCTGATGTCAAATTTCCGAAATTGGTTGACTAGTTTCTTGACCACGTCCAGATAGGCTATCATTCTATCGTCTTTGGCGCTGTATGACCCTTGAATTTGATTTACGACCAGGAGGGATTCGCAAATGACTTCAATTTCTTGGACTCCTAGGTCGCGTGCCAGGATGATCCCAAATACGAGTGCTTCACACTCAGCTTCATTGTTAGTCGTGTCCCATTCGCATCTTACGGCTTGGGATATCTTGTCTCCCTGTGGCGATTTTAGCACGACCCCCAGTCCTGATCCCCTGGCGTTCGACGCTCCGTCTGTGTGGAGTTCCCATTTACCTATTTCCTCTGTTGCGAGCAGTTGTGTTGCTTCTTTGACGGCTTCCTGTTCTAGGGTTGGACTAAAATCTGCCACAAAGTCAGCCAATGTCTGGGACTTGATCGTCGTCCTGGGCTCATACTCAATCTCGTAAACACTGAGGTGTATGGCCCACTTTGCAATTCATCTTGTGAATTCTGGTTTCCTCATGATTGCTCTCATGGGATGGTTAGTGCGAACAATTATAGTATGTGATTTGAAATAGGGTTTAAGTTTGTTCGACGCCATTACCAGTGCTAGGACGAGTTTTTCCAGTGATGAGTACCTTGTTTCCGCCGGGAGTAGCGTTCGACTGACGTAATAGATTGGCGATTGCTTGCCGTCTTCTTCTCTGACCAGCACTGCGCTCACTGCAGATTCTGACATTGCTAGGTACAATAGTAGTGGCTCATCATCTTTAGGTTTTGCTAACAGTAGGGGGCTGGCCAGGTACTTCTTCAGATCTTGAAATGCGGCTTCATGTTCTTCTGTCCACTGGAAGGACTTGTTCTTCTTGAGAGCGTCGTGGAAAGGTTTGCATTTGTCCGACGACTTTGAGATGAACTTGTTTAGAGCTGTTATTCGACCTGTCAGCTTTTGTATGTCCTTGACACATCGAGGAGATCGAAGGTTGATGATGACCTTGACCTGTTCCGGGATGGCCTCTATTCCTCTTTGGGTCACCATGTACCCCAAGAATTTCCGTGACGAGACTCAAAAAGAGCATTTCATAGGATTTAGTTTCATGTTATATCTTTTTAGTACCTCGAAGCCATCGCGGAGGTGACCGATGTGGTCCCTCTTCTTTTTTGACTTGACCATCATGTCATCTATGTAGATGTAATACCCCTCATTTTAGTAAAGAGTTTTTTTTGGGTAAGTTTTCCAAACACTCGTATTGTAGTCGAATTATTTTCAGAGAAGTTCAGACTTTCTGTTAAATACTTGATCTCCGTAATAATGCCTTGAGTGGAATAAAATACATTCGACGTATTTTTGGGGTTTAGAATAATTGTTCGGGTACGAATATATTTAACCCGGGGTTAAAACCCATATCCAAGATTTTTCTCGGTCAAAAATGGGCTTCCCGGTCAAAAATGGGCAAAAGGCACAAAATTGGCCTTGACCGCACCCGCGGCCATACCCACCGCACCCCGCGGTCAAGAACTGGTCGCCACCGTACCCCGCGGTGAGACCCACCGTACCCGCGCCGTGATGATGGCTTCTCTGCTCCGCCGAACTCGTCTGAGCTACTTGCCGATCTTGTCCCCGGTGAGGCGGTGGGAGATGGGGCCAACTGGACTCCTTCTGGCTCCTTGATGGCCTATAAAAGGAGGAAGCTAAGAGGAGGAGGCCATTCCTCTCTCTCTCTCTCCCTCAAATCTCTCTTTCTTTCACTTCCATTGTCGCCGGAGTTGCAAGCGTCGCCGAAGTTGCCATAGGAGGAGGAGGTGCCCTCAAGGTGGTGGTTAGTGACACAAGGAGTTTGGAAGTCGAAACCAACCCAAGTCGAGCCCCATCGTCTTCCCCGGTGAGTTTTCGCTGTCGGCGTCTCGCCTCTGTAGCCTCGCCGCACCCGCGGTCAAGCCGCCGCACCTGCGGTGGGCCTGTGCGTGTGTGGTTGTGGCTTGGGCTTTGTGATCTCGTTTGGGACTTTTGTTCCTTCGATTTCGTTCATTTTTCTTTAGATTCGTACTATTTATTGTCGAATCTAACTTAGGGTTTCGTTATGGGTCGTTCCGTAAGAAATCATAATCTGAGTTCTTCCTCGTTTCGGACCCGGAAACCCGTCGTATCAAGCTTCGTTGAGCTTTGTCTAATCTAAGGCAAGTGGCGGTTCGCTCTTGCTTATCATTCCATATTTATATTGATTCTCAATTGTTTAATTGTTAATTAATTTGGGATGAATTGTTGTTTTCGTCTGGGAACATTTTTGATAACTGTATGTGATTTTAAAAGAGATATTATTATAGGTTGTATATTGCTAGAACAATGCTGTTATATATATATATATGATTGAAATACAGATATTATAATAGGTTGTATATACTGTTAGAAACAACGCTATTATATATGTTATTGGCCTCGATGGCTTTGATGTGAATTATTGCTCTTATGTTTTAATTGTTTAGTTAGAACGAGTATTCGTAGGAACACTATGTACCTTGTGAGGTTTAGTGGTTTCTTGATAATGGTGCTAGGATGATTTTCCCTAGTATCTTCGGTCATGACCTTACCCTTACTTAGGGTATGTGCACACAGCTGGTGCCGCCATTTGGGATGTATTCCCTTTGATATCTCTTGTGAGGAGATCCGATATCTCTCGTGAAGAGATCTTAAAAGCTTATAATGTGAAATGTACATTTTGGAATTAAATAAGATAAGTGCTTTAGTGCACATAATTAATGAACCTTGGGCGAGAAGTACAACGTGGAAACTCGTCTGGGCTTGGATTAGAGTAAGTCCACCTTCCGAATCTGAATTCGCATTATGCGGTGAGGTTGGTCGTGGACCCAAATAGTCAAGTCGCTTTTAAACGTTTGCGTGAAACTTTAATGTTCCCAAACACTTGTCATACTTCCGATAAGACTCAATTCGTTGGAGTCTTCTCTTCATATGTTTCCTTAAGACTCATTCTTTCAGAGTCCTTTCTCTTGATCATGCCTTTTCGTATATTTCAGTAGGAGTATGGTGGTTGACTATCGTCATCGACTTTTATTCGAGAAGCGATGAGTCTAACCTAATACAACTACTTAGAACCTTTCTGTTTTACCCTTGCATAGTCTTTCATTAGACTAACCAACCGGTTATATTCCCTTGCATGGTTGGCTGGTGTTATCCGTCTCATACGGCACATCAGATAAACTGTAGTTCCGATGAAGGCTAGAAACGAAAATGATGGCAGTTGGAATTTTGAAGAGTTTTACCAGGTTGAGATTCCTTGGCGGGTGATCGTTTAGATCAAGACCCTTGTGTCCTTTATTTTAAAGACTTTCTCTGTGTTAAACATATTTTATGTCAAGACTAATATGTATTTTAGTTGTATTTCGGATTATGGATGTAATGCCGAGACAATGATTTTAATCAAAAGTTATGATATTTTGTATTATAACTGTTGTTTTATGATTTATATAAACGGGTTAAGTCTGGGGTGGCTTCGGATGTGAAATCTGAGGTCACTGGCGGTAATACCTTTCAAGGATATATATTTGGGGGTGTTACAGATCTGGTATCAGAGCCGAATTTTTTTTAACAAACGGGTGGGTTTTAAAACATTTTCTTGGAACGAAAATTTTTGTAAACCGTTTAATCGTTTGAAACTGAGAAATGTTTTCGGAAGCTCTGAATTGCCAAGTAAAATTTTATTCTGCCGATCTAGTCGTGCCTTCACTTTAGTCTGATATGGAAGCAAACATCTTAATTTAGAAAGACTAACTCTTTTCTCGTCACCCGTAGGTTATGGGTGCATGCTTTTCTCTTCGAAGGGACTCGGAAGAAGCCGAGGTGGCTCCGCCATCTCCATTAAGGCTTGAGTTTCCAGTTCCCCTGCGATGCTTCGAAGTAGGAGAATCAAGTAGTCCACCCGAGGAGGTGAAGATTGTACTACCCGGGTCAGTAGTACTAGTGTCCGATAGGGCCAAGGTTCCAGTGGCAGAACCTACAGAGGAGCCAAGGGAGGACACGGAAAATGAAGAGGAGTGGTCAAGATATGCAAGAGGGCATTACAACGACGACTTCTTGATTGAGATGATTCCCGAGGAGGATCCTGAAGAAGACCCGAAAGAGGATCCGGAAGAAGAGGAGGACCCCGATGAGGACCTCGAGGGACAGGGCCACGAGTCTGATGGCTTAGAGCGTTTGTTGGTAGGAAGCGATGACCCGGGAATGGAGTTTATCTATCCAAGTCCGGAGTTGCCGCCTGAGCAAGAGTACTCGCCATTGACTTCGGCCGATTGGGGTACACTTTACAAGGTGGTATTTCCCAGGAGAAGGAATGGTCCACGAAATGCATCTGAGAACTCACATCCTATTCCTGCTCAGAGAAGGCTAATGTTGAGTCCTGACTCGCGAGAGGCACTTCGCCTGAGTCAGATGATTTCCCCTGAAGAGCGTCGTCAGATGGATGAGGCGGTTGAGCATGCTTGAAGAAGGGCAAGGCCAAACAATGAGCCATGTGCTCCAGGACCGAGCAGGGTGAGGAGTCTTTCACCAGACTCCGATGGTAAACCCCGTTCGAAGAAGCCATGTATGAGGAGTGACGATTACAGGAAATGTTTCAGGGCGCCATGATTGGGCCAGTACTGATTAGCAGTTCCCTTTGTAGTATATCAATGATTGTTTTGTTAAGAACCTAATTCTCCGGGCAATTTTGTTTTGATGCTCGGGAGATCCCTTTTGTAAAACGTATTAGCTCAGTTGAGCTTATCAATGAAAATTACCAAGTTTGATCTATTCTGAGTTAATTTTATTACGTTAAGTATATTGAATGATATTAATGTAATAAAATACTTGGAATTTGATCGATAAACAGATGGTGAACACAAGGAACACCATTCGTACTGGTGTTGGGTCAAGCAACGACCCCAGACCAAACGTGAGGAATGTCGCAAACCCTGTGGAGGAACACGAGTCTGTTTCCAACAACAATCCTGGAGGCAGTGACCAAGCTCAGGTCAACGCCCCAGTGGTATTTGGCGCCGCAACAATAGAGGCAATTCGGGGGATTGTAATGCAAGCATTCACCGACATCATGCGACCAATTACGCCTCAGGTACAGGCTGTGCCAATTCCTCCAGCGGTTCCTAGATTTGAGGAGCCAGTTGTCCATGCGCCGCAAGAAGAAGCAGTCAGGAGTAGAGGCGACTATGGCCGAGCACTGAAGGCCATAAGCTCTATGACGGTGGCTAAAAGTGCACAGTGCAAGTATCGTTGCTTAGCCTAGTCAAAGTAAAATATCCTAACAGACCCACTAAACAGAAGTATAGCAGACAAGTAAGGGTCGAACCCACAGGGAAGATCTGATGCAGTATGCAAGTGTGAATGACAAGTAACACGAACGGGGGTTTAGTTATCAAAAGAACACAAAGCAAGCAAAGCAAACAAGTTTGGTTTAGTTGAGGAAATATAATGAGGGAAAGTAGTCCTACTAGAGCGAGATCCACAGTACAGAGATATAATTTGATCACAGAAATCTATTTAATCCAAGTTTTTTTACTATACTTATAGTTGTTCCCACCCTGATCTTAAATACTATTGATTCTCACAATTGTCAATAGACTTATTACTATGCCAATGATAAAATACCACTGATTCTCACAGTTGTCAGTATACTTTACCACCAATACAGCAATAGCAATGCACACAAGGATATATGATACATGCAAATAGAATGACGTACTAATACTCGCATGCAATTGATTCTCACTCACGATTGTACGCTCGGAACCCCTATACGCACAATCGTGTTTGCCACTAGATATGCACTCGGAACCCCTATATGCAATCCTAGCAATTGATAAAAAGCATTCAACCTAGTTGATCAGGCTAAGAAGAACAACAAGAAATCAATAATCAATATAACCAAGAGAATCAAACCAACACTTATAAGGATAAGAACAAGGGATAGAAATCTCACAAACACATCAACTGTACTGCTTCACACGTCTAGTAGAACAAGGGAAAGTTAGTTCTCCATCAAAGGGGATGAAAAACTCTAATGTGAAATAACGTCTGAAAAATCGTGTGTAGGTAAAAAGTCTCTAAGTGTCTCTCTATCTTAACCTAGAAAGAGGACTTAAATAGTCTTAGGAAACTAGGTTAAACTAATGCAAACAATAAAGGAAACAGAATACTAATAAAATCAAATCTAAACGAAATAAAAGGAAAGTAACAGTCTTCTGGCGCGAGGCATCAAACACGGCCACCGCGGGGCGGTGAGATCCACCGCGGGGCTTCAGGCTCTCCACCGCTGGGCGGTGGCTTACTCTGGCGCGGGGCTTCAACCTTCTCTGGGAGTCACCGCCGGGCCGCGGTGAATCTGGCGCGGGGCGGTGAGCTCACTCCTTCAGCTTCTTCAGCTCCTCTTCTTCTCTTCTGCTGCTCTTCAATCCTACCAAGTGTTTGGTAGTCTTCTCCAAGTATGCTCCAGCAGCTCCATCTCCATCTAAGCTGTAAATCCTGGGATATCTTCACTTCTCTCCACAACTTCTGGATCACAGACTTAGCCTAAAAACTCATCCAAAACTCCTCCAAATCATGCTAATAGTTGCTAGTAAAGGTGTATGAAATAACACCTATCAAATTCCCCCATACTTAGACCTTTACTCGTCCCGAGTAAGCTAAAGAAAAACTCACTCTCTCAATCAACACCAAGGCCTCAGGAAGTACAAGAAAATATGACACTAGCAACTACAACATATCAACAATAAGCTCCAGACAATCAAAATAAGTGATGCAAAGATAATCTAATCCTAACTCCAATCTAGCTCCTTATCACTCCAGAATGGCCTACCCGAACTTCTTATACCACTTCTTCTTATGACACCTTGCCAAGGAATATCGAGAAATCCTAGAATCACTCTTCTTCTTTTACGCTCATCTTGCCAAGGCGCCCTTTCGGGTTTTCACCAAGCCACTCATTTCATTTTGCTAGATATCTCACATATACTCGTATCACTCCAGTCCACTTTTGCCCTGGTCTATACCAGCCAGACTACCTGCTTTTTACCTGAACTGCCCTTTCGGGTTTTCAGCTCATCCCAGGATTTTGATTGCCTTTTTACTTCTTTTTGGCTTTTTTTATTTTTTTATTTTTAAGAAATCCGAATGCAAAATTACAAAACAAAAATGCAGAAAACAAAAATGCAGAATCAAAGCTATGTACACTAGCTAGCTAGATAGCAAGTCTATATCCTTCCCCCATACTTAAACCACACATTGTCCTCAATGTATAAGAGAACATCAAATGAAATAGGGGAAGAAGAAAATAAACTCACTGCGGGTCCGATGGTGGTGGTGGTGGGAACCTCCCGAAGTAGTCCCTCATATGAGCGTCCATGGTGTCCAGACGCTCATCTATATCAGTACGGAACTGGGTCTGCCAAGTCTGCAGACTGGTCTCTACTTGGGTATTCCACTGATCTTGCCGCACTGAGAATGCGTCCCATCTAGAATACAACTCCTGCCAGGGTGCGACAGGACCGTATGAAGATGAAGGTGCATCAAACTGGGTAGACATGGGGTCATCTCCACCCACAGAATCAGTAACAGCAACATCAACACCACCACTAGGGCCCTCCCCAAACGGATCTGAAGGAGCAGCAGCATGAGCATCATCATTCGTCATTCTGCTATCATTGGGAATCCACCAACCCGCGTAAGAAGGAGAGTAGGCAAAATCCTGGGGAACAATCAAAATGTGGCCATCATAGGATGACCAGACCAAGTCACCATCCTTTCTCAATGGCTTCAGCATCGAGCACACCTTCATGTGCGCCATATCAAACACCGCGTAGGCAATAGGCCGAGGAATCTGATCGCAAGCTATCACTCCAGCACAAAGGAGGGTAATCAGACCACCCCCACAAATATCACGTGGCTCACCATCACGAATTCTCTTCAAGGAACCCAAGAAAAGGGTAGCCCAACACGGCGTGTACTCAACAACCTCCAAGATGCTCATAAACCACCGGAAATTCTTCAGAGGGACCTTTCCATCATCAGCGTGGCCAAAGAAGTCTCTCATCATCACCTTGTGGATCAACCGCAGACACGGGTTCACCAGCTTCGAATTCACCTCCTGGCCCGTCCTGAACGTTCGGCCCGTAGCAGCCCTCCAGAACTCCATCATCTCTGACTCTAGAATTCCACCAGACCACCCATCAGTTGGTAGCTTTGTAATGCCCAGGGCATCACGCACCACCTTAGGAGACAAAGAGTAGTCACGCCCATTGTAGGTGAACGTGACCCTCAGCAGATGCTTGTCGTCCAAGCCATTAGAGTACCTCTTGAAAGAGGTGATGAACTGGTAGCAAAGCTCTGGATATGCAGGGGCAGCCTTGTTCAGAAACTCCCCTAACCCACACTGTGCCAAGCACATGGACACACACGCCAACATTCCCATCTCGGCCAAGGTCGGCCTATCAAAGAACTTAGAAGCCAACACCTTCCTCTCCTTCACAATGTTATAAACCTCACTCTCATCCCTCGGAGACACTTGCTTCTTGCCTTTAGGTGCCATAAGTAAAGAAGTGAATTGCTCAAAACAAATGGAAGCCAAGGGGACTTACAAACGAGCACAAACGATGACTCTTGGATGCCTCGACGCGGGGCGGTGGATGAATCGCCGGGTCGCGGTGAGGACAACTGGGAGGTCTGGCCGGGTCGCGGCGAGGTCGACGCGGGGCGATGGCAGCAGCGACGCGAAGCGGGTACAACGCGGGGCGGAGCGACAGCGAGGCGGGACTTACAGCGACGCGGTGGGGATGTGTTTGGCTTGTTTGTGAGGCTAGACTCCAAATTGGGGGATTTGGGCTAGATTTGGCTCAAGGTCGAGAGGGGTTGTGGGAGAGTGGAGGATAATGTCTTAGGAGCTTGAGGGAGGCGTGAGAATGGAGGGTGTGAGATAGTGGGGGCTAGTTTAGGGGAAAGGTGAAAGGGAAGGAAGGGATGATGGGCCGGGTATGTACCATGGCCCAAAAGAGAGAAATCTTGGCCCAAAAAGTGGCCCAATCCGTCAAAACCTTAGTTACCACTCAAGAAATAAAAATTTTGCTCACCCGTTTAAGGTTTTTTTTCGGGGCCCTTTATTCTTGTTTTTTTTTATAGAGTCGAGAAATCATACCTGACCTCCACCGCGGGGCGGTGAGGAACGCCGCGAGGCGGTGGGAATGGCTGGGCACAATGTCTCTTCTCAAGTTTACTTTCGTACCTGAAATGTGAGTAACAGGCGAACGAAACAAAGCAAAATAAACTACAAAAATAATCTAAGGAAAGAAAATCAAAGAAAGACTAACACGGGTTGCCTCCCGGACAACGCCTTGGTTATCGTCGTTGGCTCGACGTACTGCAAATCAACTACCATCTGGAGTAGGATCCCCTCGGAATCCTTCTACTCGTCTCTTCAGGTTGAGACCTCTCATGGAAAGGTTTAAACCTTAGACCATGCTCCCTCTTTGCCATTGAATCCATGCTTACTTCCTTTGGAGTATCTCCCCCATACTTAGAGCAATGTGGGGGCCGATATGGCTCGATCTGAATATGTTGCACATCACTGGATAAAGGTGATAGCAACATGCATGTGAGACTTAATCAAAGACCTCCAAGGAAGAGGCACAAGCAAATGGTGAAGTCTTGTGCAAGTTCGGAATTGAACTGTTGATTTGGTTATGGACAGTCTTCGGTAAAATGGCCATAACTATGGCTAGAAAATTGATCTCGTGACGATTCAAGATGCGTTGGAAAACTGATTCAAAGATCTACAACTTCATAGTTTACGCCGAATCAAGATTCAAACAAGAAGATGGTCAAAACTGAGTTTTACTGCAAACTGTGCCAAGAACTCGACCCAGAACTCGGCCGAGTTCTGGGCCGAGTTATCAACCCCGGCCGAGTCCTTGCAACAGTGAAGAACTCGGCCCAGAACTCGACCGAGTTCTGGACCGAGTTGTCGACGGAATTGCCGTGCCCAACCGAGTTGCTGCTACAGTGAAGAACTCGGCCCAGAACTCGACCGAGTTCTGGACCGAGTTGTCGGTGATTTTTCCGTCTCTGCTCGAGTGCATTTACAGACGACAACTCGGCCCAGAACTCGGCCGAGTTCTGGACCGAGTCGCGGCCCACGTCAGCGTTTTCGCTTCGTCGTCTCTTCGTTTGCTGAACAATTTTAATATTATTTTATGTTATTTTATTTAACCTATTTAAACACTTGAAACCCTAGTTTGTATTCTTTACGTTGGATTTTAGTTTACAAGTTGAGTTCGCTCCTTAGAAGTTGAGTACGCTCCTTCCTTGAATCCTAACGTCAACCCTTCGATCTCCGGATCAACCTATCCCGTAGCTCGTCGCTTCGAGCAAATCATTCACCGTCTCTTCGGTACTCAAGGTCATCTCTTTGACCTCTTCGTCATCTCTTTGACGCGTTAGAAAGGGTTATCTCTTTAACCCTAGGAAAGCCATCACTTTGGTTACGGAGGAGAAGATTCAACCTAGCTTGAGGAGTCAAGATCCTACATCGCGACATCGCCCAGGGGTTGTTCGCATCAACTGGTATCAGAGCCTTTTCCAAGCTAAGTTTATTCTTCTTTCTTTTGTGATTCTTGAAATTCTTCCGCTAGCAAACCCTAGAATGGTGAAGTCTTGTGCAAGTTCGGAATTGAACTGTTGATTTGGTTATGGACAGTCTTCGGTAAAATGGCCATAACTATGGCTAGAAAATTGATCTCGTGACGATTCAAGATGCGTTGGAAAACTGATTCAAAGATATACAACTTCATAGTTTACGTCGAATCAAGATTCAAACAAGAAGATGGTCAAAACTGAGTTTTACTGCAAACTGTGCCAAGAACTCGGCCCAGAACTCGACCGAGTTCTGGACCGAGTTGTCGACGGAATTGCCGTGCCCAACCGAGTTGCTGCTACAGTGAAGAACTCGGCCCAGAACTCGACCGAGTTCTGGACCGAGTTGTCGGTGATTTTTTCGTCTCTGCTCGAGTGCATTTACAGACGACAACTCGGCCCAGAACTCGGCCGAGTTCTGGACCGAGTCGCGGCCCACGTCAGCGTTTTCGCTTCGTCGTCTCTTCGTTTGCTGAACAATTTTAATATTATTTTATGTTATTTTATTTAACCTATTTAAACACTTGAAACCCTAGTTTGTATTCTTTACGTTGGATTTTAGTTTACAAGTTGAGTTCGCTCCTTAGAAGTTGAGTACGCTCCTTCCTTGAATCCTAACGTCAACCCTTCGATCTCCGGATCAACCTATCCCGTAGCTCGTCGCTTCGAGCAAATCATTCACCGTCTCTTCGGTACTCAAGGTCATCTCTTTGACCTCTTCGTCATCTCTTTGACGCGTTAGAAAGGGTTATCTCTTTAACCCTAGGAAAGCCATCACTTTGGTTACGGAGGAGAAGATTCAACCTAGCTTGAGGAGTCAAGATCCTACATCGCGACATCGCCCAGGGGTTATTCGCATCAACTGGTATCAGAGCCTTTTGCAAGCTAAGTTTATTCTTCTCTCTTTTGTGATTCTTGAAATTCTTCCGCTAGCAAACCCTAGAATGGTGAAGTCTTGTGTAAGTTCGGAATTGAACTGTTGATTTGGTTATGGACAGTCTTCGGTAAAATGGCCATAACTATGGCTAGAAAATTGATCTCGTGACGATTCAAGATGCGTTGGAAAACTGATTCAAAGATATACAACTTCATAGTTTACGTCGAATCAAGATTCAAACAAGAAGATGGTCAAAACTGAGTTTTACTGCAAACTGTGCCAAGAACTCGACCCAGAACTCGGCTGAGTTCTGGGCCGAGTTATCAACCCCGGCCGAGTCCTTGCAACAGTGAAGAACTCGGCCCAGAACTCGACCGAGTTCTGGACCGAGTTGTCGACGGAATTGCCGTGCCCAACCGAGTTGCTGCTACAGTGAAGAACTCGGCCCAGAACTCGACCGAGTTCTAGACCGAGTTGTCGGTGATTTTTTCGTCTCTGCTCGAGTGCATTTACAGACGACAACTCGGCCCAGAACTCGGCCGAGTTCTGGACCGAGTCGCGGCCCACGTCAGCGTTTTCGCTTCGTCGTCTCTTCGTTTGCTGAATAATTTTAATATTATTTTATGTTATTTTAATTAACCTATTTAAACACTTGAAACCCTAGTTTGTATTCTTTACGTTGGATTTTAGTTTACAAGTTGAGTTCGCTCCTTAGAAGTTGAGTACGCTCCTTCCTTGAATCCTAACGTCAACCCTTCGATCTCCGGATCAACCTATCCCGTAGCTCGTCGCTTCGAGCAAATCATTCACCGTCTCTTCGGTACTCAAGGTCATCTCTTTGACCTCTTCGTCATCTTCTTGACGCGTTAGAAAGGGTTATCTCTTTAACCCTAGGAAAGCCATCACTTTGGTTACGGAGGAGAAGATTCAACCTAGCTTGAGGAGTCAAGATCCTACATCGCGACATCGCCCAGGGGTTGTTCGCATCAACTGGTATCAGAGCCTTTTCCAAGCTAAGTTTATTCTTCTTTCTTTTGTGATTCTTGAAATTCTTCCGCTAGCAAACCCTAGAATGGTGAAGTCTTGTGCAAGTTCGGAATTGAACTGTTGATTTGGTTATGGACAGTCTTCGGTAAAATGGCCATAACTATGGCTAGAAAATTGATCTCGTGACGATTCAAGATGCGTTGGAAAACTGATTCAAAGATATACAACTTCATAGTTTACGTCGAATCAAGATTCAAACAAGAAGATGGTCAAAACTGAGTTTTACTGCAAACTGTGCCAAGAACTCGGCCCAGAACTCGACCGAGTTCTGGACCGAGTTGTCGACGGAATTGCCGTGCCCAACCGAGTTGCTGCTACAGTGAAGAACTCGGCCCAGAACTCGACCGAGTTCTGGACCGAGTTGTCGGTGATTTTTTCGTCTCTGCTCGAGTGCATTTACAGACGACAACTCGGCCCAGAACTCGGCCGAGTTCTGGACCGAGTCGCGGCCCACGTCAGCGTTTTCGCTTCGTCGTCTCTTCGTTTGCTGAACAATTTTAATATTATTTTATGTTATTTTATTTAACCTATTTAAACACTTGAAACCCTAGTTTGTATTCTTTACGTTGGATTTTAGTTTACAAGTTGAGTTCGCTCCTTAGAAGTTGAGTACGCTCCTTCCTTGAATCCTAACGTCAACCCTTCGATCTCCGGATCAACCTATCCCGTAGCTCGTCGCTTCGAGCAAATCATTCACCGTCTCTTCGGTACTCAAGGTCATCTCTTTGACCTCTTCGTCATCTCTTTGACGCGTTAGAAAGGGTTATCTCTTTAACCCTAGGAAAGCCATCACTTTGGTTACGGTGGAGAAGATTCAACCTAGCTTGAGGAGTCAAGATCCTACATCGCGACATCGCCCAGGGGTTATTCGCATCAACTGGTATCAGAGCCTTTTGCAAGCTAAGTTTATTCTTCTCTCTTTTGTGATTCTTGAAATTCTTCCGCTAGCAAACCCTAGAATGGTGAAGTCTTGTGTAAGTTCGGAATTGAACTGTTGATTTGGTTATGGACAGTCTTCGGTAAAATGGCCATAACTATGGCTAGAAAATTGATCTCGTGACGATTCAAGATGCGTTGGAAAACTGATTCAAAGATATACAACTTCATAGTTTACGTCGAATCAAGATTCAAACAAGAAGATGGTCAAAACTGAGTTTTACTGCAAACTGTGCCAAGAACTCGACCCAGAACTCGGCTGAGTTCTGGGCCGAGTTATCAACCCCGGCCGAGTCCTTGCAACAGTGAAGAACTCGGCCCAGAACTCGACCGAGTTCTGGACCGAGTTGTCGACGGAATTGCCGTGCCCAACCGAGTTGCTGCTACAGTGAAGAACTCGGCCCAGAACTCGACCGAGTTCTGGACCGAGTTGTCGGTGATTTTTTCGTCTCTGCTCGAGTGCATTTACAGACGACAACTCGGCCCAGAACTCGGCCGAGTTCTGGACCGAGTCGCGGCCCACGTCAGCGTTTTCGCTTCGTCGTCTCTTCGTTTGCTGAATAATTTTAATATTATTTTATGTTATTTTAATTAACCTATTTAAACACTTGAAACCCTAGTTTGTATTCTTTACGTTGGATTTTAGTTTACAAGTTGAGTTCGCTCCTTAGAAGTTGAGTACGCTCCTTCCTTGAATCCTAACGTCAACCCTTCGATCTCCGGATCAACCTATCCCGTAGCTCGTCGCTTCGAGCAAATCATTCACCGTCTCTTCGGTACTCAAGGTCATCTCTTTGACCTCTTCGTCATCTCTTTGACGCGTTAGAAAGGGTTATCTCTTTAACCCTAGGAAAGCCATCACTTTGGTTACGGAGGAGAAGATTCAACCTAGCTTGAGGAGTCAAGATCCTACATCGCGACATCGCCCAGGGGTTGTTCGCATCAAAAGGCTTACAGCCTTGTATGGTTAGTGCAGGGGGGCGAGTGCCCAAAATGGAGGGAATGGAATCTCCTATGTCATCCAACAAGACATCACCAACATGTAACTCATGCGACTCAATAGGTTCATCAATAGAAGAGCAATCAACTATGGTATCTACTGCATCAAGTTTAACATTTTCAGGCATATGATTATCAATATCACTAATGCAGCAAGGGGTAGGCACTTCAATGGAGTTGGCTTTATGAATATTGTGCTAAAAAATTATTCCATCAAATTCCATAGTCAAAGTTCCACTGTCTACATCAATCTTTGTCATGGATGTTTTCATAAAAGGTCGCCCTAGCATAACTGGAGCGACTTGCTCATCATAGTCCATATCCATAACAAAGAAGTCAGCATGAAAAATCAAAGAGCCTATCCTCACAAGAACATTTTCCACAACACCCTTAGGGGGTACACAAGAATCATCAGCAAGTTGTATAACAATGTTAGAATCATGCAAGGGTCCTATTCCTAAATCCTCAATCAAAGAATAGGGTAACACATTAATTGAGGCACCCAAGTCTAACAAGGCTTTCTCAAATCGATGCTCACCTATAGTGATAAGAATAGTAAATGTACCTGGATCCTTGCACTTCTCAAGCATGCGTCTCTGAACTACTGCTGACACATGTTCACTCACTGGAATCTTCTTTTGAGCTTTCTGCTTCTGAGTCCTCTTCACGGTGCACAGCTCCTTCAAGAACTTGGCATATCGAGGGATAGCCTTGATAAGCTTGATCAGGGGAATATTCACCTCACAGTCCCAAAATGTCTCGAACAGGTCACTATCGTCAGCTACTCTCTTAGCTTTCAGCGCCTCAGGAAAAGGTGATGGGGGCTTCTCAGAACCCAGAGGGGGAAACACGGGGTGAACATAATTATCAACATAGGTTTCTTCAGCGGAGATAGATTTTTGAGGGGCAGATCGCGGCAGAACCACCGCGGGGCGTTGGTCATCGCCGCGGGGCGGTGGGGTCGCGGTGAGATTACTGGTACCAGCCGCCGGGTCGAGGTGAAAGTCACCGCAGGGCGGTACTAACAGGTCTTCTTTACTGGCTCCTCCTTCAATTTCTGATCAGGCCGTGGTAGCATCCACCACGGGGCGTTCGGTGATTTTCTCCTTCACAATCTCGTTCTCCTCTTTAGCAATAGGAGCAACGACCAACTTCTTACCACTTCTGAGCGTGATAGCACTCACGTTCTCTCTGGGGTTCACAGTAGTTTGAGAGGGCAGGGAGTTGGAAGTCCTTTGGTCGATCTTAGTCACAACATCAACTAATTGACCAATTTGTCTCTCCATGTTCTTCAAACTTGACTCAGTAGCCTGCACATGCGTGGCGAAATGCTGAGTCAAAGTCTTTAGCATCTCTTCGGTAGAAGCACCAGAGCTTTGGCCTTGAGGCCTCTGTTGGTATGGGACTCTCTGCTGGTACTGTTGTTGTGCCGGCTGGTATTGTTGTTGCTGCACTGGCTGTTGACCACCTTGAGGGTCACTCCATCTAAAACCTGGGTGGTCTTGCCCTCTCGGGTTATAATTGGGCTGTCCACCAAACTGTGGTGGGGCATTCTGATTTGTTGAGGGGCATTCTGATTTGTTGAGGGGCATTCTGATTCGCCATCCTCTTCACTATCTCTTTCAGCTCGGCTAAGTCGGTCAACACTGGGCTTGGTCCGGCAGGGGTCACAGCATTGACCGCCTTTCTCTGGTATGTCTTCCCAAAACTCCTAGTGCTCTCACTCATCTCCTGAAATCTCTCCATGGCTGCGTCTGGTGTCAGATTCAGGATGCTTCCACCGCATGCAGCGTCAACCATCCGTCTCTCCTGGTCCAGCAGACCATTGTGTAAATAGAGGACAAGGTCCTGCTTGGCGTATCTGTGGAATGGGCAGCTAGAGCAAAGCCTCTTGTACCTCTCAAGATAATCATACAACGTCTCATCACCAACCTGCTCAATATTGGCAATTGCCTTTTTCAAGGCATTCGCCTTCTTCGTTGGAAAGTACTTGTCCAGGAATGCCTTGTGTAGTTTATTCCAGGTATCTATGATTCTTGGCGGCAGATGATAATACCAATCACTCGCAGAGTCTAGCAGGGAGAAACCAAAAGCTCTTATCTTGATTTGGTCTTCCGTCACGTTCCTGGGCTTCATAGTCATACAGACATTGTGAAACTTGCCCATGTGAGAGATCGGGTCCTCTCCACTCAAACCGTGGAACTTAGGAAGATAAGCAACAACTCCAGATTTCAACTCGAAGTTCACCCCTTCGCCAAGTGCAGGGATGACGACATCCAGGGGTTGTGCTCCAATATTCGGCTCAATCAATTCTCTCAGAGTCTCAGCCCTTGCGACAGTAGGGATGTCAACTGGCTCAGTCGGCTCAACGACCTCAACCTCGACTTCTTCTTCTCCTTGATCGCGTAGGTTCGCACGAAACGATCTATCGACTTCTGGATCAAAAGCTACGAGAGGAGAGTCAGTAGAACGAGTGTCGACCATAAGATAGGTCTCTACCAAAAATTAATCACAAAAACACAAAACAAAACAGAAAACTTCCCCGGCAACGGTGCCAAATTTGACGGTGGCTAAAAGTGTGCAGTGCAAGTATCGTTGCTTAGCCTAGTCAAAGTAAAATATCCTAACAGACCCACTAAACAAAAGTATAGCAGACAAGTAAGGGTCGAACCCACAGGGAAGATCTGATGCAGTATGCAAGTGTGAATGACAAGTAACACGAACGGGGGTTTAGTTATCAAGAGAACACAAAGCAAGCAAAGCAAACAAGTTTGGTTTAGTTGAGGAAATATAATGAGGGAAAGTAGTCCTACTAGAGCGAGATCCACAGTACAGAGATATAATTTGATCACAGAAATCTATTTAATCCAAGTTTTTTTACTATACTTATAGTTGTTCCCACCCTGATCTTAAGTACTATTGATTCTCACAGTTGTCAATAGACTTATTACTATGCCAATGATAAAATACCACTGATTCTCACAGTTGTCAGTATACTTTACCACCAACACAACAATAGCAATGCACACAAGGATATAGGATACATGCAAATAGAAGGACGTACTAATACTCGCATGCAATTGATTCTCACTCACGATTGTACGCTCGGAACCCCTATACGCACAATCGTGTTTGCCACTAGATATGCACTCGGAACCCCTATATGCAATCCTAGCAATTGATAAAAAGCATTTAACCTAGTTGATCAGGCTAAGAAGAACAACAAGAAATCAATAATCAATATAACCAAGAGAATCAAACCAACACTTATAAGGATAAGAACAAGGGATAGAAATCTCACAAACACATCAACTGTACTGCTTCACACGTCTAGTAGAACAAGGGAAAGTTAGTTCTCCATCAAAGGGGATGAAAAACTCTAATGTGAAATAACGTCTGAAAAATCGTGTGTAGGTAAAAAGTCTCTAAGTGTCTCTCTATCTTAACCTAGAAAGAGGACTTAAATAGTCTTAGGAAACTAGGTTAAACTAATGCAAACAATAAAGGAAACAGAATAATAATAAAATCAAATCTAAACGAAATAACAGGAAAGTAACAGTCTTCTGGCACGAGGCATCAAACACGGCCACCGCGGGGCGGTGAGATCCACCGCGGGGCTTCAGGCTCTCCACCGCTGGGCGGTGGCTTACTCTGGCGCGGGGCTTCAACCTTCTCTGGGAGTCACCGCCGGGCCGCGGTGAATCTGGCGCGGGGCAGTGAGCTCACTCCTTCAGCTTCTTTAGCTCCTCTTCTTCTCTTCTACTGCTCTTCAATCCTACCAAGTGTTTGGTAGTCTTCTCTAAGTATGCTCCAGCAGCTCTATCTCCATCTAAGCTGTAAATCCTGGGATATCTTCACTTCTCTCCACAACTTCTGGATCACAGACTTAGCCTAAAAACTCATCCAAAACTCCTCCAAATCATGCTAATAGTTGCTAGTAAAGGTGTATGAAATAACACCTATCACTCTATGAGGCCTGACTGCTATGATGGGAAGGGAGAGCCAGTCAGTGTGACACATTGGTTCTCGCACATGGAGCGACTATTCCGCAATGTTGAGTGCACTGAAGCAGAGAAGGTGCACATTGCATCCCTTCAGCTGAAGGAAGTAGCCAGTGAATGGTGGGAAGGTATAAGTTTGGCTAATCACCCAGGTTTGAATTGGGGAATATTTAAAGCCAAGATGACTGATCGTTTCTTTTCCCGAGCTATGAGAGAAGAGAAACACAAGGAGTTTCTATATCCAAGGACGGATGGTTTGAGAGTGACTGAGCTTGCGACCAAGTTTAATCATCTATTGCAGTATGCTGGGCCAGAGGTGTCCAATGAGGAGCAAAAGATCTGGCATTTCCACGAGTGGATGAACCCAGATATTAAGCCACTAATGATACGTCACGGATGCTCTACTCTGGAGCAGTACGTGGACGCTGCCTATAAGTTGGAAGTGACTCTGGAGGAGTCAACAAAGAAACGAAGTCGCCAGAGGTCAATGCAGGGCCAGTCTCAGGCGAGTGGATTCAAGCGTCCCGCGCCATCGTCTAATTTTGCCAAGTCTGGCAGAGCAAAAATGGATATGACTCATGGAGGGTCTACACGTCAATCGGGTCAGGGCAAGAGTCTGATCCAATGCTATAACTGTGGTACACACGGACACAAGAGTAATGAGTGTCCGAAGGAGAAGAAGACGTGTTTTGGCTGCGAAAAGGTGGGACATTTGCAGAAGTTCTGTCCACAACAAAGGCAGAAAGGAGCTGAGTCGTACCGAGGGTCAGTTAATCAGAACAATCGACCTAAGTTTAGACCAGTGGAAGATCCTAGTCCTTCGATGCAGACGTCTGCACAAAATAAGGGAAAAGCCCCAGCTGCTTCTGGAAGTCAAGGTCAACGCCTTTACGAGATGCGTGAGGTGGATGGACCTAATGCTCCAATTGCTCAAGGTACTATATACCTTCATTCTACTTCTGTATGTATGTTATTTGATTCGGGTGCTACCCATTCTTTTATTTCGGAAAGTTGTGTCAGTAAGTTAGGGTTAGTATGCAACGAGGTTTGTGAACCTTTCGTTGTAAATCTTCCTAATGATGAACATTTGGTTGGAACCAAGCGTCTGTCAGAATTTCCGATTACCATCCAGGGTAAGAAGTTCGAAGCAGATTTGATCTATATAGCCATGGCTCCATACGACATTATTCTCGGTATGGATTGGCTGACGCGTCATATGGCGGTAATCGATTTTAGCTCAAGGACTGTGACGGTGTCATCTGGGGGCCAGTATGTATGCAAGTTTAAGGGTCGGAATAACGCTGATAACGGCAAGCTTATCAATGCGATGGCTGCGTTTAAGCTACTTCGACAAGGTTGTGTCGGGTACCTGTGCTATCTGGACGAGCCCAAGAAAGATGAACCTTCAATTCCTGATATTTCGGTTGTTTGTAAATTTCCGGATGTCTTTCCGGAGGAGATTCCTGGTTTACCCCCACGTCGTGACATAGAATTTACTATTGATCTCGAGCCTGGTACTGTGCTAGTCTCTAAGGCATCGTACCGGATGGCTCCTCCCGAGATGCAAGAGTTGAAGAAGCAACTCGAAGATCTTCTTGAGAAGGGTTATATAAGGCCGAGTGCATCGCCTTGGGGTGCTCCGGTCTTGTTCGTCAAGAAGAAGGATGGATCGTTCCGACTTTGTATCGACTATCGTGAGTTGAATAAGGTCACGATCAAGAATAAGTATCTGTTGCCGAGGATTGATGATCTGTTGGATCAACTGCAGGGAGCAAAGGTCTTTTCCAAAATCGATCTGAGGTCTGGTTACCATCAGCTCAGGATTCGTGAGGAGGATATTCCGAGGACTGCGTTCCGGACGAGATATGGTCATTACGAGTTCGTAGTCATGCCATTTGGACTTACTAATGCTCCAGCGGTCTTTATGGATCTCATGCATCGATGTTTTCACCAGTGCTTGGATAAGTTCGTGGTGGTCTTCATCGACGACATTTTGATCTATTTCCCGAGCGTGGAAGCTCATGAGGAACATCTTCGGATTACCTTGTCAGTCCTTAGACAAAATCAGTTGTACGCAAAGTTGTCTAAGTGTGACTTTTGGATCAAGGAAGTGGCTTTCTTAGGCCATGTGATTAATGAGAATGGGGTTATGGTTGATCCCCAGAAGATTGAAGCAGTAGGCAATTGGAAGCGGCCTCAGAATGTGAAGGAGGTGCGCAGTTTTCTAGGACTCGCTGGTTATTATAGACGGTTCGTAGAGGGATTCTCTAAGATCGCTCTACCTATGACCGATCTGCTCCGCAAAGTCCATAAGAAGTTTGTCTGGGATGACAAGTGCGAGACCAATTTTCAGAAGTTGAAGCAATGTCTGACCTCCGCACCAGTGTTAGCGCTAACAGAAGGGAATGATGGTTATGTGGTCTATAGTGATGCTTCGAAGAGTGGTTTGGGATGTGTGCTGATGCAGAGAGGCAATGTTATTGCATATGCATCCCGACAATTGAAGACTTATGAGGCAAACTATCCGACGCATGATCTGGAACTAGCAGTCGTTGTTCTTGCACTGAAGATTTGGAGGCACTATCTCTATGGTGTAAGGTGTCAAGTCTTCACCGATCACAAGAGTCTCAAATATATATTCACTCAGAAGGAGCTAAATATGAGACAACGTCGCTGGTTAAAGTTGCTCAAAGACTACGACATCGAATTCATCCGGGCAAGGCTAATGTAGTAGCTGATGCATTGAGCCGGAAGACGCCACACGAGACTATAGTGGCTTTACTTACTGCTCAGACCAAGCTGAACCAAGGGTTGTGCGAGATTGAAGTCTTGTACGATCAGCGTAGAGGATATCTGAGTATGCTTGAGATTCAGGCCACGTTACTAGATCAAATCAGGGAGAAGCAGGTTGATGATGTTGTCATTGTGAAGCTAAGCAGTGAAGTGATGGACGGGAAAGCTCCCGGTTTCGTGATTCAGGAAGATGGATCACTCTGGTTTCAGGACCGGATTTGTGTACCTGACGTTGATGGTCTTCGCCAGTTGGTGATAAAAGAGGCCCATTCGTCAGCTTATTCTGTACATCCAGGCTCTAGCAAGATGTACAAGGACCTCAAAAAGAAGTTCTGGTGGCCCAACATGAAGTGGGATGTAGCAGAGTTTGTGGCAAAATGCTTGACTTGTCAAAAGGTCAAGATAGAACACCGTAGACCTGGTGGTGAGTTGCTACCTCTCCTAGTGCCAGAATGGAAATGGGAGGATATTGCTATGGATTTCGTCACAGGGCTACCAAAGACGCAAAGTCAAAAGGATGCTATATGGGTAATCATTGACAGGCTCATGAAGAGTGCTCACTTCGTGGCTATCAAGTCAACATGGGGAACCCAGAAGCTATCTGAAGTGTTTTTACACGAGATTGTCCGTTTGCATGGTACTCCAAAGACCATTGATATCTCTTGTGAGGAGATCCGATATCTCTCCTGAAGAGATCTTAAAAGATTATAACGTGAAATGTACGTTTTGGAATTAAATAAGATAAGTGCTTTAGTGCACATAATTAATGAACCTTGGGCGAGAAGTACAACGTGGAAACTCGTCTGGGCTTCGATTAGAGTAAGTCCATCTTCTGAATCTGAATTCGCATTATGCGGTGAGGTTGGTCGTGGACCCAAATAGTCAAGTCGCTTTTAAACGTTTGCGTGAAACTTTAATGTTCCCAAACACTTGTCATACTTCCGATAAGACTGAATTCGTTGGAGTCTTCTCTTCATATGTTTCCTTAAGACTCATTCTTTCAGAGTCCTTTCTCTTGATCATGCCTTTTCGTATATTTCAGTAGGAGTATGGTGGTTGACTATCGTCATCGACTTTTATTCGAGAAGCGATGAGTCTAACCTAATACGACTACTTAAAACCTTTTTGTTTTACCCTTGCATAGTCTTTCATTAGACTAACCAACCGGTTATATTCCCTTGCTTGGTTGGCTGGTATCATCCGTCTCATACGGCACATCAGATAAACTGCAGTTCCGATGAAGGCTAGAAACGACAATGATGGCAGTTGGAATTTTGAAGAGTTTTACCAGGTTGAGATTCCTTGGCGGGTGATCGTTTAGATCAAGACCCTTGTGTCCTTTATTTTAAAGACTTCCGCTGTGTTAAACATATTTTATGTCAAGACTACTCTGTATTTCAGTTGTATTTCAGATTATGGACGTAATGCCGAGACAATGATTTTAATCAAAAGTTATGATATTTTGTATTATAACTGTTGTTTTATGATTTATATAAACGGGTTAAGTCTGGGGTGGCTTCGGATGTGAAATATGAGGTCACTGGCGGTAATACCTTTCAAGGATATATATTTGGGGGTGTTACAGTAGACTTCCATTGTGTCCCCAATCTGATCTTTGAACATCTTATTGACTAGTCGTTGATACGTAGCCCCTGCATTTTTTAGTCCGAAGGGCATCACTTTATAACAATAAATACCTTGATTTGTGACGATTGTCATTTTCTCTTAGTCTTCTGGTTCCATGAGGATCTGATTGTAACCACTGAACGCATCCATGAAGGATAGCATTTCGTGTCCCGCTGTTGCGTCGACCATGGCGTCGATGTGAGGAAGTGGGAAGGAGTCCTTGGGACATGCTTTGTTAAGCTCGGTGAAGTCGATGCAGACTCTCCACTTGCCGTTCTTCTTTTTTACCACAACCACATTGGCTAGCCAATCAGGGTAGTCGACTTCTCTTATCTTTCCCGTTTCTAGTAGGCTCCAGACTTCGTCGTCGATGATCTTATTCCGCTCGGGGGCGAATTTCCTGCGCTTTTGCTTCATAGGAGGGTGAGATGGATCTTCATTTAATTTATGAGTAATAACGTTTGGAGATATCCCGACCATGTCTTCATGTGACCACGCAAAGCAGTCAACATTAGACCGAAGGAAATCCAATATTTGTTGCCTAGTCGAGTCGTTTAGATCCGACCTGACCCTTACCGTTTGGTTTGGCTTTGAAGGATCTAGTGCAATCTCATCGAGCTTTTCCATCTCTGGTTCGATGTATCGACTAGGTCCTTCATCGAACTGTAATTGCCATGCGACCTTTGGTTCGACCGCGCTCTTCATGGAGGCGACATAGCATTCCTTGCCCATCCTTTGGTCGCCTTTGATCTCTTGAACCCCCCACTTGGTAGGGAACTTGATGGTCTGATGGTACGTTGAGGGTACCGCCTTCATTGTGTGTATCCAAGGCCTGCCAAGAATGCAGTTGTAGGGAGATGGAAAGTCTAGGACTAGGAATTTTACATGTTGGTTTACTCCTCCGGTGTATGTCGTAAGGACGATTTCGCCGATAGTGTGCTTGACTTCGCCCCTAAACCCAACTAGTGGAGTCGATTTCTTGAGAAGATCATCTTTACCCAGACCCATTCTTTTGAGGGCGTCGAAGGTCAAGAGGTTGGTCGAACTTCCTGTATCGATTAGTACTCTACGTATCAAATAGTTTCCAATGGACAAAGAGATTACCAGACCATCATGATGATCTCCCGACTCGTCAATGTCGGATTCGTCGAAGGTGACCGTTGGGAGGTTAGAGATCTTGGGTCGTCTGAACTCTAGTATCTCGGGCATGTTGCCTTTGCTCTCTCTTGCATGCATTTTTGTTGCAGAGTACGTGTTTCCACATACGTCTAAGCCTCCTGAAATAGTATTGATGATTTTTTTATGGACAGGAGATGGGGGTTTATCGTGCTTTACCTGGTCTCGTCGTTCCATGGTGGCTTTGGCCCGTTCCGAGATCACGTCGTGCAAGAGACATTGCGCAAGTAACCTAGCGACCTCTTTGTGTAGCGCGATGCATTCATCTGTTGAGTGACCGTGGTCGCCATGGAATTCACACCACCTACTCATGTCCTTCTTGGCGTCCGGCCTGTCATTCTTCCGGGGTCATCTTACTTCTTTTCCATATTTGTCGAAACTCTTGACGAGTTCCGACACGGAAATGTTAAAGTTGTAAGATTGAACCCTGGGGGGCAGCGTTGGACCGTCTTTCTAGTCTTGAGACCTGTCTTGGAAGGAATTTACATGACTTTGCTCGTTCCGACCACGTGGGTACGGATGATGGCATCTGTCTCGGCGATTGTCGGAAGAGGATTTGCGATCGGAATGGTCGGGTCCATAGGATGCCTTTCGTGATTCGCGATCTTCTTCCAAGCGCACCTCAGTCATGGTCTTGGCTTGGACGTCTTCGAAGCTTCTGCACGGGTACTTGGTGATCTCATTATAGAGATTGCTGTCTTTGATCAAACCTTGTCTGAAGGCTTCGATGGAGGTGGTGACGTCGCAATGGGGGATCGTGACCTTTTCCTTATTGTACCTGTTAAGATAGCTTCGGAGAGGTTCATTATACCTTTGGGTGATTCGATAGAGATCGCTTGACTGCCTTTCGAGTCTCCGACTGCTGGAGAATTGGACTTTAAAGGAATTGACCAGATCTGCGAACGAGGTGATCGTACCCTGAGGCAAACGCATAAACCAAGTTAGTGCGGGACCTGCAAGAGTAGTGCCAAAGCTTTTGCACATGACAGCCTCTCGGCCCTCCCTCGGAACAGATACAGTCATTAATTTTTGTTTATAGAGAAAGATATGATCGTCTGGATCGTTGGTGCCGTCGAAAGTCGCCATGCTAGAAAGGTTGAACTTCTTAGGGATCTCGACTCTGGCGATTTCTTCGATGAACGAAGATTCTTCGTATTCGTCCGATGCTTCTTTCTCGATTGGTTGCGGAACTCCGAGAATTCTAGCGATGCGATCGTCGAGCGCCTTCATATGCTGACTGAGCATCTGTTGGTTGAGAGCCAGGATATCGGGGGAATTGGTAACCTGTGGTTCGTCGATTCGGATTCCTGCTGACCCGATCGGTGTAGAGAAAGTAACATTGTTAGTCGAAAATGGATTGAACAAAGGAGTCTGAGACGTACCATCAATATATCCGGGATGTCGTACACTTGGGGGAGTCAGCTCGACGCTATCCATGTTAAAACGTGTCTGGACGCTGCTATGGACGGGCACTTGTCTGGATCCGGAGACCATCGAATGTACTTGTGATCTAAGAGACTCATTTTCACGAGTTAGTTGTGCGATCTCGACTTCAGATTGGGTGGACAGGGCAGCTAGAGATTCGGTCTTCTGACGTTGCTGGGCGAGGTCATCTTGGAGGGTGGTCATTTTTTGGGCAATTTCTTGTAGTTGGTTTAGAGTTGGATTTTTGGTTGTGTTTCCTTGAGTTTGGGAGTCGTCTTGGAGGCGTGGTTCCTCGACGTCGATAGGTAGGCTGACAGTCATGGTTGGAGGATTTTTGAGATGGTGATCGGCTAGTTGCCCCACGGTGGGCGCCAAATTGTTTTGGGGCGAAAATATCAATCAACCTAAATCGCCTTAGATGGGGTAACAAGTCGATCGAGTAGAATACAATAAATCCAAACCAAATGAACAATCAACTACGTACGAAATATGAGCAAGATTATATGATGATATATTGATTAAGTAATGACAAGAATGAGACAAGATACAACTTATCCTCTAGGTGCAGAAGATGAGGTCTTGTCCGACCAGCCACTCTAGTGTTCGATTGTTGGTGGTCGAGTGTTATTGCCAAAAGAGCTAAACGAGAACCAATAGGTTAGCAAGCTTTGCGAGAGTTGAGTTGATGAGTATTGTTGTGTTTGTAATTGTAGCCCTTTCATGCCTTATTTATCGGATCCTTCTCTTCGTCGGTCTTGTTACCGTTACCATGAGATCTTTCACTTAATTCTTCTGCATAATCTTCGGGATCTTGTATTTAATGAGGCTTCTAATTCGTGTTTGAACCAGCTACCGTTTGCTGAAGGATCGAGCCATTTATAGCTTGGGCGAAATTTCTGGGATCGGTCGAGCTTATGCATTGATGAGCATCAGACGCTCTTCTTCAAACACCTTGGCCCATTTCTTAGGTGAGATGGACCAATCTGATAGGCAATGCATTATGGGCCCAACAATATCTATGATATGGTGATGATTCCACATAGCATCCATGTCTCCAAAACAAACTGGCCTCTAAATCCCCATAATCATGTGGTGGGACAATTTTTCGTAGAGATGGCCTATTAACAATCATCCAAGACACCAATTTTTCACTCATATGTGTACAATAACGTAAGTTAATCTAGTGTAAAATGAACCCCTATCTGAAAACACTCCCTTTCAACCCTAATCCATCTTCAAACTCTTTCTCATCCACAGCTTACCCGGCCGCCACCTTCTACTCAACCCCAACCCTTAACGTCTTCTCCGATCAACAACCTCCTTTAGCGGCGCCACCGCCCACCGAACCACAATTCTCTCCCTATCCGGGTTCCCATCTCGGCGGATCTGTGCCTCTTACTTCCCAATAGATCCATCCTCCCTTCCCTACAGATCACTCCAGATCCTTTACTTCTCAAAAAATTTACCCTTTATGCCTAAGTGCAGGTTTATTCCTCTTGCAGACAACCACAAGTCTCTTTCAGGGCTTCTCTCGAGCGACTTTTTGCGCCTCCTACTGGAAGATCTGTCTTCTTCTTTACAAGGGAAGAGATAAAAAAACTCAGGTTAAAATTTGGGAATTGTGGTGGGTGGCTCCTGTCGTTCCTACCTTGCTGAATAATTCCTTGGATTGGGATGAATCATAAGCGGCACATTTGTTTGTTGGAGACGTCTGGAGATCTAAATTGTGTTTGCTTACTCGGATGCGTTCCTCCTATCTTCCTTGGTGGAGCAGGTGGCTCTTCTGGTGGTGGATTCTTCCTTGGTGTGAGCTACCTGCAATGGGAAGCCTCTTCAAATCGATGGTGGTGGGCTGGCGAGTTCCCTGCCTCCGCACCTATCTTCATTTGCCTTTATCCCCTCTTGGTCCCCAACGATGATAACCATCACTTACAAGGATATGAAACTCAGGTGTTATCCTTCCTCCCCTACTCTATCTGACACTCCTATTTATCTCAATATGTGTTTGTCTCTCACCACAAATTACAAACCCATTTGTTGTATGTCAGTTTAACCACCCTTTCCCACTACTTGGAAATGATGAAAAAATGTTATTGTTGTTATGTCTACCTCTTTACAAAGATTCTCATCCTTCGATCTGTGTTGAAGAACGAGACTTCCTGTTGGGCCTCACTCTTAATGGACTCTCAAAGGAAGCGGCCCAGTGGATGAAATGATCTTTCCGTTTTGAAGCGACCATTGATTAGACGACAAGCAAAGATCACGGCAACGACAGGATCAGAGACGTTACTAAAACCAGATCATGGAGGTCGATGTATCCTTCCATGTAGCAGTTACAACCCATGTAATCAAACCATAAATATCACAAGATCATGGCAATCTGGCAATAAAAGCTGGTGAGCGAAGATCACGGGGGCCAAACGGCTAGTTTAGCCAGATCTTTGGGAAATTAAATATGTATATAAAGGGGTTAGGGATCATTGTAAAAGACACGAATTAGACATAATACATACGACGACACTCCTACTTGCATTCATCAAAATTCTCAAACTCGAATCCTTGTTTCAGTGTTGAAGCGGCTGACGACTAAATCCTTTGATTCGACCAAGCTCTCATTCAAGGAAGATAAGCTTGTCTCTGCGTCTTTCTAATCTTTTTTAGTCTTGATCTTTGTTTGATTTGGATCATTCAGATATAATCAAAACTGTTGTTGTCTAGTTGCCCTTCCTAAGGCGATTCAGGTCAAGTCGATCTTTTTCCCCAAAATAATTTGGCGCCCACCGTAGGGCATCTAGCCAATCAGCGATCTAATCATCAATCTGATACTCATCCCATCATGACCGGCTCAGGAAACCCCGTGGTCCCAGTCGAAGATCCGGCCCAGGGCAACATCCAAATCGAAAACCAGGTAGAGAATGTCAACGCCCAGCCAGTCACGGATTTACAAATACATGAACTTGCAAAAGCCATGAACGTACTTCAAGAAGAACTGGTCCAACAGCGTACCAGGACCGAAACGCTAAATGCCCAATCTGAATCCGAAATCGCTCGACTAACCCGTGAAAACGAGTTTCTAAGATCGCAGGTACAATCGTCCATATCGATTCCCAAAGGCTCAAGACGTGTGGTCAATACGGAAGGATTATCCACACGACTCGATCTGGATGGAGTAGACATGACACCCGTAGTAGAGACCAATGCTTCCCAACACACTGGTATGTTTCAGACCCCTTCGGTCACTCTCATCACGACTAACTTGCCAAACTCTGTAGTCGAGCCTCTTGGGGCTCGAGCAACCCATTCACAGGCGACGGAACCGGCCGACCTCTAGGCCCTCATACATCAAGCCGTCAATGAGCATATGAAGACTCTAGACGACCGTATCGCACGGATCTCGAGAGTTCCCCAACCAATCGAGAGAGAAGCGATCGACGAATATGAAGATTTGCCTTTCGCAGAGGCGATTGCACGCGTCGAGATTCCTAAAAAGTTCCACGTCCCCAACATGCCCAACTATGACGGGACCGGGGACCCCAACGATCATGTCTCAATTTATAAGCAAAAATTAATGACTATCTCGATCCCAAGAGGGAACCGCGAGGCGGTCATGTGCAAAAGCTTTGGCACGACCCTCGCAGGACCTGCACTAACTTGGCTTATGCACTTGCCACAGGGCTCCATCGCTTCCTTCGCCGACTTGATCAATTCGTTCAAAATTCAATTCGCTAGCAGTCGACGATTAGAAAAGCAGTCAAGCGACCTGTACAAGATCGTGCAAAAATATGGTGAACCTCTAAGGGATTATTTTAACAGGTACAACAAAGAGAAAATCGCAATCCCATATTGTGACGTTCCAACATCGATCGAAGCGTTTCGCCGGGGCCTGGTCAGGGGCAGTGAACTCTACCGCGAATTGACCAAATACCCATGCTGAAGCTTTGAAGACGTACAAGCCAAAACCATAGCGCAAGTCAGACTCGAGGAAGACAAGGAACCCTCCAAGGCAAACAAGAGTCTCGATCGAGTCGACCGAAGGGCATCTTTGGATTATCGACGCGATCGACGACACCAACCGTACCCTAAAGGACGAAGTGACCCCGGTCAGGTAAACAACTCTTATGATAGGAGCCAGGATTGGCAAAACAACCCCACTCTCCCTCCGTAGCTTCACTCCTACAACTTCAACATATCTGTGTCGGAGCTCGTAAAGAGTTTCAACAAATATGGAAAGGAAGTAAGGTGGCCTCGGAAGAGCGATAAACCAGACGCCAAGAAGGACATGAATCAATGGTGCGAGTTCCACGAAGACTATGGACACTCGACGGATGAATGCATAGCCCTTCGCAAAGAAGTCGCGAGGCTCCTTGCATAGGGGCTACTACGCGACGTCATCTCAGATAGGGCAAAAGCGACCCTCGATCGAAGGGACTAGGTAAAATCCGATAGACCATCCTCTCCGATTCCCACTAAAATTGTTAACACTATTTCAGGAGGGTCGGACGTGTGTGGAAACACGTACTCGGCCGCCAAAAGACATGCTCGAGAAAGCAAAGGCAACAAGCCGATCCAGATGGAGACAAGACCATCGCAAATCTCTGACGCTCCCACCATTACCTTCGGCGACTCAGAATCTCAGGAGTTAGGCGACCACCATGACGGTTTGGTAATCTCTCTATCAATTAGCAACTGCCTTATCCGTCGTGTTCTAATCGACACAGGTAGCTCCACCAACTTGTTGACACTAGACGCCTTAAATGGTATGGGTTTAAGCGAGGACGACCTAACCAGAAACTCTACTCCACTGGTCGGATTCAGTGGGGAAGTTAAGTATACCCAAGGCGAGATCGTGTTGACGACGTACGCCGGTGTAGTCAATCAACAGGTAAAGTTTTTGATACTTGACTGCCAGTCTCCATACAATGCAATCCTTGGCAGACCCTGGATCCACGCCATGAAAGTTGTACCTTCCACTTACCACCAGACGATAAAGTTCCCTACTAAGTGGGGGGTACATGAAATAAAAGGCGACTAGCGGGCTGCCAAGGAGTGCTACGTCACTTCAATGAAAGGGGCAGTCGACAAACCTTCTGCATAGCAATCACAGTATGGTGGAGGAACCACATGATACGTCGAACCAGAAATGGAACAACTCGACGAGATCGCGCTGGATCCTTCAAAGCCAGCACAAACAGTGAAGGTCGGATCAGATCTAAACGATTCGACCAGGGCAGACTTAATTTCTTTTTTACGATCCAACTCTGACTATTTTGCTTGGTCACACGAAGACATGGTGGGGATCTCCCCAGATATTATTACTCACAAATTTAATGTAGATCCCACGTACCCTCCAATCAAGCAAAAAAGAAGAAAGTTCGCGCCAAATTGTAACAAGATTATAGACGATGAGGTAAAAAACTTACTTGAGACAAGTAAAATAAGAGAAGTCAAGTACCCCTAATGGAGAGTATGCATCGACTTCACAGATCTAAACAAGGCCTGTCCATAAGATTCTTTCCCATTACCACATATCGACGCCATGGTTGACGCAACAGCCGGACACGAAATGCTAACATTCATGGACGCGTTCATCGGATACAACTAGATTCTCATGGACCCTAATGACCAAGAAAAGACAGCTTTCATAACAAGCCAAGGTACGTACTGCTACAAAGTGATGCCCTTCGGACTAAAAAATGCAGGGGCCACGTATCAAAGGTTGGTGAACAAAATGTTTAAAGAGCAAATCGGAGATACCATGGAAGTTTACATCGACGATATGCTTGTCAAGTCCAAAGCAGCAAGGGACCACATTGAACACCTAAAGGAGGCTTTCGAGGTATTGAAAAGATATAACATGAAATTAAACCCGACTAAATGCTCTTTCGGAGTGTCCTCAGGAAATTTATTGGGATACATGGTCACTCAAAGAGGGATCGAAGCCAGACCAGATCAAATCCATCGTCGACCTTAAATGCAAGCTCTTTTACGAAGCCTTGAAAAAGAATAAATCATTCGACTGGACAGCCGCACACGAACAAGTATTCCAAAATCTAAAAACATATCTGGCAAGTCCACTCTTATTGGCTAAACCAAAAGACGACGAGTTGTTACCACTATATCTAGCCGTATCAGAATTAGCCGTCAACACAGTCCTAACAAGGGAGGAAGATGATAAGTAGTCACCAGTCTACTACGTAAGTCGTTCCTTGCTTCCCGCCCAAACTAGGTACATATCACTTGAGAAACTAGTCTTGGCATTGGTTATGGCCTCAAACAAGTTATGACCCTATTTCGATTCACATGCTATTATTGTGAGAACTAACCATCCCATGAAAGCAGTCATGAGGAAACCAGAATTTATAGGACGAGTGGCCAAATGGGCCATACACCTTAGTGGATTCGACATTGAGTACGAGCCAAGGACATAAATCAAACTCCAAGCTTTAGCCGATTTTGTGGCTGATTTCAGCCCGATACTGGAACAAGAAGCCACAAAGGAGGTCAAACAATTGAAAGTCAAAGAAGACAGGGGCACATGGCAACTCCATACAGACGGAGCATCAAATGTAAGAGGAGTCGGTCTAGGTGTCGTACTAAAATCACCATAAGGGGACCATATAGCCCAAGCTGTGAGATGCGAATGGGACGCGACCAACAATGAAGCAGAATATGAAGCCCTCGTATTCGGATTAACACTCGCACACGATCTCGCAATTCTAAGCATATAGGTGACATGTGACTCTCTTTTAATCGTCAACCAAGTACAAGGTTCGTACGCTGCCAAAGACGACATAATGATGGCATATCTAGATATCGTCAAAAAGCTGGCAAGCAAATTTCAAAACTTCACCATCCGACAAGTCCCACGCGACCTCAACACACAAGCCGACGTCCTAGCAAACCTTGGCTCTACCTTGCATCCTAACGACTTTCGCAACATTCCATTAGCACATATCACCACACCAGCCGTCCCCAAAGCCTTCAAGACACCTAATCCAGATGACATTCAGACAATGGATGAGCTACCCCTAGAAGAAGTCGTCTCAACAAAGGTAGGCGACCATACAGAAGAAGACTTGGTGGGCAACCAAGACGATTGGACCACCCCCTACATCAAGTGGCTCAGAGATGGAACTCTCCCAGCAGACAAAGCAGAAGCTAAAAGACTCAAGGTACAAGCCGTAACCTTTGATTTAAAAGATAACGTGTTGTTCAAACGATCTGTTACAGGCCTATACCTACGTTGCCTCGAAACAACCGAGGTACGACGCGTCTTACAATCCCTACACGACGAAGAATGCGGGAACAACACTGGAGGACACGGCCTATCCGGCAAAGCTCTCAGGACAGGTTACTACTGGCCCACAATGAACAAAGACGCGACAGATTATGTCAGAAAATGCGACGCCTGCCAACGACACGCACATGTCACGCATCAGCCATCGGAGATGCTCCATCCGACTCTAGCTCTCTGGCCCTTCATGCGATGGGGGATGGACATCGTCGGAAAATTGCCACCAGTGTCAGGACAACGCGTCTTCTTCCTGGCCATGACTGACTATTTTTTTAAATGGATAGAGGCCGAAGCATATCGAGAGGTAAAAGAAAAACACGTCATCTCATTCATAAAACGTAATATTCTATGCAGATTTGGCATCCCTTCAGAAATCGTATGCGACAATGGCTCCCAATTCATCGGTAGCAAGACACGATCCTTTTGTAAACAGTGGAACATCACATTAGTCACATCCACACCAAGACACCCACAATCCAATGGTCAAGCAGAGTCCAGCAATAAGATCATCATCCATAATCTCAAAAAATGCCTCACAGGGGCAAAAGGAAAATGGGCCGACGAGCTCCCCTTAATATTATGGTCCGACAGGACGACGCCAAAAAATGCAACAGGACAAAGCCCTTTTTCACTAGTCTATGGAAGCGAAGCAGTCATCCCCACTGAGCTACTCGTCCCAACTGCCAGATACGGACTCCAAACTCCAGAACAAAACAACATCGAGTTGGCTCACAGCCTCGACACCATCAACGAGACCAGAGAGAAAGCCAAGATCCAAATGGTCCAGTACCCAACAAGTCGCCCGGAGCTACAACAAGAACGTCAGAGTTAAAGTCTTCAAGTTAGGAGACTGGGTCCTAAGGAAAACATTCCAAAACACCAGAGATCCAACCGACGAAAAGCTAGCACCCCAATAGGAAGGACCTTACCTCATCAAAGAAGTCGTCGGACAAGGAGCATATCGATTAGAAACAAAGAATGGACAACCGATCCCCAGAAGTTGGAACGCGATCCACTTAAAGTTGTATCATTTCTGAACTCTTTTCCTTTTTACATTTTTTACATCTATTCAATTATATTCACTTGGATTCTGATCACTGACTTAAGCATCGGAGGGCCATTGGGTCACCCCCCAACGGTCGCCCCAAGACCTTTCTTTTGTGTACTCTTAATGAAATCTGAACAGGAACGAGAGGCCTCGAAGACAAACTTGACATTCAAGAGGATATCCTTACTATACATAAAACAGTGCTTACAACAAATCGATCGACACACATGGAATGGAGGAACAAAATGAAACGCTCCATTTTACAAAGGCTTGTCCTATCCCAGGTACTCGTCCTTATCATACATTACAAACTACTCATCCCTGGACAAACGAAAAGCATGCTACACTAACATTTACGACTACAGGTCGTTACGACCACACACTTCGCGTCTCGGCCAAGCCGCAAAATGACAAAATCCACCTGCAAAAACAAAACGCGCAAGACAAATGCAAAACAAACACAAGGTATGTCGCAAACAACCAAAGCGTTTACAAAATACGTGACCCGCGATGGTAGACGGGTCGCCAAAACATTGTCCATCTCATCTCCACGATGGGGCACAACATACTACCTAAAACATTTAGAGTAAAACGTTCACAAACACCAGAAGAAAACAATGTCATCTGTTAAAACAATATCAGGACTCGCCTGACCTCTCATCGACTTCTACAGGGATGACATCTTGGCCCTCGATCGCCTCAGGAAGCCCCTTCGACACATCTCCAACAGCTTCCTCGGCCGCTGATAGGATTTAGTCGTGTACACCTAACAAATAACCTCAAAAGCCTAACTAATGTAGTCGGGTAAGTAAGGATCGATCCCATAGAGAGCCAAGTATTCTTCCTGTATGTAGAGATTGTATACCAAAAGTAACAAAAAGGGTTTTTAGGATTGTAGCAAGTAACAATGAAAACGAATGAAAAGAGTTTATAAATAATGGATGCGAAATAGCTTAGCCAAACAAATATCCACACTTCAATTTGATTGATTGATCATTGATTATCTCAAGTTCTTTAGACCAATGAATGTTTCTATTCCTTTTCTTAAGTTATTAACATGACAACCAGAACCTGAGAATACTAACTATCTGATCAGTGCTATTTTGTAGCACATTTCTAGGGATTATTACCAGGTTTGAGGCACCATTTGGTGGGATTTTATGCACAATTGGAGATTATGGAGTTGGAGCAGAGAAGTGTGGTTTTGGTGGTCTGGAGGAGCTTATTGGAGACATCCAGAAGAAGAGAAATTGACCACCTGAGGAGACAAGCAAGATCCATGAAGAAACCACGTGAGAAGGCGGTGAAGTGAAGAAACCGCGACCAAGCCACAGGGAGCAGAAGGCTGCGGCAAGATTTCCGAAGGAGATGGGCGATAGCGAAGAGGCCGCGCCCGCGGCCAAATTATCGGAAATTAATTATGCACTTCGAGAGCAAACTGCGACCGCGGCCATCAGCGGGAGTCAGCCCGACGCGCTCCGAACTTCTGTTTTCTTTTTCTGTTTTTCCTTTTTCGTTGTTTTATTTAATTCCGAATATTAGTATTTTTCCTTTTTAGGGATGAGGTTTGTGATCTTGGGCTTTAGGTTAACTTATTTAACCTAACTCTCACAGCCTCCATTGGGGATCCGATATGAACCCCTGGATTATCGTATGTTCAGTATTCAGAGTTTTTCCCTTTCAATAATTATGTCTTTCAGTACTATGAGTAGCTAAACACCCATTGCTTAGCCCGGCATGTGAAGCTTTTTCTATGGTTTGATTGTGAGGTTAATTCTCTATTTCCTATTTCCTTTGGGTTTATATCTTTCTTCTTGCACTTATTCATATGGATTGTTATTGATTTGACTAGACTGCTCACCTAGTTAGGTTTAGTAATTATCTATTGCTAGGGTTTGGAATTGACCGGTCGGTGATTCTTTATCTAGAGTAGCATCCATAATTATCTAGGACTGGTAGGACTAGATTATTATGAAAGAAGATTGATTGCATGTTAAATTATTGCGGGTTGTGATTATTTGACATGTATCCTGGTTTGATCCTATGTCCAATGCTATTATTGTTCTAAATCTTGATTGTTTCTTGTGCGTTCAATAATAAGAGTTGCTAGGACTGGTAGGACTAGTAACTATACAAGAATAGGGACGGGAATAAACAAAGGAAAGGAATAGAGAGAACCTAGGACCAATCTACCATAGGAAAAGTGGATCTTGTTTGGCTAAGTGTTTTTCCCACATTTGATTACACTCTTTGCTTATTTGCTTTGTTTACTTTCTTGATTACAAAACCAACCAAAAACTCCCCCCTCTTGTTACTATTGCATGCGAACAACACATAGATTAATCCCTTCCTCTCTGTGGATTCGATCCTTACTTGCCCTAACTACTTGTTTAGGTTTGTCTAGGTTTATTTTGATTTAGTGGTATACGACAATCACTTGTCACTATCAAATAACCAGGAAACCATCCAGATTCAATTCAATAGCAGCAGGAAGTTCAGGAATTTCAATAGATACATGCAACTAAAACAACCAGTTTTACTTAGCATGCAATCAATTCTCTCAACAATAAAATATTCCAACCAGTTCTAGAATATCATAGTTGCTACTCTGAATTAGGTATTTCAACCAGAAACAGTCTAACTCTAGCACAAGAATAATACCAATAACAACTAGTTGATCAGGCTAGTCAAATCAGCAAAACTCAAAGGGATGAAGAACAAGAGAATCAATACATTCAAAGGAATAGAACAAGAGTTGTAATCTCACAAACCAAATCAAACGAAGGCTTCAATCGTCTGACTAAGCAAAGGAAACTTAGTTCTTCATAGTCTTCAAAGCACAAAAATACCCTCAGAAAAAATTGACTGCCGTGCTCTAGAATGAAAGATAATGAAACTAGGTCCAGTCTCATGCTAAAATATCCCAATAATAAAACTTACAAAATAAGTCTAAACGTAATAATAAAAATAATAATTAAGGTAATAAGATAATAAAACAATGAATCTTCAATCCGCGTCAGCCCGCCAGAAACCGCGACCAGACCCGCGACCTCAGCCAAGACCCGTGATCGCGGTTCATACTTAAACGCACCAGCTCCCTGACCCGCAATCGCGGTTCATGCCCCCGCGGTCGCGGTTTGTACTTTTGTTGCTACGGTCTTCACTTGATCTTCAGAGGTTCCAATCTTCTATAATTTCTTGGTTTTCTTCACTTCTCTTGGCCTCTTCCTAATCACCGAATAGTCTCTAAAACTACCATAATCATCTCCCATAATGTGCTAACAAGTCCTAGTTACGCTATACAAAGTAAAGCGTATCAAATTCCCCCATGCTTAAACCTTGCTCGTCCTCGAGTAAGCTAATGAAAACATACTCCTATACCATGAAATCCAAAGGTCTACAGACAACATACAAGAATCCGAACCCAACGACTATAACACACCATCATCAACAATCCAACACCTGGCTCTAAAAAGAAAGCAGAGTACTTCCCCCAAGCTAAACTCGAACACCATAGAGTGAATGTGAACATCTAATCCTAGCTCCAATCTAACTTCTTATAACTCCCAGAGTGACCTACCCGAATACTCCTTATGACTCCACTACTTATGTCGCCACGCCAGAATGAATGAATCCTAATAATAACTCCTCTTCTTTTCACTCATTTTGCATAGGCGACCTTTCGGGTTTTCATCTAGCCACTCATTTCATTTTTTCAAAGATGGGCTCACCAATCTCACATCACTCTTTAGCCTCTTATTACCCCAATCTAATGTTGGTCCGGGCCCTTGAATTTTGCCTAAGCCGCCCTTTCAAGTTTTCAGCTTAGCCAGGATTTTCTTTAATTTTTTTTAAACAAACAAAAACAGAATGATATGAATATGTACAAGATAGATAGCAAGTAAATTCTCCTCCCCCATGATTGAAGATTGCATTGTCCTCAATGGAATGAAAGACAGATAAATAATGGGGAAGGAAGAAAATGCTCACTGTGGTGGTGGAAAACGCCCAGCTCTTCGGTAGTACTCCTCCTGCATCCGCCTCATCTGAGTAAGCTGGTCAGCCATGTCAACCAGGTGATCATTAAAATGATCCTGCATATCCATACTATATCGCTGATCACGAGCAAGATCCTTGAGTGTGGTGTCTATCGCCGCCTGACGAAGCGCGAAATCCCTGTTCTGCGCAAATAGCTCATCCTGTCTCACAGAGAGTCGAGACATATGAGCTATCATCTGGTCCTGCCAAGAACCACCCTCTCCAGACGGACCTGCAGGACCACGAGAAGTGCCTGCCCCATACTGTCTATCAGCAGCATATGCATAATCAGTGAAATCAGTATCAATCGGCATATTTGCAAAGTCCTCTGGCTGCTCCTCCTCATCATCATCAGCTGCATCATCAGCAGCTATGTAGAAATCTCTCGCTGTAGGCCCAAAAGGAATCACGCGAGGCAAGGACAACCTATGAACTCCCTTGTGCTGCGATGTCCAGATAAAACCCTGCTCAACAGAACCTTCTAGCAAATGTGACCTCCTCAACAAATCCTCGTCATATAGATGACTACCAAGTAGTGGAGTCAGTCTCTGACGGCTCTATGAATTTCTCAACAATGATGGAGATCATCCCTCCTATAGCTATCTTCCCTATTGGCTTGCTGCGGGCCCTGAGACAGCTTGTAATGAATAAGCCAACCCAATCCGGAATTTGTGGACTCTCAGGAGTCAAGCACCACAACACAGATAAATCAGCAGCAGAAATCTTGTTCACTTCCCCCTACCCCAAGAACGTCATGGCTAGCACTTTATGGGCTAACCGAAGGCAGGGGTGCACAATCTTGTAGTTGTACTCTCCTTTGCTCGGGTCAAACACCTCTTCAGTTGCCTCAAACCAAAAATCAATTTGCCGCGTACCGATATCCTCCCAATCCTCAGTAGATGGGGAAGAGACCCCAAATATGGCTCGAAGATCATCAAAAGATAACACATAATCATCATCGAGCAAATGGAACTGGATACTATCCTCCCCTACTTCCAGTGTAGCCAGAAATTCCAGTACAAGGGGAGGGTAAGTAGGTGCATTCTTGACCATAAAATCACCTAAACCACCATGGTTGAGCAGCGACGCAGTACACTCAAACAAACCCAACGTATGCAGCATGGACACATCATAAAACTTGGTTTGTACCACTCTCTTCTTCTCAAGTAAATTCCAATACTTCAATTGACCCTTAGTCAACCTCTTCAAGCCTCGAACCATCCTCACTAAATAATGTATAACTGAAATGCAAGTGAGGGAAGAAGTAAACTCACCCAAACCAACAAAGTCGTCTGAAAAAAAATTGATTGTTGTAGACAGGATCCCGCGATCGCGGCTAAGACACCCGCGATCGCGGTTCTGGGTGTCGGAGAAGGAGGGCTTTTGCTGGGAACCCGTGATCGCGGCTAAACCCCCTGCGGTCGCGGTTCTGTGTGTCGGAGAAGGAGGGCTTCTGCTGGGAACCCACAATCGCGGCTCTGTGTAGAAGGCTGTCGACGGTGGTGGTGATGTTGGTGAAGGGGAAAGGTAGGTGAAAGGTGTGGTAGGTGAAGGGGTGATGGTGAGGTAGGTGAAAGGTGAACAGTGAGGTAGGTGAAGGGAAAAGGAGAAAGAGGAGGTAAGGGTTTAGATCTGGTTGCCACACTTTTTTTTCGATCTCTTTGCTTTTTCTTTTTTTTCGATTTATTTTCCAGATGAGGAGACTTACAGTGATAAAACCGCATTCGCGGTTTTTGGGCCGCGATCGCGGTTTGCCCTCTGGTTTGCTTCTAAATATGTCTTCGATTCTCCTACCTGTATTTTAGTCTAAAAACGAAACAACAATAATAAAAACTTGAAAAGAAAAGACATGAAAATAATTACATACCTCGGGTTGCCTCCCGAGCAGCGCCTTGGTTACTGTCGTGGCTCGACTAAGTGCTTTTCAGATCAATTTAAGTTAGCACATCAACAGAACACAAAGAATTATTATTAGGAGGGTGTTTCTTAGCATCATCAATGTTATGCTCTACCCTTACCCCCATCAAATTCCATAGTGAGTGAACCACTACTCACATCAATTCTTGTGTTAGCCGTTTTCAGAAACGGTCTACCTAACATCACAGGGGTTGCATGCTTGTCATGTCCCATTTCCATCACAAAGAAGTCAGCAGGAAAAATCAGATTATCAACCTTTACCAGAACATCCTTTACTACTCCTTTTGGATAAATAATAGACAAATCTACCAATTGAATCACTGTCCCAGTTTCATGCAATGGTCCAAGCCCCAAAGATTCATATAGCGAGTAAGGCAACACATTAATAGATGCACCTAAATCTAACATGACTTTATCAAACTTGGTGTCACCTATCGTACAAGGAATGCTAAACATGCCAGGGTCGCTACACTTCTTAGGCATTCGCTTTTGAAGCATAGCGGACACATTTTCACTTACCTGAACCTTTTTCTTTCCCTTCAACTTCTGGTTCCTCTTGATTTTACATATTTCTTTCAAAAAATTTGCATAGCGAGGAACACTTTTAATCAGTTTAAGCAAGGGAATGTTTACCTCACACTTACTGAAGGTTTCGAATATCTCCTTGTCGTTCTCCAACCTTCTTGTATCCTTCAAAGCCTCAGGAAATGGCGGAGTGGGCTTTTATGAACTGAGTGGAGGAAAATCTGGTCGAACGTAAACATCTTGGCATTCTGCAGTAGAACCACGGTCGCGGTTTGGGACCCGCGATCGCGGATCCTCATGGCAATCTGTAATTTGCCCGCGGTCGCTGCTTTTTATTGATGGAGGCCGCGGTTCTTCCTTTGAGACAAACCCGCGATCGCGATTTTCCACCCGTGATTGCGGGTCTGCTTTCTGATTTGCGTCTGCAGATCCGTCTTCATGCAGCATTTCTTCGGTAAGCAAACCGCGGTCGCGGTTTTAGGCCCGCGGTCGCGGTTCCTTGTCTACAGCCTCCGTCCCGTCATATGATTCATCCCTTTTAGCTAAGGGACCTATGTTATCCATGTGCTTCCCACTCCTCAGCATTATTGCACTCACATTCTGTATTGAGTTCAACTCCATTTGCGACGGGAGTTTACACGCATCCCTAGCCTTCAGTTTACTCACTGCCAGAGAGATCTGCCCAACCTGATTCTCCAAGTTTTGAATGCTAGACTTGGTCTCATGCTGAAATTGCACAAAATTGCTCTGCATTGTAGTCATAGTCTAAGCAAGAGATTTAATCATGTCGTCAGTAGACATTGAGGAACTCGGACTCTGACCCTAAGGTCTAGGATCATATAGTGATCGGAATTGTTGTTGTGGACCTCCAGACTGCTGAAATTATTGCTGCCGCTACGGCAACTGTTGTGGCCTCGGATGGAACTCTTGGTTGTCACGGCCTTGTGGAGGGTTCTGTTGGTTCCCGTAACTCAGATTGGGGTGATCTCTCCACCCTAGATTGTAAGTATTGGAGTACGGGTCATATCTTGGCCTCTGTGGACCAAAACCTCCTATAGAATTCACTTCAGCAGTAGGCTCTTGTAGTGTCGGACACGCATCAGTAGGGTGCATCGTGTCATAGAAGATGCCACAGGCCTTAACTTGTTGTTGGTTTCCTTTCACCATGAAACGCTTCATCATCTCCTTCAACTCATTCACGTCAGATTGCAGTGAATATGATGGATGAGAATCTACGGCCTTTACTGCTTGAAAGCTCACTCTCTTGCTAAACTGCCTTGAGCCTTCAGATAGCTCAGAAAACATCTCAAATGCTGCACTTGCAGTTTTATTCAGAATGTTACCACCATAAGTTGCGTTCACTATTCTATGCTCATCATCAAGAAGCCCGCCATACAGATATAGAATGAGATCTTGGTCAGAATAACCATGGTATGGACAGCTTGAAACTCTCAAAGTACTCATACAAAGTCTCAGTAGCGTGTTGTTTAATGTTGCTGATGTTTTTCTTCAGGCTATTAAGCTTTGTAGCAGGAAAGTACTTCTCCAGAAAGGCTTTCTTCATCTTAGCACATGTATCAATGCTTCCTGGAGCCAGATAGTAGAATCAATCATTGGCCGAATCCTTTAGAGAGAAGGGAAAGACCCTCAGCTTGATTTGGTCCTCAATGACGCTCCTCGGTTTCATGATGGTGCAGACAGCATGAAACTCAGATAAGTGCTTGTTGGGATCTTTGCCATTCATCCCGTGGAAGTGGGGTAGCAAGTGAATCAATCCAGACTTCAACTCAAAGTTGACACCATCCGCCAACTCAGGAAATTGCATAGCAAGTGGCTGCTGCTCTAGATTCGGTGCAATCAACTGCCTCAAAGTCTATTCTTCGCCAGCCATCTTATGTCGTGCGTGGACTATTCTTCGACTCTAGAGAAATGTCTGCTCAATTTCTGTATCGAAACTCAGAGGTGAAGAATTAGTAGCACGGGTGTGAACCATAAGATAGGTTCACCCAATAATTGGCACACAACACAAACAAACAGGAAAAATAAAACTTGATCTCTCCGGCAACGACGCCAAATTTGATAGGCTTTAGTCGTGTACACCTAACAAATAACCTCAAAAACCTAACTAATGTAGTCGGGTAAGTAAGGATCGATCCCACAGAAAGCCAAGTATTCTTCCTATATGCAGAGATTGTATACCAATAATAACAAAAGGGGTTTTTAGGATTGTAGCAAGTAACAATGAAAACGAATGAAAAGAGTTTGTAAATAATGGATGCGAAATAGCTCAGCCAAACAAATATCCACACTTCAATTTGATTTATTGATCATTGATTATCTCAAGTTCTTTAGACCAATGAATGTTTCTATTCCTTTTTTAGTTTATTAACAGGACAACCAGACCTTGAGAATACTAACTATCAAATAACCAGAAAACCATCCAGATTCAATTCAATAGCAGCAGGAAGTTCAGGAATTTCAATAGATACATGCAACTAAAACAACCAGTTTTACTTAGTATGCAATCAATTCTCTCTACAATAAACTATTCCAACCAGTTCTAGAATATCGTAGTTGCTACTCTAAATTAGGTATTTCAACCAGAAACAGTCTAACTCTAGCACAAGAATAATACCAATAACAACTGGTTGATCAGGCTAGTCAAATTAGCAAAACTCAAAGGGATGAAGCACAAGAGAATCAATACATTCAAAGGAATAGAACAAGAGTTGTAATCTCACAAACCAAATCAAATGAAGGCTTTAATCGTCTGACTAAGCAAAGGAAACTTAGTTCTTCATAGTCTTCAAAGCACAAAAATACTCTCAGGAAAAATTGACTGTCGTTCTCTAAAATGAAAGATAATGAAAACTAGGTCCAGTCTCATGCTAAAATATCCCAATAATAAAACTTACAAAATAAGTCTAAACGTAATAATAAAAATAATAATTAAGGTAATAAGATAATAAAACGATGAATCTTCGATCCGCGTCAGCCCGCCAGAAACCGCGACCAGACCCACGACCTCAGCCAAGACCCGCGATTGTGGTTCATACTTAAACGCACCAGCACCAACTCCCTGACCCGCGATCGCGGTTCATGCCCCTGCGGTCGCGGTTTGTACTTTTGTTGCTCTGGTCTTCACTTCATCTTCAGAGGCTCCAATCTTCTGTAATTTCTTGGTTTTCTTCACTTCTCTTGGCCTCTTCCTAATCACCGAATAGTCTCTAAAACTACCATAATCATCTCCCATAATGTGCTAACAAGTCCTAGTTACGCTATACAAAGTAAAGTGTATCAACCGCCACGGGAACAACCTCCTCTCCTTGTCCATCCTCACCAAGTCCCATCAACTTGAACATCTCATTACCAGGGTTGCCACTAGGGTACAAAAGATCCATGTTCGTCCTCGCATCCTCAATCTTCCAAGACGAATGTGCCCCCAGGGCATACTCCTCCATCATCTCAATACGGGACTTGAGGTAGAAATACGTCCCAACATCGGTGGCGACCTGAGCATCCTTCAAACGAACATCTTTAATGCTACTCTCAAGCTCCCCAAAACGGGTTTGCGACTCGACTAGCTTCTTCTCAATCTCTGCCAGTTTCTTCTCGGCCGACGCCTGCTTGCTCTCGGCCGCCTTGACGCGCCCACTAGCCACCTTCAACTGGCCCTCGACCTCGGCTATCCGCCTACCAGCGCTGTCGCTCAATTCTTTGACATTGGAAAACGCGACAAGCGAATACTGAAGGGTCTGTGAACAACAAAACATGTAAAAAAACATTGAGGACATGTACATTGGCAGAAACACTTCATACAAAACTTTTTTTTACTTACTCGCCAGGCGGCCGCCCCGGCCTCATCCACGCAATCGATGGGATGCAAGTCACCAATCTCCTTCTTGGCCTCAGGGTCCAGAGTATGAAGCAACTCCTCCAAATCTCTCTTCTTCACCATGCCTACTGAAAGTTCTGGGGCACCAGACGCCTTTCTATTCGCCCCTGAAGTTTTAGATGACGGCGAGTCTAAAGCAATGATCCTGGCCGATGAAAGAGCCTTGGCTTCAAACTTAGCCGACGAGGACGCTTTCGCCGTCGACAACTTTTGGTCTAGAAGACTCTTTCCGGACAGACGAGCACTCGACCTCGCACCCTGGGATACTGTCAGGCAAGTACAAACGTATAAGCATATGGTCACTCCAAAGACCACCCACATGCATACCTGAAGGAACGAACATGTGCCTTTAGTGACAGAAGTGGACGGAGTCGCCATGCTCGAAGGAAGGGTTAAAAAATTCACGTTCTTGAACGATCTATCGGCCTCCAAAAAAGCAAGCAGAACTTCAGTAACCGCGACAAAGTCAGAATCCGTCTTCTCCTCTGGACTTGGCATTGAAAAAAGAAACACGTAAGCACCAGTTAACAAGACATCAAAACATAAAGATTTCAGAGACTAACACGATACCTGACGTCCTCCAAACGTCGCGTAAGAAAGAGCAGTCGAATCCCTCCTCAAGCGACTTCTTTTCAACAAAGAAAAATTGCGACCTCCATCCACGATCGTTCACATTAAGGTTTAAAGTGATTGGCTTCATATCTGGCCTAAGGCGCAATTGAAAGCGGGAAGAACCCCGACTACTCAGATAATACGAATACCAGAGAGCATCAAAGTCAAAATCGATTTCAACACTAGACACCAAAAGGTCGATTACCCTAAGAAGACGCCATGCATGCGGCATCACCTGTCATGGGGCAAGGTTAAGGACAAACAAGAAATTCCTCACCAGACTCGAGAAGGGAAAAGAGTGACCTATTCTGAAGGGATATTCAAAGAAGCAGACCCATCCGTCGTGACACCAGTCATCCCGTTCTTGGGGTAAGGGGAGACGAGCCACCGTCTCAAAAGGAAATTGACCCACTTCTAAAATCACATCCAACTCGCGACACCAGTCATCCCGTTCTTGGGGTTAGGGTTTCGGCTAGGAAATATTCCGAGCTGAGGAGATTCGAGGGGGAGCACTCGCTATCTTTCCCACCGATGCCAGAAGATGAAGCTTTAGACTTCTTTGATCTCGGAAACGACATGGTGTAAGAAGAACGGTAAGAAATTCGAAAAAAGTTCTTACCTTTGAAACAGAAAACCTTTCGTGAGCAAGAAAGAGGATGGTGAAAAGAAAGGGAAGTGACTGCCATTTATGGGAAAACTGCTCACCTGCGGTCAAAACTATCAGCCAATAAGAAGGCAACACGTCATCGATCCACTACAGCAAATCGGCAGAGAAAAGATCACGTCCAGAAAAAGCACGAGAAGAAGGAATCCAACCGCCCCTCAACTACTATTTTTGGCCCGGTTCGATTCCTTGGGGCAATTTTTGGGCCTCACTCTTAATGGGCTCTCAAATGAAGCGGCCCAGTGGATGAAATGATCTTTCCGTTTTGAAGCAACCAGTGATTAGACGACAAGCAAAGATCACGGCAACGATAGGATCAGAGACGTTACTAAAACCAGATCATGGAGGTCGATGTATCCTTCCATGTAGCAGTTACAACCCACGTAATCAAACCATAAATATCACAAGATCATGGCAATCTGGCAATAAAAGCTGGTGAGCGAAGATCACGGGGGCCAAACGGCTAGTTTAGCCAGATCTTTGGGAAATTAAATATGTATATAAAGGGGTTAGGGATCATTGTAAAAGACACGAATTAGACATAATACATACTACGACACTCCTACTTGCATTCATCAGAATTCTCAAACTCGAATCCTTGTTTCAGTGTTGAAGCGGCCGACGACTAAATCCTTTTATTCGACCAAACTCTCGTTCAAGGAAGATAAGCTTGTCTCTGCGTCTTTCTAATCTTATTTAGTCTTGATCTTTGTTTGATTTGAATCATTCAGATATAATCAAAATTGTTGTTGTCTAGTTGCCCTTCCTAAGGCGATTCAGGTCAGGTCGATCTTTTCTCCCCAAAATACTTCATACTCTATTATTTGTATGTACCTCATTCCAAGTATTACTGCTTACAGCAATCTCAACATTATCCATAGTCACTTGGTTGGACAAAATTTTCTTGTTTATGCTTGCCTGCTTATGAGGGTTATTTCTATGAGACCTCAAACCCTAAACCCTCTATCCTAAAAACCCTAATAAAACCCTTTCACAACCCTTAAGTGCCACATGGCTTTCAAGGGGTTTTCATTGGGGTTTTGTAAGGATTTGGGGTTTAGAGTATCATAAATTACTGTATAGGATTTTATATTTTTGGATTTAAGTTGGATAAATGATATCCAATAGCTAGATATGCCTTGAATGTTTTAGATTGTGAGAGGCGTCTTGTTATCATCATATGATTTATCTACCAAGACTACTTCAACTTGGGTCTGGATAAAGAATATCCAATAAATTTATATAATAATGTCTTATCTACATATTTATATGCGCAATAAAACACAACAAGACAACATAAGAGAATCTGATGGCAATAAAATACGTAAACCATGAATACATAATAATATGAACAAATATACAGTTTGTTTGCCTGATAACCCTGAGGTATTGCTTAATTCGCGCAGTACACTAAAGTTTGATATATTTCGGATGGTAACCTGAGGTTTGGTTTTTTTTGCAAAATACGCAAAAGATTAAACTTGAACGGTTTCCGTTTGTTTTATTTTAACAAAAAAGAAAATTAAAAAAAAAAAAAAACAGCCATTTTGCGTCTCCTTCTCCTCTGGTTCGAGCAAGGCGGTGGCCATCATTCCCCTTCGTCCCGTTCCAGGCGGCGGCCATTGTTCCAGTAAAGTGTTGGCCTCTCCTCGAATCTCAAGCTTAAGGTATGTAGAAATTGTCCATTATAATGGAATTTAGGGATTTAGGACTTTTGGAAAGCTACGAATTTTATGGATTTGCGGGATTTATGGCATTTTATGGATTTGGGGGTCTACTTGACAAGAATTCTTTTTATTTGAAACTGAGTTTACTGTGCGGATTGTGCTCCAGTAGAAATTCTATTAGTTTTTACCAGTCTCTATTTTGCTTCACCAAATCTTTTTCCTAAAAATGCAATTTAAAGTGTTTCAATCAGAAAATGCTATTTAGTTTCTAGTTATTATTAATCTGAACTTATTCCCAGAATTGCATATCCATTACTTACTCCAAAAACTACTTGTCTGCAATACCAATCTAATTCTTGGGATCGTTGATCAGTGATTTAAAAACATAAAATTTTGGGTTTCAAATTTGGTATAACTTGGGAAATAGGGGTATAATATCGTAAGAGAAGTAAAAATCAATGTAACATGTGTTGGTGGGTGCTAGGAAATCTAATGTGTATTCATGGGTGCTACAATTTTTTAGATCTAATGTGTGTTGGTAGGGGTGTTAGCTGAACATTATGTTATGCTGAAGAGTAGAATGTTTTTATGGATGAGTGTGTTTGTGTTGTTTTGTGGTCTTTAATTGCTTCAAGTTATTGAATTTGGTTAAGGTTTATGTGATTGAATATATGTTCAAGTTGGTTCTTATATATTGTGGTTGTGATGAATTGAGTTTTTTTTTTTCAATTTGAATTGGTTTTGATTTTGTGGGTGATCCCACTGATCCATGTAGATTATGTTGATGATTGCTGGATTGATTGTGATTTTGACTTGTTTTAGTTAGTTCTTTGATTTTAGTTCTGAATTGGTGCATTGTGAATTGATCTTAAGAAAATAAAAGTACATCTTTACTTCACTTGGATGATAATGAAGGAATTTAATTTCAAAAACATTACTCCCTCGTAGCAAATTTGTAAAGTAGTGATCGTTAATCAATGTAAACATAAAATCAAGTTGAGCGGCTTCACTAGAATTGATAGAAATTGGTGCAACATATTGAAGATTTGATTCTCTTTATAATGCTTCTAGGGACTTTCAAAGTGGCTGGGGAGCCAATCACCTTTTGTTTTTTAAGTTTAAGCATAAGGCATGCTTCGACTAACTTACTAATGTATTACCTTGATTGGTATTATAATGTGTGGTGACACACTTTGTTTTATTCTAGTCTATTAGCTCAAATGGTAGAGCAATGTCTTGTATACATCGATGTGGGTTCGAATCCCACATAGGCTACAATTTTCTATGTCATATCTCAAATATTGCTTTATGTTCAAGGTAATGCATTTAACTTAGTCATTCCAATTTAAATATGTACTTAAGTTACTTAAAATATTCATAAATTTGATAAGCTTATGTGGGATTTGAACCCACATCTTTGTGCATGAGCACATTGCTCTCTCATTTAAGCTAATAGACTAAGGTTTTTAATGACCAAACAAGCCAAATCATTCACCCTAATAGCAAGCAAACAAAGCCAAATCAACTTGTAATTTATGCTTTTATGACCATTTAACAGTCTTGTATATATATGTAGAAAGGATAAAATAAAGGTTTTGGTACTGAGCAAAATATAGTATCTTTCTTTTATGAAAGTAGCCATCAAGCTATTATAGCTCTCTCGCTTGCTTCCCTCCCTCCGTGGATGGAACTTGTATAATGATTTTGATGCTTTTTATCATGATCATGGGAGCCACATTCATATGGCTTGTAAAAATCAACTTCTTGATCATCAAGATCCTGGAAGAAAACAAGTTAAGATTCTTAGTTTTGGTTCTTATTTTTAGAGAAATGAAAAATCAACTTCTTTCTAAAAAAAATAGCCCAGGTCATCCAATATGAAGAGTTTGGTTGCTCACTTCTTAAGAATCCCTTCTACTTATGGAAGATCCCACACATGAGCTAGAGGAAAACAAGTTTGAGAATCTACTCTCTTTAATCACCATGAAGATTCCTGAATATTCACTAAGGCAATAGCATTTACAGAAAGTAGATGATGGGTAATCTTAATAAGTGGTTTATACATTCAGAATTTAAGAACCTTTCAATTATCTAGTTGTTTTGTGAGACTCTTGCAATTCAGCTTATTCCTCTCCCAATCCTAACATTGGTCCTCTCTAATTTTGAGCTGATTGCCCTTCTAGGCTCACCAAAATGTAGCTATAAAATCATTCCTGAAAATTTCATGGAGAGCAGCTTACATTTTCCAGTTACATTTCAATACAAAGCTTAATCAACCATATATATTATCATACAACAAGCAAAACATAGGTCGTTTTTTTCGTTCATCAATGGAGAATTCAATGTTAAAGAACTTGTATCATTATAGCTCAACCCAAGTTCACCATTCAACCAGAAAGCCACACTCGCTGCAATTTAACATCCACCACTCACCAAAGGTTCATAACGACTGGAATTATTTCACAAAGTGTACAATCAACCTTAAGATAAATCTGTAACCAAGGAGCATAGAAAGTAAACTAGTCCGCGCCACAACAACCACAATAAGTTTGTACAACAAAAATGAAGTATGTAAAAATGTGTTTAAGAATATACATGCACATGATTTGGACAAGATTGAGACACCCTTTTAAAGTTCGAGAGGACTTTCTGAGAATTGAACTGGCCGCTGCAATAGCTGGAAGAAACTACATAAAGTTCTTGCCTTCCTTTCCACACTTCACCTGGCTTAAGTGTAATGGGCTTCTTTATGACAGCTAGCTCCACACAACATATGCTTGTACTCGTCATCCATAAAAGCCCTAAATCCCCAAATCCGTAAGATCCCTAACTTCCCAAAAGCCCCAAATCCATAAAAATCTCTAAATCGAGGAGAGGCTGACGTTGTACTGAAACGATGGTTGTCGCCTGAAACGTGACGAAAGAGATGGAGGCTTCGCCGCCTAGAACGTGACGAAGGGGAACGACGGCCACCATCTTGCTCGAACCAGAGGAGAAGAGCTTAAGGAGGCGCTATTCGTTTTTGTGTTTTTTTCTTCTTGTTTTTTTTTTTTTAAATAAAACAAACGGCAACTGTCAGGGTTAACTATTTGGATATGTCAACTTTGATGTACTGCATGAATTAAGCTATACCTCAGAATTACCATGCGAAAAAACCGACAAATATAATATGAAATGTTAGTAAATAGCGCTTCTAGACGCCACATAGTGGCATAAACGCCACATATGGCCGCCTAACATTGAATTTTTTTAACCTGATTCACTTAAAGAACCCTTTAACCCGGTTCACCTAAAAAGCCACATTTTAAGTGAACGTCTATTTTTAGACACTATGTGGTGGCGTATAGATTGTTTTAGATTTTTTTTCTTTAAGTGCCACGTTGTAGCGTCTATAAGCGGTGTGGGAAAAAACCCCGCAATGTAATTAGGATTCATGTAATTTTTTAGTGCGATGGGGTGCTGTAAAATTTGTGACCTCCATAGAGTCAACTTCACATGATTGTCATCACATGGTAAAGCCTTGAGAAATCCATAAGTGTTCAACTTTGTCAATATTGTCATCACATGATAAAGCTAATAATCATACTTTTCAGTTGAATTGACAAGGATCTAAAGTACTGCCATCACATATCTATCAGCTTATAACTGGCATCACATATCTACGATTTATATTCTTCACATATCACATATCTATGATTTATCTCCTTCATTGTTCCTCCAAAACAGGGCTTATAGGAACAAGCAATCCACGAATTAGTTTTACAAGCAAGTAAGCTAAAAGCAGAGCAAGTAATGGTAACATACTACTAAAAAAGCCGCAATACAAAAAGGGGTCTGGTAAAAGTAAAACCAGCAACGTTTGACCACGTCCGACAAAAGTTCGTTCAGTGTATTATTTGATTTCCAATCCCTTCAGGAGACTTCATTTTTCATATAGTTCAAAACATATCAAACAAAGCTAAGGATCCTCCTAATATTACGAAAAAGTGTGTAGCTCAAAACCAGTATTAGTAATAGAAAATGATCAGGGTCCGAAACCGTTACCATATAGTTCAAAATATTCAAGAGCAAGTCGTGCTGAGTCCTAACCTTTGCTCTGTTTAATCACTTGACGAGGCAGATCTTGATAACAGAAGAAGCTCCAATACGATGGAGCGCGACAATAGCATCACCGGGCTTACACAAACCCTTCTCAGTCGCCTTCTTCAGAGCAGATTCAAGAATCACTTCGGTAGACTCCGCATCAGTCGCCTTTGCAGATCCTTCAGCCAGAACAGGAATCAGCCCCCGGTAGATGAGACTGTGCCTTGCAGGAGACTCGTCACTGCAACTCCAGTCGAACGTTTGGGTGGTCAAGACGGGGACCACAACAGATAGAATGGGCACCGCTGGCCTGTACTTGGCCACCAGCTTAGCAGTGGTCCCGCCACGTGTCAGCACCACAATGAGCTTTGCCCTTGCCTTGTTGGCGGTACGAACTGCAGAGGATGCCAGGCTCTCTAGTGGGCTCATGGGGAGAGGAGTGGCCTTTATCATCTCCTTGAAGACTGCTCCATAATCAAGGGAGGACTCTGCTTCAATGCAAATGCGGGCCATGATTTTCACAGCAATCTCTGGGTAGGCCCCAGCTGCACTCTCGCCACTGAGCATGACGCAGTCGGTTCCATCAAGGACGGCGTTTGCTACATCGGTGGCTTCAGCACGGGTGGGACGGGGCGACTTGATCATTGACTCCAGCATCTGTGTGGCTGTCACAACTGGCTTACCAGCAAGATTGCACTTGTAAATCATCATTTTCTGAGCCAGGAAGATCTTCTCAACTGGGATTTCCATTCCGAGATCACCACGTGCAACCATGAAAGCGTCGGTCTCACGCAAGATTTCATCAAAGTTGATCACTCCCTCCTGGTTTTCAACCTTCAAAAATATCAAAAAGTTAACACCATAACACTTGAATCACAAGGAATGTTCAGAATCAATATCAAATAGTTGAACTCACCTTCGACATCAGCTTTATGGTCTTAGCATGTGAGCCAAGAACTTGACGGACATTAACAAGATCAGATCCCTTTCGGACAAAGGAAAGGGCAATCATATCAATTTTGTTGGGTACACCCCAATCCAAAATGTCTTCCTTATCCTTCTCTGTTAGAGTGGGAAGATCCACCACAACGCCAGGAAGGTTTACATTTTTCCTTTCACCTATCATGGCTGTGTTTTCACAGCGACACCTCACAGTCCCAGCAGCAGGATCACAGGACAAGACAGTGAGTGTTATTGTGCCATCAGCACACAAAATTTGGTTACCGGCCTTCACGTCCACAGCTAATTTTTTGTAACTCATGGAGATCATTTCTTCAGTTCCCTTGATACTGTAGTCAGTTGTTATTGTTATCTCCTGTCCCTCCTTGAGTTGAACTGGGTTCCCGTCCTTCAAAAACCCAGTACGAATTTCAGGTCCCTGCATTAGTTATAACTTGTTAGCTAAAATATATTAAGCAAGAAAAGATGGTAATATAGCCAATCATATAATATAACTAGTTTACTACTAGTATTAAGCTTCTCCTTGTTCTATTGCCATGTTCGTATAAACTCCAGATTTCAACATGGAATCTTGTCCACGGAAGACATACAATAGAAAAAACCCTGACAAAGGATCCACTCAACGAGTAACACTAAATTTTCACTTCTGCAAATAAAACTATAGCAGGGCTTGTTTTTCTCCTACATGTTAAGAAAATGTCAAGTCTATGAAAATACAAATCCTTGATTAACTCACCTCTTATCAATTAGTTATATTTTTGAGGCCGATTTATTATGTCTTGTATCTTATATAACCAATTATCCGTATTGCACTTGTACTCTACATTCAGACAAACATCGATTAGATACTCTCCAGAGTTTACTTAGGCCAAATGACAGATATAGCATAGAGAAATACGTGCAGAACTACTACAAGCTTGGTGCAGGGTGGAGAGATTCTCTGTCTCCATTTAAGCAATGACGAGTAAATTGGGATGGGGCATCGGACAAAAATGTTTGATGGCAGAGCAGTCCTTTTCTGAAGGGGTAACTAAACCATTTGAAATTTATGGGAGACAGCACATTACAAAGTTACTTAGCTTTTACTACAACACTTTGATCTATACAAAAAGAATTCAGCTTATTGTTTCTTGCAGGAAGGGGAACTCTTTTCTTCTCCTATATGTACTTCATTTAGCTAAGCTCATCATTATTTCTCAGAATTTGAATGCACCTGAAGGAAGTGAGGTCTCACCCAATCAGTAGTAATTTGCATTTCAAATAGCAGAGTTTACAGTTAAGAGCGGAACAAATTACATTTTCCGTCTACATAACTGTGTACATTCCCTTATAAGCATGATATGCAGTTAACTAACATTTCTCATTGTAAAAACCCCTATTTTCTTCTTTTTTACCCACATCTATCTAAAGCAATAAGATCCACAACAACATTAGGCCAAAAAATCTACATTCTTACGTTGATACACAAAAGTATCATAGCTTACGCAAATACCAACCAAATACCACATTTACAATTCAAGAACAACGCAACTCCAACAACAAAAAAAGACCTATTTTCTTCTTTTTTACCCACATCTATCTAAAGCAATAAGATCCACAACAACATTAGGCCAAAAAATCTACATTCTTACGTTGATACACAAAAGTATCATAGCTTACGCAAATACCAACCAAATACCACATTTACAATTCAAGAACAACGCAACTCCAACAAAAAAAAAAGACTCATCCAAACATAATGCAAATCCACAACCAAATCAAATGAAGATATAGGAACAAATACAAGAAAATTAATGACATGAACCCAGGCCACGGGAGCGTAAAGAAGAATACCTTGGTGTCAAGCATGACAGCACAGAGAATTCCGGTGTTCTGCATAGCCTCCCTGAGATTATTCAGAGTCTCCTGATGATACTCATGAGTACCATGGGAGAAGTTGAACCTCGCAACATTCATGCCAGCCCTGAGAAGCTTCTCGATCATCGAAACCGACCTCGACGCTGGGCCTAACGTGCAGACGATCTTCGTCTTCGGAACCCTCCCATCGTGCGGCAGATCCTTCAACACCTCTTCTATGTCAATATTCGACATCTCCTGTAAGCCTCTGTATTATTTTTCTCGTTTCCGCAACCTAGAACAAATACATCGGAACCAAAAACAAACGCAATGAATACACCGACTAACAAATTCACATATATGACGACTCAGATCGGCAGAAAAAGATTCATTCCTAACAAAATCGATTTCAAATGAAAGGGAATGAGCGATTAGGTTAGAATAGTCGAAACGAAAAACGAAATTCGATATCAACAATCAATTTGTTTCCGGGAAAGATAATTCTGATAAATCTCAAAAAGAGAGAGAAGTTACCGAATGATATTCTGAGATCTGAGATTGGAACAACGCGAGGAGTGAAGCTAGCGAAGGAGAGGGTTAAAAAGGGGAAGGGAAGCAGCCTGAAAAGTCGCGAATGGCGCAGCTCGCACGCAGCTTACGAAGAAGAAAACCGGGAATCCTCTCGCTGGTTTTCTCCCAGTCACCCGTTTATAAAGCACTTGTTTTTATGGGGACATTCTCGGAATTAAAATGTGAAACCAGGGGCCAGAATGTGACTACTGACGCAAATAGTGGTCTACATCCATGCACTTTTTGACTGACTGATGCTGTTCTAGAAACCCTAGAAAAGGAACATAGAAAAGTATCACGGAATGGGGATACTGCAAACTGGCCCCTTTTTCTATCCGTAATTTGGCATATTGCCCGTTATTATTTTTATTTGTATTTTGTAAGCCTTTCTTGGATATATATGTACATAATTAGACATTTAGCATAGGTTAATTGTATTTTATAGGCCTTTTCTGGATATATACATACATAATTAGCCAAACGCAATGAATACACCGAAAATGGGTTCATCGTCGTAAATTATTGGATAAGATTTAATTGAGTACATAATTTTGGATAAGGAATGTAAATTATAGAATTTTTAGGATGGTCAGTTAGAAAATAAAATAGTTTGAAGTTTTGGAATTTGTTAAACAAAGTAGGCCCACAGAAATAATAAAATACAAGAGACATTCTTAGAGTAATGTGGGGCATGTGGATTTTGGAGGCAGGGTGAGGTGGGAAGCTGTGGGCTGTCTATTTTCCCACATAGATTGTTGAGTGCTCATGTTCCTCATCCCTCGTTTGGTACTTGAGAGGCAGGCAGGCATGTTTTTTTTTATCAGGTAAAAATTAGAACGAAAATCACATAAGAAATGATTTTTCAGTCTATAGCATCATTGCGGATGAGAATTAAAAGTTCTAAATTGACTTGAATATATTTCAAGGAACTCCGTTGGCCAAACTTTGCAATGCAATCGGCCATCGCCTTAGTTTTTTGGAAGACATGATAAATCTGCACTGAAGAAAACAGTTATAAAACACAAAGGATATCATAAATTAAAATTTCAATATCCCAAGGACAGTGCCAGATTTTATTCAGGACGTTTACAATAGTAAGGTTGTCACATTCAAGATGAATGTTGGTAATGCCTAATTCATGGGCATTTACCAGAGCATTTCTAACTGCTAAGGTTTTTGTTCTCAAAGGGGTTGAAATTCCACATTTGTCACCAAAGAGGAAGGTTGGTTCACCTGTATTGTTTCTGAAGATATAGCCGAAGCTAGAGTCCCCATTGGTTTTGGATGATCCATCAGTATTAATTTTAATGACGTTGTCTAGTGGGTTTTTCCATTTTCTTTTCGGTCGTCTAATATTATAAAAAAAATTAATTTTAGGTTTTTCGTCTGCCAGACAATCTGGGTTCCGGTTTTTTGTTTGTTCCCAATTCTGGATTTGTTTTGTAATGTAAATTGGTACATCCTTTATCAAGTCTGTAACACCCCCGACTTATGTCGATAGTGCCACATGCCAGTGACCTCAGTCGTTACTGTCCAAAGTCACCCTAGGCTTTAATCGGAACAATTAAGCTTTAAATAGGTATATTAAATAACGAAAGATTTAACAGCGGAAGACATTTTAAATGAAACTCAACCTTATATTAAAAGATCTCTCATTAAATGTGAATGACGATTTTACAACAGAGTGAAATTACAGCGGAAGACTTTTATAATAAATCATATTACATGACTAGGTTATAGGAATATGTATTAAAGTAATACTTAACAACCTTAAAACACTGACACTTAAATCTTCAATTGCAAGCCTCTTCTTCGATTGGTTACTTCAAGTCTTCGGGGACCAACCACTGATGTGCCGTATAGGACGGATGACACCAGCCAACCATGCAAGGAATAAAACCTGGTTGGTTAGTCTAATGAAAGACTATGCAAGGGTACAAACAGAATGGTTCAAGTGATCGTAACCGTTTACTATCATTGTCCCTCGAATAATAACCGAAGGGACGATACATAACCCGGAACTTTCACGGAATGATTAGATTTAGACATGCACTGAAAAGAAGACTCCAAAGGAATTGAGTCTTATGGGGAACGTATGACAAATGTTTGGGAACGTTAAGTTTTCACACAGCTTTTAAAACACGACCTTGACAATTTGGGTCAACGACCAACCTCACCGCACAAGGCGAATCCAGATTGGAAAGAAGACTTATTCTAGCAAGAGTTCGGGCAGTTTCCACGTTGTACTCCTCGCCCGAGGGTTTATTAATTATATGCATAACCGCACTTATCTTATTTACTTCCAAAACGCACGTTAACGTTGAAGCTTTTAATTTCACATCTCGTAATGAGACATTGGGAATAAATCCCTTAAGATTGGGAATACATCCTGAATATTGGCACCAACTGAGTGCACCACCCCTATATTTAGATAGGGGTAGGTCATGACCAAAAGAGTGTTAGGGCACTTACTTCCTAACACCGACGTTATAAAGAAACGACTAAATCCTCGTAAGGAATTAGCGTTCCTACGAATACTCGTGTTAATCTAGCATTTAAGTTCACATTTAAATCCACACCAAAATTCATTACAGTAATAACATATAAGACTATATAATAGCGTTGTTTCTAGCAATATATACAACCTATTATAAAGTCATATTTTAAACACATTATTCAATTAAATATGTTCCCAAACGGAAAACAACAACTTTTATCCCATCTTAATTAACAATCAATTAATTGATAATCAAGGGAAATATTGAATAATGAGCAAGAGCGAACCGCCACTTGCCTTAATCTAGACGAACGAAGATGTCGAGTTTCGGGATCTGGAAACTGGAATCTGAATACGGATTCCTACGACGACGTCGAGACAAAAGACGGAACCCTAAGTTAGATTCGATATAAACGAATGAGGGTAAATAACGATACGAACGAAATGAAACAAGGGCCAAAGTCGTGACCGTGGTTGTCCAAGCCACGATTGCGCTTGCTAAGGCAAGCCGCGGTCGCGGTTTGGACTTCCGCAGTCGCGGAAATCTGGGCAGAGCCACGGTCGCGGAATTCATCCCCACCGTCGCGGATCTCCCTTCCGACGATGGCTCCAACTCGACTTCGAAGCTCACCGACGATGAAGACGACGACAATAGTTTCACCTCCTTGCAATGCCATCACTCCAAGCTTCCAAAGGCACTCTGACGACCACCAATAGCTCCGGCAAGACTCCTACGAACTCAAGAACTCCGGCGAAACACAAATCGAGAGAGAGGAAGAGCTTGAGAAGCTGTGGATGATGAATCCGGTGTTAGGAGCCCCCTATTTATAGGGAAAGAGGAGCTCAACGCCGAGAAAACCAATCGATCGGCATCCCCAACGGCGAAACGGCGGCACACGAACCGGCGAAACGCGGAAAGAACGAAGGAGACGAAGAACAGTGTTTCCGCGGTCGCGGAAATGCCGCGAGCGTGTCTTTTGCCCTTTTGTCGCGGGTTTCGTTCAAGGTCATGCTAAGTCTTTATTTTTAGCATCTCTAAAAATATTCTAAGACCCACTAATGCATTAAACGTATATCCAAACGTTCAAAAGATTAATACAGAGGTTACAGAAATTGCCCAATATGTCTTTCATACAAAACGACAGTTCGGGACTTTTAGGGGTTATTACAAAGTCTGTATCATTGTTTGTTCTTCCAAAACTTTGTTGGTTTCTATAAAACCAGATTCTCCACCAGGAGGCCACTAATTCTAGTATTCTACAAATTGTGATATGTCGGTTTTTTGTCGAATTTCCTTAATAATTTCATATGTTTTTTTATTTCCTATATTTAGAGATCTAATGATTCTACATGTAAGTAGATTCATTTTCTCTATTGTCTTCAAGGTATGGTTGCACTAGAAGAGGAGATGGTTAGAATCCTCCGTTTGTGTACTACAACGGACACACCCCTGAGGGATTGCAACTCCTTTATCAGCTAATCTAGTTTTGGTTGGGAGTCCATTTTTCACAATTTTTCAAATAAAGTTTTTAACTTTGGGATAAATGTCCAGCTTCCAAATCCATGAAGAATCATAAGCAGAGTATCTTTTATTTTTGTTGATCATATCCATAGTAGATTTTGTGGAAAACCATCCATTTTTACTGGATTCCTAGTACATTATGTCATGAATATTGTTCAAAGGTATTGGTATGGATACAATTTGTTTAGCTAGATCATGGGATAAGCATTGTTCAATCATATTCTTATTCCAGGATTTGTTTGGTGGTATAAAATCCGCCACCAGATCATCCTTGTTCTGAATTAATTGTGAATTAATAATGTCACATAGGGGAGTTTTGAAGAGCCATTTATCAGACCAAAATTTGATTGTTCTACCATTTCCAACTTGCCAAATTACTGAAATTAGTCCAGATTTGAATTCATACAGAATTCCAATCATATTGGACCATTGACAAGAACAGTTTCTTGTTTTCTCATATTGTAAAATATGTTGTGTTTTTAGATATTTTTCAGTAACAATTTTAACCCAAAAATTTTCTTGATCAACTAATATTTTCCATAGTAATTTAAATTGTAATGCTTTATTCATATCCTTCGATTTTCTTAATCCAAGACCTCCTTGTTGCGTTGGTTTGCATATCTTTTCCCACCCTATAAGAGGTTTGTACGAGCTATCTTTGTTCCAGAAAAAAGGTTTTATTTAGTTTATCAAGTTCATTATGGGTATGTGTAGGAAGCATAAAGCTTTGCATAAGGTAATTTGGTCTTGATGCAAGATTCACTTCTATTAAAGTTGTTCTTCCTGCTTGGGAAAGCGAGTTAGCCTTCCATTTGCTAAGTTGTTATTGTGTGCTAATCAGTAGATCAACAAAGGTATTAGAATTGACTCCACCATTAATGATAGTGCATCCTAGATATTTTTCAAGAGATGTCATGTTTGTGATTGTGAGAATACTTTGGATTGCTAATTTATTAGTGTTGGTTACTTTTTTTGTGACCTGAAAAACAGATTTATGAAAATTTACTTTTTGTCCAGATATTTTGTAGTACTCATCTACAATATCCTTAATTTCCTTACAATTTTCATGTTTTGTTTTTTAGAATATCATAATGTCGTCCTCCAATGCCAAGAAAGGAATTCACGTCCCTTGTCTAGATATTTGGAAACCTATAGGGTTTCGAGGTCTCTCAGCAACTTTTTGTAGTTTTTGAGCTAGGATTTCCGATCCTAGAATAAAAAGGAAGGGTGAGAGAGGATCGCCCTGTCGAAGTCCTCTAGTCGGTTTAAAATTTTTGGTGGGTCCATTATTGACTAACACCGAGAAAGAGACAGTTGTAATGCATTCTTTTATCCAGTTGATGAATGTTTCATGGAATCCAAACTTTTCCATTATTTTAATAATGAAATTCAACTCAATTCTGTCATAAGCTTTTTCCATATCTAATTTTAGGGCTATAAATCCTTCGGTTCCTTGTTTCGATTTAAATGAGTGAAATATTTCATGAACTATTAAGATATTATCTTAGATAGCTCTATTTGCCACAAAAGCACCTTGTAAGGGATGAATTAATTTTTCCATAGTTCTTTTAAGTCTAGTTGTTAAGATTTTTGAAATAATTTTATAAATTGTGGAACATAGACTTATGGGTCTATAGTGATTTGTTGAGTTATGATTATCACATTTTGGGATTAAAGAGATAAATGTATGGTTGATTTGTTTTAGTAACTTCTCTAAAAGGAAGAAACTCTTTATTGCTTGTATAACAGATGGGCCCACAATGTCCCAATATTTTTGATAGAATTATGCTGTCATGTCGCCGGGACCTGGTGATTTATCCGAGCCTATGTCAAAAACAACCTTCTTAATTTCTTCATTAGTGACACACCTTGCATTATCCTCTAAAGTAATTTCAGAGTGAATTAACTCAAGGTTATCCTGAAATAATCCAGTGTCCATTTCCTCACTTTTAAATCTTTTAATGAAGTCATTTCGGATATTCTCTTCTCCAATTATACTAGTTCTTTCATGGGTTTCGATCTCTTTGATGATTTTTCTATTTCGTCTCCCACTTGCTATTTTATGAAAATGCATTAGTATCATTGTATTTTATGTGTTTAATCTTATCTCTTTGATTCCAAAATATCTTTTGGAAACCAAGAAGTTTTTCTTTTTTTTTCGATGAGTCTGTTTTGCTTCTGAATGAGGTCATTATTGGAATTTGTGCATATAGCAATTTGAGTATCAGATAATTGTTGTTCTATAATATGAAGTTGAGTAAACACATTACCAAATGTGCTTTTATTCCAGGTCTTAGCATGTTTTTAAGTAATTTTGTCTTAGATACTAGATCATACATTCTAGATCCATGATAACTTGTTCTCCAAGCTTGTTTGACGATATTTCTAAAATCATTTCTGGTTATCCAATTTTTTTCAAATTTGAAAGGTTGGTTTTTAAATGGGGTAGCAGATGTTAGTTCAATGGATATGGGGCAGTGATTCGAACTAGTAAAAGCATAATGTTTGGTACAAATATCTGGATACCATTGTAAAATATGGTGTTGAATTAGGACTCTATCAAGCTTTTCATAGATGTTATCAATTTCAGTTTTGTTTTTTCTCCAGGTAAACGAGTTTCCTTGAATTGGTATATCCAATAATTCACATTCATTCTTAAAAATTCTTAATCTTGCGAATTTTGTCATTGGTGGGTAAGAACCACCCAATTTTTCAGTTGGATCTTGAATTTTATTAAGGTCGCCCATAATAATACAAGGATATGGACTATTTTTTATAAAAGAAATCATGGCTTCCCAAAATTCATTTTTAGTAGATTCATTTGGAGGTGCATATGCGAGAATAATTAGGGTTTTAATGTTTGTACACATATTTGTGTATTTAAGACAAACAAATCTTGATTCAATTTTTTCTATTTCAAGAATTTCATTGGTAAGCTGATACATTTTCCACATAACACAAATGCCACCCGAGAAGCCAGTAGCTGGGACACAATAGAATTGGTCAAATCCTGCTTTTTTCCAAAGCTTGTCACTTAGTTCTTTGTTCGTTTTTGTCTCAAATAATGCAAGTAACTGGATCCGTTCCAACTTGCAGAACGCTTCAATGTCCATCCAAATGGTCTTTTTTTCTGATCCCTCGACAATTCCAAGTTGTGATCTTCATAAAAAAACCATTGAAATATTGGCCCCATGTCAATAGACGGTAAGGGGACTTGTTTCTATAATTATGACCTAGATGCATATAAGAAGTATATACAGCTTGTGAGTTTTAGCCAAATTTATGTTTCTTAGTTTGTTTTGTATTTAACTTATCCCAACAAATTCTGTTCACAGACCAGTAAGAGAGATGTTTAAAAGTATTAAAATTGATTTTAATAAATAAGGTAAGGGTTTCATTGATAATCTTAGTATTCATGTAAAATTGTTTTAATTGTTCCACAATTTTTCCCCCAGAATTCAAGTATGAAATACACAAAGGTTCAGGTGTATCATACAACAATTTCAACAGCATGCGTGTCTCACAATCAATTCTTTTAGCACACACACAATAATCACAAGTAGGAAACAAATGATGCTCACTTAAAAGCCAAAGCAAGGTAAAACCATTGCAGAAACTAGTTTGAGTAGAATTAATTATCAGTTGATACGTGAGGAAATGAATAAACTTATTCAAATAGAGAAGATTGATCATCATCTAGGGGTCAGGATTTATACTATAATAGTAGACACAAAACCAATTCAAACATGATTTCAGCTCATCATAGGATGTCCATTTGATACTTTGAGATAAATGGATACAAAGGTTCCAGATTTCATAAAACAGGAGCCCCATAAAAAACAAGATCCCATCATTGTTCAAGTAACATTTGTTCACAGAGGTAAACCTCCAGAGCCGTTTGTTCAGGGGGTAGGTTTTCAAAGTGTTTTCTATTTCGAAGAGCTGATCATTTGTAGTTTTTTTGGGTTGATCATCAGTTCGAATGTGTTGCCCTTGAAATTTTAGTTGATCCTTTTTTTTTATGATTCAAAAGATTAAAAATACAACAGATGTTAGAGTAATGATAACAACTAATAAAAAGAAGGGAGATATAGTGTACCTGAGAGAGGTAAGAATCCATGTCAACCTTTTGAAGCAAGCCAAAAAGTTGTCTAGTTTGATAATTTCCAGCATAATGCATCTTTCTAACCCCATATAATTTAGAGAGATATAAATCCATATCAATAACTAGTTTGTTCAAAGAGGGGAGACTGTGAGTCTCAATAGTAGTTTGAGTTTTTGGGTCACTCACTGAAGGAGGGGTTACCTCAATGGTTTCAGCAACAATGGGTTCAGGGCAAGAAGTTTTCACATTCACAGAAGAGCTAGGGCATTTAGCAGGGGTACAAAGTACCTCTTTCATTGTCTTATTTCCGCTATCCATGAAATTGAATAGGAAAAGATCCATAATCAACACACAAGAAAAGGAAAGGAAAAGAAAGCAAAACCAGATTAAACGATGGTCAAGAGGGATCAAGGGGTTAGGCGGGTAATGAATCAAGTTCAACCAGTAAAGGATAATACTAATAGCAAGTAGCACAAAACAAGCAAGCAAAAAAAGAGACGTGAGAGAAGGAAAGAGGGTACCTGAAGAGGAAGCCCACATCCAAGCAAAAGGAAAAGTTGACTGGTCCAGAGATCAGATCTCGCAACAGAAGCCAGATCCAACTCCCCATCGCAACTTCCAATCCAAAGCTCCAGACTGCAGAGTGAAACCCATACCCCAATGTACTCAACACCATCAATAGTGCGGTGCTCAGAGTAGTCACCACCTACCCGGATCCAGCCGAAGATCCCTCTCTCCCAAAAATCTGGTAACCAGAAGAGGAAAGGGAAGCTTCCTAGAAGAAGGCATATGGTGATAGAGAGATCTTGGATCGTCTTCGTAGTCGGGAGCAGTTGGCCGCAGCAGACGAGTAACAGAGGCAAGAGGACGAACACCCCCTGGAATACCTCCATAAGATCTCGGCTTCTCAGTCGAGAGGAAAGGCCATGTCGCAAAAGAGTTGTTGTGCAGAGATCTAAAACCATGTTGAAGATCAGTTTCAAGGTAAGATTTGCAGTAAGAGATGGAGATTTGGCGAGGCGACGGTTGTTTATTTTTTAGGGTTTGAGGGTTTCGGGGGTGCCAAGGGAAAGAGAGTGTTTTAGGGAGCGTGTTCATTTTTTAGTTAAAAATAGCCATGTGTTCTTCTGTTCGCCTTCTAGGTTCGTTTGAATTATTATTAAAATGTATTAAAATTCATTTATTTATATTAAATTAATACTTTAATATAAATTATTGTAAGATAATGTATTATATAAAGAAATCCAAACAGATCCGCAAGCTTATCAAAACTTGTCTCACATATATTAATTTCTATAATTTTCTAATATTACATTTCTATAATTTGTGTTCGAAGCTTCAGCATCTCCTATGATTTATTACATGTGATGTTAATAAAATACATTTCTACAATCTATGTTTGAAGTTTAGATCATATGAAAAAAAATTTAGAGTGAATAGGGAGAGTTAGTATGATCATTGAATATAAAAAATAGAAAATTGTGATTAAAAAACATAGAATGATAAATCATATATAAATATGCCGATTTTTTATTTTTATAAAAAAGTATACCGTCTATGCACTTTAATTAAAATATGCACTTTTTATAATTATGCAATATATATATATGCATATATACATGTTAAACATGCACAGTTACATACTAAAAAATGTAATTTATATACTATATGTAAGCATTTAATATATATGTATTTTTGGTATACATGCAAGGTTATCGTAATCCCGATCCGGATCTACGACTCTAATGATCCTATCCTTGATCCTAGTTAGGATCTTATTAGAGGTAAGATCTTATTGATCTAAATATTATGGGTAAAATCTTTTGTACGATACTGATTTCACATACAATTATAATCGCATACAATTATAACGCATATGAAAATAATACTACATTATTGAAGTATGAAATTGATATATCACTTAGAAAATTTAAACCATGTACATAATAATTGATAAGCACTACTTTGTAGGGCTTAACTAAGAGTCATTAGAGGTTTTACTGGTGCCATTCGGGTAGATTTAGACACATTAATGTGTATGGCGTGTGGGGGCGAAGAAGCTTAATTAAGCAGGCCCGCGTGCTGCTTTTGATGATTGGGCCGAATTGGATGAAGTGCCGGCCCAATTGAAGGAAAGGCCCGTGGAGATGAAAGGCCCAAATTGTGTTCGGCCCAAATGAAGAATCCACCGTGAAGAATACCGCGTGAAGTGCCGCGTCAAATTGATGCTGAAGAAATGAATTGGAGCTGATGCATGCATGAGGTGGGCCGAGCAGGTGAATTGGAATTGGGCCGCGCATTGCTGATGCTTGGACAAGATGGGCCGAGAATGTGCCGAAAGTGGGTCGTGTCTGCTCGCGAGAAGTGGAGCAAAGTGCCAGACGAGCCACGCCGAGAATTGGAGGCCGAAATGCTTACGGGATTAATTTCCCTATTTTAGTTTGTTTGATTATTATTATTTTATTAATTTGTTTTAGATTAATTTAGATTTTATTCCCTTTTTGTATTTAAGGGTAGAAAAAAGGCTTGTTGGCCAATCAATCTTCTATCTTTCTCTTGAACCCTAATTCTCTTTTCTACGTTATGAAGAACTAAGCCTCCCTGGCTTAGTCAAACGTTGAAGCTTTCGTTTGGATAAAGTTGTGAGATTCTTGTTCTTAATCTATTGCATGGTTTTTATCTTTCTCTTGCTTAAGTTGTTTATGATTGATATTGATAATCTCTATTTGGACGCAACTAGGGTTTATTGTTATTGATTGATTGCTAGATCTAGATTGTTACTGGTTGAGCATATCTATTTCAGAGTAGCAACTGCATCGTATTAGTAACTGGTTGTGCTAGTCTTATGCAAAAGAGAATTGATTTACATTCTAGGATAATATCTGGTTGTGTTATGCTAGAATTGTATCCAACTATATTCCTATCCGTAAGGCTGCTGTTAAACTGAATCTTGATAGTTTCAGGGTTGTTTAATTAGTTAGTGCTAATAGTATCTGGTTGTGCTATTAGTTATATCTGAAAAGGAATTGGAATTACCATTGCATGAGATTTTGAATGAGTATCTATGATCAACTTGTCATACGAATAGTGGATGTTGTTTGACTAAGTGCTTTTCCCCATTACTGAATTCATTCATCTTTAGTTTGTTTATCTTTTGCATGTTTAGAACTTACAAAACTCACAAAACCCCCATTTGGTTACTTTAGTTTGACATACAAATTGCATATTAAGATAGAATTCGCCTCCATGTGGATTCGACCTGTACTTACCTAGGACTACGGTTTAGGGTTTGTTTGGATATTTTGCATAGCAGTTTTTAGAACGACAAAAACCTGTTATCAAATTGGCGCCGTTGCCGGGGAGGCAATAATCTATTTTGTGTGTGATTTGTGTGTCAACTTTTGTGTGGTCCTATCTTACGGTCCACACCCGTGCTATTGATTTTTGTTTTTCCTTTTTGATTTTGTTACAGAGATGGATAGATTTCCCCACTTCCATCAGGAGCCGCAATATGACCCATACTCATACGCATACACTCTAGGGTGGAGAGATCACCCTAATTCGAGTTATGGGCACAATCCAAGTCCCTCCATGTCATTGGAGGACATGTTTCGATCTTTCAAACAGAACACGATCCAACTTGAACAACAAATAAAGTCCAATATCCAGATCATTGAGAGGCAGACGAAGCAAATGGTGCAAGCAGTGAGCAGAATGGAGACTATGACGTCGGCAGAACCACTATCTCACCCAGTGGTGCACCGGGAAGAGAATGTCTTCTCGATGACCCTACAAAGTACTGAGCAGCTGCATGTCGCCCCCTTAGCTGAAAGGGAGGAACAAATTTGTGAGACGGGTGCAGAATACATCGAGATATCTGCAGAAGAGAACCCAAGACCGCGGGAGGTATACCTCGACCTCGGTTCACCCACTGAGGAGATGGGTATTCCAGACGATATTTTGGACCGCGTTGTGCTTTCTGAAGAAGAGTATTTGGGACTGGAGGAATTCAGCGATCAAGAGAAGGAGAACCACGATCGCGAAAACGATCCTACGACGCTTGTTCCTCTAAAAAACGCCCGGGCAGCCCCCGACCCTCTTGAGGCTGCCTATGATGAGTATGTGCATCTCAACTCCTCCCCACTCATTGCGCTGCACCCCGTTGCACCCTTCCCTGAGGCATTACAAGATACTCGAAGGTTGAAGAACAACAATGAAACCTATGAGGCCTTCCGTAACTGTGCAAAAACCGTTCCTTTGGTCACATTGACAAACAGTATCCCTCGCAGCACAAAATTTTTAAGGGCGCTGGGCAATATCAAGAAGAAACCAAAGGGGAAGCACAAGAAAAAGGACTTGATTCAGGTGGCGAATTTTTACATGCTGGATGCGGGGCAGAACAAACATGCAGGCCCTGAGATGTTGGGTAGACCGTTCCTGAAGATGACAAGTGCATTCATAGATATGAACTGCGGTCCAACCATTATGAAGTACACAAGCATGGGGGAAAGGCTCAACATGGAGCACACAAAGCGGCATCCCCCTGATATAGACCCCAGGAGTTCAAGTGATAGGACAAATCCGAGTTGAAGAGGATTGAGTAGTATGTCGAGCCAACGACATTAACCAAGGCGCTGCTCGGGAGGCAACCCGAGATTTGGTAGTTTATTTTCTTTCCCTTAGTCTTTATTCAGTTGTTTTCCTTTTAGTATTTCCTTTCTGTGTCGAACTAACCTGTAGGAAGCGCGAAAAAACGGAGAAGGTGTTCACGGCGCCCGCTGCGAACCTTACGGCACCCGCCGTAATTGCTTCGCCAAGAAGGATAGTTGCGACATGAAAACGGCGACCGCCGTTTAATTACGGCGCCCGCCGCAATTACGGCGCCCGCCGCAATTACGGCGACCGCCGCACCCTTCACGGCGACCGCCGCACTTTATCAAAAAAAAAAATCGAAAAAAAAAAAAATTCGAAAAAAAAGGGGCCCCGAAAAAACCTTAAACGGGGAGCAAAAGACGAAAATAAGATACCCCGAAAAGACCTTAAACGGGGAGAAAAGTAAAAAAAAAAAAAGTAAAAAAAGAAAAAGAAAAAAGTTTTACCCAGCTGTCCAGAGTTCCCCACGGAGAGGTGCGCATCATGTTGCTAAACGGAGGAATACATTCACCCTATATTTATTTGGCAACGATGATGGCCCTACAGTCGACAGTTGGAGAGAAGGTACACCAGGGCCCGACCACGATGACATCTGGGCCCATTTTTGAAGGCCATGCAGCCCTGATTTCCTACATCACCACCACACCCTACATTGGTTTCTTATGGTTGCACGATATATGAAGATAATGGCGTTGATGCAGACATCCAGGACATGAACTTTTATGACTACACTGCCAGCAACAAGGAAGTGTCCAAGCCAACTCGATAACATTGTGAGTTATTTTTTGCTTTTCCCTGTGCTTTATTCTTTTGTCTTTCATTACATTGAGGACAATGCAATGTTTAAGCATGGGGTGGGGTTTTGGTTTTATACTTGCTACGCTGCTGAGGAGAAAAATGAAGAAATGAAAAGAGCCAAAAATTTGAAAAAAGGCTATCATTGAAATCCTGGGATAGGTCGAAAACCCGAAAGGGCGGCCTAGGTAATAAGCAGGTGGCTTGGACCAGCATTAGGCTGGGGTAATATGAGGTCAAGAGTGACGTGAGCTTATGTGAGTACATCTATTGAAAAATGAAATGAGTGGCTTGGTGAAAACCCGAAAGGGCGCCTTGGCAAAACGAGTAAAAAAGAAGAAGAGTGATTTTAGGATTTCTCATTATTCTTGGCGAGGCGTCATAAGAAGAGGAGTCAAAGAAGGATTGTCGGGTAGGTCACTCTGGGAGACATAAGGAGCAATAGATGGAGGCTAGGATTAGAGGTTACTCACACTATTGGATGTCCGGGTTAGCTTGGGGGAAGTACTCTGCTTGCCCCTTAAGCTTGTTGAGTTGTGGATGTGTTGTGAATGAGATTGGTGCCAGGAGCTTGGCATGAGTTAGGTGACTCTTAGTTGGAGGATATGCTTCCTGAGACCTTGGATGCTGCATTGGAGTAGTGGACTCTTTATTAGTTTACTCGAGGATGAGCAAAGGTCTAAGCATGGGGTGATTTGATAAGCACTACTTTATAGGGCTTAACTAAGAGTCATTAGAGGTTTTACTGGTGCCATTCGGGTAGATTTAGACACATTAATGTGTATGGCGTGTGGGGGCGAAGAAGCTTAATTAAGCAGGCCCGCGTGCTGCTTTTGATGATTGGGCCGAATTGGATGAAGTGTCGGCCCAATTGAAGGAAAGGCCCGTGGAGATGAAAGGCCCAAATTGTGTTCGGCCCAAATGAAGAATCCACCGTGAAGAATACCGCGTGAAGTGCCGCATCAAATTGATGCTGAAGAAATGAATTGGAGCTGATGCATGCATGAGGTGGGCCGAGCAGGTGAATTGGAATTGGGCCGCGCGTTGCTGATGCTTGGACAAGATGGGCCGAGAATGTGCCGAAAGTGGGTCGTGTCTGCTCGCGAGAAGTGGAGCAAAGTGCCAGACGAGCCACGCCGAGAATTGGAGGCCGAAATGCTTACGGGATTAATTTCCCTATTTTAGTTTGTTTGATTATTATTATTTTATTAATTCGTTTTAGATTAATTTAGATTTTATTCCCTTTTTGTATTTAAGGGTAGAAAAAAGGCTTGTTGGCCAATCAATCTTCTATCTTTCTCTTGAACCCTAATTCTCTTTTCTACGTTATGAAGAACTAAGCCTCCCTGGCTTAGTCAGACGCTGAAGCTTTCGTTTGGATAAAGTTGTGAGATTCTTGTTCTTAATCTATTGCATGGTTTTTATCTTTCTCTTGCTTAAGTTGTTTATGATTGATATTGATAATCTCTATTTGGACGCAACTAGGGTTTATTGTTATTGATTGATTGCTAGATCTAGATTGTTACTGGTTGAGCATATCTATTTCAGAGTAGCAACTGCATCGTATTAGTAACTGGTTGTGCTAGTCTTATGCAGAAGAGAATTGATTTACATTCTAGGATAATATCTGGTTGTGTTATGCTAGAATTGTATCCAACTATATTCCTATCCGTAAGGCTGCTGTTAAACTGAATCTTGATAGTTTCAGGGTTGTTTAATTAGTTAGTGCTAATAGTATCTGGTTGTGCTATTAGTTATATCTGAAAAGGAATTGGAATTACCATTGCATGAGATTTTGAATGAGTATCTATGATCAACTTGTCATACGAATAGTGGATGTTGTTTGACTAAGTGCTTTTCCCCATTACTGAATTCATTCATCTTTAGTTTGTTTACCTTTTGCATGTTTAGAACTTACAAAACTCACAAAACCCCCCTTTGGTTACTTTAGTTTGACATACAAATTGCATATTAAGATAGAATTCGCCTCCCTGTGGATTCGACCTGTACTTACCTAGGACTACGGTTTAGGGTTTGTTTGGATATTTTGCATAACAGTTTTTAGAACGACAAAAACCTGTTATCAATAATCATATAAGAAAACACTAAAAAGTAAAATATATCACTTTTATGTACATATTAATCATATAAGACACCACTACAAAAGTAAAATATATCCCTTTAATGTTATCATATTATTAATACGATCAAGATTTATAACTTAATTAATTAACATAAATTTCTTCTGGAATAAAGATCCCAATTAAAAACCCCTAATTGGCTAGGAGCAAACATAAAGACCAAGGAGGTACTGGTATCCGTAAAACTGCTGACATGAACAAAGCTCTTCAAATGAAACTCATGTGGAAAACCCTTGCTGAACCAAATAATATTTGGGTTAAAATTATTAATGAAAAATATCTAAAAGATTGTAGTATTCTACAATATTCAAAAAAAAGTTAACCATTTTGGCAATGGTCTCAATTATTAAAACTTAGAACATGATTCCATTCTGGTCTTCATTGGCTTGTTGGAGATGATATAATATTAATTCTCCGAAAGAAAAATAGATTATGGGAGTGTGTGACTTGAATTATTGATTAGGCCGTGCGGATATATGCCCTTGGTAGCTCACAAGGCTCATAACCTTGAGGTCACGGGTTCAAACTGGTCAGATAATTGGCTTCTCGACATCAATATCAGCGAAGACAAACTACCACATACTAATTTAATAACCAACCAGACGGTTAGCGAATTTATTCTAGATAATCGCTCTTGGAATATCCCCAAATTATGGGATATTTTAAAACCCCAAACTGTGACCCAAATCCTTGACATTCCAATACCACTACACCCAATCAAAGATAGACTATACTGGACACCAAGTAAAAATGGTTGGTTTTCAACCAAAACTGCATATGAGCTTATCACAAAACAACATACAAATCCGAGCAACAATGTCTCTTGTATTCGGAAGATTGACTCATACCCCAAAGTTTAAAAAAAATTGTGGAAAATATGTCATGATGGCCTTCCAACAAAAACTAGACTTGCTCAAAAACATGTTCTGGTTCCACTAGCATACGACTCCTGCTCTTCTCCTATAGAAGATCTAACACACTTTCTGTTTAAATGCCCATTCACCCTCAAACAAATTGGTTCACAAAATCCAAGGATTGAAACACTTATTAGATCTATTAACACGGATAATAAGAAACCCATAGACATACTTGACGAAATCCGCTCCCTCATCTCAAAAAAAGAATTCAGTTGCATGGCCACTACTTGGTGGGGCATCTGGATCCATAGAAACCAGATAATTTTTAACACAATTCCCTCTGATAGAATTAAGAAACTAACTCAATATATCAATTCTTTACTGCACAATTGGGACAATTTGAAAACAACGGAAAATGAGGATATCGTCGTCATTAAGAGAAACCCACGCTAGACTAGAAAGATTAAAAACATTAAATGGGAAAAACCAAACACCACATTTCACAAAATCAATTTTGACGGCTCCAAACTTCCTAATGGACTGTCAAGTTTTGGATATATCATTAAAAACAACAATGCAGAAGTAATTCATATGGATGGTTCCTCATGTGGTCACAACACAACTCTTATGGCTAAAGCGTTGGCTTTAAAACACATCATCATAACTGCTAAACGACTTAACCCTTAAAAAATTCAGATCGAATATGACAATCTTTGCCTCATTAACTCTTTGAAAGGCATCTGAGATTGTCCATGAGAAATTGAAATGGTGGTTGCAGACATCTTGCTTAACCTCCAATTTTTCCAGGAAGTCCAATTTAGACATATTTTCTAGGAGGTGAACTGGGCCGCTTTTATCACCTCATATGTCTAACTTATATTCCAATTTAGAACTTCGTATTTGCATCCGTTAGGATGCTCTAGGCCGGCCTAATAGTAGAAGGTAAACCTGTCTAATTCTTTCCTCATCGAAAAAAAGATTTATAACTTAATTTGAATTAATTATTATTCTATTTTTTCTTGATAACAGTGGTACTTTTTCTAATATCTAATATTTGTAATGTTTTGTAACTTAATATATAAAAACATACAATAAATTTTGTTGTCGCTACATACTTTAAGTTTAATTTATAATTTTATAATCCACGATCCGATCTTTGAATCCTAATCTTGATAACCTTGTATACAAGTATGCACTTTATTGCTTGCATAAACACTTTAAGCATATATATATATATATAAGGTTGTTGGTACGCAAAAGAAAAACCAAAAAAAATAACCTTTAATATTATTTTTATCATTTTATGTTTTTCCTAAGCCTTCAATTTTCCTTGATTCAAGGATAACCAATGTTCCTCACTATTTATCCTAAGTATTTTATATTCATGTACCTTTCTCATAAAATTAAATATAATAAAGGAGAATAGTGAATTGAAACTAGCTAAGGGCTTGTTTGATTTCGATTAAGAATAGAAAATGAGTGAGTTTTGATCCCGGATTTAAAAATACAAGATATGATTCCGAACTATAAACTAATGAAATATTTCAGCATCATATAAAACATATATTATCTTATTATAACGTTCCTAATTCCAACCTTGTACATGGATTGGGTATTTTTTTTTTGATAAGGTAAGAATTCGATTTACCCCGTATAAAAATATAGGATAAATCGATAGACCGATAAATCGGCATCCGGACACACCGGCATGAGAACAAACAACCAAATAAGCAAGAAAATACAACAAAGCAAAAAAAAGAGCCTAATACAATCTTGGGAGATAAGAGAGTAAAGCAGTAAGAGGCGCCACCGGACAACGGGTCAGACAAAACAGTGCAGAATGGACCACCATGACGTTGCCCTCACCTAAATGAGGGATCTTCAGGGGTCTCAACCACCTTGATGTTGCCCCATAGTAAGGGGATCTTCAAGAGCCTCGCACACGACCAACCACGTCCGGAACAACTCGATCTCCACACAAGAAAGGCTCCAAATTTGCAAAGAAGTATTGACAATCAAGCTTGAATCAACGGGTCAAGAAAAAGACTTAAGATTCAAAAATCAACTCTAAACATAAACCAAAGACGAGCAATTTCAATATGCTAATGATCAAAGAGATGCAAGAAAGTCCAAAGGAACTTCTTCACTCCTTATTAGATAGAAAAGTCAGTTGTTTAAAAAATCTTATATCATACTGATAGAATTTTGTCATGAATGTTCTAATATTTTCATGATGAGAAGTTCCATTTTTTGTTTTTACTGTTGTTTGTTTTGCACTGTACCAAAACCTACACTTAGAGTTGTGTGAGAAATTGGTTTGGGCATTGTCAAAGTTTTGTCTAGATCTATTCTGTTTAACCCAGAAAAAGAAGTCAGAAATGTGTTTTGGGAGGAGGCTATGATAAATAGTTTTGTGTTTTGACAATTTCACTGTTTCATGTACACATGAGTTTGTTCCAGAAAAATCATCAAAAACGTTCTTAGCAGATAACTGCACAATTTTGTCACTTGTCTCAGCAATAAACAAAAAAAATGCTCAAGCTCAAATTCAAAGCATAATTGGTCATAGAGGTCAACCTCCATAAGAGATTATTCATGGGGTATGTTGCCATATTTTGTTTGGTTTCCAGAGGATCATAGTTTTCTGGTTTATTGGCTTGTGAGCCAACTCCAGATTTCCACATTTGGTCATAAACCAATGTTTCGACACTAATGATAACATCTGATTTACATCACTAGCGTTTTTCAGTTTTGTAGTTTGTTCCATCATGGGATCATAGGATTTCTCTTCCTTGTTTCCGAGTCTCCTTGGTGACCAGTTTCCTTAGTTGTCCTAGTAAAGCTTATGTTGATGACCAATCCACAAACATGAGCCTGAGATGAACTAAGAAAACCATCCTTATGAACACAATAAGTATTCATGAGTAGTCGATTAGGATCAGTAGAGCTAGGTTCAAGAAAGAATGCACAATGAAAGAGTCGATCTCCTCTGGTTTATTGGAAGATAAAGAGTGTTTTTAAGACAGTTTTAAAAAAAGGGGATAAGTGTAACATGGATCGAATAAGAATGGTTCAGAAATTGTATGCTCAGGTTCACATTTTCCAGTTCAACAGCATATCCAGATCACTTTCATAGTTTGGTTCACATAAAGCATAATAAGGGATATGAGAACAACACAAATTTTATCGAAGGTCATAACGTCACAAAAGCAACAAAAGCTTTGCAGAGAAAGTGCATAATTAAGAATGAAGAAGTCAGATTCAGTTTTTTCTCAAATTTCATGTCTAATGTAATGACAGTAGTCAAGCACGTCCCAAACATAGTAACACAAATTCTGGAACAAATTCAAGAAGGGTAGAGATGACCTGGTTTCCTGGTGCAGGATGTTCAGTTTGTGCGTTCCGGGAAGTCCGATGACAGCGCCAATAAAGGAGAGCACCATCAGAGAAGAAGGACATTTGAGGGGATTTGTGGGTGTCATCAACGTCCTAAGATTCAGAAACAAAGAGAAAGAGAGAGAGAGAGAGAGAGAGAGAGAGAGAGAGAGAGAGAGAGAGAGAGAGAGAGAGAGAGAGAGAGAGATGGAACAACCGCCACCCCACCAACTCCAAGCCCTCATTTGGATCCAGAACATTGACGTCCAATATTTCGACACTTGGAAGTCCGAATTTGCAGGAGAGGCTTTGTCTTTGTCAGATACTTGTTCAGATTGTTGGGATGAGAAGGAGATGCCCGATTTTTCACCATTTTTGTTGGATTGAGGGTGGGAAATATCATATCTCATAAAGAATGGTTTATTTGAACTAAGAGAGTAGTCAAAAGAGAGAATCCAAATGAGATTTTGTGGAGAAGGAGGTGATCAAGGCCTTTGCTGGGGTGGTGGCAGGTAGGGGTGAGCACGGGCCGATGAAACCGAAGCCCGAACCGAACCCGGCCCGAAAAACCCGAACCGAACCCGAACCCATACTCCTTCGGTTCGGGTTTCGGGCCGCACTTTTTAACATTTCGGGTTTCGGGTCGGTTCGGGTTCGGGTCGGGTTCGGTTCGGATTTCGGGTTTTAGTGCATGTTTGGCCTTTTTTCCCCTTCGGGCGCTGTTTAGCCCGAACCCGACCCGAACCCGATCCGAACCCGAACCGAACCGAAGTGTTCGGTCTTCGGTCCCATGTTTTTGGGCTTTTCGGGTTCGGTTCGGGTCGGATTCTGGCCCATGCTCACCCCTAGTGGCAGGGAGCATAGGAGGTGGTGGATGAAGGATAAGGGTTTGGGGACGATTTTAGGGGCGGGGTTGAAAGGCGGCGTCGAGAGCATTTTCGGTGTCTAGGGTTTTTTCCATTCGCTACATGGATTGGATTCTAATAAACGGATCCTATGAGTAATACTTTTATTTCTCATTATATTCGTATTAAAAAACTTAGAATGGTTAAGTCTACTTACGATCGATGATTTTTTTTAATATTTTTTATACAAGATAAAAACTAGGCTCTTTTTAATTGAAAGGCAAGCCTAAAAGATTGAGGGTTAATTTTCACACCGCATTTTTTTATGCCCCGCACCGCATTTTGGGCGCCACAAGGTTGCGTAAAAAAAAATTGCATTGAGCGCAACCTAGTGGCGCCCAAAAAAAGAAAATGGCGCCCAAGGTCCGGGTGAAATTTTTTTATTTTGAAAAATGTTTTTAAAAAAAATTATTGAACCAGTTCAACACTTTTTGGACGCTATGTAGTTGAGCTAAAAAAGTTATCGTTGAGCTACGTAGTTGCGCCGATCCAACGGTAACTTTTTGGGCGCTACGTCGTTGCGCCAAAAAGTTACCGTTTTATCCGACGATAACTTTTTGGGGTATATATATGATAGTCATTTGGGTCCATTTGAGCATACCACCGAATTGAAATCACAAATTATTGAGAGAATGTCTTCCTCAAGCTACGATAATGCACCCGATCTTGATTTGATTCATCAAGATGATTTACGGGTACGTATATGTTTTTCCCCAAGTTTATTTGAAATTTAGTAAATTAAAGCCGTTTGTCGTATATTATGTATCATATATAGCTGTGAAATAAATAGGATTAGTACATGTTTCAGGTTAGTGGACAATATATATGTTAGTATTTTTGGGTGGTATTTTCGGTATATTTATTTGCGAAATAAATAGGATGATCTCATGTGTTAGTGTATCAATTATTAAGTAAATTATATGTTTGTGGTCAGAACATCGTTATGTTAGTTTTTTGAAACACTCTTAGAAAAACCTCGAATGTATAATCTTTTTGACAATAAATAGGATGACTCTAGTGATAGCGATTTTTCGCCAGTGGACTATTCTGCTCATTTTACTACAAGTGAGGAATGGAGTGATAGAGTCAGTATGATCAATTGGGCTAAGAATGTAGGTTTGGAACTATGTATGGTGATCGTCATAAGTAAATCATGGGCTAGAAAGGTCATATTGTCGTGTGAGAAGTCTGGGTCATATAGATCGGCGGTGAAGAAGAAGGAGGTTGAGGGTCCTGAGGCAATCCCTACATGGAAATACAAATCGAGGACAAAGAAGAGTGAGGGCCCGTTTCAGTTGCATGGGTTGTTTGTGAAAGGAAATTGGATCAAATCTGACAGGTGGACATTATCCGTCGTTAATGGATGAAACAACCATGATCTTTCAAGTAGTTTGATTGGTCATGCATTTGTTGGGCAACTTTCGCAGGAACAATGTCAGAGCGTGAATGTTTTGTCAGCCTCTGGCACAAAGCCGAAGGCTATTATTAGTCTATTTCTAAAGGTGGATCCCTAATGCTTGACATCAATGAACCAACTGTACAATTACAAGGCTAAGTAGAGGGTGAAATCCAGGGGGAATTTGACGGTGCCGCAATACATGTTGGATTTTCTAAAGACGATAGGTTGCTATACAAGCACCGACACGGTTCACAATGCTAAAGGGAATGAGGTTTTGAGTGGCCTTTTTATTTGTCACCCCAAAGCTAGAGATTTGTTGTGTTTGTTCCCCCCACGTCGTCAACATGGATACGACCTACAAGACCAACACGTATGAAAGTTTAGATATCGTTATTTCTACCTCTAAAATATGTAATTGCATATAAATGTTCTAATTTTTACATTTGTAGGTACGGCATGCCTTTGTTGGAGTTTGTTAGATTCACTTGCACCAACCGTACGTTTTGTATTGCGGTCGTATTCATGCAATATGAGACAATAAAGTACTACGAATGGGCCTTGCATCGCCTTAAGATCATGTTTGGGAGTCAGAAACCTAAGGCGATCATGTCAGATCGAGAGCTCAGTCTTGTGAACGCTCTCGAAGTAGTCTTTCCCAATTCACATCATCTATTGGTAGGGTCCATGTCAACCGCAACGTGGAAGGTTATGCTATGAAACATATTGAAAACTTCGAGCATTTTAGTGGTAATGTTCGTTGGTTGTTGAGGTCGCCCATTGAGGATGTGTACGAGGCACGACTTCAATACTTGACGGAGAAATGGAATAAGGTACCCTGGCTGATGGACTAAGTGAAGAAGGTATGGCTTGCTCCGTACAAGAAGATGCTAGTTTGTGCATGGTGCGACACAGTTCTCCATTTCGCCACAAGATCATCAAACATGTAAATTCATAAGTGCAACTAGGAATACCCCTTTAGATACGTATCAATATATACTAAGTGTAACTTGAGTTTTTTTTTCAGGGTTGAGAGTCAGCACTCTGTGCTGAAGGACGGGATCAAATCGTCTGTTGGAGGCTTGTACACCCTCGTGCAGCAAATCGACAATATGTTCGCTGATCAGGTTCAGGAAATCAGGGGTGATATGGAGCAGAGTGCTTTTAAGGCGCCCACAGAGATCGTAAATGGGCCTAATTGGGTGAAAGTTTTTTTCAAGCGCATTCTTTATAAGGTCTCGGAAAAGTGCTTAAGAATGCTATACAATGAAGTTGTTAGGGAAAAGGAAGGAAAAATACCCGAGGAAGCATGTCGTGATGTGTTTTGGAAATCCTCCATAGGCTTGCCTTGCCCACACAGGATCAAGGAATATGTAAATGCGGTGTCCCGTTGAAGCCAAGTGAAATCAATATTTATTGGAAGCAAATCATGTGGAAAGGAGTGGGTCTTCACGATCTCGCACCGGATGAGGACCACTTTATCTCAGAAGAAGATGTCATCTTAGGTGCCATGTGGGGAGATTGGCCAACAACGATTTCCCCCCAGAGCTTAAGTCCGAGTTTGTCCGCAAGTATAAAGATTACTTTGAACCGAGATCGTGTACCGCAGAAGAGCCCCAAGCCGCTGACACTAAGAAGGTGAGACCTAAAAATAAGAAGAACGATACCAAGAGGGACCCGAGTTGGTTTGAGCACAGGGTGGCGGAAAAAAAGAAGAAGTGACAGTAGGTTTTAGTCGTATCGCCTGATCAAAATAATCCTAACAAACCTAAACTAGTAGAATAGGCAAGTAAGAGTTGAATCCCACAGAGAATCAAATACTATTCCAATGATGTAATTGTATACCAACAAGTAACCAAGGGGGTTTCGGTTTAAAAACAAACAAAATAAATAAAAGCAAATACTTGAAATCAAATCGGGAAAATAGCTTAGCCAAACAAATATCCACACTTCAGATTGATAGATCGATCATTGATTATTTCTAGTCCTCAATACTCATGAATGTCCTAATCCCTGTTCTGATATAGTTATCAGTCCAACCAGTCCTGATAACCCTAACTATCAAATAACCTAGAAGACCTTCTAGATTGAATCTAACAACAATAATGAATTCATAAATAGATAGGTACATACAAGTGTAGCAAACAGTCATACAATTGCATGCAGTTAATTCTCTACACAAACTAAGGGGTCAAGATTCTCAAACAGTCTCCTCCAATCCTTAATAGTATGATCAATAACAATCTCAACAAGTTGTATAGAAAAGGGGAACCAATAGCGTAATACTAATCTTCTCTAGATTGTCAGGCTAGAAGGAACTACTATTATCAATCTATTTGATATCCTAATCAACAAATCAAGGGGAATCGATATACGATCAATGAGATTAAGCACGAGAGAGAATTAAAACAATCATAGAAAGAGTAAAGGAATAACCTCACAATCAAATCAACCAAAGGCTTCAATTGTCTGCCTAAGCAAAAGGTGCGAAAAACAACAATGAAAACTGAATCTGAATGTTAAACGATACTAGGAAAAAATAGGTTAAATAGCCTAACCCTAAAGCTAAAGCGAAAAGATAACGAAAACAATCCTAAAAGGAAATAAATTATAATGTTCGAAATAATATAAAAAAAGAAAATCGAAAAAGGTAAAAAGAAAGAAAGTTCGGAAATCCTCGCGGGCTCGCTCCCGTGTCATTCCGCGGTCGCGAAAAGAAATCCGCGGTCGCGGAAAATAGAACTTTGCTCTCGACTTCGTGGACGCTGGGGAATTTTCCGCGGACGGAGGTAGAGTTGATCGACTTGGCCGCGATCAATTCTACCTCCATCCGCGGTCGCAGCTCCCCTCTATTCTCCTTCGTGTGGCTTCTTCCTTCTATCTTCCTTGGTCTCCTCAAGTGGTCTACTCCTCGTCTTCAATAAATCTTCGTTTAAGCTTCTCCAGACCACTGAATCCACACTTCTACTCTCCAACTCCATACTCCATAGTTGTGCTCTAAACCCATACAAATGGCACCCAAAACACCGGTAACAACTCCTAGATAAGCACTACAAAGTAAATCTGATCAAAATCCCTCATGCTTAAACCTTGCTCGTCCTCGAGTAAGCTAGAATAAAACCTACTCCTCCAATCAAAATCTCCAAGGTTTCAGGAAGCACAGAAAAATCATCTCCACCAAGAATTATACCTAAACATTAAACTCCACGGCACCAACACAATATGTACATCACAACACATAATACAACACATGACTCAACACCATCCAAGCTTAAAGGAAAGCAGAGTACTCCCCCCAAGCTTATCCCGAACACCATAGAGTGGATAAAAATCTAATCCTAGCCTCCATCTATCTTCTTATCGCTCCAGAGTGACCTACCCGAAACCTCCTTATATCACCTCTTCTTATGTCACTACGCCAGGTAAAATGATGATTCCTAATAATCACTCTTCTTCTTTTCACTCATTTTGCCAAGGCGCCCTTTCAGGTTTTCACCAAGCCACTCATTTCATTTTTCAATAGATGAGCTCACATATACTCACATCACTCTTGACCAATTATTACCCCAGCCTAATGCTGGTCCAAGCCACCTGCTTATTACCTAAGCCTCCCTTTCGGGTTTTTGACTTATCCCAGGATTTCTGTTTTTGCCTTTTTTCTATTTTGGCTTTTTCCTTTTTCTTTTCTCCTCAACGACATAGCAAGTATAGAATACTCTCCCATGCTTAAACATTGCATTGTCCTCGATGTAATAAAAGACAAAAAAGAATGAAGCACAGGGAATGGGAAAAAAAAACTCACAACCGTCGTTGAGTTGGCTTGGACACTGAAGTTGTTGCTGGCGGTAACTCAATAAAGCTCATGTCTCTGGTGTTGTGCGGGCATCTTCAAACTCAAACTCCACCGTGCAACCAAAAGGAATCCACTGGAAAATGTAGTGGCGTATCAAAGAATTCGGGGCTACACGGCCGTCAATGAACACAAAAAATGGGCCCAGATGTAATCGTGATGTGGGCCCTGGTGTTCCTCCTCCTCAGCTGTCGATTGTAGGGCCATCATCGTTGCCAAATAAATATGTGGGGCTAATGTCTCTTCCTTGGCAACATGATGCGCACCGTCTCTCCATGGGAACTCAAACAGCTGGCCTTCGGTAGAACTTTTTTTTTTAGGTCGAGGAGACTTATAGCGATATTTCCGCGACCGCGGAAAATTTTCCACGCCCGCGGAAATGTTTCTGGTGCAAGATTACACCGTCTTCAATTTTTGTTCGGGTCTCCTGCCTGCAAGTTAATCGAAAAACAAAATGAAACAAAGCGAAACAACAGAAATAAAACTAGAATTTAAAGGACATGGAAAGAAATTACTTACCTCGGGTTGCCTCCCGAGCAGCGCCTTGGTTAATGTCGTTGGCTCGACAATGTGCTACTATTTTCATGTAATACCACTTAATCCAGAACACAGCACAGACATACTGTCAGGAGGGTGTTTCTTATGATCAAACATCTTAAATATCACCCTATCACCCCCATACTTCACAGACACAATACCTCTACTCATAATGATTCGGATGTTAGCAGTCTTAAGAAAAGGCCTACCTAACAGTATAAGGGGCTCATGCATGTCATAACCAATGTCTAACACCACAAAATCAATAGGAAAAATCATCTTATTAACCTTCACAAGAACATCCTCAACTATTCCTTTCGGATAAGCTTTGGATCCATTTGCAAATTGAATAACTAAATCAGTTTCAAGCATAGGTCCAAGATCTAGCAATTGACACACAGAGTAGGGTAACACATTAATAGATGAGCCTAAGTCTATCATGCAATGATCAAACCTATAGTAACCTATATCATAAGGAATACTAAACATGTCAGGGTCACTACACTTTTCAGGCAAACGCCTTCCGAATACAGCATACACATGTTCATTCAAATTAATTACTCCTGTCAATTTCTTCCTCTTCCTAGGCCAGCATAAACATCTCATATATTTAGCAAATTTAGGCACAATATGCATCGGATTAAGTAAAGAGAGATTTACCTTATGCTTACCTATGGAGTTGTGCGGCTCCATATCGGGATCCGGCTTCTTCTTCACTTTTAGCTTGTTAGGAAAGTGAGGAGGTGGCTTCTTTGGATCACAAGGTGGAGGAGTGTAATCAACAGGGATCACTTCCAAAGGATATTCACCAAAAACGGACCCGCAAAATTTTGTCCAAACCTGCGGACATTGGTTCTCGACTTTCCATTTCCGCTCATCCGTGGTCACGGTTCCTGAGCAAAAGGGCTCCTCTGTCTTTCCTCCTTTCAACGGTGATATGACATTCACATTAGCCACTAGAGTCGGTTTCGAATGGGGTGGTGTCCTTTCAAAACCCTCCTTCATATTTGCCACAACTTGAGTCAACCTTCCAAGCTAAGTTGCCAAATTTCCAACTTGAGTTGTTAAAAGTTGGATGTTGGAGTGTGTCTCCTGATGAATAGTCATCATGCTCTACACAAGTGACTTGATGATGTCCTCCATTGACATATATGAACTTTGGCTCGTCTCTTGAGGAGCCAACTTGAACATCTCTTGTTGCACTTTTGGAGGTTGCACCATCATGCTTTGCTGCAATTGCATCTGACCTTGGGTGAGAGATTTCATCAAATCCTCATTACTTGGCTCCTGAGGTTCGGGACAGTAATGGGGCCAGCCTTGCTGCTGATAATAAAAATTCTCAAATGCTGCCATCTTTCTGGATTAAGATCTCAATGAAAAGAATCAGTAACACAGGTGTGGACTGTAAGATAGGTCCACACAACAGTTGGTAAACAAACACACAATCAGACTAGTAATTTAGATTCCCCAGCAACGGCGCCAATTTGACATCAGGTTTTAGTCGTATCGCCTGATCAAAATAATCCTAACAAACCTAAACTAGTAGAATAGGCAAGTAAGGGTCGAATTCCACAGAGAATCAAATACTATTCCAATGATGTAATTGTATACCAACAAGTAACCAAGGGGGTTTCAGTTTAAAAACAAACAAAATAAATAAAAGCAAAGACTTGAAATCAAATCGGGAAAATAGCTCAGCCAAACAAATATCCACACTTCAGATTAATAGATCGATCATTGATTATTCCTAGTCCTCAATACTCATGAATGTCCTAATCCCTGTTCTGATATAGTTATCAGTTCAACCAGTCCTGATAACCCTAACTATCAAATAACCTAGAAGACCTTCTAGATAACATCTAATAGCAGTAATGGATTCAGGAATAGATAGGTACATGCAAGTGTAGCAAACAGTCATACAATTGCATGCAATTAATTCTCTACACAAACTAAGGGATCAAGATTCTCAAAGAGTCTCCTCCAATCCTTAATAGTATGATCAATAACAATCTCAACAGGTTATATAGAAAAGGGGAACCAATAGCATAATACTAATCTTCTCTAGATTGTCAGGCTAGAGGGAACTACTATTATCAATCTATTTGATATCCTAATCAACAAATCAAGGGAAATCAATATACGATCAATGAGATTAAGCACGAGAGAGAATTAAAACAATCATAGAAAGAGTAAAGGAATAACCTCACAATCAAATCAACCAAAGGCTTCAATTTCTGCCTGAGCAAAAGGTGCGAAAAACAACAATGAAAACTGAATCTGAATGTTAAACGATACTAGGAAAAATTAGGTTAAATAACCTAACCCTAAAGCTAAAGCGAAAAGATAACGAAAACAATCCTAAAAGGAAATAAAATATAATGTTCGAAATAATAAAAGAAAGAAAATCGAAAAAGGTAAAAAGAAAGAAAGTTCGGAAATCCTCGCGGGCTCGCTCCCGTGTCATTCCGCGGTCGCGGAAAATAGAACTTTGCTCTCGACTTCGTGGACGCTGGGGAATTTTCCGCGGGCGCGGCACATTTTCCGCGGTCGCGGATTTTTGCCTGTAGACCCGGCTGGGTCTATGATTCGGCTTGGCCGCGATCAACTCTACCTCCGTCCGCGGTCGCGGCTCCCCTCTATTCTCCTTCGTGTGGCTTCTTCCTTCTATCTTCCTTGGTCTCCTCAAGTGGTATACTCCTCGTCTTCAATAAATCTTCGTTTAAGCTTCTCCAGACCACTAAATCCACACTTCTACTCTCCAACTCCATACTCCATAATTATGCTTTAAACCCATACAAATGGCACCCAAAACACCGGTAACAACTCCTAGATAAGCACTACAAAGTAGAGCTGATCAAGAAGGATAAGGAGCGGAAAAATTCGTTTGTGGGATCTAAAGGACGTCCTCCAAACCGCACAGCGGAGTTTCAACTGGCAAGCGTAGCACCACTGGACCACCTAAGGGCGGGAAAGAAGTGATTTACCTCGGCTTTAACTGGGGTCGAGAGGATATTGATCCATCCATGTTCGCCTACATTTTTGCAGTATAGAATGTAATGGGCGATGGTCATTGTGGGTACCATTCACTGGCTGTATTATTAGGGGGGACCAAGACAATTATGACTACGCCCGATGGGAGCTTTCCAAGGAACTACAACAACGTCGAGAGCTGTACACCCGGGCTAGTGTTGTCACCCCAATATCAGAGCGGATCAGGTTAGTGAATTATACCGGACAGTGCTTGAGCCATCACTGGATGGAAATTCCTATGGTCGGCTTGGTGTTTGCCACACGATTCCAGGTGGCTTTTGTTGTACTATCATGGTCTGGACCTCACACATGCCTCCCAATGTGGGATCCCCTAGGCGCACATCCTCCCACTACGGTGCATACGATAGCCCTTGTAGGCAACCATGACCATTTCGTATCGGTATGCATTTCCACATTCGATCATCATTAACCTTTATTTATTTTGTATGTATTCTAACCCTTGAATTTGTACAGGTTTGGCTAGTTGATGATCTTTGTCCGATTCCACCCCCGTCCGACGTTTGGACCTGATTCAAAGATGCAAGTGTTGAAGGATGGGATAAACCGTTTGAGTGTAGGATGAGAGATTACGTCACGGAACGGACCATGGCTGGTCAGGGGGGAATATTTATTTAGTCATAGTGCTTAGGATATCCAACTACTACAAATGTTGGATCGGGATGGTGTTGGATATGTTTAGTCGATGTAAATCCACTCTTTTTCCAATTTGTAGTTTCCTCTACTTAAATAAATTACGGTAATGTTTCAAGGTTTAGGGTTTTCCAATTTATATTGTCCACTAGTTAATAACCTTCAATTTCATAACATATCATACATTATACTATAATATATGAAACCGTAGCATACTTATTTAAAACCCAAAAGTCATCTTTATCATTAAAGTACAAAGTCTAACATTTCCAAGTTTAAGTTGGACAAAATTTGAAGTTTTAAACTTATAAAAATGGAAAGGCTTGGGCGCCACATAGATGCGTCCAAGGGGTTATAGCAATAACCCCTTGGACGCATCTATGTGGCGCCCAATTTGGCATTTTTTCAAGGTTTAGGGTTTAATATATCCTATAGTTATACACTATGATTATTGTATATCTTATAGTTATATACTATAATTATATCCTATAGATATATTATGATTATATCCTATAGTTATATACTATGAATATATCCTATAGATATAACCATAAGATATAACTATAAGATATAATCATAGTATATAACCATAGTATATAACTATAGGATATAACCATAGTATATAACCAAATTGGATATAACTATAAGATATAATCATAGTAAATAACTATAGAATATAACCATAGTATATAATTATAGGATATAACCATAGTATATACCTATAGAATATAACCATAAGATATAACCAAATTTGATATAATTATAAGATATAATCATAGTATATAACTATAGGATATAACCATAATATATAACTATAGAATATAATATAGGATATAACCATAGTATATAACTATAGAATATAATATAGGATATAACCATAGTATATAACTATAAAATATAATATAAGATATAACCAAATTGGATATAACTATAAGATATAATCATAGGATATAACTATAGGATATAACCATAGCATATAACTATAGGATATAATCATAATATATAACTATAGGATATAATCATAGTATATAACTATAGGATATAACCATAAGATATAACCATAATATAAAACCAAATTGGATATAACTATAAGATATAATCATAGTATATAACTATAGTATGTAACTATAGGATATAACCCCAAACCCTAAACCCTAAACAACTCCTCAATGTCCAGGAAAGCGATTGTCCCTCGGTATGTGGAGGCCCTATAGGCACCAACAAAATCTAGACTGCCATACGACGTGCACCGTACCTGTAATGATAAAAAAGTACAATCGTGTAAATAATCAATCATAGAGGAGACATAAATATAAAAAAAGTAGGGTGCTTACATCCTCGGGCCGATACTCATCCAAAATACGCCTGTAATGCCGATTGTTGTTGAGATCACGCAGCGCGGTGCGCTGGATATATTATCGAGCAATGCGTCGCTCGTCGTCGTCCATGCCATGGAGGGGTTTAGTGTTCCCCGAGAAATATATGAAGTACGACCATATCCACGTCTACCTATGAATTATTATATTTGGTTAACAATAACTTAAAAAATTTAATAGTTAATGCAACAACATTAATTTGACGTTTAATTACCTGAAGCAGATATGTGCACCCCGCTATGCCTGCGACCTCCCCCCGAGAAGCCTCGCGAAGGTTCTTATTCAACCAGGCAAGCACTCCGGTCCCTCAAGCTATGCCAACGACACGCTCCCAATCCTCGAACAACGACAGCGTCTTCAACAATAGCTGGTTCGTTGACTTATCCACGAAAATGTTGCAAGACGTGATGTGCCATAGGTATCCCGCCGCTATCGACTGGGGCTCATCATCATCCTCTATCATGCGTAGCATGTGCACAAAAAACTCAAAGGATGTAAGTCGACCCTTCCTAACTTTCTTCCGCATCTTCCTCTCTCGAACATCGTACATATACCTGAACAGCTCCTGGCCCAACTTCTTCAGCTCGTCATCCGTACCTGCCAATGATACATGGCAAGGAAACCCCTCTATGATTAGGCCCAAGATCCTCTCCACATCGTGAAGTGTGATCTATAATCTCGCCCGACGGAAAATGAAAGTTGTTCGTCTCAGGGTGCCACCTCTTGACGAACGCTGCTATAAGAACGTGGTCAACCCTACCGAACTGAAAATCCCATAGACCAGTCAATCTGGACTGCTCCGCGAGCCAAAACCAACTACCCTCAACCACCTCTCTAAGAATGAAACTCCTCCAGCCATCGAAGTCAGTCAGGCAAGTATAAGCCTTCAAACACTGTACGAGGGTCGGTGCAGGCGGAAGAGGAGCGTGCCAAATCTGGTGCGCAACGTGAGTCTCGAAACTCTATAGCACCTCAAGCGACTCAAGCCCGTACGGGGGGGGGGGGGGGGCTCCACGGCAAGTGGAGCCTCGCCAACGAGAGGGGGAACAGGCTGCTAGGGGGCAGGAGGGGAAACGTGCTCCCGGGCAGCGGGAGGGGGAACGTGCTCTTGGGGGGCGGCGGAGGTGGCTCCACGGCAATTATAAATCTTATTAATTATAAAATTTATAACGAAAATAAACGTACCTCAGCTCGTTCTTGACGAACGTATCAACGTGGCAGTCCAGGTAGCCTCGCCTCCCCAACTTGCGCCACCGCCTCGACACAGACGGCCTCCGCGACGTCCAATGCATTTTCCAAAGCCACCTCCGCCGCGCCCCGACCGGCCACGCCGCCAGCTGTTCCGTCGTCGCCGGAGACTCGCCACCCGACTGCTGCCACACCGCCCAAGCCGACGGCTCCACTGTCGGCCACGCCACCCAATCCGCTGGCTCCCATGTCGGCCACACCACCCAAGCCGCCGCTCTCGCCAACGTTGTCTCCGCACCCTCCTCCGTTGACGCCACCGCGCCCTCTGCCGATGTCGCGCCCTCTTTCGCCGACGACAAACCTAGATCTGGAAAAAATTCCCAGATCTGGCGCCGCTCTCGTCGCCGCTTGCTCCGCTGCCGCCATCTCCTCTCGCCTCTCGTTGTCACCACTGTCGCCGAAAAATTCCATGTCCACTGTCAAATTTAGGTTAAGGGTGGGTCGGGGGGAAGAAGAAGAGGGCGCTATATAATAGCGTCCTCTTGGGCGCTACGCCGTAGCGCCCAGGGTTTATTTCTTTTTTTTCTAGGCGCTACTACGTTAAATTTAAAAATAATATAAACTGGTTTACTTTAACCGGTTTAATTAAACCAGTTTAATAAAACCGGTTTGAAGCTGGTTTAGGGTCTGGGCGCTACGCGGTAAAGCCCAGCCCCAAGATCCTTTTTGGGCGCCACTAGGTTGCGCCCAAGGGAAAAAAAAATGGGCGCAACCTTGTGGCGCCCAAAATGCGGTGCGGGGCATAAAATTCGCGATGCGAACATTGTCCCCGAAAACATTACAAGGAGTATTTTTACAACATGTTTATACATGCAAGTTGTCATGTGTGGAGTTCATGTGGATGAACTCAAGTCTATCAATAACCATAGTTGGAGATGGATCACTTATAGACGTAATCAAGCGAGTAATAATCCTGACAGATGTAGGATTGATGTCATGTGTAGTTAGGTAATTCACCGCATGATTCACCTCCCTGAAACAATGATTGAACTTATTCAAAATGATTGAGTATGGACCTGATATCAAGTAGTATTGTACGGATTTTCCATTGAATTTTCCAAATACCTTTAATTAAAATGATAAGATCTAAATTATCTCCTCTATAATTAATTTCTTTATATTTAAGGCAACCTCTTTCTGAATGCCATATAGGGCCGCAATAGCCTTTGTTTGTAAGATGGATGTATCATGTACTTTTACGGATATAATGCATTGCCCTAACAGTTCCGAATGATAAATCCAATATGAGAATATTGATTTTGTCTTTTGGAGCCATTGAAATTTAACTTTGCCTAGTTTGAGAGAGATTTCTTCCAAATTCTATTAGTAATAGAGGCTATTTTATGTTTCATATTAATATTATTAGAAATATGAAAAGATGAAGATATCCAATCTTGATACTGAATAAATGTCTGGTCTGAAGGTTTTGTGTTCCTTTGAGTTTCGTCTCTATGGAAAATAATTGAATTGCGATGTTTCCAAATCAGCCACCAGAGGAGATACATGATATTTGGTGACGTATTAGCATATCTAAAGTAGGCTAAATATGTGATAAAATCCAATGTTTGTTGGAAAGAGAAAGTCTTACCTAATCGATTTTCAATATTATGAATCATTTGTTTAGTATAAGGACAAGCAAAAAATAAGCGTCAAGGTCCTCAAAGTCAGCATTACACAAGCTACACTGAGAGGGGACTTTAGAGAAATTATTATATAAATGTTCTATTGTGGGTAAATAATTTGTGACTGCTTTCCAAATAAAATTCTGTATTTTCGGTAGAATTTTTAGTTTCCATATCAATGATGAAGAATCATAGAAGAGCCTCGCATTGGGAGGCTGAATTAGAAGTCTAGTAGACTTGATCAAGAAAACTCCATCAATTGATAATTTCTAAATAATGTCTTCAACATGTGTTGAAGGTATATGAATTTAAAAAAAAAATGTGATAATAAAAGGAGGAAGTAAGTTTTGCATATTCTATTGACGATTTGGGGTAATAAAATGATAGACTTTTAAAGTAATATCGCCATTGTCGAAGTAGGGTAGAAGGTTATAATCATGAATCCAACTATATGTCTAAAAATTAATTGTTTATCCATTTTTTAGTTTCTAAAAAATACCATTTTTTAATATATCGCAGACGTGGATGAGTCTAGAGAATTGAAAATATTGTTTATTTTTCCTTTCATAAGAGAAAAGATCGGAGAAACCCAAATATTTTTCAGTAATAATACGAACCCAGATGTTTCTGGTTCAACAAGCAGCTTCCACAAGAGTTTCATCTATAAAGATTTATTCATGTTGTTTGCTTTGTGCAAATCGATACCACCTTGAGATTTAGGACAACAAATATTATCCCAACTTATCAGAGGGTGATGGTTGTGGTTAGATTTATTCTAGAAAAAGTCTTTGTTGATTTTATCAATGTCATTGCAAACCGTGAATAGCAAAAGGAAATTTTGCATTAAGTAATTGAGTTTAGAAAGAAAATTTGATTAAATAAGTATAGATCTATCTACTTGAAAGGTGGAGTTGGCTTTCCATTTAGAAAGTTTTTTTTTCGAGACTTAAGAGTGACTAGTAAAAAAATATTTCTTAACTCACCCTCACACAATCAGAATTCCTAAGTATTTTCCATAGATTTTTTAATTTGAATATTTAATATAGATGTAAGGGAGGCATTCTGTTGAGATGACATGTTAAATGAAGTCTGGAATGTACTTTTGTGAAAATTAATTGCTAGACCAGATTTGAGGGTAAAGTTATCAAGGAATGTTTTAATGTGTATCATGTTAGTTTGAGAGGCATTTGCAAGAATTTAAGTTTCGTCAACGAAGTTAAGAAAAAAATACAAGTGACATTTCGTGTTAGTTGTATGCTAACCTTACAATTTTGTTGTTGTGATTCATAAGAAAGTGTTCAAGATAAAAATTCCATAACAAGTATAAAAATGAATGGTGCAATAAGATCTTCTTGTCGAAGGCCGCATGTGGTACAAAAAAAAAAGCACCTGATTCATTATTGATATTCTAAATAAATATTATTTTATTCTAAAACCATTGAAAAATACATAGAGATTAATAATTTATTGAGAGAGTATAGATAGACAAGAGAGAATTATATATGCACAAAAGTCTTCTTTTTTTGTTGTCTTGCAATGAGCCTCTATTTATTGGGTAGGGGAGAGACATAGATATAAGAGTACTCTTCAATACAAGAGTTAATATGAAGGTAACATAGAAGTATTAAATGGGTCAAATAGTAACCTATTAGACTTAATGTATTAGTGAACATCCAATACAATAAGTTTATATATTTACAACACTCTCCCTTTGGATGTTCACCGTGTAGTTTCCATCCGCGTGAAAACAAAAATCTTGTGGGACAAAAACCATAGCTAGGATAAAGAGTAAAGTTGGAATCAATTTGACAAACATCTTTTGCATGCTCGAACTACAAGTCGAGCCTATATTTAATAGTTTATATTGACTATCATATTTGCCTAATCAAGTTAGGTGCTTGTAGACTTGTACAACTTCGAGCTGACCAGTCCGGCCCAGCATGCCCACCCAGTAAAATGGACTGGCTTGGACAAAAATATGAACCCGGTGGGCCGGCCCGGCCTGTAATAAACTACGGGACGGGCTCGAACAAGGATACTAGTGCGGCGGGCCACTCGGCCCGGCCTGGGTATACATGTAATATAAGGGATTATATAATATTTATGTATATATATGTAAATAAATATAAGTTTTATAATTTATTTACATGTTTTGTAGATTAATATATACATATATATAACTATTTGATATAAATATCTATCAATAATAAGTAGCTTTTATATAATATGCATTTTTTTATTTTAAATAGAAAATCTTTATTTTATGGGCCCGTTTGGCCCGGTGGACAACCCGGTCCGTAAACTCGGGCGGGCTTGGACAAGGAATTAGGCTCGCAAGTACCAGGCGAGTTTGGCCCGGCCCGGATCTCCGGACAAAATCTCAAAAAATACCTGACCCGAGCTCGGCCCGAACCCGCTTTTGTACACGTCTAGGTGCTTGTCAAATCTCTTCTGGAGTTCTGAATCATTGGTTTCGCGAACTTCCTCATTTAAAATCTTGCTTGGAAAAAACCCAATGGGATAAAAACCAAAGTTTTGGGAAACAGAGTGCAGTCACAGACAATATCCCTCCTCATTTAAACATATATTCTTCGTCCGCTAGATATATATCATCACTGGACTTTTACATAAGATATGGTACTTCAGGACCAACTATCTTCATTATTTGCTTAGTGACAAATGATAACAATTTGTCACATCAAATGATCTTATTAATGTAATTTTTTTAGAAGGAATGATGTCATTCTTTTGTATGAAATAACAAGTCGAAATATTAGTTGCTTGTTGGATCTCTTAAAGAGCTTCGATACCATAGCCCGATGATGAGGGGTTTGTCGTAGACACTATCAAATAAACCACAAAAACCTAACTAATGTAGTAGGGTAAATAAGGATCGATCCCACAGGGAAGTAAGCAATCTTCCTATATGCAAAGGTTGTATGCCAATAGTAACAAAAGGGGGGATTTTAGGTTTGTATTAAGTAACAATGTAAATCAATGCAAAAGATGTAATCAATGGGTGAGAAATAACTTAGCCAGACAAATATCCACACTTCAGTTTGATTGGTTGATCCTAGATTATCTCCAATTCCTACCAATGAATATTCCTATTCCGATCTTATGTATATAGACAGGTCAACCAGGCCTGAAAATACTTACCATTAAACAATCAAGAAACCATCAAGATTCAATCTAACGGCAGAAGTAAGTATAAGAATTAAGCAGGATACATGCAATACTTAACAACCAGTCAGTACTCGACATGTAATCAATTCTCTTCACAATAAACATTCACAACCAGTTCCTGTAAATTGTGGTTGCTACACAAGATAAGGGATTTCAACCAGAAATATCCAAACCCTAGCAATAGAAAATCACTAATATCAACTAGATGATCAGGTTAGTCAAATCAACAAGAATCAATGGGATGAAGTACAAAGAGAATCAATATAATCAAAGGAAAGGAAATATAGTTATAATCTCACAACCAAATACAAACGAAGGCTTCAATCGTCGGACTAAGCAATGGTTTCTTAGTTCTTCATAGTCTTATAAAACACAAAACTCTAGGGAAAAACTGAACGATGATAAAAGTGATAATGAAAAGTCTGCTATGAAAGAAAGATAAATAACCTAGCAAAACCTAATTCCCTAAGATAAGAAATAAAATCTTCCTAAAATATAATAAACGAAATAAAAGAGAATAAAAATAAAAGAAATAAAGTAACACAGATCTCGGACGAAAACGCGTCTCTGCCCTGCGCATGAACAGTACCCGCGACCGCGGAAATAATTCCGCGCCTGCGGTTTTTTCGAGTCTTGCTTCACTGCTTCTGTCTTCAATCCGCGCCCACGGCCCTTCCATCCGCGCCCGCAGATTCGTCTATGTTGCTCCAACGGCTTCTTGGTAAATCGCGACCGCGGCACTGTTCACCGCGACCGCGGTTCTGGCACTGTCGCTCTCTCGCAGCTTCTTCCTTCTTCCGCGCTCGCGGCCTTCACTTGGTGGCTTCGCCTTCATCTTCAATGTCTTCACAATATGCATTAAAATCCACCATATCACTACTTCTTCTCTAAAACTCCATTCTCTTAAATTGTGTTCTAAACCCATACAATTGGTACCTAATATCCAATAACAACTCCTAGTTACGCACTACAAAGTAGAACGTATCACCCGACTTGTTCATTTTCTATAAATGTATAACAACCATAGGATTGTTTATAAATCATTTTCTTATCAAATGCATACATACAATTAGACGTGTTCAAACACGGGCTTGGGATAGACACGAGCCGGGCTAAATTTTAAAATTTGTCTATATACGCAGGCCGAACCAAGCCCGACCTGGAAAAATGGGATGATTTTCCTGTCCAAGTCCGCCCATGGTGACGGGCCGGGCTGTCCATTGGGCAACCCACAATGCATTTTGCATTACTGTTTAATTGTTCAAACATGTCCAACATATTCAAAACATGTTGTTGCTACAAATTCAATACAAACATGTTCAATGAATCATTCAAAAACTAATATGCAACCTGTAAACTTGAACATTTAAACACGATTTAAAGAAAAATATGAAACCATAACTTTAATACAAAACACCTGCATAAATGTCATAAACACAATCATAAGAAACAGTCCAATTATTTTAAGTTTGGACATTAACAAGTCCTAAAGCAACTACAAAGGGGGTAGAAATTAGGTTACAAGAGTGTTTATATATAATATATATTTTAATTTATTACAAAAATAATATGGGCGATCCGGGCCGTCCCGACGGGCCATATTCCTTACCCATACCCGTCCAAATTTTTTTAATGGGCGGGTCGGGCCAACCCGGATGGGTCAAATCTCTTCCAAACCCGCTCTTATGGTCGGGAGGGCTGGGCGGTACGGGCGGGCTAACCCGCGTTTGAATGGGTCTACATACAATTATAACCTTGTATGCCTTAATCATTTTTACTTCATATAGAAGCTTTCATAACTTAGTGGATTACACATATGTGCTTTCTCATTTATGCATCAAGCTTTCTCAGTCCTTTAGGGGCGTTATGTATTTACATGTATTGAATGTCCCATATAAATATGAGGTAAATTATCCAAAACTTTATGAGTAATATATTTCACTACAAGTGAATACATCCTCATTAGTTAGAAATATGTTCACAAAATTCACTACGAGTGAATAGAGCTCCATATACTCTAATCCAAACAATTTTCTAAAGCCTTATATGACCAAATATATCTTTGAATCACAATCTTATTGCCCTCATGACATTTATACGGTTGACTAATTTCATGATTTCTGGTATTGAAAATACTAGTCCAAAAAACACCATATTTCTTCAAATAATCTAGCTTTCTCATATTACTTGATTGCAGCTTAGCAATCATTATAATGTCGATGTTCTTTTATTATTTTTTGAGGATCATCATCCTCACTCGACACTTCTAGTGTCTTTGTAATCACTAAGATTCTATAAAGAATTTTCTTACCATCCGGAGATGGTTCATGTATTGTGACTTTGTCACACTATCTTGACACTTGTAAATAAATTTGATAGCATATTAGCTATACGATCCATCGAACTTCTAGTTCATTTCTTTGAACTTTTGGTTCATTCCCTTGAACTCCGAGTTCATTTTTTTGACCTTTTGGTTCAATTATTCTCATATCTAAAATACTAAAATTGCGTTCCATGCAATTTCTTACATACTGGTCTTGTTTCCTTCTCCCCCTAAATTTGTAATTTTCACCTCATCGAAGTGATAATCTTAATACCGAGCATTATATTGATCACCCGCTCATAAGCTCTAGGTATTCAATAAACGATAGGGAATCAAACCCTCTATATTTCCAACTTTTGTGTGGCATTACTTAAATATATGGAGGGTGGTACAAGGACGTATACTGCATATTCAAACACTTTTAGTTTTCTTTCGTAGACAAGTTTGAAATAGGAGAATCGTAAGTAGTCGATCTAAGTCGAATTATATTCTCGACATCCAAATTTATGATTTGATATGATTCGTGACTCTACTAGGTCGTATACGTCATATATTAGCCATTGTCTATGCATTCAATGATGATTGTATTATCAACGACACTACTGGTATGTTTTGTGAATATTTTGATTGTATTATTAACGACATTACTAGGCCATTTTTTCAATGTGTAGGAGCTACAAAATGCTCAACCGCTACATTAATTGATTAATCTCATTCTCCCACTTAATTTATGTAGCCAATGTGTTTGAGGCATCCATCAATATCATAAAAATATGAGAAGTCACATTGGTCCACATGTCGATGTACTCAGTCCTCATATGTCTCTTGAACTCAGTCAAGGACCATAGGAAACTTTGCTACTAGGTCACCCTTATCCCTTAGGAAAGGCACTTCATGTCTCATGATCTTCTGGTCCTTTAGTATTCATGTGAATATCCAATGATCATGCTTATAATTATTTCACATGGGTGATCGAGTCTATCATGCCACATAATAATTTAAATCAACTAACTTCAAGTTAGTGATATATACTTCAATGGTTATATAACAGTGTCATATAAGCTAGGTGTGGAAGATATCATCTTCATTTAAGACTTGCTCTGGGCCAGTCTATGAGATACAAGACTTAGATATTTGACATCATTTTCAATCTTACTCAGTGTCTGTATGACAACCATTTTGTCAAATAAAATATTGTTTCCTTAGGTAACAAGATAGTCACTCATTTGGAGTCGCCTATGAGAAAGTTCATGCTGAACATAATATTCACACCAAATTTTTTATTCGCGTGATTTTGAAGAACTTTTGGTTTTTCAATTGAAATATATCAACGATACCATTGACAAATATAATTGTCTACCATTGAAAATTCACACATGATTGATATATTCATCATTTGGAAGATCATCAACTCAAAATTAAATAAATCATTATCTTGATTTCTAGAAACAACGATGTCTCAAAATGGGTGCATTCAGAACTTCAATTTAGATAAGATTAGTCTCCATGCATAGGACGTGGTATCGTACATCTGATACTAGACTAATGACCAACCACCTTAATGTCATCAAGACATTAGAACTAAACCATACACAATTAGGCTCTAGCTATAAGCTATAACCATAACTACGATTGTGCGCTTAACCGTAACCTATTTTCTTACCCTCTGTAATACCCTGAATTTGTAATTCTTTATAAGAAATTAGAGTGCTACTCATGTCAACAAGAGCTCTTTATTTTCAGGGTTCAAGTGAGGACACTCTGAAGTTAAGTGTGCTAGGATGGGAGTAGTACCAAGATGGGTGACCTCCTGGGAAGTCCTCGAGTTGGCATGGGATGGTGCTTCAAAGGCTCGGGTCTTACACCCTCTACTAGAGGTGGCATGCTAGAAGTTGTCAAGATATGGTCTTCAACTACTAGGCCATGCTTGGTGGTTATTTAAAATAAATCTGAATATAACATAGACCCACTTTTCTTATACTACTACTGGAGTACATGATTTGGTATGAGATCATCTAGCTCTTCTAGAGTTTATAATGATCTCTAATTGTCAAAAAATCGAGTATTCAGGCTCTCATGTAGTTGAGGGCGATTAATTAAATTCATAGCATAACACAATTCTACGGGAAATTCAAGTGCTGCATGTTTCTCCCAAATTTTCACTAGCCAATAAATTTGGCATTAGAAACTCATAATAAGTTGTTTCTTCTGGAAACACTTAGAGTAATCGAACTAAAATATAACAATCATCACAAATAAGATGAACAAGAATTAATAAGAATAAAGTATAATATATGAAACATATATATAATAATATATAAGGAAATATAAATAAACGAGAAACATAGTAAATTTTGTTTGTGCACTTCAAGTGCCACATAATAAATGATTTATCATTTTTTTTCAAGAATGAAATTTTCGTAAAATCTCAATTGTCAACTTCGAATGACAAGTGGGTAACCAGTATCTTTCAATAACTTTAATCATCTACTATAGGAGATTATATATTCATATGCATTTCATTATCTACTATGAGAGATTATATGTAAAGATTACTAAGTGATGACAGTATACTATTTAATAATATAGTTTATATAAATTAGCAATCTACAAAATATGTTAATGAAGATTCAAAAAGCAAATGCTGTATGAAATGATAATTCGTAAATCTACAAGTTACAATATTAACTCAAAAAACTAGGGGTGTTCATCCGGTCCGGACCGGACCGGATTTTTTCAAAAGTCCGGACTGGACCGGATTTTTTCAAAAGTCCGGACCGGAGACCGATCCGGTCCAGTTCCGGTCTAGGACCGGTTTAGACCGGACTTTATTAAAAAAAAATAAAAATTAAATTCTTATTTAAAATCTATAAAAAAAATATCTAAAAAATAAATAGAAAAAACATATATACTCATAACTTATTAAATTAAGAAAAATATCTATAAAAAAAGACATATAAATCTCCAAAAAAACATATAAATTATAAAAAATAAAATAAAAAAAATCCGGTCCACCGGTCCGGACCGGTTTTTTTCCGGGTTTGGACCAGACCAGATTAAGGAAATTATCTGGACCGGAGACCGGACCGTATTTTCACCGGTCTGGTCCGGTCATTTCCGGTCCGGTTCGGTCGAGATTTGAACACCCCTATAAAAAACCCATTGTCAAAGCATTCTATATAAACGACTGGTCATAACTAGATTTATTGACTAACATTTATCATGCTAATAAAGCACAGTAAATTGTAATAAACACCAATAAGAAACATGGAAAGTAAAAATTGGTTACAAAAACATATATATTAAATATTAAATTTAAATTATACGAACTAAAAAAACTATATCAAAAGAAATTTGCTTAGCTTATTATCACTTACTATTGGAAGAGATTTTGTCAGATATATCATGGCCATTTCTAAATAGAGCACTCCCTATTTTCTTAAATAGAGCACACTCTATACATATATATATACATACTTCTAACTATTTACAACATATGTCACTCTAATTCTTCACCTCTTAACCTCTCTTTTTTCTTCCTCTCTTTCTCATTTACCAGCTTCAAATCTCTTCCAAATTTCCATCAAGGGGGTTCAATTGATTCATTTGGGTTGAAGTTCTTCCAAATCTCTTCAATACTACACTACTTCTCGACTTATTTCACCCAATCCGTTCAAATTAGTGCATGTTGGTTTGGGAATTAGGGTTTAATCAAATTCATTAGATTGGTTCAAATTTTAGATGGTGAAGTTAATTTCTATATGTTAAATCGTTGTATTTGTACATGGTTCATGTTAATTTGGGTATGGTTAATGTTAAAAAAGAAAATCGAACCATGAATTTGCACACACAAAAAACTCGTCGTTGTTCTTGATGTGTTCTTCACGGTGACTCGTCCGTCCGTGATGGACGGTACACTTTCATTCGTTATGGACAATACACTTTTGTCCGTGACGGATGATATACTTATCTCAAAGAAAAGAAAAAAAAATATTTATAAAATAACAAAAATGTTATAAAAAAATTTAGTGAAGAATTGAAATCATAAACAATTGGACCTATCAAATATCAATACATGATACAATCTAATAATTAAGGTAAAAAATGTCTTCCGGGTGCATACATATACACAAATACAAATTATCAAACATGAAATATATGATTTAATGCCGATGGTCTCGTCCGTGATGAACGAGGGTGAAATACCCAAAATAAGTGGATAATGGCATAATGGTAAATTAATTAAAGAAATTTGTTAAAAGGAGAAAAATGGGAATTTGGGGATAAAAATTCCTAACTCCCTCCAACTGGCTCTCTCTCTCTCGGTTGTATCTCTCGTGGGTCTTTCCTGTTCAGCCAACTCGCTCCTCCCAATCCGGTCTCTCTCCAAGCCCACCGAGCCAGCTTCTTCTCCGGCGAGCCACCACCCAACCCACTTCGTCTCCTCTGCTCTCCTCTGTCGCGAGCTGTGTCTGTGGTGACTGGTTCGTGCTCGGTCTGAGGTGGTGGCGAATGGTGCAGCCCGAGACCGCTGAAGGTGGAGCTGCGGTTCGCCGGTTGCTGTTGTCCGCGTGCTGCTGTTGCTGCGTTCGAACCACCGACGAGGCGAGTCACGACCCGGAGCTGCTGCTGAGCTGTGTCGTGTTGCTGATGTGCCGCCGCTGTGCTGCTGCTGAAGCCCTGCTGATTCCGGCGGTGAGAAGCCCAGCTCCGGCGACGAAGGCGCGGCCACCGACGAGTCCAACGAGCTGAGTTGTGCAGTCCAGCGGGTTGGAGTTTGGGTTAATTTGTGTGTGGGATTTTGACTAATTTGGAAAGTTGGAGGTATGATTTTAGGGTTTAAATTTGGGGTTTTATTTGGTTGTGGATTGGATGAGTAATTAACGTCAGGGATTTGCTCGGATTGATTTCGCAGGTTCGTTCGAGTGGTTTGGAGACCTCTGGGGTCGTTGCGGTTCGACTTGAGGGAAGAGGATTCTTGCTAACTTATATTTTTATAAATTGTTTTATGCCCAGTTTATTTCATAATTAAGTTTACCGTTGCTTGGTTGAATATGGGTATGTGTGCGTGATAGTAATTGTCTGGTATCGTGATTGATTAAATGTGGACGCGGTAGTCAATTGTGACTAAATATGATTGATTGTTGTAAATAGTGTTGTTGGATTGAATGTGTATGTGTTGAATGTGTGTGTGTGTGTTGGATTTAATGTGTGTGTGTGTGTGCGTGTGTTGGATCGTGTGTGTGTGTGCGTGTGTTGGATCGTGTGTGTGCGTGTGTTGGATCGTGTGTGTGCGTGTGTTGGATTAAATATGTGTGTGTGTGTGTGTTGGATTGAGTTTGTGTGTGTGTGTTGGATTGTGTGTGTGTATGCGATTATGTGATATTTGATTGGTTGTCGTATGAAGTGTTTGAATTGGTGTCGGGTAGTGGTGGAATGTTGTTGGTTGGTGAAAGTCCTTATATTTAGGGCCTCGGTGGGTATGAACCCCCGAAGGTCGAAGGGTCAGGTGATGATAGTCTCACCAAACCGCGTAGGGTGCACGCCTACGTCGTTAAGGGCCAAGGGTTGGATGGTGAAAGTCTCATCCGGAAAGTGTGTGTTGATTGTCTCACCCGGTGATGTGGTGGTGGAGACGGAGGTTGGATTGGAGGTGTTGGTGGTTGTGTGTGTTGATTGTCTCACCCGGTGATGTGGTGGTGTAGACGGAGGTATTGTGGATTGTCTCACCCGGTGATGTGGTGGTGGAGACGGAGGTTGGATTGGAGGGTTGGCGGTTGTGTGTTGATTATGTATTGAATGTTGGTTGCGTACCTGATTAAAGTGGTTTCGTGATGATGATTGTTGTCGTTTGATTTAGTGGTTGTGTTGGTAAATATTGACTGTGTGTTTAGTTTGGTTTTATGTTAGATATTGATTGTTGGCTAGTTTGACTTGTTGTCAAATGTTGGTTATTGTAGTTAGTTGTGATATGAATCTCTGTTGGTATGATTGTTGGTGGTAACTAGTTGCAGGAAGATGGTTATGTTGATTAAGTGTGGAGGTTGGTTTCCCATCTTGAGGGTGTGGGCCAACAAGGGTTGAATTTGAGTGTATGAGTTACAGTCCATGTTAACGAACATGCGGCACCAGAAGGGTGGCTGGCCTGGGTCGTTATTTTCTTTATGTTTATATGTGATGATTATCTCGTTGATGCTTATGTGTTTGTGGATGTGCAGGTTAATTGAATTTGTTGTGTAGTGCAGTAGTGAGTTCAGTCTTATTGGTTAGCTTTGGTTGTAAGTCAGTAGTAAGAGATGTATATGTGCATAGAGTTGTTGATTGAGGTATTAGTAATAGAGAGAAGGATGGATTGGACGTGTCAGTGAAGTTAGATTGGATCGTTCTATTCGTTTATGCTTGAGATGAGATTGAGGTTGGATTGAAGAGGTTAGTATAGGGTAGAGTTGTATAAGGATGTGTAATGGTTGATTTATATGATAAGGTGTGCTTGTGTTTTGACGCGTGATTTATATTGATTGGTGAGTATGATATTGTATATATTATATATATTGATTGGCATATTGTTGGTATTATCTGATTGTTGTGATAAATCTTTGGATTTCAACTGTTTTGGCTTGGCTAGTCTTGCCATAGTCTTTCACGAGACTGACCAACTGCGGTTTACGTGCCGTGGTTGGCTGGGGTATCGGGTCCCTCAGTCAATCAGGCTTTTCAGGTTCAGTGCCAGCAAGGAGGATCCTGATCACCGTCGGTTTTGGGTCGAAGGCTCTACTTTTGGTTTTGGACTTTGACTTGGTTGTACGTATCGTTTTGGTTTTGGACCTTGAAGTGGTCGAACTTGTTGTATTGGTTTTGGTTTGTAAATTGTTGTATTTCTGTATGTTAAGTTGTTTGTAGTTTCAAACTCTGGACAGGTTTTACAGGTTTTCCGCTGCTGCTTTTGATATATGTTATATATTTATGGGTTATGTTTTGCAAAATTTTTCTTTACCCGCCTTATAATCCTTCTGGATTATGGCACTGTAGCACCACTGGCCTGGGGGTGTTACAGAGGGTGGGCGCTAAATAGAAATTTAGATCGGGCGCTATTTAGCAATCATGTATATATATCATATATGTTATTACGGATGCGGGAAAACGAACAAAAACACGAACACCAAGAACACGAATTTACGTGGTTCACCAACGTTGTGTTGGCTACGTCCACGGGCAGAAGGAGAACCGATTTTATTAGGAGGCAGATAATTCAGATTTCAAATTACAACGAGAGAAGGGAGAAAGAGAGTATATATGTAACCCTAAATCAACCCTAAACTGACTTGTCCCACAAGTCTAAGCCCATGTCGAAAACATAAGCCCAAACTGAAAACCCCGTCTACCGCAAGCAAACGGGAGAACAGATTCAAGGCATATCAACAATATATATGATCATCTACTTCAAGAGACGATGTCAATGAAAAAAACTTTTCTAGATTTTTCATCACTTGCTACTGGACAACGTGATATTCTCAAATGTGTTTTATCTTCTACTTTGAGAGATGATCTAGATATTATAACATATATTTTAGGGAACATATATTTTAGGGATGTAGTATAACTTCTACAACTAATACATATAACCACTTCAAATATTTGTATTTCTCTCAATTTCTTATACATGTCTACTTCGAGATATATATATATACATATCACTTTACCTTATAATTCATGCTCGTCTCTTTAGAAAATACATTTCTTGTCTTTCATTCACTTCAATGAACGATTTTCATCATTACAATACAATATTCACCACTTATGAGAATAAATTTGTCACTACGAGAACTCAGAAAATTTTATATGTATATCCTCTTCTCGAGATGACACCCTCAACTCGGGAATAGTCTTTGTCACTTCCGGGACGTCATTTGACTCAAGAGTATATCCTCTTTAGGGAATATACTTCATCACTACCAGAATATTATTCCCACTAAAAGGAAAACATAATCTAGCTTCAGAGAAGGATTTAAATTTGTCTCACATTTATACTTTACTTATATGCATCCATAACATTGTGATATTTCATCTAAGGTAAAAATGATACTACTATAAACAAAAAGAAAGAAATGGTGCATAAGAGAAATTATGAAAATAATTTTCACGAAAGTATATCATGTTCAAGTACAGTGGTATATATTTTTTTTGATGGAATACAGTACAGTGGTATATTAGAACCTATATATATGATCATTAGTTATTTGGTTGTTATCTTCATTACCATGAAAGATATACAATAGATCAAATATACTTTCAAAATTAAAGCAAGGGAATACCAAAACACGTACATAGCCCCTCTTAAAATGTGTAATCATTACCGTATTGACTGGAGACATCTATACTTCGTTTTTTCCTTGAGAGCGACATTTTGCTGCTAACGTGTTATAAAACCAATGAGAAATAAATAGATCTTGAATCGTAGTGTGTTAGATAAGGAACGGTGAAACTGTTTCATGAGCAGCGGAAATAACAGAAATTCAGTAGTAACAGTAAAACAGTTCCTTGGAGAGGAAACTCTATCAACCAACTAGTTGAAAAGAGAAAACCTCTACCTCTAGGTGTTACCCTAGCTAGAAGGATTTCAAACACGTGTACTTGTATTATTAATAAGTTGTACAATCTCACAAGTCTTCTCTCCACCTACTCACACACAGTTCCTAGGTTTCTAGACTTTGAGTGTAATCAACTAGTAACAACACAAGAACATAAAGAAAACCCTAAGCAATCAAGTACATACCCGTACCTTGCCTTGGATCTCCTGATCTCAACTTTACAATAAGCTCTTCATGGACTTTGGTGTGATAGCTGAGATAACCTTTCCCGCTATATAAGGTAATGGTGAAAGATTTTATTTCCAACTAAACAAATTAGTTTATGATCACATAGTTTCCATGTAAAAACTTTCCTAAGACACGCTATTTAGTTATTCTCTCTCCGAGTAGATCTTCAAATATGGTTTTCATATGTAGCTGTCTTCACCTGGGAACAACTGGCACTTCCTGCGTTCCGCGTTTGTTCCTTATATGATGTTTCCATGTATGAAAGTTTCCTTATATGAAATATACGCGCGCTTCATTCTTCAATTTGCTTCCGCGTAACAGTTCCTTGTTTCCACAACGTTCCTTATCAATCCTCTGCTTTCTCTTCTTCATTGTTCCCTAATTCTTTCATAAAACCTGAAACTCATAGGAACAATACAAACCATAAAAGCTAATGGTGTTTATCATCATCAAAACCAGTGGGAACGTCAAGGTTCCAACAATAGAGATTGATAATTCATTAAGAGAATATAGATAAACACGAGAGAATTGTATATGCACAAACGTCTTCTTTATTTTTCTTATTTTTGTTGTCTTGCAATGAGCATCTATTTATAGACTAGGGGAGAGACATAGATACATGAGTAATCTTCAATACAAGAGTTAATATGAAGGTAACACAGAAGTATTAAATGGATCAAATAGTAACCTATTAGACTTAGGGTCCGTTTGGTTTGAGTTTATGGAAACAATAATATAAAGAAAACGAATCTAGTCCACTTTGACATCGTGATATATTGATCAAAATTTTTATCTTAGCTTGGGGCTCTAATATTTGTGTGCCAAGAGAAGGAATAAAAGAAATGATTTAATCATTTTACAACACACGATTGTATTGAAAATACAAATACCTCTATCATAGTGCCAAGAGAAGAGAGTAAGAAAATGATTTCATCATTTTGATCAATGAATAATGATATTAAATTGGACTATATTCATTTCCTTTACGTTACTATTTTGGGGCAAAAAGATCGGACGACCTAAATCGCCTTAGACGGGGTAACTAGTCGATCGGACGATGAGAAATAATCCAAACTAAGCAAATAATAGGTAAACAAGAAATAAATATATAATAGCAAGATGATTTTATTAGATATCGTGTGAATCGGATTAGATCGCAATACAACTTATCGTAATAAAATCAGAGATCGAGTGGGACTCGACCGGTGACTTGTGAGTGGCGACCGGAAGGGGTCAGGCGTAGGCAGCCGTTTGGAGAGCTAGATGGAGAGCGAGAGTGCTATTCTGGTGAGTTTTCTAAGTGAGAATGCGTGTGTTTTGCGTAGTTGTGAGTTCCTTGATCTTATCTTCTTCGTCATTCCAAATATGGTAACTCCCTTTACTCCTGTGGCCGTTGCACCGTTTTTATGTTTTTATCTTCAATACCGAGTGTAATGGCAAGGATTTCGCCGTTGAATTACTGGCAATTAAGGTGTTTGAACGTTGCAGATGTTGCATGATCTGAGCATTAAATGCGTGGCGAGATCTCCGCGATCTTGTCGGATGACTCTTGACTGGAGAGGTTTTGTCGGGTGTCGCTCGACCAGAGAAGCCTTGTCGACTCTTCTGAACTCGTCTGCCATTCTCCCGATTTGCAATGGGCTTGGGCTCGGTCCTCTCGATCTGTCTTCTCTGGAGAATCCAGGCCCAACAATAGCCCCAAGTTGCTATGGGCTTACGGTTTAGGCCAGTAGACCGGGATCCATGGCAACTTCCTTGGACACGATCTTCACCATCCTTTTTGGCGCGGTTGCACAGGTCGACGTGGCGCGTGATTAGGGCACGATGCGACATCTTCTGCAGATCATGATTTCCTTCCATAAATTCTGAGCAGGGGGAGCGATTAGTCTTCATCTCCTTCCTTTGCAAGTTTCTGGTAAGCCTTTCGGTCTCTCTTGCCATTTGCTTTCAGATTTTCTTAGCCATAGCTCTCCGATTTCCTCCCCTCTCTATTCTCGACATGGTCTCTCTCGAGGCTTCTGAGTCATCGAAGACTCTTTCCGATGCCAGAGAGGGCGATACTTCTCCTCATTTCCTCCTAACGGAGTCGGACGCGCTGGTTAGCAATTTGTCGGAGGCAGAGCTGGTCCAAGTCCTCGAAGTCGGGGGCTTTCCTCCGGAGACGATTGCTACGCTGCCTGAGCCGGACGAGAGGGTCGACGCACGCTACGAAGGGTGGATTTGCTTCTATGTGTACCCGTTTAGGATAGGGCATAAGTTCCCATTCTCTCCTCTTGTTAGAGATTTTCTAGCTACCTTGGCGTTAGCGCCGTGTCAAGTGATGCCTCAAGCTTGGAGAGTCCTTAGGGTTTTAGACTTAGTGAATGAGCAAATTGGTGCTGGTTTTGATTTCGACGCCTTGTGGTATAATTACTTCATCGGGTCGAAGAGTTCTTCCCGTGTGCAACTGCGTGCCCGACGAGGTCGGAAGCCTTTGGTGCAAACTCCCGATGTGAACGACCGTGGATGGGGGTCGAAATACTTTTTTGTCAAACGATCTTCTCTGAAGAAGGAAGGAGAATGTCCTTTTCTGTTGTCGGAGTGGCGGATCGACAGTATGTACTTTGTTTTCTCTTTCATGCGTTTATGCATTTTTAACACTCTGTTTTTAACTTTCCCTTTTTGTAGTCCCTGAACCGGAAGAATTGGAAGTTAGCAGCCGATCGGAGGCTTTGTCAAAGATTGTGCTTGAAGTTCCCGCGTCTGAGAGGAAATTCGTCAACGTCAATTTGCTGGCGCCAACTCCTCCCCCACAGGAAGATATGTCGAATGTTTCTTCATCCCGTGCGAAAGGTAGACTTTCGGCTTTAGGAATCTTTTTGTTGTTTTTCGCTTTGTCGTGTATTTTAGGATTTCTCCCTTTTTGATGCTCTGTCGTGTCAGGTTCCCCTGGTGGTCGGTCGAGTGCTCGACTGAGAGTGGTGTTTGGAAAAGGTTTGATCGAGCAAAGGAAAGCTGTAGCTAAGGCGGCGTCGAGTAAGCCGGTCCTGATTGACCTGTCGACTACGACGAAAGCTGGCTCTAAGAGAAAAATGAGCGCTCGTTCCGACGATGCTAAGGTGGAGGACATCCCTAAGAAGAAAGGCGTGACTGCCGAGGGGGTTGACAAGATTGGTGTCGCTGGGCCATCGATCGTTGATCTCTTCCGTGCTCAAGATCCGACTTTGAAGTCGGAGGTTAAGGATGTTTCTCCCCTGGACTGCATTGGCGAAGCAGGCAGTTCCGCATGGAGGGTACGTTGGCCCTTGTCTTGTGCGTTTTTGTGTTTCTTTTGTTTCGACTTCGCTTTCTGAGTCGTGTATTTGCGTTGTCGTATGCCTTTTTGTCAGGCTTTTCAGTATTTCTTGGGAGCTTATTCCGGTGTCCAAGCAATGCTTGCTAAGGCTGAGGACAGGGCTGCTAGGTCAGAGTCCGACCTCGCCTCTTTAAGGACCAAGCTGGAGGGAGCTGAGAGCTGCCAAGGGGAGTTGTCTGCATGTCAGAGGGAGTTTGAGGAGTGCAGGGCAAGCATTGAGGAGGAAGTGAAGCGAGCTAGGATTGCCGACGGTCAGATTACTGGCGATGTGGGGGCCTTCTATGTTGTGAAGTCGCGCATTGAGATGATTGAAGAATTCAATGAGGGCAAGCATGAGCTCTGGGACCTGAAGGCGGAGAGGGAGACTTTGGACTCCATATTCCCAAAAGGCGACCCTGGTCAAGAGTTGTTCTGCTTAGCCGGCGTCGGAGAGGAGGCGGTGGATGAAGGTGTCGATGAGGACGAAGCTCATTCTGACGATGCCAAGCCGGCCGACAAGACAGTCCCATTGGAGCCAGCCCCCGTCGAAGATAATGTTGGTGTGTCTGATGCTTGACTTATTTGTCCCCTTTGTGTTGGGTTTTTAAACATTTGGTGTCTGTATGTTTTGGCGACCCGTCCACCATCGCGGGTCGCAAGATGTTTCTGTTTGATGAAGTCCTACAGATGTGTTGGCAGACAATTATGGTTTGGCGACCCATCCACTATCGCGGGTCGCGTATTTATAGAAAATGCTTCTTATTTCGATGCAAAAATGTGTTTTTACACGTAGAATTGTATACTAGCGTGTTTCGTACATGTTTGCGATAGATAGCAAGTTGTCGACGACGTTTAGTATGTCGGTTTCGCCCGTGTGCTCCGTCGAGTGGGGTTTCACCGTATGTATGTATGTAGAGCAGGCCTGCGATGTGTTTGTGTATGTGTTAGTCATGACGTTATGTCGGGGAGGTAAGGAATATATAATAAGGTGTTTGTTCCTTATGTTTAATTGCGTGAATGTAATAAGGTGTTGTACCTTATGTTTTGTATAAGGCAGGCGGTGTGCCGACGTGCCTGTGTTGTCATCTCCCCGTAATCCGATCGATCGTGTAATGTAAGCGCTATATATGGATGACAGGATCCATTTGCGGACGACTGGGTCCAATGTAAATGTTGTTCTGCATTTGTATTTTTGTAAGGAGGAAGTCCTCGCTTGGTGTCAAGGCGATGATATATAAAGGAAAGTGGCGATGTATATGCGATAGCATGCGATATGTATGCGACAGATGGCAATGTACATGCGATATGTATGCGACAGGTGGCAATGTACATGCGATATGTATGCGACATGTGGCAATATACATGCGATAACATGCGATATGTATGCGATGCATAGAGTTTTGTGTGATGTTTTTACCTTATTGGTTCAGAAATGGTAGAGCTTAAGATGTGCTGCGTTCCAACTCCTCGGGATTGGTTGTCCGTCTTTATCTTCTAGTTGATATGCTCCTTGTCCGACCACTTCGGTGATCAAGTAAGGTCCTTCCCATTGTGGTGCTAGCTTTCCGTCGGATGGGTTCTTGGTGTTCTGGAATGTCTTCCTTAGGACCCAGTCTCCGACCTTGAATGCCTTGATCCGGACGTTCTTGTTGTAGCTCCTCGCGACTTGTTGTTGGAACTTGACCATTCTGATTCGAGCTTTCTCCCTGATTTCGTCCACAGTGTCGAGATTATGTGCTAGTTCGATGTCGTTTTGTTCGTTTGTTTGGAGGTTGCAGCAAGCGGTCGGGACCAGTAGCTCAACCGGGATGACTGCTTTGCTCCCGTAGACGAGAGAGAAAGGCGATTGCACAGTCGCATTCTTTGGAGGGGTCCTGTCGGACCAGAGAATGAGTGGGAGCTCGTCTGCCCATTTTCCTTTAGCCCCTGTGAGGCGTTTCTTAAGGTTGTTGATAATGATCTTGTTGCTGGATTCGGCCTATCCGTTGGATTGCGGATACCGAGGTGTAGATGTAACCAATTTGATGTTCCATTGGTCGCAAAAGGTTCGAGTCTTATGACTGATGAATTGGGAGCCGTTGTCGCACACGATTTCGGATGGGATGCCAAATCTGCACAAGATGTTGCGTTTTATGAATGAAATGACGTATTGATCTTTTACCTCTCTGTAGGCTTCGGCTTCGATCCATTTAGAGAAGTAGTCTGTCATAGCGAGGAAGAAGACTCTTTGACCCGACGCGGGAGGGAGCTTTCCGACGATGCCCATTCCCCATCTCATAAAGGGCCATGGAGCTAGGGTCGGATGGAGGAGCTCCGATGGTTGATGACGTACGGGTGCGTGCCGCTGACAGGCGTCGCACCTCTTGGTGTATTCCATGGCGTCTTTGTTCATCGTTGGCCAATAGTACCCGTTTCGTAGGGCCTTTCCCGAGAGGCTTCGTCCGCCGGTGTGGTTGCCACACTCTCCTTCGTGTAATGATTGTAAGATATGTCCTACTTCTGGAGTCTTAAGGCATCGTAGGAGTAGCCCTGTAACAGATCTTTTGTACAAGATGTCGTCAATAATATCGTAAGAGAGTGCTTGTACCTTAAGCTTTTTTGCTTCTGTCTTGTCGTCTGGTAAAATACCATCTTTTAGCCACTTGATGTAAGGTAGCATCCAGTCGTCATTGGTGTCGACGATGTCTTCTTCTGATCGATCGCCTATCTCCATGGCGATGAGTTCTTCAAGTGGTGTTGTCAACTCGACGGATGTCTTTGGGATGGCCGGCGACATAACGTGGGCCAATGGTATGTGTGGAAATTATTTTGGGTCTAGGACGGATCCCAGATTGGCGAGCGCGTCGGCTTGGGAGTTAAGATTCTTGGGCACCTGTCGGATGTTGAATGTTTGGAATTGTCCGATCAGTTTCTTGGCTACCTCTAGGTAGGCTATCATTCTGGTGTCTTTGGCATTGTACGATCCCTGTATTTGGTTTACGACCAGTAAGGAGTCGCAAACGACTTCGATCTCTTGGACTCCCAGATCGCGAGCCAAGAAGAGTCTGAATATGAGTGCTTCGTACTCAGCCTCGTTGTTAGTCGCATCCCACTCACATCTGACAGCCTGGGCTATCTTGTCCCCCTGTGGCGATTTCAGTACGACTCCAAGCCCCAATCCTCTGGCGTTCGATGCCCCATCTGTGTGGAGCTCCCATGTACCTGTCTCGTCTATCGCGAGTAGTTGATTTGCTTCTTTTGCGGCTTCTTGCTCTAGGGTCGGACTGAAATCGGTCACAAAGTCGGCTAATGCTTGCGACTTGATCGCTGTCCTCGGCTCGTACTCGATGTCGTAACCACTGAGGTGTATGGCCCATTTTGTCATTCTTCCTGTGAACTCGGGTTTCCTCATGATAGCCCTCATGGGATGATTAGTGCGCACAATGATAGTATGGGATTCAAAGTATGGTTTGAGCTTGTTCGAAGCCATTACTAATGATAATACGAGTTTTTCAAGTGACGAATACCTCGTTTCGGCTGATAATAGCGTCCGACTGACATAGTATATTGGCGACTGTTCGCCATCTTCTTCTCTGACCAGTACACCGCTTACGGCCGATTCCGACACTGCAAGATAAAGAAATAAGGGCTCATCGCCTTTAGGTTTGGTTAGTAACATAGGACTGGCTAGATAGTCCTTGAGGTTCTAAAATGCTGCTTCATGTTCCTCCGTCCATTGAAAGGACTTATTTTTCTTGAGCGCGTCGTGGAATGGTTTGCACTTGTCGGATGATTTGGAGATGAACCTGTTCAGAGCTGTTATCCGACCTGTGAGCTTCTGTACGTCTTTGATGCATCGGGGGGATCGGAGGTTGATGAGAGCCTTGATCTGTTCCGGGCTGGCCTCTATTCCTCTTTGTGTCACCATATATCCTAAGAACTTCCCTGATGACACTCCGAAGGAGCACTTAGTAGGGTTTAGTTTCATATTGTACCTTTTGAGTACCTCGAAGCTGTCGCGTAGGTGGTCGATGTGATCTTCTTTCTTTTTGGACTTGACCAACATGTCGTCGATATAGACTTCCATTGTGTCTCCGATTTGGTCTTTGAACATTTTGTTGACCAATCGTTGGTATGTAGCCCCTGCAATTTTTAGACCAAAAGGCATTACTTTGTAGCAATAGATACCTTGACTGGTGATGAACGCTATTTTTTCTTGATCGTCGGGATCCATAAGGATTTGATTGTAGCCACTGAAGGCGTCCATGAAGGTGAGCATTTCGTGCCCTGCTGTGGCGTCGACCATAGCGTCGATGTGAGGTAGAGGAAATGAATCTTTGGGACAAGCCTTGTTGAGGTCTGTGAAGTCGATGCAGACTCTCCATTTGCCGTTATTCTTCTGGACCACGACCACGTTGGCCAGCCATTCAGGGTAGTGGACTTCCCTGATTTTTCCGGTTTCCAATAAGCTTTTGACTTCGTTGTCGATTATTTTGTTCCGCTCGGGGGCGAATTTCCTGCGTTTTTGCTTGACAGGGGGATGAGATGGATCCACATTTAATTTATGAGTAATAACGTTGGGAGATATCCCGACCATATCCTCATGTGACCATGTGAAACAGTAGGCATTGGTCCTGAGAAAGTCGAGAAGCTGTTGTCTGGTCGAGTCGTCCAGGTCCGACCCGACCCTTACCGTTTGGTTTGGCTTTGAAGGGTCTAGTGCGATCTCGTCGAGTTTCTCCATTTCTGGTTCAACGTATCGACTAGGTCCTTCGCCAATCTGTGGTTGCTATGCGATCTTGTGTTCGACCGCGTTCTTCATGGAAGCGACATAGCATTCCTTTGCGGTCCTTTGATCTCCTTTGATTTCTTGGACTCCCCACTCGGTGGGGAATTTGATGACTTGATGATATGTTGAAGGTACTGCCTTCATAGCGTGTATCCACGGCCTGCCAAGAATACAATTGTAGGGAGACGGATAGTCTAGGACTAAGAATTTAACCTGTCGGTTGATTCCTCCAGCGTATGTGGTCAGAATGATTTCGCCAGTCGTGTGCTTAACCTCACCGCTGAACCCAACCAGTGGGGTCGATTTCTTGATTAGGTCGTTCTCAGTCAGACCCATTTCTTTGAGAGCGTCGAGGGTCAAGAGGTTTGTCAAACTTCCTGTATCGATTAGTACTCTTCGGATTAAGCAACTACCAATGGACAAAGAGATTACCAGACCGTCATGGTGACTATCCGACCCGTCAGAGTCGGATTCGTCGAACGTGACCATCGGAAGGTTAGATGCCCTCCTTGGTTTGAATTCCGATGCTTCGGGCTTGTCGCCTTTGCTTTCCTTGGCGTGTCGCTTAGCCGCGGAGTACGTGTTCCCGCATATGTCGAATCCACCTGAAATGGTATTGACAACTTTCGTATGGATAGGAGATGGGGGTTTGTTCTGTTTTACCTGATCTCGGCGTTCCATGGTGGCTTTTGCCCGTTCCGAGATGACGTCGCGTAACAGCCCCTGTGATAGCAGCCTAGCGACCTCCTTTCGTAGGGCGATGCACTCGTCGGTCGAATGACCATGGTCACCGTGGAATTCACACCATCGACTCATGTCCTTCTTGACGTCCGGTCGGTCGCTCTTTCGGGGCCATCTTACGTCTTTTCCATACTTGTCGAAACTCTTGACGAGCTCCGACACGGAAACGTTGAAGTTATAAGACTGGACCCTAGGAGGCAACACAGAACCGTTTCTCCATTCTTATGACCTGTCTTGGAAAGAATTTACCTGTTTTGCTTCGTTTTGATTACGAGAATAGGGATGTGGACGTCTGTCCCGACGATTGTCGGAGGAATGTTTGTGATCGGATGGATCGGGTCCGTGCGAGGCTTTACGCGACTCACAGTCCTCTTCCAGCCTTACCTCGGCCATAGTTTTGGCCTGAACATCTTCGAAACTTTTGCAGGGATACTTGGTAATCTCGTCGTAGAGATTGATGTCTTTGACCAGGCCTTGTCGGAATGCTTCGATAGACGTTGTGACGTCACAGTGGGGGATTCCCACTTTCTCTTTGTTGTACCTGTTAAGATAATTTCGGAGAGGTTCATTGTACCTTTGTGTGACTCGGTAGAGGTCACTCGATTGTTTCTCATGCTTCCGACTGCTGGCGAACTGGCTCTTAAAAGAGTTGACCAGATCCGCAAATGATGTGATCATTCCCTGAGGCAAACGCATAAACCAAGTTAGTACGGGGCCCGCGAGGGTCGTGCCAAAGCTTTTGCATATGACAGCCTCGCGATTCTCCCTTGAAACAGATATAGCCATTAGTTTTTGTTTATAGAGAGAGATATGGTCATCTGGATCGGTAGTGTCGTCGAATGTCGCCATGTTGGGGAGATGGAACTTCTTGGGGATCTCGACCCTTGCGATTTCTTCGACGAACGGGGATTCTTCGAATCCGCCGGACGCTTCTCTCTCGATCGGTTGCGGGACTCCTGGGAGCCTATTGAAACGATCATCGATTGCCTTCATGTGTCGGTCGAGCGTTTGCTGAAAAAGGGCCATGACATCTGGCGGATTGGCAACCTGTGTTTCGTCAATTCGGGCCCCAACAGACCCGATCGGTGTAGGAAAGGTGACATGGTTAGTCGGGAATGGACTAGCGAAAGGAGTTCGAGACGTACCCTTAGTGTGTCCGGGACGTCGTATGCTGGGAGGCATTGGCTCGATATTGTCCATGTCAAGGCGCGTTCGGGCGCCGCCGTGGACGGGCGCGTTCCGAGATCCTGAGGCCACTGATTGTACCTGTGACTTAAGAGACTCGTTCTCACGGGTTAGTTGCGCGATCTCGGCTTCGGATTGGGTTGACAAAGCGGCTAGGGCTTCGTTTTTCTGACGTTGCTGGGCTAGTTCCTCTTGAAGGGCGGCCATTTTTTGAGAGAGTTCTTGGAACTAGGTTGGAGTAGGATTTTCGATTGGGTTTTCTGTGGTTTGGGTTTCGTCTTCGAGACGTGGTTCTTGGTTATCAATAGGGGGATCAATAGCCATGGTTGGAAGATTCCGGAAAGGTGATCGGCAAGTTGCCCCACGGTGGGCGCCAAATTGTTTTGGGGCGAAAAGATCGGACGACCTAAATCGCCTTAGACGGGGTAACTAGTCGATCGGACGATGGGAAATAATCCAAACTAAGCAAATAATAGGTAAACAAGAAATAAATATATAATAGCAAGATGATTTTATTAGATATCGTGTGAATCGGATTAGATCGCAATACAACTTATCGTAATAAAATCAGAGATCGAGTGGGACTCGACCGGTGACTTGTGAGTGGCGACCGGAAGGGGTCAGGCGTAGGCAACCGTTTGGAGAGCTAGATGGAGAGCGAGAGTGCTATTCTAGTGAGTTTGCTAAGTGAGAATGCGTGTGTTTTGCATAGTTGTGAGTTCCCTGATCTTATCTTCTTCGTCATTCCAAATATGGTAAGTCCCTTTACTCTTGTGGCCGTTGCACCGTTTTTATGTTTTTATCTTCGATACCGAGTGTAATGGCAAGGATTTCGCCGTTGAATTACTGGCAATTAAGGTGTTTGAACATTGCAGATGTTGCATGATCTGAGCATTAAATGCGTGGAGAGATCTCCGCGATCTTGTCGGATGACTCTTGACTGGAGAGGTTTTGTCGGGTGTCGCTCGACCAGAGAAGCCTTGTCGACTCTTCTGAACTCGTCTGCCATTCTCCCGATTTGCAGTGGGCTTGGGCTCGGTCCTCTCGATCTGTCTTCTCTGGAGAATCCAGGCCCAACAGTTACCGTTTCCATAATTTAAAACAAATGAGCCCTTAATGTATTAGTGAACATCCAATAAGTTTATATATTTACAACATCTTTTTCTTTTTCTTAATTTAGTAAATAAACCATATTTTTTCAGTACAACTCTGGTCGATTGAAGTCTGTTGGGCCCAACATGCTCCAATGGAATCAATGCAAAGCAGATTGGGCCAAGATCCTAGCGGAGAAGTAGGCCGAGAAGACTGAAGAGAGGCGTCAGACGCTCGTCGAAACGCATGGGATCCGACCACCCCCGAGAATTTCGCCCAGGGCATTAATTGCTCGATCAAAGGCAAACGGTAATAAAATCAAGCGCGAGATTACGTTGCCATTAAAGAAGAATCCCGGAGATCACGCATGGGAATAAATGGAGAATATCACGAAGACAGTAATAAACAAAGGAGAAGATACCATAAATAGATCACGCATGGGAATAAATGGAGAATATCACGAAGACAGTAATAAACAAAGGAGAATATACCATAAATAGACCACGAGAGAACGATCGACTTACGACACGTCTACGAGTAACACTCACCTACTCAGCTCTCGAAAAAGCTTGTTAGCATATTGATCCCCGTTCAATTTCTCTAGAGCATTGTCTGATTATAGCCAGTCGAGTCATCAGAACAGTCGGTCGGACAAGACCTGATCTCTTATTCCTCAAGGATAAGTTGTACATCGATTCGATTCTGTCATCATTTGATCAATATATCATACTATAATTTTGCATTTGTTCTTTACATGGTTGATTGTTTATTTGGTTTGGATTTATTTTATATTATTCGATCGACTCGTTACCCCGTCTAAGGCGATTTAGGTCAATCGATCTTTTCGCCCCAAAACAATTTGGCGCCAATCGTGGGGCAACTTGCCGATCACCATCTCAGAAATCCTCCAACCATGACTGTTAACCCGCCTATCGGTACCGAGGAACCATGCCTCGAAGACGACTCCCAAACTCAAGGAAACACAACCGAAAACCCTACTCTGAACCAACTCCAAGAGCTTGCCCAAAAAATGACTACCCTTCAAGATGACCTCGCCCAGCAACGCCAAAAGACCGAAGCCTTGGCTACCTTATCCACCCGATCCGAGGCCGAGATCGCACAACTAACCCGTGAAAATGAGTCTCTTAGATCGCATGTACAATCAATGGCCTCTGGATCCAGGCAGATACCCATCCATAGCAATGTCCAGACGCGTCTTAACATGGATAGCGTCGAGCTGACTCCCCCGAGCGTCCGACGCCCCGGATATACTGAGGGTACATCTCGAACTCCTTTAGCCAACCCGTTTTCGACTAACAATGTTACTTTCTCCACACCGATCGGGTCAACAGGAATCCGAATCGACGAACCACGGGTTACCAATCCCCCCGATATCCTGGCTCTCGTCCAACAGACGCTCAATCAACACATGAAGGCGCTCGACGATCGCATTGCTAGAATTGTCGGAGTTCCGTAGCCGATCGAGAAAGAAGCATCAGACGGATACGAGGAGTCTCCGTTCGTCAGAGAAATCGCCAGAGTCGAAATCCCTAAGAAGTTCAACCTTCCTAGCATGACGACTTTCGACGGCACCAACGATCCAGACGATCATATTTCTTTCTATAAACAAAAATTAATGACTGCATCTGTTCCGAGGGAGAGCCGCGAGGCTGTCATGTGCAAAAGCTTTGGCACGACCCTCGCGAGCCCCGCTCTAACCTGGTTCATGTGTTTGCCGCAAGGGACGATCGCCTAGTTCGCGGACCTGGTCAATTCCTTTAAGATCCAGTTCGCCAGCAGTCGGAGGCTCGAGTGGCAGTCGAGTGATCTCTATCGAATCACCCAAAGGTATAACGAACCCCTTTGAAGCTATCTTAACAGGTACAATAAGGAAAAAGTCGCGATCCCCCATTGTGACATCACCACCTCCATCGAAGCCTTCAGACAAGGTCTGATCAAGGACAACAACCTCTACAACGAGATCACCAAGTACCCGTGCAGAAGCTTTGAAGATGTCCAAGCCAAAACAATGGCCGAGGTACGTTTGGAAGAAGATCGCAAATCGCGAAAGGCGTCCCACGGACCCGATCAATCCGATCACAAATCCTCTTCCGACAACCGCCGAGACAAACGCCATCACCCCTACCCTCGTAATCGAAACGAGCAAAGTCAGGTAAACTCCTTCCAAGACAGGTCTCAAGACTGGAGAGACGGTCTGACGCTGCCTCCCAGGGTTCAATCTTACAACTTCAGTGTTTCCGTGTCGGAGCTCGTCAAGAGTTTCGACAAATATGGAAAAGAAGTAAGATGGCCCCGAAAGAGCGACCGATCGGACGTCAAAAAGGACATGAGCAGGTGGTGCGAATTCCATAGTGACCATGGTCACTCAACGGACGAATGCATCGCCTTACGCAAAGAGGTCGCCAGGTTACTCGCGCAAGGTCTCTGAGATCACGTCGCGCAAGAGACCTTGCGCGACGTGATCTCAGAACGAGCCAAAGCCACCATGGAGCGACGAGATCAGGTAAAGCAGGATAAACCTCCATCTCCTGTCCATACAAAAATTATCAATACTATTTCAGGGGGCTCGGACGTATGTGGGAACACGTACTCCGCAACCAAAAGACATGCGAGAGAAAGCAAAGGCAGTAAACCCGAAGTGTCGGAGTTCAGACAAACCAAGGTTTCCGACCTCCCAACGATCACGTTCGACGAGTCCGAAGGGTCGGAAAACCATCACAATGATCTGGTAATCTCTCTGTCTATTGGGAATTGTTTGATACGCAGAGTACTAATTGATATAGGAAGTTCGACCAATCTCTTGACCTTTGACGCCCTCAAAGGGATGGGTCTGGGCGAAGATGATCTTATCAAGAAATCAACTCCACTAGTCGGATTCAGCGGCGAAGTCAAACACACTATTAGCGAAATCATTCTTACGACATACGTCGGAGGAGTAAACCAACAGGTGAAATTCTTAGTCCTAGATTGTCCATCTCCTTATAACTGCATTCTTGGCAAGCCATGGATACACGCAATGAAGGCAGTACCCTCAACGTACCATCAAATCATTAAGTTCCCTACCAAGTGGGGCGTTCAAGAGATCAAGGGCGACCAAAGGATGGCCAAGGAATGCTACATCGCCTCCATGAAGAGTGCGGTCGAACCCAAGATCGCATAGCAATCACAGCTCGGCGAAAGACCTAGTCGATACGTCGAACCCGAGATGGAAAAACTCGACAAGATTATGCTAGATCCTTCAAAGCCAAACCAAACGGTAACGGTCGGGTCGGTCCTGGACGACTCGACCAGACAACAAATATTGGACTTCCTCTGATCTAATGCTGATTGCTTCGCGTGGTCACACAAAGACATGGTCGGAATACCTCCGAATATCATTACTCATAAATTGAATGTAGATCCATCTCACCCCCCCTGTAAAGCAGAAGCGCAAGAAATTCGCCCCAGAGCGGAATAAGATCGTCGACGACGAAGTCAGAAGCCTGCTGGAGACATGAAAAATAAGAGAAGTTAACTACCCCGAGTGGCTAGCCAACGTGGTTGTGGTCCAAAAGAAAAATGGCAAGTGGAGAGTCTGCATCGACTTCACCGACCTTAACAAAGCATGTCCCAAGGACTCCTTCCCCTTCCTCATATCGACGCCATGGTCGACGCGACAGCAGGTCACGAAATGCTATCCTTCATGGACGCGTTCAGTGGCTACAATCAGATCCTCATGGAACCGAAAGACCAAGAGAAAACGGCATTCGTCACAAGTCAAGGTATTTATTGTTACAAAGTAATGTCCTTCGGAGTAAAAAATGCAGGGGCTATTTATCAACGAATAGTCAACAAGATGTTCAAAGATCAGATTAGGGACACGATGGAAGTCTACATAGATGACATGTTGGTGAAATCAAAAAAGAGGAAGGACCACATCGATCACCTCTGCGACAGCTTCGAGGTACTAAAAAGATATAACATGAAATTAAATCCTATGAAATTTTCTTTCGGAGTTTCGTCAGAAAAATTCTTGGGGTACATGGTGACACAAAGAGGAATAGAAGCCAGCCCCGAATAGGTCAGAGCCTTCATCAACCTCCGATCCCCTCGATGCGTCAAGGACGTACAAAAGCTGACAGGTCGGATAGCAGCTCTAAATAGGTTCATCTCGAAGTCGTCCGACAAGTGCAAACCCTTCCACGACGCTCTCAAAAAGAACAAATCCTTTCAATGGACAAAAGAACATGAAGTCGCATTCCAGGATTTAAAGAAATACCTGGTCAGTCCCTTGTTGTTGGCAAAACACAAAGACGATGAGCCATTGTTGTTGTACCTAGCAGTGTCGGAATCCGCTGTAAGCGCAGTACTGGTCAGAGAAGAAGATGGTAAGTAATTGCCAATTTACTACGTCAGTCGAACGCTACTTCCGGCAGAGACAAGGTATTCGTCGTTGGAAAAACTCATCCTATCACTGGTAATGGCGTAAAATAAACTCAAACCCTATTTCGAGTCTCATACAATAATTGTCCGCACTAACCATCCCATGAGAGAAATCATGAGGAAACCTGAGTTCACAGGACGAATGGCCAAATGGGCCATACACCTCAGCGGTTACGACATCGAATACGAGCCCAGGACGGCGATCAAGTCCCAAGCGTTGGCTGATTTTGTGGCAGATTTCAGCCCGACCCTAGAACAAGAAGTCGTCGAAGAAGCAACGCAATTACTCGCAACAGAGGAAACATGTAAATGGGAGCTCCACACAGACGGCGCATCAAATGCTAGAGGATCGGGGCTGGGAGTCGTGCTGAAATTGCCACAAGGGGACAAGATAGCCCAAGTCGTAAGATGTGAATGGGACGCGACCAACAACGAAGCTGAATACGAAACACTCATATTCGGGCTCATACTGGCACGCGATCTAGGAGTCCGAGAAATCGAAGTCATTTGTGATTCCCTCTTAGTCGTGAATCAAATACAAGGATCGTACAACGCCAAGGACGACAGAATGATAGCTTATCTAGACGTGGCCAAGAAACTAATCGACCAATTCCAAAAGTTTGACATCAGACAAGTTCCCAGAGATCTCAACTCTCAGGCTGACGCACTAGCCAACCTGGGGTCCGTCTTGGACCCAAAGGAATTCCCAAACATCCTACTGGCACACATCACAACACCAGTTGTTCCAAAAACACCCAAGGATTTAAGCACACCGCTGGAAGAACTCGTCACGTTGGAGATAGGCGACCGACCAGAAGAAGACATTGTCGACGATTATGACGACTGGACGCTACCTTACGTCAGATGGCTAAAAGAAGGTATCCTACCCAACGACAAAATAGAAGCAAAAAGGCTAAAGGTAAGAGCTCTCTCCTTCGACATTATAAGTGATGTCTTGTTCAAAAGATCTGTCACAAGGATACTCCTATGGTGCCTCAAGACTCCAGAAGTCAGACGCATCTTACAATCGTTACACGAAGGGGAATGTGGCAATCACACCGGAGGACGAAGCCTCTAGGGGAAAGCCTTGCGAACAGGATACTACTGGCCCACAATGAATAGAGACGTGATGGAGTACGTCGGGAAGTGTGACGCCTGCCAACGACACGCACCCATCCCACATCAATCCTCGGAACTCCTCCATCCAACTTTATCACCATGGCCCTTCATGAGATGGGGGATGGATATCATCGGAAAACTCCCGCCTGCGTCGGGCCAACGAGTCTTCTTCCTCGCCATGACGGACTATTTTTCCAAATGGGTCGAAGTTGAAGCCTACCGAGAGGTAAAAGATCAACACGTCATTTCGTTTATAAAACGCAATATCTTGTGCAGATTTGGCGTCCCATCAGAAATCGTATGCGACAATGGCTCTCAATTCATCAGTCATAAGACTCGAGCCTTCTACGACCAGTGCAACATCAAACTGGTCACGTCCACTCCTCGGTATCCACAATCCAACGGACAAGCCGAGTCTAGAAACAAGATCATCATCAACAACCTCAAGAAACGCCTCACAGGGGCTAAAGGAAAATGGGCAGACGAACTTCCTCTCATCCTCTGGTCCGATAGGACCACCCCAAAGAACGCGACCGGACAATCACCATTTTCACTCGTCTACGGAAGTGAAGCGGTCATCCCCGCTGAACTACTAGCTCCTACAGCCCGTTACAGCCTCCAGACGAACGAACAAAATGACGTCGAGCTAGCGCACAACTTGGACACGGTGGATGAGACCAGGGAAAAAGCCAGAATTAGAATGGTCAGGTTCCAGCAGCAGGTCGCGAGAAGTTACAACAAAAATGTTCGAGCCAAAGTCTTCAAAATTGGCGATTGGGTCCTTAGAAAGACATTCCAGAACACCAAGAATCCGACCGACGGAAAGCTCGCACCTCAGTGGGAAGGTCCCTACCTCGTCAAACAAGTAGTCGGACAGGGAGCATATCAGCTGGAGGATAAAGACGGACGACCAATCCCAAGAAGTTGGAACGCGACACATCTGAAGTTTTATCACTTCTAGAACCACAAAGTAAGACGCTAAAATCCTCTCACTTTTCGTATGTTATTCGTTGCTACAAACTCGATTCTATTTTATAAACCTAAATACTTACGTCTAGCAAGGATACTCTTTTGCGATCATAAGTACAGGACAACATCGACATACAAGCTGGATCCAGTCACACAAAAGCGCTTACATTACATTTACACAATCGATCGGAACACGAGGAGATGAATACCAGAGGCACGCCGACACATCACCTGCCTTATACAATACATAAGGTCAAAACACCTTATTACATCTACGCAATAAAGACATATTGCTTTCCTCCTCGGCATAACACTAAGTCATGATTAAACGTAAACGTAAACATTTATAGGCCTCCTTTTTTATATACGACGCGGAAAGCCCTACTCGACGGAGCACACGGGCAGACCCAACACAAGACAAAGGCGTCACGACTATCTTCTCTAGAAGAATCCGACAAAATACGCGGACACGAAACAAGATCGACCCTTTGTAAAACAGATTACGTCAATAAAAGTCTAACTTTTTTTACATCCACGCGACCCGCGATGGTGGACGGGTCGCCAAAACATATTGTCTGCCTACACACATGTAGGACTTCAAGCATTCTTAAAAAACACATTCTGTGACCCGCAATGGTGGATGGGTCGCCAAAATAGAAAATATTCTACCCACACGCAGGTGGGACCACAAGTCATTTACGAAAAAGTCAAGAGTCAGGGGTCGCAGCGTTACCTTCAGTAGGAGTCGGGTCGGAAGAAGGTTGGGGCTCGATCGGCACAGTGTCGCCAGAATGGGCCTCATCCTCACTAGCGCTTTCGTCCGGAGACTCTTCTCCGACGCCGGCCAGCTGGAACAGCTCCGCACCAGGATTCCCCTTCGGAAACATGGTATCCATGGTCTTCTTTTCCGCCTTCAAGTCCCAGGTCTCTTGTTTGCCCTCTTCAAACTCCTCAATCATCTCGACACGCGACTTCAACGCGTAAAAAGCGCCTACGTCGCCTGCGACCCGACCAGCCTAGATCTTAGCTTGCTTAACCCTCTCTTCAACACTTGTCTGACTCTCGCTGAGCTCCCTCCGACAAACATCCAACTCGTCTTGGCAACTCTTCAGCTCCCTAGCGAAGCGGCGCTCAGCGTCCCTGAAGCGGCTTTTGGCTCCTTCCACCTTGGTCTTCAGAGACGCCAGGTCGGACTCTGACCTAGCAGCCCTGTCCTCAGCCTTAACAACCATCTCCTTGACTCCAGAATATGCACCCAAGAGAAACTGAAAAGTCTGGAAAAAGAAAGACAAAATCAAAAACTCAAAACCAACCAGTTTTACGAGAAAGAAAACATATAAACTTGAGATTCGACAAGACGACTTACCTTCCACGCAGAACACCCCGCCTCGCCGATGCAGTCCAAGGGAGAAACGCCATCGACTTTAGACTTCAGAGTCGGGTCTTGAGCATGGAACAAATCGGCAATCGATCGACCGACCAAGTCGATCTTTTCGACTCCGCGAGCGACCGTCGACCTCTTCTTCAAAGTGTCCGCCACTGCCTTCCCGGCGTCAGGAGAAACGCTTGTCTTCCTTTTCGAACCAACTTTGGTCGGAAGCGATGACTCGGCCGGCGTCGACTTACTCGACGAGGCCCTAGCAGCCGCCAACCTCTGCTCAATCAGACCCCTCCCAGACACTCCTTTTAAGCGAGCGCTTGACCGACTAGCTGGAGACGCTGACATATCAGACAAAACGTAAGACACAAGCACACGACTAAAGATACATGATTCAAACAAAAAACTTACACTTAACCCGGGATGACGAAAGAGTCGACATGACGTCCTGAGTGGTGGGGGCGACAGAAACCAGGTTGACGTTTACGAATTTCCGCTCCGACGCAGGGATACCAAGGATAATATTGGTCAGACCTTCCGACTGAGCATCCACTTCCAAGTCTTCAGCCTCAGGGACTACAAAAAAGAAGAGTTAAGCAAAAGGTTAAAACACTTAAAAATGGGTAAAGAAAAGTCGAATACATACTCTCGACTCGCCACTCCGACAGCAAATACGAGCAGTCACCCCCCTTCTCCAGAGACGAACGCTCGACGAAGAAGAACTTCGACCCCCATCCACGGTCGTTTACATCAAGGTTAGCCACTAAAGGCTTTCGACCCGGACGGATGCGCAACTGAACCTGAGAGGAACTCTTCGACCCCAGAGAGTAATTGTACCACAGGGCGTCAAAATTAAAACCAGCCCCAAACTGAGAGTTCAACAGATCTAAAACCCTAAGGATCCGCCACGCTTGTGGCATGACCTGACACGGCGCAAGCGCCAGAGTCGCTAAAAAATCCCTGACAAGAGAAGAGAATGGGAACGTATGACCTATCCGAAAGGGATAAGCATAAAAGCAAATCCACCCCTCATAACGAGCGTCGGCTCTCTCGTCCGGATGCGGCAATCTCGCGACCGTCTCAGGAGGGAAGCCTCCGACTTGGAGGATCTGCTCCGACTCTGCCTCCGTCAGCGTCCCCGTCAGAGCATCAGCCTCCTTCAAAAGGAAAAGGTGGGGAGCCTCGTTCTTGCTCGACTTCGAGTGAGTAGCAGACGACTCGGAAGAATCGCTGGAAACCATTTACAGAACAGAAAGAGGGGGAAATCGAAAAGCAATTTTTTGAGAAGCCTAGAGAGCCTACCAAATCAGAGAGCAAAGGGAAGAAGATGAAGTAAAACTGCCAGAACTTAATTCGGACTTATGGAGGGAATCGTCAGGTCACAGAGACGTCCCATCACACCACGAGATTGACGCCATGTAGGCCTCGCATGTCGCACCCAGATCGGAGGGTGGAGATCGTGTGGAAGGGAAGTTGTTTGGACTCCCGTTTCGCAGCTGCCTTGAGCCCAAAACAACTTGGGGCTATTGTTGGACCCAACATGCTCCAATGGAATCAATGCAAAGCAGATTGGGCCAAGATCCAAGCGGAGAAGTAGGCCGAGAAGACTGAAGAGAGGCGTCGGACGCTCGTCGAAACACATGGGATCCGACCACCCCCGAGAATTTCGGCCAGGGCATTAATTGCTCGATCAAAGGCAAACTGTAATAAAATCAAGCGCGAGATTATGATACCATTAAAGAAGAATCCCGAAGATCACGCCTGAGAATAAATGGAGAATATCACGAAGACATTAATAAACGAAGGAGAAGATACCATAAATAGACCACGAGAGAACGATCGACTTACGACACGTCTACGAGCAACACTCACCTACTCAGCTCTCGAAAAAGCTTGTTAGCATATTGATCCCCGTTCATATTCTCTAGAGCATTGTCTGATTATAGCCAGTCGAGCCATCAGAACAGCCGATCGGACAAGACCTGATCTCTTAATCCTCAAGGATAAGTTGTACATCGATTCGATTCTGTCATCATTTGATCAATATATCATACTATAATTTTGCATTTGTTCTTTACGTGATTGATTGTTTATTTGGTTTGGATTTATTTTATATTATCTGATCGACTCGTTACCCCGTCTAAGGCGATTTAGGTCAATCAATCTTTTCGCCCCAAAACAAAGTCCTAGAGTCGCGGATGCAAAGATGAAGTCAATTTATAAAGCTCAAACCCACGGAAGAGGTGTCTGACACCAACAAAAATTCCCGGAGCAGTTGGTTTTGGGATCCTTCATTACCCAGAAATGGTTTAACAACAGGCATAACCTTGGAAAACTTGGACTTCTCTCCTCAAGTAAAATCCAGTTACCATAGATACAAGAGAATCTCAGATCATGATCTCAAGCGAAAAGTAGCAACTGAGGAAACCAAAAGCTAATTGAAGGCCATAAAATTCAACACATGGGTTCCGACCTGTTCTGTTCAAAATAGAAAAGGGTTTGCAGTTAGTTTCCAACTTCGAACATTTATCTGCAGATGTAGTAGTCCAATTCTAACATCAGTTGTACCCATAACAGCCTTTTGATGCTAATACAATCTTTCTTCAGAACTGAAGGGAGCACTATGGATGAGTGAAAAAACTACATGATCGATATTTAAGCTTTTGATGAACTCCGATGAACCAATCAGAAGAACACCGAACCAACTAGAAGCATTCATATTCGTTTAGGGGGCATGTATGGGACACGTTCATCCTCACACAGCAACTGCAGAGAAAACCAGCAGAGTCATCAGTTGCTCATCCACTTATGATTAACCAAAATAAGAAAATGAATTAGGAACGGCGCAATTGAACGCGAAGAGGATACAACTGCACATGACGCACAGATATGCAAAGTCACCAGAGATAATTGAATAATCATGGGCAATTTCAACTTCAAATAACTGTCATCAAGAGGAATATATTTGAATGTTTAAACCTTTCTTCCAAATCCATTGATGACAAGTCTAGTGCTATGCTATTCATTTGAGGACATTTTATAGATCCTTCAAATTTCCAATCAGATTCAAAGCTCTGACTTGAAAAAGAAAAATGTACCAAAAATGGAGAGGTTGATGACATCATGTGCTAGATCAAAATAGAAAGGAAGAGTGGTTGAAACGTGAGAGAATAGCACTCAAGACCAAAGTAAGGAGGTAATGGTACAAGGGGTTAGTTTTCCTACTTAAAAGCTTTACACTTGAAACTACTATGACTTTATAATTGGATAGAAAATAGTCCACATCTGTATATGTCAAGCTAATCCATGGATTAAAATGGGAATGTAAAGCTCTTCCAGGTGTTATCAAACTCAAACAGATTTATGAGGCTGCAAGGGGGATCGCACTTGAATCCCATTACAAAATTCACATCCAGGATCTGTAACAAAAAAAACTAACACCAATCCAAATTCTCTGTTCAAAATCTAGCCCTTCAACTGAATTTCTATTGAATGGGCCTAACTCAGTCACCTATACAAAATGCAGAAAATGAAAAACCTAGAAGAAGCACCCTACAAGAATCAAACCGCATACTGCACTCATTATAGTATCGATAGCCTCAACCAATCCCACAACTTCTTCTAAATCCCTCATACGACTATGCATCAAAAAAATGCAAGTTCCACAAGTAGGAAGCATATAGAGGATAGCATATTAACATCCCAGTCAATGAAAACCAAACACGTTCGACCATGAGATAGCCAGAAACAAAAATCTGAGCAAATTGCTCTGACTTGGAACACCATGCAGTCCTGGTATCTTCAGTTTCAGTCAAATCTCACATGAGAAACATGAAGTACTCAACTTAGACTAAATGTGCAGACACAGGACCATTATGTGAAATTCCATGATTTATAAAGTTCAGACCTGCAGATCTTCTGGAAGTGCCTCTGAGACAGCAAGGGTGTAACAGCCAGGGACAAATTTTCCTGGAAAATAAGATGATCTCAGGATTTCCATACCGGCAGCATTTGAAATCAAGATTATAGAAAAGCAGACTTTAATCCAAGATCTCCCACAGCAATGATAAGACAAAAAATGAGCTTTTGAAAGAAAGCCACAACGAAACTAAAAAAAGAAATCAACAAAAACATCCACTTATATACCAATTCTTAGCCATTTAGCAGCCCAGCTCCTAGCTGGATCCATAACTGAGATTACCCTACAATGATTAGAACACGTGATATTCAGTAGAGAGCAACTCCAAAAGAAGTATATGTACCTAAACAGATGAACAAAATCGGCATACCCTGAGAAATTAGGAGTAGTGCAATCGTTGACACGTTCATGATCCTTGTCCATATTAAAGAAAGGGCAGTTCTCGCAGCCTGATTCCCTGAACTGCATCCCAAAAAACCGCGAATTCAGAAACCGAGAGCGAAACTAGTATACAACAAGATACTCCATGCTCTAAAATCAAACAATAGCTCTTCACATTCTGAAATTGAAGGAGTCTGTTTTATACTAACCTAGAATTCGACATGGTTAGGGCATCAAAAATTGGGGGGAAATCCAAAGTAAAGAAACATGAAAAGAGAGAAAGGGAACCTGATCGTAGGTTTTGACGAGCCTGCAACGAAGACAGGCCCTGAGGCCGCTGCCGAAGCTGGTGGGTATCTGTGCAGGAGCGTTCGCCATTAACGCTTCTCTCACGAGGTGACTTGCGAATACTTGAATGGGATGGCGGGGGATAGCGCATATAACCAAGAGTGAGAGGGCTTCTCTCTCGATGTCGAGGAATTTTCACTTTCGGTAAATTTCGATTACCGTGCATCGATTTTTAAAAATTCTGCTTCTCGTCCAACGCTTTCCAATAAAATCACGCGATACCACTACAAGTTTTTTTTTAGAAGGAAAACATTAGGAAAATTCATGAAGATGCTCTTGAATTTAGGGTTATTTTTATTTGTGTTATATAATTAGATTTTTTTTTGCTTGTATTTCTAAGATTTGAGTTTATTTGCTTTGTAAACAGATTTTTTCATATTCGTATCATTCTAATTCAAAATTATTAAATTCAAGTCCATCATTTTGTTCTTCGCTATCAAATTAGTAAGATTTGACTCATATAATGTCTAAATCCATGTCCGAACCATGTTAATTTGAATTCTAAGCAACAATCCATTTTCGACCTTAAGAATTCAAATCGTAATCGTTCGGATATGGATTTGATTGTTTTAGAAGTCGAATCCTACTAAGTTGAGGGCAATAAACATAATGATGAGCTTGGATTTGATTAATTCGAACAGAAATGATACGGATATGAAAAAGTCCGGTTACGAAGCAAACAAACCAAAATCTTAGGGGTACTAATCGGAAAAAACTTAATCGGGGGACACCAACACAAATAACCATAAACTCAGAGGCATCAACAAGAATTTCCCAATTATGGCACCTAACAACGATTATCTATCTGGAAAAGAACATGATGGAAGACCATCCTAGAGCATCTTTACGGATGAGATCACGAAAGATACAGTCTTGTAACAACTCAACAGTGGAGGCGAAGTAGCTTAGATGAATCAGTCTATCATCTACACGGTTCACCTCCTTGAAAGAATGACAAATCTGAACATGTGAGAGCATCCGAAGGTTATAAAGAATGTCAGCTACAATCATCTTGATCTATAAAGGACAGATTCGGCTTCCTTTGACTTCATTAATGAGACACAAGTTATCTCCTTCAATCACAATGGATGTTGGGCCTCATCCTTAACGGACCACCACCAGAGCGGCCTAGTGGACGAAGTAGCATTCCTTTCTGGAGTGATCGTCCAATTAAGCGACAAGCGAAGATCTCGGCCTCGACGGATCTGAGGAGCTATTGAACCCCGGATTGTGTGGATTAATATATCGGTCCATGCAACAGTTACAACCCACGTAATCAAATCATAAATATGGTAAAATCGTGGCCATCTAGTAATCAAAGCCGACGAGCGAAGATCACGGACGACAAACAACTAGTTTAGCTAATCCTTGGAAATTAAAATGTGTATATAAGAAGATTTAGGATCATTGTAAAGGGAACGAACTTGACAAAATACGAACTACTACTCTCTTGCTTACACTCATTATTGTTTTCTAGTTCTGATCTCCATTTCAGTATTGAAGCGACCGACGATTAGATCCTTTGATTCGACCAATCTCTTATTCGAACGAGATAAGCTTGTCTTTGCGTCTATTCAATCTTGTTTCGTCTAGATTTTTGTTTGATTTGGATCATCCAGATATAATCAATATTATTATTGTCTAGTTGCCCCTCTTAAGGCGATTCAGGTCGGTTCGATCTTTTCGCCCCAAAATAATTTGGCGCCCACCGTGGGGCATCTAGCCAATCAACAATCCAATCATCAAACCAACCCTCATCCCATCATGACCGGCACAGGAAACCCCGTGGTCCTCGTCGAAGATCCAGCCCAAGGCAACGTCCAAATCGCAAATCAGGCAGAGGACGTCAATGCCCAGCCAGTCGCGGATTCACAAATACAAGAACTCGCAAGAGCCATGGACGTCCTTCAAGAGGAACTGGTTCAACAACGTACCAGGACCGAAATGCTAAGTGCTCAATCTGAAACTAAAATCGCTCGACTAACCCGTGAAAATGAGTTTCTAAGCTTGGGTTCACATTGACATCCTTGAAATTCCGAGCATAGAAGCTGAGGAGGTAGCTCCATTTGACACTGAGTCTAGTTGGATGGATCCCATATTTGATTACCTGAGCCGAGACATCCTGCCTGCTGACAAGAAGGAGGGGCACCTGGTCAAGCTACGGGTTGCGCGCTTCTGGATATCACCACAAGGAATTCTTTACAGAAAGTCCTTTTCGGGTCCCTACCTGAGGTGCGTTCCTCCTTCCAGGGTCGAAGATATGTTGTTCGAGATCCATGAGGGAGTCTGCGGGGTCCACGTTGCAGGAAGAAGTCTGGCATTCATGTCTAGAACTCAAGGCTACTGGTGGCCTTACACGTAGAAATACTCAGACTGCTACGTCAAGAAGTGTGAAAAATGTCAAAAATTTGCTAAGTTGATACATCAGCCAACAGTTGATTTGCATCCTCTCACTAGCCTATGGCTGTTTGCCCAGTGGGGTCTCGACATCGTTGGTCCTTTCCCCGGTGGTTTTTTCCATTTCTTTATTGGTCGTCTAACAATGTTCGTTCTAAGAATTTTTTGTTTGTCTTCTGCTAAACAGTCAAGGTTCCAGCTTTTCGTTTTATTCCAGTTCTCAATTTGTTTCTTAATGTAAATTAGTACATCCTTTATGGAGTTGGCATCATCGTTTGTTCTTCCAAAGCTTTGTTGGTTTCTATAAAACCAAATGCCCCACCAAGAGACCACTAATTCTATGAATTGTGATCTATCAGTTTTTTGTCGAATTTCTTCAATGATTTCATTGATTTTTTTGTTTCCTATGTTTAGGGATCTGATGATGCCATAGGTATCATAATTCATTTTTTTCAATTATTTTTATGGTATGGTTACATTGGAAAAGGAGTTGATTCAAATCCTTCAAATGAACATTGCAACATATACAACCCGGGGGGGTTGCTACACCTTTTTCTGCTAATCTAGCTTTTGTTAGGAGTCCATTTTTCATTATTTTCCAGATAAAGTTTTTAACTTTGGGATATGTGTCCATCTTCCAGATCGATGACGAATCATAGGCAATATAACTCTTGTTTTTGTTAATTAGTTCCATAGCAGAATTTGTAGAAAATCAACCATTTTTGCTAGTTTTTCAGTACATTCTATCATGGATCTCATTTAAGGGTATTGGGATCGAGGTTTTTTTTTTGCTAAATCATATGGTAAACATTGTTCTAATAAATCCTTATTACAGGTTTTATTTGGCAACATAAATTCAGCTACCAAGGCATCCTTATTCAGGATTGATTGTGTGTTTATGATCAAAACTCAGTTATCTGTCCAGAATTTGATTGTTTTGCCATTACCAACTTGCCAAATTAGTCCAGATTTGAACTCAGCCATGAGTTCAATCATTTTGGACCATTGCCAAGAGCAATTTCCTTTTTTTCTCGTAATGAAATATATGGTTTGTTTTCAAGTATTTTTCAGTAACAACTCTAATCCAATAGTTATTCGGTTCTACTAGGATTTTCCATAGTAATTTGAATTAAAGAGCTTTATTCATGTCTTTAGCTTTTCTTAATCCAAGACCTCCTTGATGTGTTGGTTTACATATTTTTTCCCAGCCTATAAGAGGTTTATAGGAGCTATCTTTGTTCCAAAAAAAGGATCTATTTAATTTGTCAAGTTCATTATGTGTGTGTGTAGGTAACATAACACTTTGCATAAGATAGTTTGGTCTTGATGCCAGATTGGTTTTTATCAGTGTTGTTCTTCCTGCTTGGGAAAGAGAGTTTGCTTTCCATTTAGATAATTGGTGTTGGGTGCTAATTAAGAGGTCATCAAAGGTGTTCGAGTTGACTCTACCATTAATGATAGGGTAACCAAGATATTTTTCGAGAGATATCATATTTGTGATTGTAAGAGTACTTTGTATTGCTAATTTCTTTTGGTTGGTAACCTTTTTTATGACTTGAAAAGCCGATTTATGGAAATTACTTTTTGTCCTGAGATTTTGCAAAATTCATCAATAATATCCTTGATTTCCTTGTAGTTTTCCTGCTTAGCTTTTGAAAAGATCACAATGTCATCCGCAAATGTCAGAAACGGAATTCGTGATCCTTGTTGAGTGATTTGAAATCCTAGAGGATTACAAAGTCTTTCTGAAGCTTTTTGGAGTTTTCTGGCAAGGATTTCAGATCCTAAAATAAACAAGAAAGGGGACAGGGGGTCACTCTGTCGAAGTCCTCTTGATGGTTTAAATATTTCCGTGGGTTCGTTATTTACAAGCACCGAGAAAGATACCGTTATAATGCATTCTTTTATCCAGTTGATAAATTTTTCATGGAATCCAAACTTTTCCATAATTTTAATGATGAAGTTCCATTCAATTCTATCATAAGCTTTTTCCATATATAATTTTAGGGCAATGAAGCCTTCAGTTCCTTTTTTCGATTTGAATGAGTGAAAGATTTCATGAGCAATCAAGATATTATCTTGAATGGCTTTGTTAGCAACAAAGGCACCCTGTATGGGGTGAATTAATTTTTCCATGGTTCCTTTAAGTCTTGTTGTTATGATCTTTGAGATAATCTTATAAATTATAGAGCAAAGACTTATAGGTCTATAGTGATTAGTAGAGTTCGGATTGTCACATTTTGGAATCAAAGAGACGAATGTGTGATTTATTTGTTTGAGCAGTTTCCCAGAAAAAAAAAGCTTTTAACTGCTTGAATAATAGAAGGAGCTACAATGTCCCAATATCTATGATAGAATTCTGATGTCATACCATCAGACCTTGGTGATTTATCCGAGTCAATGTTAAAGACAACCTTCTTAATTTCTTCATTCGATACGTTTCTTATTAATTCTACATTGTCCTCTGTAGAAATTTTAGCCTGAATTAATTCAAGATTTTCCTAGAATAGTCTCTGGTTCATATCCTCACTTCTGAATCTTTTGATGAAATCATTTCTGATTTCATTTCTAATGTTTTCTTCTCCAGTAATACTTGTTCCTTCTTGTGTTTTAATTTCTTTTATGATTTTTCTATTTCTTCTTCCACTTGCTATTTTGTGAAAATAGCTAGTATTCGTATTAGTTAATTTGATGTGTTTAACCTTAGCTCTTTGGTTCCAGTAAATTTTCTGGAAACACAAAAGTTTTTTTCCCCATGATTCTTAATTGTTTTTTAATGAAATCATTTGTAGGGTAAGTACAGATCTCAGTTTGGATTTCAGAGAGCTGTTTTTCTATAGTTTGTAACTGAGTAAATACATTGCCAAAAGTACTTTTGTTCCAGATCTTAGCATGTTTCTTAAGTAATTTTGTTTTGGATACGAGATTATACAATCTCGATCCATGGTAGTTAGTTCTCCAAGCTTGTTTGACAACATTTCTAAAATCCTTTCTGGTCATCCATATTTTTTCAAATTTAAACGGCTGATTTTTAAAAGGTATTGCTGAGTCAAGCTCGATATAGATGGGACAGTGGTCTGAGGTGGAAAAAGCAAAGTGTTTAGTACAGATATTAGGGTACCATTGAAGAATCTGGTGATGAATGAGTACCCTATCTAGTTTTTCATATATGTTATCTATTTCTGTAATGTTCTTTTGCCAGGTATAGATGTTTCCTTGAATAGGGGTCTCCAGTAGTTCATATTCATTCTTAAGATGTCGTAGTCTTGCAAATTTTGTCAAAGGTGGTATTACACCACCTAATTTTTCAGATGGGTCTTGTATTTCATTCAGATCTCCCATAATAATGCACGAAAGAGAACAATTTTTAATAAAGGGAATGAGTCGTTCCAGAATGCATTCTTTGCATATTCATTTGGTGGAGCATAAGTTAGGATTAACATAAGTTTTATGTTCGTGAGCAGGTTTGTATACTTGATGTTGATAAATCTGGTTTCAATTTGGTCAATTTCTAGGATTTCATTTGTAAGTTAGTAGGCCTTCCACATTACACAAATGCCACCCGAGAAACGCGCAGTCGGGACGTAGTATAATTGATCAAATATCGCTTTTTTCCACACTTTTTCACTAGGCTCTTTGTTTGTTCTTGTTTCAAAAAGTGCTAGTAATTGTATTCATTCAATTTTGTAGAATGATTCAACATCCATCCAAAATGTTTTCTTCCCAATACCACGACAATTCCAGGTTGTGATCTTCATAAAAAACCAATTGTAATATTGCCCCATATCCTAAGACATTTAGGGGACTTATTATTGTTTTTCATTTTTTTTTTGTCAGACTAAGATACATCGAGTATGTAATCCTATTAATATCTTGCAAGTTGTCAGTGTTGAGATCGATTGTGCATTCAAGGCCTTTACAAACCCAATTGTAAGAAGTGTCTTTTTTTATTATATGTGATTTCAGAACAAAGTTTCTTTAATCTAATACAATTTTGTTCACTTAAATCCTTTAAATGGATCGATTGTGCATTCTCAATGATCAAACAATATTTATACCAAAAGTGATACAACATACTATGATCAGCAAAGATAAATCTGCAGGGGATCTCCCTAGAAAGAATGCCAGAAACAAATGAGAGAAATCTGTAATGCATCATATTAAAGGGTGATAGGGTAAGGGGTTTCATCAAAGTCCCGTATTTATTTTCATGTTTGTTCATATGTAAAGTAATACAAAGAAGGTTCAGAGAAAGATTGTTAGTGGAGTAAAAACTCCATAAATTTTTAAAACAATCATCGAGCTCAATATGTAAAAAGCACTCCTCGTGCATACAAGAGGCAACATTAATATGATCATGGAACCCTGTGTTTTCTTTGAAGCGTTTTTTCATGGAGATGAATGTCCAGACAAGTTTGTTCATGGGATAGTTTTTCATATCTTGCTTTGTTTTCGAGGGGGAGGTTTTCCCAATAGATGTACAACTCACTGCATTTTCAGACTCCATTTCTTGTGGGATTGGATCTTTGTTATTAGCCATAGCAACAGAGTTGGCAAGCAATCGGGTGTAATAAGAGCCATCATCACACATATCAACATTAGTCAAATTTTGAGCTTCAAAGTAAGGGATATCTGTCAGCCAAAGAATGAGAGTAAAAAGCAAGTATTGATCAGAATAGGGTTCACAGTTATAAGCAAAGTTTGTAGTCAACTTCCTACAGAATAGAAAGAATAACAACACTTTGAATTCCCAATCAGAAACATTATGGGTTAAATGTTCAAGGTTTGAATGATCCTGTAACAGATTCAAGGCATCAAGAGCAGAATAAAAATCCCAGATTGCCCAACGGAAATAAACTAAGCATAAATAGTTTGTTTCGATTTGTTTGTTCAGAGGTTCTTTAGTCAAAACATAATTTGGTCCCCAGAAAATATATATCCAAGATATATATCTTCCAATATGTTTGTTCAGAGGGTCAAGGTTTAAAAGTTTGTTCCGATTCAACATAACAGGATGTATATCAAACTGTTGGATATGCAATCCCTCAGGGGAACACTGAAACTGCATAATCTCAAAGGTAATAATCTCATTGTTCAACGAGTACATGCTAGAAGAAGCAGTATTGTTCAATAAGGTATCTTGATCCAAGGATTCATTGTTCAAAATTAGAGAGTGCAGGACAGAAACAAAGCAAAGAAAAAGATATTCTGAAGGACTAAGAAACACAGGGAGACAACAGGAAACAAGAAGAAAAAAACGGGTGTACCTGGATCTGACTCTAGAAGCATTCCAGAGCTCCAGATCCAGAAGAATAGAGATAGTACCTCGAGCACCGACGGGAAGGATCTCGCGGCAAGAGACGAGAAGAGAACGGAGGCTCCAAGGCGAGGCATCAATCCCCTCCAAGGAAACTCTCCACCATTCCCGCGACTCCGAGGAAGCCCCGCAATCCGGATGAGATAGGCGAGCAACGCCTTGGCCGGCGAGGATCAACTTCCACCCAAACGCCCCCTTCTCTTCCCCGCAAGCCTGGAGGAAGCTCTCCCCAAGGTCCATGGCGACCACAGAAAAGGCCGAGCCGTACCAACCTTGACCGTTTCCATTCCGCCCTTCGAACAGACCCTTTAGAGAACCCGGATCCCACGTAGGTCGAAGGAAAGTTCCCTGGAAATGTTGAGCGTGGTTGATATCAAGAAGATCTTTGGTTCTAGAATCGTGGTAGAGAGGGGAGATCTGAGAAGGCTTGTGATGAACGGCGGCGGCGGCCACACGAGAGGTAGGGTTTCGGGGTTAGGGATGGAGTTCCCAAAAGGGAGTGTTTTCAGGGTTTCGGGATTCATTTTTCTTCTTACAGTTACAGTTGTAATATGAATGTAGACAAAAGACAAACACTCATAATTTCGCCACTCAAAAATTCGAATGATCCAATGTACTAGATCTTGATCGATGTGAAGTAGATTTATCCGTAATTGGTAACAATCGGTACTTGTGTGCAAAAATAACAGAAGCTGATCAATCATAAGATATAATGTCAAAGAGGGGTGTCATGAAATTGTCATTGGGCCAAGTCAAAAGAAACCAAAAGCCAAGAATGCAAAAAAGAAGAAACGAAGTAGCTGCCAAGGAGGCAGCAACGAAAAACTGAAAACAAAAGATAATAAAGGAAAGAAAACGAAAACCAAAAGGCCCAAAAAGAATTAAAGCCCAAAAAAGAAAATCAAACAAAAACGGGAAAGAAACAAAGATACCAAAATTCAAGGCCCAAATGAAGGAGTAAGCAGGCAAGTAGCAACAGTAAAACCAAGGGAAATAGAAGTAGATAGTTAAAGCAGAAGAGATGCAGCTGCAAAAGTGGAACATTGAAGACAGAAAGATGAAAACAAAAAGAGAATGACAGTTAATATAAAGGATCAGTTTTGTTGATTAAGGGCAAGTTTGCAAGGGCATACAGCAGCTGGTCCCGGGCAACCATGTTCATAGGCGTTTGGGTTAAAGAGGACAGAATATGAGGATTGTTCTGCAGGGGAGTATCATTAACAGCAAAGTTGGAATGTAAGACTCCTTAAACAGCAGGAGATTTTGAAAATAGGAAAGAGAAAATGCTGACCTGTAGAATGGCAAGGAGAGGGAAGATGCAGAGTCATATTGAGAAAGAAGCAAAGATTACGTGGATTCAAAACAGAAGCAATCTGGAGAGCGGTGCTAATGATAGAGAAAAAGCAGGGTAAGGATAAATACTACTACACCTACACGCATGGGTGAAAAAGCAGGACATCTTATAAAACCGGAGAACTTGTTTGTACCCGTAAATTTTGTGTTTCGTACCGCTTTTAAACGCAACGTTGTAGCGTTTAAAAAAAATAAAAATAAAAATTGAACGCTACGTCGTTGCGTTTAAACTGAACCGGTTCAACTTTCCGAACCGGTTCAGTTTAAACGCAACGACATAGCGTTTAAGCTGATATAAAAAAAAATTAAAAAGTAAACCGGTTAAAAAAAAAAGGTTCAGTGTAAACGCTACGCCGTTGCGTTTAAAATTTTTTTTTTTTCAAAATTGCACATTTTTTTCCATAATCATGTAGAGAATTTCAATACGAGTCCGTACATATAAAATTCGTCCAAAACGGACATCGTTTGCCCCTCCAAAAGCCCCAAAAACGAAGTCTTCCTACCTTTTTTTTTTACAATTTGGTGCCCAGCATATAGCGCATTGTAGTGAAATTTTTTGGTATTTTCGGCATTTTTCTACTATAATTTTCTATAAAATTTTAATACGAATATATAACTATACGTTAGAACCATAATATATAATTATAGTATATAACTATAGTATATAGCAATAGTATATAACTATACAATATAACAATAGTATATAATTATACGATATAACAATAGCATATAGCTATAGTATATAACAATACGATATAACAATAGTATATAGCTATAGTATATAACTATACGATATAACCATAGTATATAATTATACGATATAACCATAGTATATAACTATACGATATAAAATTTGTATATAACCATAGTACGTTAGAACCATAATATATAACAATAGTATATAACTATACGATATAACCATAGTATATAACTATACGATATAACAATAGTATATAACTATACGATATAACAATAGTATATAGCTATACGATATAACCATAGTATGTAATTATACGATATAACAATAGTATATAACTATACGATATAACAATAGTATATAGCTATAGTATATAACTATACGATATAACCATAGTATATATATAACTATACGATATAACAATAGTATATAACTATACGATATAAAATTTGTATATAACCATAGTACGTTAGAACCATAATATATAATTATAGTATATAACTATACAATATAACCATAGTATATAACTATACGATATAACAATAGTATATAACTATACGATATAACAATAGTATATAGCTATACGATATAACCATAGTATATAGCTATAGTATATAACTATACGATATAACCATAGTATATAACTATAGTATATAACTATACGATATAAAATTTGTATATAACCATAGTACGTTAGAACCATAATGTATAATTATAGTATATAACTATACAATATAACCGTAGTATATAACTATACGATATAACAATAGTATATAACTATACGATATAACAATAGTATATAGCTATACGATATAACCATAGTATATAATGATATGATATAACAATAAGATATAACCATAATATATAACTATACGATATAACCATAGTATATAACTATTTGTTAGAACCATAATATATAATTATAGTATATAACCATAGTATATAATTATACGATATAACAATAGTATATAATTGTAGTATATAACTATGCGATATAAAATTTGTATATAACCATACGTTAGAACCATAATATATAATTATAGTATTGATAAGCACTACTTTGTAGGGCTTAAGTAAGAGTCTTTAGAGGGTTTATTGGTGTCATTCGGGTAGATCTAGGCACATTCATATGCAAGGCGTTTGGAGGCGAAGTTTAGTGTTTATGGAGGTGTTTGAGTGATTTTGGATATCTAGGAGACACCGAAGAAGGAAGCCACCAAGGAAAGACGCCAAAGGAGTGAAGAGACGAGTTGAGGAGCGGTGCGAGAGATCGCAAGGAAGAGCCATAGACGAGGAGACGTTCTGGAGTCTTGCCGCACCCGCGCCGAAGGCCACCGCCGCCAGCGGTGGAAGGAGCAGAAAAAAGACAAGCTACTGTTAAATGGCCGCACCCAGCGCCAGCCTCACCGCACCCGCGGCGAGATCGTCAGAGAACTGGAGTTTCTGTAAAATGGCCGCACCCGGCGGTGGAGCCACCGCACCCGGCGGTGGAGCCACCGCACCCGCGGTGGAGACACCGCACCCGGCGGTGGAGCCACCGCACCCGGCGGTGGAGCCACCGCACCCGGCGGTGGAGCCACCGCACCCGGCGGTGGAGCCACCGCACCCGCGGTGGAGACGCGCTGAAAGTCTTTTACGAGTTTTCTTATTCCCGTTTTATTTTATTTCCGAAACTTTATTTCCAAATTTGTTATTTTTCTTTTCTTTATTTCTGAATTATTACTTTAGTATTTAAGTTAGGATTAAGACTCTTTAAGAGGATCATCTATTCTCTAACCCTAGTTGCCACCTTTCTACGTTTTTCTCACAAACCCTAATGGAGAACTAAACCTCCATTGTTGCACTTGACAGTTTGAAGCCAGCAATTGATTGGTTGTGAGTTTTCTACTCTTGTTCGTTTTCCTATCTAGTTGGATTAATTCTCTTGTGCTTGATTGTTTATTGGTCTATGTTGATTTATCTAAATTGATCACCTAGGTTTATTGATATCTTCCTAATTGCTAGGACTTGTGATTCCGGGTTTAGGTTGCATATCTAGTAGCGAACACGATTGTGCGTATAGGGGATCCGAGCGCGTAATTGTGAGAGAGAGTTAATTGCATGCTTATAGTAACGGGTTGTTTCTATTGCATGTGTCTTGTTAATCCTTGGTTGAATGCTATTGCTTTATTGAGTTCTGAAGGTTTTCGGATTTGATTTAGTAATAAGTACTATTAGGGCTGGTAGAACTAATAGTTATTTAAGATCGGGATAAGAACAACTTTAGGAAAGTTGAGAACTTGAGATTGATAGAATTCCGTGATCGACCTATCTATTGTTGTGTGGATCTCTGTTGAGTGTGGCGCTTTTTCCCTTATTATTTACAACCATTATTTGCGGACTGTTTATTTGCTTTCTTATTGCTTGTTACGAAACACAAACAAACCCCCCCTAGTTCCTAGTTGGTATTAACGAATTGCACAAATTGATAACCTGACTCTCTGTGGGATCGACCCTGACTTGCTCGCTATACTACTTAGTAGGTATTTTGGGATTTATTTGATAGGCATCACGACTTTAGCCCTGTCAAATTTGGCGCCGTTGCCGGGGAGTCAAATTTTCTGTTTTTGTGATTTATTTGTTACTAACCCTTGGTGTGGATCTATCTTATGGTCCACACTCGTGCTACTAATTCACCGCTTCTTGATTTTGATCCAGAGATTGAGAGAACTCTTCACAGGGTCACAGAGTGAACCGTACTTTAGTTTTTGACAACCCTGCATTCGAAATGGGTGACGCTGATAGAACGTTGAGATAGTTGACTGCACCGAACCTGCAGCAGCAACCGCTGGCTGTGGTGATCCCTGCTATGGGAGAGAACGTGAACTTTGAATTAAAGCCGGGGCTGATTCATTTGCTCCCAACTTTCCATGGACTGGCTGGAGAGGACCCAATCAAGCATCTGGGTAAATTCCACACAGTCTGCATGAGCATGAAACCGACAAATATTACTGAGGAGCAGATAAAGATGAGAGCTTTTGGGTTCACCTTGAAGGACACCGCTGATGACTGGTATTACCATCTTTCTACTGGGAGCATTGACACGTGGACCAAGCTACACAAGGCTTTTCTTGAGAAGTATTTCCCTGCAAAGAAGGCAAACAGTTTAAAGAAAGCTATTAGCAACATTGAGCAGGAAGCTGATGAGAGCCTTTATGATTATTATGAGCGGTTCAAGAGACTTTGCTCAAGCTGTCCATTCCACGGGTATTCCAACCAAGACCTGGTGCTTCATCTCTACAATGGGCTGCTCGACAATGAGAGGAGGATGGTTGACGCTGCATGTGGTGGCAATATTCTCAACACAACACCGGCAGCTGCTATGGAGAAGATTCAGGAGATGGCAGAGGGCATAAGAAATTTCGGTAGATCTTCTACCAAAAGAGGAGTCAATGCTGCTGACTCTAGTCGCTCTTCGTATGCCAATGATATTGTTGAGTTGAAGGACATGGTGAGGAGACTTACGTTGCAAGGAACTCCTCAACAACTAAAAGCGTGTGGGGTCTGTGCCGATCAATTCCACCCTACCGACGCTTGTCCTCAACTACAAGATGATGCACCCGCTGAAGTAAACGTTGTAGGAGGTTATGGCAATCCAAGACCTCGGCATGATCCCTACTCCAACACGTACAATCCGGGATGGAGAGACCATCCAAATTTCAGATGGAGGGATCAACCGAATCAACAACAACAACCTCAGTTTCAACCACAACAACAGCAAAGGCCGGCCTATGTATCAAGGCCGCAAGCACCACAACCCAATGCGTCTCCTTCAACTGAAGATATGCTCAAAACACTGACGCAGCACTTCGCCACTCACATCCAAGCTACGACATCGAGTATTAAGAATCTGGAGACACAGATGGGACAGATGGCTGAGGCGATTACAAGGATTGATCGGAATTCGGGGAATCTACCATCTCAAACGGTAGTGAACCCGAAGGAAAACGTTAGCGCGGTAACCCTAAGAAGTGGGAAGCAATTGCATGTCGGTCCGAGTGCTGAAGAGGACGACTCAGAAAAAGAGAGTATTCTGGAGAATGACCGCACCCAACGGCAAGGTGGCCGCACCCGCGGCGAGCACGGACTGGAACAACAGAAGGTTTCTGTAAATCGGCCGCACCCGGCGGTGGAACTTGCCGCACCCGCGGCAAACGGTGATTTTTCTCGAGAAATTTCTGGGAGTCTGCCGCACCCGGCGGTGACGTCTCACCGCACCCGCGGTGAGTCTTCTGGGACTGCTAATGAGCCTTACGTCGACGATTACGTTCGTCCATACTTCCCTCCTCTCGGTTCCGAGAAGCCACCCGCCCCTTTTCCAGAGGCGCTCAAGGAGAGAAGGGTAGTTGATGACAAGGACCTCTTTGAGACATTCAGCAAGTGCGAGGTCAACATCCCATTGCTCAAGCTAGTGAAGAGCATCCCCAAGTATGCTCGGTTCTTGAAGGAGCTTTGCACGATAAAGAGGAACCAAAAGCTGAAGGGCAAACAAAAGGTCAAGGTGAGCGAGCGCGTCTCTGCAGTGTTCCAACGGCGTATGCCCAAGAAGTGCACCGATCCAGGTATGGTGAGCATTCCATGTGTTATAGGTGATACTAAATTTGATAGAGCTATGCTTGATCTAGGAGCTTCTATTAATGTGTTGCCTTTCTCTCTCTATAAATCTCTTGGATTGGGACCCTTGCATGAAATAAGAATTGTTGTGCAACTTGCTGATAGGTCTAGTGTTTACCCTAAGGGGGTAGTTGAGGATGTTTTGGTCATGGTTGACAATTTGATATTCCCTGCTGATTTCTTTGTCCTAGATATGGAACATGATGAGCATGCGGCCCCTATTCTGCTAGGAATGCCTTTCTTAAAAACTGCTAGGACTAAGATAGATTATGTAAGTGGGACACTTACTATGGAATTCGATGGGGAGGTGGTTCAATTCAACATTTATGATGCTATGAAACACCCTATTGATGACCATTCTTTGTGCTCTATTGATGTGATTGAACCCATTGTACAAGATGTATTTGATATTTCTGGTATTGATGAGTTGCAATCTATTATTGAGAATGACATAGATGAGTTCCACACGGAATATGCTTTGTCAACTAACATGCAGGCAGTCTTATCTCAGATAGAGGTGAACGGTAAGCTTCCTATTGAACCTTTGGGCATTGGACCCACCTTGCTAACACCGTGCGAGAAGCTCGTTCCTTCTGTTGTGCAGGCTCCCGAGAGTGAACTCAAGCAACTCCCGGATCACCTCAAGTACGCTTTTCTTGGAGTCAACGACACTTTGCCAGTCATTGTGTCTAGTAAGCTTTCAAAGGAGCAAGAGGAGAAGCTAGTGGAGATCTTGAAGGAGCACAAGACTGCGCTGGGATGGACCATTGCTGATATCAAAGGGATTAGTCCCTCAACATGTATGCATCGGATCCTCCTAGAAGATGACGCCAAGCCGTCCAGACAACCACAGAGGAGATTGAACCCACCTATGATGGAGGTGGTGAAGAAGGAGGTGCTGAAACTCCTTCAAGCGGACATGATCTTCCCTATTTCCGACAGTCGTTGGGTCACCCCCACTCAGGTTGTCCCCAAGAAGGGAGGTATTACAGTGGTTGAGAACCAACAAGGAGAGTTGGTCCCTACAAGGACGGTGACGGGCTGGAGAGTTTGCATTGATTACCGCAAGCTGAACGCGGTAACTCGAAAGGATCACTTCCCTTTGCCATTTTCATCGATCAAATGCTAGAACGCCTTGCTGGGCGCCCCTACTACTGCTTTCTAGATGGATATTCAGGATACTTCCAGGTGGCCATAGCGCCAAAAGACCAAGAGAAGACTACCTTTACATGTCCTTTTGGCACTTTTGCATACCGCATAATGCCTTTTGGATTATGTAACGCACCCGGTACTTTTCAACGATGTATGGTTAGTATCTTCTCTGAGTATATTGAGAATTTTATTGAGGTATTCATGGATGATTTTACGGTACATGGGGATAGCTTTGATAAATGTTTGGACCATTTGACACTTGTGCTTAAAAGATGTGTTGAAACTAATTTAGTTTTAAATTCTGAAAAGTGTCATTTTATGGTTGAACAAGGGATTGTGTTAGGTCATATTGTCTCTGCTAAGGGTATTGAGGTCGATAAGGCGAAGATTGATGTAATTCAGTCTCTGCCTTATCCTACTAATGTGCGTGAAGTTCGTTCCTTCCTAGGCCATGCAGGTTTCTATCGCAGGTTTATCAAGGACTTTTCCAAGATCTCATCACCCTTGTGCGAGCTGCTGAAGAAAGAGGTGACATTTGATTTGAATGAGGAGTGCAAGAGGGCGTTTGATTGCTTGAAAGAACGCCTGACAAGTGCACCAATCATCCAAGCACCGGACTGGTCAAAATGTTCGAGATCATGTGTGATGCCAGCGATTATGTAGTTGGAGCAGTTTTGGGACAGAAAGAGGGAAGAGCCTCTCATGTGATTCACTACGCGTCCATGACTCTGAATGACGCACAAAGAAACTACTCCACTACTGAGAAGGAGATGCTGGCTGTGGTGTTTGCCTTGGAGAAATTCAGGCAATATCTTTTGGGAGTGAAGGTGATTATATACACGGATCACGCCGCCCTTCGTTATCTAATGACGAAGAAGCGAAGCCGCGATTGATTCGATGGGTTCTCCTGCTGAGTGAGTTCGATGTGGAGATACGGGACAAGAAAGGAACAGAGAACTTGGTGGCGGATCATTTGAGTAGGTTGGTGAACGAGGAGGACAAGCCCGGGAAGCAAACTCCCATCCATGGAAACTTCCCGGACGACACCCTTTTTCGTGTGGATATTCTGGAACAACACCGCACCCGGCGGCGGCAAGACAACCGCACCCGCGGCGGGGAGACAGAACCACAAGCCCAAGTTTCTGCTATTTGGCCGCACCCGGCGGTATCACCTACCGCACCCGCGGCGAGTGGTGATTTTTCTGGCGAGTTCTCTGTTATTTGGCCGCACCCGGCGGTGGCACATACCGCACCCGCGGCGAGAGAGACAGATCGAGATTTTTGTGCTGTGAGCGTCTCTTCGCTCGAGGCGTACTTCCACAGGTCCGTTCTCGGGATTCGGTCCTTCCGGCCATGGTACGTCGACATCGTGAACTACTTGGTTCGTGGGGAATTTCCCCCGGATCATACCAAGGCGCAACGGGAGAAGGTGCGGAGAGAAGCTCGGTACTACATCTGGGAAGATCCTTATCTCTGGAGACACTGTGTCGATCAGGTAATCCGTCGATGTCTTCCGGATAATGAGGTATAATATGTCCTTAGCTTTTGTCATTCTGAAGCATGTGGGGGTCATTTTGGTGCGAATAAGACTACTAGAAAAGTATTAGATGCAGGTTTCTATTGGCCCCACATTTTTAGGGATGCCTTTGCGTTTTGCAAAGTTTGTGATAGATGTCAGAGGATGGGGAATATTTCTAGGAGGAATGAGATGCCTCAGTCTTCTTTGATTTTTTGTGAGGTCTTTGATGTGTGGGGTATTGATTTTATGGGACCCTTTCCTAGTTCTTATAGGAACCTATATATTTTGCTTGCGGTGGACTACGTTTCCAAGTGGGTGGAAGCGAAGGCCACCAAGACTGATGATTCTAAAGTTGTGGCAGGATTCTTGAAAGAGAACATTGTTTCCAGGTTTGGGATCCCCAAGGCTTTGATTAGTGACCGGGGAACCCATTTCTGCAACAAGACTGTGACCGCCCTGCTGAAGAAATATCACGTCACACAAAAGGTTTCCACTGCCTATCATCCACAGACCAATGGGCAAGCTGACGTGTCCAATAGAGAGATCAAGACGATTCTTGAAAAGACAGTGGCACCCAATAGGAAGGACTGGAGTTTGAGGCTGAACGATGCATTGTGGGCTTACCGCACTGCCTACAAGACTCCAATTGGGATGTCTCCTTTCCGGCTCGTATTTGGCAAAGCTTGCCATCTACCTGTGGAGCTGGAACACAAGGCATGGTGGGCGGTGAAGAAGTGCAACATGCAGATTGATGAGGTAGGAGAGTTTCGCAAGCTTCAGCTGCAAGAGTTGGAGGAGTTACGCCTTGACGCATACGACAACACTGTCATCTATAAGGCGAAAACCAAGGCATGGCATGACAAGAATATCTTGCGAAAGGACTTCCACCCCGGTGATAAAGTCCTTTTGTTTCAATCTCGCCTGAAACTCTTTGCGGGAAAGCTGAGGTCGAAGTGGATAGGACCATACATTATCGCAGAGGTCTACCCACATGGCGCCGTTGACCTGATCGAGCCGACAACCCAGGAGACATTCAAGGTCAATGGTCAAAGGTTAAAACCTTACCATGAGGGTTTCCCCACTGAGGCGATTGATGAGATGGCTCTAGAGGAGCCAAGTGCTGAAAATGAATAGACGAGAGTCTACGTCGAGCCAACGACGTGAACCAAGGCGCTGCTCGGGAGGCAACCCGATGTATTGATTTCTTTCCTTTTCTTTTGTCTTTTCATCTCTCAGAGCTTAGTTAGGTAGTTGCTTTCTTTCTTTTCGATTTCGCCTGCGAACTAACTTGCAGGTTCGAAGAATAAGACGAATGGAGTTCCTGGAGGCCCACCGCACCCGACGGCCACATCACCGCACCCGCGGCAAGCCCCTTGTAGCACCATTCAAAAAAAATAAAAATAAAATAAAATAAAATTGTGGGCCCCGGCTGGTACGACCTCCTTCCTCTCCTTCTCTAACCTAACCCCTCTCCCTCACCTCTCTTCCTCACAATCCCCCTCACGACCTCCCTTTGCCTCCTCTCAACCCAAAATTTCCCCACACCCCAAACACCCACCGAATCCACACCTTTCTCGTCCAAATCTCGCCATTTCCTCCACATACCCGAAATCCCGCAGCAAATCCAATCTTTCTCACCAAAAACCCCATCTCCAAACCACACCTTCAACCCCATAACCATAACACCGCACCCACCAAGATCCACCGCACCCGCGACGGATCTGAACCACCCAAGCCAAATCAACCCTCCCCAAGCCGAGACCCAACCCCTAGACCCAACCCCGGCTCGTGGCAGGCGAAGGAGATTCAAGGAAGCCATTTTCGCTCGCTCGAAAAATTTCCCAAACGCACCGCACGCGGCGGCATCCCTCTCACCGCACCCGCGGCGAGACTACCAGTGCCTGCTTTCTGTTATTTGGCCGCACCCGGCACCGCCCTCACCGCACCCGCGGCAGACCTCCAGCAGCTTTTCCGTCTTCGTTTCGTGAGTCCTCCTTTGCCTCTTGCTCTCTACATCGTTAATTCATAGCATGTCGAGATCGAGGAGAGTCGGGATGACCGATACAGAGAAGGAGAAATTGGTGATTGTCAATAAGCGGGCTGTGGTCCCGACTAAGTTCCTGGATAGGGGAACTCTTGAGGCTCTGGGGCTACTCGATTGCACGCAGATGTGTCTGGAGAAGATGGGCCTGGGGGGTTTTGTTGATGTGTCTGCCCCCACATTCGAGACTCTGTCGAGGCATTTCATCTCCACGTTTAGACTCACCATGGATGGTGAAAATCTTGTCTCGATCGCATTCAAGTATAAAGGGAAAGAGTACTCGGTAGACGCTGAGCAGGCGAGGGCTGCTATCGGGGTAACTAGGCCCCCCACTCATGAGTGGATGAAGGGAACGAGCGAGGCCGCTCTAGTTGACTTCTGGGTGGGAGCCACTGGGCAGACATACCACGTGGGTGACGAATACAGTAACAAGTTTACTCACCCATGTCTGCGACTGCTCCACAAGTTGATTATGGGGACGCTGCTGGGACACAAGGAGGACAACAAGGTCCCCCTGAAGGACCTCCACTGGCTATACTGTGCCTTTCCCCAGGCTACATTTGTCCCGGACTGGCTGAAGCTCATCCTCGAGGCCCTCCGGAGGATCCGCCGGGGGGAGAGGCGAGACATTGTTCATGGTGGTCTGATCACCCGTATTGCTGAGACAGCCCTCCAGGTGGAGGATAGCGAGGAGCCCATCATCTCGCACGTGTTCGACGTCACCCGGCTGAGGGCAAATCACATGTTACGGGTGACGAGGAAGCAGACATTCTGGTGCTCCTACTCCGACAGGAGCCACCTCATGTTCCTCCCGAGAGAGATCCCATACAGCTCCACATACAGAGGGTGGTACATGTATCCCGACCCCACCCCAACTCCATTGGGGACGGTTGCGGCAGATTTTGTGGACGAGGGGGCCAGACCTCGACAGATGAGGAGAGCTGCTGGTAGCTCGAGCCAGGCCCCTGCTGCGGCTGAGGATGAGGAGATAGACGCTGTTGGCCCAGATGCCCCACCTATGGACCCATGGCAGGATATGATGTATCGCCAGATGGAGGCGATGAGTCTGCAGCAGCAGACTTGGCAGCAGGGCTTTGACAGCAATTTTGACGGGTTCCAGAGCTAGGCCTTCCAGCGGTTGGACAGGCAGGACGAGAGGTTGGAGCAGATGGATGAGCGGCTCCAGAGGCTAGGGGAGCAGCATACACAGTATTTCGGCCAGTACCCTTGGCCGCAGGGCCCACCACCGCAGTGAGTTTACTTTCTTTCCCCCCCTTTATTATGATTGTCTTCTATTTACACATTGAGGACAATGCGCACTTCAAGCATGGGGGAGGGAGTAGATTCATTACTTATCGTTATGTACAGTTTCAGTTTCCACTCTGTGTGTTTTTGTATAGTTTTCGGATTCTGCATTGCATTCTTTTTTCAGAAAAAAAAAACAAAAAAAAAAACAAAAAAGCCAAAAAGATGAGAAAAGGCAGAGAAAATCCTGGGATGAGTTGAAAACCCGAAAGGGTAACTCAGGTAAAAAGCAGGTGACCCGGACCAGTGCTAGACTGGGGTAATATGAGGTCAAGAGTGACGTGAGCTTATGTGAGCACATCTATGAAAAAAATATGAGTGGCTTGGTGAAAACCCGAAAGGGCGCCTTGGCAAAATGAGCGAAAAAGAAGAAGAGTGATTTTAGGATTTCTCATTATTCTTGGCGAGGCGACATAAGAAGGGAGACTAAGAAGGATTGTCGGGTATGCCACTTTGGGAGGCATAAGGAGTCATAGATGGAGGCTAGGATTAGAGGTTACTCACACTATTGGATGTCCGGGTTAAGCTTGGGGGAAGTACTCTGCTTGCCCCCAGGTTTGTTGATAATGAGGATGTGTTGTAGATGAGATTGGCGCCAGGAGTTTTGGCATGGGTTAGGTGACTCTTAGTTGGAGGATATGCTTCCTGAGACCTTGGGTGCTGCATTGGAGGAGTAGACTCTTTATTAGTTTACTCGAGGACGATCAAAGGTCTAAGCATGGGGGAATTTGATAAGCACTACTTTGTAGGGCTTAAGTAAGAGTCTTTAGAGGGTTTATTGGTGCCATTCGGGTAGATCTAGGCACATTCATGTGCAAGGCGTTTGGAGGCGAAGTTTAGTGTTTATGGAGGTGTTTGAGTGATTTTGGATATCTAGGAGACACCGAAGAAGGAAGCCACCAAGGAAAGACGCCAAAGGAGTGAAGAGACGAGTTGAGGAGCGGTGCGAGAGATTGCAAGGAAGAGCCATAGACGAGGAGACGTTCTGGAGTCTTGCCGCACCCGCGCCGAAGGCCACCGCCGCCAGCGGTGGAAGGAGCAGAAAGAAGACAAGCTACTGTTAAATGGCCGCACCCAGCGCCAGCCTCACCGCACCCGCGGCGAGATCGTCAGAGAACTGGAGTTTCTGTAAAATGGCCGCACCCGGCGGTGGAGCCACCGCACCCGCGGTGGAGACGCGCTGAAAGTCTTTTACGAGTTTTCTTATTCCCGTTTTATTTTATTTCCGAAACTTTATTTCCAAGTTTGTTATTTTTCTTTTCTTTATTTCTGAATTATTACTTTAGTATTTAAGTTAGGATTAAGACTCTTTAAGAGGATCATCTATTCTCTAACCCTAGTTGCCACCTTTCTACGTTTTTCTCACAAACCCTAATGGAGAACTAAACCTCCATTGTTGCACTTGACAGTTTGAAGCCAGTAATTGATTGGTTGTGAGTTTTCTACTCTTGTTCGTTTTCCTATCTAGTTGGATTAATTCTCTTGTGCTTGATTGTTTATTGGTCTATGTTGATTTATCTAGATTGATCACCTAGGTTTATTGATATCTTCCTAATTGCTAGGACTTGTGATTCCGGGTTCGGGTTGCATATCTAGTAGCGAACACGATTGTGCGTATAGGGGATCCGAGCGCGTAATTGTGAGAGAGAGTTAATTGCATGCTTATAGTAACGGGTTGTTTCTATTGCATGTGTCTTGTTAATCCTTGGTTGAATGCTATTGCTTTATTGAGTTCTGAAGGTTTTCGGATTTGATTTAGTAATAAGTACTATTAGGGCTGGTAGAACTAATAGTTATTTAAGATCGGGATAAGAACAACTTTAGGAAAGTTGAGAACTTGAGATTGATAGAATTCCGTGATCGACCTATCTATTGTTGTGTGGATCTCTGTTGAGTGTGGTGTTTTTTCCCTTATTATTTACAACCATTATTTGCGGACTGTTTATTTGCTTTCTTATTGCTTGTTACGAAACACAAACAAACCCCCCCTAGTTCCTAGTTGGTATTAACGAATTGCACAAATTGATAACCTGACTCTCTGTGGGATCGACCCTGACTTGCTCGCTATACTACTTAGTAGGTATTTTGGGATTTATTTGATAGGCATCACGACTTTAGCCCTGTCAAGTATATAACTATACGATATAACCATGGTATATAACTATAGTATATAAATGAACGATATAGCAATAATATATATATAACTATACGATATAACAATAGTATATATAACTATACGATATAAAAATACAATATATCAATAGTATATAACTATACGATATAACCATAGTATATAATTATACGATATAACAATAGTATATAGCTATAGTATATAAATGAACAAAATTATACAAAACTATAGTATTAAAATTTTATACAAAATTATAGTAGAAAAATGTTGAAAATACCAAAAATTTTCACTACAATGCGCTATATGCTGGGCACCAAATTGTAAAAAAAAAGGGTAGGAATGCTTCGTTTTTTAGGCTTTCGGAGGGGCAAACGATGTCCGTTTTGGACGAATTTTATATGTACGGACTCGTATTGAAATTCTCTACATGATTATGGGAAAAATGCAATTTTGATTTTTTTTAAACGCAACAACGTAGCGTTTAAAACTTAATCGGCTCGATTAAACCGAGTCCATTTTAAACGTTACGACGTAGCGTTTAACTCCGACCCGGTTTAATCGAGCCGATTTCTTTCTTTTTTTAATCTTAATAAATCCAAAAAAAAACAAAAAAAACTCTCACGCCATATAATAGCGTTTAAAAAAAAAGTAAAAAAAAGTTAAACGTTACCTCGTAGCGTTTAACTTGCGGTGCGAAATCAAAAAAGAGCGGTGCAAAGGAGAACCCCTATAAAACCAAGAAAAGGCAAAACCAGAGAAAAGAAAGAAAAAAAGAAAAGAGAGGCCAAACATACATTCCAAGGGGGACAACTGAAAAAGCAAATTAGAGTTAGAATAAAAGCTGTAAATAAGCACATGTAGAATTAAATTGAAATAGGTATAAATGATCAAAAAAGGAACAGTGAAAAGAAAGAGACAAAGATAGAGCTCAACAAATGAAGAAACAAGAAGGCAAGAGTTGAATAATTACAGGAAATACAGCAGAAATAAGTAAATTCTTGATCAGGGATAGAGAAAAAATACAGCAGAAGATTTTAAGATCACCAAAGAAATAAGGAAGAGAAATTTTGCGATTCGAATAGAGAAGGTATATTCGATTGCTCGGAAATAAGGGATGATCAAGAAGAACATGGAAACTATAAATATATATGGGTGCATAATTAATTTCATATGATACGATGTCATAAACATATAAAGTTTCAAAGCTTATGGTTTCATAATTAAGATCAAAGGAAAGAGAAAGACAAATAAAAACTAAAAGGAGAAATATTAACAAGCTGCAAGGGACGAAGAAACGAGGAGAACTTAGCTTAGAGAGAGGAATAGTATCTTGGTTGTGACCTGGAAGTATTGTTGAAGGTAGTACAATGGTAGTGTGGTATCAAGCAAGACAATGAAGTGGGCCAACTCAAGCCTAGTAAAACACATTTTATTACATGATATAGTGTTGAGTTTTGACTGCGTATCTATTGTTTCCTGCACAAATAAATCATATATATCATTTGCATGGGTTCATACTATCATCCACAAGGAAGAACTCGACCGTGAGGCAGAAGATGAGGCCTACAACAACTAGATCTTATCAATTTGTTAAAAGCCATACTGTTGGAACGATAATGTTCCCTCTAGTTTTGATAATGATAAACTCAATGACATTTGATGGTTTTTAGTGTGATTATGAGTTTCAGGAATCAGATAAATTAAAGGAACGATGAAAACCATGTGATGAATCAAAACAGAGATTGAAAGGAACATAGAAGTCAACAATAGAACAACGCGCTAGAACAAACAAGAAATGAAGACACGCGGTTGTGAACAGGAAAGGAAGGGAACAACGCCAAGGAACGAAGAGACGCGCGCGCTGTCGCTCTTACAATTTGCCGAATCTCATATTTTTGGAAAGATATCTTGAAGAAACAACTTGAGCCGCAAGAGATAAAGTTGTTGAAGATATTATTGTTAGAAAAGATAAGAAAAGATTGTATATGATTATTTTATTTGATTTTCCTTAAGTAAAACTAGTGTAAATCATTTAGGATTTCTAGACTATAAGAAAGGAAGTCGTCAACTTCATTTGACAAGCAACTACGACATTTTGACAGAGCTTTGAGCATTCAGTGAAGGAGAAGAACTTACAAGGACGAGACTTTGGTAAGTTGAGTACTTGTTAGGGTTTTGATTGTCTTAGGTGTTATTAGGAACGTTACAATAAAAAGTCTAGATATCTAGGGGTAAACTAGATTGAGATACGACTTGCTTGATTGTAATTCCAGGATTAATAACACAAGTAGACATTTGAAATCCTACTAGGAAAACCTAGAGGTAGAGGTTTTTCTCAGTCAACTAGTTGGTTGATTGAGTTTTCCTCTCTAAGGAACTCTGTCCGTTACTCTCTTTTCTGTTACAATATTCCGCTGCCCAAAGAACAGTTCTATCATTCCTTGTACTAACACACTCGATTCTACAATTGGTATCAAAATAGGGTTGTTCTAGATTGTGTGTTACTTATAGATTTTTCAGGTAATGATGACTGCTACCACTGTCGAAGTTGGTTTGAACTCCTCAAGGCCTCCCTTGTTGCTCGCTAGTCAATATCAACATTGGAAGACTCTCTTCATCAAGTGGGTCCAAAGTCATGACTTTCAATGTTGGTTGATCATCTCCCTTGGAGATCTTGAGATTGCTGATCTTGAGAAGAAGAAAAAGTTAAAGAAATGGGATCAAGAGGATCTCCAGATCATGGAGAAGAACTGCAAGGTTGCCATGCTCATCAACAATGCTCTTAATCAGCAAGATGTGCAAAAACTTAAATCTTGTGAATCTGCCAATGCTAAGTGGCTTGCCTTGGAACAAATGTACATGAGAAGCAAGGATCTTCGTGAAATTGACCGTTTCACAGCCAAGAAGGACTTCTACAATTTCAAAATGGAAGATAATGAAGATGTGAGTGCTTACCAGGCCAAATTTGAAGCAATCACGGCCAACTTGACAGCTCATTCCATTTCTGAGAAGGAGATCTTACCGGATGAGAAGATCCTCATCATCATTGATGGTCTTCCTCATCGTCATGCCATGACTAAAGCTATTTTGAAAGAGAATCCCAACACTGTCAAACTGAGGTTTCATGAGGTCTTTAGCAAGATTCAAAAGTATGACAATGAAGAAAAGGCTGGAAGAAACAAAGATCCCAAGAACAAAGGAATTGCTTTGATGGTTGGACAGGCTGTTGACAGGATTGAGAATGATCTTGATGATAATGATGGCTCCGATGATCCTGAGGTTGTGTTACTAACTAGAGTCATGCGTTCCCTTTACAACAAAGGTAGGAACAACAAAGGTGGGAACCATGGTGAAACTCGTGACATCAAAGATATCACCTGCTACAACTGTAATGAGAAGGGTCACTATTCTAGCTCATGCCCAAATCCCAAGAAACCAAGCAAACCTTTTGGGAACGATGAGAAGAAAGCTTTTGTTGTTGTGTGGGGCAATGAGGATGACTCAGATGGTGAAGACCCTGAAGCTTGGGGTGGTGAAATGTGTGCAATGGCTCTCAATGACTCTACTACTTCGCCTAAGGATCTTGAGGTAAATCCTGAAATATTTTTGAAATCTCTTGTAAACTATGACAAGAAATCACTGATTGCTCTCATAAGGGAAATATATTCTGAAAATTTGAAAACACAAGAGGAACTTGCTAACTCTAAAGATGAGTGTAGTAGTTTAAAATAAAACATATCTAACACTTCTAGTAGCTCAACTGTTCCTTGTTCTTCATGTGATGCTAATCGTGAGGAACTTCAGAGGTTAAGAAACGAAAAGGTCTCTTTACTTATGAATGAAGTCTCTAACAATACTGATGCAAGTGATGTAGCTGGACCAACTAAGCTTGAGGAACAGATGTCAGAGATGAAAGCCTATGTTCACAAAATTCACTCCATGCTAGTGGAACAGAAACCTGAAACTGAAGACATTCAATTTGTCGAAGCAAGGTATGGTATTGGTTATACAGGTTCTAAGCAGAAAGAGGATGATCCATCTATTCTTGAACTTCGTGAATCAAGAGATAGGAAACTACAGGATGCTAGAGAAAATAATCGCAATCTTGAGGAACGTGTGAAGGTTCTTGAGAGTGGGCTGAATGAGAACCAGTCGTGGTACACTGATATGCGATATATTGTATGGCGTATCTAGTGGTTATTAGCATGATTTAGGTGATGTTTGGATATGATTTGATGGTGATTCTGTAATCCGGAAGAGAAGACGAGAAGTGAAGAAATCATGGGATTTATAGAGGTTTGAGGTGCATTGAAGAGTAGAAGGACAGTGTGCTGAATTCAATTGGTTCGTTATCTTTACTCAGATGTCAAAATGAAGTGATTCCAATTCGAGGAGTTAGATCTTGAGGTCTACTACAAGTCCTCAAAATATGAGAGCAATCCGAGTTGGGAATCAAAAGTATGACGTTTTTACGGAAGTGTCGCAGCTGCTAGAGTACCACCGCACCCGCGGCAACATCACCGCACCCCGCGGTGAGCCAGCAGAGAAGAAGGCACGAAGTTCTGGAAGACCACCGCACCCCGCGGTGGGTATTGCCGCACCCGCGGTGACGACGCGCTGAAGACTTTTCTCAGCTTATTTCCGAGATCTTTTATCTGTTTTTATTTTATTTCTGAAACTTTGTTTCCAAGTTTGTTATTTCCTTTTATTTATTTCTGAATTATTTGTCCTAGTATTTAAGGTTATTTCTAAGACTTTGTTTAAAAAACCCTAGTTGCCACCAAAACCCTAGTTTATTTTCATCGTTATTTTTTTCCTTTTGCTCAGGCAGACAATTGAAGCCTTTGGATTGATTGGATTGTGAGTTTATTCCTTTACTCTTTCTATGATTGTTTTAATTCTCTCTCGTGCTTAATCTCATTGATCATATATCGATTCCCCTTGATTTGTTGATTAGGAAATCAAATAGATTTTAATAATAGTTCCCTCCAGATTGACAACCTAGAGAAATTAGTATTATGCTATTGATTCCCCTTTTCCATACAATCTGTTGAGATTGTTATTGATCATACTACTAAGGATTGGAGGATATTGGTTGAGAATCTAAATCCCTTAGTTTGTGTAGAGAGTTAATTGCATACAATTGTATGACTGGTTGCTATACTTGCATGTACCTATCTATTCCTGAATTCATTGCTACTGTTAGATTCAATCTAGAAGGTCTTTTAGGTTATTTAATAGTTAGGATTATCAGGACTGGTTGGACTGGTAACTAATTCAGAACAGGGATTAGGACTTTCATGAGTATTGAGGACTAGGAATAATCAATGATCGATCTATCAATCTGAAGTGTGGATATTTGTTTGGTTGAGCTATTTCCCTAATTTGATTTCAAGTCTTTGTTTTTATTTAGTTATTTTGTTTTTTAAATCAGAAACCCCCTGGTTACTTGTTGGTATACAATTACATCATTGGAATAGTATTTGATTCTCTGTGGGATTCAACCCTTGCTTACCAGACTACATTAGTTAGGTTTGTTTAAGATTATTTTGTTTAGGTGTCACGACAACGCCTTATCAAATTGGCGTCGTTGCCGGGGAATCAATTTTACTATTCTAATTGTGTTTTTGTTTACCAACTTTTGTGTAGACCTATCTTAAGGTCCACACCTGTGTTACTAATTCTTTTCATTGAGATCTCAATCTAGACAGATGGCATCATTTGATTTTTACTATCAGCAGCAAGGCTGGCCCCATTACTATCCTGAACCTCAAGAGACGAGCCCAAGTTTTTATATGTCAATGGAGGAGAGCATCAAGTCACTTGTGCAGAGCATGATGATTATTCATCAGGGGACGAACTCCAACATCCAACTTTTAACAACTCAAGTTGGAAGTTTGGCAACTCAGCTTGGAAGGTTGGCTCAAGTTGTAGCAAATATGAAGGAGGATTTTGAAAGGCCACCATCCCAACCGACCCCAGTGGCTAATGTGAGTGGCATATCACAACTGAAAGGAGAAAAGACAGAGGAGCCCTTTTGCTCAGGAACCGTGACCACGGATGAGCGAGAACGGAAAGACGAGAACCAGCGTCCGCAAGTTTGGACAAAATTTTGCGGATCAGTTCTTGGCGTATACCCTTTAGAAGAGATTCCTGTTGATTACACTCCTCCACCTTGTGATCCTAAGAAGCCACCTCCTCACCTTCCTAAGAGGCTAAAAGTGAAGAAGAAGCTGGAGCTCAATATGGAGCCGCACAACTCCATAGGTGAGCATGAGGTAAATCTCTCTTTACTTGATCTGATGCATGTTGTGCCTAAATTTGATAAATACATGAAATGCTTATGCTGGCCTAGGAAGAGGAAGAAATTGACAGGAGAAATTAATTTGAATGAACATGTGTCTGCTGCATTCGGAAGACATTTGCCTGAAAAGTGTAGTGACCCTGACATGTTTAATATTCCTTGTGATATAGGTTACTCTAGGTTTGATCATTGCATGATAGACTTAGGCTCATCTATTAATGTGTTACCCTACTCTGTGTATAAATTGCTAGATCTTGGACCTTTGCTTGAAACTGATTTAGTTATTCAATTTGCGAATGGATCCAAAGTTTTTCCGAAAGGAATAGTTGAGGATGTTCTTGTGAAGGTTAATAAGATGATTTTTCCTGTGGATTTTGTGGTGTTAGACATTGGTTATGATATGCATGTGCCTCCTATACTGTTAGGTAGACCTTTTCTTAAGACTACTAACATCCGAATCAGATGAGTAGAGGTATTGTGTCTGTGAAGTATGTGGGTGATAGGACGATGTTTAAGATTTTTGATCATAGAAACACACTCCTGATAGTAAGTTTGTGTTGTGTTCTGGATTGAGTGATATTACATGATCATAGTAGCACAATGTTGGGCCAACGGCAATAACTAAGGCGCTGTCCGGGAGGCAACCCGAGGTATGTTTTTCTTTCTTTACTTTTCTTTCTTTGTTTTGGTGTGTTTTGTTTTTGTTTTTGCTTTTGTTTCCGACTAACCTGCAGGGAAGAGACCCTATGCCTATTGAAGAAGGTGTTTACCACCAATGTAAGTCTTCTTATCCCTGCACTAATAAACTCCCCGAAAAAACCTTAAACGGAGAGGGAAAAAAATCGGAAAAAAAAAGTTTTACCAAAGGCCTGCTGTCCAGAGTTTCCCACGGAGATGGTGCGCATCATGTTGTCAAGGAGGAGACCTTAGCCCTATACATTATTTGGCAATGATGATGGCCCTACAATTGACAGCTAAGGAGGAGGACCACTAGAGCCCCCACCAAGATCACATCTGGGCTCCACCATGTGTCCTAGAAGGCCGTGCAACCCCGACTTATTTGCTATACCACTACTCACCAAGTGGTTCCCTTTGGTTGCACGGTAATGAAGACGATGGAGTTGATGAAGACACCCACCCAACACTGGAGACCTGTGCATACATTGTGTATACCGCTAGCAACAACGGAAGTGTCCAAGCAGCTTGGCGATGTTTGTGAGTTATTTTTTTTGCTTTTCCCTGTGCTTCTATTCTTTTGTCTTTCATTACATTGAGGACAATGCAATGTTTAAGTATGGGGGAGGGTTCTATACTTGCTAAGTCGTTGAGAAGAAGAAAAAAATAAAAAGAGCCAAAAATTTGAAAAAAGGCTAAAATAGAAATCCTGGGATAGGTCGAAAACCCGAAAGGGCGGCCTAGGTAATAAGCAGGTGGCTTGGACCAGCATTAGGCTGGGATAATAATTGGTCAAGAGTGATGTGAGTATATGTGAGCCCATCTATTGAAAAATGAAATGAGTGGCTTGGTAAAAACCCGAAAGGGCGCCTTGGCAAAATGAGTGAAAAGAAGAAGAGTGATTATTAGGATTCCTCATTTTTTCCTGGCATGGCGACATAAGAAGGGGAGTCATAATGAGGACTCGGGTAGGCCACTATGGAGGAATAAGGTGATTAGATGGATTTAGGATTAGATGAGTTTTGCATCACTTGTTTTGGTTGTCTTGGAGCTTATTGTTGATGTGTTGTAACCACTAGTGTCATATTTTCTTGTACTTCCTGAGGCCTTGGAGCATGATTGATGGAGTGAGTTCAGTTTTTAGCTTACTCGGGACGAGTAAAGGTCTAAGTATGGGGGAATTTGATATGCGATATATTGTATGACGTATCTAGTGGTTATTAGCATGATTTAGGTGATGTTTGGATATGATTTGATTGTGATTCTGTAATCCGGAAGAGAAGACGAGAAGTGAAGAAATCATGGAATTTACAGAGGTTTGAGGTGCATTGAAGAGTAGAAGGACAGTGTGCTGAATTCAATTGGTTCGTGCTCTTTACTCAGATGTCCAAATGGAGTGATTCCAATTCGAGGAGTTAGATCTTGAGGTCTACTGCAAGTCCTCAAAAAATGAGCGCAATCCGAGTTGGGAATCAAAAGTTATGACATTTTTACGGAAGTGTCGCAGCTGTTGGAGTACCACCGCACCCACGGCAACATCACCGCACCCCGCGGTGAGCCAGCAGAGAAGAAGGCGCGAAGTTCTGGAAGACCACCGCACCCCGCGGTGGGTATTGCCGCACCCGCGATGACGACACGCTGAAGACTTTTCTCGGCTTATTTCCGAAATCTTTTATCTGTTTTTATTTTATTTCTGAAACTTTGTTTCCAAGTTTGTTATTTCCTTTTATTTATTTCTGGATTATTTGCCCTAGTATTTAAGGTTATTTCTAAGACTTGGTTTAAAAAACCCTAGTTGCCACCAAAACCCTAGTTTATTTTCATCGTTATTTTTTCCCTTTTGCTCAGGCAGACAATTGAAGCCTTTGGATTGATTGGATTGTGAGTTTATTCATTTACTCTTTCTATGATTGTTTTAATTCTCTCTCATGCTTAATCTCATTGATCATATATCGATTCCCCTTGATTTGTTGATTAGGAAATCAAATAGATTTTAATAATAGTTCCCTCCAGATTGACAACCTAGAGAAATTAGTATTATGCTATTGATTTTCCTTTTCCATACAACATGTTGAGATTGTTATTGATCATACTACTAAGGATTGGAGGATACTGGTTGAGAATCTAAATCCCTTAGTTTGTGTAGAGAGTTAATTGCATGCAATTGTATGACTGGTTGCTACACTTGCATGTACCTATCTATTCCTGAATTCATTGCTGCTGTTAGATTCAATCTAGAAGGTCTTTTAGGTTATTTAATAGTTAGGGTTATCAGGACTGGTTGGACTGGTAACTAATTCAGAACAGGGATTAGGACTTTCATGAGTATTGAAGACTAGGAATAATCAATGATCGATCTATCAATCTGAAGTGTGAATATTTGTTTGGTTGAGCTATTTCCCTAATTTGATTTCAAGTCTTTGTTTTTATTTATTTATTTTGTTTTTTAAATCAGAAACCCCCTGTTTACTTGTTGGTATACAATTACATCATTGGAATAGTATTTGATTCTCTGTGGGATTCGACCCTTGCTTACCAGAATACATTAGTTAGGTTTGTTTAGGATTATTTTGTTTAGGTGTCACGACAATGCCTTATCATACACTGGACAACCTGCTCAAAAGATCTTCCTCAAGCAGTCTCAAGGAAAGCAATCCAACGTTCCTTGTCTAGAACGTGCTAAGCAATGCAAGAGTGTTGTTCCCAACAAGAAGTATGTTCAAATGGATCAATTCAAGCTGTGTTGGTATTGTGGGGACAACAGACATTTGTAGAGAGACTGTGAAAAGAAAATAAAGTTCTCCGAAGAGTACACAAAGAGAAGGAACAGTAGGAGCAATAATGTGAACTTGAATGACTTCTATGATGATTCACATATGCATAACCATAATCATGCTAGATCTAGGAAGAAAACTGTTGTCATTAATTGTGTTATTCCTAAGGAACAATTGCATTATGTGTCTCGACCAGGTAAGTCTAAGCTTGCCTGGGTCGCCAAACCTTAACTTTTTCTGTGCAGGTTGAAGTGAGGGGGAACGAGAAGTGGTACATTGATAGTGCTTGTTCGTGCCACATGACCGGAAAAGAAGATCAACTCACCTCACTTCACAAACACTCCAGAGGGAGCGTCGCCCTTGGAGACAAGAGATGCAGAGAAATCATTGGAACAGGCAAAACAAAACTCCAGCACCACGGTAAGAGAGGTAAGTTTAGTTCATGAACTTGGTTTTAGTTTGTTGAGTGTTGCACAACTTTGCGACCAAGGGAATAACAAGACGGTCTTTACTTCACAAGAATGCTATGTCAAATATCGTGAAACCAAGAATATCATTCTGAGAGGAGTCAGATTTAAGGATATGTACATCGTGGACAAGAATTTCAAGCCAAAGGAAGTTCTATGCTTTGCGTCTATAGCTGCTGAGACGGAACTGTGGCATAGAAGGCTTGGACATGCTAATCTTCGACTAATTCACAAGCTTCATGCAAAAGAACATGTTCGTGGTCTCCCAAATGTTCGATCTGAGTTCCAAGGCGTCTGTGATGCTTGTGTGAAAGGGAAACAGACCCGTTCCTCATTCAAGTTAAAACCTGATGTAACAACTTCTCAGCCTCTAGAACTGATCAACATGGTTCTCTGTGGTTCCATGAGGATAAGAAGTCATGGTGGGAACAAGTATGTTTTCGTAATTGTCGATGATTATTCTAGATTCACTTGGGCAATCTTTTTGTCTTCAAAAGATGAAGTCTTCTCCACATTCGAGACGTTCATCAAGAAGGTGGAAACCAGTTTGGGAAAGAAGTTGAAAGCTATAAGGTCCGACCATGGAACAAAGTTTGAGAACTCTATGTTCTTCAACTTCTGTGAAGAAAATGGAGTGTCACATGATTTCTCCGCGCCTAGGACACCACAACAGAATGGGGTTGTGGAACGGAAGAACATGACTCTAGAAGACATGGCTAGAACTCTCCTCATTGCAAGCAATCTTCCAAGAATTTTCTGGGCAGAAGCCATCAACACTACTTGTTATATCCTCAATCGTGCCATGCTTCGTCCCTTATTGAATAAAACTGCTTATGAACTAATAAGGGATCGCAAGCCCAATATTTCCCACTTGCGTGCTTTTGGATGCAGGTGTTACATTCACAACAATGGAAAGGATAACTTAGGGAAGTTTGACCCATGAAGTGATGAAGGAATTTTTTTGGGAAATGCAAAGGCAAGCAAGGCTTACAGAGTTTACAACAAAAATTCATGCAAAATCGAAGAAAGCATCCACGTTGTCTTTGATGAGAACTCCAAAGGTGCCAGTGGTGAGTTAGAGACAACGTTCCCTGAGGAAAGTTATCCAAGAATGCAAAGAGAGGATTCTGATGATGATGGCAATGGTCCTTCATCTAGACCTAGTCCAAGTCGTGGGAACGGTGCTCCTAATGCTGATAATGTTTCCCCATCCTCTCCAGAGTCTTCCAGTCTTGATGACTCCCACAATGATGATACTCCAACCAATTCTGCACAAGACGCAAACGTTCCCTCAACATCGACTGATAATTCAATAATTGTTGCGACTCCAACTAACTCTGAAGCAGCTGTCACTGTTCCATTTGGAACTTCTGGTGATGATATTGTTGATGATTCTCTGAGTAATGCTGAAGGAACGAACCCAATTGAAGGTGCTCCATTGCTTTCATCTTTGACGAACGACTCCGAGACACAACATGATGATCCATCCCTTCTCGTGCAAAGAGTGTTCAAATCCAAAAAGCTCACCCACTCATAATCTCGTCACTCCCTTTGGTGAAAGAGGTTTGCGTTCTAAATTGAATATGTTCTGTGCTTTCCATGCTTTTATTTCTCTTGTAGAAGTGTAGAACCCAAGACTATCAATGAAGCATTGAAGGAACCTGACTGGATCGTAGATATGCAAGAAGAGCTACATCAGTTTGAAAGGAACAAAGTCTGGCGTCTCGTTCCTTTACCCCGCAACAAGCATGCCATTGGCACTCGCTGGGTGTTTAGAAATAAGCTCGATGACTCAGGGGTGGTCATAAGGAACAAAGCAAGGTTGGTTGCTCAAGGCTACAATCAACAAGAGGGGATAGACTATGATGAGACTTATACTCCAGTGGCTCGCATTGAAGCGATTCGTCTTCTCATCGCCTATGCCACACACAAGGGATTCACTCTATACCAAATGGATGTCAAGACTGATTTCTTGAATGGATATCTCCAAGAAGAGGTATATGTAAAGCAACCCTCTGGTTTTGAGGATGCCAATTTTCACTCACATGTGTATGCTCTGGATAAGGCACTGTATGGTCTTAAGCAAGCTCCTCGTGCTTGGTATGATAGACTCGCACAGTTCCTTCTCTCCAATGGATATCGTCGAGGAACAATTGACAAGACTCTGTTCCTTCTAGAACAAGAAGGTACAATTCTGGTGGTTCAAGTTTATGTTGATGATATTATTTTTTGTTCCACTAACCCTGCTCTTGTAGAGAAGTTCAAAAATCTTATGAGTAGTGAGTTTGAGAAGTATGAGTGGGGAACTGTCCTTTTTCTTCGGACTACAAGTAACTCAAACTAAGGAAGGAACGAAGATCCATCAGCAAAAGTACATCAAAGAGCTGTTGAAGAAATATGGTATGGATACTGCAAAACCCATCGTTACTCCTATTTTTCCTAACACTCGCTTGGATGCAAATTTGAATGGAACAGCTATTGATCCCACCATGTATAGAGGAATGATTGGTTCTCTCCTCTATCTCACGGCCAGTCGGCCATATATTCTGTTTAGTGTGTGTCTCTGTGCTAGATTTCAGGCCAATCCTAAGGACTCACACTTAAAGGAAGTAAAGCGAATCTTTCGATACCTCAAAGGAATGGACCATTTCTGTCTATGGTATCCCAAGAACTGTGATTTCAATCTTGTTGGATTCACTGACGCTGACTTTGCTGGGCACGTTGTGGATCGCAAAAGCACCTCCGGAATGACACAATTCCTTGGTCCCTGTCTTGTCTCATGGAGTTCCAAGAAGCAAAACTATGTGGCCCTTTCCACTGCAGAAGCCGAGTACGTTGCCGCAACAAGTTGTTGTGCTCAGGTATTGTGGCTCAAACAACAACTGGAGGACTTTGGTATGTCTCTTGGCACCGATCCTAGTATGTGTGATAATACTAGTGCCATTAACATTTCGAAAAATCCAGTTCATCATTCACGTACTAAGCACATTGACATTCGTCATCATTTTCTACATGATAATGTTGACATTAGCTTCATTAGAATGGAACATTGCAGGACTGAAAATCAAGTAGCCGACATCTTCACCAAAGACTAGACGAAGGCCCATTCGAATATCTTCGGTTGCTCCGTGGCATGATCTCTCTGAATTGAGGAACTACACACCCACTATTCCCTCAATGCTTGGCAAACTTGGTTCACGAATATCATGAAGTATCTTGCTTAAACTGCCTTTCTTGATCTTTCTATTTCATTATTTTTGTATGCTTGTGTAACACCCCCGAATTACGTCGGTAGTGTCACACGTCAGTGACCTCAGACTATAAAGTCCAAAGCCACCCAAGGCTTTAATCGGAACAATTATACTTAAATGGACATTAAATAATAAAGAGTAAATAGCGGAAGACTTTGTATAAAGAAATTCAATATTTTATTAAAATTCCTCTCATAAATTGAGAAGGATAGTTTTACAAACGGTATTGAAATTACAGCGGAAGACTTTAAGTAAATCTTAATTACATGAACATTCCCTTATTTAGAAAGATTAATCAACACTAGACAACTCTTAAAATACTATTACTTTAAATCTTCAATCTTCGAATGCAAGCCTTCGTCTTTGATTTGTTACTTCAAGGCGTCTGAGACCAACCACTGATGTGCCGTATAGGACGGATGACATCAGCCAACCATACAAGGAAAATGAAAGGTTGGTTAGTCTAATGAAAGACTAAACAAGGGCTCAAATAGAATGGTTCTTGTGATTGCATCTGGTTACTATCATTGTCTCTCGAATAAAAACCGATAGACGATATATAACCCGGATACTCTCACTGAAATGAAAGAAGAGGTATGAGACAAGAGAAGACTCCAAAGGAAATGAGTCTTATAGGAATACTTATGTTTGTTTGGGAACATTATATTTCACACAAAGTTTGAAAATGACCTTGACTATTTGGGTCCCCGACCAACCTCATCGCATAATGCGAATCCAGATTGGAAAGAGAACTTACTTTAATACAAGAGTTCGGGCGGGTTCCACGTTGTACTTCTCGCCCGAGGGTATATTAATTATGTGCAACAAGGCACTTATCTTATATAATTTCAAAACGTGCATTAACGTTGAAGCTTTTAATTTCACATCTCGCAATGAGATATAGATTGGGAATAAATCCTGAAGATTGGGAATAAATCCCGAAGATTGGCACTAGCTAAGTGCACCACCACCTATATTCGGATAGGGGTAGGTCATGACCAAAAGCATTAGGACAATAATCCTCCTAACGCAAAGTTATAAATAAACGACTAAACCTCGCAAGGAAATATCGTTTCTACGAATACTCGTGCTAAACTAGCATTTATATGTCCACACCAATGCACAACAAGTCCACACCAATTATAACTAGCACCCTATAATAATAATAATATATATGGGTCATAGCTAGCATATTATAGAACCTAATAATAAGGTTCAATTAAACACACTATTTATTCACACAAGTTCCCAACACAAGAAAAGAATTATTTATTCCAACTTAATAGCACAACCGATTCATTGGCAATTAAGATAAAAATGGAATAAATATGCAAGAGCGAACCGCCACTTGCCTTGAATCACAGAAGAGGAGCGGTATCGCGGGGATGGTTGTTTCCAAGTAACAACTTGAATCCCTACTCTATTTCCGTTCCAGAAGCGAATCCGAGACGTACCCATATCACAGACAAAATAAATTATAATTAGATAATTTATTTAAAATTGAATTTTGAAGGATATATGTCTCAAAATTGAATTAATACATCTCAAATTAATTCAATTTTCAAGGCTTAATCGGTAGGATGATTATCTATATGATTAAATATCAATTAATCATATATTCTAGATAATCTTTTCATACATAAATAAATATCACAATTTATTTATAAATCCACAAAATACCCGATTCGGATTGACGCGTAGGGGAGGTCGCGGTTTTTCGGCTAATGCGGTGGTCGGCGGTGGGTAATCGGAGGCAAGACCTTAGGGCTTTGGAAGCTAACTTCCATGCGCAACTTTTGGTGGTGATGGAGACTCCGATGGTGGACGATGGTCGACGAATTTTGGCGATGAACAGGCGCGGCCGAGAGCTAGGGTTCTTGAGCTTTGGGGAATTAATTGGATGCCGAAATCTCAATGAATGGTGCCCTATTTATAGGGGTTACAAAGGTCTCGGGGAGGGCTTCTAAATCGTATAAAATGTGACCCAAAATGATCTCGTATTGGCCCCAATATCGTCCAATTTCCATAATGCCAAAACCGAGTACACACTTGCCTTAAATGGAGAAATTCGATCTCATCCTTGATCGTTTCCTTCCGAATCCACTTGGGTTGGACGAGTTTAATCCTACACTAAAAAGCCCATGGTTTAATTGATCCAAACGAGCCCAAATGTAGGCTTGAATCGGACGAAACTGCCTTTGGAGGCCACAAAAGAGAGCTCGGCTGGCTACTGGAGGAGGAAGAAGGAACTTTCCGGAAAATTATGGTCGTGCCCCTTAAGGTTTTGGTTTGTGGCAAAAGTGCCCTCCAACAACTTTTTCTAAATTAATAAAATTGCCCAAATGTTCCCAAACCTTATTATTTTAATAATTCTATGTTTCTAATATTATTTTAGCCCAAAATTAATATTTAGAAAAATTAACTTAGGCTAAAATAAGCTTAACTTAGGTTAAGACAAGCTTAAGTTACAATTCCTATGGCTTTAACCATATTTAAATCCTTTAACAAAATTTGTTAAACTTGATTTAAATATTCTAGGTTAAATTTTATAAGTTTTATTTAAATTTAGGATCAACATAATGTTAACAATAAATTTAATTAATTCACAACCTTAAAGTTGTAGAACTTATTTTAAGAATCTCCATTTCATTTCTATTTTTGGAATTATGAAACAAATACCAAAAATTTCTTTATTAGAAATAGAGTTGAGTAAATTACATAAATAGTCTTATCAAAATTAAGGGTTATTACATTACTACCCCTTTAAAACTAGTTTCGACCCCGAAACTAGCACTACCGGTAGAGTAATCGGTTTCCACATTAACCTCACTTCTTGAACTTAGTATCCTTAATCATTTCATCCTCGAAATTACTCCTAGGAAAGTCGATCCGTTTCCTCAACCATGACATCATCTCATACACCTTGTCTCCATATATTATACCATGTAATAACTCTTACTATATCCACAAGATCATGACTACCTTAGAATAATAGTCTCCAAAATCATCATACCGACCTTAATGTACCTTAAATATGAGAACACACATTTCCCTTCCAATTTCCTTATATAATCAATCCCAAAGTTCACACATTAAACTCACCTATAACCCGAGTATCAAATTTTTAGTAACCTCGAAACATTACATCCTCTAATTCCTTAAAGGTACATCCCACAATTCCATTATTTATCTTTAATCAGATTTGGCCCTTATGCCATCTCTAACCTAAAATCCTTACAAGAATAATCTAACTCATTCCATTAATCATTCTCTAACTTAAAATCTTTAAGATTCCTCAATTCTTCCCAAAACAAACCACATAAGATATTACTCTTATTTCCTCAAAATATCATTTTGATAAATGACTCATTACCAACAAAATCCATCACTTATGTCCTACTCCTTCAATAGATATATGCGAGTTACATTTGTTACCTTACTCCTTAAGCGCACATAAGACAAATCTCTTTACTAGATCCTTTAGTTTATCGAAATCCTCAAAATAATCTATCCGTATACTACAACCTTTGAATTTAAGCGAGCTTTCTCCCAATACAATAGCTTTACAACTTAATCTTCCAATAAAGTGTTATACCACCAGCCTTATAAACGACACACTCACTTAAGATCCAAATATCAAATCTTGTAAATTTCCAAGTATCATAACTCCATATTCCTTGAAGGTACAACTTACAAATTCAATTATTTGGCCCAATTAAATTTGGCCCTTACGCCCATTTCTAACTCAAATCCCAAAGATTATTTAATTATTTCAAATAACTCATCTCTAACTTAAGACCCTTATTTTCCTCAAACAAGATTTTGATAATTCTTTTAACATGATTATGATCAATCACTTTATTTTCCCAAAACGTGTCATAAGATCACCGTAATAGATATTAATCACTTTTTCTTCAAATCTGACTGACAAGAATTTCGAACTTAATTCACCCTTCAAGTTTAATCCACCCAAAGCAAAACAAACTTTTATCGACTAAACTTGCTATTCACCAATAAATCCTTTAACACTTAATTTCCCTCACACAATCTATTATCCCAATTAAAGCAACCTTTTTGGCTAACGAAATATATTATTTACCTAGGGCTATATCTTCCTATAATTCTCATTTCATTATATCACTTCCCGAAAAAAAAAATCCTTATAAGGTCACTTATCACATGAGTAAGTTTCTCCAAATAATAGATCTATACATTTAGCCCCTTGCAAAAGCTCTATATCATTAGTCCTACAAGGAACACACTCATAACCACCATGTTTAACTCCTTATTCATTTAAATATTGAACCATTAATCGCGTTATATTACGATCTTCTTAGGGAAAAATAGCTCTTTGTAACTTATATTTTTCTCAATAATTTATTCACTTAAATGAATAAATTATAAAACTCACAATTAAGTGTTTTAAGCTTTATATTAGCTCACCACACAAATTTTACCACAATAGATGCTCGGAGTATACACATGAGAAATAATTTTCAACTCCATAGAGCATTAAACACACACACACACACACACACATAATTCCTTATAAATAAGGAACAAACTAAACTCACGAGACAACGCTCGACAACTCGACTAGAAAAGAACATAATGCCAATACCCAACTTGACATTATTCCAAGAATATAGAGAGATTCTTATGAATGGATCTAAGGATTAAGTAACGAAATCAACCCTATTATTCTTAAATCACTATGAGAGATTAAACCCAACTTGACATTTGAATTTTTCAACTTATACGTGACACTTCAATCACTACGTTATGATACGAATTGTAAGGGTCCAAACTAATAGCTCATATTAAATTGACTGACCCACTACTATTATTCTTAACGATCTTATCCTCTTACTTGAGAATAAGGCAAATAAGAGAAATGTCAACCTTCGCATGACATTAAACCTAAGAATGGAGATGTCCTAATGAATGGACCTAAAGAATAGGTAACTGAATCGAAGCTTGCAGAAGTTTGAAACACTTATTATCAAAACTTATACTTTCAAATCTTATATTTAACTTAGTGAAATAATTACCTAGATGGTAAATTCCTTAACTAATGACATGATTATTTCTTTAGAAACCTTACTAAACCAAAAACCATACGTTTAAACTTTATATACTTAACTTAATAAACTAATTATTCATATAATTAGTTTCTTAAACTAGTGATATTATTATTTCTTCATAAACTCTTACAAAAACTCAAAACCACACCTTTAGAATTATCATTTTATAAAAGAAATATAAAAATTAGTATTAGTATTTTAATAACTAAACTATTACTTCTTAAGATTTCTTTTTAGACATTAAGAAACTATTAACCCTAAATTTAGGTTTAACTAGTTGAATTCTCAAAATTCTTTTATTACAAAATAATTTGAAATTAGTTTTAAAACAAAATAGTATTGAAAATAATTTCGAAAATTCTCAAACCTAACAATAGGCCAAAAATCTTAAAACCATTGCTCTGATACCACATTTGTAACACCCCCGACTTACGTCGGTAGTGCCACATGCCAGTGACCTCAGACTGTAAAGTCCAAAGCCACCCAAGGCTTTAATCGGAACAACTATACTTAAATGAACATTAAATAATAAAGAGTAAATAGCGGAAGACTTTGTATAAAGAAATTCAATATTTTAATAAAATTCCTCTCATAAATTGAGAAAGATAGTTTTACAAACGGTATTGAAATTACAGCGGAAGACTTTAAGTAAATCTTAATTACATGAACATTTTAACTACATCTTACACTTATTTAGAAAGATTAATCAACACTAGACAACTCTTAAAATACTATTACTTTAAATCTTCAATCTTCGAATGCAAGCCTTCGTCTTCGATTTGTTACTTCAAGGCGTCCGAGACCAACCACTGATGTGCCGTATAGGACGGATGACATCAGCCAACCATACAAGGAAAATGAAAGGTTGGTTAGTCTAATGAAAGACTAAACAAGGGCTCAAATAGAATGGTTCTTGTGATTGCATCTGGTTACTATCATTGTCTCTCGAATAAAAACCGATAGACGATATATAACCCGGATACTCTCACTGAAATGAAAGAAGAGGTATGAGACAAGAGAAGACTCCAAGGGAAATGAGTCTTATAGGAATACTTATGTTTGTTTGGGAACATTATATTTCACACAAAGTTTGAAAATGACCTTGACTATTTGGGTCCCCGACCAACCTCATCGCATAATGCGAATCCAGATTGGAAAGAGAACTTACTTTAATACAAGAGTCCGGGCGGGTTTCACGTTGTACTTCTCGCCCGAGGGTATATTAATTATGTGCAACAAGGCACTTATCTTATTTAATTTCAAAACGTGCATTAACGTTGAAGCTTTTAATTTCACATCTCGCAATGAGATATAGATTGGGAATAAATCCCGAAGATTGGGAATAAATCCCGAAGATTGGCACTAGCTAAGTGCACCACCACCTATATTCGGATAGGGGTAGGTCATGACCAAAAGCATTAGGACAATAATCCTCCTAACGCAAAGTTATAAATAAATGACTAAACCTCGCAAGGAAATAGCGTTTCTACGAATACTCGTGCTAAACTAGCATTTATATGTCCACACCAATGCACAACAAGTCCACACCAATTATAACTAGCACCCTATAATAATAATATATATATGGGTCATAGCTAGCATATTATAGAACCTAATAATAAGGTTCAATTAAACACACTATTTATTCACACAAGTTCCCAAACAAGAAAAGAATTATTTATTCCAACTTAATAGCACAACCGATTCATTGGCAATTAAGATAAAAATGGAATAAATATACAAGAGCGAACCACCACTTGCCTTGAATCACAGAAGAGGAGCGGTATCGCGGGGATGGTTGTTTCCAAGTAACAACTTGAATCCCTACTCTATTTCCGTTCCAGAAGCGAATCCGAGACATACCCATATCACAGACAAAATAAATTATAATTAGATAATTTATTTAAAATTGAATTTTGAAGGATATATGTCTCAAAATTGAATTAGTACATCTCAAATTAATTCAATTTTCAAGGCTTAATCGGTAGGATGATTATCTATATGATTAAATATCAATTAATCATATATTCTAGATAATCTTTTCATACATAAATAAATATCACAATTTATTTATAAATCCACAAAATACCCGATTCGGATTGACGCGTAGGGGAGGTCGCGGTTTTCCGGCTAATGCGGTGGCCGGCGGTGGGTAATCGGAGGCAAGACCTTAGGGCTTTGGAAGCTAACTTCCAGGCGCAACTTTTGGTGGTGATGGAGACTCCGATGGTGGACGGTGGTCGACAAATTTTGGCGATGAACAGGCGCAGCCGAGAGCTAGGGTTCTTGAGCTTTGGGGAATTAATTGGATGCCGAAATCTCAATGAATGGTGCCCTATTTATAGGGGTTACAAAGGTCTCGGGGAGGGCTTCTAAATCGTATAAAATGTGACCCAAAATGATCTCGTATTGGCCCCAATATCGTCCAATTTCCATAATGCCAAAACCGAGTACACACTTGCCTTAAATGGAGAAATTCGATCTCATCCTTGATCGTTTCCTTCCGAATCCACTTGGGTTGGACGAGTTTAATCCTACACTAAAAAGCCCTTGGTTTAATTGATCCAAACGAGCCCAAATGTAGGCTTGAATCGGACGAAACTGCCATTGGAGGCCACAAAAGAGAGCTCGGCTGGCTGCTGGAGGAGGAAGAAGGAACTTTCCGGAAAATTATGGTCGTGCCCCTCAAGGTTTTGGTTTGTGGCAAAAGTGCCCTCCAACAACTTTTTCTAAATTAATAAAATTGCCCAAATGTTCCCAAACCTTATTATTTTAATAATTCTATGTTTCTAATATTATTTTAGCCCAAAATTAATATTTAGAAAAATTAACTTAGGCTAAAATAAGCTTAACTTAGGTTAAGACAAGCTTAAGTTACAATTCCTATGGCTTTAACCATATTTAAATCCTTTAACAAAATTTGTTAAACTTGATTTAAATATTCTAGGTTAAATTTTATAAGTTTTATTTAAATTTAGGATCAACATAATGTTAACAATAAATTTAATTAATTCACAACCTTAAAGTTGTAGAACTTATTTTAAGAATCTCCATTTCATTTCTATTTTTGGAATTATGAAACAAATACCAAAAATTTCTTTATTAGAAATAGAGTTGAGTAAATTACATAAATAGTCTTATCAAAATTAAGGGTTATTACATTACTACCCCTTTAAAACTAGTTTCGACCCCGAAACTAGCACTACCGGTAGAGTAATCGGTTTCCACATTAACCTCACTTCTTGAACTTAGTATCCTTAATCATTTCATCCTCGAAATTACTCCTAGGAAAGTCGATCCGTTTCCTCAACCATGACATCATCTCATACACCTTGTCTCCATATATTATACCATGTAATAACTCTTACTATATCCACAAGATCATGACTACCTTAGAATAATAGTCTCCAAAATCATCATACCGACCTTAATGTACCTTAAATATGAGAACACACATTTCCCTTCCAATTTCCTTATATAATCAATCCCAAAGTTCACACATTAAACTCACCTATAACCCGAGTATCAAATTTTTAGTAACCTCGAAACATTACATCCTCTAATTCCTTAAAGGTACATCCCACAATTCCATTATTTATCTTTAATCAGATTTGGTCCTTATGCCATCTCTAACCTAAAATCCTTACAAGAATAATCTAACTCATTCCATTAATCATTCTCTAACTTAAAATCTTTAAGATTCCTCAATTCTTCCCAAACAAATCACATAAGATATTACTCTTATTTCCTCAAAATATCATATTGATAAATGACTCATTACCAACAAAATCCATCACTTATGTCCTACTCCTTCAATAGATATATGCGAGTTACATTTGTTACCTTACTCCTTAAGCGCACATAAGACAAATCTCTTTACTAGATCCTTTAGTTTATCGAAATCCTCAAAATAATCTATCCATATACTACAACCTTTGAATTTAAGCGAGCTTTCTCCCAATACAATAGCTTTACAACTTAATCTTCCAATAAAGTGTTATACCACTAGCCTTATAAACGACACTCACTTAAGATCCAAATATCAAATCTTGTAAATTTCCAAGTATCATAACTCCATATTCCTTGAAGGTACAACTTACAAATTCAATTATTTGGCCCAATTAAATTTGGCCCTTATGCCCATTTCTAACTCAAATCCCAAAGATTATTTAATTATTTTAAATAACTCATCTCTAACTTAAGACCCTTATTTTCCTCAAACAAGATTTTGATAATTCTTTTAACATGATTATGATCAATCACTTTATTTTCCCAAAACGTGTCATAAGATCACCGTAATAGATATTAATCACTTTTTCCTCAAATCTGACTGACAAGAATTTCGAACTTAATTCACCCTTCAAGTTTAATCCACCCAAAGCAAAACAAACTTTTATCGACTAAACTTGTTATTCACCAATAAATCCTTTAACACTTAATTTCCCTCACACAATCTATTATCCCAATTAAAGCAACCTTTTTGGCTAACGAAATATATTATTTACCTAGGGCTATATCTTCCTATAATTCTCATTTCATTATATTACTTCCCGAAAAAAAAATCCTTATAAGGTCACTTATCACATGAGTAAGTTTCTCCAAATAATAGATCTATACATTTAGCCCCTTGCAAAAGCTATATATCATTAGTCCTACAAGGAACACACTCATAACCACCATGTTTAACTCCTTATTCATTTAAATATTGAACCATTAATCGCGTTATATTACGATCTTCTTAGGGAAAAACAGCTCTTTGTAACTTATATTTTTCTTAATAATTTATTCACTTAAATGAATAAATTATAAAACTCACAATTAAGTGTTTTAAGCTTTATATTAGCTCACCACACGAATTTTACCACAATAGATGCTCGGAGTATACACATGAGAAATATTTTCAACTCCATAGAGCATTAAACACACACACACACACACACATAATTCCTTATAAATAAGGAACAAACTAAACTCACGAGACAACGCTCGACAACTCGACTAGAAAAGAACATAATGCCAATACCCAACTTGACATTATTCCAAGAATATAGAGAGATTCTTATGAATGGATCTAAGGATTAAGTAACGAAATCAACCCTATTATTCTTAAATCACTATGAGAGATTAAACCCAACTTGACATTTGAATTTTTCAACTTATACGTGACACTTCAATCACTACGTTATGATACGAATTGTAAGGGTCCAAACTAATAGCTCATATTAAATTGACTGACCCACTACTATTATTCTTAACGATCTTATCCTCTTACTTAAGAATAAGGCAAATAAGAGAAATGTCAACCTTCGCATGACATTAAACCTAAGAATGGAGATGTCCTAATGAATGGACCTAAAGAATAGGTAACTGAATCGAAGCTTGCAGAAGTTTGAAACACTTATTATCAAAACTTATACTTTCAAATCTTATATTTAACTTAGTGAAATAATTACCTAGATGGTAAATTCCTTAACTAATGACATGATTATTTCTTTAGAAACCTTACTAAACCAAAAACCATACGTTTAAACTTTATATACTTAACTTAATAAACTAATTATTCATATAATTAGTTTCTTAAACTAGTGATATTATTATTTCTTCATAAACTCTTACAAAAACTCAAAACCACACCTTTAGAATTATCATTTTATAAAAGAAATATAAAAATTAGTATTAGTATTTTAATAACTAAACTATTACTTCTTAAGATTTCTTTTTAGACATTAAGAAACTATTAACCCTAAATTTAGGTTTAACTAGTTGAATTATCAAAATTCTTTTATTACAAAATAATTTGAAATTAGTTTTAAAACAAAATAGTATTGAAAATAATTTCGAAAATTCTCAAACCTAACAATAGGCCAAAAATCTTAAAACCATTGCTCTGATACCACATTTGTAACACCCCCGACTTACGTCGGTAGTGCCACATGCCAGTGACCTCAGACTGTAAAGTCCAAAGCCACCCAAGGCTTTAATCGGAACAACTATACTTAAATGGACATTAAATAATAAAGAGTAAATAGCGGAAGACTTTGTATAAAGAAATTCAATATTTTAATAAAATTCCTCTCATAAATTGAGAAAGATAGTTTTACAAACGGTATTGAAATTACAGCGGAAGACTTTAAGTAAATCTTAATTACATGAACATTTTAACTACATCTTACACTTATTTAGAAAGATTAATCAACACTAGACAACTCTTAAAATACTATTACTTTAAATCTTCAATCTTCGAATGCAAGCCTTCGTCTTCGATTTGTTACTTCAAGGCGTCCGAGACCAACCACTGATGTGCCGTATAGGACGGATGACATCAGCCAACCATACAAGGAAAATGAAAGGTTGGTTAGTCTAATGAAAGACTAAACAAGGGCTCAAATAGAATGGTTCTTGTGATTGCATCTGGTTACTATCATTGTATCTCGAATAAAAACCGATAGACGATATATAACCCGGATACTCTCACTGAAATGAAAGAAGAGGTATGAGACAAGAGAAGACTCCAAAGGAAATGAGTCTTATAGGAATACTTATGTTTGTTTGGGAACATTATATTTCACACAAAGTTTGAAAATGACCTTGACTATTTGGGTCCCCGACCAACCTCATCGCATAATGCGAATCCAGATTGGAAAGAGAACTTACTTTAATACAAGAGTCCGGGCGGGTTCCACGTTGTGCTTCTCGCCCGGGGGTATATTAATTATGTGCAACAAGGCACTTATCTTATTTAAATTCAAAACGTGCATTAACGTTGAAGCTTTTAATTTCACATCTCGCAATGAGATATAGATTGGGAATAAATCCCGAAGATTGAGAATAAATCCCGAAGATTGGCACTAGCTAAGTGCACCACCACCTATATTCGGATAGGGGTAGGTCATGACCAAAAGCATTAGGACAATAATCCTCCTAACGCAAAGTTATAAATAAATGACTAAACCTCGCAAGGAAATAGCGTTTCTACGAATATTCGTGCTAAACTAGCATTTATATGTCCACACCAATGCACAACAAGTCCACACCAATTATAACTAGCACCCTATAATAATATATATATATGGGTCATAGCTAGCATATTATAGAACCTAATAATAAGGTTCAATTAAACACACTATTTATTCACACAAGTTCCCAAACAAGAAAAGAATTATTTATTCCAACTTAATAGCACAACCGATTCATTGGCAATTAAGATAAAAATGGAATAAATATGCAAGAGCGAACCGCCACTTGCCTTGAATCACAGAAGAGGAGCGGTATCGCGGGGATGGTTGTTTCCAAGTAACAACTTGAATCCCTACTCTATTTCCGTTCCAGAAGCGAATCCGAGATGTACCCATATCACAGACAAAATAAATTATAATTAGATAATTTATTTAAAATTGAATTTTGAAGGATATATGTCTCAAAATTGAATTAATACATCTCAAATTAATTCAGTTTTCAAGGCTTAATCGGTAGGATGATTATCTATATGATTAAATATCAATTAATCTTATATTCTAGATAATCTTTTCATACATAAATAAATATCACAATTTATTTATAAATCCACAAAATACCCGATTCGGATTGACGCGTAGGGAAGGTCGCGGTTTTCCGGCTAATGCGGTGGCCGGCGGTGGGTAATCGGAGGCAAGACCTTAGGGCTTTGGAAGCTAACTTCCAGGCGCAAATTTTGGTGGTGATGGAGACTCCGATGGTGGACGGTGGTCGACGAATTTTGGCGATGAACAGGCGCAGCCGAGAACTAGGGTTCTTGAGCTTTGGGGAATTAATTGGATGCCGAAATCTCAATGAATGGTGCCCTATTTATAGGGGTTACAAAGGTCTCGGGGAGGGCTTCTAAATCGTATAAAATGTGACCCAAAATGATCTCGTATTGGCCCCAATATCGTCCAATTTCCATAATGCCAAAACCGAGTACACACTTGCCTTAAATGGAGAAATTCGATCTCATCCTTGATCGTTTCCTTCCGAATCCACTTGGGTTGGACGAGTTTAATCCTACACTAAAAAGCCCTTGGTTTAATTGATCCAAACGAGACCAAATGTAGGCTTGAATCGGACGAAACTGCCATTGGAGGCCACAAAAGAGAGCTCGGCTGGCTGCTGGAGGAGGAAGAAGGAACTTTCCGGAAAATTATGGTCGTGCCCCTCAAGGTTTTGGTTTGTGGCAAAAGTGCCCTCCAACAACTTTTTCTAAATTAATAAAATTGCCCAAATGTTCCCAAACCTTATTATTTTAATAATTCTATGTTTCTAATATTATTTTAGCCCAAAATTAATATTTAGAAAAATTAACTTAGGCTAAAATAAGCTTAACTTAGGTTAAGACAAGCTTAAGTTACAATTCCTATGGCTTTAACCATATTTAAATCCTTTAACAAAATTTGTTAAACTTGATTTAAATATTCTAGGTTAAATTTTATAAGTTTTATTTAAATTTAGGATCAACATAATGTTAACAATAAATTTAGTTAATTCACAGACAAAATAAATTATAATTAGATAATTTATTTAAAATTGAATTTTGAAGGATATATGTCTCAAAATTGAATTAATACATCTCAAATTAATTCAATTTTCAAGGCTTAATCGGTAGGATGATTATCTATATGATTAAATATCAATTAATCATATATTCTAGATAATATTTTCATACATAAATAAATATCACAATTTATTTATAAATCCACAAAATACCCGATTCAGATTGACGCGTAGGGGAGGTCGCGGTTTTCCGGCTAATGCGGTGGCCGACGGTGGGTAATCGGAGGCAAGACCTTAGGGCTTTGGAAGCTAACTTCCAGGCGCAACTTTTGGTGGTGATGGAGACTCCGATGGTGGACGGTGGTCGACGAATTTTGGCGATGAACAGGCGCAGCCGAGAGCTAGGGTTCTTGAGCTTTGGAGAATTAATTGGATGCCGAAATCTCAATGAATGGTGCCCTATTTATATGGGTTGGAAAGGTCTCGGGGAGGACTTCAAAATAGTGTAAAATTTGACCCAAAAAGATCTCGGATTGGCCCCGATATCGTCCAATTTCCATAATGCCAAAACCGAGTACACACTTGCCTTAAATGGAGAAATTCGATCTCATCCTTGATCGATTCCTTCTGAATCCACTTGGGTTGGACGAGTTTAATCCTACACTAAAAAGCCCATGGTTTAATTGATCCAAACGAGCCCAAATGTAGGCTTGAATCGGACGAAACCGCCATTGGAGGCCACAAAAGGGAGCTCGGCTGGCTGCTGGAGGAGGAAGAAGGAACTTTCCGGAAAATTATGGTCGTGCCCCTCAAGGTTTTGGTTTGTGGCAAAAGTGCCCTCCAACAACTTTTCCTAAATTAATAATTTGCCCAAATGTTCCCAAACCTTATTATTTTAATAATTCTATGTTTCTAATATTATTTTAGCCCAAAATTAATATGTAGAAAAATTAACTTAGGCTAAAATAAGCTTAACTTAAGTTAAGACACTCTTAAGTTACAATTCCTATGGCTTTAACCATATTTAAATCCTTTAACAAAAATTGTTAAATTTGATTTAAATATTCTAGGTTAAATTTTATAAGTTTTATTTAAATATAGGATCAACATAATGTTAACAATAAATTTAATTAATTCACAACCTTAAAGTTGTAGAACTTATTTTGAGAATCTTCATTTCATTTCTATTTTTGGAATTATGAAACAAATACCAAAATTTTCTTTATTAGAAATAGAGTTGAGTAAATTACATAAATAGTCTTACCAAAATTAAGGGTTACTACAACTTGAATTGCTAAGTCTTATTGTCTAGCTTCTTTGTCTTTTGATTTTTGTTAAATTACTTGATTGCATGCTAACATCTTATTTGAAACCCAAAACAACTGATTTGATGAATTGAACCCTCATTACAAGCCCACATGATAATCGGTTGTACAACCTTCCACAGCCTTGATTCAGGTAAACGTTCCCTATGATCCTTCTTTGATAAACATTTTTACTGGGAATAATTATCTGAGTTGTATTTTCCCTACCATATGTTTGGATATAGTATACTTTGTGTAAACCCAACTATGAAATATCCAGACAAGCCTCGCAAACACTCTTGGTCTCGGGGGGAACAAAGATCGTTGCTCAGATTAAGGGGGGACAATGTGATTGGAACGTTGAATTTGAATCAGTGGTTGACATTTATTGGGGTGTAGGTGAACGTTGGAACAACTCTCTATGAGATTTGACTGCTCTGTTGCAGGAACGGCAACGCGATAAACGAAGTAAAAGTGGCCGTTATCAGAGGAGAGAGAAACGATATCATGATGGTTTTTTGGCAAGTCGGTTGAGATTTTATTTGGAAAGATTTTATCTTCTAAAGATCTTCTCTTTCCGATATATACTTGTCTTTCCATCACAAGTTCCCCACCGCCATTCTTTCTTGCCTCTCTGCTCTCTCTCAAATATTTGTGCAATCTCTCCAAGTTGGCCAAAGGGATCAAAACTTTGAAAATATGAAAAACTTAGAACAAACAATAACACAAACTAGAAATATTGCATGAATAGTACTTTGCTACAGTGACCTTTAATGAATAGTAACCAATGATACTATTGAAAGTAAGGCGAATAATATGAACTGGGACTATTATTGATAGAAAATTTGCATACAAAGAGAAACTGTACAAAGTAGACTTACTAAGGAGCTGAAGAACACCAAGGCTAAAAACTTAAAAATATGATGGAGAAATATATGGAGAGAGAGAGAGGTTTTTTTTTTTGCGTCCCTTCAACAGACTGAAGGGCTTTGCTATTTAAAGAAAATTAGGATTGACTATTTGGGATCCCCTGTTTGGTAGCCGTACAACTATTCATGTGTACAGTTTAAAAACAAGTGGGAATTACATTTGCTGGAAAGAGCTTTTGGAGTCTTCTGCTTTTGCTAATAGTCATTGTCGGCCATAAGTTTTTGCAGAAAGGACTTTTGTACTCTTCTACTTTTGTTGAAAGTTTTTGTCGGCCATAAACATTTGCTGAAAGTGAATTGATCTCACTGATTGCTTGTACCGACAACTGATTTTGCTGAGACTTGTTTTTGCTGAGTTGGGCCAAAGACTTCTTGCTGGACTTGAATAGATCTTGGGCCAATATTTTGATATGGATTGTTATGCGTAAGGATCTTGAGCAAAATGATCATCAGGATCAAAATCCTCATAGTAGTCTTGATTGGTCGAACTGTTTTGGGCTTCCAGTTCGTCTTCTTGGACTTTGTCAGCCCATGATTTGTTTTTAACTGATTTGGGCTGAACATCTTTGATTATAATGGTCTTGACTTGGTCATTGCTTGATTGGGCTGCACTGGACTGGGCTGCCATTTCTTGATGTTTTTTCCATCTTTGAAATTCTTCCCATTCTTTCTGCTGGGCTACAGCTAATGGTGGTGACTGAGAAGAAGATGCCACTGGAATACCTGTAGGATGAATTGTTTGGGCATTTTGAGGAGTCTGGGTGGTTCTTTTGAGCTGGATAAGGGTTTTGATTTTATCGAGGGAGACTAGGTCTAAGTCGAATTTCTCCCACCATCTGACTTTGTAAAGTCTACAGAGTGATAATGGGAGTGGTGTAGGAAGAATCTGTTTGAGATCGTAGATCCAACAAAAGATCCAAGCTACCCCAGTATTTTTGTGGAATTGGACTGGTTTAATGTATTCTGGCCAGAAACAGTGTTTGCAGAAGTAGTCAAGGGCTAACTTAACTGGATCAGGGTATATTTCAGGGACAGGACCAAAGAGGTTCCACCAAGAGTAAAACCAGATTGGTATTTGATTTGGGCAATCTTTGCAAAAAAAGAAAAACCAAGAGTGGTTAAAGGGTCTGATTAAAAATGCTTTTGACCACGCCAAACGATAGTCATAGTAGGAGTATCCCTTTGGGTAAAAGGGAATAGAGAATTGCTTGTTTGCAGTGGGATCACCCCATTGGTCTCTGGAGATTACTTTGAGGATCTTACACTTAGAAAAAAGTATAAGATTGAGATCTTTCTCATCTTTGGTATGGGAGATTTCTGCAGAATGAGAATCTACCAAAATGAACTCGTAGAATTTTTGTGTTTTAGCTGGTTCAGTAGGGAACCATTGAAAGTCTTTTGAGAAGAGACTCTTGACGAAAGGCTCGAACTCTTTGGGTTCATGAGTCACTAGTTCTTTGGTTAAACATAGTTCTTCAATGGGGGATTGTTTAATGACATATTTATGAAAGACTTTGGACTTTGACTCTTTTTTCTGTGGGGTTTTTGGGCTTGAGGCCTTTGAGAGGATAGGATATTGTGATAGACTTTGGAACTGGTTGTGAACCGGGACTAGTTCACCAGTACCTTTTGTTGGGAGGTAATCTGCTGGGGTTTGCTTCCGAGAGTTTCCTCTCCCCGCCATTTCTGAAAAATAAAAGAATATTGTCAGAAACAGAGATTAGAGGTTAATACCTTGGAGGTCATCATTCTTTTGGCTGCAGATCTGTTACGTTGAAGCCAAATTTTTGCTATGCAAATGTCTAGGTTTTTTGAGTCTTCAGAATCGTAGTCTGTTGCTAAAATTCTTTTGAGATCCAGTAGGCTATTAAAAACACCGCAGGATGCTAAACATTCTTTTTGAAGATCTTGAAAGATTTTGAGATGAGGGAAATGAGACATTTAAATGCTTGATTTTCCCTGCAAAAATTCTCTTGTAAGAAAATCAGGTAAGGAGTTATGTTCTCCTTTAATGAATTCTATTTCGAAATCAAATGCTGAAAGTATGGCTTGCCATCTGGCGAAAATCTGTTTTGAGACAATGTTAAGAACGTCTTTTTGCAAAATTTCTTTTGCCGATTTGCAATCGACTCTAAGGAGAAAAGTTTTGTTGTAAAGATCATCTTGAAATTTAGAAATACAGGCAACAATGGCAAGGATTTCTTTCTTGACAGTGCTGTAATTCTTTTGAGGACCTGTCCAACATCCAGAGTAAAATCTGACTAATTGCTCTGGCTTATTGATATCTAATCTTTGTTTTAAGATGCCACCAAATCCTAGGTCAGAGGCGTCTGTCTCAACTATCATAAAGGCTTTAGGTTGAGGAATGCCTATGCAGGGAAGTTGCTGAACTTTGCTTTTGATAATTCTGACAGCTTTGGTCTGTTCTAGACCCCAAGGAGGAGGATTTTTCTTGAGTCTAAGGAACAGAGGAATGCAAAGTTTCCTAAGGTCAGGGAAGAAGTCCGAGATGTAATTAAGACATCCTAAAAACCTTTGAAGCTGGGTTTTGTCTTTAATTTCATCAGGGAATTTGTTAGCAAATTCAATGCTCCTATGAATGGGTTTGATGGTTTGCTGATGGATATCATGGCCAAGAAATCTGATCTTGGTGTGGAAGAGTTTCATCTTGGTCATAGATAAAACTAAACCATTTTTCTTGATGACGTAAAGAAAGGTATTTAAATGTTTGAAATTATCATCTAAGGATTTGGAGTATATGAGAATGTCGTCGATATAGACAATGAGAAAGTCAGAGTAAGGGTTCAGAATTTCATTCATGATCCTTTGATACTCTGAAGGGGCGTTTTTAAGGCCAAATGGCATGACATTCCATTCATAATGCCCAAAAGGGACTATGAACACAGTTTTGTATTTGTCTGCTTCGGTTATCTGAATCTGCCAGTAACCGCTTTTCATATCGAATTTGGAGAAAATCTTTGCTTCAAAAAGTCTGTTAAGCAGATCTCTTTTATTGGGAATAGGATACCTAATCCATTGAAGAACAGTGTTAAGAGGTTTGTAGTTGATGACCAACCTGGGAACACCTCTTTCTTTTTCTGCTGCATTCATAACATAGAAGGCAGCACAACTCCAAGGAGATTGGGATTTCCTTATAAGCTTTTTGTTTAATAAGGAGTCTATCTCTTTTTTGCAGACTTCAAGTAATTCCTTATTCATTTGAATGGGTCTGGCTTTGGTAGGAATATCCCTCTCGTTGAAAGTCTTTTCATAGGGGAGGGAGACATGGTGTTGTTTGCGATCCCAGAAAGCATTAGGGACTTCAGAGCAAACTTGAATTTTGAAGGATTTTTCAAGATTACTGATTCTAGTTTGTAAATGGGGATAATGAAGTTTCTCTTCGATTTTTAAGGAAGCAATTTCCTCAGTTAAATCTCTGATGAAGGTTTTCTTATGATCGATGAGATTAAGATGTTTCTTGATTGAGACAGATTGAAGAAGATCAAGATCTTTGGTTCTAATAGGATCTAGGAATTTGAAGTCTAACCTTTTCCCCAAGATATCAGCATGGATACCACTTCTAGTGACAGTGAAGGGATAGAGTTGAGTTAGAAAGGGGGTTCCTAGAATGACTTCTTGGGTAAGGTCTCTAACAAGAACAAACGAGTTTGAGAGACAGTAACCATTGCTGCAAATAGAAGCTTCAGGAATTTTGAAGTTTAGTTGCATTTTAACGCCACTTGCGTTAAGGAGTCTTTCATTGGTTTTCTCGAAATACTTGGAAGGTACGAGGCCTTCTCTTATGCAGTTGAGATCAGCTCCGCTGTCGAGAAGAGCGACAGTGTCAAGAATGAAGGTGTTTATTTTGATTCTGATCGGGCAGTACCATTTTTGAAAATTCATTTTTTCAAGGGAAGCAACGAACAGATCATCAGAGTGGTTGTCGGGAGAAGAGTTTCTAGAACTGCTTCTGGATCTATGAGAGGAATGATTACTGCTACTTGATTCAATTCTGGATTCAAGTAGGGTAATTCTGGTTTCAATCTCAAGGTTAATAGGATTTCCGATCCTTACATATTCCTGGAGATCTTTGACTTCTCTTTTGAGTCTGTTAACCTCAGTTTGAAGTTCTTTGGTGGTAACCTGTGTGCCAAGGAGACTGGTGCAAGGTTTGTTCTCAAAGAGTTTCGAAATGCTAAAAGGTTTTTCTAGAGCAGGTTTTTGCTCTTTGAAAATGAGGTCTTTGAGTTTCATGAAATAATCATGCTTGGTCTGAGGGTCAGGAATTTGATTTATGAGGTCAAATAAGGCTTCTTCTCTGTCGGCCTTAGTGATGACATTGCAAAATTGCTGAGGTTGATCATTGTCAGAACTAGAGGAAGTATTATAATCTAGTTCATAGAGACCTTCATTGCTAGAAGAATGATCAGTGTTATTGAGGAGAATTTTTTCTAATTCTCTTTTGAGACTGGGGTTGTCTTTAGCTAACTCGTTGATCCTTTGTTTAAGAGGACAGACGTCAGCTTTGTGACCTGGTTTGCGACACTTGTAACAAATGATCTTTTTGCTAGGGCTGGGCCTGAATCTGGGTTTATAATATTTTTCAGGCTTAGCAGGGTTAGATCTATGTTTTCTAAAGCGTTTAGAAAAGTCATTTTTTCTTTTGAAAGACTTTTCCTTTCTAGCTCTAGATGGAGCTTGGATCTTTTCCATGCCAAAGGCTTCGCAGAAGTTTCCCATTTCTCTTCTGGAGTTACCCTTTTCCCCTCCGTATTTTGCCTGAATTTTTAGTTCAGTGCATAATGCTAATCCTTCTTTTTTGATAAACGCCCCAAGCTGACCATAAGTGATCTCTTTCCATGGAATATCTTCTGTTCCAATGTTTTCTTTGAGCTTGGTTATGATGCGTTTAGCAAATAGAGAAGGTAAGCCAGCAACGAATCTTTCTTTCCAGAAAGGCTCATTACAGTCTGGTCTTTTAAGGACATAGGTTAAAAATACATCTTTGTACCACCTATAGTCGCTTAAGGTTGGGCAACTAAGGTTTGTTAGGGTGAACTTGTTAGCTTCAAGTTCCTCCTTAGGATTGCCGATGAAATACATGCTAATAGCATATATAAGTTGGGCACAAGAGTTTTGCTCTGTGGTGATTCTACCATTGTCATCTTCACTGGAAATAGTTGCCTCTAAAATTTCCATTTTTTGCTGAAGACTAGTAGCGTTATCCCACCAATGTTTTAACTGCCCTGTGAATCCTTGAATTATAAGGCATGCTGCAGTTTTGTCTGTTTGATCATGGGTTCTATAGGCAACCTTGGCCATTCCCATTTCTTGGAGAGTATTTAAAATCTCTCCTTCAGACTTACCATCAATGTTCCATTCGTAGATGGATGTACCACTGTAATTAGTGGTTCTGAACTTGGCTCTTTCTTCATACTGAAGATCTGGAGGAGTAGGTCTATTATAATAATTCATAGTATCAGAGTTGCCAAATATTTTGGTAAAATGTTGAGATCTGTTTCCTCTTCTTCTGAGTCTGTTGATCTCTGGTAATTCTGATTCTATGTGACTGTTCTGTTTATCAGACTCACCTTCAGTACTTGATTCAGTAGTACTGGGGTTATTCTGATCTGTGCAAGAGTTATCATTACAACTGCTTTTGCAAGACGCCTTTAAGCAGTTTAAGTTTGCCGGGTTGATAGGAGTATGGGGTCTAACTCCTGAGCTTGATGCATGGATTGCATCAATTCTTTGAGAAGTTGCGGTTTGGAAAGCATCTATTTTCTGGGAGATTCTTTCAAGCAGGTTCGGAGGATTGAGATTTATGTTTCTCAAAAGATTGCTAGGGATACTTTCGGATTGAAAGTGAGGTTTAGACACATCCCTAGGGAACCTAGGAGATTTACATCCTTTGTCGATTCCCAAGTGAACTTGGTCTATCTGTTCGGCAATGGTATGTAGGATCTGATTAGAGTAGTTGTTTTGATTGTAAATCTTTTTAATATCTCTAAGATTTACAGGGCTATTATCCGCATCAGTTCTACCTTTTTTGAAGGGTTCAGCCTTAATCTCTTCATTCTCGTTACTGAGAATAATTCCTTTGAGAGGAGGATGAACAGAGGTACTAGAGCCCGTTGGAAGAAGTTTCCAGGTTCTAGTGATTCTATTTTGAACTTCTAGATAAGAAAGGTGAAAAGGGTCTTTAATTCCTTTTCTGGACAAGTATATGGAGAACCATTTGAAAAAGAGAATATTAGTCTGAAGTCTATTCATATCTTCATACCATTCTTCTCTAATATGGTTTCTACATTCTTTGTCTATGCTCATGAACCATCTTTTCTTTTTATCATTTTTGGGACTACCAAAGTCTTTTCTAAGGTAATCTTTGTCAATGATAAAATCAGTTTTGGATAAAACATTGATAGAGGAAAAACTGTGTCTATCAATGGAGGTTGGTGAGTGACCACCGGTTGACTCTGTATCGTTTTGAGGGATGATTCTTGGTAAAGGATCTTCATAATTGACACGATCATTTCTGAGATGGTCATTTCTCAAAGATCCCGAAAATTCACTTCTAATAGAATAGAAGGGATCATGGATAGAGTTTCTGCCAGGAATCAAAGGGGGTCTATTGGCAGAATTTTCTCTAGAAGAGTTGAATCTGATGAGAATTCTACCATCGATTTCTTCGATGATCTGAGAAATCTCTTGTTGTTCCATGTTCCTAGGAGGATTGTCGTTGTCGACCTCTAAGGTTTCAGGAATGGTTATGTCTTTCCATTTGATGGTCTTGGGTGTAAAGGTGCAAGACTTTTCCGCTTCTAGTTGAAGAAGAACGGTTTCTCCCTGAGCTAGAGGGGCTAAGCTACACTTAGGGTCTGTTAAGGCGCTCATGAGTTTAAAATGAAGTCTAAAAATAACGGCAAAATTCTTAGTGAATTGTTTACAATTATAGTTTAGCATTTTGATATCTAGGATAAGAATTTGACAAATCCTAGGGTCTGTTAAATCAACCGAGAAGTTTGGAGAACAATTGAAAAACAAAGGACCATTACAAATATTGGACTGGACTAAGGCAAGGATGGAATCCTTGTAAGCGATGAATATGTCGTCTCTCAAGGCTTGGAAGACAGGAGAATCAATTCCTTTTCTATGCAAAGGTTTTAATGCTATTTGAATTAGTCCTATATGCAAAAATCTATAACCTTTTCTTAAGTAACTCTGAATGGTTATAGGATTGAGTAGTCTAAGAGATTGTTGCTCTTTGGTAAGACTAATGGTTTCTTCTTGATGCTTAATGCAATTTGCATGGAACATATCCATAATTCCTGATCTATAAACAGATTGAGGATTGTCTGGGATAGTCCAGTTCTGGATATTGTCTGGGTCTAAGGTATACATGTTCTCATTGCTATGAACGATTTATCCAGAATTGCTACCTGAACCATGCCTAAATAGTCTTCTTGCCATTTCAGTCATGACTATCACTAAAAGGGTTAAAGGTTTACTATAGCTTAAAGGTTTTAATCTAGGGCTCATAACAGTGGGACCATCCACCGGGACCACCTATCATAAAGGCTGACCAAACGGATCTTACGGGACTAAACCAAACACTGTGCCCAGAGACTAGATTAATACTTTAAAATAGTAAAACAGAAACACGATAATGATAATGATGATGAAAAAGTAAGGAGGCTAAAAACACAAGGCTCTGTCATGACCAAAAGCATTAGGACCAAAAGCATTAGGACAATAATCCTCCTAACGCAAAGTTATAAATAAATGACTAAACCTCGCAAGGAAATAGCGTTTCTACGAATACTCGTGCTAACTAGCATTTATATGTCCACACCAATGCACAACAAGTCCACACCAATTATAACTAGCACCCTATAATAATAATATATATATGGGTCATAGCTAGCATATTATAGAACCTAATAATAAGGTTCAATTAAACACACTATTTATTCACACAAGTTCCCAAACAAGAAAAGAATTATTTATTCCAACTTAATAGCACAACCGATTCATTGGCAATTAAGATAAAAATGGAATAAATATGCAAGAGCGAACCGCCACTTGCCTTGAATCACAGAAGAGGAGCGGTATCGCGGGGATGGTTGTTTCCAAGTAACAACTTGAATCCCTACTCTATTTCCGTTCCAGAAGCGAATCCGAGACGTACCCATATCACAGACAAAATAAATTATAATTAGATAATTTATTTAAAATTGAATTTTGAAGGATATATGTCTCAAAATTGAATTAATACATCTCAAATTAATTCAATTTTCAAGGCTTAATCGGTAGGATGATTATCTATATGATTAAATATCAATTAATCATATATTCTAGATAATCTTTTCATACATAAATAAATATCACAATTTATTTATAAATCCACAAAATACCCGATTCGGATTGACGCGTAGGGGAGGTCGCGGTTTTCCGGCTAATGCGGTGGCCGACGGTGGGTAATCGGAGGCAAGACCTTAGGGCTTTGGAAGCTAACTTCCAGGCGCAACTTTTGGTGGTGATGGAGACTCCGATGGTGGACGGTGGTCGACGAATTTTGGCGATGAACAGGCGCAGCCGAGAGCTAGGGTTCTTGAGCTTTGGGGAATTAATTGGATGCCGAAATCTCAATGAATGGTGCCCTATTTATAGGGGTTACAAAGGTCTCGGGGAGGGCTTCTAAATCGTATAAAATGTGACCCAAAATGATCTCGTATTGGCCCCAATATCGTCCAATTTCCATAATGCCAAAACCGAGTACACACTTGCCTTAAATGGAGAAATTCGATCTCATCCTTGATCGTTTCCTTCCGAATCCACTTGGGTTGGACGAGTTTAATCCTACACTAAAAAGCCCTTGGTTTAATTGATCCAAACGAGCCCAAATGTAGGCTTGAATCGGACGAAACTGCCATTGGAGGCCACAAAAGAGAGCTCGGCTGGCTGCTGGAGGAGGAAGAAGGAACTTTCCGGAAAATTATGGTCGTGCCCCTCAAGGTTTTGGTTTGTGGCAAAAGTGCCCTCCAACAACTTTTTCTAAATTAATAAAATTGCCCAAATGTTCCCAAACCTTATTATTTTAATAATTCTATGTTTCTAATATTATTTTAGCCCAAAATTAATATTTAGAAAAATTAACTTAGGCTAAAATAAGCTTAACTTAGGTTAAGACAAGCTTAAGTTACAATTCCTATGGCGCTAACCATATTTAAATCCTTTAACAAAATTTGTTAAACTTGATTTAAATATTCTAGGTTAAATTTTATAAGTTTTATTTAAATTTAGGATCAACATAATGTTAACAATAAATTTAATTAATTCACAGACAAAATAAATTATAATTAGATAATTTATTTAAAATTGAATTTTGAAGGATATATGTCTCAAAATTGAATTAATACATCTCAAATTAATTCAATTTTCAAGGCTTAATCGGTAGGATGATTATCTATATGATTAAATATCAATTAATCATATATTCTAGATAATCTTTTCATACATAAATAAATATCACAATTTATTTATAAATCCACAAAATACCCGATTCAGATTGACGCGTAGGGGAGGTCGCGGTTTTCCGGCTAATGCGGTGGCCGGCGGTGGGTAATCGGAGGCAAGACCTTAGGGCTTTGGAAGCTAACTTCCAGGCGCAACTTTTGGTGGTGATGGAGACTCCGATGGTGGACGGTGGTCGACGAATTTTGGCGATGAACAGGCGCAGCCGAGAGCTAGGGTTCTTGAGCTTTGGAGAATTAATTGGATGCCGAAATCTCAATGAATGGTGCCCTATTTATATGGGTTGGAAAGGTCTCGGGGAGGACTTCGAAATAGTATAAAATTTGACCCGAAAAGATCTCGGATTGGCCCCGATATCGTCCAATTTCCATAATGCCAAAACCGAGTACACACTTGCCTTAAATGGAGAAATTCGATCTCATCCTTGATCGATTCCTTCTGAATCCACTTGGGTTGGACGAGTTTAATCCTACACTAAAAAGCCCATGGTTTAATTGATCCAAACGAGCCCAAATGTAGGCTTGAATCGGACGAAACCGCCATTGGAGGCCACAAAAGGGAGCTCGGCTGGCTGCTGGAGGAGGAAGAAGGAACTTTCCGGAAAATTATGGTCGTGCCCCTCAAGGTTTTGGTTTGTGGCAAAAGTGCCCTCCAACAACTTTTCCTAAATTAATAATTTGCCCAAATGTTCCCAAACCTTATTATTTTAATAATTCTATGTTTCTAATATTATTTTAGCCCAAAATTAATATGTAGAAAAATTAACTTAGGCTAAAATAAGCTTAACTTAAGTTAAGACACTCTTAAGTTACAATTCCTATGGCTTTAACCATATTTAAATCCTTTAACAAAAATTGTTAAATTTGATTTAAATATTCTAGGTTAAATTTTATAAGTTTTATTTAAATATAGGATCAACATAATGTTAACAATAAATTTAATTAATTCACAACCTTAAAGTTGTAGAACTTATTTTGAGAATCTTCATTTCATTTCTATTTTTGGAATTATGAAACAAATACCAAAATTTTCTTTATTAGAAATAGAGTTGAGTAAATTACATAAATAGTCTTACCAAAATTAAGGGTTACTACAACTTGAATTGCTAAGTCTTATTGTCTAGCTTCTTTGTCTTTTGATTTTTGTTAAATTACTTGATTGCATGCTAACATCTTATTTGAAACCCAAAACAACTGATTTGATGAATTGAACCCTCATTACAAGCCCACATGATAATCGGTTGTACAACCTTCCACAGCCTTGATTCAGGTAAACGTTCCCTATGATCCTTCTTTGATAAACATTTTTACTGGGAATAATTATCTGAGTTGTATTTTCCCTACCATATGTTTGGATATAGTATACTTTGTGTAAACCCAACTATGAAATATCCAGACAAGCCTCGCAAACACTCTTGGTCTCAGGGGGAACAAAGATCGTTGCTCAGATTAAGGGGGAACAATGTGATTGGAACGTTGAATTTGAATCAGTGGTTGACATTTATTGGGGTATAGGTGAACGTTGGAACAACTCTCTATGAGATTTTAATGCTCTGTTGCAGGAACGACAATGCGGTAAACGAAGTAAAAGTGGCCGTTATCAGAGGAGAGAGAAACGATATCATGATGGTTTTTTGGCAAGTCGATTGAGATTTTATTTGGAAAGATTTTATCTTCTAAAGATCTTCTCTTTCCGATATATACTTGCCTTTCCATCACAAGTTCCCCACCGCCATTCTTGCTTGCCTCTCTGCTCTCTCTCAAATATTTGTGCAATCTCTCCGAGCTTACTCTCTTCATCCATGGATTCTCCAATCAAGATGCTCCCTACCGACAAGATGTCTGATGTCGAGATGGATGCGTTCATCCTTCGACTGCAACAGGCCAAGGCCGTCCGCACTACACCTTCAACCCATGGCATGCCGGCGTCTGTTCTTGAGGTTGCTCAAGCCGCCGTCCAACAAGTTGTCGATTCCTTCGCTTCTACATCGACACCAACACCAACTCCGCCTCCCTCCGCTCCATCTCCGTTGAAGGCTCAGGATCTCAATCATGTGCTTGCAGTGGTTTGTATGGAGGAACAGCCACATCCTCAACCTATTGAAGAAGAAGAAGTCTCTTCCCCCTCCAAGGATAGAATTGAGGAGGAGGAACAGTCCTTGAAGTCCATTGAGGAGGAACTGGGAGTAAAAGCTGCCCCTTTGGCGCCGCCTCCACCTCGCAAGCGAAAATTAGCTGATCTCACTGCGACTGCTCAGGTTGAGGAAGAAGAGGAGGAAGTTCAGTTCTTGGAGCATCGCATGGCTCCAACTGCGCAGTCGACGCCGTCGAAATCAGGATGTGATGAAACCGCCCCCAGACCGCTAAAGGCACGATTCCGTTCCACTATGCAGATTGAGAAGAAGAAGGCCAAAACTATTGGCAAAGCAAAATTGGAGCTCTCTATTTCTACTACTACTGCTCCAGACTTTTCAGAAGGTAAAAAAATTCTCCCGCCGTTGTTGATTCGTGAAAGTTTCTTTGCTGAACACAATATGGGCGAGATATTGGATCTTCTGCGTTTCCAAGGATGGGAACGACTATGTTCCAACAGGGCAACTGTGAATGAAGTGCAAATGCGAGAGTTCTACCACTACTACCATCTCTCCAAGGCGGATGCTATGTGTGGGTCGACTAAAATCAGTGGTGAAGACCTGTCCTTCACGCCCAAGGTAATCTCCTCGCTCATCTCTGTTCCATTGGGTGATTTCTTTGAGGTTCCAGCGAGTGAGGTCAATGAAGAAAAGTTGACGTGTATGGAACGGTTGTTTGGTTCAACCACTGGGGAGTTGCACACTGAAAGGCTGACGTTGGCTCAGCAAGTGGCTTTCCACATCCTCTCCAGGGCCGTGGCACCTCTCCAAGAGAAGCGCAACACCATCACTCTCTGTGATTTGTTTTTGCTTGACAGATTTATAAGGATAGAGAAGATTGATCTCCCTCGAGTGATTTTGTGCCACATGGAACGGTGCAAGGCAAAGTCCCACTCTTTGGCTTATCCGAGGTTAGTAAAGATGCTGCTGCTTCGCGATGAATCTTACCGCGAAGAAAATGAGGTCTCTCTGGGTAGTGAATTGGATTCAGTGGTTGTGGAGAAGATGAAATTTAAGGGTGATTCGAAGGGAACGAGCACTGTGATTGCGAAGAAAGCTGCTGGCGAAGGAACATCCAAGGGTAGTTCGATTCAGCATCAGATTATGGCTGAGCTTAAACAGCTAAACACCACCATGAACCTGCTCTTGGATCACTTTTTGAGCAAGGATGAAGAAGATGCTGAAGACCCTGAGACTTGAGTGTTCCCTGTCACTATCTAGCCCGTCTGACCCTCTATTCTTGCATTTTAATGTTTTTATGTCTTTTGCGTAGTTGTTCCTTATCTTTTGATGATAGATGTCTAGGTTCCTTAGCTTTGTACTTCTTTCTACTTAATGAATGAAATATTTTGATCATGATTTGCATGCTAGTCAAGACTTTGTGTTATTTCTGTGATGTTTTGATGATGCCAAAAGGGGAAAGTGTGGAAAATGTGAAACCCAATGAAGGGTTGATAACAGAAGCTAGTGCTAAAGAGAATGAAGACGCCACTTAAAGGTAAATCTTGCTATGTAATTTCTGAGGGGGAACTATGTCAATATCTTGATCGTTGTATATGTGTGACTACATGTGATTGACTTCTTACTTGACTGTTTTGAACATGCACATTTTGAAGGAGTTTGTCATCACCAAAAATAGGGAAATTGTTGGAACGATGATGTTCTCTCTAGTTTTGATGATGATAAGCTCAATGGAATTTGATGGTTTTTAGTGTGACTATGAGTTTCAGAAATTATATGAATTAAAGGAACGATGAAAACCATGTGATGAATCAAAACAGAGATTGAAAGGAACAGATAAGTCAACAATGGAACAACGTGCTGGAACAAACAAGAAATGAAGATGCGCGGTTGTGAACATGAAAGGAAGGGAACATCGCCAAGGAACGAAGAGACGCGCGCGCTGTCGCTCTTACAATTTGCCGAATCTCATATTTTTGGAAAGATATCTTGAAGAAACAACTTGGGCCGCAAGAGAAAAGTTGTTGAAGATCTTATTGTTAGAAAAGATAAGAAAAGATTGTATAAGATTATTTTATCTGATTTTCCTTAAGTAAAACTAGGATAAATCATTTAGGATTTCTAGACTATAAGAAAGGAAGTCGTCAACTTCATTTGACAAGCAACTATGACATTTTGACAGAGCTTTGAGCATTCGGTGAAGGAGAAGAACTTACAAGGACAAGACTTTGGTAAGTTGAGTACTTGTTAGGATTTTGATTGTATTAGGTGTTGTTAGGAACGTTACAATAAGAAGTCTAGATATCTAGGGGTAAACTAGATTGAGATACGACTTGCTTGATTGTAATTCCATGATTAATAACACAAGTAGACATTTAAAATCCTACTAGGGAAACCTAGAGGTAGAGGTTTTTCTCAGTCAACTAGTTGGTTGATTGAGTTTTCCTCTCTAAGAAACTTTGTCCGTTATTCTGTTTTCTGTTACAATATTCCGTTGTCCAAGGAACAGTTCTACCGCTCCTTGTACTAACACACTCATTCTACACATACATTTCATTTTCATCGAATTAGACAAACTATACTTCAACTCCAAGCAGTCAGTTGATTTGTGTATCACAGGTTCCAAGGCAGTATCTTCAAATAGTTCCTTCCGTTCTTTTGTAGTGAATCCGCATTTACATAGAATAGCTAGCTTTTTTCTCCACCTTTAGTAAGTTTGAAGTTTCCCCATTTCTACACATAGATATAGAGATGCCATTAAAAAATAGGTAAGCAACCAAAGGTTCAAACAATGATAATAGGTTTAGAGAGAGTATAATGTAATCATACTGATGATATTATTTTTAATTCTAGCAAAGAATTTAGCATTATATATAGATGTATGATTTCTCATGTCATTTTTACTTAACCAACAACATAAGGCATAAGGGTTTCCACTTTGTGAGATTGGTTTGGTGAGTAGCAATTAAGTTGTGTAGATTTATGGGTATGTTTTTCCATATTTAGATCATAGACATGATACTCCAGATTCCAGAAGAACATCCAATGTGCAATATAGGTCTTATAATTAAGTAGGTAAGTGTTTTACACACCTGCATATGCCCCATAAAACACCGTTTAAACTTATTCCAAGGAGTAAGTGATGTCTCAAGAGACATATACAAGTAGGTTAGCATAGTTCTTCAACTTCACATATGAGATATTATATAAGAAATTTATACAAGGGAGAGTTTTCAAATGACTATGATAGTATATTTTCTGCAAAGAGAAATCAGGATGCTCAAAGAATAGTTGACTCATGAATTGTGTAACAAGGGAAAAGCTCATATAGTACTTAATTTGTTTTATCAAATGTTGATTTTGATTTACACATATGGGGAGAGAATAGCTATATATTTTCATATTAAAGTCATGGTACCGCCAAATACTGTAGGTCATTGAGTTGATTATTAATTTTATTAGGTTCTTATAAATCATGATGAGATCTTTACAAGTAAAACCATAGTAATGGTATGATTTAGAGTTTTTAGCACACTGGTGTTGGTATGTGAGACCCCAGTGGTTGAATTTTAGATAATGGGTTGAACACTGGAGTGGAGGTAGCTTGGGAAGCTGCCTTAGTGTGAGTTTTGTTTTGAAATGTAGAGGGATTGTAGAAACTTGGTTGCCATCGGAAAAGGCAGAAACACACACCAAACAAAAAAATCAAGTCAATGACCAGCACCGTCGGCACAAGCTCCTCGCTGAGGGGACAAAAAAATCATCCAACGACGATTAGTCTTTGGAGGTAATCTGTAAGCTTGCGAGCTCGACCACACTCATTGTATAAAGGTGATTTCTAGAGTCCCATCACCCAAATACAAGTGAGCAGCGGAATCACTGGATGAGTGATATCATGCATTTAGACTAGTTTAGGTCACGTTTATTTATGCTAATTTGGTTTATTTTGTTCCTTTTCCTTTTAGTTTTATTTGGTTTTTGTAGATTTGTAGTGTCCGGAGTCTACTCTTGCATCTGTTTCATTTCAGGTTCTTTAGGAGGCGTTTTTGGAGAATGTGAGCTTCAATACGAAGATGTTCGAGTAGTGGGCTCGAAGGGATGATGCCAATGTCAAGTGTGCGGATGACAAGAAGGAGGCGGGACTAAGGAATCAATCTCTCTCGTCTGAAATTCCTGGGCGTTGGTCCAACTTCTACAACTTCGTTCTCCCTGCTCAGGACTCCAAATGCAATGATTTCAACTCGAGGAGTTAGATTTACGAGTCTAGTTTGCCTCCTCAAAATTTCAGACCAAAATAATGAGTGAGCAGAAAGTTATGACAATTCTCCTGAAGTGTCGCAGATGGAGGTGTCGAGACCCGGCCGAGTTTCTGCCCGAGTCAGGAGCCGGCTCAAGAAGCACAGAAGATCAACTGAACACAACTCGGTCGAGACCTGACCGAGTTGTTGCCCGAGTCAGGCTCAGAGAAGACTCAAGAAAATCAACTGGACACAACTCGGCCGTGACCGGGCAGAGTTTCGGACCGAGTCGGGACCCATTCCGTGTTTTGAACTCGTATTTTGACCTGTTTAAACCCGAGTATAAATAGAAGATATTAGGGGGAGAGAGGGGATGACTGGTATTGGGAGTTAGACAGTGAGTGGCATCTACGTTTTCTAACTCTAAAAAACTCTAGGGGAAGATCTTGGAGATTGGCTACATTGAATCGCTTGAGGATTGAATCTCTTTTGAAATACAATTGGTATGTTGTCTCTTTCAATGAGTTTGATTTCTCTTTCTCTCATGTCTAGCTAAACCTCCTTTTCTAGGGTTGGGTGAACCCAATGGTGAATTAGGTAGGTTTGAATGCGGTATAATTGATTGAATGAATATTTGAATGAGATTTGATTCTATCCTAGGATGCTTAATGACCTAATTGATTCGTAATTGGGATTTCTATTTGAATTGGAGACCGAAAGGAGAAATTGATAATAGAAGATTGATGCATGTTAGATCCCTAGGATAGAACTTGAGGATTATTTGTGCGAAAGTGACCTAATCCCTCTTATGGTACTTGACTATCGAATTGATTTTTGGTTGAGTAGATTCCGCGGAGCGCGAAAGCGAATGTTGTTTCTATTTGTTCATTGATCTTTACAGAACTTAATGGACCTTAATGAGATTAGATTTTTGCGAAAGTGACTGCTAGTCGAGTCTAGGTACATGCATTATTCGTCTAAAAAGAGGTAATGTTGACATTAGATAGTGGGTCCTTCAAATGACATTCACATTGAAATCTAATCACATATTGTCTAGAATCTACCGAAACACCATTGTGGGGATCCTAACCTTGGAAGCCTTTTCCCAACTGATAATTCCCTTTTTACTTGACATTTGTTACCATTGAAATCGAATCGCAAACCTTTCTTATTTACGACTTAGTCTATTAGTTGATCTGGCAATTGGTACTACTACATAGTCCCTGAGTTCGACACCTTGGTACTACAACCGAACCCGTACACTTGCGGGGTAGGATTTGGACCTATCAATGAGAGGATGCTTGGGTTGAGCATGAGCTGAGGTTACCAATGGGTTGAACACCGGGAATTACGAGCCACGAGCTAAGCCAAAGTTAGGGTTGTGCGAGTAGAGACTACAAGTTTACCCCTACATGCTATTGAGTATCTTGGGAGTTGGGACGATGGTCCGTTCACTCGATTATATCTACTTTATCCTGAAGTAGAACATAAAGTTGGGATCTTATGGAAAGGGGGTTTGTGGTGTAAAGTGAGGAGCGTCCAAGGTTGTTGGATCAAGTTAATCAAATGACTGATATTACTCACATGTTTTAACATAGAAGGTGACATACTTATAATTATTGCTATTTTTTATTTCCTTTCCCGATTTTACCCCTGTTTGTTTTCTCCTCTTCTTGCTTCGTCCTGCATCTCTCCTCTCGATTCCGCCATTGTCAGCCGCATTCTTGCTTCGTTTTTTCATTCCCATCACGATAGATCAAGGTATATGTGTTCTATCTTTTTGATTTATTCCTTTAATCGTTGCAATTGATTCGTGTACGAACTTCCATTCGGTTTAATGTTTTGTTTTGTTCAATCTTCGTTCTCCTCGCTCGTTGATTTTAGGGTTTGGCCAATTTATGTGTTTTGTTCTTCGTTCAACATAATTACTCCATCTATTGTGTCTTGCCACTGTGTGAATTCAATTTCTGGATCCTTTTGCTATTGCGTGAATCAGATGTGGCTATTTTAGCTTTCATTCTGTATTTTAGGTGTTTCTGTGTTTTTTGGTATATGCACTTATCATTACCTAATTCGTTAGTTGTGCACTTTTCTTGTTATTTTTTTAGTGTTATCGTATCATCATTGTACTTCCTTAGTGCTTTTTCAATCGAAATCTGTCATATTTGTGCATTTTGGAAGAAGTTGTTATTCTTGCACCAATTTTGCCTTATTTATGCACTTTCACCTATTGTACATATATTTTCAGCTCAGGCTTCTTCTTCCTCTGTTGTTAATTTTTGTTGTGTTAAATGTTGTGGGAGGTGGCGGTGTTGATTGTTTTTTCATTGAACTATGTGATTCAATTGTCACAAGAAGGTATGAAATCTTGCATCGGTCAAACATTTGCAACATTTGAGGAAGGTATGGATTTCTACAAGCGTTATACGGCGGAATGTGATTTTGATGTGCGCAATGGTTGCTCCCACAAGGATAATAAGGATCATATTGTGTTTTTGAAATACTTGGTTTGTAATAGGGAAGACTATAAACTTGGTCAAAATAAACTTAGTGGATGCTTCAGGTTTTCAAACAGGGTTGGTTGTAATGTGAAATCATTTTTCAGATTCGTTGGAAGGTCTAGTTATATAGTGAAATCATTTAAAGAACGTCATACACATCGGTTTGTTGATAACCCTTATATGCGGTTCATGAAAACCAATAGAAATTTGGACCTTCGTCATAAGAAGTTTGTGTTGAATTTCTCAAGAGCTAATGTAGGTCATGTTAAGTGTTGTAGATTGTACAAGAAAATTGTCAGTGACTATGGAAACATTGGTGATTTTGTAGTTCGTTTTAAAAACTTTAGGCAAGACTTGTTGGCATAGTTTTGGTCTCTTGTTTGATTTTGCTCAAAATTTAAAATTCCTTTAAATCCTATTAGCTCAAAAGGTAGAGCAATGTGCTTAGTGCACATGATGTGAGTTCGAATCTCACATAGGTTGTAAGAGTAAAATCATGTTGTACACAGACAATGCCGAATAATGTTTTAAGAGCTTATTTATGCACTTTTTGGTAACTATTTATGCACTATTACATACAATACATGCACTTTCATAGACAGTATAGTAATACAACATTCAACTTATACAGGATCTTGACACTACCAATCTTTGTCTCATGGATGAACATTATGATTGTTTCTACCTTCCTCTATGAAACGTCTATGATCACCAAGTGGATTTGCAAAAAGCCTTCCATTTCCTCTACTTCGAGAATAAGGAGGTGAATAGTCACGACGGACAAGAGAATCACAACAACTCCACCACCATATCCTCGACCCGAATGCAAATCTACATGATGATCAAACTTAGGATTGTATATGTGATCAACATTTCTATGACGTGTAGGAGAGCCATACACTACACATGTTTTGTATCCTAGAAGAAGTAAAGAGAACACAAAAAAGACAGAGAGAGCATGTAATGTTGAGAGAAAAACATACCCAAGATGACATAATTTTCACTTTTTTCACTAGATGCCAAAATATGAGATGTAGAGATAAACAAATTTTAAATGCTCTACGTACTTTTTCCATCATGGTTTTATGATACAATTACCATACATAGAGAGTTTCCTCCTTAGTAGATTTTGACAAAAATGTCAAACAAACATCTCAAACAACATTGGACCACGTCGAAAATCGACGATGTTTCCAATTCACAGGATCTACACAAATAAGGTTGATCCAATTACCTCGCAACCATGAAAGTCGTTGTAATGAATCCATACACTGCCCCCATTTCTTCAATTATATGCTATTTAGTGTGGAGCATAATGTTATTAGATTTTACAATTGATCGCCTGATCTGTATATTGATTTTATTATTTTGATATAAAAAAAGATATAATTAAAATATTACATACAAGACATGCACTTTTATACACTGATTTATCAAAAGCGTGATTTGTAGCCTATGAGGGATTCGAATCCACAACCATGTTTATCAACACAATGCTCTACCATTTGAGCTAATAGGCTATGAAAAAAGATTATTTAGACCTACATAACTTTATACAAAACACATTCAAACTTGAATAGAAGCATTTATCACAAAATTAGTCAAGAATTCATCAAATCACTTAATTTTGCACATTAAATAGCAAACAATATTATACACTTCAAGGACTAAAGTATGCACATTTAATATCACGACATGCACTTCAGGCACTTAGATATGCACACTTAATATGAAGACATGCACTTTTAAGCTTTTGATTATGCACATCTAATAGCAAGACATCACTATGCACTTTGGATGCTTAAGCATGCACATCTAATATCAATACATGCACGTATGTATTCTTAGGACATAAACCTGTTAGAAAAAGACATGACTTTAGTTTTTGCAGTAGGTTTTGCACTTATTTCACAACTAATCTACACTTTTTTTTGAATGAAAGGTTATAAATTCATTCATGGTAAGTAAAGTAAACTTACAAAATCCTAGGCAGCCCTAGGTATTACAAGGATCCATCCTAATCCCAACTCTCTCTAACCAAGATCTTGTCTCTCTATTAGTTTTGCTCCATCTAGCTCTAGTATAATTTTTAACATGATTGATAATCATCAAGGTACAATCCTGAGTTGTAACATGCTTATCCTTAAAAAACAACGAGATTCCTGCATCTCCAAGTATAGTAAATGATTTCCATGATACTGCACATCCAGAAGGCGAACCTCAAAGTGTTTTTCCTCTTCAAATTCCTCATGCAGTTAATCCAGTCTTGTATGTCTACATGCCTTCTTCCAATTTTCCCCCAAGTCAAAACTGAATGCATCACCTCTGAAGTGTAAGAGCACTAGAACCAGAGATGTTCAGCAGTTTCTTGTTCCTGTAAGCAAAGCGAGCACATATCATCATGTAAAATGCCCATGCTCTTTAGCTTGGTCTTGGTGTAAATACCTCCTTGAATTGCCATCCAGCACATGAAAGAAGTTCTGGGAGTAATGAGCTTGCCCCAAAGCCAAAAGTTCCAGTCAGTGTAGTTGCCTCTGTGCCTCAACTCAACATAGATAGATTTCCAATCATATTTTCCTCCTCTTGACATAATAACAGGAGTCTGTCTAGAATTGAAGTGCTGCAAGATTTCATCTCTGACATTGAGCAGGGTGATCCAGATTGCACTATCAGTGCTTTTCCTTCTAATGTCCCAGAAGTTGCCTAGTATGTTCATCTTATTCCTTCCCCAATTGTGCCATATAGAGTCAGAATCAGTGAGAAGGTCATGGATTAATTCACAGACTGCTGCTTTGTTCCAGGAGAGGATTTCCTTGAGTCCCAGACCTCCTTCCTCTCTTGGTCTACACACTTTGCTCCATGCAATGGGCGTCTTCCTCCCTTCACTGCATCCACTCCACAGAAAGTTCCTCATCAAGGCAGTGATAAGTTTGATGATCTTTTTGGGAATGATAAAGACCTTGCACCAATATTTAAGTACCCCATAGAGTACAGCTTTGACCAGTTGTAATATCCTCGATGCCCAACAACTGACTTTAGACTTGATTTTGGAAACCAAGGGCTTGAAATCTTCAGCCAAATCTTTTCTACTGCATAGAGGCACACCCAAATAGGTAATAGGAAGTTCACCCTTGCTCATGTTGAGCAGCTCTGTTGCAGCAGAAACCAGAGGTTCAGCCATGCCAGCAAAGTAGGCAGTAGATTTGTTGTTGTTTATACTCAATCTAGAGCAGTTGCAAAACACATCAAGGGCTTGCTTGATCAGCAGAAGAGTGTTATAACTGCCATGCGAAAACAGGAAAAGATCATCTGCAAAGCAAAGGTGAGTGATGCCAATTCTGTTGCATTGAGGATGGTATTTGAAATTTCTATCTTTGCTCTTCAACTTAAGCAGTATTGAGAGATACTCCATGATGAAAACAAAGAGGTAGGGTGCCAGCGGATCTCCTTGTCGAAGGCCCCGTTTGCTCTTGATAAACCCCACCAATTCCCCTTCCATACTGATAGTAAAAGAGCTGCTAGTGACACATTCCTTGATCTAATTAATCATGCGAGGGTGGAGCCCAAAGTCAAGTAGAATCTGAAAAAGGAAGTGCCAGTTGACTGTGTCATAAGCTTTCGTGAGATCAATTTTTAAGGCACTTTTGGGACTGGTATATTTCCTGCTGTAACCCTTAGTGAGCTCTTGACAGATAGCAATATTGTGCCTGATGGATCTCCCTTTAATGAATGCTCCTTGAGTGTTATCAATATTTTTGGGAAGGACAGACTGAAGCCTGGATACAATGAGCTTAGAGATGACCTTGTACATAACTGAGCAGCAAGCAATGGGCCTATAGTCGTGGATAGTGCTAGGTTTAGGGTAAAATTTAGTTGAACTTCCCCAACATAGGGCTTGAATTTATAGGCACACGAACAAGGGAAAAATAGCATAAAACTTAATTTAAGCAGGTTAAAGTTAGCATGTGAGCAGATCCATAATTTATAGGCACACAAGAGCGCGCAAGCATGCAAGTACTGAACTAAAAATGTAGAGGGATTGTAGAAACTTGGTTTCCATTGGAAAAGGCAGAAACACACACCAAACAAAAGCGAAATAACCCAACACAGGACTACCCAACCCTCACTCACCCGTCCAAACCAAGTCAAAGACCAGCACCGTCGGCACAAGCTCCATTGAGGCTCCTCGCTGCGCTCCAAAAGCAAGGGGACAAAAAAATCATCCAACGACGATTAGTCTTTGGAGGTAACCTATAAGCTTGCGAGCTCGACCACATTCATTGTATAAAGGTGATTTCTGGAGTCCCATCACCCAAATACAAGTGAACATCGGAATCACTGGATGAGAGGATGCTTGGGTTGAGCATGAGCTGAGGCTACCAATGGTTTGAACACCGGGAATTATGAGCCACGAGCTAAGCGAAAGTTAGGGTTGTGCGAGTAGAGAGCGTTTGGGTTGGGCGTACAACTACAAGTTTACCCCTACATGCTATTGAGTATCTTGGGAGTTGGGCCGATGGTCCGTTCACTCGATTAGAACCATTAGGTCTATTACCCAATATGTAATAAGCTTTAGAAACAATGAGGACCATTGCCCCATTGTTTAGATTATACTTGATTTTTACCCCCCTTAATAGTTTCTTTGCAAATTACCCCCCTTATATACCTCTTTCTCTTTCTCTCTCCTCCCCCTATTTTAGTTAAAAAAAAAAACGTTTGGCTCTCTCCTCCCTCCTCTCCCCATCCCCGATTAACTGTCATCGTCTCCGAGCTTTCTGAATCCATTGTATTCGTCTCTCTCTCTCTCTCTCTCTCTCTCTCTCTCTCTCTCTCTCTCTCTCTCTCTCTCTCTCTCTCTCTCTCTCTCTCTCTCTCTCTCTCTCTCTCTCTCTCTCTCTCTCTCTCTCTCTCTCTCTCTCTCTCTCTCTCTCTCTCCGCCGTTAGTTTGGTTGCTCGTTTCTGTTCTCCTTCGTACTTCGTCGTTGCTCTGTTGCTTTCGTAAGTCTTCTGCTTCATTTTCGTTGATTTTCGTAGTTTCTAGGGTTTGTTGTTGTAGATTTATGTTTGTTTGTTTCGTTTTTACTTGTTTGTATATGTTGTTGTAGATGTTGTGATTTTCTTGATTGTTTCTGCATATGTTGTGATTTTTCTCGTAATTAAGTAGTTATTTGTGATAGTATACAACTGTCACGAAATAATGTTTTTATGAGATTTATCGTTGACAGTAGTATTAGTGTGGTGAGAATGTTATTTGCATGTGTCATTACAATATTAGTTGTGTGATGGCAGTGCTTTACATGTTTTGATTACACATGTGTGATGACAGTGTTTTTCATTTTGATAATTTGATGACAATGTTTTTGATGTTTGACTACTTATCAATATGTGTGATGACAGTAGTAGTAGTGTTGTGACAGTGTTATTCAAGTGTGATTACACACTAGTTTGTGTGATGACAGTAGCAGTACTGTGGTGGCAATGTTTTTAATTTTGATTACACACTAGTTTGTGTGATGACAGTAGCATTAAATGGTGACAGTGTTTTTTAAGTGTTTAAACATTAGTATATGTGATTTGCGTTATTTTGATACAACTGTCACAATATTTTTGTTGATCACAGTTTTCTAATGTCATCAACAATACACTGCCATCACTAATTGACTACTCATTAATGTGTGATGACAGTAGTAGTAGTAGTGTGATGACAATGTTTATGAGGTTTGACTACTCATTAATATGTGTGATGACAGTAGTAGTAGTGTGGTGACAATGTTTATGAGGTTTGACTACTAATTTAAGATGTGTGATGATAGTAGTAGTAGTGTGGTGACAGTGTTATTCGAGTGTGATTACACACTAGTTTGTGTGATGACAGTAGCAGTTAAATGGTGACAGTGTTTCTTAAGTATTTACACTTTAGTATGTGTGATTTGTAGTAGTAATAATGCGATGACAATATTTTGTAAGTGTTTATGTTCTTGTTTACTTGTTAGTATTGATGACAATATATATGTAATGACATTTTTAATGACAATGTTTATGTTCTTGTTTGCTTGTTAATTTGATGACAATGTTTATGAGGTTTGACTACTCATTAATATGTGCGATGTCAGTAGCAATAGTGTGGTGACAGTGTTATTCAAGTGTGATTACACACTAATTTGTGTGATGACAACTTTTATTTTCTTTTTATCTGTTGACAAGCCATGGCTGCAAGCCAATGTAGGTTTATTGTTCAAAAAGAGCTTCATGCTCCATGCAAATGAAACTATTACACGCGTATGGAAGTGATTAAACAAATTAAGGACATTATGCTCGCGTCTGATTTCATGCCTCTCTGTGATGGCCCTCTTGGCGCTATTATTACATGGGGAGATATTTTGAAGTTATGTGCTCAGTTGGTCCATTACTTCCTTCTCCATGAGGTAGAAACTGAAAAGACCCATGAAATGTGGTTTAACATTGACGGTAACATATGTCGCTTCTCCATCGCTGAATTTGCTGCAGTCACTGGGTTGAATTATGGTGAAATGTCAGATTATGAGCTTCTTGATGCTGACATGGAGGAGTACCTTGGGTCAGATCCATGTGCAATAAATGATTTGATTGATCGGTTTGCTATTGAGCCTGATTGTGAGAAGAAGATGAATCTTGCACATTTGCTTGTTGTTGAGACGGTTTTGTTGCCTCAATGCCATACTACTGTTACAGATGAGTACTTCAAACTCTCAACTGATTTAGAGCAGTTTTCTAGATACCCTTGGGGTAGGGTAGCGTATTCACTGACCCTAGAGTACCTTAGGAAGGTGAGTAGGACATTACGTGAACAAAAAAGCTTAGCAAAGTTTGATGAAAGGATTGGTTACAATTTGTATGAGTTTCCTATTGCTTTCCAGGTACAGTTTATGTTATTTTTACATGGTTTCTGTCTCGTTTATATTTACTATTCTATTAATTGTTTATATTTCCTTGATGACATGTATGGATTTTAGAGTTATTCCCACAACTTCGCCTTGTTGTGAGTTGTGCGAGTTTCGGTAATAAAAGCATTCCATACTGTACACAGTGGTACATCTTAAATCCGAAGAATGTATGGTATCATTCCATTTGTAACTTCATCAAAGAAAATAAATTGGTATGCTTTTTTTTGTTTCCCAATTAATTTATGATTGTTCACCGTTTCTAACTGTCAACAAATATTGATTAAGTTATTATGTGTGACAGTTTATAACTCTCATCTAATTACCATCATGTTTTTATTGATGACAGTTTGTAACTATCATTAAGTCATTCAATGACAATTTTTAATTGTCACCAATGTAATTTTGATGTTAGTTTTTGATTGTCATCAATTATTATTGATGAAAACTGATAAGTATCAATAAGTTATGGGTTGTATTATTGATGACTACTTGTAAGTATGAAGAAGTTTTGGGTTGTCATCAATTATTATTGATGACAACTGGTAAGTATCAAGAAGTTACTGTCTGTCATCAATTATTATTGATGACAATTGGTAAGTATCTAGAAGTTATTGATTGTCATCAATTATTATTGATGACAACTGGTAAGTATCAAGAAGTTATTGATTGTCATGAATTGGTGACAGTTTCTTACTTTCATGTAACTGCCATCAAAGTTTTACTAAGTATCAAGAAGTTATAAATTGTCATCAATTGGTGACATTTTATTACTTTCATGTAATTGTCATCAAAATGTTTTTAAGCTATATTTGATGATAGTTTTCTTATCTTTATGCAACTGTCATCAATCTTGGTCAATGACAGTTGCTGGTGACAGTTGTCACGTGTCTCAAAGATAAAAATGATGATATTTTTATTCTTATTGTTTTCATTTTATTTGACGTGTTTGCAGATTTGTAAATATCCTCCATATGAAGAGCATGAAAGGTTTCGCAGCTTGTGTTTCCAAGATGAAAGTGAAGATGCCTTTTACGATGAGTTGTCTGAACGTATGATTTATCTTTCAAAGGAGCAGCATGTGAAAGAAGATGATGTGGTTCTTGATGTTGTTGTGGCTCCAAGAAAAGAAGAAAAACAAGTTGGCTCAAAGAGGAAGAAAGTTGTTGTTGCTGAGATTAAGTGTGCTCCAAGAGCAAGGGCTCGCAAGGGTGAGGACAAGAAGGTTGTCCAGGAGAAGGAGAAAAATGTGTACTAAAGGCGGCCAACTGCTAAGGTCGTTGTGAAGCATGTACCAAAAGACAAAGAAGCTTCAAAGGTTGTGAAGGATGTAACCGACAATGATAAAGCTGGTTGTGCATAATAAAAATGATGACGTTTTGTCAAAGGTTGATAAAATCATTGAGGATTTACATAAGTCATTTGAGGCTGAAAAACAGGCAGAGGTTGTGTTTGAGAAGGATGGTGATGTGGTTGATTCTGATAGTGAAAAAACTGTCAGCACTGATATGGATATGCCTACAACATGCAACGAGGCTGGAGGTGAGTGTGAAGTTGGGAATGAGAATGTGAATAATATGCCAGAATTGTCCAAGGGGGCAAATGACGAGCCACAGTGGGCAAAGGAGATAAAGGAGCAATTAGTTGCTATCTTTGGTATTATTAAAGAGCTTGAGTGTAAGGTTGATAATAATTGTCTGCAAATGTGTAATTTCTCCAAGAGGTTGTACGACATCGAGAGTGTGATCAAAGCTAGTCATTCATCTCCATTGAATGATGACAATAAAGATAAGGAGTTTGAGGAAGGTTTGCATCATGGTGGCATCAGTGATTCTCAAACAAACATTGGAAATGAGATGAATGATGTTGATGAACCACTTGTTTCCAATTTGAAAGTTTTGGATAAGGCTTGTGTGTTGATGTCTATCATCGAGAATAAGTTGTTGACAATATAAAGGATAAGTCTCATAATGATGAAACCCTTGAGGCAGTTGACACTCTTATGTCCTAGATGGCAAAGCTGCACAAGAAGCATTTGAGGTGGAAGATGTTGTTTTGAATGATGATTCAAAAGAGGAGGTATATGAGACACATGGTGCTAATGCCGATATGACTGAAGTTGCAAAAGAAGTAAGTGTGGAGGCATATGAGACAAATGGTGGTAATGTCAATGTGAAGGAAGCAGTTGAACCTATTGTTCTGAATGCTGACACTTTTGACTCCCAAGGAAAAATAGTTATGGGAGGATTGAGCGAAAATGAAGAAGCATATAATGACAATGAAAATCTAAGGAAGTCCACAAGGGCGACAACAATCAATGCTCATTTGACCTCACCATTTACCGTTGGAAAGAAGAGACAAGTGTTGCCTCAAAGACCTGCTTATTCCTTCTACGAGTATGATGACCATAGAGAGTTCTATGATTGGTTTCGTAGCAGGTTTGTTGATATTGTATTTTTACTTGCCACTTTAACTGTTTGTTGACAGTTGTTTACTTGCTGACAGTGTTACATTCTTTGCTTTATTTGTAATTTTGTTTTAGTATCATGTTAATAGTTGGTGACAATTTGAACTTTCATAACTTTCTTTCTTATCTGGGATTTTTTTATCTCTTATTGTAAACTGATGATCGTATTTTGCAAGTGTGATGACAATTTTATCTTTTGTTGACAGTTTGACATCTCGATGACTTTTTTAATTTACATTCATAACTTTTTACCTTCTTTTGCTTTTTTATCCTTAGTGTAATGTGATGACAGTTTTTGGCAAGTGTGTGACAAATTTATATTTTGTTGACAGTTTAACATCTCGATGACTTCTTATTTTACATTCATAACTTTCTAGCTTCCTTTGTTTTTTTGTCTCTTATTCTAATGTGATGACAGTGTTTTTCAAGTGTGATGACAGTTTGATATTTTGTTGACAATTTAACATCTGATGGCTTTTTAATTTACATTCATAACTTTCTAGCTTCCTTTGCTTTTTTTTTGTCTTTTAGTGTTATGTGATGATAGTGTTTTGCAAGTGTGATGACATTTTGATCTTTTGTTGACAGTTTAACATCTTGATGAATTTTTTTAATTTGCATTCATTACTTTTTGTTTTTTTTTTGTCTTTAGGTCACAGTCGGTGATGATGATTTGAACTTGCTTATTCTCTATTGTTTTACTACTTGATGTCAGTTTTATCATTTTGATGACTTTTTGATTTATATTCATAACTTTCTAGCTTCTTTTGCTTTTTTTTGTCATTAGTATATTGTGATGACAATATTTATTCAAGTGTGATGACAATTTGATCTTTTGTTGATAGTTTAGCATCTTGATGGCTTTTATTATTTACAGTCATCACTTTCTCGTTTCTTGGGCTTGTTTTGTTGTTATGGGAGTGGTGACATTTGGTGATGATTTGAACTTGCTACTTCTTTGTTTTTGTACAATTTCAATTGTATATATTTGAATGATGACATTTTTATCATGTTCCTTTTTTTACTTTATTTTTGAATGATGTTGACATTTTTTTTTTGTTTTAGTGATACCAAGGCTACCGTCCCCGGCTATAATATTCCTCTGGACAAGGACTTCTTCAAAAAACATGTATACAAGAATAATTGGCTTGGCGATGTCGTAAGTATTTATTTTTTGCTTTTCTAAAACATATTTTTAATTTCTGAATCTGATTGCATTTTTTTATTATGTAAACCAACATATTTCAAAAGCTTTATATCATATGAGGAAGCGTGTTGCCCAAGAACCTGAAGCTTTCAAGGGAATAACCATTATGGATTGGATTTGGTTTAGTAAATTCAATGATGCCATGCTACAACGCTTAAACAATGGTGGTGATGAATATTTAAACTCCTACCTTGAGTATTTCACTGGTATGTATCCTAAACAATACGAAAAGTCATGGTTTGATAGTGTTACCAAGGTATACAACCCGTTTAACTTTCTTGAGAAGCATTGGGTGGGTTTACAGATTGATTTGGCTAAACATCATGTGAGGCCGTGAGGGTGCTGGACTCAAACATCAATCTAGTCAGTGATGCCAAAATTGCAGAATTATTATGACCTTTATCTGCCATGCTGCCTATTTTGATGAAGAAATCAAACCAATTTTCACACCTTGGATCATTTGATGAGGATTTTACCGTGAGTAGAGATGTAACTCTTCCCCAAGATACTCCAGGGTAAAGTTTTTATTTTATCTTTTCATTTTGTATTACATGTTTTCTAATTTTTTGTTTATGGTTTGTAATGATATGAATTGTGGATGCAATTGACAGATGCAATTTGTCCTTATATTTTTTCTTGTTTATTTTGACAGAGGCAATTGTGGAGTTTATACCATCAAATATATTGAAGCTTTTGCATTTGGTGGTAATCTCGATGATTTGGATGATCAACGTATCAAGGCACATAGAAAAAAAGTAAGCATTGACTTGTTCAAGCATACTTGGATTTTCAAGTCATTGCCTCCTACAAAGAAGAAGGAATAATTTGTAACTGTGATTGTGTCTTTGGGATTCTATGTTATGTAAAACATTTAGTCGATTACCTTTTTGTGTTGATGTTACTGTTGAACAAATTATCGTTTATGTGTAAATCTTTGGATCATTGTGACCGTGTTCTTACGTTTTGATGACAGTTTGTACAATTGATTTGTAATGATATTATGCTGATGATAGTTTAACCGCTTTTCAAGTGAATACAATTTCTAATTTTTTATTACAACAATGTATTTGTGTTTTTGTGTATGTTTGATGTTAATGTCAACTTTTATAATAGTTTACAACTCTGTTATAATGCTGATGACACTTTGTACAATTTGATGACAGTATATCACTTTAATAACACTGGTGCATGAAACATTCAAAACTGTCATCAAAACATTTGTCTTATGGATGACAGTTTGCTTGATGGCAGTTTGCAATTTCATTTTTTTCATGTTTTGATAACTGTCAACAAAATTCATTTTCTTTTGTTAGTGTGATCATTTTCTAATTTACATTCATAAGTTTCTAGCTTCTTTTGCTTTTTTGTCCTTAGTGTAATGTGATGACAGTTTTTGGCAAGTGTGATGTCAGTTTTATATTTTGTCAACAACATTCATTTTCTCGATGACTTTTTTAATTTACATTCATAACTTTCTACCTTCTTTTGCTTTTTGTCCTTAGTGTAATGTGATGACAACTTTTGGAAAGTGTGATGACAATTTTATATTTTGTTGACAGTTTAACATCTCGATGACTTCTTATTGTGATCATTTTGATAACTGTCAACAACATTCATTTTCTTTTGTTAGTGTGGTCATTTTCTAATTGTTAAATGTCATCAATATTTTGTTTGATGACATAATCTTTCTGTGTTGATGACATTGTTATTAATGTTGACAAGCTACTCTAAACTGTGTATGACTGTTTGATAACTATCATCGTTACTTCCATGTGTTCTATATGACAATTTGATAACCAATATACAAAAACATACGTAGATCTGTCATGATTACACTGTTCTTGATTCCATTATAACTGTCAACAACAATTTAAATTATTGATGACAAAATATAAATTTTATTTCTGTTGACACTGTTATTATAGTCTGGATGATGAGAATTAATATATATGACACTTCCTTGTCTATGAGAATTAATATTTATGAAATCTAATCAAAAGTGATCCAAGCATTTGTCCATTGTAAAGTTAAATGAAACATCAAAAGTAAACAATACTTTTTTGTATGTAAAAAGCATATGGAAAGTATTTAATAAGCATTATGTATTATTCCACTTGCAATACATCACATCTTGTTCTTGCTGAGTTGTGTTTGCATGAAGTCTTGTTGTGTCTAGTACGTCCATAATTGTTGCACTTGATTGGCCTCCTAAATGATTTCTTGCGGGCAGTGTTTGTGAATTCACCTATGGAAGGCAACCTCCTTTTTCTTGGCCTTCCAGTCTTCCTCCTCACAAATGGTGGACAACATTCTATGTCAAGTACATCCTCAGGGATAATATAGTCTGGTTCTCTAGGCACCAGATATATGGTTTCTTTGTACGCTGTATACCAAGACTGATATTGATAGTACTTACTAACAAAATCAGTTATGTTCCACTTTTTCTTTTGAATTGCAGCGATTGCATGTGCGCATGGCATGTGATCCACATCAAACACTTTGCAGCTACATTTTTTTGTCTGCAAATCAACGACACCGTAGAAGTTGCCACCAAGTACTTGAAACTGAACTGAGTTCAGCATTTTTACATCATATCTCTTTGACAACGTATATCTCTTCTCTAGTATTTTTGCCACATTTGGTGTTAATTTGTTCACACCTTTTTCTGTCTTTTCCCGCCGCTCATTAAACCATTTGGATAGCAAATCTCTGATGTACTCTAGGAGGGAAATAATCTGGTACGACCGAGCCTCTTTAAGTACTGCGTTTAATGTTTCCGAATTAATCGTAGTCATAATATTGTATCTGTCTCCCTTGTAATGTGCTCTAGACCATTTCTCAAAATTTGCTTCGTGTAGGTACCTTCCCATCTCTGCATTGATGTTGCAAATTTTCTAAAAAATTTCCTCAAATTCCCTCATGGTGTAACTGTAAGCAACCTTTGTAAACAACCTATGTACCCCATGATACGATCAATCCCCATGGAGCAAGACCGATCTAGATTCGGATCGTTGTTCTTCCCAAGCAAACACTCGTTCTTCGCGTTCTTCGTGTTCTTGGCCTTCTTCAAGAACTCCTTCAAGGGAAACAACATTATGTTCCCCTTTCTTGAGTATTTCGGATTCAACCTTGGTGGTTGAGAGGCGGTGGGATTCAACGTGATGAATGTAACACCCCCAAAACTTAACCCTTTTGGAAAGGTATTACCGCCAGTGACCCCAGTGTTCCTTACCGAGATCACCCAAGGCTTTACCAAATAAATACAATTTATGAAATGCAATTGATACACAAAGATTAAGCATTAAATTCCAAAACATAACATTGTCGAGGAAATAAGAGTTACGGGATTACAACCCAATCCCGAATAGGTCAAAACATAGTTTAAACCCAACACAGCGGAAGACTAAGAAAGTAAGTTACAATCAGAGTTATTGTCCAAAGGATCATAACCTGATTAAAGAAATAATTAAAACATTCAAAAACCACCGCCGACTCCATAGTCCTTCTAATCTTCTGAGCTACTTCTTAACTGATGTGCCGAATCGAACGGATGACACCAGCCAACCATGCAAGGGAAAATATTGGTTGGTTAGTCTAACTGAATAGACTAGCAAGGGTACAAAGCAGACTGGTTCGAAGCAGTCATATTAGGTTAGACTCATCGCTTCTCGGATAATAACCGATAACGGTAGTCAACCATCATATTCCTACTGGAATAAACAAGAGATATGCACAAGAGAAGATTCTGGAAGACTGAATCTTCACAGAAATCGACTCGAAAGAAGAGTCCAACAGAAATGAGTCTTTAAGGAAGCAATGACAAATCTGGAAAGTTACAGAATCATTCAACCATGATTTAAAACTGACTGAGATGCTTCGGTTCATGACCAACCTCATCGCCTACAGCGAATCCAGATTGGAAAGAGAACGTACTACATTCGAGTCAAGACGAGTTTTCCTAGCTGCACTGAACTTAGCTACACTACTCGCCCAAGGTGTATTAATTATGTGCGTCAAGGTAGCACTTATCTGATTTATGTTTCAAAAACACACATCACGTTATAGACTTTTACATGTGTACCCCACCAATGGGACGACACATCTTAGTATACGTTTCGTCGAGAGTGACGTATACCGAAAGGTTTGTGACACCAGCTAAGTGTCCTGTCTCTACACACATGTGTAAGAGACCGATCATGATCATAGAATAGTACCAGATGGGGACGAGCCATCCCGATACCAGATTATAAAGAAACGACTGGACAGAGTCCGAGTAACGTTCCTATCTAACAGTGCTAACTAAACAGTTACAACACCACAACATTTACAGGATAAATCCATATAAAGGCCCGAAAGGCGATCACAGATAATAGCGTTGTTCTAACAGATATACAACCTATTATATGATTTTCAAAATAGTTTATCAAAACCGTTTCCAGACAAACAGAATATTCATTCCAAATTAATTACTCAGATAAACTACTGATAATTAATGTAAATATCGAACGAAAGAGCAAGAGCGAACCGCCACTTGCCTTACTCCGCAGAATAGTCTAAAGACGTCACTGGATTCCGGGCTCGACACGGTATAGTTCCGACAGCACAACACCCTTCGAGTCGACCCATAAAATGAACCCTAAGTTAGATCCGACATAAACAGTACGAATCTAAACACGGCGAAAGAACACGAAAGGAAAGACGCCACGACGACAACCGACCAAGCCAAAGCAACGAAGGCGTTCTGGGCACTGGCGGCGGTCGCCGTTCTTGGCGACGGTCTCCGTGAAGAACACGGCGGTCGCCGTTAAGAACACGGCCGACTGAAACGAGAGAAAACTCACCCCAAAACACGAGCGGTTTGGCCTCCTTCGACTTGCTTTGGCTTCTAACCTCCAAGGCTAACCAAAAGCTTCACAAAGGCACTCTGGAAACACACCAAGGCAACACCGGCGAGACCTTCGAATTCCGGCGAAAACACAACTCCGACGAGAGGCAAATTTGGCAGCGATTCGGGGTTGTAGATGACCCAAAACCCATGCCCAAGCTCACCTATTTATAGGCAAACCCCAAGGAGTGAGCTGCAAACCCTCAGACGCGGCAAACGACGCAACGGCGCACCTCGAACGATGCCGGCGACCATCGGGCAAAGCCCACTGGACAATCACGGCGGTCGCCGTATTTTTGCCTGCGGCGGGCACGCGGCGGTCGCCGTAAATGCGGCGGTCGCCGTTGCTAGGCCTGTCGCGGCCAGCTAGAAGCTGACACGTTGACCTCTCGGGCCCAACCACGGCGGTCGCCGTTTTCCCCTTTTCCCGCCCATTCGGCTTTGAACGAGCTTGACGATAAACCGGGATAAAAATTATCGTACGCGAATGACAATTTAAAATTCAAGGCACCTTGTCTGTATATTATTTCACTGAGAAAAATATTACAGATATAGAGCACATTACAGAATGTCTCAAGCTACCTGAATTAAATCCGACGTACACAACGGGTACTCGGGAAAATTCCATAATTCCCAAAATAACCTTACAAAAAATACGGGGTATCACATCTCCTCCCCCTTACAAGAAGTTTCGACCCCGAAACTTAGGTCGAGAATAACTCGGGAAAACGCCTGAGCATATCCGACTCGGTTTCCTACGTCTCCCAAGTAACTTCTTCGGTCCCTGACTTGGACCACAACACTCGTACCAAAGGTACGATCTTGTTGCGCAAATGCTTCTCCCGACGCTCCAAAATGCGCACGGGCAACTCTTCATAAGTACCATTAGCTTGAATCTCGATGTCTTCATAACTAAGCACATGAGACTCATCTGGCACATACTTTCTGAGTAAAGACACGTGGAACACGTTATGCACCGGGTGAGCCGATGGTGGCAACGCCAAACGGTACGCTAGAGATCCCACTCTATCCAAAATCTCGAATGGTCCCACGTAGTGAGGGTTAAGCTTCCCACGCTTACCAAATCTGAAAACTCCTTTGGAAGGCGACACCTTGACAAAAACCTTGTCACCGACCTCGAACTCGACAGTCCTGTGCTTCCGATCTGCGTAGGACTTTTGTCGACTCTGAGCGGTCAACATCCTTTGTCTGATCAAAGCAATGTCTGAAGCCGTCCTTTCGACCAACTCTGGTCCAAGCAGAATTTTGTCGGCATTATCGTCCCAACAAATCGGAGATCTGCATCTGCGACCATACAAAGCTTCAAACGGAGCCATCTTGATTGTAGCATGCCAGCTATTGTTGTATGTGAACTCAATCAGACTCAAGCTGTCCTCCCAGCTAGTCGGACGATCGAGCACACAAGCTCTAAGCATATCCTCCAGAGTCTGGATGGTCCTTTCAGACTGACCATCTGTCTGAGGATGAAACGATGTACTGAACCTCAACTCGGTCCCCATAGCCTTATGAAGTTCCTTCCAGAATCTTGACATGAAACGGCCATCTCGGTCCGATACAATGGTCTTAGGAATGTCATGTAAGCGGACAATCTCCTTCTGGTAAACTTCGGCTAGCTTCTGGGTTTCCCATGTGGTCTTGATGGCTATGAAATGAGCACTCTTCGTAAGCCTATCCACAATTACCCAGATAGCATCTCTCTGACCTCGAGTCTTTGGTAGCCCAGTGACGAAGTCCATGGAAATGTCCTCCCATTTCCATTCTGGTACGGGGAGAGGTAGCATCTCACCACCTGGTCTGCGGTGTTCGATCTTGACTTTTTGGCAAGTTAAGCACTTTGCCACAAAGTCTGCTATGTCCCACTTCATGTTTGGCCACCAAAACTTCTTCATGAGATCCTTGTACATCTTGCTAGAGCCAGGATGCACAGAATAAACAGATGAATGAGCTTCTCTCATCACCAACTGACGAAGACCTTCTGTGTCAGGCACACAGATCCGATCCTGAAACCAAAGTGATCCATCATCCTGAACCATAAAACTGGGAGCTTTCCCATCCATCACTTCACTGCTTAACTTTACCAAGATGATGTCATCGACTTGCTTTTCTTTGATTTGATCCAGCAGTGTAGCCTGAATTTCCATCATACTCAGGTACCCTCTACGCTGGTCATACAAGACTTCAATGCCGCATGACTCTTGGTTTAGCTTGTTTTGAGCAGTAAGCAACGCAACCACAGTCTCGTGCGTTGTCTTCCGGCTTAGCGCATCAGCTACTACATTAGCCTTGCCCGGATGATACAACAACTCCATGTCGTAGACCTTGAGCAAATCTAGCCAGCGGCGTTGTCTCATATTTAACTCCTTCTGAGTAAATATATACTTGAGACTTTTGTGGTCGGTGAAGACTTGGCATCTTATACCGTAGAGGTAATGCCTCCAAATCTTCAGCGCAAAGACAACCGCTGCTAACTCAAGATCGTGGGTCGGATAGTTTTCTTCGTAAGTCTTGAGTTGTCTAGATGCGTAAGCAATGACTTTGCCTCTTTGCATCAAAACACAACCAAGACCACACTTGGAAGCATCACTATAGACCACATAATCGTCATTCCCCTCTGGGAGTGCTAACACGGGTGTCGAGGTCAACCGTCGCTTCAACTCCTGGAAACTGACCTCGCACTTGTCATTCCAGACAAACTTCTTGTGGACTTTGCGGAGTAGATTGGTCATAGGTAGAGCGATCTTTGAAAATCCTTCTACGAACCTTCTATAATACCCGGCAAGTCCAAGAAAACTGCGTACCTCTTTCACGCTCTGGGGCTGTGTCCACTTAGCCACATCTTCAATCTTTTGGGGATCAACCATAACCCCATTTTTATTGATCACGTGGCCTAAGAAAGCCACTTCCTTCACCCAGAATTCACATTTAGACAATTTAGCATAAAGCTGATGTTGTCTAAGGATCGACAAGGAAATCCGTAGATGTTCCTCGTGGACTTCTTCATTCGGAGAATAGATCAAGATGTCGTCTATGAAGACCACCACGAACTTATTCAAGTACTGGTGAAAACATCGGTTCATCAAATCCATAAAGACAGCTGGAGCATTTGTAAGCCCAAAAGGCATCACTACGAACTCGTAATGATCATATCTGGTCCTAAACGCAGTTCTAGGAATGTCCTGCTCCCGAATCCTGAGTTGATGATATCCAGATCTTAAGTCGATCTTGGAGAACACCTTTGCTCCTTGCAACTGGTCCAACAAGTCATCAATCCTAGGCAAAGGATACTTGTTTTTGATCGTCACCTTGTTCAACTCTCGATAGTCGATACAAAGTCGGAACGATCCGTCCTTCTTTTTGACGAGAAAAACTGGGGCACCCCACGGCGATGCACTCGGTCTGACATAACCTTTATCGAGAAGATCTTCAAGTTGATTCTTCAATTCTTGCATCTCAACCGGAGCCATCCGATACGGTAATTTGGAAATCGGCGCCGTACCAGGCTCGAGATCAATTGAAAACTCTACGTCATGAATCGGGGGTAATCCAGGAATTTCTTCCGGAAAGACATCCGAAAATTCCCTAACTACAGGAATATCAAGAACCTCAGGTCCATCCCCCTCGGGCGAATCCAAGTAGCAAAGGTACCCGACACATCCTTGTCGTAGTAGCTTAAACGCAGTCATCGCATTGATCAGCTTGCCGTTATCAGCGTCATTTCGACCTTTGAACTTGCACACGAATTGGCCCCCGGATGACACCGTCACCGTTCTTGAACTGAAGTCGATCACCGCCTTGTGACGCGTCAGCCAATCCATACCGAGAATAATGTCGTATGGAGCCATGGCTATGCAAATTAAATCTGCCTCGAATTCCTTACCCTGAATGGTAATCGGAAAGTCGGACAAATGCTTGGTTCCCACCAAACGTTCTCCATTAGGAAGATTAACGACGAAAGGGTCGCACGAATCATTGCACACTAAGTCTAACTTGCTAACACAGTTATCCGAAATAAAGGAATGCGTAGCACCAGAATCAAACAGAATGCACACTGAAGTAGAGTGAAGGTATAGAGTACCTTGAGCAATCGGAGCGTTGGGTCCATCTGCCTCACGCATCTCGTACAAGCGTTGGCCTTGACTTCTAGAAACAGCTGGGGCCTTTCCCCTGTTCTGAGCAGTCGTCTGCATTGAAGGGCTAGGAGTCTCGGCAGGCTTAAACCTAGGTCGGTTGCTCTGATGAACTGACCCTTGCTGCGACTCTACTCCCTTTTGCTTCCCCTACTTGCAGAACTTTTGCAGATGACCATCACGTCCACACCCAAAGCATGGCCTCCTCTCCTTTCGACACTCAGTGCTCTTGTGCCCAGCAGTACCGCAGTTATAACACTGAACTGAACTCCTGGTATGCCCTGACTGCTGAGTCGATCCCCCTTGCATCATCTCCGTCTTAGCTCGGCCGGACCTGGCGAAGTTAGACGGTGGCGCAGGGCGCTTAAAACCACCTCCCTGGTTCTGATTCTGCATCGACTTCTGTCGGTTGCGCCTCTTGGTCGACTCCTCGAGAGTTACCTCCAGCTTATAGGCACAATCCACATACTGCTCCAAGGTAGAGCATGTGTGGTGCACCATTAATGGCTTGATATCCGGGTTCATCCACTCGTGGAAGTACCAGATCTTTTGAGCCTCGCTGGTGATCTCGGCAGTGGCGTACTGTAGAAGATGGTTGCACTTTGATGCCAACTCGGTCACTCTCAGACCATCAGTCTGAGGGTATAAGAACTCTTTATGCTTCTCCTCTCTCATAGCACGAGAGAAAAAGCGATCAACCATCTTGGTCTTGAACATCGACCAAGTCAACACTGGGCTCTCAGCCAAACCAGTGCTCTCCCACCACTCGCTAGCCTCCTCCTTCAGCTGAAGAGATGCGATATGGACCTTCTCGGCCTCCGTACACTCCACGTTCCTGAACAACCTCTCCATATGGGAGAACCAATGAGTCACTGCCACTGGCTCCCCTTTCCCGTTATAGCAGTCGGGTCTCATGGAAGTAATGGTCTTAAGAGCGCGACCATAGCTGTCCCTCGTCCTAACGGCAGTCTCCTGAATCACAGGGTTTCTGGGTTCCACAATATCAGGAACCGCTGCATGAATAGGCACTTCTTGTGCTTGAGGCGCACTTGGTCTCAAGACATTTGTAATAGCCCGCATCACGATCCCACGGATCGCCTCAACAGCTGCAGCGTCAAACAGCATCGGCGCCTGGGTCTGATCCTGACCTTCATGCCTCTGCTGGACGCGAGACTCAGACTCGTGTTCATCCTGAACACCTCTTCCTGCTGGTCTGGGGTTTTGGCTAGTCCCAGCACCGGCTCGAGTCGAGTTTCTCGTACTTCTTGGGTTCACCATCTGTTTACCGATCCAATTCCAAGCATTCAATACATTAATATTATGCAACATACTTATGCAATATATCAATGTAAATAAATCACTCAGAATAGATCAACTTTGCATTTTATAGATGAACCTTCGAATTCTTACACAAGTTACACATAAGTTTATCATTCGAGCGTTAGGACAACATTGCTCGAAGATATAAGTGTTTCTCAAAGTACTTGCCGCAATACTGAAATATTACACAAAGTACAACTTGGAAAACTAAGAAACGAACTACTACGATAGGCAACGCCACTCCTCCTCAAGGCGTTCCAAAACGTCTCCCATACGACTGGCTACTCGTGCATAGTCTCTTCGGGCTAGGCTCACCATCGAGCTCTGGCGATGGGTTTCGCACCCTGCTTGACCCTGAAGCACATAGTCCTAGCTCAGTCATGGTAAAGTATGGGTCGTCCATGACTGGTCCTCCTATTCCAGCCCTCCCCTGGGTACTGGCGATCAGCTCATCCCTCTGACACTGCTGTTCTGCGGAGATTACCTCGCTCTGGCGGAGAATCTCCTGCAGCTCGGATTCCGACCTCCATCTCCTTGGAGTAGGGATAAGCTGAGATTCGCTGTCACTTCTCCCAATACCATACTCGGTATACAGTGCCTCCCAATCAGCTTCTGACATGGGTGCATACTCTGGCACTGGTGACAATTCTGTACCGGGCTCCTGATTCTGCCCTCCAAGGTCCAACTCTGGATCCTCTTCTGGATCATCCTCTATGGGATCCTCATCCTCGGGATCATCCTCGATGGGATCCTCATCCTCGGGATCATCCTCGATGGGATCCTCATCCTCAGAATCATCCTCGATCATCTCCTCGTCCTTGACAGGATCTTGCTCAAGCATCTCCTCTTCCTCCTCCTCGTACTCGATCTCCTCGGGAATTGGTCCCAGCAGAAAGTCGTCTTGGTAAACCCCTTGTTCATACCTTGACAACTCGTCTTCCTGCTCCCATTCCCGTACTCCCTCCACCCTTAGTGGCGGCACAGGTACAGGTCTAGGGACCATAACATTCCTGGCTACGAGGACAACCGACTCGGGGAGAATGTGCTTGACGTCTTCGGGTGGGCTACTCGGGCCTCCAACCTCGAAACATCGCTGAGGTAACGGAAAATCTAGCCTCGGCTGATCCGACTTGGCGTCTTCCGACCCCCTACCAATAGAAAAGCAGACACCCATCCTATCGAACAATAAGGAAGGAATTAGTCTTTCTAGACATAGAAGCAAGCTTACTATATCAGACTATAAAGAAGACATGACTATGAACGGTGTTTTTAAATTCTTTTCAGAATGAAAATTCAGAGCCCTCTTAAAGCATTTTCAAAAACGGATAAATGATTTATAAAATCCCAAACCCGTTTTAAAAACGTTTGGCTCTGATACCACAACTGTAACACCCCCAAAACTTAACCCTTTTGGAAAGGTATTACCGCCAGTGACCCCAGTGTTCCTTACCGAGATCACCCAAGGCTTTACCAAATAAATACAATTTATGAAATGCAATTGATACATAAAGATTAAGCATTAAATTCCAAAACATAACATTGTTGAGGAAATAAGAGTTACGGGATTACAACCCAATCCCGAATAGGTCAAAACATAGTTTAAACCCAACACAGCGGAAGACTAAGAAAGTAAGTTACAATCGGAGTTATTGTCCAAAGGATCATAACCTGATTAAAGAAATAATTAAAACATTCAAAAACCAGCGCTGACTCCATAGTCCTTCTAATCTTCTGAGCTACTTCTTAACTGATGTGCCGAATCGAACGGATGACACCAGCCAACCATACAAGGGAAAATATTGGTTGGTTAGTCTAACTGAATAGACTAGCAAGGGTACAAAGCAGACTGGTTCGAAGCAGTCATATTATGTTAGACTCATCGCTTCTCGGATAATAACTGATAACGGTAGTCAACCATCATATTCCTACTGGAATAAACAAGAGATATGCACAAGAGAAGATTCTGGAAGACTGAATCTTCACAGAAATCGACTCGAAAGAAGACTCCAACAGAAATGAGTCTTTAAGGAAGCAATGACAAATCTGGAAAGTTACAGAATCATTCAACCATGATTTAAAACTGACTAAGATGCTTCGGTTCACGACCAACCTCATCGCCTACAGCGAATCCAGATTGGAAAGAGAACGTACTACATTCGAGTCAAGACGAGTTTTCCTAGCTGCACTGAACTTAGCTGCACTACTCGCCCAAGGTGTATTAATTATGTGCGTCAAGGTAGCACTTATCTGATTTATGTTTCAAAAACACACATCACGTTATAGACTTTTACATGTGTACCCCACCAATGGGATGACACATCTTAGTATACGTTTCGTCGAGAGTGACGTATACCGAAAGGTTTGTGACACCAGCTAAGTGTCCTGTCTCTACACACATGTGTAAGAGACCGATCATGATCATAGAATAGTACCAGATGGGGACGAGCCATCCCGATACCAGATTATAAAGAAACGACTGGACAGAGTCCGAGTAACGTTCCTATCTAACAGTGCTAACTAAACAGTTACAGCACCACAACATTTACAGGATAAATCCACATAAAGGCCCGAAAGGCGATCACAGATAATAGCGTTGTTCTAACAGATATACAACCTATTATATGATTTTCAAAACAGTTTATCAAAACCGTTTCCAGACAAACAGAATATTCATTCCAAATTAATTACTCAGATAAACTACTGATAATTAATGTAAATATGGAACGAAAGAGCAAGAGCGAACCGCCACTTGCCTTACTCCGCAGAATAGTCTAAAGACGTCACTGGATTCTGGGCTCGACACGGTATAGTTCCGACAGCACAACACCCTTCGAGTCGACCCATAAAAGGAACCCTAAGTTAGATCCGACATAAACAGTACGAATCTAAACACGGCGAAAGAACACGAAAGGAAAGACGCCACGACGACAACCGACCAAGCCAAAGCCACGAAGGCATTCTGGGCACTGGCGGCGGTCACCGTATTCATCATGGCGGTCGCCATGAAGAACACGGCGGTCGCCGTGAAGAACACGACGGTCGCCGTTAAGAACACGGCCGACTGAAACGAGAGAAAACTCACCCCAAAACACGAGCGGTTTGGCCTCCTTCGACTTGCTTTGGCTTCTAACCTCCAAGGCTAACCAAAAGCTTCACAAAGGCACTCTGGAAACACACCAAGGCAACACCGGCGAGACCTTCGAATTCCGGCGAAAACACAACTCCGGCTAGAGGCGAATTTGGCAGCGATTCGGGGTTGTAGATGACCCAAAACCCATGCCCAAGCTCACCTATTTATAGGCAAACCCCAAGGAGTGAGCTGCAAACCCTCAGACGCGGCAAACGACGTAATGGCGCGCCTCGAACGACGCCGGCGACCATCGGGCAAAGCCCACTGGACAATCACGGCGGTCGTCGTATTTTTGCCTGCGACGGGCACGCGGCGGTCGCCGTAAATGCGGCGGTCGCCGTTGCTAGGCCTATCGCGGCCAGCTAGAAGCTGACACATTGACCTCTCGGGCCCAACCACGGCGGTCGCCGTTTCTGAACGGCGATCGCCGTTTTCCCCTTTTCCCGCCCATTCAGCTTTGAACGAGCTTGACGATAAACCGGGATAAAAATTATCGTACGCGAACGACAATTTAAAATTCAAGGCACCTTGTCTGTATATTATTTCACTGAGAAAAATATTACAGATATAGAGCACATTACAGAATATCTCAAGCTACCTGAATTAAATCCGACGTACACAACGGGTACTCGGGAAAATTCCATAATTCCCAAAATAACCTTACAAAGCCCATGCAACACAATTGGTAACAAGTGGGCGTTAGGCCGCTTGTTAAAGCGTGAGGTCTCGTGTTCGAGACTCACGAACAACCTCCCAACCATGGGGATTTGGTTGGGGTACATGGGCTGCGGCCCATGGATAGAGAAATGGCTGACCCAATAAGGTCGAAGCCCCTCTCATTCAAAGTGTACTTTTATGTAATACCCACACCACATTGGGCCGGCCCATCACAGGGCTGCAGCCCATACACCCCAACCCTTCCTTGTTGGCTCCAAGCCCCAAGGCCCAGCCATTTAATCAAGAGGTTGTTGGGAGCGCTCGAACACGAGACATCTCCCCTTTATCCACTCCCCACAAGGAGTGAATACCAATTGTGCTGCAGCACAATTGGTATTCACTCCTTGTGGGGAGTGGATAAAGGGGAGAGGTCTCGTGTTCGAGCGCTCCCAACAACCTCTTGATTAAATGGCTGGGCCTTGGGGCTTGGAGCCAACAAGGAAGGGTTGGGGTGTATGGGCTGCAGCCCTGTGATGGGCCGGCCCAATGTGGTATGGGTATTACAATGAATACCCGAAGGTGGTGGAAGGAGGCCAACGTTATGGCTCCTTAGATAACTTTGAGAAAAGGCTAGAAAGCCTTCAAGAGAGATATAGGTGAGCTGAGGGATAAACTAGGAGTGACTCTCAACTATGTTTATCAAAACTCAACTTGAAGATTTCAATGAGAGTTCTAGGGTATTTATAGAAAAAAAAAACAAGGGAAAACTAGGGTTGAAGAGGAAACCCTAATGGGCTTGGGCCTAAGACATCAAGGCACAATCCATTACATCATTCTAAAAATGGAAATACAAATCATAACTAGCAAAGCAATAAATAGCAAGCGGGACCACAACCAAGGTGAGCATGCCAACGGAACGTGGCCCATGAAACGATGGCACCAAGAGCACGCACGCCAGAGTGGTGCAGCCCAAAAATAGAACAACTTGGAAGCCTGCGTCAGAGAAGACGCCCTTCACTCGGCGCCATGGGGGATGCCATGGACGCGCAAACCAGAGATGCGCTAGACCAAGGTCACTGTCCATCATTCTCCCCTTCTTAAATACGAATCGTCCTCGATTCATGCGCATAGGGCTGAGGGAGAACGAAGGAAACATATTGACGCGCCTCCCTTTCTTAAAGACAAAGTTGGAGTGTGGGAGGGCGCTAATCATGCGAGTGAGTTGATGGTGTTGTTGAACGAACAAGATGTAGGTGCCTTGCTCCCCTTCTTGGACCGAGCATACCTCCCTAGGGTCGAAAGGTGACGGGGATAAAGATGCACAAGCAAATGTCGTTGATTAGCCTTATCAAAATAAATTATCCTAACAAACCTACTAAACAAAGTATAGCAGACAAGTAAGGGTCGAATCCCACAGAGAAGGTATGATGTAATATGCAATCGTGAATGACAAGTAACAAGCAACTGGGGGTTTTTTAGTCAAGAGAACGAAGCAAACAAGCATGCAGATTGAGTAAAATCGAGAGAATAATATAAGGGGAAGTAGTCCTGTTAGAGCAAAATCCACAGTACAAAGATAAAGTTTGATCCCTGAAATCTATTCAATCCAAGTTCAATTATTTATCCTTATAGTCGTTCCCACCTTAATCGTAAGTACTATTGATTCTCACAGTTGTCAATAGACTTATCACTATGCCAATGATAAAGTATAACTGATTCTCACAGTTGTCAGCGTACTTTAGCACCAACACAGCAATAGCGATGCACACAAGGATTTAGGATACATGCAAGTAGAAAGACGTACAAGTAATCACTCCCCTACTTAACATGCAATTGATTCTCACACACAAGTGTACGCTCGGAACCCCTATACGCACAAACGTGTTTGCCACTAGATATGCACTCGGAACCCCTATATGCAATCCTAGCAATTGATAACAAGCATTCAACCTAGGTGATCAGGCTAAGAAGAACAACTAGAAATCGTAGACGTGGTAAGCAAGAGAATCAATCCAACAATTATAAGGATAAGAACAAGGAATAGAAATCTCACAAACACATCAAAGTACTGCATCAATCGTCTAACAGAACAAAGGAAAGTTAGTTCTCCATCAAAGGGGATGAAAAACTATAATATGAAATAACGATCAAAAGTAGTTCGATAACAAGATGTGTCTAAGTGTTCACAGACTAGCTTGGAGGCTGTGGAACATTAGGTTAAATAGAGTTAACCTAAAGCCCAAGATCACAAAACCAATCCAAAAGGAAACAAATAAAATAACAAAGTATGAAATAGAAATAAAAGGAAATAAATATAATCTGGCGCGAGGCAATAAACACGTCCACCGCGGGGCGGTAAAGATCCACCGCGGGGCTTCTGCTCTCCACCGCTGGGCGGTGGCCTCCTCTCACGTGGGGCTTCATCATCACTGGGAGTCATCACCGCGGGGCATCACTGCTAACGCGGGGCGGTAAACTCCAGACTTCAACTCTCATCTTCTTCTCTTCTCCAGCTGCTCTCCAAATACTACCAAGTGTTGGTAGCCTTCTCCATAGATGTTCCAGCAGCTCCATCTCCATCTCTAAGCTCCAACTAAGCTGCCAATCCTTGGATTTCTTCACTTCTCTCCATAATATCTGGATCGCAGACTTAGCACTAAAACAACTCCAAAACTCCTCCAAATCATGCTAATAGATGCTAGAAAAGGTGTATGAAATAACACCTATCAAAAGGGCAGCATAGGTGGCCCGGGATAGCTTTGCAAATGGTGTTGGCTACGTAGCACTCCATGTTGGTATGGTTGCGCTCAGAGATCTCCGTGACGAGCTCAGCGCATCGGCCTGACTTCAACTTGTCCATGTGATGGGATGGCTTCGGTGTAGCAACCGTCATTAGCAAAAGGTCTGGAGGCACGACTGGTGCAAAGTCCTTGATCACCTGTACAATATGGGGCAACAATGGGGGTAAATCAATCAAGACTTTGACAATTGAAAAACACGCAATTGGGGAAGCAAGTAAACACAAGGAATATCCCTTTGAAATTGGTTGAACATTGTCGTAGTGGAGGAAGGATGTCAGACCAGGCGTGTAGCGGGTGATGGTCCTCATGCCGACCATGGCTACATTGTCGTCGTCAGCTGGAAGCACGTCGGTCTCGTTGGTCTGAGGCACAACGCATGTCTTGGGCATATATGTGGTGCTAACGGGCGCGGAAATGAGCGGTACAGTACGCTCTGAGTCTTGAGTGGCTCGGAGAGCAGCGATCTCGGTGCACAACTCAACGATACTAGGAAGAAGCGATGTGGTGTCCTCAGAGGGAGTATGAACCAGTTCAGGTCTTTGGTGGTCGCCAGTAAAACGTCATGTCATCACATAAGCCAACTGGTCCCACGTAGAAATGGGAAGTAAACAGCGCTCTGCACGCCCTTGTTTGATCCGATACCACCATGGACGAGCGTCGTGCGTGAAGTAGGATGTTGCCACCTAAACCTTTTCGTAATCCATGTAGGGAAAGTGGCGTAAGGCAAAGGCCGTGTTACGGAGCGAATCATGACATGTGGCGTAGTCACTTACACCGTCAAAGGGCTCGATGTACAAATGAGGCACACGGCGGGGACTTTCGGTTGGAGCTCTCTGGCTACGGTCATAGTGGCGGCCAGGGTCATGAACGCGGCGTGTAAGGTTGTAATTGATACCATGGCGCGCTGCACGTAGGTCATGCTCCGTGCGGTGAGATGGGGCGCGCCTAGAGTAGTTGTCAGCCACATTCAAGGGTTGGGGTGCCATCTCAATTGTACCTATGCGAAACATGACTAAGCGGGAATCAAAGCAATCAAAGGCAAGAGAACCTAACGACAAACCAAGTCCTTGTCACAAACGACCCAAAATTTGGCACTCAAGGGCCGAGAACTTTGGGCAAGTGTGAGGCGGATTGGGCTTGACGTAAGGCTAGAAGCAAATGAAGTAGCAAGCAATGATTCACACAAGTGTCGTGATGCACAAAGCGTCAACAATGATTTTCACGTGTTAGAAGTAATTCTTCTTGAAAGATAGCAAGACAAATCAAACCTTTTACACGCGTTGCAATTTAGACAATGGAATGAAAGGAAATGGAAACCTTGCGCCAAGCGAGGGATCTTTACCCTTTTGTGTCTATGGCGAGCCTTTTGCAAGACTTTTTTTTCTTTTTTTTTGAAATAGATGACGCAAGATTTTATTTATTTTTTTGGAAAGAAGTCACACAAACTTTATGTTGTTGTGTGATTGGAGGTGAGAAGAGACAACAACTATTAAGGAAGAAAAGCAAGCACAAATTCAATCAAATTAAATCTAAAAGATGAAAAGCATTTAAGACAACTTTATGCAAAGTTATCTACTTGTATGAACCAACTAAATGCTACTTGGGAAACGAGAATCTTGGAAAAGTAAGTTTTCTTGGAAATTACTTTTCGACCTCGGAAATGGACGGTCAAGCAATGAAGAATCACGCTTGAACCGCACAAGTGAAGGTGAACGGTAATGGGCGGGCACAAAGTGAAGAATCACACATGCACCGACCTTACGAAGAGAACAATGGCGGAAGCAATTGAGATATAAGAACAAACTTAGAAATGGGATTGAGTGCCAAAATTTAAAGATCGAAAGGAAAAAGAAACTTAGCTTGAGGAATGGCTCTGATACCAATTGATACGATCGATCCCCGTGGAGCAAGACCGATCTAGATTCGGATCGTTGTTCTTCCCAAGAAAGCACTCGTTCCTCGCATTCTTCATGTTCTTGGCCTTCTTCAAGAACTCCTTCAAGGGAAACAACGTTATGTTCCCCTTTCTTGAGTATTTCGGATTCAACCTTGGTGGTTGAGAGGCGGCGGGATTCAACGTGATGAATACCCGAAGGTGGTGGATGAAGGCCAACATTATGGCTCCTTAGATAACTTTAAGAAAAGGCTAGAAAGCCTTACATAGAGATAGAGGTGAAGCCGATTGATAAACTAGGAGTGACTCTCAACTCTGTTTATCAAAACTCAACTTGAAGATTACAATGGAAGTTCTAGGGTATTTATAAAAAAAAACAAGGGAAAACTAGGGTTGAAGAGGAAATCCTAATGGGCTTGGGCCTAAGACAACAAGGCCCAATCCATTACATCATTCTAAAAATGGAAATGCAAGTCATAACTAGTAAAGCTATAAATAGCAAGCGTGACCACAACCAAGGTGAGCATGCCAACGGAACGTGGCCCATGAAACGATGGCACCAAGAGCACGCACGCCAGAGAGGCGCGGCCTGGAAATAGAACAACTTGGAAGCCTGTGTTAGAGAAGACGCCCTTCACTCGGCGCCATGGGGGACGCCAGGGATGCGCAAACCAAAGATGCGCTAGACCAAGGTCTTGACCCAAGTCACTGTCCATCATCCCACGCTCCTTGAACCTTGCTTTCAAATTTTGCTTTAGGTGTCGTGTGCATATCACATGTTTCGCAGTAGTGTACATAAACTCCACAGCTTTGCCGATGCTCAAGTGTCTACTAGAGACAAATACTAACTCTGTTGAAGAAGGGATGACATTGTGTAATTGCTGGAAAACCTATGTCCAAGAGTTGTCATTCTCAGAGTCCACCACAGTGTCAGCAATAGGGTAAATCTGTTGGTTCCCGTCTTGTGCAGTTGCAATCAAGAGATGCCCCCATACTTTCCATGTAGGTGTGTTCCATCTACCATGATGACCTTCAAAATTAAGTGTAATGGAAATTAGTTTATTTATATGTGTATGTTGTCATCTAATTAATTGTTTGTGATAACAAATTGGCATCAAGCAATGTATATACGATACCAGTGAATAACTGTCACCATATTTTTGTTGATGACAGTTATTTACTGCCATAACCAATACATTGTCATCAACCAATGCAATTGGTTGATGACAGTTATCTACTGACATCACCAATGAATTGGTTGATGCCAGTTTACAACTGTCATCAACTAATGCAAGTATGGTGACAATATTACACTGTTGGTTGATTGGTTGATGACAGTTATCTACCGACATCACCAATGAATTGGTTGATGCCAGTATGGTGACAGTTTTTCACTGTCACGATACTTGTATTTGTTGATGATAGTTAACTATTGTCATCACTAATTCATTGTTTGTGATAGTTATATATTGTCACAATTTATTTGTTCATACAACTATCATCAACAATATATTTGATGATGACAGTTATCTACTGACATCACCAATACACTGCCATCACCAATGCAAGTATGGTGACAATATAATACTGTCACCATAGATGCATTTATTGATGACTGTTATCTACTGACATGACCAATGAATTGGTTGATGCCAATTTACAACTGTCATCAACCGATTCAAGTATGGTGATAGTATTACACTATCATCAACCAATGAATTGGTTGATGGCAGTTATCTACTGACATCACCAATGAATTGGTTGATGCCAGTTTATATATGTCATCAACCAATGCAAGTATGGTGACGGTATTTCACTGTCACCATACTTGTACTTATTGATGACAATTATCTGCTGCTATCACCAATGATTTGTTTATGACAGTGAGAAACTGCCATAATTTATTGTTTGATGGCAGTTTTCAACTGCCATCAACCAATGCAGTTATTTTGAGAGTTTCTCACTGTCACCATAGATGCATTGGTTGAACTGTAATCATCATTGATTTTTTTGTTTGTACCTTTCGCATTACTTGAAACCCTCTAATCGATGCTCCAATTGAAATAAACACATACTTGAAATGATTATTATTTCCAATATCAAGGCATGTGTATGTCCCATTGTTGACCTGTTTTATCATGTGACAGTATACGTGAAGCATTCCATAACTTCGTTCTGGTGTTCCTCTTATCAAGTTTTGTGCTCATTCTTGTGCTTTCCAAGCTTTCCAGTATCTTACATCATGATAGAACTCACATCTTATATCATTGCAAATCAATTTAGGGTTTGGTCCCTTTTTGACACCTTCATACCTATGTTCAAGACATGAGATGTATATTGAGAATTTATTTTACAAAATATGCAGTATATCATATGCTTTTAAGTTTTTAATGTTACCTTGTCTTTATCTTCTCTCTTACCATCTTATATGTAGTTTTACATTGGTTTGCGTATCTGACGTCAAAGGAGCAAGTATGTTCTTCTATGAATCTTCTTATCTCGAAGAATTCAGTTCCCTTCAATACAGTAGCTCGTATTCTCCACGTGCACTCAGCATCTACACATAGGACTTTATATAGATGAGGTGTTGATTTCCTTACTCTGAATCCAAAGTTGTCACGCATTGTCATGTTCTTCACCGCATCCTTTAGCTCTTGTTTTGACCCAAAAATCTGCCCTACGTGAAGAAAATCAATAGCTACTTCAGTATGACTTATTTCATCTTCCTCTGATCTTTGCACCATTTCTAGGTTGCTTCTGTCACCATTTTCAACATTGTCATTGTTTCCTTGAAAATTATAATCAGATTGCAGAGGGAGTAGACTGTTGCGTGCACTATCACGAGTGTGTTGACTCCCACTCATCGTCTTAGTTGATGACACATACAATGGTAAAGTCCATGAAACTTGTGGTGTCTCATTAATATCTAGGAAATAGCCAAATTATCCTTTATGTCAACCATGTATGGATTTCTCAGTTTCTGGAATGGATTCAAATGTGTGAGTGTAATTTCAACTGGTGTTGAATAGATCTGAAATATCTCAATAATCAGTTGCTTGACAGCTTGCAGCTGCATACTGTCATCAAATAAGATTGCCTTTGAGATCATGTTTCCAACATATGCATAAAATCCATACTCAGAATTTGTTATGATAATATTCTTATAATGAGAATTGATTTTGAAGCAGAACACTCCGCACCAGAATAGAATGCATGTTAGAGTTGTATTCACAAAACATTATGCAACATGGTAGAATAACTTATTAGGAAAGAAAAGATTGAGATAATATTATATATAATCAACAAGATTATATTTATATTTTTAGATAGTTTTTTTCGGTATTATCTTTTCATTTTACTATTAGGTTTTCATTATTATATTTTGATTATAAATGCTTTATTCAACATGTCAAACTCCCCAAAACCATGGATTAGAGAGAGTTTACAACACCATCATTTTAATCATGAGCATGTATTTGTCTTTTGATGTCGTTTAGTATTGGCTCTTTATACATTTAGATATGATAATTAATTTTGGTGTTATGGATTTTTGGCTCTCTTCTCCCTACCATGATCTCAAGATTGAATTCATATCTTCTATTTATAATTCTACTATATATATATATATATATATACTAAATTAGAACCTAACTACACCACATGAAACCCCCTCATTAAAACTGCCACATGTAAACCATATCAAAATTCATGCATTTTTTAAATTAATATTTGTTGTCGGCATAATATCTAAATCAAAATTCATTTTTGTTATTTTGATTTTTTTTCTAGATTTAAAATTTAATCTAATCATAAACATATCATCTAAATGATATATTAAATACATTAGGATAATTTAAATGTTGCTTTAATTGATAGTATTCTAATATCTCAAAAAATTAAAGTAGATATTTATTTTTCATGGAACAACATTATCTCAAAATTAATTTAAATAGTGTTAAGGAACTACGTATTATCATATCTTTTAACTAATTTGTTACACCTTTATATTTATGAATTACAAGGTTACCCATTTATATGTGTGGTTTGAAGCTTTGATTTTTAATCTACTATATAATACTAAAATAAAAGAGAATTTACATGAAAAAGGGCATTTTTGACTTGCATATTACAAAACTACCCATTTTGGCAAGCAATTAGCAAAAACTACCCATTTTGATTTTTTGTCCCCATTTTACCCCTCAGTTGAATTTCCGAAAAAGATAAATTTTATTTCATTAACTTTTTTCTTATAATTGACTTAGAATTTTATATTCTAAACAAAATAATAAAATAAACTACATCTTCATTTTCTTATAACTTGTGTGAGTTACTTTTGAAAAAAAAAACAAATTAAAATCTAAAACAAAAAACCCATTAACTTCCCTCCATTAATCTACATCTTCATTTGGTTTCCTACAGAAAACCCAATCAAAGCAGTGCAATTGAAGGTTTCCGCCTCAAACTGCTCAAGCCATTGTTGCAACTGAAGGTTTCCGCCATTGTTGCAATTGAAGGTTTCTTCATCATTGCTTGTTGTTTTCCCTTATTTGATTATGTCTGAAAACCCTAGAAATGAAGCTAAGAGGCGATAAAAGGAAGAGGAAAGACGATGAGGGGCAAAATCAGAATGAGAAAAAGGCTAGGGAAGAGACTCCGGCGAAGGAAGTGAAGAAGAAAAAGGGCGAGAATGCGATTCCGGCGAACGCAGGGAAGAACAAAGCTGTGAAACCCAGTCCGGAGAAGGCTCCGTTGAAGGAGAAATTAGGTAAAGCCAGTCCGACGAAAGCGGCAGTGAAGGAGAAAAAAGGTAAAGCCAGTCCGGCGAAGGCGGCGAAGGTTGTAAAGAAAAAATGTGTAAAACCTAAACCAGCGAAAGATTTACCCAATTCAAGTCCGGCGAAGGAAGAACCAGCGAAGGCTGTGAAGGACAGTACGCCGAAGGAAGCTAAGAAGAAAGAATCTGTGAAATTGAAGAAGGATAAAGGGAAGAAGGAGGAACCAGCCAAGGTTGTGAAGGCCAGTCTGGTGAAAGGGGTGAAGAAGAAAGAGTCTGTGAAATTGAAGAAGGGTAAAGGCAAGGAGGAACCAATGGCTTTCAAAAAAAATGTAAGTTTTCTAATTTCCAGATCCTGTCAATCTTGTGAAATTGTTTCCTTCAATATCCAAATTAGGGTTTGTTTATTTGTATAGATGATGATCCTGTTAACCATCGCTGGGTGTCCTTACGGTTTAATTGTTCTCGTTATTTGCAGGTTATGTACAATTATTACAGAGGTGAAGCATTTTATGGGAGAGTAAACATAAACTGTAGGATATAGTTTATCGTGATATTGAGAACAGTATCACACCTGCTGATTGGCAACGTATATTAGATGGCCCGTTCGGCAATATAATGAGGATGTTCCAGCAGGTATCTTTTTCTTCATAGACATTGCATGCAATTCTTTTCAAACAACTGAAAACAAAGAAGAAGTGGGAGTCTTGGTATGAGGTGGGTGGAAAAGAGTTGAGGTTTTCAATTCATGAGTTTGGTATGATCACGGGATGGAATTGTGGAGAATTACCTCATGTTGATTCAAAAGGAGACAGTTTAGTGACTAGAAGATTCTTTGGAACTCCAGCAGGCCCTAAAACAACTGTACAAGATTTGTACAACAGATTCAAAGAGCATCGAGTCTTAGATAATTACAAAATAAAGTTGGCTCTTTTATTGCTAGTGGAGGGCATTCTGCTTGGAGGTGACAAGAAGAGGCTAGTTAAGGCTGAGCATGTGAGGCTATTGGAGAACATGGATAGGTTTTGGGAGTATCCATGGGGAAGGGTTGCTTATGAAGAGCTTCACAAGTCTTTGACAACATCATTGGACATAAGAATGCTAACAGTGGAGAAGGCAAGGGCATTGTCTAACCAACCAAGAATTCCTTATTCAATTCAAGGAATGCCAATTGTCTTTCAAGTACTTGAAGTATTTTTATGATGTTGACTGGTTCTGAATTGTATGTTGCCAGGATATTGTGTAGATAAAAATCATGATTATAAATTGAGAAATAAACCTGACTTGGATTGTTGTTAGGTTGATTGAAATTCTTTTTGGATGTTTAGACTAATTGATATGACAAGATGTAGGATTTAAGTGTGACAGGATGTGTTGTATCTGGCTGTATACTAAACATGATTAAAACTCATTTTTGTTGTTTAGAGTAAATATTTTGACATGATGTGTTGTATCTGACTGTATACTCTCATGATTATAAATTAAAATAAACCTTACTTGTATTGTTGTTTAGGTTGATTCCAACTTTTTTTTTGGATGTTTAGGGTAATTCATTTCACAGGATGTTGTATTGAAGTGTTACAGGATGTATTTTATCTGGATGTATAGTAACATCTACATATTTTTTTTATTTCCCACTTATTTCAGGTCTGGATATGGGAATCTGTGCCAAGTTTAGGCAGGGCATATGCCTCAAAGTTGAGGGAATCTGCAATGCCTCATGGACTTTGATGGTTTTCAGAGCACCTACCTGAACATGGAATATTAGAGGAGGCATTTGCTGATCCTACAAATAAGGTTATTCCCATTCTTATCCCGGATGAAGATGAGGTGGAAATTTCCTATGCTGATGATGTTGAAGACATGCATTTTGATAAGATTGTGAAGCAAGCTTATGAGAAAATCAAAGGAAAGCATGAGCAGAAGAGCAAAGGTAAGGAGGTGGGAAAAGTTGAAGGTTCTGGTGAGAAATATGAGAAATTGTTTAGAATAATGCATAGGATGGAGAAAGGCATGTTAGAAAGGTTTGACAGGCTGGAAAAGATAAAAGTTAGAGGAGGGGGAAGGAAATTAGAGGTTGCAAAGAGAGAAGTTGGTGGAGGAAGAAAAAATAAGGGGAACCAGAAGAAGAAGAAGAATAAGGTTGAGTATGAAGAAGATGTATTTGAGTCTGATGAGGAATCAGAAGAAGAAATGGAAGATGATGATGTTGTGGATGATGATTCAGATGATGCTGAGGATGATGATGAGGATGATGTTGAGGATGATGCTGAGGATGCTGAAGAGGTTGCTGATGACGATGATGATGATGCAGAGGAAGAGGATGATGATGATGATGATGATGATGATGATGGGGATGATGATGATGATCATGGTGATGGAGATGGTGATGGTGATGGGGAGCACAGTACTGGGAAAATGGATGATCAGGTGGCTACACATGAACAAGAGTAGTTGTCGGAGGATGATGAGGATGAGGATAAGAAGGAGGAGGATAAGGAGGAGGAGGATGATGATGATGAGGAGGAGGAGGAGGAGGAGGATGAAAAAGAGGAAGAGGATGAGAAAGAGGATGAGGGTGAGAAAAAGGAGCTGACAAAGAGGAGGAGGCTGAGAAAGAGGAGAATGAGAATGTGAAGGAGGCTGAGAATGAGGAGAAAGATGAGGAGGGCAAGATTGATGATGAGGGAAAGACTGTTGTGGAGAATGCTGGTGATGCTAAAGTCAGAGATAATGAGGTTAGAACAATGGCAGGTTTTGTAAAGTTGTCTATCAGGATAAGTATTGATTTATTGTTTTATAAAATTGTTTGTTGTATTTCTTAATTGCAGGAGGAAGGTGTATCACAACATATGACACCCAAAAAATTGATATTTGATGCCCAAGATGATTTGGTCATGGTGGAGAGTGTTGGTGATAAAAAGGGTGATGATGGAGGAGAAGGTGAATCAAATGGGGCACCTGCACCTAGGAATGCTGATGTTACTGGTGATGGTGAACCTCTCAACGCTGGGGATGTTATTGAGAACCTTGAGGATTGCCCAATGGAGGATGTAACCCAACAGGATACAACAGTAGGTGGACTTGAACTGCTAACATATGCAGTGGCCACATCATCTAATTAGAGAGGCAATAAGAAGGGAAAGAAGGGCAAGGTAAAAGCCGAAAAAGTCACTCCCCCTAAGAGGGTCCTGCCTCCCCATAACCAGAAGTGTGGTATTCAGTCACCTTATACAGATGAGAAAAAGGGTAAAGAGTTGAAGAAGATAACCCAAAATAAAGCAGTGAAGGAGATGAATGAACTGATGAAATGGCTTGATGATGAAAGGTTAGTATCTCTTGTGTAAACCTCTGTGTTTTGTTCATAATTTGATTAGAATGAATAATGGCTAAGATTTGGTATATATTTTCAGGAGTGAATCACGTGTAGGACTAACCAATTATAATCTGGACAAGGACTGGTTCCGAGCTATACTGGAACCAAAACATTGGCTAACTGACAAGGTAATGTTGATGACGCCTGTTGTTAAAAGTTAGTATTTGGGTAATTGTACATTCTATGACAGAATACTTTTTTTTTGTAGCATATGGATGAGGTTTTATTGTACATACTGTAGGATCGTGATTGTTAGATTAATAATCAGGGAACTGAGAACACAGTTTACAGTTCCCTTTGCACCGGAAATAAACAATCAACTAGATGAACAAGTTCCTTATAGTGGAAACCTTTGATTGCCAACTAGCAATCCAGGATAAAAACCACTACCTTTCTTTCGAAAGGATTTCAAGGTCTACTTCTTGATTTCTTATCTCTTTTGGTTATAGCTTATCCTAGGAACAAATACACAGTTTCTTTACCTTACACACAGTTAGGTAATCCTAGATAACTTAACACAATCAATAATCAATCCAAGAAACAAACCTTAGCACCTAGGAACTACCTCACTTACATTCACAGGAACTAGCACTCAGCTCTTCGATTCCTTGACTGGTTCCTCTTGATCTCAGTTTGCGTTGATGATCTTGTTTGAAGCTTCACACTTTGATGTTTGCTATGGAGTGTGATTCTATTGTAAATGCTTGAAGATAACCCTTGAATTAGTCTTCCTTTTATAGAAGATTCTTCGCAGCTTAAACTTCTCTTGGTTCCCACAGATCGAGCTTGCCCTAGGATGTGTGGTTCTCCTTGGTCCACGTTGTCTTTGACATATGCAAACAACCTAGGCAGCTCAGAATCCTTCTAGGTTAGTCAACTACTTCAGCCAAGTCGTTCTCCAGCTTCCTTCTTCCGAGGTTCAACAATCTGGGCACTTGGGAACTGTCTTCTGGATAGTGACATCTCTATGAGCTGTCGCTTTCAGTGCCTTTGTCCGAGGTTCATTGTTCTAGGCATCTCGGAGTCTTGCTCTTGGATGGTGGCAGGCTTTTGAAAGCTTCTCTCAAGTCGCTTTCACCTCCTTTTGTCCGAGGTTTGGTGTTCCCAGATTTCTCGGGAAACGCAAAGTCACGTGTTGCATTTCTGGGCACACCTGGGTTCCTTTGACTTGCTTGTTTGGTTTCTTTATCTTGTTTGGCTTCCATGGTTCCAACAACTGTCCTGCGGTTCCTCTAAACACATCTTTGAGATAAAACATTAGTATCAAAATATTTGTCATCTTCAAAAGTAGAGAAACTGAGGAAAGGAACTCTCAGGGGAACCGAAGTTCCAGAGTTTCGTTTCCTAACACATACGTAAGGAGCTTGTGGCGCACCCATGTGAGACACATAAGGCAGCTATCCTAGATGCTTGGTGGGCTTATGGTTATATTAAGGCAAAGGAGGATTCGCCAGGCATAGCATTGACTGAAATTAAACTACCTAGTAGTACAAGTGACTACTTTAATGGAGTTAGGCCTGCTCTATATGGGAAGAGTTGGGATGATGTAGATTTCCTTTACGTCCCTTTTAACTTGAATAGAGACCACTGGATTACTCTGCAGATTGATCTTCGTCAATGGGCGATCAATGTCTACGACTGCGTAGTTGATTTGTATAAAGAGACTGAAATATACAAGCTTGTTTACCCAGTCATGACATTACTTCCTGTTTTCATTAGCCAGCACCCATCACTTGGGGAGAAATACAAGGACCATGATCATTGTGCGTTCGTAATCAGGAGAAAGACTGCGAAACAAGTGAAGCAAAACAAACGCATGTAAGAATGAAATTAAACAATGATGATCTAGTTTCAGTTTATGATTGCGGCATTGCTTCTAACATTATGATATTATGTGAAATAGTGGTGATTGCGGCATATATGTCCTAAAACACATAGAGATGTTGAGTGTTGGACGGAAGAACGTTGATCTGGTAGCTGACAAATTTATGGATTATTTGAGGATGCAAATGGCTGAGAGTGTGTTTGATGGGGTGTGGATATCTAATTGAAGTTTAGTTTTGGAGTAATGTTTTTTAGCGGTTGTGGACTTGTAAGTGGTTTGTTAATTTGGATTGATACCAAGTGTGTTTGTTGGTTTAGGAAGGATATTTGACGATGGATATTTGATATTAAGTGGTTTTCTTATTGCACCATTATGACTGGGGTCGCTATTGTGCATGACAGGATAGTATGCATCTTAATACAAATTAATTCATCATATGTCTATTTAATGTAATACAAATTCAACATCATTAAGTGTGGTTTTCATATACGTTCTCTATGTTAAATAGGTATGTAAATAATCCATAGTTATAGATTGGTAAGTAAATAATCCGGGGTAATGAAATTGGTCTAAAACTGTAAAGTAGTCAAGTAAAGTTAGAAGATTTTGTTGACAGGATATTTTCAGTTAATGCTTGATATGAAATAACAAATATAATACAGTCGGATTTGACACCATATCTATCCATTTGGATAAATCTTTGTAAAAAAATTTGTTGATAGGATATTTTCAGTTAATGCTTGATATGAAAGTACAAATTTTCATTAATTATTGTGAACAACCAACTACATTTTACTCCTGCCTTTTGCTCATCTCATCTTTATATGTAATATAACCCCTTCTCACATTACCTATCTTCCACAATGCAAAATTGTATGAGTCACATGAAGCACCAAAAAATGTACTGTGTAGTTCGAGCAGGCGGTAGAATCCTGCCAGCGTCAGGAAGGACGGCTTTGGTGAGCACACACATATACGAGGGTGGTGTTCAGGCTAACTGGTCACCACGCCTAGAAGTTGTAAGAAACATCTGGCATTTGATTTCACATCTTTGGGAGTACAACAATCGGCAACCGAGCTCCGCCTACTTCTTTGAGATGGTCCACGATCATGGATGACCCCGTACCCTAAGGGCCTTGCAGAACGAGAACGACGCATCTGCGCTTGCAGATCTTACCACAAGGGTTGCATACATCAACATTTACATAGTAACCGGAGAGATAAACGATGAGCTTCATGCACCTCCCTTTCCAACATCAGCCATGTCATCAGTGGGTTACTAGATCGCCTGTCATTGTAGTGTTTTATTTTTGTTTTCAAGTGGCGAATATGTAAGATTGCATTATGTACTGTTTTCTCTTTCTTTTCAAGCGGATAATATGTTGGATGAAGTTATTATGTCCTTTTTATCTATGTTGGATGAAGTTATTATGTCCTTTATATCTATGTTGTTAAAGTAATTTATAATGTTTCAAATTTGATACTATGTCGTAGAAGATGTATTAAGACAAGTATTTATGTCATTTATGGCAGGGTATATATTTAGTACATGCAAACAGGAAATACCTAGTTCACCACATAATTCAAATTGGAAACATATGGAATTGGAAACATATGGTGTTGTACCCATGGGCTCAGTACAACTTGTAGAGTGCATAAATTAGTTAAATAAGGCAACATAGCCTAATGCTAAAACAACAAAAACAACCCAAGAAAGTAGAAGGATCCTCATCAAAGTCGAATTTTCAGCCTTCAACGTACAATTTTCAGCCGATAGTGCCTTCACTTCCACATTTAAGGTCTTGTTCTTCTCCTTTATCTTATCAACCTTCTTCTCTAATGCCTTCACTTGTGTTTTCAAGTCCTCGTACACATTGTCCATATTCAGTACACTCACCGATGAAGAAGCATCATTCTCACACCATTTGAAAAATTTACAATCATCCTTCCCCTAAAATCAAAACAATGAAGACAGATAATGAATTAGGTAAAATGCTTCAACAACTATATCACTATCCAAAATTTTATAGAACATGTATAAATACCTGCCACTTAGAGCACCTATAAAAGCGTTTCCCGAAATTATGATTTGGCTTCGAAACCTTAAGCACCAAGGTGGGCAATTGGTGAAAACAAAGGATCTTTGTACAATTTTTTTCGTATGTTCCCCAACTTGTTGAAGAATGGTCACTCATGCTACGATAAGAAAAACCACCAAATTCAAGGCCAGGTACAATTATCTAATAACACCTTTATATCAAAGAAATTCAATTGAAATTGAGACCAATTTGGATAAAATCAAGAATCTCCATAAAACCCCCAAATTTACATGAACCCTAAATTAAAATCACAAAAATCAACTATGTGCTGAAATATGTACCTGACCTTGGAGTAGATCCGACGATATTAGAATTGTGAGAAAAAATATGAAATGTATTCGACCTTCAACCCTAGTAGAGAAAATGTGGGAAAATTATAGGAAATATGAAACCCTTAAACCCTAGTACAACCAACTTCAATAAATACCACCTAAAAAATCCAACCAATTACCATTTACTCTCTCCCCCGACTTCCCCCGCCTTTAAAAATCCTTATGTTTGTGTAACGCCTTTTAAATATTGCATGTTCAATTTTCGGTTGTATGGCAGGACATATAACTTCACATGACGGGATAACATAAAGTTAACAATATTACAAAACAGAATGCTTCAAATGTTCATCCCTAAAAACATAGATATAATACGATCATAACATCCCTAGTTATTACTATCTAAACATAGAATAGTAATACAAATGGATGTAGTGCTTCAAATGTCAACCAAAATTACAAGTTGTCATCACTTACTCTGAACCTTGATATCAAGTTTGAGCCAAAATGCAAAAGTATAGATCACTTACTCTGAACCTTCATATCAAGTGCTACGCTTCTTAGACTTGCCTACATAACAAGTCCTATAGGTTTGTCCTCTCATCCCGCAAGTTGCACAATGTAATGCATGACTCCTCTCCCAATGGCCCTTAAACCTCTTAAACTTTGGCCTTCCAACGCCCCTTGTCACAGGAGGTGGAGCACAAGCATAACTCGCTACTGATAAAGGAACATGCCAATCTGTGACTGGTGGAAGAAGGTGAATTGTCTCCTTGTAAGCTTCCTTAATCGTTTCATTCCTATAAAATGGACTCACAAAAGTACTAGGATCAATTCCCCTATCCTTTGCTACAGCTAGGGCATGTGTGCATGGAATCCTGTCAGTTTGGAATATCTTGCACTGGCACGTCATAGAGTCAAGATCTACTTCAAACTTCTTATTTCCATCGATAACCTGGGCTTCTAAGTGGCTAAGTGAGCAACGCTACTTTGTAGTGCATATCTAGGAGTTGTTACCGGTGTTTTGGGTACATTTGGAGAGGTTTAGAGCGGTATTGTGGAGTACACGGCTGAGGAGAAGAAGTGTGATTTAAGTGGTTGGGAGAAGCTAAATGAAGACTTATTGAAGATGGAGAGAAGACCACTTGAGAAGACGAAGGAAGAGCTGGAGAAAGAAGCCAAATGGAGCTACAAAGGCAAAACCGCGATCGCGGGGCCAAGGCCGCGGTCGCGGACATCTACGAAGGCGAGACCAGAAGAGCGCGTCAATCCGCGGTCGCGGGCGAGCAGGAGGCTTGATCGCGGTTAATTCGAGAGCAAGGAGCCAGAAATGGTATTTTCCGCGATCGCGGAAATATGCATCAGGAGCGCCGCGGCAGTTTCATCCGAAGTTTACCTTTATGTTATTTTCCTTTTCTTTTAGTTTCTTTATTTCGTTTACATTATTTTATTTCCTTTTAAGACTAGTTTTGTTATCTTTTTACTTTAGGTTTAGCTAGGTTTTCTATTTAACCTAGTTTTCCTAGCAGCTTTTCATTATCGAATTTCTTATCATTCAGTATTGTTTTCCCTTCAAGACTATGAAGAACTAAGCACCCTTTGCTTAGTCCGACAATTGAAACCTTTATTTGATTCATGATTGTGAGGTTATAACTCTATTTCCTATTCCTTTGTATTATATATTTTCTCTTGAGCTTATTCCTATTGATTCTTATTGATTTGACTGGATTGATCACCTAGTTGATATTAGTAATTATCTATTGCTAGGGTTTGGATAATTCGAGTTGAAATCCCTTATCTTGTGTAGCAACCATGATTTTCTAGGACTAGTTGGACTAGTTTATTATGAAAGAGAATTGATTATGTGCTAAATGCTATGAAAAATCGGTGTTGTATGTATCCTGGTTAATTCATATGCTCTATGATGCTATTGTTCTAAATCTTGATAGTTTCTCGTGCGTTCGATAGTAAGGGTTGCCAGGCCGAGTTGGACTGGTAACTATTTCAGAATAGGGACAAGAATAATTATAGGAAGAAATAGAGATAATCTAGGACCAATCAATCGAATGAATGGTGGATATTTGTTTGCTAAGTGTTTTTCCCCAATTGATTACAAACCTTTTGTTTTGTTTACTTTACTTTGTTTGCTTGAAATTCAATCAACCAACCAATCCCCCCTTTGTTACTATTGCATGCAAACTTACATAAAGAAAGACAACTCCTCCCTGTGGGATTCGACATTTACTTGCCTATTCTACTGAGTTAGGTTTGTTTAAGATTTTACTTTGATTGGGCACACGACTTTAGCCCTTATCAAATTGGCGCCGTTACCGGGGAGGCAAGTTTTGTTTTTTCTTTGTGTGCAAAATTTTTGTGTGGACCTATCTTATGGTCCACACCCATGCTACTGACTCCCCTCTTCTTGCTTGTGATACAGAAATTGAGAGGACCCTTTCTAAGAACCGCAAGATAAATAGAGTTTTGTGTTTTGACAATCCTTGTTTTGAGATGGCTGACGAACAACAGACGCTGAGGCAGTTGACTGCCCCTAATCTGCAATAGCAACCGCTGGCTGTGCAGTTTCCTGAGTTGGCCGATGACGTCAACTTCGAGCTAAAGTCCGGGTTAATCCACCTACTCCCCCACTTCCATGGGATGAGTGGAGAAGACCCCAACAAACATCTGGCTGAGTTTCATTCCGTCTGCACCAGCATGAAGCCAATGGGCATGACTGACGACCATATCAAGTTGAGGGCCTTTCCTTTCTCTCTAAGGGATTCGGCCAATGATTGGTTCTACTACATAGCCCCAGGGAGCATAGACACGTGGGCCAAGATGAAGAAGGCCTTCCTGGAGAAGTACTTTCCTGCAACTAAGCTCAACAGCCTGAAGAGGAGCATTAGCAACATTGAACAACAGGCTGCTGAGTCGTTGTATGAGTACTATGAGCGGTTCAAGAGGCTTATTTCTAGTTGCCCCTACCATGGCTACCCCGACCAGGACCTCGTACTTTATTTGTACGGAGGTCTACATGATGACGACCGTCGGATGGTGAACGCTGCCTGTGGAGAGAACATCCTGAACAAGACTCCAGACCAGGCCTATAAAGTTTTCTTTGAGCTATCTGAGGGCTCAAGACAGTTCAGTAAGAGGGAGAGCGCCCAATCAGTAAAAGCTACAGAATCTCAGCCATCACCCTCGACATTATCGGACATATCGGAGATAAAGGCGATGATGAAGAGTTACTTGATGAAGGGTGGACAACAGCAAGTCAAGTCTTGTGGGATATGCTATGACACGATGCATCCGACTGATGCATGTCCCACGCTGCAGGAGCCCACTGCTGAGGTGAACGCTATTGGAGGATACGGCCCTTCAAGGCCAAGATATGACCCGTACTCCAACACTTATAATCCAGGGTGGAGAGATCACCCCAATCTGACATACGGGAATCAACAGAGTAATCCTCAAGGCCAGGACAATCAGGAATATCAACAGAGGCTACCACAGTTCCTACAGCGCCCACAACAATACCAGCAGCCTGGGGGTCAACAACAACAGTTTCGAGCTCCATATGACCAAAGACCCCAAGGCCAGAGCTCCAGTTCATCTATGTCCAGCGATGACATGATCAAGGCCCTCACCCAGGGCATAACCACAATATCTGGCACTGTAACAACATTGGCAAGCACCACAGCCCAACAAATTCAAGCGGTGATCAAGCATCAGGAGACTTTCGCTCAGACTATGGTCCAATCGAATCAGGAGATGCGGTCAAGTATACAGAACTTGGAGAAGCAAGTGGGGCAAATCTCCATCGCAGTGAGCAGACTGGAAGCTCAGGACTCAGGCAAGCTACCATCTCAAACGGTAGTCAACCCGAGGGAGAACGTATTCGCCAAGACGCTAAGGAGCGAAGCTGAGGTGAACTTCGGTCGTGGCCAACATAGAGAAATCCGCGACCGCGGAGAAGGAAGCCGCGACCGCGGATTGGCTAAGGGGGAAGAAGACCGGGAAATCGATGCTATTCCGCGACCGTGGATGGAATTCCGCGATCGCGGAAAATGCACTGAAGACGGTGATCAGGTCGAGAATATTCCGCGACCGCGGACACCAATCCGCGATCCCGGAAATGCCCCTGCAACTCTTGTTCCTCTCGAAGACACCCACGATGGATATGTGCGCCCCAATTTCCCTCCGCTCAACTCAGTTAAGCCTCCCGTACCCTTTCCCGAGGCTCTGAAGGACACAAGAAGACCGGCAAATGATAAGGAACTGTTCGAGACCTTCAGCGAATGCGAGGTAAATCTTCCTTTACTCAAGCTGGTAAATATCATTCCTCGTTTTGCTAAATTCTTGAAGGAGGTCTGCACGCTAAAGAGGAATAAGGCGGTAAAGGAGAAGAGAAAGGTCCAGGTCAGCGAGAATGTATCCGCTATGCTACAAAAGCGGTTACCGAAGAAAGCAAGTGATCCGGGGATGTTCACTATTCCCTGCAAGATTGGGGGCACCTTGTTCGACAAAGCCCTGCTTGACTTGGGTGCCTCCATCAATGTGCTGCCTCTCTCGTTGTACCAGTCTCTGGAGGTCGGACCGTTGGAGAAGACGGGGATTGTGATCCAGCTGGCGGACAATTCCTATGTTTACCCCAAAGGAGTGGTGCAGGACGTGCTGGTCGAAATGGACAAGTTGATATTCCCTGCACACTTCTTTGTGATGGATACGGGGCAGGACAAGAATGCAGCCCATGTGATGCTAGGGAGGCGGTTTATGAACACGGTAGGGACCAAGATTGATGTGAGCAGCGGTTCGCTCACAATGGAATTCGACGGGGTGAGGGTCAGATTCAGCATAGATGATGCAAAGCGACACCCTCCGGATGGAAACCCTGAGTGCTCAATTGATGTGAGCAACCCAAGTTGAGTTGGGAGGGTAGCAAGTCGAGCCACAACATTAAATAAGGCGCTGTCCAGGAGGCAACCCGAGGTATGTAATTCTTTTCATGTCTTTCTAATTCAGGTCTCTAATTGTTTTTGTGTTAGTTGTTTTTTGTGTTTTTGTTTTTGCATTAGACTGACCTGCAGGAAGGAGGCCCGTGCCAAATTGAAGAAGATGAATCCCACTGTAAGGCTCCTATTCCCTGTCGAAAAAAAAATTTACCGAGGTCAGCTGTCCGTGTCCCCATGGAGAGATGACGCATCATGTTGTCAAGGAGGAGACATTCGCCCCATATTTTTATTTGGCAACGATGATGGCCCTACATTCGACAGCTGAGGATGAAGAACACCAGGGCCCACACCATGTTTACACCTGGGCCCATTTTTGTGTTCGATGAAGGCCGTGCAGCCCCGACTTCTTTGCTATTCCACTACACCCTACAGTGGATATATTTGGTTGCACGGTAGAGTTTGAGATTGAAGACCGGCGCAACACCAATGACATATGCTTTCATTGACATACCGCCAGCGATAACTTCCATGTCCAAGCCAACTCAACAACGTTTGTGAGTTATTTTTTGCCTTTCCCTGTGCTTCATTCTTTTTTTTGTCTTTGATTACATTGAGGACAATGCAATATTTAAGCATGGGAGAGTGTTCTATACTTGCTATTCGTTGAGGAGATAAAGAAAAAGAAAAAGCCAAAAATTTGATAAAAGGCAAAAATAGAAATCCTGGGATAAGTCGAAAACCCGAAAGGGCGGCTTAAGTAATAAGCAGGTGGCTTGGACCAGCATTAGGCTGGGGTAATAATTTGTCAAGAGTGATGTGAGTTTTATGTGAGCCCATCTATTGAAAAATGAAATGAGTGGCTTGGTAAAAACCCGAAAGGGCGCCTTGGCAAAATGAGTGAAAAGAAGAAGAGTGATTATTAGGAATCATCATTTTACCTAGCGTGGTGACACAAGAAGAGGTGATATAAGAAGGATTCGGGTAGGTCACTCTGGGAGGCATAAGAAGATAGATGGAGGCTAGGATTAGATTGTTATTCACTCTATGGTGTTTGGGATAAGCTTGGGGGAAGTACTCTGCTTTCCTTTTAGCTTTGTTGGTGTTGTGTTATGTGCTGTGTTGTGTTTTGCTTATTGTGTTGGTGCCTTGGAGTTTCATGTTAGGTACAATTCTTAGTGGAGATGGTTTTTCTATGCTTCTTGAGGACGAGCAAGGTTTAAGCATGGGGGAATTTGATCAGCGCTACTTTGTAGTGCATATCTAGGAGTTGTTACCGGTGTTTTGGGTACATTTGGAGAGGTTTAGAGCGGTATTGTGGTGTAAGTGGCTGAGGAGAAGAAGTGTGATTTAAGTGGTTGAGAGAAGCCAAATGAAGACTTATTGAAGATGGAGAGAAGACCACTTGAGAAGACGAAGGAAGAGCTGGAGAAAGAAGCCAAATGGAGCTACAGAGGCAAAACCGCGATCACGAACATCTACGAAGGCGAGACCAAAAGAGCGCGTCAATCCGCGATCGCGGGCGAGCAGGAGGCTTGATCGCGGTTAATTCGAGAGCAAGGAGCCAGAAACGGTATTTTCCGCGACCTCGGAAATTCTTCCGCGATCGCAGAAATATGCATCAGGAGCGCCGCGGCAGTTTCATCCGAAGTTTACCTTTATGTTATTTTCCTTTTCTTTTAGTTTCTTTATTTCGTTTACATTATTTTATTTCCTTTTAAGACTAGTTCTGGTATCTTTTTACTTTAGGTTTAGCTAGGTTTTCTATTTAACCTAGTTTTCCTAGCAGCTTTTCATTTCCGAATTTCTTATCATTCAGTATTGTTTTCCCTTCAAGACTATGAAGAACTAAGCACCCTTTGCTTAGTCCGACAATTGAAGCCTTCATTTGATTCATGATTGTGAGGTTATAACTCTATTTCCTATTCCTTTGGATTATATATTTTCTCTTGAGCTTATTCCTATTGATTCTTATTGATTTGACTGGATTGATCACCTAGTTGATATTAGTAATTATCTATTGCTAGGGTTTGGATATATCGAGTTGAAATCCCTTATCTTGTGTAGCAACCATGATTTTCTAGGACTAGTTGGACTAGTTTATTATGAAAGAGAATTGATTATGTGCTAAATGCTGTGAAAAATCGGTGTTGTATGTATCCTGGTTAATTCATATGCTCTATGATGCTATTGTTCTAAATCTTGATAGTTTCTCGTGCATTCGATAGTAAGGGTTGCCAGGTCGAGTTGGACTGGTAACTATTTCAGAATAGGTTTAAGCATGGGGGAATTTGATTAGCTTACTCGAGGACGAGCAAGGTTTAAGCGTGGGGGAATTTGATCAGCGCTACTTTATAGTGCATATCTAGGAGTTGTTACCGGTGTTTTGGGTACATTTAGAGAGGTTTAGAGCGGTATTGTGGTGTATGTGGCAGAGGAGAAGAAGTGTGATTTAAGTGGTTGGGAGAAGCTAAATGAAGACTTATTGAATATGGAGAGAAGACCACTTGAGAAGACGAAGGAAGAGCTGGAGAAAGCAGCCATATCTAGGAGTCCCCATGGAGAGGTCAGCTGTCCGAGTCCCCATGGAGAGATGACGCATCATATTGTCAAGGAGGAGACATTCGCCCCATATTTTTATTTTGCAACGATGATGGCCCTATATTAGACAATTGAGGATGAGGAACACCAGGGCCCACACCATGATTACATCTGGGCCCATTTTTGTGTTCAGTGAAGGCCGTGCAGCCCTGACTTCTTTGCTATTCCACTATGCTTCCTGAGACCTTGGGGATCTGATTGGAGGAGTATGTTTACATTAGCTTACTCGAGGACGAGCAAGGTTTAAGCATGGGGGAATTTGATGAGCGCTACATTGTAGTGCATATCTAAGAGTTGTTACCCGTGTTTTGGGTACATTTGGAGAGGTTTAGAGCGGTATTGTGGAGTACGTGGCTGAGGAGAAGAAGTGTGATTTAAGTGGTTGGGAGAAGCTAAATGAAGACTTATTGAAGATGGAGAGAAGGCCACTGGAGAAGACGAAGGAAGAGCTGGAGAAAGAAGCCACATGTTGCTACAGAGGCAAAACCGCGATCATGGGGCCAAGGCCGCGATCGCGGACATATACGAAGGCGAGACCAGAAGAGCGCGTCAATCCGCGTTCGCGAGCGAGAAGGTGGCTTGATTGCGGTTAATTCGAGAGCAAGGAGCCAGAAACGGTATTTTCCGCGATAGCGGAAATATGCATCAGGAGCGCCGCGGCAGTTTCATCTGAAGTTTACCTTTATGTTATTTTCTTTTTCTTTTAGTTTCTTTATTTCGTTTACATTATTTTATTTCCTTTTAAGACTAGTTTTGTTATCTTTTTACTTTAGGTTTAGCTAGGTTTTCTATTTAACCTAGTTTTCCTAGAAGCTTTTCATTATCGAATTTTTTTTCATTCAGTATTGTTTTCCCTTCAAGACTATGAAGAACTAAGCACCCTTTGCTTAGTCCGACAATTAAAGCCTTCATTTGATTCATGATTGTGAGGTTATAACTCTATTTCCTATTCCTTTGGATTATATATTTTCTCTTGAGCTTATTCCTATTGATTATGTGATAAATGCTGCGAAAAATCGGTGTTGTATGTATCCTGGTTAATTCATATGCTCTATGCTGCTATTGTTCTAAATCTTGATAGTTTCTCGTGCGTTCGATAGTAAGGGTTGCCAGGCCGAGTTGGACTGGTAACTATTTCAGAATAGGGACATGAATAATCATAGGAAGAAATAGAGATAATCTAGGACCAATCAATCGAATGAATGGTGGATATTTGTTTGCTAAGTGTTTTTCCCCAATTGATTACAAACCTTTTGTTTTGTTTACTTTGCTTTGTTTGCTTGAAATTCAATCAACCAACCAATCCCCCCTTTGTTACTATTGCATGCAAACTTACATAAAGAAAGACAACTCCTCCCTGTGGGATTCGACCCTTACTTGCCTATTCTACTGAGTTAGGTTTGTTTAGGATTTTACTTTGATTGGGCACACGACTTTAGCCCTTATCAAATTGGCGCCGTTGCCAGGGAGGCTAGTTTTGTTTTTTCTTTGTGTGTGTTTCTGTGCTAAATTTTTGTGTGGACCTATCTTATGGTCCACACCCGTGCTACTGACTCCCCTCTTCTTGCTTGTGATACAGAAATTGAGAGGACCCTTTCTAAGAACCGCAAGATAAACAGAGTTTTGTGTTTTGACAATCATTGTTTTGAGATGGCTGACGAACAATAGACGCTGAGGCAGTTGACTACCCCTAATCTGCAATAACAACTGCTGGCTGTGCAGTTTCCTGAGCTGGCCGATGGCGTCTACTTCGAGCTAAAGTCCGGGTTAATCAACCTACTCCCCCACTTCCATGGGATGAGTGGAGAAGACCCCAACAAACATCTGGCTAAGTTTCATTCCGTCTGCACCAGCATGAAGCCAAAGGGCGTGACTGACGACCAGATCAAGCTGAGGGCCTTTCCTTTCTCTCTAAGGGATTCGGCCAATGATTGGTTCCACTACTTAGCCCCAGGGAGCATAGACACGTGGGCCAAGATGAAGAAGGCCTTCCTGGAGAAGTACTTTCCTGCAACTAAGCTCAACAGCCTGAAGAGGAGCATTCGCAACATTGAACAGCAGGCTGCTGAGTCGTTGTATGAGTACTACGAGCGGTTCAAGAGGCTGATTTCTAGTTGCCCCTACCATGGCTACCCCGACCAGGACCTCGTACTTTATTTGTACGGAGGTCTACATGATAACGACCGTAGGATGGTGAACGCTGCCTGTGGAGGGAACATCCTGAACAAGACTCCAGACCAGGCCTATGAAGTTTTCTTTGAGCTATCTGAGGGCTCAAGACAGTTCAGTAAGAGGGCGAGCGCCCAATCAGTAAAAGCTGCAGAATCTCAGCCATCACCCTCGACATTATCAAACATAGCAGAGATAAAGGCGATGATGAGGAGTTACTTGATGAAGGGTGGACAACAGCAAGTCAAGTCTTGTGGGATATGCTATGACACGATGCATCCGACTGATGCATGTCCCATGCTGCAGGAGCCCACTGCTGAGGTGAACGCTATTGGAAGATACGGCCCTTCAAGGCCAAGATATGACCCGTACTCCAACACTTATAATCCAGGGTGGAGAGATCACCCCAATCTGAGATACGGGAATCAACAGAGTAATCCTCAAGGCCAGGACAATCAGGAATATCAAAAGAGGCTACCATAGTTCCTACATCGCCCACAACAATACCAGCAGCCTGGGGGTCAACAACAACAGTTTCGAGCTCCATATGACCAAAGACCCCAAGGCCAGAGCTCTAGTTCATCTATGTCCAGCGATGACATTATCAAGGCCCTCATCCAGGGCATAACCACAATATATGGCACTGTAACAACGTTGGCAAGCACCACAGCCCAACAAATTCAAGCGGTGATCAAGCATCAGGAGACTTTCGCTCAGACTATGGTCCAACAGAATCAGGAGATGCGGTCAAGTATACAGAACTTGGAGAAGCAAGTGGGGCAAATCTCCATCGCAGTGAGCAGACTGGAAGCCCAGGACTCAGGCAAGCTACCATCTCAAACGGTAGTCAACCCGAGGAAGAACGTATTCGCCATGACGCTAAGGAGCGAAGCTGAGGTGAACTTCGGTCGTGGCCAACAGAGAGAAATCCGCGACCGCAGATTGGCTAAGGGGGAAGAAGACCGGGAAATTGATGCTATTCCACGACCGCGGATGGAATTCCGCGATCGCGGAAATGCATTGAAGACGGTGATCAGGTCGAGAATATTCTACGACCGCGGACACCAATCCGCAATCCCGGAAATACCCTTGTAACTCTTGTTCCTCTCGAAGACACCCACGATGGATATGTGCGCCCCGATTTCCCTCCGCTCAACTCAGTTAAGCCTCATGCACCCTTTCCCGAGGCTCTGAATGACACAAGAAGACCGGCAAATGATAAGGAACTGTTTGAGACCTTCAACGAATGCGAGGTAAATCTTCCTTTACTCAAGCTGGAAAATAGCATTCCTCATTTTGCTAAATTCTTGAAGGAGGTCTGCACGCTAAAGAGGAAGAAGGCGGTAAAGGAGAAGAGAAAGGTCCAGGTCAGCGAGAATGTATCCGCTATGCTACAAAAGCGGTTACCGAAGAAAGCAAGTGATCCGGGGATGTTCACTATTCCCTGCAAGATTGGGGGCACCTTGTTCGACAAAGCCCTGCTTGACTTGGGTGCCTCCATCAATGTGCTGCCTCTCTCGCTGTACCAGTCTCTGGAAGTCGGACCGTTGGAGAAGACGGGGATTGTGATCCAGCTGGCGGACAATTCCTATGTTTACCCCAAAGGAGTGGTGCAGGACGTGCTGGTCGAAATGGACAAGTTGATATTCCCTGTAGATTTCTTTGTGATGGATACGGGGCAAGACAAGAATGCAGCCCATGTGATGCTAGGAAGGCGGTTTATGAACACGGCAGGGACCAAGATTGATGTGAGTAGCGGTTCGCTCACAATGGAATTCGACGGGGTGAGGGTCGGATTCAGCATAGATGATGCAAAGCGACAACCTCCGGATGGAAACCCCGAGTGCTCAATTGATTTGAGCAACCCAAGTTGAGTTGGGAGAGTAGCAAGTCGAGCCACGACATTAAATAAGGCGTTGTCCGGGAGGCAACCCGAGGTATGCAATTCTTTTCGTGTCTTTCTAATTCAGGTCTCTAATTGTTTTTGTGTTAGTTGTTTTTCGTGTTTTTGTTTTTGTTTTTGCATTAGACTGACCTGCTGGAAGGAGGCCCGTGCCAAATTGAAGAAGATGAATCCCACAATAAGGCTCATATTCCCTGCCGAAAAAATAAAATAAAAATAAAAATAAATAATTTACCGAGGTCAACTGTCCGAGTCCCCATGGAGAGATGACGCATCATGTTGTCAAGGAGGAGACATTCGCCCCATATTTTTATTTGGCAACGATGATGGCCCTACATTCGACAGCTGAGGATGAGGAACACCAGGGCCCACACCATGATTACACCTGGGCCCATTTTTGTGTTCGATGAAGGCCGTGCAACCCCGACTTCTTTGCTATTCCACTACACCCTGCAGTGGATATATTTGGTTGCACGGTAGAGTTTGAGATTGAAGACCGGTGCAACACCAATGACATGTGCTTTCATTGACATACCGCCAGCGATAACTTCCATGTCCAAGCCAACTCAACGACGTTTGTGAGTTATTTTTTGCCTTTCCTTGTGCTTCATTCTTTTTTTTCTCTTTCATTACATTGAGAACAATGAAATGTTTAAGCGTGGAAGAGTGTTCTATACTTGCTAGTCGTTGAGGAGATAAAGAAAAAGAAAAAGCCAAAAATTTGATAAAAGGCAAAAATAAAAATCCTGGGATAAGTCGAAAACCCAAAAGGGCAGCTTAGGTAATAAGCAGGTGGCTTAGACCAGTATTAGGCTGGGGTAATAATTGGTCAAGAGTGATGTGAGTTTTATGTGAGCCCATCTATTGAAAAATGAAATGAGTGGCTTGGTGAAAACCCAAAAGGGCGCCTTGGCAAAATGAGTGAAAAGAAGAAGAGTGATTATTAGGAATCATTATTTTACCTAGGTGGTGACATAAGAAGAGGTGATATAAGAAGGATTCGGGTAGTTCACTCTAGGAGGCATAAGAAGATAGATGGAGGCTAGGATTAGATTGGTATTCACTCTATGGTGTTCGGGATAAGCTTGGGGGAAGTACTCTGCTTTCCTTTTAGCTTTGTTGGTGTTGTGTTATGTGTTGTGTTGTGTTGTGTTGTGCTTATTGTGTTGGTGCCTTGGAGTTTCATGTTAGGTACAATTCTTAGTGGAGATGGTTTTTCTATGCTTCTTGAGGACGAGCAAGGTTTAAGGATGGGGGAATTTGATCAGCGCTACTGTGTAGTGCATATCTAGGAGTTGTTACCGGTGTTTTGGGTAAATTTGGAGAGGTTTAGAGCGGTATTGTGGTGTACGTGGCTGAGGAGAAGAAGTGTGATTTAAGTGGTTGGGAGAAGCTAAATGAAGACTTATTGAAGATGGAGAGAAGACCACTTGAGAAGACGAAGGAAGAGCTGGAGAAAGAAGCCAAATGGAGCTACAAAGGCAAAACCGCGATCACGGACATCTACGAAGGCGAGACCAGAAGAGCGCGTCAATCCGCGGTCGCGGGCGAGCAGGAGGCTTGATCGCGGTTAATTCGAGAGCAAGGAGCCAGAAACGGTATTTTCCGCGACCGCTGAAATTCTTTCTCGATCGCGGAAATATGCATCAGGAGCGCCGCGGCAGTTTCATCCTAGCATCTTTTCATTTCCGAATTTCTTATCATTCAGTATTGTTTTCCCTTCAAGACTATGAAGAACTAAGCACCCTTTGCTTAGTCTGACAATTGAAGCCTTCATTTGATTCATGATTGTGAGGTTAAAACTCTATTTCCTATTTCTTTGGATTATATCTTTTCTCTTGAGCTTATTCCTATTGATTCTTATTGATTTGACTGGATTGATCACCTAGTTGATATTAGTAATTATCTATTGCTAGGGTTTGGATATTTCGAGTTGAAATCCCTTATCTTGTGTAGCAACCATGATTTTCTAGGACTAGTTGGACTAGTTTATTATGAAAGAGAATTGATTATGTGCTAAATGCTGTGAAAAATCGATGTTGTATGTATCCTGGTTAATTCCTATGCTCTATGATGCTATTGTTCTAAATCTTGATAGTTTCTCGTGCGTTCGATAGTAAGGGTTGCCAGGTCGAGTTGGACTGGTAACTATTTCAGAATAGGTTTAAGCATGGGGGAATTTGATTAGCTTACTCGAGGACGAGCAAGGTTTAAGCATGGGGGAATTTGATCAGCGCTACTTTGTAGTGTATATCTAGGAGTTGTTACCGGTGTTTTGGGTACATTTGGAGACGTTTAGAGCAGTATTGTGGTATACGTGGCTGAGGAGAAGAAGTGTGATTTAAGCTGTTGGGAGAAGCTAAATGAAGACTTATTGAAGATGGAGAGAAGACCACTTGAGAAGACGAAGGAAGAGCTGGAGAAAGAAGCCATATCTAGGAGTCCCCATGGAGAGGTCAGTTGTCCGAGTCCCCATGGAGAGATGACGCATCATGTTGTCAACGAGGAGACATTCGCCCCATATTTTTATTTGGCAACGATGATGGCCCTATATTCGACAGCTGAGGATGAGGAACACCAGGGCCCACACCATGATTACATCTGGGCCCATTTTTGTGTTCGGTGAAGGCCGTGCAGCCCCGACTTCTTTGCTATTCCGGTATGCTTCCTGAGACCTTGGGGATCTGATTGGAGGAGTAGGTTTACATTAGCTTACTTGAGGACGAGCAAGGTGTAAGCATGGGGGAATTTGATCAGCGCTACTTTATAGTGCATATCTAAGAGTTGTTACCGGTGTTTTGGGTACATTTGGAGAGGTTTAGAGCGGTATTGTGGAGTATGTGGCTGAGGAGAAGAAGTGTGATTTAAGTGGTTGGGAGAAGCTAAATGAAGACTTATTGAAGATGGAGAGAAGGCCACTGGAGAAGACGAAGGAAGAGCTGGAGAAAGAAGCCAAATGGAGCTACAGAGGCAAAACCGCGATCGCGGGGCGAAGGCCGCGATCGCGGACATATACGAAGGCGAGACCAGAAGGGCGCGTCAATCCGCGGTTGCGGGCGAGCAGGAGGCTTGATCGCGGTTAATTCGAGAGCAAGGAGCCAGAAACGGTATTTTCCACGACCGCGGAAATTCTTTCGCGATCGCGGAAATATGCATCACGAGTGCCGCGGCAGTTTCATCCGAAGTTTACCTTTATGTTATTTTCCTTTTCTTTTAGTTTCTTTATTTCGTTTACATTATTTTATTTCCTTTCAAGACTAGTTTTGTTATCTTTTTACTTTAGGTTTAGCTAGGTTTTCTATTTAACCTAGTTTTCCTAGAAGCTTTTCATTATCAAATTTCTTATCATTCAGTATTGTTTTCCCTTCAAGACTATGAAGAACTAAGCACCCTTTGCTTAGTCCGACAATTAAAGCCTTCATTTGATTCATGATTGTGAGGTTATAACTCTATTTCCTATTCCTTTGGATTATATCTTTTCTCATGAGCTTATTCCTATTGATTCTTATTGATTTGACTGGATTGATCACCTAGTTGATATTTGCTAGGGTTTGGATATTTCGAGTTGAAATCCCTTATCTTGTGTAGCAACCATGATTTTCTAGGACTAGTTGGACTAGTTTATTATGAAAGAGAATTGATTATGTGCTAAATGTTGTGAAAAATCAGTGTTGTATGTATCCTGGTTAATTCATATGCTCTATGCTGCTATTGTTCTAAATCTTGATAGTTTCTCGTGCGTTCGATAGTAAGGGTTGCCAGGCCGAGTTGGACTGGTAACTATTTGAAAATAGGGACAGGAATAATCATAGGAAGAAATAGAGATAATCTAGGACCAATCAATCGAATGAATGGTGGATATTTGTTTGCTAAGTGTTTTTCCCCAATTGATTACAAACCTTTTGTTTTGTTTACTTTGCTTTGTTTGCTTGAAATTCAATCAACCAACCAATCCCCCCTTTGTTACTATTGCATGCAAACTTACATAAAGAAAGACAACTCCTCCCTGTGGGATTCGACCCTTACTTGCCTATTCTACTGAGTTAGGTTTGTTTAGGATTTTACTTTGATTGGGCACACGACTTTAGCCCTTATCAAATTGGTGTTGTTGCCGGGGAGTCAAGTTTTGTTTTTTCTTTGTGTGTGTTTGTGTGCTAAATTTTTGTGTGGACCTATCTTATGGTCCACACCCGTGCTACTGACTCCCCTCTTCTTGCTTGTGATACAGAAATTGAGAGGACCCTTTCTAAGAACCGCAAGATAAACAGAGTTTTGTGTTTTGACAATCCTTGTTTTGAGATGGCTGACGAACAATAGACGCTGAGGCGGTTGACTACCCCTAATCTACAACAACAACTATTGGCTGTGCAGTTTTCTGAGCTGGCCGATGGCGTCAACTTCGAGCTAATGTCCGGGTTAATCCACCTATTCCCCCACTTCCATGGGATGAGTGGAGAAGACCCCAACAAACATCTGGCTGAGTTTCATTCCGTCTGCACCAGCATGAAGCCAAAGGGCATGACTGACGACCAGATCAAGCTGAGGGCCTTTCCTTTCTCTCTAAGGGATTCGGCCAATGATTGGTTCTACTACTTAGCCCCAAGGAGCATAGACACGTGGGCCAAGATGAAGAAGGCCTTCTTGGAGAAGTACTTCCCTGCAACTAAGCTCAACAGCCTGAAGAGGAGCATTCGCAACATTGAACAGCAGGCTGCTGAGTCATTGTATGAGTACTATGAGCGGTTCAAGAGGCTGATTTCTAGTTGCCCCTACCATGGCTACCCCGACCAGGACCTCGTACTTTATTTGTACGGAGGTCTATATGATGACGACCGTCGAATGGTTGATAAGCACTACTTTGTAGGGCTTAACCAAGAGTCATTAGAGGTTTTATTGGTGTCATTCGGGTAGATTTAGACACATTCATGTGTATGGAGTTTGGGGGCGAAGTTGGTGTATTTGGAGGTGTTTGAGCCATTTTGGAGATCATAGTAGACACTGAGGAGGAAGCCACCAGAAGTAGACGCCAAGGAGCTGAAAAGACGAAGACTTCAGAGAAAGTACCTTACGGCGCCCACCGCAGAAGCCACGACGACCGCCGCCTAAACCCTCCCAACAACGATGGCTACGACTTGGCCACGGCGCCCGTCGTGGAAATGCGGCGCCCGCCGCCATTACGGCACCCGCCGTGGAGGTTGCAGCGCCCGCCGCCGCTGTTCAGAAGTCCGCTGAGCCGTTTCCTTATTTGCTTTATTTTGCATTATTTTATTACGATTTGTTATTTCGTTTTAGGTTAATTCAGACTTTGTTTCCTTTAGTATTTAAGGGTAGAGAAAGGCGTGTTTGCCTATCAGCTAATCTCTCTCTGAACCCTCATTTCATTCTACGTATTTGTTATGAAGAACTAAGTCCCCTTGGCTTATGCAGACGCTGAAGCTTTCGTTTTGATTCAGTTGTGAGACTCTCGTTCTTAATCTATTGCATGGTTTTTATCTATTCTCTTGCTTGATTGCTTATGATTGATATTGATAATCTCTATCTTGGACGCAACTAGGGTTTGTCGTTATTGATCTATTGCTAGATTTAGATTGTTACTGGTTGAGCATATCTATTTCAGAGTAGCAACTGCATCGTACTAGTATCTGGTTGTGCTAGTCTTATGCAGAAGAGAACTGATTTACATTCTAGGATAAAAACTGGTTGTTTTATGCTAGAATTGTATCCAACTATATTCCTATCCGTAAGGCTGCTGTTAAACTGAATCTTGATAGTTTCAGGGTTGTTTAATTAGTTAGTGCTAATAGTATCTGATTGTGCTATTAGTTATATCTGAAAAGAAATTGGAATTTCCATTACATGAGATTTTGAATGAGTATCTAGGATCAACTTGTCATACGAATAGTGGATGTTGTTTGACTAAGTGCTTTTCCCATCACTGATTTCACAACTCTTTAGCTTGTTTACCTTTTGCATGTTTAGAACTTACAAAACTCACAAAACCCCCCTTTGGTTACGTTTGATTGACATACGAATTGCATATTTAGATAGAATTCGCCTCCCTGTGGATTCGACCTTTACTTATCTAGGACTACGGTTTAAGGTTTGTTTGGATATTTTGCATAGCAGTTTTACACGACGAAAACCTGTTATCAATGGTGAACGCTGCCTGTGGAGGGAACATCCTGAACAAGACTCCAGACCAGGCCTATGAAATTTTCTTTGAGCTATCTGAGGGATCAAGACAGTTCAGTAAGAGGGCGAGCGCCCAATCAGTAAAATCTGCAGAATCTCAGCCATCACCCTCGACATTATCGGACATAGCGGAGATAAAGGCGATGATGAGGAGTTACTTGATGAAGGCAAAAACTTGATGTGGCGAAAACCTATCCACAAGTGTATGGGGTCAGTTGTAGCTATTCAAGTGTCGTTCCCACGAGGACAATGTAGTACCTTTTGTAACTAAACTGGTAAGCTAAGCCACAAGAAAGGTTTGTTCAATTAACTAAGAAATAATGATTGCAAAGGTAAATGAATTCAAATGATGGGAAAATATATAGGATTAAGGATCCCCACAATAATGCATTGGTAAACTTATGCGTGTTTATCTCAGAATAGCATGAACTCGTTTGACGGTAAGTTATCAAATATCACTACTAATTCCTTTCAGACAATAGTAGACGTATCTAAACTCCAACTAACAATCACTGTCGCGCAAAGCTAATCAAATTTAGACCCATTGAGCACTTAGAATCTAGGATAAAACCGGGTTAACATTCACTTTCGTGCTCCGTTAATTCCAGACTAACCTAGGGTTTCTATGATAACTTAGGACTCCGCAAGAACAAACAAGTTTATTCAGGTTCAATTCATAGTAATTCCAACAATAGTAATCTCCTTTCAGACTCATACCTTGTCTAATTCATTCATTAGGAATCTCCTTTCAGACTCAACCTAATAGAATTTCTAATTGATAAATAACCAATAGCAATAAGAACCCTAGAATTGAATCAAGCAAGAATTCATGCTACCAATTCAGACAAACACAAATTGTAAATCTACCAATACATTATTGGGGTCACCCCAACCCTAGATAAAGGGGATTAGCCTAGCATGTTTGGGGAATCAATCAAGATCATTGTATAAATCAGAGAAATCATTCAAATAGATAGAAAGAAGAGAAATACTTGTTTCGATCCAAGAACAATCTCCAATCTTCAACCAAGAAAAACTCAACAAACACAACTAGGGTTTTTTTTAGAGAGAGACTAAGTTCAGAGCATGAGAGAAAAGTGTCTCAGTCTTTTCGTCCCAATCTCATAAAATAGGGCTGGAGACGTTTCAACAGATGAAGAAAAACCGTTACGGATGCTGACTCGGTCCACAACTCGGTCGAGTTGTGGGCCGAGTTGTCGTCTGTCTTTTCTTGTCTTCAGTAACTTCGACCAAGTTCGCTGACTCGGTCCACAACTCGGCCGAGTTGTGGGCCGAGTTGTTCTCTGTTGTTCCTCTCCTATTCGGTGGCTAAGCCGAGTTCGCTGACTCGGTCCACAACTCGGCCGAGTTGTGGGCCGAGTTGTTCTCTGTTGTCTTTGCTCTTCATAGCTTGGCCCTGACGACTCGGTCCATAACTCGGCCGAGTTGTGGGCCGGGTTGTGGACTGTTGTTCCTTCGTCTTCACTAGCTCGGCCGGGCTTCCATTTTGAACTTTCCTCGTCTGATCTTGGCACTTGTATTTCGACCATGGCGCCATCTCTTCTAGTCGTCCACCCGAACATCTTCACTAGTAGCTTGATTTTCTTGAAAACGCCTCCAAACAATCCTGAAATCACAACTACACAAGAGTAGACTCCGAACACTACAAAATCTATGAAAACCAAATAAAACTAAAATAAAAAGGAGCAAAACAAACCTATTCAAGAGAAATAAACATGATCTAAACTAACCTAAATGCATGCTATCAAATCCCCCAAGCTTGAACCTTGATTGTCCCAAGAAAGTACATGACAATGAGACCACAAAATACGCAACAGCTGTTTCTATCCAAAAGACATATGACCAATAACCATGAAAGGCCAAACAGATGACAAATTCCGTCCTAGCATGCTTCTCAATCAATGACAAGAGTACAATCAGTTGCTTCACTCAAGACCTCACCAGAATCAAAGTCACTCGCACTCATGTGTTTAGGCATGTGTTTCACTCAATATCAATTCTCAACTTTGAATGCTAAACTACCATAAGCTTGCAACAGTGTTCTTAATATCCACCACTAAAGACCATGCACATGACAAAAATCATGAGGGCTTTTCCAAGGTTGTAATGGGGCCAAGGTATAACACAGGGCATAGGAGTATTTAGGCCACGAGGAGCTAAATCCGGGAAAGAGGATCTTACCAAGACAACACCAAGCGAAAATACCCTTTACTTGAATTTCAACCTTCAAACCCATACAACTTAACCCTTACATATGACATGGTCTCCTTTCTTTTACTTGACTTTTTTTTTTTAAGTCAAAGAAGACACATGGAAAGGAGACACATTACAAATTTATACACATTTCTAACCACCATATATGTAACCTCCCCCAAGCTTGGCTAAAATCCACTTTAGCAACAACAATTCAACTATCCTAATCCCCGGATGGGAAGGATGAACTTATAGGCTCGGTATGCTTTTGTGGAGTTTCCAAAAAATAGGCAATAAGGCACAACGGGCTTCAAGCAAAGGATACATGAATAGGGTGGCCAAGGATGAAAAGGGTTAATAAAAACAATGCCTCAATCCTATTAATGTCATGCACATAAGTCATGAGCGTGGCCTCAAAGAAGATATTAATGCAAGTTCTAGAGTTAGCACACACAGAGAGTTCACACACATGAAGAAAACGAGAGACTTTTGCAAATGCAGTCCAAGGAAGGCCAACAAGCTCGCTAGGACATTTTGTCTAGAGTGTCGGTTCTAACGTATCTTAGTCAAAGTCCACATGCTCAGGTCATTGTCATAGCTTTGATCAATCATATCATGCTCATAATGCAATTTGTAATATCAACAACCAAGGCATATTAAGAGGATTCATGGTATATGTACTGTTATGAGAACCCACAAAGGATCAAGCAGGGCAAATATGCAACTAAAAATTCAAATGCAAACAAAAAATGCAACTAATCATGCAAACTATATGCAATGCAAAATGAAAATACTCCCCTCCCTCAAGCTTAAAACCTACATTGCCCCCAATGTAGAGAGTAAAAGCGTAAGGAAAAAGAAGTACTCACCATGAATCTGATGGATTGCCTCCCACCCAGCGCTTGTTTTAGGTCATTAGCTTGACCTCCCACCACTTTCATGTACTTGGATCGGGAGGGTCGGTGGTACCCTGCTTGATCGGGTCAGGCGTGATAATAGGCTTCAGCCGATGACTTTGCACTTTGAACTTTCCTGAGTTTTTATGCCATAAAATGACCGTCCCGCCTTTCAGAACTCGAGTCACCCTATATGGTCCTGACCATCTTGTCCCCTTAGGACCTGGAAATATGTTAGACTTTTCATGGGATAACAACACCATATTTCCACTCTTGAGCTCAACCCTTGTCTTGGCCTTCTTCCTTTTCGTTGGTGTTTGCCTTTTCTTCGCACTAGCATTCTCATAAGCATCCAAGTCCAGATTTCCCAAACACTCATCAAGCAAACCAGCTATGTCCGATAAGATCTCCTCTTGCCCAAGATCAACCTCAATCTTACAGCAGGTACCTGTGATAGGAGCTGATGGAGTGTCTTTGTATATCTCAAGAAAGTAGTCCTTGAAATATTTATACTCGATCTTCTCTTCCCCTATTGTGAATGAAAGCTTCCCATTCTTGACATCAATATTAGCCCCAGCAGTGGCTAAAAATGGTCTCCCAAGGATGATGGGAGTTTTATCACTAACCTCCATGTCAAGTATCACAAAATCTCCTGGTATGAAGAACTTTCCCACTTTCACAGGGACATTTTCTATTATCCCAGCAGGATGAGTAACAGACCTATCAGCCATAATGAGACGCATCTTGGATGGAACAGGCTCACCCAATTTCAGTTCTTTACAGATTGACAAAGGCATAACATTGACACTAGACCCGAGATCACAAAGACAATTATAAGTGAGATTGCCAAAATATGCAGGGATAAAGAATTCACCCGGATCTTGTAGTTTCTTTGGCATCTTCTCAGCGCAGTCCATTGTCAGGGCCACAGTCTCATAGTCCTCTAGCCTTCTCTTCTTGATCAGAATCTCTTTCAGGAACTTAGCATATGCAGGCATTTGAGTGAGGACATCTGTGAAAGGTATGTCAACATACAACTTCTTCATCATCTCCTTAAACTTCACAAATTGGTGCTCTAGCTGTATCTGAATCTTTCTCTGAGGAAAAGTAAGAGGTGGCTTGTATGGCGGGGGAGCAACATACTTGGGTTCTTCTTCTTGTGGCATCTCCACAGGCTCCTTTGTCGCTTCTTTTTCTCTTGGACTGTTCTCTTCCAACTGTTTTTCTTCACTCAGAGAGACAGCCCTGCAATGCTCCCTAGGGTTGACTTCAGGTTGACCAGGAAGTTGACCAGTAGGCCTAGGAACATTCATAGCAATTTGGGCCAACTGACTCTCCAATTGGTCCATCCTCTTAGGCAAGCTCTCAAAGTTTTCAGCCTTCTTGGATAAGGCTTCCAACTGAGAAGCAATGATCCCTTGATTTTTAGCCATTTCCCTCAACACAGACTGAAGTGCGGAATTATCAAAGGTCTGAGCGGATGCTTGCGGTTGAGAGAGTCCTGGTTGGAACCCTGGAGGTGGTCTTTGCTGAGCATCATCATTCTTGTAGGAAAAATTAGGATGATTCCTCCAACCGGGATTATAGGTGTTGGAATATGGATCGTTCCTAGGACCCCGATTGAAGGTGTTCATGTAGTTTGCCTCACCTTGGGTGTCACCTTGAGCAGCAAAAAGTTGACATGATGAAATAGTATGATCACCCTCTCCACAAAACTGACAAGCAACACCAGATACAGCCTGAGTGGATGACCTTGCACCCTGCCCTTGAGCCTTCTGAACCAACAAATTTAGCCTCTTGACCTCTTGTGACAAAGCATCCATTTGAGCCTGTTGGTGTGTCTCAGAACTAACCTCATACATCCCTGTTGGTTTCTTTGAAGTTGAGCGAGCATCACTGTAATAATGAGAGTGTTGAGCAGTGTTCTCAATCTTCTCCCAAGCTTCATCAACTTCCATTTCCATGATTCTACCACCAGCTGAAGCATCAATAATAAGTCGAGTTGAACTATCAACAGCGTTGTAGAAGACATGTAGCAAGGTCCATTTCTCTTGCCCGTGATGCGGGCACAACATCAATAGCTCTTTGAATCTCTCCCAACCTTCATATAGAGACTCTTCATGGTTCATCTTGAAAGCAAGAATTTGATTCCTCATCTCCGCTGTCTTCTTAGGTGGGAAGTACTTGTTGAGAAATGCCTTGGCTAACTCATCCCAAGTGGTGATAGATCCATGAGGTAAGGCCTTGAACCAAGCCTTGGCCCTGTCTCATAGAGAGAAAGAGAAAGCACACAGGAAAAGTGCATCTTGAGAGACATCATGAATCTTCACTGTATCCATCAGCTCAATAAAAGTAGCCAAGTGCTGATGTGGGTTTTCAGAAGGAAGACCTCCAAATTGATTCTGCTGAACCATGTTGATTAGGGAGGGTTTCAGCTCGAAGTTACGGGCTGCCACCGGAGGTCGAACCACACCAGAAAGAGGACCAAGGTGGTTGGGCATCACATAATCACCCAGAGTCATACGTGGCTGATCATCACCGCCCAACAAGCCACCGTTCCCTCTACCAGCCATCTCTTGTACTCTAATTTCACGTTGTTGCCTTCTTCTTAAGAGAAAAGTACGCTCAGGTTCGGGATCAAAGTCGTTGAGATTATTAGCGCTCAGGACTCTCCGCATTCAGAAGAAAACAAACCTGAAACCAAAGCCAAAAGGAGGAGGATCAAAACACACAAAAGACTTAGTCGAACCAGTTGTAGGGAAAACAACCGATACTAGCAATTGTCCCCGGCAACGGCGCCAAAAACTTGATGTGGCAAAAACCTACCCACAAGTGTATGGGGTCAGTTGTAGCTATTCAAGTGTCGTTCCCACGAGGACAATGTAGTACCTTTTGTAACTAAACTGGTAAGCTAAGCCACAAGAAAGGTTTGTTCAATTAACTAAGAAATAATGATTGCAAAGGTAAATGAATTCAAATGATGGGAAAATATCTAGGATTAAGGATCCCCACAATAATGCATTGGTAAACTTATGCGTGTTTATCTCAGAATAGCATGAACTCGTTTGACGGTAAGTTATCAAATATCACTACTAATTCCTTTCAGACAATAGTAGACGTATCTAAACTCCAACTAACAATCGCTGTCGCGCAAAGCTAATCAAATTTAGACCCATTGAGCACTTAGAATCTAGGATAAAACCGGGTTAACATTCACTTTCGTGCTCCGTTAATTCCAGACTAACCTAGGGTTTCTATGATAACTTAGGACTCCGCAAGAACAAACAAGTTTATTCAGGTTCAATTCATAGTAATTCCAACAATAGTAATCTCCTTTCAGACTCATACCTTGTCTAATTCATTCATTAGGAATCTCCTTTCAGACTCAACCTAATAGAATTTCTAATTGATAAATAACCAATAGCAATAAGAACCCTAGAATTGAATCAAGCAAGAGTTCATGCTACCAATTCAGACAAACACAAATTGTAAATCTACCAATACATTATTGGGGTCACCCCAACCCTAGATAAAGGGGATTAGCCTAGCATGTTTGGGGAATCAATCAAGATCATTGTATAAATCAGAGAAATCATTCAAATAGATAGAAAGAAGAGAAATACTTGTTTCGATCCAAGAACAATCTCCAATCTTCAACCAAGAAAAATTCAACAAACACAACTAGGGTTTTTTTTAGAGAGAGACTAAGTTCAGAGCATGAGAGAAAAGTGTCTCAGTCTTTTCGTCCCAATCTCATAAAATAGGGCTGGAGACGTTTCAACAGATGAAGAAAAACCGTTACGGATGCTGACTCGGTCCACAACTCGGTCGAGTTGTGGGCCGAGTTGTCGTCTGTCTTCTCTTGTCTTCAGTAACTTCGACCAAGTTCGCTGACTCGGTCCACAACTCGGCCGAGTTGTGGGCCGAGTTGTTCTCTGTTGTTCCTCTCCTATTCGGTGGCTAAGCCGAGTTCGCTGACTCGGTCCACAACTCGGCCGAGTTGTAGGCCGAGTTGTTCTCTGTTGTTCCTCTCCTATTCGGTGGCTAAGCCGAGTTCGCTGACTCGGTCCACAACTCGGCCGAGTTGTGGGCCGAGTTGTTCTCTGTTGTCTTTGCTCTTCATAGCTTGGCCCTGACGACTCGGTCCATAACTCGGCCGAGTTGTGGGCCGGGTTGTGGACTGTTGTTCCTTCGTCTTCACTAGCTCGGTCGGGCTTCCATTTTGAACTTTCCTCGTCTGATCTTGGCACTTGTATTTCGACCATGGCGCCATCTCTTCTAGTCGTCCACCCGAACATCTTCACTAGTAGCTTGATTTTCTTGAAAACGCCTCCAAACAATCCTAAAATCACAACTACACAAGAGTAGACTCCGAACACTACAAAATCTATGAAAACCAAATAAAACTAAAATAAAAAGGAGCAAAACAAACCTATTCAAGAGAAATAAACATGATCTAAACTAACCTAAATGCATGCTATCAGTGGCCAGCAACAAGTCAAGTCTTGTGGGATATGCTATGACACGATGCATCCGACTGATGCATGTCCCACGCTGCAGGAGCCCACTGCTGAGGTGAACGCTATTGGAGGATACAGCCCTTCGAGGCCAAGATATGACCCGTACTCCAACACTTACAATCCAAGGTGGAGAGATCACCCCAATCTGAGATATGGGAATCAACAGAGTAATCCTCAAGGCCAGGACAATCAGGAATATCAACAGAGGCAACCATAGTTCCTATAGTGCCCACAACAATACCAGCAGCCTGGGGGTCAACAACAACCGTTTTGAGCTCCATATGACCAAAGACCCCAAGGCCAGAGCTCCAGTTCATCTATGTCCATCGATGACATGATCAAGGCCCTCACCCAGGGCCTAACCACAATATATGGCACTGTAACAACGTTGGCAAGCACCACAGCCCAATAAATTCAAGCGGTGATCAAGCATCAGGAGACTTTCGCTCACACTATGGTCCAACAGAATCAGGAGATGCGGTCAAGTATATAGAACTTGGAGATGCAAGTGGGGCAAATCTCTATCGCAGTGAGCAGACTAGAAGCCCGGGACTCAGGCAAGCTACCATCTCAAACGGTAGTCAACCCGAGGGAGAACGTATTCACCATGAGGCTAAGGAGCGGAGCTGAGGTGAACTTCGGTCGTGGCCAACAGAGAGAAATCCGTGACCGCGGAGAAGGAAGCCGCAACCGTGGATTGGTTAAGGGGGAAGAAGACCGAGAAATCGATGCTATTCTGCGACCGCGGATAGAATTCCGCGATCGCGGAAAATGCACTGAAGATGGTGATCAGGTCGAGAATATTCCGCGACCGCGGACACCAATCCGCAATAGAGGAAATGCCCCTGCAGCTCCTGTTCCTCTCGAAGACACCCATGATGGATATGTGCGCCCCGATTTCCCTCCGCTCAACTCAGTTAAGCCTCCCGTTCCCTTTCCCGAGGCTCTGAAGGACACAAGAAGACCGGAAAATGATAAGGAACTATTCGAGACCTTCAGCGAATGCGAGGTAAATATTCCTTTACTCAAGCTGGTAAATAGCATTCCTCGTTTTGCTAAATTCTTGAAGGAGGTCTGCACGCTAAAGAGGAAGAAGGTGGTCAAGGAGAAGAGAAAGGTCCAGGTCAGCGAGAATGTATCCGCTAAGCTGCAAAAGCGGTTACCAAAGAAAGCAAGTGATCCGAGGATGTTCACTATTCCCTGCAAGATTGGGGGCACCTTGTTCAACAAAGCCCTGCTTGACTTGGGTGCCTCCATCAATGTGCTGCCTCTCTCGATGTACGAGTCTCTAGAGGTCGGACCGTTGGAGAAGACGGGGATTGTGATCCAGCTGGCGGACAATTCCTATGTCTACCCCAAAGGAGTGGTGCAGGACGTGCTGGTCGAAGTGGATAAGTTGATATTCCCTGCAGACTTCATTGTGATGGATACGGGGCAGGACAAGAATGCAGCCCATGTGATGCTAGGGAGGCGGTTTATGAACACGGCAGGGACCAAGAATGATGTGAGCAGCGGTTCGCTCACAATGGAATTCGACGGGGTGAGGGTCGGATTCAGCATAGATGATGCAAAGCGACACCCTACGGATGGAAACCCCGAGTGCTCAATTGATGTGAGCAACCCAAGTTGAGTTGGGAGAGTAGCAAGTCGAGCCACGACATTAACTAAGGCACTGTCCGGGAGGCAACCCGAGGTATGTAATTCTTTTCCTGTCTTTCTAATTCTGGTTTGTAATTGTTTTTGTGTTAGTTGTTTTTCGTGTTTTTGTTTTTGCATTAGATTGACCTGCAGGAAGGAGGCCCCTGCCAAATTGAAGAAGATGAATCCCACTGTAACGCTCCTATTCCCGGCCCAAAAAAAAAAATATTACCGAGGTCAGCTGTCCGAGTCCCCATGGAGAAATGGTGCGTATCATGTTGTCAAGGAGGAGACATTCGCCCCACATTTTTATTTGGCAACGATGATGGCCCTATATTCGACAGTTGAGGATGAGGAACACCAGGGCCCACACCATGATTACATCTGGGCCCATTTTTGTGTTCGATGAAGGCCGTGCAGCCCCGACTTCTTTTCTATTCCACTACACCCTATAGTGGATATATTTGGTTGCACGGTGGAGTTTGAGATTGAAGACCGGCGCGACACCAACGACATGTGCTTTCATTGATATACCGCCAGCGACAACTTCCATGTCCAAGCCAACTCAACGACGTTTGTGAGTTATTTTTTGCCTTTCCATGTGCTTCATTCTTTTTTTGTCTTTCATTACATTGAGTACAATGCAATGTTTAAGCATGGGGGAGTGTTCTATACTTGCTAGTCATTGAGGAGATAAAGAAAAAGAAAAAGCCAAAAACTTGATAAAAGGCTAAAATAGAAATCCTGGGATAAGTCGAAAACCTGAAAGGGCGGCTTAGGTAATAAGAAGGTGGCTTAGACCAGCATTAGGCTGGGGTAATAATTGTTCAAGAGTGATGTGAGTTTTATGTGAGCCCATCTATTGAAAAATGAAATGAGTGGCTTGGTGAAAACCCGAAAGGGCGTCTTGGCAAAATGAGTGAAAAGAAGAAGAGTGATTATTAGGAATCATCATTTTACCTGGCGTGGTGACATAATAAGAGGTGATATAAGGAGGATTCGGATAGGTCACTCTGGGAGGCATAAGAAGATAGATGGAGACTAGGATTAGATTGTTATTCACTCTATGGTGTTCGGGATAAGCTTGGGGGAAGTACTCTGCTTTCCTTTTAGCTTTGTTAGTGTTGTGTTATGTGCTGTGTTGTGTTGTGCTTATTGTGTTGGTGCCTTGGAGTTTCATGTTAGGTACAATTCTTAGTGGAGATGGTTTTCTATGCTTCCTGAGACCTTGGGGATCTGATTGGAGGAGTAGGTTTACAATAGCTTACTCAAGGACGAGCAAGGTGTAAGCATGGGGGAATTTGATCAGCGCTACTTTGTAGTGCATATCTAGGAGTTATTACCGGTGTTTTGGGTACATTTGGAGAGGTTTAGAGCGGTATTGTGGAGTACGTGGCTGAGGAGAAGAAGTGTGATTGAAGTGGTTGAGAGAAGCTAAATGAAGACTTATTGAAGATGGAGAGAAGACCACTTGAGAAGACGAAGGAAGAGCTGGAGAAAGAAGCCAAATGGAGCTACAGAGGCAAAACCGCGATCGCGGGGCCAAGGCCGCGGTCGCGGACATCTACGAAGGCGAGACCAGAAGAGCGCATCAATCTGCGGTAGCGGGCGAGCAGGAGGCTTGATCGCGGTTAATTTGATAGCAAGGAGCCAGAAATGGTATTTTCCGCTACCGCGGAAATTCTTCTGCGATCGCGGAAATATGCATCAGGAGCGCCGCGGCAGTTTCATCCGAAGTTTACCTTTATGTTATTTTCCTTTTCTTTTAGTTTCTTTATTTCGTTTACATTATTTTATTTCCTTTTAAAACTGGTTTTGTTATCTTTTTACTTTAGGTTTAGCTAGGTTTTCTATTTAACATAGTTTTCCTAGCAGCTTTTCATTATCGAATTTCTTATCATTCAGTATTGTTTTCCCTTCAAGACTATGAAGAACTAAGCACCCTTTGCTTAGTCTGACAATTGAAGCCTTCATTTGATTCATGATTGTGAGGTTATAACTCTATTTCCTATTCCTTTGGATTATATCTTTTCTCTTGAGCTTATTCCTATTGATTCTTATTGATTTGACTAGATTGATCACCTAGTTGATATTTGCTAGGGTTTGGATATTTCGAGTTGAAATCCCTTATCTTGTGTAGCAACCATGATTTTCTAGGACTAGTTATTATGAAAGAGAATTGATTATGTGCTAAATGCTGCGAAAAATCGGTGTTGTATGTATCCTGGTTAATTCATATGCTCTATGCTGCTATTGTTCTAAATCTTGATAGTTTCTCGTGCGTTCGATAGTAAGGGTTGCCAGGCCGAGTTGGACTGGTAACTATTTCAGAATAGGGACAGGAATAATCATAGGAAGGAATAGAGATAATCTAGGACCAATCAATCGAATGAATGGTTGATATTTGTTTGGCTAAGTGTTTTTCCCCAATTGATTACAAACCTTTTGTTTTGTTTAATTTACTTTGTTTGCTTGAAATTCAATCAATCAACCAACCAATCCCCCCTTTGTTACTATTGCATGCAAACTTACATAAAGAAAGACAACTCCTCCCTGTGGGATTCGACCCTTACTTGCCTATTCTACTGAGTTAGGTTTGTTTAGGATTTTACTTTGATTGGGCACACGACTTTAGCCCTTATCAAATTGGTGCCGTTGCAGGGGAGGCAAGTTTTGTTTTTTCTTTGTGTGTGTTTGTGTGCTAAATTTTTGTGTGGACCTATCTTATGGTCCACACCCGTGTTACTGACTACCCTCTTCTTGCTTGTGATACAGAAATTGAGAGGACCCTTTTCTAAGAACCGCAAGATAAACAGAGTTTTGTGTTTTGACAATCCTTGTTTTGAGATGGCTGACGAACAACAGACGCTGAGACAGTTGACTGTCCCTAATCTGCAACAGCAACCGCTGGATGTACAGTTTCCTGAGCTGGCCGATGGCGTCAACTTCGAGCTGAAGTCCGGGTTAATCCACCTACTCCCCCACTTCCATGGGATGAGTGGAGAAGACCCTAACAAACATATGGTTGAGTTTCATTCCGTCTGCACCAGCATGAAGCCAAAGGGCGTGACTGACGACCAGATCAAGCTGAGGGCCTTTCCTTTCTCTCTAAGGGATTCGGCCAATGATTGGTTCTACTACTTAGCCCCAGGGAGCATAGACACGTGGGCCAAGATTAAGAAGGCCTTCCTGGATAAGTACTTCCCTGCAACTAAGCTCAACAGCCTGAAGAGGAGCATTAGCAACATTGAACAGCAGGCTGCTGAGTCGTTGTATGAGTACTATGAGCGGTTCAAGAGGTTGATTTCTAGTTGCCCCTACCATGGCTACCCCGACCAGGACCTCGTACTTTATTTGTACGGAGGTCTACATGATGACGACCGTCAGATGGTGAACGCTGCCTGTGGAGGGAACATCCTGAACAAGACTCCAGAACAGGCCTATGAAGTTTTCTTTGAGCTATCTGAGGGCTCAAGATAGTTCAGTAAGAGGGCGAGCGTCCAATTAGTAAAAGCTGTAGAATCTCAGCCATCACCCTCGACATTATCGGACATAGCGGAGATAAAGGCGATGATGACGAGTTACTTGATGAAGGGTGGCCAGCAGCAAGTCAAGTCTTGTGGGAAATGCTATGACACAATGCATCTGACTGATGCATGTCCCACGCTGCAGGAGCCCACTGCTGAGGTGAACGCTATTGGAGGATACGGCCCTTCAAGGCCAAGATATGACCCGTACTCCAACACTTACAATCCAGGGTGGAGAGATCACCCCAATCTGAGATACGGGAATCAACAGAGTAATCCTCAAGGCCAGGACAATCAGGAATATCAACAGAGGCCACCACAGTTCCTACAGCGCCCACAACAATACCAGCAGCCTGGGGGTCAACAACAACAGTTTCGAGCTCCATATGACCAAAGACCCCAAGGCCAGAGCTCCAGTTCATCTATGTCCAGCGATGACATGATCAAGGCCCTCACCTAGGGCCTAACCACAATATCTGGCACTGTAATAACGTTGGCAAGCACCACAGACCAACAAATTCAAGCAGTGATCAAGCATCAGGAGACTTTCGCTCAGACTATGGTCCAACAGAATCAGGAGATGCGGTCAAGTATACAGAACTTGGAGAAGCAAGTGGGGCAAATCTACATCGCAGTGAGCAAACTGGAAGCCCGGGACTCAGGCAAGCTACCATCTCAAATGGTAGTCAACCCGAGGGAGAACGTATTCGCCATGACACTAAGGAGCGGAGCTGAGGTGAACTTCGGTCATGGCCAACAGAGAGAAATCCGCGACCGCGGAGAAGGAAGCCGCGACCGCGGATTGGCTAAGGGGGAAGAAGACCGAGAAATCGACGCTATTCCGCGATCGCGGATGGAATTCCGTGATCGCGGAAAATGCACTGAAGACGGTGATCAGGTCGAGAATATTCCGCGACCGTGGACACCAATCCACGATCGCGGAAACGCCCCTGCAGCTCATGTTCCTCTCGAAGACACCCACGATGGATATGTGCACCCCGATTTCCCTCCGCTCAACTTAGTTAAGCCTCCCGCACCCTTTCCCGAGGCTCTGAAGGACACAAGAAGACCGGCAAATGATAAGGAACTGTTCAAGACCTTCAGCGAATGCGAGGTAAATATTCCTTTACTCAAGCTGGTAAATAGCATGCCTCGTTTTGCTAAATTCTTGAAGGAGGTCTGCACGCTAAAGAGGAAGAAGGTGGTCAATGAGAAGAGAAAGGACTAGGTCAGCGAGAATGTATCCGCTATGCTGCAAAAGCAGTTACCGAAGAAAGCAAGTGATCCGGGGATGTTCACTATTCCCTGCAAGATTGGGGGCACCTTGTTCGACAAAGCCCTGCTTGACTTGGGTGCCTCCATCAATGTGCTGCCTCTCTCGCTGTACGAGTCTCTGGAGGTCGGACCGTTGGAGAAGACGAGGATTGTGATCCAGCTGGCGGACAATTCTTATGTCTATCCCAAAGAAGTGGTGCAGGACGTGCTGGTCAAAGTGGACAAGTTGATATGCCGATATGAAACAAACACTACTTCTTCTGCATCATCTAAGCCAACATCTTTCAACTCCTTGAAGGAAAAAAAAAATAGGAAGCATTATTCTCACTATCAACAATAGCAAAAGCTAGAGGGTAAATGCCTTTGTTTCCATCCTGTGCAGTAGCTAGTAGGAGATGGCCACGGTATCTTCCTGTTAAAAATGTTCCATCCATAGATATCACCTGTCATAGTACACATATACATCCTGTCAGTCAGTCATCCTGTCATTGATGTACAAAGTATTTACATAGTATGTAATCCAAACATAAATATATCCTGCCATACAATGCTATCCTGTCATACAATGCTATCATGTCATACAAATCTATCATGTCATAGAGTTTTATCCTGTCATACAATGCTTCAGTGCATATATGTGTTAACAAACATACCTTCCTAAGATGCGATAGTCCCTTCATCCAAGCACCAACCGCCCAAAAGCAGTACTTAAAACGATGTTCAGAATCGGTTTGAATAGCTGTATGTGTTCCAGGGTTCAGTTGCTTCAGCATGTACAGCCAAGAGTTGAGTTCGGAGTAACTTGCCTGAGGGTTGCCTCTAACTATGACCTCTGCACTCAATCGAACCCGATTAGCCTTGGCATAACTGGCATTTATTCCAGCTTGTTTCATAACACTCTGAATTTATCTAGCTCTGGGGGATTGCTTACGACCTTCAAACCTATAAAATTCACATTTCATCAATAAACCATCATATATCAAATAAAATCAAATATGCATCCAACAAAATTCATTTACCTTCCAAGTATCTTTTCAGCAATCATGGATACAGTTTTGTCGTGGTTGTGTCGATACCGAAGTGTGCAAGTATGAGTTCCATTATACTTCTTAACCTGAAACAAACCATCCGTGCGGTTTTCACCCCCGCTGAGCAATGAAATGTGCATTTCTTGTCAACACATTGCACTGCATATCTCTTTTTGTCAGACCTCTTCACAGAAAGCTCGACAAAACCTTTGAAAGCCTTTTTCATTTAACACATCTTTTAACTCTTTCTTCGTGCAAAATATGGCTCCAACTTTTATTTCCACATTCTTTGCCTGACCATCCTCGACATCTGCATCGAAATACTCTCATTCATCATCTTTATCTTCATCATCATGATCATTCTTTTTTGCTGCTTGCCTACAAAAGCGACGACGATAGTTCTCTTCTGCCATATCTAACTCTTTCACAAATTCGGTATCCATATATTCATCCCCACCAGATGAGTTTCCATCTCTGGCATCATCGTCACCAAGTACAACGAGGTCACGACCCTTGTGCTTGCTTGCAAACACCTTCACATCTTCATCGCTCTCAATGCTCCCACATAAATCAATGTTTTCATCATCACTGCTCAAACACACGACATCTTCAGGGGTTGCTGTTTGTGGCCTTGATTTCTTGCAAAACCATTTTCTGGGATTTTCTGGGGTCTTCCTTTCCGCTCCAAGTCACCCAACATCAATGTTCCCATTGCATCCCTTCTCCTGTCATACAGCATGTCCTCTCCCATTGCCTCTTCATCCTCAGCAATATCATCGTCTATAATTTCATCGATACTCCTGTCATTATTCAACGGATTTCCCACCATCGGATTTTCCAGGCTTCTACTAACCCTTTGTTCTGTACTAGGCTGTGTTGCTTGTGGGGGTGAGCTCATAGTACCATCAATTTCATTCGGTGATGCACCACTGTTTCCTACGTTCCCAAATAACTCAGAATACAGATTTTTTCCACCCTTCAATGTCGAGCTTGCATACAGTGAAATTGGCCACACACCATCTTCACAACATTTCATATTAAGATACTTGAAAGTAGCAAGATCATCCTCATCATTAACATCCAATGCTGGTATATTTCCCTTGCTCTGTGGTGCAATGTATCTCAAATTTAGTTGATACATTTCAGAATCTATATATACCTTTTCCGAAATTTTCTTCTTCAATTCCTCATATCTTATAGCATCTGAGACAAGGATACCTTGTGCCTTTTTACTGCCTTCATAGAAACCAGTCTTAGACCAATCTCCCCCACTAATCAAAGTCATCACATAGCTTGTTCCACCTAAACAAATATCAAAAAACTTAGTTACAAAACGTTAAGCTAAGAAAATGAACAAGAACGACAGTTTTTTATTCATAATGTTTCTGTTTATATAAGAGACAACTCACCCATTACAAAGTCGTCTGATTCCCTCTGGTTTTGGAACCCCAGACGGAACTTGGCAGGATGAAGAGTAAGTTTCGAGAGAATAAGATAGGTATTCAAGTCTGTGGTGGGATTAAATTCAAACAGAAGGAATAAATGTCTGCCTTGAGGGAGCGAAAAGGAATGAACATTGAAGAATGAAAAGGAATGAACATTGAAGCAGACATAAATTTCCCAGATCCAAAAAAATCATTTAATAATATGATTTCATTGTTTAACTATTAAGTTTCCCTTAGTATTTAGTGTTACCATTAAAAAAAGACATAAAAGGAGGGAAAAAGGACCTTTTTGGAGGGAACTAGTGCACGAATTACACCAAATTTGGAGGGAAAATAGACCAGTTAAGGTAGATCAACTCTATAAACCCTAGATTATTTTATCTCTTACCTTCAATATAGTCAACCTAGGAGGAAAAAGGTAGCTGTTTTACTACGTTAGCATTTTATCCTTTCATACAATAAAATAATTCCTTACACAAAGGGAAGCCACCTTTTACCTCAAGTACAGCAGAAACCATTTTTTATTTGTTGCGTCAGATTTGTGTCAGTTACAAGTACAACGCTTTACATATCCTGTCAGCTATTATTTCGTTTCTTCTTTTCTTCTTTTCTTTCAATCAATTATTTTACCATTCCTGTCAAATTTGTGTCAGATTCTCGTCAGCCATTATTTCATTTTTCTTCTTTTCTTCTTTTACTTTATTCTCTTCTTTTTCCCATTTTCCCATTTTCTTTTCCTAGTTACAAGTTGTTGGATCGTTAGAGTTACATCTGAGGGAACAAAGGCTTTGTTCCCACATAAGGTGCAGCGGAATAATATAGCAAGAAAGATAAGGAATGAACTCACGATGTATAGTGGAAACCCTAATTAGCCAACTAGCTAATCAAAGAAAAACCACTACCTTCAAGCTTCTCGCTTGAGGGGATTTTGAAGCGTCTATTTGTCTTATTGATTTCTTGTTCGATTACACTTGTAGCATGGACTCCAAACCCTAGACTTCCCACCTATATTTGAAACTCTCTTCTACAACGGTGAATACGAACTCAACCCTCAAAGACTCACAAACAACTTCACTCTCTTTTTCTTCTCGAATTCTCTTAGTTCGTCGTCGTCGATTGGTACATAGAAATGAATCCACACTCCTATTAAATACACCACGACTAAAACCTAATCGTAACAAGATAAAATCTTTCTAAACTTGGTAACAAGAAGATATCAATTGGTTGGAAGAATAATATCCTAACCGTCTATATTATCTAAGGAAGGGATTCCTTAAAATAATATAATTGGTAAAAGATGTATTTCTTCTCTCTCCAAATATATTATCTTAAGAAAGATTTCCTAAGATAATACATTCGAATTTCTCTCTCCACATCTTCTTTTCGACGAGATCCTTCCAGCCGAAATCTCTTATCCTTGACCGCGTGATCTTCCATGATAGTTTCCATAATATTCACGCTGGATATCTTCCTTCCATTCGCAGCTTGATTTGTGTCCGTCTTTGATGTTCCTTGAGAGGTAACAAAGCATATGGAAAAAGCTTTGTTCCCTCTGCACTCCTGTGCTACAATGGTTCCCTGTGACAACTATTTTGTTCCTGAAACACTTAGTTACCAGATTAGTTGAATGTTTGTGACCATCAAAACCTAAGGAATTCAACAAATTCCCCCTTTTTGATGGTGACAAACATCCTTGACAATAAAACATACATATATGAGATAAAGACAGTTGTATAGAGAAAGTCCCACACTTAGACACAATAGTTCCCCCTTAGTCTAGCAACATAAGAAACCATGTTCTGTTCCCCCTCAACCAAAGCTACCTGTCATTTTCCCCCTTTTGGCATCATCAAAAACATCAGTAGAGAGCAACAGAAAATGAGCACAGCAAGATAGACAAACAGTCCCTTGTTCATTAAAGTAAAACAACCAACTTAAACACCGTGCAAACACAAACAAAATATGCAAAATAACCAAACATGATCAACATGCCCCTCAGGGAAAACACAAGAGTCAGAAACAAAGATAATCAAGCTAAGAGAGATAGATGTGCTAGGGAGCAAGAGAGGGGTAGGAAGGCGGGAAAGCGATTCAAACACCACTGGGACCGGCCGATGGAGCCGATGAGTGGAGAGTGATCAGCGCGCGCACGTCCGCCATGAGAAGCCTTTGTTGTTCAGCCAGATTAGTCACTGCCCGGCACAGGCTCCTCAGTTCCTTCCCCGGATCAGATTCTTCCTTCTATTCCCCCTCAGATACAGCTTTCTCAGAATCCCCATGCACTTCAGAGACGACAGTCACACTTCCCACTTTAACCCACCCTTCTCCTTCTTGAAGAACGAACTGCATCTTGTGCAGATTGCTGATATCCAAAGGACGGGAAAAGACGCTCGATTTTGCTGACGAATTGTACACCTTGTGATACTCCAAAATTTTCTTGAAAACTCTAGGGAATCGAAGAGCATATAGGTATGTGTTCCTGGCGTGTGCCATATGCTGCATCATTACCCTTGGGAGACAAATTGACTCCTTCTTCAGGAGCAGGGAAAGAAGGACCACATCCAGAATAAGCAATTTATTGCGCTTCTGTCCCCTTGGGGTAACATTGCAGATGAGATAGTGGAATAGCACCTTGTTTATCGCTGACATGTCTGAAGTGTCAAAGCCCCCAGACTCTGGTGGTACACCTGCCACGGCACGAACTGCCTCTTTGTAGGGAAAGTCCTTTGGCCAACGGCCTTTAGGGTACCCCTCGTAGCCTTCATGAGGGACCCCCAGAGCAACACCCAACTTAATACTTGAGAACATGTGGACAGTTTCTCCTATCTTGTAACTCCCCAGAACAGCATGGGGTCTGACCTCAATAACGAAAGTAGAATAGAACTCCCTCAACAAAGCTTCATCAACCTCTTCTTCTTAGACAAACAGATGACCCCATTTCTGGGTACTCAACACCAGACAGACCTCCTCTAATGCATTCTCCTTGAGGAACTCAGGGTCAACCAATAGTTCCTTAACCACGGACTTGTGACCTACGTCCTTGACATCGTCAGCGGCCTCTTTTGCCTTAGACTTGGCAAGCTGACGCCTTTGGCTTTGGCGTACTGGAGCTGTGGAGACCTTAGTCTTTTTGGATTTGAGCCCAGAGAGGGATTCCGACTCCTCATCAGAGTTGAGAGAGATTGCCTTGGCTGCTTGCCTCTAAGCGCGAGTTTTTTGCTTTTTGGAGCAGCCCATCTTGACCCTTCCAGAGGACTTAGAGACCTTAGGGGGGACAAACCCTCAGCATCCTCAGACAGTTCCTTGGCTAAACTGCGGATAACCCCTTGAATTTTCTGCTTGAGTGCAACATGCTCCTCTGATGGTGTGGCCGTGGCGGCTTCTCCCATAAATTCCTCAGTCTCCTCTTCAATCTGGGTAGGATGGGTGAGAGAGGATTGGACCTCCTCTCTTTCATTTGAGGAGACGGCGGTTGGAGCAGCCAGGGATGGTTTAGGGTTAGGGTTTTGAGAAGCGGGTTGAGGAGTAGGAGAAGGTGGGGCTGTGTATGGGACCATGATGAGTTTGTCAGGTGTTGGTGAAGGGGGGAGGGGTGACTTTGGTGGCTGTTTGAGGGGACGATGGTGTGTTTGAGGAGGAGGGAAGGGACTGAGTGATGGCGGCTAGGAGGGTTGGGTTAGTTCCCATTGCCGAGAGTTTGGTTAGGAGGGTTTTGAGGTCTTCGGCGATGGCAGCAGAGAGGTTGGAGTGAGAGGCCATCTTGAGAGGTATGAGATAAGGGAGGACAAGAGAGGGTGATAACAGGCGAGGAAGTAGGTAAGTGAATAGTGAGAGGAGATTACCTTGAGAACCGAGATATATAGCTACCACGAGATCTTTTCAGTTGCCAAATATAACTTCAAATCTTATCAGTTTCCAAAGGATGATTATCAATATCTTCACCTTCCCAAAATAATCCATCAGAATCTCGTCCAAATTCAACCAAACTCAGACACGAGGCCCATTCAATTTATCGGTCATCAGATCAGCCCTAATTGCGCAACACATCCCAACGGCAGGCGCAAGCCATAACTCTCTGTCACATCAATCAACTCATAGTTGCAAGCCCTAGAGAGACGATTCGTTTTCCCGCCAAACCAAAAAGGTAGTAATGTGTGATGCTTGGGGATAGTTACTAGAGAGGGTACAAAGAACAGCACACGAGAAACATATGACATTTTTGATAAATTTTAATCATGCATGAGAGGCTTCCAGATGTGGATGATTAGAGGGGCTCATAGGAAGCATCAAGCATGATGGCTAGGGTGAGCTGTAGAGTCAACAATCATTTGGGCTTATAATGAGGGAACAATGCATCAAGTTAACTCTTTTGGGCCGAAAGAAAGCTGATTCATGTGTTATTGTGATAGCATAGATGATCATGCAAGAAATTCAACACATAAGTGAAGCAAAAGCACAGATTTAAGTCGGTTGTTCATTTGATAACCAAGAGGATGAATGTAGATCAAGACATGATGAATAAACTTTCACACTTTACCATGTAATTTAGCCAATCATTGAGGAAACATATCAGATAGACATAGTAAGGGAAGATTATACCAGCTTTCTTACGGAACTATACGAAGGGTTCCCTATTTCGTGCCTTGGTGAAGATGTTAGCGATTTGAGCCTTGATTCCGCAGAAATCCATGGACACTAACCCTTCCTCCACACAATCATGAAAGAAGTGATGTCTTGTCTCAATATGCCAGGTACCTGAGTGTTACACAGGAGGCATAGAGAAATTAGTGCACGCAACCACAAGTTTTTCCCTTACCTTTGATCACCAGGTTGTTGAGTCCCAAGAGGCATGTAGAAGTGAGATGAGACATACTTTGTTCCCTATCAGGTAACTAACAAGTACAATCAAAATACCGGGAACTTTCCTCTCTTCAGCCTGCATAAAATGAGTTAGTTTTTGCGAACCTAGACAAGCTTAGGCTTTCTGGGTATGGGAGCAACATATTTGATTTTTGGAGGTTTAGCATTCACTTCCTCCCTAGCAGTGCGAGCAAGTTCCTCATTGTGTTGCTTCAGGAGGCACTCTTGTTTGTAGTGGCCAGAGTGCCCACAATACCAACAGACCCTTTGACACTTTAGATCGATAGTCTTGCTCTGTCCATGCCAAATTGTTTTGTTAGCAAACCTAGAATGAAAATCAATATTATTGGACTTACCGCTTTGAGATTGCTTCAACCAAATTGCATGAGCCTTTTGTCCATGGTACCAAGCCTTGTCCCTATCTGTCGAATTTGAACAGTCTTTGCTATTGTTCCCTCTCGAGGAACTTTCCCCTTTTTCTTGCACTGGCTGTTTTCCTTCGACTTTAGTGCTTTTGGACTTGGTGCCATCAACAGGAAGCTTAGGTTGGTAACCAATTCCAAAGCGAGGTGCTTCCTTATTTTCTTTTCATTCTTGGCTACAACAAACACAATACTTTTTGGCTTGTCCTTTTGTTCCTCACTGAGTTTAGATAGATCACTAGATAGTTTTGCATTGCCTAGTTTTAACATTAATGACTCAGACTCAAGTGAGGAGACAGAGGATTCTAGAGACATGATCTTCTCAGTGAGTTTAGGACACTCAATGCATGGACTTGAAGAAGAGGATGAAACTTTCTCAAGTTTAAGCACTTTGTCTGCCCAACCTCTATTTTCTTCGATCAAACATGAGATCGATTCATCCTTTTCCTCAATCTGCTCACTGAAAAGACTATTCTCATGAACAAGTTTCTTAATGAATGAAATTAAGCTTTCTTTTGACTTACTTTTCAAGCTTGAGACGAGATCAGATCAGTTACCTCATCCTTGTGCAGACCGCCTTTTGGTTCATCGGTGTCTTCTATGGCCATTAAACAGACATCCCTAGAGTGTGATGATTCTTTGTCATCTGAGTCTGAATCACCCCAGGTAGCAACCATTGCTTGCTTTCCTTCATGAACCGGAGGAAGACCTTCCTTTTTCTTGAAGTAGTTTCTGGCAAGATGACCCTTGTTTTGACAGTGGTAACAAACGACATATTTCATGTCTCTGTTCCCTTCAGAGGAACTCATCGTTTCCTTGTTTTGAGACCATATCTTCTTCATGGCTCTAGTGATGAGAGCAACATCTTCATCACCATCCTCATCTTCATCTTCGACTTGAGATAAGTCAAAGGCACATTCCACCTTTAAGGCAATGTTTTTAGCCTTCTCCTCTCCTTTCTTGTTCATCTTGTGGTTGTAGACAGAGGCATTGCTTTCAAGCTTGGCAACCACTTCTTCCATAGTGAGAGTTTTGACGTCAGTTTGTGATAGCCCTTCGGATCTATGGAAGTCTCTGTGCAAGAATTGCTCTTGGTGAAGTCGAAAATGGCCGATCTCCAAGGTTGAAGAACTAGGGCACTTTCGGCAATTTTTAGGGTTTTTGTGGGATGATGATGGAACGATCGGTTGGGGAATGGATTGTGATGGATAAGCACTCTCTTATGTGTGGATTTGACGCACCAAACACAAGAAAGAGACCTAGAGGGATTTGAGATACAACTCACTCAATTCTCTCAAGGGATTCAACCCGATTTTACTCACAAGTTGAAGAACGAAAATAAAAGCTTTGAAACTGGGAATTCTCTTGATTCAATCTGATTAAACGTACCTAAAACAATGCCAAAGTGTTTGCCTAAGTAACCTAACAATCGGTTACCAAAAAGAATTAAAGAAAAACACTAAAAATAGTCCACTAAGGCTAAACGTACCTAAAACAATGCCAAAGTGTTTGCCTAAGTAACCTAACAATCGGTTACCAAAAAGAATTAAAGAAAAACACTAAAAATAGTCCACTAAGGCTAAACACGTGCCCACCTTCTAAACACAACTAATGGGCACATTTAGGGAATTAAAATAATGTTTAATAATGTCTAAAAACCCAAGAAATTAACCGGAAATGTTTCAGAAATGCAAAATGGCTTCAAATCTTCACTTGGGCTATTAACCCGGACGTGGCCGGCGCCGAGATATCCGGGGGAGCTCCATTGCATGGGACCGGGCTAGGCTCGATTTGGCTCGGCACTCCCTAAGCCATTTGACCTCCCTTGAGCTGGTGGTGAAGTGAGTCAGCTCGGGCTCGGGCGATTGAGCCAGGTGTGGGCTCGTGCCTATACTCCTCCTCACGCGCGGCCGTGAATCTAGGGCTTGACCTAGGGCTCGGCAAATGTTGACTTGGCTCGGCACCAAGGGCTCCAATGATCTGAGGTGACTCTATGGGAGCTGTGGGAGTCTTGGTGGCCGAGAGAATTGGACGTGTGCCGAGAGGAATCTCCATGTGGCTTGGCGGGCCATTAGGGTTTGCCGGTGGGATTTTAGGGTTTGCCCGGGTTGTCTTTGCCTTGGTCTTGGACATGGGATCCTCTTGCATGGTGGACACTTCGCTGGCCATGAGCATATTCATATCATCCTCCCTCCCTTGAAAGGGATTCGACCTCGAATCCAGCTCGTCGAAGTCTCTTTCTCCTTCCAAGTAATAGCTTTCCTTGTGCGGTACACCTCCTTGACCTACAATAGAACTACAAGACAAACTATGCAACACCACATCCTTCTCATTAATAGGGTTAGCCTCATAAAATGTAGGGAAAGAGGAAGGGCATGCAATGAATGAAGGCATAAAAGGCTTGACCAAGAGCATATGATGCGAAGCACCACCTTTGTGTCCAATTGCCATCTTCTTACCTTGGCTTTGCTCTATGTGTTGGCCGGCCTTTCTTTGCTCCCTAGCCACATGGTCAGCCATGATTTCATGGGGCATCATAGGATGTAGAGTGATTCTCTTACCATTCATGATAAAATAATACTCATTGGTCACCCCTTGATGGATGACACCCCTATCAAATTGACATGGCCGGCCTAGGAGAAGGTGACATGCGGTCATGGATAAAACATCACACACAACCTCATCCACATATTCTGCTATAGCAAACTGAATGGTGGCTTGGTCCTTGACCTTAAGGGGCTTGTCGGAATTCAGCCAACAAAGTGTGTAGGGTTGCGGGTGAGAAGTGGTCAATAGATTGAATCTACTCACCACTTCTTGATCAATCAAGTTGCAACAAGAGCCACCATCAATGATGATACTACACACATTTCCCTTAATGGTGCACCTAGTGTGAAAGAGAGTCTCACATTGACTAGGTGTACTTGGACTTTCCGAAATGGTTAGTGCTCTTTTGACCAAAAAACACTCACCCTCGGCGGCCACAACATGCAACTCCTCTAAGCCCTCCTCATTCTTAACAAGTTCTTCTTCCCATTCATCCTCGGACTCAATGCCCCCTATAGTGTTGAGAAGAACTTGCCTTTTTGAGGGACAATCTTTGGCAAAATGGCCATGACCGAGACACTTAAAACACTTAAGATCCCTAGCTCGGGTCTCTCCCTCCTTTCGTTGGGTTTGATCCGAATTAGGAGCCTCTCTTCTAGGGTGACTTGAGTTGTCACCCCTAGTGGGTTCTAAGCGTCTTGGCATAGGTTGTGGTCCCTTGGAGCCACTCGATGCATTTTGCCAAGGCCGTGAGCTTTGAGCTTGGGGACGCTTTGAATGAAGTGCCTTAAATATACGATTTGTATAATGAAGCACTTCTTCCATAGGGGTCCCTCTAGAAAAGTGTTGCTTGCTCACTATGGCTCGGAGCTCGGGGCTAAGGTTGTTAATAAACTTAGAAATAAGATACCCCTCGGGAACCCTAAGTCTAGACCTAAAGACCAAGGTCTTTAGCTCCATATAGAATTCATCCGGGGTCTTATTCCCTTGCTCTAACAACTCCAACCTCTCATGCACCCTATCCGAAAAATCATCCGGGACAAACTTATCTCGGAGAGCTTGCTTTAGTGCTTGCCAAGTAGTGATTTGGGGGTTTCCGAGGTACTCTCGTTCCTCCTTGTCCCCAAGCCACCATTGGTAAGCAAAACCCTCAAATTTTATGGTTGTTATAGCTATCCGTTGAGCTTCCGAGTAGTTATAGTACTTAAAGATTTGATCGGTCTTTTGCTCCCAATCAAGATAGATCTCCGAGTCACATTGTAAACCAAAAGATTGTACCTCCAATTTTATCCCATGAGGCCGTTGTTGGTCATATACATACTCCTCTTGATGACCCCTAAAGTCCTCATCATAGCCTCCGAAGCCTCTTTGGGGAGCATAGGGCATCCTCCCACCTTGGTATTGGCCTCGGCCTATGCCTCCTCTTCCAGCCACCCTTCTTCCCGGGTCTTGGTACCCATTGTAAGCATTTGGCACTCCTCTTGGCTCCTCTCTATAGATGGTGTTCGACACTCCTTTTGATTATCCTCTATGAATGGTACTTGGTCCTGCCATGTTAGTGCACAAGGGAACCATGCTAGTTGTAAAAGGTGCAATATAAGGAGAGGAGGTATTAGAGGTCAAACCGAACTCTTCCCTTGAGGCAGCTACATTCGGTGGAGGGTGATGAAATCCTTCACGTAGAGACACATTCGCCAATTCTTGAGCTAGGAGGGGTATGGTCACTTGGACCCCTTGATTGCCACTTGATGGTCCGGCCAATAGAGGGTTTAGTGCAACACTCCCTTGGTAGGCTCCTTGAGATGGGTTCGGTGATGGACTGTGGGACAGCCCCCACTTCTCCTCCATGGTCTTCATGAAGGTTGCTTGCTCATCTCGCAAGGCTTGTAGTTCTTGGCGAGTCCGCTCCTCAGCTTGGCGCTCTTGCTCTTCGGCCTCTTCCTTGGACGATTGGATAGCCAGGAGTATGGCCTCCAAGGTCACTTCCGAACCTTCCTTAGGGTCCTCCGCAGCCACATTCTTATCCTTGGCTCTCACCATGACTTCCTACACACAAGCAAAACCACACAACAGCCCACAAGATAGAAGAACAACAAGTGTTACCTAAGCTAGTAAGCAAGCCACAAATCTGATTTTAAATCAAAGAAAATTCATGACCTTTACTAGCTCAAAATATAGGTCAAGGTAGGCTGCCTAATATGCTCAAAATGACCAAAGACAAGATAAAATTGCACCACAACTTTAGGCTAATCATTGTGCTAAAGTCCACAACTTTCACTACACAAATGCAAGTACTTAGCCTTTGAAAATTCCTTTACAAAGTTGAGTGACAATTTCTGGCCGAATATCCACAAAAGAACAACTCCACAATGTATCAAAAGAGAGAATAATCCCACACAAGATAACAAACTTTGAACAACCACTTTTCCAAGCCAAGTCTTTTTCTTTTGTTGTTCAATGGCTTGACTCTTCCGGTTTTGTTTTCCTTTTGATCTTTTCGTCTCCTTTTTTTTTGAACACTAGAACAACTTGATAAACTGAAATTACAGAATTGAAAGTCGGAATCAACACTTAGGAAAATTCAAGACTTTTCCTACGCAAGAATGAAGATCGGTTGCTTCGGTTTGCACAAGAATAACCCTAGGTTGATTAAATGCCAAATACAAATATAAAAGACTCAAAATAACCTAAACTAAATGAACTAATGAGGGCTCGGCTGGTTCATGCAGATTGGAAGTCAAAAATTTGAAATTCAAAGCATGCAACAACCGTAACAAGAAAACCCTAAAATCTAGGAAGAAAATCCTAACCTCTCTCTCTATTGTGCACGGCTGATTTCTCCTAAAACAAACTGCAAATCTCGAACCCTTTCTTCCCTATGCAGACTCAAGACTCAATGCAAACGAACAAGAAGGAAATGCAAGACAAACCTACGGACAACTACACATGAATTCAGCAAAGACACGAAAAAGTGAGCAAGTAATTGTCCGATTTTTCTATAGATCTAAAGCCAAATTTGAGAGCAATACTTACGTAGCTCTGATACCAAATGATATCCCTTTGGATCTATGGAAGCCTCTGTGCAAGAATTGCTCTTGGTGAAGTCGAAAATGGCCGATCTCCAAGGTTGAAGAACTAGGGCACTTTCGGCAATTTTTAGGGTTTTTGTGGGATGATGATGGAACGATCGGTTGGGGAATGGATTGTGATGGATAAGCACTCTCTTATGTGTGGATTTGACGCACCAAACACAAGAAAGAGACCTAGAGGGATTTGAGATACAATTCACTCAATTCTCTCAAGGGATTCAACCCGATTTTACTCACAAGTTGAAGAACAAAAATAAAAGCTTTGAAACTGGGAATTCTCTTGATTCAATCTGATTAAACGTACCTAAAACAATGCCAAAGTGTTTGCCTAAGTAACCTAACAATCGGTTACCAAAAACAATTAAAGAAAAACACTAAAAATAGCCCACTAAGGCTAAACACGTGCCCACCTTCTAAACACAACTAATGGGCACATTTAGGGAATTAAAATAATGTTTAATAATGTCTAAAAACCCAAGAAATTAACCGGAAATGTTTCAGAAATGCAAAATGGCTTCAAATCTTCACTTGGGCTATTAACCCGGACGTGGCCGGCGCCGAGATATCCGGGGGAGCTCCATTGCATGGGACCGGGCTAGGCTCGATTTGGCTCGGCACTCCCTGAGCCATTTGACCTCCCTTGAGCTGGTGGTGAAGTGAGTCAGCTCGGGCTCGGGCGATTGAGCCAGGTGTGGGCTCGTGCCTATACTCTTCCTCACGCGCGGCCGTGAATCTAGGGCTTGACCTAGGGCTCGGCAAATGTTGACTTGGCTCGGCACCAAGGGCTCCAATGATCTGAGGTGACTCTGTGGGAGCTGTGGGAGTCTTGGTGGCCGAGAGAATTGGACGTGTACCGAGAGGAATCTCCATGTGGCTTGGCGGGCCATTAGGGTTTGCCAGCGGGATTTTAGGGTTTGTCCGGGTTGTCTTTGCCTTGGTCTTGGACATGGGCTCCTCTTGCATGGTGGACACTTCGCTAGCCATGAGCATATTCATATCAGTTTGGGAGTAGAGTGCGAGAGCAATTGCATCCCACTGAGAGTTGAGGCCTTGCATGAAGTGGTGAGTAAGCTTCCAGTCTGGTATTTCTTCGTCAAGGAACTCTAGTTGACCTACGATCCCCTGGAACCTGGAGTAGAATTCCTGAATGTGTTCATCCTTTCCCTGAGAGATTTGATCGTACTCCTTCATTAAGGAAAAAATCTTGTTTTTCTTAGCATCTTCATTTCCATGATGGAGGCGTTTTAGAGCATCCGAGATCTCCTTGGCAGTCTTGTAGCCAATGATTTTCTTGAGATCAGAGGGGAGCAGAGCCATGTGAAGGATATTCTTAGCTCTGCTGTTTTTCTCCAGCTTCTTCCAGTCATCATCAGTGTAGTCAACCCTTGGCTTTGGCTTCGTAGCATCTTTACCATTCGGAATAGCTATATGGCCAACTTCAATGATTCTCCATATCTGTCCATCGAGGGAACAAATATGGGACTCGATTTGTTCCACCCACCAATCATATTCTCCAGCCTTCAGAATCGGAGGCTTCCAGAATGAGTCTCCAATGGTATTGCTTGACGACATCTTTCCTGCAAAGTCTATAACGAAAACAATCTAGAGCACAAGGCTCTGATACCAATTGTTGGATCGTTAGAATTACGTCTGAGGGAACAAAGGCTTTGTTCCCACAGAAGGTGCAACGGAATAATATAGCAAAAAAGATAAGGAACGAACTCACGATGTATAGTGAAAACCCTAATTACCCAACTAGCTAATCAAAGAAAAACCACTACCTTCAAGCTTCTCACTTGAGAGGATTTTGAAGCGTCTACTTGTCTTATTGATTTCTTATTCGATTACACTTGTAGCATGGACTCCAAACCCTAGACTTCCCACCTAGATTTGAAACTCTCTTCTACAATGGTGAATACGAACTCAACCCTCAAAGACTCAAACAACTTCACTCTCTTTTTCTTCTCGAATTCTCTTAGTTCGTTGTCGTCGATTGGTACATAGAAATGAATCCACACTCCTATTAAATACACCACGACTAAAACCTAATCGTAACAAGATAAAATCTTTCTAAACTTGGTAACAAGAAGATATCAATTGGTTGGAAGAATAATATCCTAACCGTCTATATTATCTAAGGAAGGGATTCCTTAAAATAATATAATCGGTAAAATATATATTTCTTCTCTCTCCAAATATATTATCTTAGGAAAGATTTTCTAAGATAATTTATTCGGATTTCTCTCTCCACATCTTCTTTTCGGCGAGATCCTCCAGCCGAAATCTCTTATCCTTGACCGCGTGATCTTCCATGATAGTTTCCATAATCTTTATGCTGGATATCTTCCTTCCATTCGCAGCTTGATTTGTGTCCGTCTTTGATGTTCCTTGAGAGGTAACAAAGCATGTGGAGAAAGCTTTGTTCCCTCTGCACTCCTTTGCTGCAATGGTTCCATGTGACAACTGTAATACCTCTCTTCAGCTTCATTTGTTTGATCATCGTCAGCAATAATCCCTCGACACACCCTATTACATATGTTTTTTGTCGGACTTCTTCACCCTTAGTTGGAAATAATCCCTCAAAGCAATTACAGTTAACGTATCTTTCAACTCCTTCTTGGTAGAATATGTATCTCCCATGTTTATCATATTATCGGCCCCATGCTTTACATCATCTTGGAATTTGGCCCATTCACCATCCTCGAATTGGAATCATCCAATTTGGAGTCCGGACGACAGATAACAAGTCATTTCAATCCAGGCCAGAATCCAGCAGTCCGATCGCCTTCCAAGGGGATTTTCCGGCCTTTTCGCGAGCAGATTCTTGCACCAAAGCATCCCACGATCCTTGACCATATCATGTGGTATCAGAGCTACGTAAGAATTTGTTCTAAATCCCTCTTTTAAATTCCAAGAATCGTCACTTACTTGCTCTAGTTTTCGTGCCTTACGAAGTGTTGTCTTGCACTAGAGTCCGTAGGGTTTGTGTGTTGTTTTCTTTGCTTTCTTGCGTCTTGCATCTAGTTGGGAGTGTGTGTGCTTGCAATTGAGTCAGTTGTCCCTAGGTTTAGTGGTTTGGCAGCCGTCTAAAATGGGGAAAACTGTTACTTGATTGTGTTTTCAAAACCACACTAGAGGTTGCCTTACTCCGGCCATCTCACCTTTGTTAGATGTCTCATATAGCTAGAGTGTGAGTCTTTTTGCTTTCTTCTTTTGCACTTAATCAACCTGAAGTTTACTACTTGAGTTGTGTTACAATCCAAGACTTTGGTGCGTAGGAACATTCCTTGAGTATCTAAGACGTGTTGATCAAAGTGTAACCTCAATTTTCTTACTCTATAGTTGCATAAACTCGTTGTAATTCAATGAGTAGTTCAAAAAAAAAATCAAGGAAGAGATCTCGGTCTTGAATCCGACCTTTCCATCTAAAAAAAAATCCTGAAAAGTTGGATGCAACCGAAAGACCCGGCAAGAAAGAAAAGGGAAAGCCTTTGAAAGATTGGTGCGTCAATAGGATTAAGTTCATATCTTGCAACTCTTCTCATCTTGTCTTGTATCTTGTCCACGTCCTTGTAAAGATATCTTAAAAGGAGCAAGTACTTGCTCCATTTGTGTTGAGTTGTGATTTGACTTAAGGAACTAAATCAAGGTTGTGGTGCACTTTATCTTGTCTTTGAGAGTCACCTTTTTGCATATAGGGAGCTTTTACCCTAGCCTTGCTAGCGAGCTTGTGGAGCTAAGGTTCTTGAGATTTGAATCATGAATTTTTGGCTTACTTGCTAGCTTAGGTTCCATTTATTAATCTTGTGTTCTGTGGGAGCTTCTATGTTTGGTATTAGCTTTGGATACTAACCTTGTAAGGAGAGCGAATGGAGATGTCCAGCATAGGTCACGTTCCCCGAAAGGACTTCTTCTACTTTCGGGCACATGGGGCATCATATAGGGAGGCTCGTTATCTTGCTCAACAAGAAGCTAATCCATACATGAGGTACGAGCCTAATCCTTATTTTTACAACTCTCAATATCATTTGGCTAACCATTATGTGCAGCCTAAGGGAGCCTATGGATCACCTAATCTGCATGTTAGCACACCCCAAAGAAGAGAGAAAGTGTCTCCATCTCCCCGGGTTAGAGCATGTGACATCGTGTGTGTCATGTGTGAAGGGAGAGGCCACTTAGCCGATATTTGCCCCAACCAATACTACACTTACAAGGACGATGGGTCCCTTGAGAGTGAAGTCTTGGTTACTGCTTGTAAGGAAGAGGACATTTTGTCCAGGGACTTGGTTGAAGAAGAGCCTAAAGACGATGATGTTCTTGCTACTGAACCAATGGCCAAAGGACAGGAGCTTGAACCAAAGGAAAACAGGAGGACGTTGTAGAAATAACTCATTCACCTATAAGGAGCAAGCATCGACCCACTATTGCGCGTAGCTCCCCAAATTTTTTGGCTACTCCTTGGATGGATGCAACACCTATGGTTCCCTCGTACTTACCATTCTCACTCCAAGAAGAGGTCAATTCCATGGATGTTAAGCCTTCCGAGGAAACACATTTTTTCCTTGAAAAGGAAAAAATACATCAAAGGGAAGTATCACTTGTCTCTACTTTTCGTATTCCTTTCCCTTTGCTTGAATATGAATATTTTCCTAGGGGAAGAGAATCTCATGTGCTTAAATCTATTCTTGATTGTAGAACTAGGTACTCATGCATACACCAAAGTTCTCTTGCTCAATACATGTCATGCGGGATGCATCTAGTTCATACAATTATTCTTCACAAGCATGTGTGTTATGTTGTTAGTTGCACTCCTAAGCTTGAACGTAGGACTAGGAAAATGAGTGGAATACTATTTGCATGCTTGGTTGGATATCATGTAGTCATTGGAAGATTTGTGCTTATATTCTTAGAATTGTGTGGACGAGTTAGAGGGCCTCATTTTTCTATTGTTATCATGAATAGGTCCTCTAAGAAAGTTGAATTCTCCGTATGTCCCCAACATCATGATGCATCTTCTTTTACTAACCTTGACCAAATTGTGGAGTTGCGTGGAGCTTTTACTGCTTTTATTTCAGGCCGAGAAGAGAGAAAGGTGAGTCACTCCAAGCTGGGAAGCGGAGAAATTCCCTTTGAGCCCGGTGATCAAGGTGTCCAAAATATGGTTATTTCAGTTTATGCATTGAAGGAAGAAAATGAGGACCTAGACGAGCTAGATTCGAGGTCTAATCCCTTTCAAGAGAGGGAGGATGATGTGCTCACACCCCATAAAGACACTCATACAAGCCAAGAAGGAAGCCAAGAGGAGGACACCCGGATTGAGAGCCCGGACGAGCTAGCAACGCCGACGCCGGCGTCCCAAGTGCCAGCTCCACATCCACCAGGCGCCGTTCATTTCCCTCCGACGCTAACACCTCCCACAGCTAGCTCACCACCTATGGACCCATTTGTGCTCAAGAGCACCGCTGGAACCAGTCTGGCGCCTGACAAAAACAAGTGCCCTAGTTTTGCGCCGGCCACCACGCCTACTCCACTTCTACCGGGCCCCGATCACTTTTCCCCGGGCACCAAGCCTTCAGGTGACTCCTTGGACCCTCCTAAGTCCTACAACACAAGGAGCGCCCGTGCCAAGGCACCCGCGCTAGCTCAAGACATCTTTACTCCTAAAGCGCGCGGCACCAAGGCTCATGCTCATGAAGACCTGGCCCCAAGGGCTATCACTCGGGCCCAAGCTCACCAACTCCACCAAGAGCTCATGAAAGGTCTTATGACCCTGGGAGCGCCGAGCCATGTGGTGTTGGAGCCGGCCACATGCCTTGAATGCCAACCGGATCCGGACGCTTGCGACCCCGGCGATGCCACTTGACTTTGGATTTTTCTACCATTCGTCTAAGTGTTTAAGCCTAAGTTTTTATGTCATTTTATGAGGATATTAAGCACGTTTATTTCATGGAAAACCGCACCTAAAATAAACTCCTAGATGACTTGAAGAGGCCGGCCATTTAATGGTTGGAAAGTGAGGAGTCTAGCTTACATTATGCTTGTGTCTTTTGATTTTCTTACTTGAATTTTGGCAGATATATAAGGGTTGGCCATGGCAATGTAGAAGGCACGTTGAATCTGATATTAAACAAAAGGAAGAGTTTCTTTCAATCCCTAGTTTTAGTCATATTCTTGCTTGTGTGTTGCATCAAGCATCTTTGTGAGTTGTGTGTGTAATATCACATCTCCAAGCCTTGTCTATCCTGAGGTTGGTGTGTCATATCCATCCAAAGGAGGATACCTATCCCTCACTATCACACTCCATCCCAGTCGCCTGTAATCGCCGCCCAAAACACCACCCAAATCCATCCATTTTTCTTACTACTTCCACCTAGGGCTGTTCATAACCGGATATCCGATCCGGCTTATCGGATCGGATATCCGTAGACATGATTTTTCAAAATTGTGATCCGTATCCGATTCGAAATGTTTCGGATATCCGATCCGAAAATCCCGGATCAGATCGGATATCCGAAATGGATATCCTAAATATCCGATTAGTACATACACATCATATTACAGATTTGCAAATTACAGATTTACAATTCAGCCAAAATCAAATTATAGATTTGCAAAATCAGTACCTCCACTTCACAATTTCAGTTCAGCCAATCGAATCAGACCTTCACCACACAAATCAGAACTTCACCTATTTAGTATTCACAAATAAAAATCGAATCAGAGGGAGGCGAAATGGCGAATCGAATCAGAGATTCAGATTTCAGAGGGAGGCGAATCGAATCAAAGTCACCTACTCACCGTGTTGTCTTCTTCACCGGCGGACGTTGGAGGCGAATCGAATCAGAGATTCAGAGGGAGTCGGGAGAGGGCGTCGCCGTTTTGTTGTCTTCTTCACCGGAGACTGGAGAGCAGTCGGGAGAGGACGTCGTCCGCTGTCGCCCTTCGGCGGCCAGTCACTGGAGGCGAACGAAGAAGCCGCGTCGGAGACTCTGGAGCCCGGCTAGAGGTGGCGACTGGCGAGTTCCGAGTGGAGTGGCGAGTGGCGACCTCCCAAGCGAGCGGCGGCGTGGAAATGTGGAATGGAGTGTGTGACTGTGTAACCTATTCTGGAGAGTGACGGCGGTTGAAGCTTGAAAGTAAGAAGATAGAGGTCAGTTAGGGTTGTATCATGTATGTTTAACTATTTTAATGAAAACATATAAATTACTCTTAAATTTTCTATATGGATCATCAACCCATTAATAAGAAGCCCACTAAGAATTTCTTTACTTTCATAGTTGATTCAACCCACAATTAAAATCAGATTAGTACTCAATAACATATATAAATAAATTAAGTTATAAAACTTATTGAGGTTTTAATTTAATTTAATTTTTAATTTAAAATATTAATAATAGCAAGCTACCCCCGGATATCCGGCGGATACCAAACCCCAATCCGTATCCGATCCGTTGATCCAGAAAAATTTCCCGGATCGGATTCGGATAATTATCCATCGGATACGGATTTTTTCGGATCGGATCGGCGGATCAACGGATCGGATCGTGCGGATCGGATATTTTTGAACAGCCCTAGTTCCACCTATTGGATTCCCTGCGACCGTCCAGGAGAATTGATGTACCTTTGGCCTCACAGATCCATTTGCTACCATATTTTGAGGAATAAAACTAGATCTCTAGTTATAACTCCTCGAATTGGGATCATCCAATTTGTAGTCCGGACGAGAGAGAACAAGTCATTTCAATCCAGGCCAGAATCCAGCAGTCTGATCGCCTTCCAAGGGGATTTTCCGGCCTTGTCGCGAGCAGATTCTTGCACCAAAGCATCCCACGATCCTTGACCATATCAACATGGGAATTGATGCCAGTTATTTTAAGGCCAATCGGGCACGCTTGTTAGCCGAGGACATGATACGAGGTATTACAGAGGGGAGTTAGAGAGAGCTGAACTCGTGGATTTACATGCTAGAAAAAATGAATCCTGGCTCCCACACGACTATTACCACAGATTCTAACAATTGTTTCAAGTACTGTTTCTGGTCCTTAGGTCCTTGGATAAGGGGACTGTCCTAATTGAGGAAGGTATGCATGCTTATTAAGTACTTTTTGCACAATCAAGGATTAGTAGAGTTGTATGACAGGATGTATACGCATGACAAGATGATAGTTTCATGACAGGATGATAAGTTGTTTTAAGGATTGTTTGCTGGTCGTAGGTAATTTCAGTAGATGGAGCTTTTTTTAGTGGGAAATACTTTGGCCATATTCTTCTAGCTACAGCCTAAGATGGAAACAGAGGAATATACCCTCTTGCATTCGCAGTGGTTGACAGCGAGAATGATGCGTCATGGTCATTTTTCTTCAGTCATATGAAAGTCGTTGTAGCAGACATGGTAGAGGTTGTATTCGTGTCTGATCGTCACGCAAGTATTGCAAGGGGATTGAGAAGACACTATACTCTTGCAGGTCATGGCTTTTGTACCTATCATATATACCAGAACTTCAAGACAAAATACCGTAGGGGAGACCTGTTAAGTCAGTGGAACAAGGTTGCAAAGGCTTACACCTTTGAGGAGTATACAAAGCAGTTATAAAAGATGGAAAGTGATTCAAAACAGGTTGCAAAATATGTTCTAAGTCTAGGGTTATCCACGTGGTTAAGGGATCACTTTTTGGCAAATAGGTACAACATAATGACAACGAACAATGCTGAATGTTTGAATTTACTGTTTAAGAAGGAGTGTGCATGGCCTATAGTTGCATTGTTTGATGTGATTCTATGAACTTTTGCAACGTGGTTTTGTGAGCGGAGGGAACACGCAGGCAGGTGGGCTGAGAGTGTTACAAAGGAAATCGTTAAGCTTATAAACGACATGTACCTAAGGTCTTTATCAATGAAGGTGTGTAGGCTTAGTCAATTTGAGGCGGGGGTAATAGATGGAGATAACAGATTTGAAGTGAATCTTTATGTTCAAACCTGCCAGTACAAGGTATTCCAGACTAACAGGATTTTATGCACACATGCACTTGCTGTAGCGAAGGATAGGGGTATTGATGCTTCTTCCTTGGTGAGTCCCTTTTACATGAATGATATGGCTAAGGAAGCTTACAAAGAAACAGTGCACCTGGTGCCCCCAACCAGTCATTAGGATGTTCCTCCATCTGTATCCAATAAGCCTTGTCTTCCACCGCTCATGAGGAGACACATTGGAAGGCCTAGGGTTAATAGGTGTAAGACGCATTGGGAGAGGAACTATGGAACAGTCAAGCGTTGTTCAAGATGCGGGCTGAGAGGACATACCCAGAGGACATGCTACAGACGTTTGCCAAGCTGAGAGGACACATCCCCTTAATATGTGTAGTAACAGATCCATATTTTATGAACAATCGTCCATATTTTGCTTCTCGTTTAATATGTGTAGTAAGAGAACAAAACTTCTAAAAGATCTCTTAACACTCATATTACTTTTGAACCTAGTTAATGTAATTTGCTTATGACTTTAATATGTGTAGTAAGAGATCCAAACTCTTGAAAGATCTCTTACCACTCATATTACTTTTGAACCTAGTTAATGTAATTTGCTTATGACTTTTTCTTGTGAACATTCTTTTCTTCGAAGACAGAAGCAAGTCATGGTCGATATGTAGTTAATGTAATTTGTGTGGTTAGAGTTGGTTGAATTTATATTTAGTCGAAAGTAGTTATATCATAACATGTTCAATAAACACTAGTTTGGGTTAAATTGATATGACACAATCCTGTCATGATTCCATATATATCCTGTCAAGTTCAATATGTTTGAAATAATCTTATCGACCAACATGAGTGGCAGTCTAGATCACATAGGAAGAATAAAAGAATGATTAAAATAAGAAGAACAAGAGAATGACTGAAATGATAATACTTGTTTTTTCCATTGAGCTAAGTCACCATACAAAATGACAAACATCTATGCGTAGCTAGTACAATGGATAAAGTTTGAAAATGGCATCCTTGGTTCATCCTTGGTTCCATCTTCTTACAGCTTATAAGCCACTATACCAAGCAAAATCAAAATAATCAAAATAACTAGGACAATCAACAGAGGTATCGCAACCCGCTTGAACCTTCTTAGATCGTCTTGTTCCAAGCAAATCAGCAGATGCGCGGTTGTTAAACCAGACAACCTATCCGACAAGTCGTCGTTAACATTCTCGACAACTGTTTGATGCCTAATGTAAGCAATCGGGCTTTCCTACAATAAAGCCATTTCCTCCCTGAACTCATCCTTAACCATTTCCTCCCTGAACTCATCCTCAAGTGCCTGCATTTGAGAATATCATTTCAGTCAATAATTGGCAAGGTAGCTAACAAAAAACGAGTGGATATGATAGAAATCACCCTTAGGTCATCATATAGCATGCAACGGGATGAGACACTGACATTAGTTAGTGTCTCCAACACCTCTCTTGGCAATCCGGGGTCGGACTGGAAGGAATTATGTTGTGGGAGACTAAAATCATTCATGTCACTTTCAGAGTCCGACATTCCTGTACTTAAATAGCAACTACGAGATACATATCGATTCACACATTAAAACCCAGACTAAAGAATGAGGAGCGAGAAGACCTAATTTTAGGAGCGAAAAGCCCTAATTTCAAAGAAAATGGAAGAGGTGAAGAAGAATGAGGAGAGAAAAGCCCTAATTTTAGGAGTGAAAAGGCCTAATTTCAAAGCAAATGGAAGAGGTTAAGAAGAATGAGGAGCAAAAGGCCCTAATTTTAGGAGCGAAAAGCCCTAATTTCAAAGCAAATGGAATAGGTGAAGAAGAATGAGGAGCGAAAAGCCCAAATGGGTATTCTTGCAAAAAGTCCTTTAGTTGTGAAATTTTACAAATGGAAGAGGTGAAGAAAACGTACCTGCAGGATGGTCGTTTAGCTTCAAACAAATCCCAGCTGAAGAATGTTGGGAGTGGATGGAAGCGTCGTGTGAGAGGCTAGTCGGGGGCATTAACTGGAAAGTAAGTGTGAACTTTATCCATTTTGAAAGAAACATTTTTCATGCTTGTACCCCTAATTTTGCGCTTACTTAGTTTTAGCACTTTAGTTTTTCATAATATCCTATCATACTTTAATATATATCTTGTCGGGTTCAATATGGTTTTCACTCTTTATTTAATGTAGTTATTGTAGTAAGTTTATCCCGTCATCTGTCAAATTGTACCCTGTCATGACATTATACTTTTCCTGTTAGGTTAGTATTAGTTGTTTCATTGAAAGCAAAAGACTGATAGACCGTCATTGTTCTAGCACAACCACAAAATAAATTTATATATTACATAAAATGAAATAACTTAAAATGCATAAAAAATACTAAATATTACACAAAAGTGACATTGTAATGTCACTACACTTCTCTTGCGGAGGACATGGATGACGCTGGGAGGGCGCGTGGGTAAAGCACGTCCTCGACCTCTCCGGTCATGATATATATTTTTATGAAAGCCATTGTCCTTCCAAGGTCGGCAAGGGAGGCGGCGTCTCCACGGTTCTACAAGGCCCTCAAGGTGCGAGGATCGCCGTGCGGGGGTACTACTTCAAAGAAGTAGGCCGCATCCCGTTCACAATTGGTAAAACTGTAAAGTTGCCCAAGGAGCCACCATATGTCTCTTACCATGTCGGACATCGGCACCTAGTTTTCTGAAATGCCACCCTCGTAGACGTGGGTGGAGGCGCTTGCCATTTGTCCCCTTGTAGGGACGATTCTCCCCCGATATGGACTGTGGTGTATACCCTATATTGTGTCGGTTGTTCATCCATGGATGATGTAGAAAGGAAGAGTAGTAGATGAGTAAGAGTTGTGTAGATTAGGAAGATGTTGGAAGAGTTGTAGTTGAGGAAATGTGGCTAACAGGATGTATATAAAGAAGGAGTGAAATGGAATTGGGTGGCAGTTTAGGGGTAATTTATGGCTGTTTCTTTATCCTGTCAGGGTCATACATATCCGAGATTTCGTATGTCAGTACTATATGCTCTTGTCAAATCCGACTGAATATTTTGCACTAAATAAGCACAAGTGAATGATATTTTGGAATACTCTTTAGATATCCTGTCATGCTGAGTGTCAAATCCGACTGAATATTTTGCTCTTGTCAGATTCCCATATTGAAACTGTATATTTTTTAATGAGTTATAATATGTAAATGTAACCAATCCTATCTTGCTCACTGACCTGTCCTGACATATTTAATATGGTTTGAAATTATCTTATCGACTAGTTTGTGAACTTTATCTGTTTGGTTCGAATTGATACCGATTTGATATTTAGTTCAAATGTTCTAAATATTATACATATTATCATAAAGTACTATATTATATAAAACGAAAATACATAACATGCTTAATAAAGTACTAAATATTACACTTATTATCATAAAGTACTAAATACTATGTGACATTAGATAGCCACTACACTAAAGTACTAAATAAAATACTAAATATTACATAGACACATCTCATGCGGAGGACATGGCTGAGGTTGGGAGTTCGCATGGGTGAAGCACGTTGTCGACCTCTCTGGTCACAATATATATTTTAATGAAAGTCATTGTCCTACCAAGGTCGGCAAGGGCGGCGGCGTCTCCACGATTCTGCAAGGCCCTCAAGGTACGAGGGCCGCCATGCGGGGTTACTTCTTTAAAGAAGTAGCAGGTGTCCCGTTCACAATTGTTAAAACTGTAAAGTTGCCCAAGGAGCCACCATATATCTTTTACCATTTCAGCCATCGGCTACCAGTTTTTAGAAATGCCATCCTCGTAGTAGTGGGTGGCATTTCTGGCCATTTGTCCCCTCGTACGGACGATTCTCCTGCCGGTATGGACCGTGGTGTATACCCTATATTTTGTCGGCTGTTCATCCATGGGAAGGAAGGAAGAGGAGGAAATGTGGAGTTGTGTAGATTAGGAAGATGTTGGAAGAGTTATAGATGAGAAAATGTGGATAAGAGGAGGTATATAAAGAGGAGTTGGTTGGCAGTTAGTGATAGATTTATGACGGTTTATTTACTCTCCTAAAAAGGATTTAGTAGGGTTAATTATAACTTTAGATATCCTGTCCCGATACTTTGTATATCCTATCGGGTATGTACTTTAAATACTATGTATTTAAAGTATCTTCGTATATCAGAGAATCCCCTATGTCAATACTTTAAATACTTTGTATATGAAAGCATAAGTCAATGATATGTCAAAATTAAGTTCTACTTTATAATGTGCATATTATAAATTCAATGTATTTTTTTTAAATAACTACCATTTAACTGCCTAACTACCATTTAACTGCCATTTAACTGGCATGCACATAACTACCATGGAACTTAACTACCACATATACTTTGATCGAGTATGAAATGGCACTTAAATGGAACGTATCTTGTCATGCCATTTAGGTAAGCCTGTCATGTATGCTTTTTGTTCAAGTTGTCATAACATTGTGCGTAATCTAAACAAATGTCATCCAAACCACAAACAACCTAATGTTTTCGAACATGATGCCATCCAAACCATAAATAAATGTCATCCAAATCACAAAGAACCTAATGTCATCCAAACCATAAATGTCGACCTCAATAAAATTATCCAAACATCCAATTTAAACCTCGGGGTTCCTTATGTTCAACCTCCACACCCCGTCAAACACACTGTGAGCCATATCCCTCTTGAAGCCGTCGATAAATTTGCATGCCACAATGTCAATATTTTTCCAACCAGCATTGAGCATCTTTATGTGTTTCAGAGTGTATATTCCCACAGTCGCCACTAGGAACAGATAATGCATCAAAGTTAGTTAGTTGAAGTATATACAAAAATTGGTAAGGGTAATGATATTTCGACTGACCCGCGCTTGTTCTGCTTCACTTCTTGAATTCTGAAAAAAATAAACTCCTCAGTACCCTGATCTGCAAATTTATGGGCAAGTGGCGGGTACTGACTCATGAAGTGAGGAAGAAACTTGCTCACCCCAAACACCATGGTCTCTACGTCCAAGTTTCTGTTCAAATCGATATTACAATCATATACATTTATCTGCCATTGCTGCAGATCGATCTGTAGAGCTACCCAATATTCATTAAAGGAGGTTGAATGGGGCATAAATGAAGTCCACATCATGCCAACTGGACCCATACAATGCAGACATATCTCCCCTAAAGTATTGAATTGCACGTTCATTTGTAGGTGGAACAATTTGCTGATTTTTTATTCAATGCATCTATATAATCTTCAGACCGGAAAAACGTCCAATACTATGGCCTTATGATTGTGTGTAGGCTTCTCCAGAAGCGCCTTACAAATATAACAACAAACTTCATCCATTTTCTTTAAAAAATAAAAATCATCATGTCAGACATTGCAATAAATCCCAAAGCTAACTAATTTGACATCATAACTAAATAACTTACACCATCACCCAGCCAAGCTTTTGGTTCCAGTAATAACCCAAACCAGTCCTTGTTCAGCGATTCACAATGGAGTCCAACTATTGGCTCAGAGCTGAAAAAATAATGAAGGCATAATTAAATCCATGAGATAGTTCAACATAATTAAATCCGTTAGATACTAACCATTCATCATCCATCCATTGCAGCAAAGCAGTCATCTCCTTCACCTGTGAATTCTTGGTTATCTTCTTCAGTTTTTCCCCCTTTTTCTCATCTGTGTAAGGTGTTAGATTTTTTTAGGATGGCTTCATGATACGGCTAGGAAGGACCCTCTTCGGTGGGGGAGTCTGCTTTCATTTCCTTTTGGATTTCCCCTTGCTAGATACCTCAGCCTCCTCAACCACAGCGGGGGCTAGCACTTCAAGAGGTTGCTTAACCACAACCAAAGCGGCCATCTCTGTGGCCGCTGTTGTTAGCACTTCAAGAGGTTGTCGGGTAACCTCCGAGGCACCATCAAGATCATCAGTAAAATCCTAGTCCTGGTCCTTTTCGCCATCGCCAGCCTTATCATTTAGGTTTTGAACAATGCCCATTACAACATCATCCGGACCCTCAACATCATTGTTACCCTCAATAGAATTATCAAAATCTTGCAATCATAATAACCATGTCAAACTACTGACATACACGACTATAAATCCTGTCACCATGCCACAAATAAAATTGTAAAAGATATAAACTCCAATCCTGATAGAGACGCTCAAAATCTTGTCACCATAGTACAAATAAAACTGTCAAAGTAGTAAATGAAAAATTCCAGAGGAGCATATTTCATACCTCTTTTCCTTCAGCCTCTACCTTCTCAACCTCAACCTCTACCTTTTCCTCCTCAACATCAACCTCTACCTTTTCTTCCTCAACCTCAACATCTACCTTCTCCATCCCCTCAACCTCAACCTCATCCTCCTTGTCTTCATCCTCCTCCTCCTCTTTGTCACCACCCTGGCAAAGTTCTTCATTCTCATTACCCTTATCACCATCACCATCTTCATCATTATCATCATCACCATTATCATTATCATCATCCTTAATTTCATCATCGTCATTTGTCCCCTCACTCTCATCATCACCATTATCATTATCATCATCACTCTCATTATCACCATTATCATTATCATCATCACTCTCAATCTCCTCTTCTTGTACATTCTTAGAAACTTCCTCCTCCTCATCCTCTGTTTTCGGTTCATCCGTATAAACTTCCTCCTCGTCCTCATCAGACTCATCATAGGTTTTAAAATCCTTCTCATCTTCTTCAATCTTTGGTTTCCTCTTACTCTTACGCCTAGGCACCTCCTCCTGGTTTGATACCCTCTTTTACAGCCTTCTCATCCTCTCAAGCACTCCTTTCTCCATCCTCTTCATCATTTTGAACATCTCACTTATCATCTTTGATGAATGCATAGATGCCTTACTCGGGCTCACCCCATCTTTTCCTTGCTTCTTCTTCTCATTTTCCTTCTTTTTCAAACCCTTTATTGCTTCCTTCACAATCTTGTCAAAATACCGGTCATCATTTTCATCAACATAGTAGCAGTCGGACAACATATCTACCTCATCTTCATCGAGAATAAGAATGGGCTTAACCACATTTGTAGGATCAGCCAAAGACAACTCCAAGACTCCATGTTTAGAGACTTAATCTGAAAACCAACGAATACCTCGAGGCATTATAGATTCTCTCAACTTTGATGCAAATTGGAGACCAATTGTTAGCACAGCTTCCCATACCCATATCTACAATAACAAGTGGTTTGAGGATTAGCAAATTATCAAATCAGACAAAAAATGGAATGCACATAGAACTATGATCCATTCCCTACATTAAATCATGATATCCTGTCACCCTATATTTTAAACCCGATCACCATGTAACCTAAAATTTGACTGGAATGCACATAAAACTATGATGGAAAACCAGTATGTTGTTTCAATCAAACAACAAATAACATCACATTTATTGTTATGCACCATGATATTCTATAAATGCACTCTTCAAACCAAACAGACATCATGCATATTCACGATGTATTCAAACATGATGCAAAGAAAACACACTGTTGTTTCACTATGAGTACCACTCTATCTAGTCACCACAGAACTTAGTAATTCATATTTGAACCATTAAAAATGCATAATACAAATACCTGAAACGCAACTAGCATGCCTTGAATGGAATATGAAATTCTTGGTAGGTTGGAGAGTAGCTTTGTCTTCTCTATTGTTTGCATCCTTTTGGCCAGTGATGTGGTCAATGACTTGTGAAGCTCTTCATAAGCAACCATTCCCCGTGGATAATCCCAAAATTTATCCATATTCTCCAACATCTTAACATGGAGCGGCTTCACCAACCTCTTCTTATCCCCTCCCAACAACATACCATCAACTATCAACAACAGTGCCAACTTCAGTTTGTAATTGTCTAACTCACGATGTTCTTTGAATCTGCTGTAAACATCTTGTACTGTCGTATGACCACCTGGACTACCAAAAAATCTCTCCATTACTAGCCCGTCACCTTTAGTATCCACAAATGGAATTTCCCTACAATTCAGTCCAGTGATTAAACCGAACTCATTGATCGAAAACCTCAACTCTTTTCCTGCCACCTCATACCAAGACTCCCACTTCTTTTTTGTTTCAAGTTGCTTGAATAGAACTACATGCAATGTTATGTGAAGAAAATGATACATGCTGTAACATTTTCATTACTTTTCCAAACGAGCCATCCAAAAACCGTTGCCAATCCGCATGTGTCAACTTGTTTTCAATCTCACGAACAAAGTGCACCCTATAGTTAATGTTAATTCTTCCGTAGAATGGTCCCCCTCTGTAATAACTATACCTAATCTGCAAACCAAATGAAAAAGCTCATAAATAAACAAATTGAACCATTTGCAAAGCCTGACATGACAAAATGTAGAAAAACTTACACCCCCTTTGAAGATTATGGGCTTTTTCGCCTTTATTGTTTTTGATTTTCCCTTCCCGGATTTTTTGGCTATGGGACTGTCAGAGGATTTATTTATTTTTCCTGGTTGGGGTCGTCTCCTTTTCTCTTCCTTTCGATATTGGCTGGGTCGTCTTCTTTTCTCTTCCTTTTCTCTCCGCTCTTCATTGAGCTCGATTCTTTACCGCCTCTAAGCACTGCCATTTTCTAGGATTTTTTTACGAGGTTCAGAGGTTGCAACAATGGAGGTTCAGTTCGGAGAGGAAGGAATCAGAAGAAGGGCGTGAATGTCGGGTTGAAGAAACTGGAAGGAAGTTGCCAAAAAAACTGACCGATGAGAGAGATGGAAGTTGCAGAGAGATGGAAGTCGCAACAATGTCAGGAAGAAGCTTTTGGAGGGAATTTGGGGGGGGGGGAACGGTTTTGGGAGGAACTATCAAATTTGAAAGAATAAAGGTAAATTAGTTATAGGATATTATTAAAAAAAATTAGTTTATCTTTTTATAATTTCATAATAATAAAACAAAAAGGTAAACAGAAACAAATATTATTAAAAAATCTTTTTATAATCCCAAAGCAACCAAAAGAAAAGGGAAAATGAAAATTGAATTTACCCTTTTTTGAAAAATCGGAAAATAGGGAATTTGGGCATTTTTGCAATTGTTTATTCCCAAAAAAATACCCATGTAATAAATGCTAGGCATTCCATGCTAATTCCTAGATTTGTGGAATAAGGATGCAATGCAAATATGGGGGAGGCCTATATTTTGCTAATTCCTCTTTTTAAATTTTGATACTCATATTAGTTTAAAATATTAATATAGGCATAATTTGGTACACTTGATAGTTGATACGCATTCCTTGAGTATATATATTTTCCACACTTATTTATACTATTCTAAAAATCTATTATTTTAAATACTATTATTTATTCATTGTAATAAGTTTATTAAAATATAATTAAGCCGTTCAACATGATTTAGTATATTTGAAATGACAACCAACTTTTTAGTTATATTAACTACATTATTAATACTTGTAAAAAAACTATAATTTTAATATGCATTGCAAGAGCCATGTTCGATCAAATTTGTCATCAAGACTTGATAATTTTTTACAAAATCCACCATTAATATTGACCCAAAAATTCATCTCAAGAAGTGAACCAATTTTTTTTGTACATACAATCACATTGTATACCGTCGTAATCTTCTTTTTCTTTTCGAAATTACCTAAATTAAAAAATCTAATATATATATAACTAAGGTAGACTCTAATAAGGCCTATTGGAATTCTTACACAACGACACATAAGTTATTGCCACATGTCTACTCCACATCGCGCCACATCATTCAATTTGTCTATTTTCAATTTTTATTTTGTAAAATAGTTTAAGAGAATTTCGAACTCCTCTTTAGTATATATATTATTATATTTGAAAAATATAAAGATTATGGTTGCGATCTTTTTCATAAATTATTAATTTTGATTCTCTTTATAGGATAAGTTGTTATATTGATATAATATAAATATTAAGGTTGTGTTTTTCATAATTTAAGTTAGTCTTATTTTATTTCATTATCGTTTTATATAGATTATTTTAGATATAATATATAAATACTAGAGTTGTAATATAGTTCACAATTAAGTGTCTAGTCTTGCATATGTTGTAGTGCTATAGTTGGAAGAATAAGTTCGTATATCTGTTATAAAAGCTTAGTTAAAGATTCGGGTTTTGTTAGGATTATTATGCTTACTTTTGTAAGGTTATGAGAGCTACCAACAATTTGTTTGCCACCAGTATTATATTATATCGAAGATAAGTAACAACAAAGCTAGCCGTGAAATTTGATGATAAAGTTGATAAAAAAAAATTGGTATACATATTGTGATCATATCTTTCCGTTATTTGCAAATTTCTAATGTCATTTGTTGAAAATTTTATTACAAGGTAATTTATGTATGAAAGAAAAATTATGTATTGATATACACTTTTCAATATATAAATACTTTTCAGATGAAAGTAACGTTTGGTGAAATAAACACTTTATTGAATTAATGTGGTTTTTGTAAATTCTTTTACACGATTGTTTTTTGGCGCATAGGCATTTTTGCCTTTTGGCGCATAGGGTTCACACGTAACGTGTGACTGTAATCCACACGTTACGTGTGACTGTAATATAATATAATTGTATTTGTAGTATTTAGGGTTTAGGGTATTTGTGTAGGTCATATTATTGTGTATTTGTAGTATTTATGTATGGTTTAATGTTAAGGTTTAGGGATTTTATATATATTACAATGTTACGTGTATGAACATTACATTATATTATTATGTAGTTGTTTATTTAAAATTAATAAAAAGAATGCCCCAAAATAATCAACATAAAAGATAGAATAGACTTGTTCATTACGTTGGATGACTACAACAACATTTAACTCACAATGCAAGAAATAATACAATTTTTTCATAAACTTAGAAAGCCTAGCACAAAATAAAAGATATCGCCTAGTTGCGTTTGAAGAAATTAGGATAGTCTCTGGTAAAACTTCGCGGCATATCATGTCTCTGCTTTGATAAAATGGCTTGTTCCCTACAAAGGGTAGTACGTAAACAACATTACACAAAAGATACGACATCAAGGCAGTTTACGATGTATATCATTATATAGATTGCGGTTATACCTACGCATCTTATCCAGATCTTGTAAAAGTTCTTGATTTTGCCTAACAAGATCTTGATTTTGCTTAACAAGATCTTGATTCTCCTTAACAAGATCTTGTTTTCCCTCAATTGTTGTCGAATAACCGTGTGTGCCCTGTCCTCGTACATTGAATCAATATACTTCCTGTATAAACACCCCAGTCTTGGGCATCCCTAATACCTCATTCCGTAGTTCCACTGCAAATCCCAAGTACGGATAATGGCTTTCAAATTACACTCGCATTGTGGAGCACTCATTTGTTGATGGTGCCTATTTGGGTTTGATGATGATTCGGATGAAGATGTCATTATTTGTGGTGCTTGATTTCCTACAAACCATTAATATGAAAAGGCCAATCACAGTTACTAAATCGAAAGAAACTGGAAGAAGAAGCTTACCCACAAATGAATCTTCAATCCCGCTTGTATTGGACTTGTTGCAACCCTAATGCCTCTTATATAGTGAAAATGAATGTGTTTGACAACTAATATACAGATGTATACAACTGTAGTATAAAATGACCCCAACCACTATCATTAAAGACCTCAACCACTAGCATTAATAACTTTTCAGCAATGTAACCCTAAACCCTAATTGTAAGTTCCTCTCCTCAATCTCAGAAATAATGTAAATCGCATACCTAAATTCAACCTTATTAATTAAAGATAAATAGTAAACCCTAAACCATAAACCCTAAACCCTAACCCACAGTTTAGTTAAAGATAAATAGTAACCCTAAACCGTACCCTATATACGCTAAACCCTAGTAAGCACACGTTACGTGTAGAACACGAGCACACGTAATGTGCCAAGCAACTCTAGACGTTACGTGTGGACAGGTTTGCCACATAACGCGTGGTTCAGTTTGTTGCAAAACGCATTGAATAACCGTCTTGTCCCCACCTAACTGTAATAATGGCCCCATCTTCTTCCCCGGCTAACAACCCATTCGAACCCATTTCGAGCCTAAACCCTTATTTTAAACACTAACAAAATCTTATTTTGCACTCTCAATCTTTCTACAAAAAATGGACAATCTGAACAACAACGAGTATTGGAGCAACAATGGGGAAGATATTCCACTTTGGAACGAGGTAATTTCTATTAAGTAATCCTAAAGTTCTATTTTTTTCTTGTTTTGAAAATGTTTAAAGTTCTAAGCTTGATGGTTAGGGTTTAGTGAAGCTATTTTTGGGGTGATAATATATTTGTTGTTTAGGGTTTAGGGAAGTTGTTTATGATATTTGTTGTTTGATCTTAAAATCTCATTTTATTGTTTTGGGTATTAGAAACAAAAATTGATCGTTGTTTAGGGTTTAGGGCTGCGAAATGGATGTTACATTAAAGAACAGTTTCACACGTTACGTGTGGACAATCTTCACACATAACGTGTGAAACTGTTCAACACGTTACGTGTGGACAATCTTCACACATAACGTGTGAAGCCATCACACACATAACGTGTGAAATCAATTCCAGAAACCAAGTTTCATTATCTAAAGGAGCTGACCAAGTAAGAGACATCACAAGGTCAAAGAAATGTGGGTGTCCCTTCATGTTGAGGCTGAAAGAAGGGCCGAAGGGATTGTGGAGGATCATTGTACAACATGGAACTCACAACCATGTCATTGCAGACAATTTGTATGGTAGTGCATTAGCTGGGCGACCAACCGCTGAATAGAAGGAGATTATAAGGGTGATGACGGTCAATCATTGCAAGCCTTTGAAGATTCATACTACAATCCATTCATCCCCTGGAAATGTAACCAAGATGAAGCAAGTGTACAACCTCATGCATGAGATACGAAAGAAGGGCATGGAAGGAAGAACAGTTGTACAGCAGTTCTTCTATGAGTGCAATGAGAAGGGGTACTTCATGGAGCATAGATTCAACAAGGACACCAACAAAATAACGGATATCTTCTTTGCAAGCCAGGATCAGGTTTGGTTGCTGAAGGCATTTCCGTACATTGTACTGTTGGACTCTACATATGCAACTAACTGGTTAGTAACGTCCATATCTAATATACTCTTCATTTGTTCATGTCACGGTTAGGATGCCATTATATTTTACATATGATTATGTGTTCAGCTACAATTTGCCCTTCCTTGAAATCGTCGGCATCACATCAGTTTGGAAAAACTACAATATTATCGGGGCGTTTCTGGAGAAGGAGGACGAAGACAGTTACAAGTGGGCCATAGAGCAACTTACTAAGATGTTTGCCAAGGTGCAACGAGCACCCACATGTGTGGTCACTGATCGGGAAAAGGCATTGATGAACGCCTTAGAGAAGCAGTTTCCAGCAGCAAAATTCCTCTTATGTAGGCGGCATGTGAGGAAGAATATTGAAGACTTCGGGAAGAAGGCCATGGACAAGTTTAGGGGCACAGCGTTTTCCAACGACTGCATGAAGCTCTTCAAGGAAACGACCATACAAGGGTACGAAGCATCACTCTTGAAGCTGAAGCGTGATTAGAGGAAAGCTCCAAAATGTCTTCAGTACTTACAAAAAAACTGGCTTGACCCTTACAAGGAAAGAATCGTCTCCGTATGGACAGATACAGTGTTCACGCTGGGTACTACCACCACTAACAGGTTTGTGCATCAACTGTTTATCTAAATTTAGCTAGTTATTTGGACTTGGTTAGACCTTTACAGTTTATCTAAATTTAGTTTGTGCATCATTGTTGTAATGCAGGGTTGAAGGGGCCCATTCCAGTCTGAAAAGCTTCTTCACAAGCAACGATGGCAACCTTTGCACTGTGTTCGATCAATATGATACACGGTTGCGCAGTCATATTTATGAGATTCAGGTGGCACTGAATGAGAGCATAGGAAAGAGATATACGCTGCTAACAAACGCAGATCTGTTCTGCAAGCTGCACTTCAAGGTCTCTGCGGTTGCACTAGCTCGTTTGATTGAGGAATACAGGAAAGGAGAAGCTCCATTGTGGAGCACTATATGCAGATGCCAGATGAGGGTCAGAGACGGCTTGCTTTGCGTGCACGATTTGGCGCAACATGTGAGGAACAAGACCCCAATTGAACCTAGCTCATTGCATCCGTTCTGGAGACAATTGACCTTGTCAGAAGTGAAGACACAAGAAGAGGAAGAAGCCTGCACACGCAACGTGAATAGATCGTTGCTTGAAGAATTTTCCCGAAGCGTCTTCCCCACATTGCCAGTTGAGGTTCAACAGAGAGCAGTCTCCACGCTTAGAAGTATAGCACATCTAGAGCAGACTACTCTGGAAGAGCCAGCCAAAGTCAGGCATAAGGGTCGGCCTCAAGGAGCTCTGAACTTTGCCACCAAAAGACAGTCGTCATCATGGGAGTAAACTGACCAACAGATGGACGGAACACCTCCGAAAAAGCAAAAAGGAAGACCACCGAATACGGGCCTACCCTTACCATGTGGTGCCACATCATTGATTAAGAACTCGTGGCGATATCGTGGCCAGATCCCCAAGTGTATGTTCCCACACGTTGGAGGATGGTATGAGATAGAGTCTGATGGAAACTGCGGGTACAGAGCAATTGCGCATGGTCTGGGCTTAGGGGAAGATCAGTGGGCTTTTGTTCGACGTACCATGATCGCTACGTTGAGAAAAGAGTATGAGCTACTCGCGCCACTTTGGGTGTCTACGATGACACTTGAGGAAATGGAGGCGAAGCTTGATTGGTTTCCCTCGCCGAACAGGCCGGCCCCACCGGAGACGTGGTTGGAGCTCCCGGATATGGGATGTTTGGTAGCAACGGCATTCACATGTGTGTTCGTTACCGTCGGGGGTGGCGTGGGGACGACATACCTGCCTATGAAGGGGGCGACAAACGAAGCATTGACTGGCGAGTTTCTGAAGACGGTATGCATTTGACATGTCGCGAAAGAGCAACATTTTATTGCGGTACGTTAATACAATCACATTTGTTTATACTATCTCTCATCGGTCAGTTGCCAAAAAAACTGATCGATGAGAGAGATGGAAGTTGCAGAGAGATGGAAGTCGCAACAATGTCAGGAAGAAGCTTTTGGAGGGAATTTGGGGGGGGGGGGGGGAGAGGGAACGGTTTTGGGAGGAACTATCAAATTTGAAACAATAAAGGTAAATTACTTATAGGATATTATTAAACAAAATTAGTTTATCTTTTTATAATTTCATAATAATAAAACAAAAAGGTAAACAGAAACAAATATTATTAAAAAATCTTTTTATAATCCCAAATCAACCAAAAGAAAAGGGAAAATGAAAATTGAATTTACCCTTTTTTGAAAAATCCAAAAATAGGGAATTTGGGCATTTTTGCAATTGTTTATGCCCAAAAAAATACCCATGTAATAAAGGCTAGGCATTCCATGCTAATTCTTAGATTTGTGGAATAAGGATGCAATGCAAATATGGGGGAGGCCTATATTTTGCTAATTCCTCTTTTTAAAATTTGATACTCATATTAGTTTAAATATATTAATATATGCATAATTTGGTACACTTGATAGTTGATACGCATTCCTTGAGTATATATATTTTCCACACTTATTTATACTATTCTAAAGATTTATTATTTTAAATACTATTATTTATTCATTGTAATAAGTTTATTAAAATATAATTAAGCCGTTCAACATGATTTAGTAGATTTGAAATGACAACCAACTTTTTAGTTATATTAACTACATTATTAATACTTGCAAAAAAACTATAATTTTAATATGCATTGCAAGAGCCATGTTCGATCAAATTTGTCGTCGAGACTGGATAATTTTTTACAAAATCCACCATTAATATTGACCCAAAAATTCATCTCAAGAAGTAAATTAATTTTTTTTGTACATACAATCACATTGTATACCGTCGTAATCGTCTTTTTCTTTTCAAAAATTACCTAAATTAAAAAATCTAATATATATATAACTTTTTTTTTGGTCAAAAAATATATATATAACTAAGGTAGACTCTAATAAGGCCTATTGGAATTCTTACACTGCGACACATAAGTTATTGTCACATGTCTACTCCACATCGCGCCACATTATCCAATTTGTCTATTTTCATTTTTTTTTTAGTACGTAAAATAGTTTAAGAGAATTTCGATCTCCTCTTTAGTATATATATTATTATATTTGAAAAATATAAAGATTATGGTTGGGATCTTTTTCATAAATTATTAATTTTGATTCTCTTTATAGGATAAGTTGTTATATTGATATAATATAAATATTAAGGTTGCGTTTTTCATAATTTAAGTTAGTCTTATTTTATTTCATTATCGTTTTATATAGATTATTTTAGATATAATATATAAATACTAGAGTTGTACTATATTTCACAATTAAGTGTCTAGTCTTGCATATGTTGTAGTGCTATAGTTGGAAGAATAAGTTCGTATATCTGTTATAAAAGCTTAGTTAAAGATTCGGGTTTTGTTAGGATTATTATGCTTACTTTTGTAAGGTTATGAGAGCTACCAACAATTTGTTTGCCACTAGTATTATATTATATCGAAGATAAGTAACAACAAAGCTAGCCGTGAAATTTGATGATAAAGTTGATAAAAAATCTTGGTATATATATTGTGATCATATCTTTCCGTTATTTGCAAATTTCTAATGTCATTTGTTGAAAATTTTATTACAAGGTAATTCATGTATGAAAGAAAATTTATGTATTGATATACACTTTTCAATATATAAATACTTTTCAGATGAAAGTAACGTTTGGTGAAATAAACACTTTATTGAATTAATGTGGTTTTTATAAATTCTTTTATTGACAATCTGTAGTAAGAATAAAAATATATAACACTACAAAAGAAAGTTTTCATAATTTGTTGTCATTTTGAATTTTAATATTCTCCTTTGATTCGCATATTTATGTAGTCATTTTTTATTTAAATTTTCTTTAATTCATATCTCTAAATGTAGGACTTGATTTTAAGACATTAACTACGTACAAAATCATATTCATCTTTGTTTGTAACGATTTTTTTTAATATCATTTTTATGTTATATTTCTCATTCATACTATCACTAATTATATATTTTTTCATTATTAATATATTATCTTTCCATATAACTTGTTAGAAAATGTTAAATTGATATGCATAAAGGTAAACAGAAACAAATAAAGTTTTGGGAGGGTTTAATAAAGTTTTTTTTAGGGGGGGGGGGTGGGGGAGAGAGGTAACAGTTTTGGAATGGACTAATGAATTTGAAATAATAAAGGTAAATTACTTATAGGATATTATTAAAAAAAAATAGTTTATCTTTTTATAATTTCATAATAATAAAACAAAAAGGTAAACATAAACAAATATTATTAAAAAATCTTTTTATAATCCCAAATCAACCAAAAGAAAAGGGAAAATGAAAATTGAATTTACCCTTTTTTGAAAAATCCAAAAATAGGAAATTTGGGCATTTTTGCAATTGTTTATGCCCAAAAAAATACCCATGTAATAAAGGCTAGGCATTCCATGCTAATTCTTAGATTTGTGGAATAAGGATGCAATGCAAATATGGGGGAGGCCTGTATTTTGCTAATTCCTCTTTTTAAAATTTGATACTCATATTAGTTTAAATATATTAATATAGGCATAATTTGGTACACTTGATAGTTGATACGCATTCCTTGAGTATATATATTTTCCACACTTATTTATACTATTCTAAAGATCTATTATTTTAAATACTATTATTTATTCATTGTAATAAGTTTATTAAAATATAATTAAGCCGTTCAACATGATTTAGTAGATTTGAAATGACAACCAACTTTTTAGTTATATTAACTACATTATTAATACTTGCAAAAAAACTATAATTTTAATATGCATTGCAAGAGCCATGTTCGATCAAATTTGTCGTCAAGACTTGATAATTTTTTACAAAATCCACCATTAATATTGACCCAAAAATTCATCTCAAGAAGTGAACCAATTTTTTTTGTACATACAATCACATTGTATACCGTCGTAATCTTCTTTTTCTTTTCGAAAATTACCTAAATTAAAAAATCTAATATATATATAACTAAGGTAGACTCTAATAAGGCCTATTGGAATTCTTACACTGCGACACATAAGTTATTGCCACATGTCTATTCCACATCGCGCCACATCATCCAATTTGTCTATTTGTCTATTTTTATTTTTAGTACGTAAAATATTTTAAGAAAATTTCGATCTCCTCTTTAGTATATATATTATTATATTTGAAAAATATAAAGATTATGGTTGCGATCTTTTTCATAAATTATTAATTTTGATTCTCTTTATAGGATAAGTTGTTATATTGATATAATATAAATATTAAGGTTGCGTTTTTCATAATTTAAGTTAGTCTTATTTTATTTCATTATCGTTTTATATAGATTATTTTAGATATAATATATAAATACTAGAGTTGTAATATATTTCACAATTAATTGTCTAGTCTTGCATATGTTGTAGTGCTATAGTTGGAAGAATAAGTTCGTATATCTGTTATAAAAGCTTAGTTAAAGATTCGGGTTTTGTTAGGATTATTATGCTTACTTTTGTAAGGTTATGAGAGCTACCAACAATTTGTTTGCCACCAGTATTATATTATATCGAAGATAAGTAACAACAAAGCTAGCCGTGAAATTTGATGATAAAGTTGATAAAAAATCTTGGTATACATATTGTGATCATATCTTTCCGTTATTTGCAAATTTCTAATGTCATTTGTTGAAAATTTTATTACAAGGTAATTCATATATGAAAGAAAATTTATGTATTGATATACACTTTTCAATATATAAATACTTTTCAGATACTTTTCAGATGAAAGTAACGTTTGGTGAAATAAACACTTTATTGAACTAATATGGTTTTTATAAATTCTTTTATTGACAATCTGTAGTAAGAATAAAAATATATAACACTACAAAAGAAAGTTTTCATAATTTGTTGTCATTTTGAATTTTAATATTCTCCTTTGATTCGCATATTTATGTAGTCATTTTTTATTTAAATTTTCTTTAATTCATATCTCTAAATGTAGGACTTGATTTTAACACATTAACTACGTACAAAATCATATTCATCTTTGTTTGTAACGATTTTTTTAATATCATTTTTATGTTATATTTCTCATTCATACTATCACTAATTAGATATTTTTTCATTATTAATATATTATCTTTCCATATAACTTGTTAGAAAATGTTAAATTGATACGCATAAAGATAAACAGAAACAAATAATGTTTTGGGAGGGACTAATAAAGTTTTTTTTTAGGGGGGGGGGACGGTTTTGGAAGGGACTAATGAATTTGAAACAATAAAGGTAAATTACTTATTGGATATTATTAAAAAAAAATTAGTGTATCTTTTTATAATTTCATAATAATAAAAGAAAAAGGTAAACAAAAACAGATATTATTAAAAAATCTTTTTATAATCCCAAAGCAACCAAAAGAAAAGGGAAAATGAAAATTGAATTTACCCTTTTTTGAAAAATCCAAAAATAGGGAATTTGGGCATTTTTGCAATTGTTTATGCCCAAAAAAATACCCATGTAATAAAGGCTAGGCATTCCATGCTAATTCTTAGATTTGTGGAATAAGAATGCAATGCAAATATGGGGGAGGCCTATATTTTGCTAATTCCTCTTTTTAAAATTTGATACTCATATTAGTTTAAATATATTAATATAGGCATAATTTGGTACACTTGATAGTTGATATGCATTCCTTGAGTATATATATTTTCCACACTTATTTATACTATTCTAAAGATCTATTATTTTAAATACTATTATTTATTCATTGTAATAAGTTTATTAAAATATAATTAAGCCGTTCAACATGATTTAGTAGATTTGAAATGACAACCAACTTTTTAGTTATATTAACTACATTATTAATACTTGCAAAAAACTATAATTTTAATATGCATTGCAAGAGCCATGTTCGATCAAATTTGTCGTCAAGACTTGATAATTTTTTACAAAATCCACCATTAATATTGACCCAAAAATTCATCTCAAGAAGTGAACCAATTTTTTTTGTACATACAATCACATTGTATACCGGCGTAATCTTCTTTTTCTTTTCGAAAATTACCTAAATTAAAAAATCTAATATATATATATAACTAAGGTAGACTCTAATAAGGCCTATTGGAATTCTTACACTGCGACACATAAGTTATTGCCACATGTCTACTCCACATCACGCCACATCATCCAATTTGTCTATTTTTAATTTTTATTTTTAGTACGTAAAATAGTTTAAGAGAATTTTGATCTCCTCTTTAGTATATATATTATTATATTTGAAAAATATAAAGATTATGGTTGCGATCTTTTTCATAAATTATTAATTTTGATTCTCTTTATAGGATAAGTTGTTATATTGATATAATATAAATATTAAGGTTGCGTTTTTCATAATTTAAGTTAGTCTTATTTTATTTCATTATCGTTTTATATAGATTATTTTAGATATAATATATAAATACTAGAGTTGTACTATATTTCACAATTAAGTGTCTAGTCTTGCATATGTTGTAGTGCTATAGTTGGAAGAATAAGTTCGTATATCTGTTATAAAAGCTTAGTTAAAGATTCGGGTTTTGTTAGGATTATTATGCTTACTTTTGTAAGGTTATGAGAGCTACCAACAATTTGTTTGCCACGAGTATTATATTATATCGAAGATAAGTAACAACAAAGCTAGCCGTGAAATTTGATGATAAAGTTGATAAAAAATCTTGGTATGTATATTGTGATCATATCTTTCCGTTATTTGCAAATTTCTAATGTCATTTGTTGAAAATTTTATTACAAGGTAATTCATGTATGAAAGAAAATTTATGTATTGATATACACTTTTCAATATATAAATACTTTTCAGATGAAAGTAACGTTTGGTGAAATAAACACTTTATTGAATTAATGTGGTTTTTATAAATTCTTTTATTGACAATCTGTAGTAAGAATAAAAATATATAACACTACAAAAGAAAGCTTTCATAATTTGTTGTCATTTTGAATTTTAATATTCTCCTTTGATTCGCATATTTATGTAGTCATTTTTTATTTAAATTTTCTTTAATTCATATCTCTAAATGTAGGACTTGATTTTAACACATTAACTACGTACAAAATCATATTCATCTTTGTTTGTAACGATTTTTTTTAATATCATTTTTATGTTATATTTCTCATTCATACTATCACTAATTATATATTTTTTCATTATTAATATATTATCTTTCCATATAACTTGTTAGAAAATGTTAAATTGATATATTATCAATATTTAAAAATCTTCAATATCGTTTTTTTTTAAGTCTTGGGCAAGGTACGAGGGCTAAGATAGTAACACAAACTACTTTTGAAATGATAAAACATAACAAAAACAATACCGACAACGGGCTAGTGAGATCCAGCATACACCTATAAAACATAAATAAACCCAATTTTAAAGTTCAGCTGGGTTTAAAGATGATATGGGTGAAATTTCACCTCTTCTCCTTGAACTTCCTAGGGGTTTGTTCCTCTGACGATCAAAGATAAAAGACAAATGACGAAGTTTCTTCCAGTTTCACCGGTTTGTGCTCATTAGAAACATCCAAGATTGAGTTTGATCAAGTAAACATAGATAATACTTTTCAAGTCTGTAATTTGTGGTGTTCTGGATACTTCACTTTTTATTAATTTTCTGGTTTCAATTAGGTAAAAGTTAAACAAGTTGAGTCCTTTCAGATCGAATAGTTTGATGAGATTTTTCAGCAAAACATTTATACATATGGAACTAATGAAAGTAGCCCTACCAAGATAGAGTTAGCTAGTGCTGAACATGAAAATAAACCAGCCACTGCTGCTGAGAAGATACCAGCCAAACTTACCAGCCAGAAAACTGGTTTATATATATCTAAGACAAGATGGTATTTGAGCAGCAGCTTGCCCTGGACAAATCGATCCGACCAGGGTTGTTTCAGTCATTTCTTTTTCTTGCTTTCCTCGGGCTTGATGAGCTGAACAGGGGCGGCTGGAATCCTGAACCACCATTCCCGGACTCGTCTCACCCACTTGTAGCTACTATCTCGTCTAAAGGGCATCTCTCTGGTGTAAATCTCAGTTAGGATTGACAGCACAATAACTCTTAGAGGAATGAATGCAAAGATTGCAGCTGTGATGATCAGTGCCACAGCAACCCTCTCGGTGGCCTGATAAGGGTAGATGACAAACAAGGCGTTAACAATAATGTTAGGATTCAAACGCATTAGTGAGAGAAAAACGAAACAAAGAACACAAGAATTGTTAACCCAGTTTGTCACGAATAATTGGTATACAGTTTCACCAGTTTGTGCTTTCATACGAGCACGTTCATGTAGCAGCTTAAGACATTGGTTAAGTTACCATAATCACCAAAACTAGTTGCAGTATACAACAATCAACTTAAAACAGGCAAGGGTGAGAACGAGTATAAGAATGAAAAGACAAGTACAATGGTGACAGACTGACACATCTCTCATGAAGCTGGACTCACTAAGCTGAGAATATCAAAGATTTGACTTTTATATGCAGAACTGGAGCCTTTTTAGAAGATGCATAGATGGAAATAGAAATAGAAAATTTGAACTGTTGCCCTACCAAAAAGTAATGAACAAAATGAGTAGAATGTCCCGAGTTTAGACAGGTACCTGCGGGAGAACAGCAAATAAAAGGGCTCTTATCTTAAGCAGAATGACATTCCCAGACTGAATCAATACTTCAACTTGAGAAACCGCTTCCTGCAAAGTAAGAAGCTGTTCTACTGCATTTCGATTTGGAGGAGGTGTGATCCTGAATGCACGTACAGGCCTCCCTCTGTTGGTATGTCTACGCCAGAGCATAAGAGCCGCAAGGAGTACAAGGATTGAAGGCAGTATATAACTGATCCATCGACTGGATATAAAAGACATACAAATGTTATTTAAACTGTTTTATCATAACTATGTCTCAGACCTTACTAAGGTAAATGACTATAAATAATACTCCCTCCATTTTTTTATAATTGACGTTCAGAGGGTAGAGTGGTGTTTCATTTTACTTGTCGTTAAAATTAATACGTGGTTCATTTTAGTTGCTTTTCTTGAGGGGAGTAAAACCAAATACAAATCTCCCAGAAAAATTTAATGCTCTTACTCTATTCTCAAGAGTTAATTGACAAAACTTTAATAGAGTATATAAAAGGTTTATTGACCGGTTTCAATTTTGTGTTCTGTAGCCAATAGATTTAGATGAGTAATAAATTAAAGCTAAAACAAATTACACATCCCAATATGCACTAGATGATTATCAGAGAAAATTTTGGTTCATTAAATTACTCTTAATATTTGTGCTTTAGCTCCAAACGTCACTTATAATGAAACGGAGGGAGTAATACGTTAGAAGAACAGCTTTCTAACAGGACAAATTTTAGTAGTTTATAGCCATATTCCCAAGTCCTAATGCCTCCTTAATTCTACTTTCTGTGGATGAATACTTTCTGATCCTGAGTAAGGAAACTTCATTAACATAAATATATCTTTCAGTTAGCTTACTGATGTATTGAGTTATTAATAATCTTTTTCAAGATAAAAAATTCAGCTATTATCAAAGACAAGTTACCTCAGAATAATATAGCACATTAATAATAGAAACACCATCGACTTCAGAGGGTCTTCCCATGATGCCAAAAAATGAATACGTTCACCCAATAAAACAAATGGAAAGAGCAGTTCCTGCAAGATAACAAAGTAGAGGCAGTATTCATCTCTGTTCAACCTATTTTAGGAAACAAATCATTATTCAGAAGGCAGGTCCATAAAACAAGGACTGGAACATCAAGAAGAGCCATCACAAAGAACAAAGAAAGAGGGAAGAAATTGCATCTACAAGGAAACAGCATAAAAGCACAAAATTATACACTACTAGAGTTGTCAATAAATTACCGAACCCGTTTTACCGACCTGACCGACCCGCTTTTGGACCCGATCCGACCTGACCGAAATTTTTGATAACCCGAAGTTACCGAACCCGAATTTACCGAGACCGAACCCGACCAACCCGAACCCGACCCGATTAACGAATAAATGTGGAGTATTAATAAAATATAATATAAAATAATATGATAAATGACATATAAATAATGATAATATGCTTAATATCCTAAAAAAAACATTGTTGTACTTATATAATTTTTCATAATGTAGAAATTTATAAATTAATAAATAAATAAAATATGATTTTGGTCTACTAATATCAATTACATTAAAATAATTAATAATAATATTATTATTTTAATCCATTTCAACTTATTTTGACATATTTAAATTAGTTTTTAACTATTTAATAATATTTATATAGTGAACAAAATATTTAAAAAATGACGCTCTTGACCCGTTGGTTAACCCGAACCGCCCGCTGACCTGTATTGACCCGACCGGCTTGACCTGTTATCCGAAATGACCCGACCCGTTCTCAACCCGAACCGAACCCGACTTGACCGACCCGATTGACAGCTCTATACACTACTCTTCAATCAAATAAATTAACCATCACAAGTTTAGATTTCATTAGAATCTTGTGAGGCTAAAAAATTACATTATCAGACAATGTTCATGCCACCACTACAATGGAAACTGCTGTGGAAGAAAACTAAATGCTTTCCAAGATAGATGTCAATGGTCTCTGAAACAAGAACAGTCAGGGAATAAAAACATAAACTTTTATCTATACAAGCACTTAACACAATCCATAGCATGTGGTTGATCAAGACTAAAGCAGTATACAAACTAGATGAAAATCAAATTTAACGCATGTCACTTTTTCATGCTCTAAGTGAGTCTACATCCTCTTTAAGTAGAACTATAATTTCTTAAAAATGCAGCAGAAATTTTAAATTTGTCACCATTTCTACCCATGCAGAAAGTGCATTAGAAATGCTCATACAACTTTTTAGCTTAAAGCAAGAGTAGGAACATCAGCTTAACCTTCATCACCGCTAAATTTGTGTCTATCCCGTCAACTTTTACTTGGTCTACAGTTGCTTTTGCAGCTTCAGCCTTCCCTGAATCAGTTTTTGACTGCTTCACTGCTGATTCTAAAGAATCTACTTCACCAACAGTTACATACCCAATGGGAGATGCACCATCTACATCACAAGTCAGGCTTTTGTCTATAATCAACCCTAGCCTTTGTAGTGACAGAAGTGAAACTGGAGTTAGTACCAGCCCTTGTTTCATAGACTTGTACTCTGATGCATTGGTTTCACCAGATACATTTAGAAGTTGCAATCGACTTAATAGGGTTTCTAAGATCAAATCTCCACCAGGGAGATTTTCTGCAAGATTAAACAAGAGCAACGTTTTGTATTTCGATGGAAATATATGGAAAGCTTCTCGTACAGCCCGACATCGAAAAATTCCAAGAACTGCTCTTGCCATCAATTCTGATTTTTGAGTCCCTTTGAGTCCGTTTTTTCGAACAAATCTGTGTGCGTGTAATATTTCAAGAAAGACATCCAACCAGTAATCACGACGTGTATTTCCCTTGAATTCAGGAAACTCAAAATGCAAAGGCTCTGTTCTGTAAGCAATAGAAATCAGAATCTGCTTGTGGTTCAGTATATTAAATTTAGAAGCATTGAAATTACAATGTAATCAAAGACTTACACTAATGTTGATCTGTACAGGACAGCCTTATCAAACAAACGAGCACCTAGTGGCCCAGTCAGCTCAGGCTTTATGACTTGCTTCAAATCCTTTGATAGATCATATCTAACAGCTTTATCGTACACACCCACTCCCAGTGACTCAAAGTAGACAGCATTAGTTGTCAATGTCAGTCTCCCTGTTGCCACATATACCACATGCTCAAAATTAGGAAAAAGTTAACCAAAGTATAACCAAACGGTTTTCTAAGTCAGCATGGGATGCAAATGAGCAAGTAGGATTACATAATATAATTGCTTGGTCCCTAGATCCAAATATCTAGTAGCAAGAACTACATCATAGACCAACTAAAAATATTTCCAGTTAACCAAATGGTTTAGCATATTACACGTTCATTATGGTCTATAAGCCAAAAAGGTTAGACTGAACAGGATAAATGCCTACTCAGTTTCAGGCTTGGAGTCAATCACCCAAGGCCAAATCATAATAAATATTTAGACAGTGCATTTTTAGCTGTACTAGATACAAAAATGTGCAAGTCTATACACAGAAGGGAGATAGATCTTGATCTTGAAGGCAACCCAGATTAGTATTGCCTCATTCATCTCCTCTATCAAAATTATGGACTCTTAATTTATTGTTATTCTTCACACCCAACAAGCTAAATGTATCAATATTTGAATGTGCCTACCTTTTTGAGCATTTGAAAATAAAACAAAATATTTGCTCATTGAGGAATAAAAGAAACAAAATCTTTTCACTTTTTACAGAAGATGGCATCTCCCGTGACTAATTTATGTTCCGTTTGGTGCAATGTGCTTATTCATTATAAGCTCCTTATAATGAATAATTATATTACGGAAAACGAAGCCTTAGTTTAAGCCAGCATCGAAAAGCCTCCTTAGGATGCAGTGTGTAGCCCTTCCCCATGCTGGTTTGATAAAAACAGTATTATTCCTAATAAATGATAATCCCTTTTAGCCCAGGAATCAACATTCTTTTCAAAGGTTCAGGATGTTAAAGCTTCAGGTACAAGAAACGTTGGGTGTGGGTCAGAATTAGAAGAATAAAACCATAACCCTGCAACTTCAGTAACCCAAAACTAGGTTAATATAGATCCTTACCAGATATATCATGGCAAAAGAGTATTATAAGTTTAGTGATTCTTTTGTTATATAATAGAACTCAAAGTAGAAATTTGCCACTAGACTCTGTCAGCTCTTTTCAAGAATAAAAGCTTATTGGACCAGAGATCAACCATTTCTGGCCCATGAACTGTCTGGATAAGGCATATTTTGGTGGCTGACACAGCCATCAGAGAAGCTCTGATTCTCTGAATGACACACAGAATCAAAGCAATTAAATGCAACTGTACATTTACCCATTTGTGTGCACAAATGTTAAGAGAAGGATAATGCAGATAAAGCATAGTTGAAGACCACTTTCCTAAAACTTATTCATCTACTGAAATTGTGGATTCACGCTAATCATTAAATCCATCTCATATTGAAGCTCACGTTCTTCAAATATCCAAATTGCCTGGTTAAGTTAGGGATTGTGCATATTCAACTTAGTTTTTATTACCATTTGACAGGAGGCAATGGCATGGCATACTGTTAAAAGAAAAAAAATTATATAATTCACTAGTGAGATGCCTGGGAAACAGTAGGATCTGCTCCACATGCATGCTCCTCCAAATTCATATAATAGCAGGTAGTCTGTCACTTATTAAATAACAGGAAAAGAACTTCCTCTTCCAGATGATAGCCAAAGTGCATTATATTCATTACATATGCAATGTTGAGCACTAGCTACAAGATACCATTACCTCCTTATGAATCATATAACTAAATAAACTACAGCCAACAGAAATGAAACAAACAGAACTTTTAGACTAGAGAGAGTTCACTTGCAAAAGTGAAGAAATTACTCCTTTTTCGAATCCAAGTAGGAGTAACAAAAGGTTGCAGGTCCATTATCCAGTCTACTAAGTATGCCTGACAGTAGTAGTTTTGTAAGATTTTGATACATATTGAGACTGTGGATCACGGGCACAATTATTAGTGTAGATATAAATTAATGAATTAACAGCTTAATTCATCAAGAATTTGTAGTTAACGTGAGAAAGATAGAGAGAAGGGATGCAAAGATTTTGAATATGCATTGCTGACTATGAGAGCTTGCAATCCTAGAGTTTTTCCTTCTTCCTCTTCTTGAAAAAGAAGCATTTATAACTTGTCTATTTTCCAGCAGAAACAATATCCATATCATCTTGTAATGTTCCACTAATACTCACCTGGCCAAGCAGAGATCCCAATATGCTGCAGAACTGGCTGCGTTGGTACTGAACCGTCAATGTCTAAGACAATCTCTCCCTCAATAAGTCCAAGATTAGACAAAGCCCCTAACATATTTTTTGCACCTTTAGTCACCCTGCATAATTCAGAAACAGAATAGGATATAGCTTTTAGGGAAGTTACACACAAGAAACACGCTACAGGTAATGAAAGGAGCACAAAGGAACAAGAAGAAGCATACTTGTCAAGGCTCTGCAGGTACTTATCATAGATAAGAAAATGAAGCCTCTGGCCAGAAGAGATCGTGAGTGCATCAAAAAGATTTTGTACAGTCACGACATCAGCAATAGAAGCACAAGCAGGTGCTATTCGTGCAAATGCTTCTACTCCAACAGTTTTCTTCTCATCGACCTTGTGGAGATTAATAAAAGTAAAAAATACAACCCTTGTAGGTAGCAAGTAATTTTGGTTGAATGATGACTAAACCAGTAACTTTAAGACTATCACTAAAACACATTAAGGATTCCTAAAAATATATGCACTGATGCACTAATTAAACAACCTGAACAGCCATATCGGTTGAACTTGAATAAAATAACGACCATCCATCATCATCTCGGATACCTTGGTTATCAGGCAAAGTAACCTGTTTTAGAAAATCCAAGATACCACTGTCAAAACTTATTGTGTATTGCATGATGCATCTCAGGCTGCTTGCCTTAAAAAGTTATCAATTTTGGAAGGAAAAGTTTGGCAATAATTTTAATTCTGCTTCTGGTATTCAAATATCTACGAAAAATACAAGTTAACAATGGTTTACTATCTTACTTGTTGTGTTGATTCATGATCAATATCAGGTGTCTCCCATGCAAGCATCATGTCATACATCAAACGCCGGAAATCCTTATCGCGCAAATAATCGGGACGAGCAGTCAGAATATTGAGCGCCTTGTAGGAACAGAACTCTACCAAATGCCTTGCATAGGGAGTTGGTTGCTTCACCATTTCTGGCATGCTTCCATCAAAAGAACTTTGTAATTCTTCTGAAGAAATCTTGAGGATCCTACAATTAGTCGTCTTTAGCATAAAACAATACAATAGAACAATACAGAAAGAAGAAAAAATAAAAAAGAAAGCAGGCCACATATTTCTCCTACAGTGAGTAAACTTGATCAAACTGGGTGTTGTTATTTGTTAAGAAGTTAGAGTTCAATAAATTCAAATGGTATTCGTGATAAAAACAATAATGCAATTTACTCTTAGAATCAAAACCAACAAAACATTCATCCAATCATCGACTCTAGAACCTATTGGATTAAAATTCCTGCTGTAAGGCTTCACATAAGATTTATATTCTTTCAAATGCAATAACTAATAAGTCCCCTGATAGCATGTAGTTTTTATCTTCACCACTATCTGTTTATGATAGTTCATGATGCAGTTAGTGCTTTTGTTAGCTGCATTAGCCTGCATATAATGTTTCAAAATTCCTCGGTAATATTTCAATGAACCTGACATAGCCTGCCTATTACTCAAGAATCAGGAATCAAGACCCATCAACCACTTCTAGAGATACATGTTGATGTCACACAATGGGCGTGTAGTAACTTCAGCTGCCAAGCACTCATGATACAGCATTCTACAAAAGCCATTTCCAAGTAGCTGAAGCAATTGTCCTTTTGAACCTAAACCATGAAATATATGTCGTAAACCTCTTTCACCTCTTTGTTGGACAAGGGACATTAAAAACAATTTGGTTACTAACTTACTATATATGCCATATTCATCACAGGCAGGATTCATGGCATGAACTTGGTCATACAGAATTTGCATTGAAGAATCTTAGATGCCAAAGTGTCCAGGACACTTCTAGGCTAGCTAGATAAATAATGTTTTATTGTGGAACTTAGGCACATATTGTTCATATCCACCAAACTATTTAGACAACATACTCCAGATATTTTATTCTCACTCTCACTGATTATTCCAACCATAGCGGCTATAATAGAAATTCCAATTGGCCCAATTAGAACCTAAATTTTGACTTGTGATCATCCAATTTAACCAAATGCATGATAGCTAGTATGCAAACATGAGCACAAATGATCCAGTTACGAATCTTTTTCACATTTTGATAAGTCTTACAAACTGAATTAGCCATATCATCCACAACTTTCTCAAGACTGTTCCAATTTTTATTGTCATACTCATTTACCATACTGATAACGCTTAAGTAGCTAACGATATAGGAAAACGAAACAATATCCAACAGAATAATGAAACGGTATCCGATAAATTAAGGGGGGGAAACGAAAAATATACGACAATAACATTTTGAAATGCAATGCTTTTCCATTGCTAGCTCTAAATTGAAAGAGCAAGGCAGAAACCGGTCTCAAGAACTAGAAAGCAAATTCGGAGAAACGGATTGAACGCAAAACGCGAGAGAAAAGGAGAAAATGGGAAGAACGTACTTGCAACAGCGGTAGACGACGGAGTTGGCGATAGAGGAGAGAAGAGTGATCGGCTTAGGGGAATCGCAGATTTCCTCAGAAGCATTCGAAACTCTTCGCTGGAAAATCGTCTTTATGTTATCCAAGAATTTGTTCTCCATTTTGTTCTACCTGAATTTTTTTTCTCTCCGGACGGGCGATCTGAGAACGGTGTGGGATTTGGGGAGAGAAAGCGGAGGAAGGGAGATAAATGAAGGCTGGCAACGGAAAAAATAGTAGTAATACGATGTCGTTTTTTCGGTAAGAAGAGAGCGTTTCGTTTTTTCCTTAAACTTTACTAAAAATAAATAAACTTACATTTACTTATATTTTCGTCTAGAATCGTACCTTGTAACAAGTTGTAAGTACCGGCAAACTCGATCATTACTAACGAAAAAGTATAATATATTTGACCATGTCTATCCCAAGCTTGTATGTTTCATGTCTATTCCTTATTTATATAGAGGTGGGTTCGGATATAAAGCAACAGTACAATACGAAATACGAAATAATACCAACCATTAGATACATGTATGGACGAACGAGATTAAAAGACCAACATAAGAGAGGTTCGTGTGTCATCATCATTAAAAATGACATTTTTGTGAATTCTGACCAAATTCAATAATTCTTTCAAAAATACTCATTCTTCTATTCTAAAACGCTGATCTCGTTTTTTGCACCACACACACACACTCTCTCTCTCCCCTTCTCTTCCAAATCACAAACCCCCATTTTTATCATCTTTCGAATCTCCATTAAACTCCACCTAAAACTTCAATATGGAGGCTCATGAACGGCTCGACAAACAAAGATGCACAACAAAGGTAAAAATTCTTCTTTTACTACTTCACTTTTACTTCTAACGGTTTCAATCTTTTGATTTTCTTGAAACACCTTGAATTTGTGTGAATAAAGATATTTTGTGGTTCATTGTCAAATTATCAAAAACTTGTATTGAACTATTGTGGTAACTTAAATCATGAATTGTAGTGTTATTATGGTTTATAGGTACATTGAATCTATATTTTGTACAGACTTTAGAGTTTTCTAGATTCAAAACATTTTAGGATTCATATGAAGGATAACAGACTACGTAGATGATTGTGTTCATGTATTAAGTTTATATGTTCATATATAATACTCTAGGGTTCATATTTAGTCATTTGATAGATGTTCAAATAATTGATTTTGTCAAAGCCTATTAGCTCAAATGGTAGAGCAATGTGTTGGTACACATGGATGTGAGTTCGAATCTCTCATAAGCTACATATTGTGCTTGTAAAAAATCTCATCTTATGTTGAGTTCACGTGTATCATGTTCAAGTTCATATACATTCTCCTAATGTTCATATTTAATTTTCATGGTTTAGGAATAATGCCAACATAAGGGTTCATATGTAGAATGTCAATGTTCATATATAACCATATAATGTTCATACTTATTTTTGAAAAGTTCATTTTCTTTTCCATACTATGCGGACCATATAAATAAACTTAAGGTTCATATTTTATGTTACAAGGTTCATATATAGTCACATGACGTTCATATATAATAATGTCAATGTTCATATTAATCCCATTGTGGTTCATTTCATTTTGTGTCTTTATAATGGCTTTATCAGGTTCTTCACTTCAAATGTCTGATTATTTACCATAGATGACATTCATCCATGTCCAAATCACAACATCTATTTCAAACATTTAATCGAACACTTTGAGGGCTTCTCCCAAAACACAAAAGCAAAAAAAAAGGTAAGAAAAAGAAAAAGACTAACACCAAATTGATCAATACAAAGATGTCAGATTTAGATTTATCAATGGAAAGAATTAGCACAATCAAGACACCAATTAAAGAAATCACAACTTCAGCCTAAAAACATATTAAGTTCATAAGTAATATCAAAATGTTCATAATTAATTGCTTGAGATTCATAATATGTGCATATTTGAAAACCAACTGAGGCAAACATTTGTTTATACTATCATGATCTTCTCATACTCTTTATGTCAAAAGTCTACAGAATGTCAAGAACATAATGAGATATTCAACATAGAAGGCCTTTCATCCACACAAACTCAGAATATCTCTCTCAAACACTTTATCCAACACCTTGTGGGCATCACTTAACTCATCTATCCTAACCAAATCAAAGAGTCTCAAAGATGGTAATCAATCATCTTCACTAACAACAATCCCAAACTTATCCCGAAATGTGGAATCAAAAGACAAGAAGCTGAATTTTTACACACAAAAACAAGCCTAAATACTCCATTCAAATTAAAAAAAATTGAAGCTTACAAACAAAACAAATTAATCTAACAGTACATAACTACGAGGGAGAATTGACTAGGAAAAAAATTTATGAAGATGGATTGATGAGGACGAAATCAAATGAACACGATCGATTTAAGCGAACAACGACGATAGCGAACTCAAATTCTCTGCAGAAGAACGGGGTATGCTTGGGGAAGAATCTCTTGGTAAAATAGGCCAAATTACAAAAAAAAACCTGAAATAAATAAAAAGCAAAATGATGCGCGTTTTATGAGGACCGTCGGATGGCTTAAATCAACGGACGAAGTTGCTTTGTAGTTCTCACTGTAAGTCTTGTTTGTATTGGATCCCAAATCTATTTATATTGAAGGGATTTAGATGCTTTAAGCGGTATTTCAGAAAACAGTTTTCTAACATCTAACTTAGGATCTCATGCATAAACTTGATACGAACCACGTATGAAAGAGTAACATACCTTTTAATGCAAAACTTGTTTCTGGGATCACCCTGGAGAATATAGCCTTAAGTGTGACTCCTCTACTTGGTCCACACGAGTATGGTACTAGATCGCCTTTGTGATACCCCGTATTTTTGTAAGATTATATTGGGAATTATGGAATTTTTCTGAGTACCCGTTGTGTACGTCAGATTTAGTACAGAGAGTTTGAGACATTCTGTAATGTGCTCTGTATCTGTAATATTTTTCTCAGTGAAATAATATACAGACAAGGTGCCTTAGATTTTAATTGTCGTTCGCGTACGATAATTTTTATCCCGGTTTAACGTCAGGTTCGTTCAAAGCTGAATGGGCGGGAAAAGGGAGAAACGGCGACCGCCGTTCAGGAACGGCGACCGCCGTGGTTAGGCCCAAGGAGTCAGCGTGTCAGCTTCTAGCTGGCCGCGACAGGCCTAGCGACGGCGACCGCCGCGTGCCCGCCGTAGGCTAAAAACGGCGCCCGCCGTGTTTTGTCCAGTGGGCATTGCCCGTTGGTCGCCGGTGGTAATCGAGGCGCGCCGATCTTGCTTTCGGCCGCGTCTTAGGGTTTGGTTGAGGCTCCCAGGTGTTTGGCTATAAATAGGGGTGTTTGGGAGAGGGTTTTGAAGCCCTTCCAACCCCGAATCGCTGCCGGATTTCTTTCTCGTCGGAGTTGGTTTTCGCCGGAGTTTGAAGGTCTCGCCGGTGTTGCTTTGGTGTGTTTCCTGAGTGCCTTTGTGAAGCTTTTGGTTAGCCTTGGAGGTTAGAAGCCAAAGCAAGTCGAAGGTGGCCGAACCGCTCGTGTTTTGGGGTGAGATTTCTCTCGTTCTGCGTCGTCTGAGTTCGTCACGGCGACCGCCGTGTTCTTCACGGCGACCGCTGTGATGAATGCGGCGACCGCCGCCAAGAATGGCGACCGCCGCCAGTGCCCAGAATGCCTTCGTGGCTTTGGCTTGGTCGGTTGTCGTCGTGGCGTCTTCCTTTCGTGTTCTTTCGCCGTGTTTAGATTCGTATTGTTTATGTCGGATCTAACTTAGGTTTCCTTTTATGGGTCGACTCGAAGGTTGTTGTGTTGTCGGAACTATACTGTGTCGAGCCCGGAATCCAGTTGACGTCTTTAGACTATTCTGCGGAGTAAGGCAAGTGGCGGTTCGCTCTTGCTCATTCGTTCCATATTTACATTAATTATCAGTAGTTTATCTGAGTAATTAATTTGGAATGGATATTCTGTTTGCCTGGAAACGGTTTTGATAAACTGTTTTGAAAATCATATAATAGGTTGTATATCTGTTAGAACAACGCTATTATCTGTGATCGCCTTTCGGGCCTTTATGTGGATTTATCCTGTAATTGTTGTGGTGCTGTAACTGTTTAGTTAGCACTGTTAAATAGGAACGTTACTCGGACTCTGTCCAGTCGTTTCTTTATAATCTGGTATCGGGGTGGCTCGTCACCATCTGGTACTATTCTATGATCATGATCGGTCTCTTTCATAAGTGTGTAGAGACAGGACACTTAGCTGGTGTCACAAACCTTTCGGTGTACGTCACTCTCGACGAAACGTATACTAAGATGTGTCGTCCCATTGGTGGGGTACACATGTAAAAGTCTATAATGTGATGTGTGTTTTTGAAACATAATCAGATAAGTGCTACCTTGACGCACATAATTAATGAACGCTCAGCGAGTAGGGCAGCTAGGTAATAGTGCCGCTAGGAAGACTCGTGTTGACTTGAATGTAGTACGTCTTCTTTCCGATCTGGATTCGCTGAAAGGCGGTGAGGTTGGTCGTTGACTGAAGCATCTCAGTCAGTTTTAAATCATTGTTGTATGATTCTGTAACTTTCCAGATTTGTCATACTTCCTTAAAGACTCATTTCAGTTGGAGTCTTCTTTCGGGTCGATTTCTATGAAGATTAAGTCTTCCAGAATCTTCTCTTGTGCATACCTCTTGTTTATTCCAGTAGGAGTATGGTGGTTGACAAGCGTACTCGATTATTATTCGAGGGACGAGGAGTCTAACCTAATACAACTGCTTCGAACCATTCTGCTTTGTTCCCTTGCTAGTCTATTCATTTAGACTAACCAACCAATATTTTCCCTTGCATGGTTGGCTGGTGTCATCCGTTCGATTCGGCACATCAGATAAGAAGTAGTTCAGAAGACCAGAAGGACTATGGAGTCAACGGTGGTTTTTCAATGTTTTAATTATTTCTTTAATCAGGTTGAGATCTTTTGGACAATAACTTTGATTGTAATATACTTTCTTAGACTTCCGCTGTGTTTGTTTTAAACTCTGTATTGACCTATTCGGGATTGGGCTGTAATCCCGTAACCCATGTTTCCTTGACAATGTTACGTTTTGGAATTTAATGCTTGATCATTGTGTATCAATTGCATTTCATAAATCGTATTTAAGTGGTAAAGCATTGGGTGATCTCGGTAAGGAACACTGGGGTCACTGGCGGTAATACCTTTCCAAAATGGTTAAGTTTTGGGGGTGTTACAGTTGTGGTATCAGAGCCAAAGGTTTTAAAACGGGTTTGGAATTTTTATAAACCATTTATCCGTTTTCGAAATGCTTTAAAAAGGGCTCTGAATTTTCATTCTGAAAAGAATTTAAAAACATCGTTCATAGTCATGTCTTCTTTATAGTCTGATATAGTAAGCTTGCTTCTATGTCTAGAAAGACTAATTTCTTCCTTATTGTTCGATAGGATGGGTGTCTGCTTTTCTATTGGTAGGGGGTCGGAAGACGCCAAGTCGGACCAGCCGAGGCTAGATTTTCCGTTACCTCAGCGATGTTTCGAGGTTGGAGGCCCGAGTAGCCCGCCCGAAGACATCAAGCACGTTCTCCCCAAGTCGGTTGTCCTTGTAGCTAGGGATGCTATGGTCCCTAAGACTGTACCTGTGCCGCCACCAAGGGTGGAGGAAGTACAGGAATGGGAGCAGGAAGATGAGTTATCAAGGTATGAACAAGGGGTTTACCAATACGACTTTCTGTTGGGACCAATTCCCGAGGAGATCGAGTACGAGGAGGAGGAAGAGGAGATGCTTGAGCAAGATCCTGTCGAGGACGAGGATATGATCGATGATGATTCTGAGGATGAGGATCTCATCGAGGATGATTCCGAGGATGAGGATCCCATCGAGGATGATCCCGAGGATGAGGATCCCATAGAGGATGATCCAGAAGAGGATCCGGAGTTGGACCTTGGAGGGCAGAATCAGGAGCCCGGTACAGAATTGCCACCAGTGCCAGAGTACGCACCCATGTCAGAAGCTGATTGGGAGGCACTGTATATCGAGTACGGTATTAGGAGGAGTGGCAGGGAATCTCAGCCTATCCCTACTCCAAGAAGATGGAGGTCGGAATCCGAGCTGCAGGAGATCCTCCGCCAGAGCGAGGTAATCTCTGCAGAACAGCAGAGTCAGTGGGATGAGTTGACCGCCAGTACTCAGAGGAGGGCTGGAATAGGAGGACCAGTCATGGACGACCCATACTTTACCATGACTGAGTTAGGACTATGTGCTTCAGGGTCAAGCAGTGTGCGAAACCCATCGCCAGAGCTCGATGGTGAGCCTAGCCCGAAGAGACCATGCACGAGTAGCCAGTCGTATAAGAGACATTTTGGAACGCCTTGAGGAGGAGTGGCGTTGCCTATCGTAGTAGTTTCGTTTCTTAGTATTCCAAGTTGTACTTTGTGTAATATTTCAGTATTGCGGCAAGTACTCTGTGAAATACTTTATCTTCGAGCAAATGTTGTCCAAACGCTCGAATGATAAACTTATATGTAACTTGTGTAAGAATTCGAAGGTTCATCTATAAAATGTCAAGTTGATCTATTCTGAGTGATTTATTTACGTTGATATATTGCATAAGTATATTGCATAATATTAATGTATTGAATGCTTGGAATTGGATCGGTAATCAGATGGTGAACCCAAGAAGCACGAGGAACTCGACTCGAGCCGGTGCTGGGACTAGCCAAAACCCCAGGCCAGTAGGAAGAGGTGTTCAGGATGAACACGAGTCAGAGTCTCGCGTCCAGTAGAGGCGTGAAAGTCAAGATCAGACCCAAGCACCGACGCTGTTTGACGCCGCAGCTGTGGAGGCGATTCGTGGAATCGTGATGCAGGCTATTGCAGATGTATTGAGACCAAGTGCGCCTCAAGCACAAGAAGTGCCTACTCACACAGCGGTTCCTGATGTTGTGGAACCCAGAAACCTTGTGATTCAGGAGACTACCGTCAGGACGAGAGACAGCTATGGTCGCGCCCTTAAGACCATCACTTCCATGAGGCCCAATTGCTATAACGGGAAAGGGGAGCCAGTGGCAGTGACTCATTGGTTCTCCCATATGGAGAGGCTGTTTAGGAACGTAGAGTGTACGGAGGCCGAGAAGGTCCATATCGCTTCTCTTCAGTTGAAGGAGGAGGCTAGCGAGTGGTGGGAGAGCACTGGTTTGGCTGAGAGCCCAGTGTTGACTTGGTCGATGTTCAAGACCAAGATGGTTGATTGCTTTTTCTCTCGTGCTATGAGAGAGGAGAAGCATAAAGAGTTCTTGTACCCTCAGACTGATGGTCTGAGAGTGACCGAGTTGGCATCTAAGTTCAACCATCTTCTACAGTATGCCACTGCCGAGATTACCAGCGAGGCCCAAAAGATCTGGTACTTCCACGAGTGGATGAACCCGAATATCAAGCCATTAATGGTGCACCACACATGCTCTACCTTGGAGCAGTATGTGGATTGTGCCTATAAGCTGGAGGTAACTCTGGAGGAGTCGACCAAGAGGCACAACCGACAGAAGTCGATGCAGAATCAGAACCAGGGAGGTGGTTTTAAGCGCCCTGCGCCACCGTCTAACTTCGCCAAGTCCGACCGAGCTAAGACGGAGATGACGCAAGGGGGATCGACTCAGCAGTCAGGGCATACCAGGAGTACAGTTCAGTGTTATAACTGCGGTACTGCTGGGCACAAGAGCACTGAGTGTCGAAAGGAGAAGAGGCCATGCTTTGGGTGTGGACGTGATGGTCATCTACAAAAGTTCTGCAAGCAGGGGAAGTAGAAGGGAGTAGAGTCGCAGCAAGGGTCAGTTCATCAGAGCAACCGACCTAGATTTAAGCCTGCCGAGACTCCTAGCCCTTCAGTGCAGACGACTGCTCAGAACAGGGGAAAGGCCCCAACTGTTTCTAGAAGTCAGGGCCAACGCTTGTACGAGATGCGTGAGGCAGATGGATCCAACGCTCCGATTGCTCAAGGTACTCTATACCTTCACTCTACTTCAGTGTGCATTCTGTTTGATTCTGGTGCTACGCATTCCTTTATTTCGGATAGCTGTGTTAGCAAGTTAGAGTTAGTGTGCAACGATTCGTGCGACCCTTTTGTCGTTAATCATCCTAATGGAGAACGTTTGGTGGGAACCAAGCATCTATCCGACTTTCCGATTACCATCCAAGGTAAGGAATTTGAGGCAGATTTAATCTGTATAGCCATGGCTCCATACGACATTATCCTCAGTATGGATTGGCTGACGCGTCACAAGGCGGTGATTGACTTCAGTTCAAGAACGGTGACGGTGTCATCCGGGGGCCAATTCGTGTGCAAGTTCAAAGGTCGAAATGACGCTGATAACGGCAAGCTGATCAATGCGATGGCTGCGTTTAAGATACTACGACAAGGATGTGTCGGGTACCTTTGTTACTTGGATTCGCCTGCGAAGGATGAACCTGAGGTTCTTGATATTCCTGTAGTTATGGAGTTTTCGGATGTCTTTCCGGAAGAAATTCCTGGATTACCCCCAAATCGTGACGTAGAGTTTTCAATTGATCTCGAGCCTGGTACGGCGCCGATTTCCAAATCCCCGTATCGGATGGCTCCAGCTGAGATGCAAGAATTGAAGAATCAACTTGAAGATCTTCTTGACAAAGGTTATGTCAGGCCGAGTGCATCTCCGTGGGGTGCTCCGGTATTGTTTGTCAAAAAGAAGGACGGATCATTCCGACTTTGTATCGACTATCGAGAGTTGAACAAGGTGACGATCAAGAACAAGTATCATTTGCCTAGGATTGATGACTTGTTGGACCAGTTGCATGGAGCAAAGGTTTTCTCCAAGATCGACCTAAGATCTGGATATCATCAGCTCAGAATTCGTGAGCAGGACATTCCTAGAACTGCGTTTAGGACCAGATATGGTCATTACGAGTTCGTAGTGATGCCTTTTGGGCTTACAAATGCTCCAGCTATCTTTATGGATTTGATGAACCGATGTTTTCACCAGTACTTGGATAAGTTCGTGGTGGTTTTCATCGACGACATCCTGATTTATTCTCCGAATGAAGAAGTCCACGAAGAACATCTACGGATTGCCTTGTCAATCCTTAGAAAACATCAGCTTTATGCTAAACTGTCCAAGTGTGAATTCTGGATAAAGGAAGTGGCTTTCTTAGGCCACGTGATCAATAAAAATAGGGTTATGGTTGATCCCCAAAAGATTGAAGCGGTGGCTAAATGGACACAGCCCCAGAATGTGAAGGAGGTGCGCAGTTTACTTGGACTTGCCGGGTATTATAGAAGGTTCGTAGAAAGATTTTCAAAGATCGCTCTACCTATGACCAGTCTACTCTGCAAGGTCCATAAGAAGTTTGTCTGGAATGACAAGTGCGAGGTCAGTTTCCAGGAGTTGAAGCGACGGTTGACCTCGGCACCCGTGTTAGCACTCCCAGAGGGGAACGACGATTATGTGGTCTATAGTGATGCTTCCAAGTGTGGTCTTGGTTGTGTTTTGATGCAAAGGGGCAGAGTCATTGCTTACGCATCTAGACAACTCAAGACTTACGAAGAAAACTATCCGACCCATGATCTTGAGTTAGCAGCGGTTGTCTTTCTTTGCGTTGAAGATTTGGAGGCATTACCTCTACGGTATAAGATGCCAAGTCTTCACCGACCACAAAAGTCTCAAGTATATATTTACTCAGAAGGAGTTAAATATGAGACAACGTCGCTGGCTAGAGTTGCTCAAGGACTACGACATGGAGTTATTGTATCATCCGGGCAAGGCTAATGTAGTAGCTGATGCACTAAGCCGGAAGACAACGCATGAGACTGTAGTTGCTCTACTTACTGCTCAGACCAAGCTAAACTAAGAGTCATGCGACATTGAAGTCTTGTATGACCAGGGTAGAGGGTACCTGAGTATGATGGAAATTCAGGCTACACTGTTGGATCATATCAAAGAAAAGCAAGTCGATGACATCATCTTGGTGAAGTTAAGCAGTGAAGTGATGGATGGGAAAGCTCCCAGTTTTGTGGTTCAGGATGATGGATCACTTTGGTTTCAGGATCGGATCTGTGTGCCTGACACAGAAGGTCTTCGTCAGTTGGTGATGAGAGAAGCTCATTCATCTGCTTACTCTGTGCATCCTGGCTCTAGCAAGATGTACAAGGATCCCAGGAAGAAGTTTTGGTGGCCAAACATGAAGTGGGACGTAGCAGACTTTGTGACAAAGTGCTTAACTTGTCAGAAGGTCAAGATCGAACACCGCAGGCCAGGTGGTGAGATGCTACCTCTCCCCGTACTAGAATGGAAATGGGAGGACATTTCCATAGACTTTGTCACTGGGCTACCCAAGACTCGAAGTCATAGAGATGCTATCTGGGTAATTGTGGATAGGCTTACGAAGAGTGCTCATTTCATAGCCATCAAGACTACATGGGAAACCCAGAAGTTAGCAGAAGTCTACCAGAAGGAGATTGTCTGCTTATATGGCATTCCTAAGACCATTGTATCGGACCGAGATGGTCGTTTCATGTCAAGATTCTGGAAGGAACTTCATAAGGCTATGGGAACCGAGTTGAGGTTCAGTACAACTTTTCATCCTCAGACAGATGGTCAGTCTGAAAGGACCATCCAGACTCTGGAGGATATGCTTAGAGTATGTAATACCTCGACAACTTAGCAGCCCGACCCATCACAGGGCTGCAGCCCATACACCCCAACCCCTCACTGGCCCATATTAAATGGCGCCCAGCAGGTTGTTCGTGAGTCTCAAACTCGAGACCTCACGCTTTAACAAGCTGCCAAAGCATCACTTGTCACCAATTGCGCTGCAGCACAATTGGTGACAAGTGATGCTTTGGCAGCTTGTTAAAGCGTGAGGTCTTGAGTTCGAGACTCACGAACAACCTGATGGGCGCCATTTAATATGGGCCAGTGAGGGGTTGGGGTGTATGGGCTGCAGCCCTGTGATGGGTCGGGCTGCTAAGCTGTCGAGGTATTACATAAAAGTACACTTTGAATGAGAGGGGCTCCGACCTTATTGGGCCAGCCATTTCTCTATCCATGGGCCGCAGCCCATGTACCCCAACCAAATCCCCATGGTTGGGAGGTTGCTGGGAGGACAGCTTGAGTCTGATTGAGTTCACGTACAACAATAGCCGGTATGCTACAATCAAGATGGCTCCGTTTGAAGCTTTGTATGGTCGCAGATGTAGATCTCCGATTTGTTGGGATGATAATGCCGACAAAATTCTGCTTGGACCAGAGTTGGTTGAAAGGACGGCTTCAGACATTGCTTTGATCAAACAAAGGATGTTGACCGCTCAGAGTCGACAGAAGTCCTACGCAGATCGGAAGCGCAAGACTGTCGAGTTTGAGGTCGGTGACAAGGTTTTTGTCAAGGTATCGCCATCCAAAGGAGTTTTCAGATTTGATAAGCGTGGGAAGCTTAACCCTCGCTACGTGGGACCATTCGAGATTCTGGATAAAGTAGGATCTCTAGCGTACCGCTTGGCGTTACCGCCATCGGTTCACCCGGTGCATATTCCTCCACCCCCTCTTGTCTATCCGCCTCCTTGGCTTTTTTACAATCTTTTGTCAAGGATACCACCTGCCCTTTCAGCAACTGATTTTCCTCAGAAAGGGCCCGGAACCCACAAAGCTCTTCATTTTCCCTTTGTAAAGCCATTTTCTCTTCCTTAAGTCGAGAATTCTCCTCTCGAAGAGATTCCAGCTCCATCATGCGTGAAGCCATCTCCCGCCGCTCGACGGTCACCTCCTCAGCAAGTTTCCCAGCGGCAATCAGTGCCTCACTACACTTCTTCGTGATCTGTAGTCAAGAGAAAAATCAATAAAGCTCAAAAGATAAGAATATGACCCAAAACGAAGACAAAAGGAAAAAATAAAGCCTACCACGTTCAAAGAGCTTGTTACTGAACCCAAAGGGTCAGCCAGATCCTTAGTAGAAGTTTTAGTCTTCTTGCCACGCGAAGACTTTTTCTTCATGGCGGCTACGGTACGTTCAGGGCTGCCCTCCACGTCCACAACGGGAGTTTTCCCCTTTCTCGAAGTAACATCGGGAGCATCCCCCACCCCTTCGCCAGCCTCTTCCCCGTGGTCTTGAGGAACCCCAGCCATCTCCGGAACGCGGGGAGAAGCATGATGAGCCTAGTCAAGCCCTGGGTCCACGCCAACTTCAAAATCTTTTATGTCGGCACGCAACATCTCTTCCAAATCTTCCAAACCCTCCATGTAATTTGCCATCTTCGCAGAGAAAGAACCTAAAAAGATGAAAAAAGAAGAAACTAAGTAAAAAGGAAAAAACGTGCGAGAAACGAACGTGCTTCCACGAGGGAAACACTATATATGTCCATGTACTTCCAGCCATGCCCTGACAAAACAAGTTCACCCCCGCGTGGGTGGCGAGAACTTAAGCCTAAACTTTCAAGCCTCTCCGTCGTCATCAACTCGTCATACTCGTAACTCTATGTTTGATCGAACCTAGCAATCAAAGCCTTTTTATCTCGCTGCTGCTCTTTCTTAGTAAGGCCTGACTCCAGACAAGAGAAATAAAGAGCCCTCCCCGGATGTATGTTAACCCTGAATGCACCAGGAATCCGGAGCAAAAACCACTCATTTTTCCATGTACCTAGGTTCGTGGGTTTGTTTACGCAAGGAGCATATTCTACCTTCCACGACCAATACCCATGAGAAATGTCACGCGTGGAGATCAGAGCCCTCACCACCCCTAACGACGGCTCCACATTCAACTCACGACAGTGAAGAAAAAGACAGCAGAAGTTTCTCCATGAATTTGGATGTAGCTGAATGGGGCTAGTGCCTTGAGCATTCAAAATCTCATTAAAAAGCGGATGTATGGGTACACGAAACCCCGCGAACAGCGCTGGGAGACTCACCGCCATAAAATTTGGATAGTGGTGCAGTGACCGCGACCCTTCTTCAGGAAGAGCAAGTATAGACCCCTCGAGAAAGGGGTAAGCTTCTGTTATCCCCTCTAAGTTCTCATAGGTAAGGACAGATGCATCTCCATCATCTTCTCGAAAGATGGAACTATCAGAAAAGGGCAGTCGCCTCACCCGTTTCTTCAGTATCCATACCTTGACAACATCTTTCCCATCACGCGAAGAGGAAGACGCTGACGAGGCATCCTCGCGGGATGAAGTCATGTTCGATGGTGGCGGTGAAGGCTCCTCAGGAAGGCCTTCCTCGCTATAGCGAGGAGCACAGTCATGCTTAGCCTTGTAACTATTTTTTGGGAGGACGAGACACCTTCTAGGATGACTCCCTAGCGAAGGTGGAGAACTTGGCTCCAAACGAGTCTCATCAGGAGAAGATGGTTGACCATGCTCGATAGAAGACGATATTTTGGTTTTGAAATTCATAATCTCCCTTGTATCAGCGAGAGAAGGCCTAGACAAAACCAAAACGCAATAAATAAACAGACAATCAAAGACCAAGTAAGAGAAGAGCGAAAAATCTGACAAAGGATAATTCGTGTCAATCGGAAGAAAGTTGGCAGGAAAAAAAAGGTTATTTTTCCACCATGTCAGAAAACCCTAAAACTCGAAAAAGAAGCAAACTTTGTCGAGAATGGAAACCAACGTCAAAATTAAGCGAAGACAAAGAGAGAGGATGAAGAAAGAAACCCGACAATACCTCGGAATGGGAGAATCACCGAGAATATGTTGATCCACAACCAAAAAACCCTCGCAGGACAGAGAAATAACCTCTTCGAAATATCGTTATCCCAGCATTCTTTCGAGTGAGAAAACAAAATGCAGAACGAAGAGAAAGAAAACACAAGCGAGACAAAGAAATTACCTATCAAAAAGTAAGAGTCACCGGAAACGCGGGATTGAAAAGAGAAAGCCACCGGAAAACTAACAAGAGTAATCTCTGAGGAAGAAACGAAGAAGAGGGAATAACAAGGAAAGTAAAGCAGAAAGAAAAAGGATTTATAGACAAAGGGAGCGGGAGCCGAAACGATGCCCTATGAATCCACGTGTCGCGCTCTGAGAGAAACCCATAACAAAGAGAGAATTCGAAAAGAAGGATTTGAATATCAAAAAAGGGCTGGGAAAATAAAGATACTAACGAGAGTTTGCGAAGCAAATACCTCAGAATAAACATAAAGATCAAATCTGCGCATAGCCAAAATTGGGGAGAAATGTCAGTGCACCTGTCTTCCAAGCCTTCGCTCATGCTTCACGAAGAGCTTGGGGGCTGGCTGTGGGAGTCAGATTTGAGAAGCGACATCCACGCGAAGGAACGGCACCACGACCCAGATTTGAACGAGCACCAGTCACGCAAAGAACCAAAGGCCAACTGTCTGATTTAGTTGCAATGGTGGGACGATACAAGAAAGGAGGGAAGCCCATTAGGAAAGGATAAGAGGCCCATGAAAAAGAGGAAAAAGCAGTTAGAAAGAAAGGACAGATGGCGATATGAGAGAGGGGCACATACTCTATAAAAGGCATGGGATTTGGAGGGAGAGGGGGATCGGTTTTTCGGGCAATTGGGCAATTTCTGTTAGAAGAGAGAGAAGAGAGCACTTGAGAGCTTTTTCATTTCTTCTTCCTTCTTCTGGAAGATATTGGGAGCTCAGATCTAGATCTGAGAATCGGCCTTTTGATCCTCATCTTTCCCTTTCCTTTCATTCTTCTCCTCTTCCTTTTGATTGGAGTGATTATTGACTTGGGCGTCGGAGGGCCTTCTCCCGGAGTAGCCATCTCCGGGGGTCATTTCAGGTGATTCCAGCTCTTAGAGGACCAAATCTCGGCGAGGAAGGAGCTATCGATACCCAGGAGATGAGAACAGAAGAAGGAGCTTCACAAGTAGAGACCCCAGGGAGCTTGGACTTGAAGAGATCGATTTGATAGGCGACACGGTGGTCAAAAATCGAGCCCAGAATCCAATTGGAAGTCGAAGCCCCCAATTTCGAAGAACGAAGCTCGAAAGCACACATCACAGCCTATGCGGAGGACGTCCCCCAAAACAAACAAATCTCACCAAATTCGGGCCCAGAGTGTGTTGACTCTTGGCATCACCACGCATGTTGGTTCGGAATTCAACATTTACCATCTAATAAAAAAAATACCACTTTGTTTATGTGAAAAACCAAATATCAACATTTTTGTGAAAATCAACATTTTTTTATAAGCCTGCTAAATACACGACTTTTTTCTCATAAATACACGACATTTTGTATGCACCACATTGGCGTTGTGATACCCCATAATTCTATAAGGATTTTTTTTGGAATTTTCCCGAACACCCGTTTAGTACGTCGGATTTAATTCAGAAAGTTGGAGGCATTCTGTAATGTGCTCTGTATCTGTAATATTTTTCTCAGTGAAATAATATACAGACGACGTGCTTTGGATGTTAATACTCGTTCGCGTACGATATTTTTATCCCGGGTTAACATCGTTTTCATCTAAGAGCTGAGGAGGCGGCGAAGCTAGGGTGGCGGCGCTCGCCGTGGGTATGGCGGCGCCCGCCGTCGCAAGGCTCGAGGAGCAGCCGGGTCTTCTCCTAGCTGGGGACGCCAGGCCTATGGCGGCGCCCGCCGCATTGATGACGGCGCCCGCCGCATTGATGACGGCGCCCGTCGTATTGATGACGGCGCCCGCCGCATTTATGACGGTGCCCGCCGTCGTTGTTGTCCGGATGTCTTTGCCCGATGGGCGCCGGCGAGCGTCTGACGACGCCGAACTAGCCCCGCCACGCCTCTATTTAGGCCATCATTATGCTCCCTTGTGATCTGGCTATAAAAGGAGAGGCTTGGGGATCGGATTTCACACAAAATCAGAAGCTCAAATCTCAAAATCTCTCTCGCCGGAGTTTGGTGCCCTCGCCGGATTTTTGAAGCTTTCGCCGGTGTCATTTGGTGGTGTTTCCAGAAGCCCTTGTGAAGCCTTTTGGTTGCCTTTGGAGGTTGGAACCGAGGCAAGGCAAAAAGGGGTCGAAACGCGCATCATTTGGGTGAGTTTTTCTCTCGTTCTGTCGTCGGAGTTCTTCACGGCGACCGCCGTGTTCTTTACGGCGCCCGCCGTGATGAATGCGGCGACCGCCGCCAAGAACGGCGACCGCCGCCAGTGCCCAGAATGCCTTCGTGGCTTTGGCTTGGTGGGTTGTCGTCGTGGCATCGTTTCTTTCGGTTCCTTTCGTCTTTCCTTAGATTCGTACTAGTTTATGTCGAATCTAACTTGGGGTTTCCTTATGGGTCGACTCGAAGGTCGTTGTGCTGTCGAAGCTATACCTGTGTCGAGCCCGAAATCCCGTTGTCTCTGCTTTGTTCCAGATCTGCGGACTAAGGCAAGTGGCGGTTCGCTCTTGCTCATCGTTCCATATTTACATTAATTATCAGCTGTTTATCTGAGTAATTAATTTGGAATGATTATTGTGTTTGTCTGGAATTGGTTTTATAAACTATTTTGGAAAATCATATAATAGGTTGTATATCTGTTAGAACAACGCTATCATATGTGATAATTACCGTGATGGTATTGTTGTGAAATTAATCTTAATGCTAGAATAGCATGTGGGTTAATAGGAAAACTATTCCAAGTAAGGATTAGTTGTTTCTATTATCTTTGTGTTTAAGTTGATTGCCTGGACGGCTTTAATATGAGTAATTGTTGTGTTAGACTGTTTAGTTAACATGAGAGTTTGTGGGAACGTTAATCCAAGTAAGGATTTGTCGTTTCTTTAAATCATAATATTCCTCAGGATAATTTCCGAATATTAATTTAAGGGTCATGACCTATGCTTCTTATCCACCTTTAAGGATCTGAAGTGTTTAAGCGCCTTGCTAGCGCTAGTGGATGAGCTTAATAGCAGTCCTGTGTATTAAGCACCTAGCTAGTACAATTGGGATGGACGTAACTGTCACCCTGTAAATTAAAGTGTAAGCGCTATGGCTGTGCAATCTGGGTGAACATAAGATCACCCTGTGTAACAATAACTTCCGTTGTTCTCGGAATAATAGTAAGCCTCGTGTGTTCGTGTGTGTGTGTGTTTGTGTGTTGTACTAATTTGGGTCGACATAATGGTCACCCTGTGATTAAGTTGTGTGCCGCTCTTAATAACATTAACGGTTTTCAATAATGTGTGTTCTATAATTAAATAAGATATGTGCCCGAGTGCACATGATTAATAAACCTTCGGCGAGTAGTGCAGCTAAGTAATAGTGCAGCTAGGAAAGCTCGTATCGACTTTGATCATAGTACGTTCTCTTTCCGATCTGGAATCGCTGTAAGCGGTGAGGTTGGTCGTGAACCGAAGCATCTTAGTCAGTTTTTAAATTATCTTTATGTGGTTCTGTAAGATCCAGACTTGAATGTAGTACGTTCTCTTTCCAATCTAGATTCGCTGTAAGCGGTGAGGTTGGTCGTGAACCGAAGCATCTCAATCAGCTTTTAAATCATTATTGTATGTTGTTGTAAACATTCCAGATTTGTCATATTTCCTTAAAGACTCAATCTCTTGGAGTCTCTTTTTGAGTCGATTTATGCGAAGATTCAGTCTTCCAGAATCTTCTCTTGTGCATACCTCTTGTTTATTCCAGTGAGAGTATGATGGTTGACTATCGTCATCGATTATTATTCGAGAAGCGATGAGTCTAACCTAATACGACTGCTTCGAACCATTCTGCTTTTTACCCTTGCTAGTCTATTCAAGTAGACTAACCCATGAACTTTGTTCTCTGCATGTGGGCTGGTGTCATCCGTTCGATTCGGCACATCAGATAGAGTGTAGATGAGAAGACTAGAAGGACTATGGAGTCGACGGTGGTTTTTGGACGTTTTTAATAATTTCTTTTAATCAGGTTGAGATCCTTGGGAGATGACCATTGTGGTCAAGATCCTTGTTTGTAAAATATTTTATAAGACTTCCGATGTACTTTGTTTAAGACTTCCACTGTAATTTATTTAAACTCTGTGTTTGTCCTATTCGGGATTGGGATGTAATCCCGGGACTCAGGTTTTATATAAATAAGGTTATCATCTTGTATCATTATATTTCTTGAATTATATTTAAACGGTAAAGCCTTGGGTGATCTCGGTAAGGAACACTGGGGTCACTGGCGGTAATACCTTTCCAAAAGGGTTATGTTTTGGGGGTGTTATAGTTGTGGTATCAGAGCTAAAAGTTTTTTTTTTAAAACGGGTTGGGTATTTGAAAGCCATTTACTCGTTTTAATTGAAAAGTGTTTTCAAAGAACTCTGAATTCTTAAAGTGAAAAGAATTTGAAAACACCGTTTATAGTCTTGTCTTCTATATGGTCTGATATAGTAAGCTTGCTTCTATATCTAGAAAGACTAATTCCTTCCTCGTTGCCCCGTAAGATATGGGTGCATTCTGTTCTCTTCAGAGGAACCGGGAGAAGCCAAGGTGGTTTCGCCATACCCAATAAGGCTTGAATTCCCAGTTCTCTCGTTTTGAGTTAAGGTTGTAGAACCTAGTAACTCGGTTTGAGTTCATCAATAGAAATTACCAAGTTGATCTATTCTAAGTTGATTTTATTACAATAAGTATATCAGAATGATACTAATGTGATAAAATCCTTGGAATTTGATCGGTAAACAGATGGTGAACACAAGGAACGTTATTCGTGCTGGTGCTGGGCCGAGTAATGACCCCAGACCAAATGCGAGGAATGCTGCAGACCCAACAGGAGAACGTGAGTCTGTCTTTAACAATAACCAGGGAGGCAATGGCCAAGCACATGCCAACGCTCCGATATTGTTTGATGCTGCAGCAGTGGAGGCAATTCGAGGAATTGTCATGCAGGCAATCACAGATGTTATGCGACCAGTTGCACCACAAGCACAAGATGGTCCAGTTTTTCAGGCTATTCCTGAAGTTGAGGAGTCAGTGGAGCAAGTACCTCAGATCAATGTTGTCGGAAACAGAGGAACTTACGGTCAAGCGTTAAAATCCGTGAGTTCAATGAGGCCTGACAGCTATAACGGTACTGGAGAACCAGTCAGGGTGACATATTGGTTCTCGCATATGGAACGGTTGCTCCGGAACATTAATTGCACTAAGGCTGGGAAAGTGCGCATCGCCTCTCTTCAACTCAAGGATGTGGCTAGCGAATGGTGGGAGAGCACCGGTCTGGCTGATCATCCCGAGCTGAATTGGAGCATGTTCAAAACCAAGATGACCGATCATTTCTTTTCCCGAGCTATGAGGAAGGAGAAGCATAAGGAATTTCTGTACCCGCAGACTGATGGGTTAAAGGTGACTGAGCTCGCAGCTAAGTTCAATCACTTGATACAGTACGCTGGACCTGAGGTGTCAACCGAGGAGCAGAAGATCTGGTACTTCCATGGGTGGATGAATCCAGAGATCAAGCCTCTAATGTTGCGTCATGGTTGTTCTACGTTAGAACAATATGTAGATGCAGCCTTCAAGATAGAAGTCACACTGGAGGAGTCTGCCCTTAAGCGGGAAAAGCAAGTTAAGGGAAAGGGTGGGCAACAGGATCGCCAGGTTGGTTCATTCAAACGACCGGCATCGCCTACCAAGTTTGAAAAGTCTGGTCGTGCTAAGACCGAGACAAATCAGTCTGACTCTGCCAGAGGCTCAGGTTGGAGCAACGAAGTAATTCAGTGCCACAACTGTGGTGAAGTTGGACATAAAAAATTTAATTGCCAAAAGGACAAGAGAGTATGTCATAATTGTGGAAGAGAAGGCCACATAAAAACATACTGCAGACTGAAGGGTCAGGGACCAATGCAGTCTTATCAGGCGTCAAATGTTGGAGGTGGGCAGAACCCAAGGCCAGTGGTATCTACTCCTGAGCAGTCTATGACTCGTAATAAAGGCAAAGCGCCTATGGGGTCTTCAGGCCAAGGGCAACGAGTCTTTGTAATAAGCCAAGCCAACGGAGAAGAACCCTGATTCATTAAGTTATATATGTGCTAAGTCTTTTTGTAAGATTAAGGAGTAACGACGTGTGTTGATAATCTCCGTAGCATCGTGATCTGGTTGTGCAACTTTTGTCAATAATGTAATGCTTAATGTTAATGAAGTGTTTCCTTGTTTTGGAAAATTTCTGAATGCGTTATCAGTACGAATTAGTTGTTCATACGAAACCCCGTAAGTGTCGAGGACAGCTTATGCCAAGTAAGGATAAGGATTGTCGGACTTATGGTGGTGGATTTTTGTGGACAACTTAGATATCCGTCCCCTATGTGGTTAATCCCAAGGTCGACTCTGTTGTTTAAATCTAAATCCACTCCTAAGGTTCTTCTTCATACATAGAGTATGTCATCTATAAGAACGGATGCAACTCTTTGAGGAAGATTAAGTTGTGGAGCGGTCATGTTGAGAGGAAAGGTTGCAGTTAAGGATGGGATATGTTGATGATCCCGATGTATTAAAGATTCAGTAAGGAGAATTGTCTATATACATCTAAGGAGTACTGTGGTAAGCGTTATCTCATACGCTGAGTTCTTCCGAGATTTCTTAAGGAAAGGGAATAAACTTGTAGAGTTTTATTCGGAGAGATCAGGAGCTATCTCTCATGTGCGAGTTTGTGCCATAAGCATTAAGACGGATGAATCATTTTCAGAATGATATCCTAAGGAATTAAGAGTAATATCTCTTGTGATCCATTTCAAGGATGAAGTGATTGAGGATGTTGGATCCAGGTGGTAAGATTGGTTTCGAGGCAGTGTCCTCATTGGCTTCCTGTAAGTTTCGGGGTCGAAACTTCTTTTAAGGGTGAGGTGATGTGATACCCCGTAATTCTATAAGGATTTTTTTTGGAATTTTTGGAATTTTCCCGAACACCCGTTTAGTACGTCGGATTTAATTCAGAAAGTTGGAGGCATTCTGTAATGTGCTATGTATCTGTAATATTTTTCTCAGTGAAATAATATACAGACGACGTGCTTTGGATGTTAATACTCGTTCGCGTATGATATTTTTATCCCGGGTTAACATCGTTTTCATCTAAGAGCTGAGGAGGCGGCGAAGCCAGGGTGGCGGCGCCCGCCGTGGGTATGGCGGCGCCCGCCGTCGCAAGGCTCGAGGAGCAGCCGGGTCTTCTCCTAGCTGGGGACGCCAGGCCTATGGCGGCGCCCGCCGCATTGATGACGGCGCCCGCCGCATTTATGACGGTGCCCGCCGTCGTTGTTGTCCGGATGTCTTTGCCCGATGGGCGCCGGCGAGCGTCTGACGATGCCGAACTAGCCCCGCCACGCCTCTATTTAGGCCATCATTATGCTCCCTTGTGATCTGGCTATAAAAGGAGAGGCTTGGGGATCGGATTTCACACAAAATCAGAAGCTCAAATCTCAAAATCTCTCTCGCCGGAGTTTGGTGCCCTCGCCGGATTTTTGAAGCTTTCGCCGGTGTCGTTTGGTGGTGTTTCCAGAAGCCCTTGTGAAGCCTTTTGGTTGCCTTTGGAGGTTGGAACCCAGGCAAGGCAAAAAGGGGTCGAAACGCGCATCATTTGGGTGAGTTTTTCTCTCGTTCTGTCGTCGGAGTTCTTCACGGCGACCGCCGTGTTCTTTACGGCGCCCGCCGTGATGAATGCGGCGACCACCGCCAAGAACGGTGACCGCCGCCAATGCCCAGAATGCCTTCGTGGCTTTGGCTTGGTGGGTTATCGTCGTGGCGTCGTTTCTTTCGGTTCCTTTCGTCTTTCCTTAGATTCGTACTAGTTTATGTCGAATCTAACTTGGGGTTTCCTTATGGGTCGACTCGAAGGTCGTTGTGATGTCGAAGCTATACCTGTGTCGAGCCCGGAATCCCGTTGTCTCTGCTTTGTTCCAGATCTGCGGACTAAGGCAAGTGGCGGTTCGCTCTTGCTCATCGTTCCATATTTACATTAATTATCAGCTGTTTATCTGAGTAATTAATTTGGAATGATTATTGTGTTTGTCTAGAATTGGTTTTATAAACTGTTTTGGAAAATCATATAATAGGTTGTATATCTGTTAGAACAACGCTATCATATGTGATAATTACCGTGATGGTATTGTTGTGAAATTAATCTTAATGCTAGAATAGCATGTGGGTTAATAGGAAAACTAATCCAAGTAAGGATTAGCTGTTTCTATTATCTCTGTGTTTAAGTTGATTGCCTGGACGGCTTTAATATGAGTAATTGTTGTGTTAGACTGTTTAGTTAACATGAGAGTTTATGGGAACGTTAATCCAAGTAAGGATTTGTCGTTTCTTTAAATCATAATATTCCTCGGTATAATTTCCGAATATTAATTTAAGGGTCATGATTTATGCTTCTTATCCACCTTTAAGGATCTGAAGTGTTTAAGCGCCTTGCTAGCGCCAATGGATGAGCTTAATAGCAGTCTTGTGTATTAAGCACCTAGCTAGTGCAATTGGGGTGGACGTAACTGTCACCCTGTAAATTAAAGTGTAAGCGATGTGGCAGTGCAATCTGGGTAAACATAAGATCACCCTGTGTAACAATAACTTCCGTTGTTCTCGGAATAATATTAAGCCTCGTGTGTTCGTGTGTGTGTGTGTGTTTGTGTGTTGTACTAATTTGGGTCGACATAATGGTCACCCTGTGATTAAGTTGTGTGCCGCTCTTAATAACATTAACGGTTTTCAATAACGTGTGTTCTATAATTAAATAAGATATGTGCCCGAGTGCACATGATTAATAAACCTTCGGCGAGTAGTGCAGCTAAGTAATAGTACAGCTAGGAAAGCTCGTCTCGACTTTGATCATAGTACGTTCTCTTTCCGATCTGGAATCGCTGTAAGCGGTGAGGTTGGTCGTGAACTGAAGCATCTTAGTCAGTTTTTAAATTATCGTTATGTGGTTCTGTAAGATCCAGACTTGAATGTAGTACGTTCTCTTTCCAATCTAGATTCGTTGTAAGCGGTGAGGTTGGTCGTGAACCGAAGCATCTCAATCAGCTTTTAAATCATTATTGTATGTTGCTGTAAACATTCCAGATTTGTCATATTTCCTTAAAGACTCAATCTCTTGGAGTCTCTTTTCGAGTCGATTTCTGCGAAGATTCAGTCTTCCAGAATCTTCTCTTGTGCATACCTCTTGTTTATTCCAGTGAGAGTATGATGGTTGACTATCGTCATCGATTATTATTCGAGAAGCGATGAGTCTAACCTAATACGACTACTTCGAACCATTCTACTTTTTACCCTTGCTAGTCTATTCAAGTAGACTAACCCACAAACTTTGTTCTTTGCATGTGGGCTGGTGTCATCCGTTCGATTCGGCACATCAGATAGAGTGTAGATGAGAAGACTAGAAGGACTATGGAGTCGACGGTGGTTTTTGGACGTTTTTAATAATTTATTTTAATCAGGTTGAGATCCTTGGGAGATGACCATTGTGGTCAAGATCCTTGTTTGTAAAATATTTTGTAAGACTTCCGTTGTACTTTGTTTAAGACTTCCACTGTAATTTATTTAAACTTTGTGTTTGTCCTATTCGGGATTGGGATGTAATCCCGGGACTCAGGTTTTATATAAATAAGGTTATCATCTTGTATCATTATATTTCTTGAATTATATTTAAACGGTAAAGCCTTGGGTGATCTCGGTAAGGAACACTGGGGTCACTGGCGGTAATACATTTCCAAAAGGGTTAAGTTTTGGGGGTGTTACAGGCGTACGCTATCATACTACGTACAGGTGAAATATGTACCAAAAAGTACAATTCTTGTACGTTGTATTCTAGCGTACAAAAGTATATATTATACATATTGTTTTTTTTCTTTTTAAAAAAATAATAAAATAGATATGTACGCAGGAAAAGAGCGTATGTTGTTTTCCTGCGTACAGATTGTTGGGCCAACCATACATGGGTCGGCCCAAACCTGTAGGCAATAATCGTGCGTACGCACGATTAATGCGTACATGTTAGGTTAAGGGGCCGCGTGACGCGGCCCCTTTTCCTTCCTTCTTCTTCCTCCTCCTTTCCCTGTACGTAAAAAAATGAGGCCCCTTGTCCTTCCTCCTTTCTCTTTAATCTCTCTTTCTCCGACGATGGTGAACAGTGGCGGTGGCGAGCACGCCGGTGAGGCTCCTGGCGGCGAGATTGTCGGCAGACGAGGAGGCGGCGGCGGTCCTCCAGGTGTTGTGGAGAGTGCGGCTGGCGGCGTGGCTGGCGGTGATGCCGGCGGCGGTGCTCCTGGCATCGAGAGGGTGGTTCTGCAGAACCGGCGGTGGAGTTTGTCGTCGGAGAGGTAGCCATGGTGATGGTCGGCAGCGGTGCCGATGGCGGCGAAGCGGCGGCAACTAGTTCTTCGTCCAGCGGTGGCGGGGGCGGGGTTGAGGGTGAATGAGGTGGTGTCCGGACCCGATTTATTCGAGCATGTGGCAGACGAGGAGGCGGACACGGAGACGTTTCTACGACACCCGGTCAGACTCCTACCCGCGGTAGTCGAGAGGTATGAACCGAATAGAAATTTATGGATTATAGAAATTGAATTTATGAAAATGTAGAATGAAATAAGTATTGAATTTAGAAAATAGGTATTGCATTTAGAAATTGTTGGTATTTTAGAAATTTTTGTATATTGTATTTGATTCTAGAATTTTTATAAAAATTAGGTATTGAAATTTATATTTATGTTACAAAAATTGAATTTGAATTTAGGTATTGAATTTAATAATTTTTTGGATATTATATTTGAGACTAGAATTGAAAATTGTATTTACAAAATTGAGATATTGAATTTTGGATTTTAGTTATAAAAATTGAACTTGAATTTCGAAAAACAAAGGAGTCCACTCTTCCACGTTGAATTTAGCATATGAAACTGAATTTGAAAAATTTAGATATTAAAATTAAAATTTGGAAATTAAGGAATTTATGTTTTTTATTAAATTGGGATTGAATTTAAGGAATTATGTTTGAAATTAGCAAATTAAGATGACAAATTTGGTCTATATTTGAAATTGGCATATAATATAGGTATTGAATTATGAAATTTATATTATAATGTCGTAGTTGTTTATGAATTGAAAATTTTGATTAATATGTTATAAAAAGGCTTTACAAGCCTCGATGTTGTCTGTGAGACGGCCCCGACGTGGGTCCCGTCAGCTGGCGCGGAGGAATCCGATCACAGCATCGGCTCGTCGGGCCGCTTCGGTGGCCGCTTCGGTGGATCTGCTTCCCACCCCACAGGCAACACAAGACGTCGGGGCGGGAGTGCAGGAGGGCACGGCCAGTTCTGACCCGTCGCTGTCTTCGTCTTCCTCATCGGCCTCGTCCATGGAGTTGAACGAGGAGGCAGCTGACGTGTCCCTCCACCGCGACTATTATGAGGGATTTGAGGAGTCTCCGAGACCCGCAGCAGACTTGGGGATGGACAAGGCTCCCCAACAGGCGGATCCAGCTCCCCAGCAGGTGGATCCCGCTCCCCGGCAGGCGGATCCCGTAGTGGAGCGCGAGGATCCCGCTCCCCAACAGGCGGGCCCCGCAGAGCCTTGGATGTCAGGAGGGCCCCTCGTTCCTCACCTCCTCGCTACGTATACGACCTACGTCGCCAGGGTCCTATGCGACATGACATCGGCGTTGGCACGTCCGGATCCCCCACCACTCGTTGCGCTCGTGGATGATACAGTACGTCTTTGATTTAGTTTAAGATTTTTTAAATAAAAATATCGAAACGTTATATATAAATTTATATTTATAAGTATAATACTAGTTTTGTTATTTCTTCTTCAGATGAGGAAGGTTCTGAAGACGTACACCAGGAAGCCATGGCATTGGGCGATGAACGAGCACATTACAGCGGCTCCAAACACCTAGTGGGATTTTTCTCAGCGGAGCCGTATCACCTCCATTTGGGAGGTGGAGTTCAAGAGGATCGACGACGTGCTTATTTTTGCGTTCGTCGAGCGCTGGCATCCGGAGACGAGCTCATTCCATTTCCCGTGGGGCGAGATCACTATCATGCTCCACGATGTCGCACGCATCCTGGAGATCCCCATCGACGGGTTGAGCGTCACCACTAATATGGCGGACCCTGTCGTCAGATAGCACGTTTGCGCCATTACTGGGGCGAACCTGGAGTTGGTGGCCCAGTGGTTCGGTGGTGGCGGTATCCCGATGGAGTCCCTCTTGTAGAGGTTGATTGACCAGTTGTCCAGTCTAGAGAGGGACGACCGGCGCATAGCATCCATGTACTTGATGATGCTCCTTGGCTGTACCGCTTTCCCGGACAAGTCGAAGAACGCCATCAAGTACAAGTACATAGCGCTAGTCGTTGACCATGACCGCACCGGTTGTTATGTATGGGGAGTCGGCGTATTGGCCGTCCTCTACCGAAATTTGGGTGAGGCGTCGAGGGCCAGGGCGAAGGGCATTGCAGGCTGCACACTTCTTCTGAGGATAATTATTTATTTAATTATTTATTTTTGTAATATCATAAAATATATGATATTATATGCTAACGGATTTTATTTATATGCAGGCCTGGATTTGGGCGTACTTTCCTACTTTCCAAGGTCACACGGTCCTTGACCTGGACACCATGGCGGATACGAGGGCCGCTCGGAGAGACGGGAGGGAGGCTCCTCAGGGATGGGATCCGGAGCGACTGATTGCTATTCGCCGCATTTTAGACGCCGTGAGATTTGATGAGGTAATACTTTACTTTCTTATTGCGTTTCGTTTAGGGTATTAGGGTTTAGGGTTATGAAAATTAAAATTATGAATATACGTTTTGGCATTTTACGTTGCCTGGACACCGTGGGGTCAGTTAGACTTTGCGACCCCTCAGTACGCTCCTTCTTTGTATCGAGGCGATATTGAGTGCCTCGATGTACAGGAGCCGTACATGCTGGACCGAGTCCTTCGCCAGTTCGGTTACAGGCAGGGGGTTCCTGAGGATCCACCAGAGCCACGCAAGGTGAAGAGGCGGGTCGACTTGAGGTCGTACGTTTTGAGTTACGCCGACGAGCAGTGCACATGGGATGTCGACCCTAGACCGACGATCGAGCTTCGGGACATGATCCATACCACCTTCGTCTGGGACACTAACGATGCGTACATCGGTTGGCTGGAGCAGATGTCGCATCCGTACATGGACGCACGGTCCCCTAGACATGACCGTCCATGTCTGGCTCATGTCGTCCCTCTAGCTCCACCGGTCTCTACTCTCATGGTATGATACATTTTATTTATCGCTTATCGTTTTTTATGTTTTAAAATCGGTTTTGTTGTAATGGAAATCTTTGTCCTTTATTCAGCGGACCCAGATTCTCGCCGGTCGGATGCGGCGTTTTTTGGAACAGAGGGACGGGCTTCCACCAGATGTTACCGCTACGATTATTTTGTGGATTCAGGATTTGATAGGTGACGAGGTGCCCATGGATGATCCCTTACCGCGTGCCTCCCAAAGATTTACTGATTCACAGCACGAGAGAGGAGAGGGCAACGGTAGAGTCACCGACGATGACTAGATTATAGGACTTATATTATGTACATAATGCCATTTAGACAGTTGTGTTTTGGATCATGTATTTATATTTTGGTTGTTTTGGTTAAATTGCGTGTTATTATATAAGTGTAACTATATGAAATATAATGAAATACTATAGTATATAAGTGTAACTAAATGAAATATAATGAAATACTATAGTATATAAGTGTAACTAAATGAAATATAATGAAATACTATAGTATATAAGTGTAACTATATCAAATGTAATGAAATACTATAGTATATAAGTGTAACTATATGAAATATAATGAAATACTATAGTATATAAGTGTAACTATATCAAATATAATGAAATACTATAGTATATAAGTATAACTATATGAAATATAATGAAATACTGTAGTATATAAGTGTAACTGAATGAAATGTAATGAAATACTATAGTTTATAAGTGTAACTATATGAAATACTATAGTATATAAGTGTAACTAAATGAAATATAATGAAATACTATAGTATATAAGTGTAACTATATGAAATGTAATGAAATACTATAGTATATAAGTGTAACTATATGAAATATAATGAAATACTATAGTATATAAGTGTAACTATATCAAATGTAATGAAATACTATAGTATATAAGTGTAACTATATGAAATATAATGGAATACTATAGTATATAAGTGTAACTATATCAAATGTAATGAAATACTATAGTATATAAGTGTAACTATATGAAATATAAAGAAATACTATAGTATATAAGTGTAACTATATCAAATGTAATGAAATACTATAGTATATAAGTGTAACTATATGAAATATAATGAAATACTATAGTATATAAGTGTAATTATATCAAATATAATGAAATACTATAGTATATAAGTGTAACTATATGAAATATAATAAAATACTATAGTATATAAGTGTAACTATATCAAATGTAATGAAATATTATAGTATATAAGTGTAACTATATCAAATGTAATGAAATACTATAGTATACAAGTGTAACTATATGAAATGTAATGAAATATTATAGTATATAAGTGTAACTATATGAAATGTAATAAAATACTATAGTATATAAGTGTAATTATATGAAATATAATGAAATACTATAGTATATAAGTGTAACTATATCAAATGTAATGCAATACTATAGTATATAAGTGTAACTATATGACATGTAATGAAATACTATAGTATATAAGTGTAAGTATATGAAATATAATGAAATACTATAGTATATAAGTATAACTATATCATATATACGTTACACATACTATACTATAGTATATACGTACGCGTAAATAGGGCATACGCTCTATGTCAGAGCACGGGTGATTGGGCCGGCCCAAACGACAAGCCCAACATCCTGTGCGCTAGGATAGATGGATGCGCACAGGATGTTGGGCCTGTCGTTTGGGCCGGCCCAATCACCTGTGCTCTGACGTCGGTTAGGGTTTGTACGGTTAGGGCTTGTGTTAGGGCTTGTTTGGTTACGGCAAAGCTTTTTATAGGGTTTGTTTTGAATTTTATGTATGTTATGAAAGCAGATTATCGGGGTTTTCAAATTGACCTTAAACAACTAAACCAGACCCAAATGTGAAGTTGATATCTGATCTTAAAGTAAATTACATCTGAAATTATATCTAAAATTACATCTACATCTGAAACTACACCGGAGGATCTGGAGGACGGTTATATCTAGTGCGATAATCCCGAAATAGTTGAATCCTAGACTGAAATTGAGAGTCCCAACCATCGACACTTGGGTGTTTGAATCGACGCCAAGCGTACGGAGGGGAAGGTAGTGGACAACCGTCCTTCAGCGACACCTACATAGAAAACACAAAATATGATCGAGCTTTGTGTTTTAGGATAAGCACAAACATTACTAGTTATTTAAAAACAATAACTATACCGGTACGAAGTGGTTTCGGTTCCCAACGAGGGCCATCGTCAATATCTGTGTTGGAGGGCCGAGGCTTCCGTCAGAGGCCCTCAATGGTAAGCACAAGCACGGGCCATCCCAGGATAATAGGACAAGAGCAACTTGGTATAGCGTGGCAAACACTAAACCAATCATCGGCATGTCGAGCCAGTACTCCTCGCTACAAGGACTGATGACATAGTTGACCCAGAATATAAGGTCCTCGTAAGTGATCCCCGGGTGTAGAACGGGCAAGATGGGCATGTACACATCTTTGTTGTCAAACAACTCGCCCGCCACCTGCATTCGAACAATAGGGTATGCAGTCTCTTCTGATCCCAACAATACAACAGTGTCCGATATCCACAATGCCCGTCTGGACATACATCTTTGGCCCCGTTAATGTACGAAAACCAATAGTAATCCACATTCTTAACCCCAAAGTTCACCCCCATATAAATCACGGGTTGTTCAGGGAGCTGCTGCGATCCTGTCCCTTCGGATTGGTTGCCTTGGGTCCCAATGCCCGGCGAAGCTCCACTTGGTCCCTTCTTGCCACGACCCCGACCTCTACCTTGGTTTCCAATGGCCTTCTTCTTCTCAATCTCATCTAACTCAGCCCTCTGATGCTCAAACAAGATCGGCTCCCTCTTGGTGTCGTACTTTGTCAAACCCTTTGGCCTTCCTTTTGCAATGATTCTCGTGGGCTCCTATAACGAAGTTTCATGCGGGTGCTGCGTGTCCCAGAACAACTTGGTGATTTGGTCTATTTGGTCTTTGCTCAATGTTTTAGCGTGTCACATGTCATCCATTAGCTTTCATCTCAACTCTTGAACACACATCTGTGTTGTGTCCTCAACTGGATCTTCTTCCATGTAAACCCTATCCCATTGCAATTGCTTCCAAAAGCGGTGTATCTCACTCGGCATGATCGGCATCTTCTTAATGATGGCATTTGTGATTCTGTGGACACACGGCAGGCCGAAGCAGTCTCTCATCCAATGATCATCACAATCCTCAGGGAAATCCTCCTCCTCTATCTGCTTATATAGATCAAACAACATTCTCAAGCACTTATCCGACACTTTGAAGAATAGCCTTGAAAACAACACTCTTATTTCTGGCGGCACACCATCAAACATCGTTGGTGTTTTGATCCGTGACATCTCCATGGTCGCACGCACCTGCCCAATTTGACCCTCGATCGCATGGTGGATCCTCACTACCATTCTATTAAAACCACCAACGCTAGAATTCCGAATTTTCTTCAACACGTGATGCTTACCCTCAACCCTATCAAAACACATGAAAAGCATTGTGTTAGTCCCACATTGAGCCCTGAACCTAGAAACTACTGAACATTGTACAAGGGTTACTTCTTTGTAGTCCTCGTGAAGAAGTGAAGATGATGATCAGTCCACGCTCTGACTATGCTTTCCTTGTGAGGATTAGTCTACGTCTTCTCAATGTATCGAACGAGGCCACTGATGAGAAGCTAAAGTCGTGTGCCCAATCAAAGTAAAATCCTTAATAACCTAAACTAGTAGAATAGGCAAGCAAGGGTCAAATCCCACAAGGAGGAGTTGTCTTTCTTTATGTCAATTTGCATGCAATAGTAACAAAGGGGGGATTGGTTGGTTGATTGAATTTCAAGTAAACAAAGTAAAGTAAACAAAACAAAAGGTTTGTAATCAATTGGGGAAAAACACTTAGCCAAACAAATATCCACCATTCATTCGATTGATTGGTCCTAGATTATCTCTATTCTTTTCTATGATTATTCTTGTCCCTATTCTGAAATAATTACCAGTCCAACTCGGCCTGGCAACCCTTACTATCGAACGCACGAGAAACTATCAAGATTTAGAACAATAGCAGCATAGAGCATAAGAATTAACCAGGATACATACAACACCGATCTTTCGCAGCATTTAGCACATAATCAATTCTCTTTCATAATAAACTAGTCCAACTAGTCCTAGAATATCATGGTTGCTACACAAGATAAGGGATTTCAACTCGAAATATCCAAACCCTAGCAATAGACAATTACTAATATCAACTAGGTGATCAATCCAGTCAAATCAATAAGAATCAATAGGAATAAGCTCAAGAGAAAAGATATAATCCAAAGGAATAGGAAATAGAGTTATAAGCTCACAATCATGAATCAAATGAAGGCTTCAATTGTCGGACTAAGCAAAGGTGTTTAGTTCTTCATAGTCTTGAAACAAATAAAACTCAAAGGGAAAAGAGTGCTGAATAATGAACGATGAAAAGTGAATAATGAAAAGCTGCTATGGAACTAGGTTAAATAACCTAGAAACCAAACCTAAAGTGAAAAGATACTAAACCTAATCCTAAAAGGAAATAAAATACTGAAAATCGGAATAAAGAAAATAAAAGAAAACGAAAATAACATAAAGTAACTTCGGACGAGATTTGCCGCGCGGCTCGCTGATACACATTTCCGCGATCGCGGATGAATTTCCGCGGTCGCGGAAAATTCCAATTCTGATTGCTTTGCTCTCGACTTATCTGCGATCAACCTTCTTGCTCGCCCGCGTCGCGGATTCCTCGCTGCTGCTTCGTGTGGCTTCTTTCTTCAATCTTCCTTCGGTCTTCTCAAGTGGTTCTCTTCTCTTCTTCTTGATGTCTTCGTTTAAGCTCCTCCAAACCACCATATCCACACTTCTTCTACTCAACTCCATTCTTCATAGTTGTGCTCTAAACATCTCCAAATGTACCCAAAACACCGGTAACAACTCCTAGTTAAACCCTACAAAGTAGCGCTGATTAGCCACTCTTCCACGATGTCCTCAATTTCGCAAGCCTCTCTTCGTAGCTTTCCTCCATGGTTGAACACCAAAGTGCCCAAAATTGGCCGCAAAACCTTTTCACTTGTTTTTTATCCTTCACTATTGGGGAAACATATGCTTCTATGTTGTGCTTAATATGCACCCAATACAAAAGGTGTTTACCTTCATCTTTGAAAACTATTCGAATTGCATTAATGAGGGCCTTCTCTCGATCAGTCATTATGGAGGTCGGCATAACACCCGCATCTTTAAACAAGCGCAAAAGTTTCTCCATTATGAACTTGTAATGCACAACTTCTTCTTGCCGTGTAAATGCATACGCAATGTTGAAAGTCTTGTGCGTGCAAGTGAAACCGACAATCTCCACCAAAGGCATGTTATACTTGTGGATGAATGTAAGAAAACAAATGAATGTAAGAATTCATAGAATATAAGATATAATTCAAATCGATGATATAAATCACTACTATTAAATTGTGTTGAAAATGTAACATAAATCCATCACGTACCTATTTGTCTTGTATGTGGCGTCGATAATTACCACGTACGGGAACATCTTCAATAGGTGGAGCGAGTCCGGGTGAGCAAAAAATAGGATATCAGTCTCTTTCGTAGACAACTTTCTAAGAGGAAATACCTGGTAACTATTTTGTTGCAAAAAGTTCAAAGTCCATTGCGTAACCGTCAATTCCCCACGATCTTCGTAATGCATCTTCTGCAGAAAGTTGGAAACTTGTTTCATGGATGTCACATTTCCGGGGAAGAAGGTCCTCAACTCTGCAACAATAGTCCTCGGCGTCATGAACGCATCGCCCAAACTTTTGGCAAGGCGCTCCTCATCCGGGGTCATTCTGCCCATGTATGCATGCCCAAGAAAGCTAGTCGGAAGCTTATGGTTGTGGCATCCATCTATCACATTCATGATCCATTTATGAGTCACTTCCCCTGGCTTCTTCTTCAATCTAACACCACACAACTCAAATGTGCATCCGGACTTCTTCGACTTTGTTTCACGAATTACCTCAACATCCTCTTCTGAGTCACTACCTTTCTTTCTCCCTGATCTATATTCACCAAAATGCTCGCACGTCAAACTAACACTTCTGACATTTGAGTTACGAATGACTAAAACCATCATCAAATCTTTGCCCTTATTCTTAACCCACTCAACCAATTCCTCTCAGCTATCCCACTTCAGATTGTTACGAAATTGGCCATAATCTTTCCCCTATATATGTTTACATAATCAATAATGTTACAATATATGGATTGCAATTTGTGAAATTTATATGTTTGTAGCTAACCAATATTAACTATAAAACAAAACTACAATTGTAATACATAACTAAACTAAAGAAAAACAAATTGATAGCTTATATCACTAAATCATCTTCTCCATTACCATGTTCTTTTAACATATATCAAAATAAATATAGGACTTTTAACATATATCAAATTCACAACAATTATCAACTTCTCCACTACTACTAAATACTAATCTTTTAACATATATCAAAATAAATATAGGCCTTTACCGCTAAATCGTCATCATCTTCTCCACTACAACTAAATACTAATCTTTTAACATATATCAAAATAAATATAGGCCTCTACCGCTACATCGTCATCATCTTCTCCACTAATTTCAATTCTAATCATTTCATTATTAACTATACGTACTTAAGCTATATTAATTATAACTAATTTCAATCTTAATCATTCCATAATTACTAATCTCGAAATTGTCATCGTCGAAATCTTCATCGTCGAAATCTTCATTCTCTTCTCCACTACTCCAATATGTGTTTTCATTATATTCCATTTTTGTAAGATTTGTTGTTTTGGATTTAGAAAATGAGGATTGGGTTGCTATTTATAGGGCACAAAATAACCATTGGAATAACGGCTATTTTTGTACGCAATATAATTGCGTACACCATTTAATTGCGTACATGCGAAAACGCCCAAGTTCCTACCATATACGTAATGAAATATTAGTCAAGTTGATAGACACTTTTTTATCTAGCAGCTGCCTTTTTTTACACGATTACTTTTCGGCGCATAGGCATTTTTGCCTTTCAGCGCATAGGGCCCAGACGTTACCACCACGTAACGTCTGGAAGCAGACCGTTTCAGCGTCTCATGCGTTACGGGCTGCGCTCTACCACACGTTACGTGTGGGTATATATCACACATAACGTATGGTATTTTAGGGTATTATAATGTTGTGGTATGTGTATATGTGTATTTATTTGTGGTTCAATGTTAAAATAATGGTTATTGTATATTTGTAGTATTTATTTGTTGTTCAATGTTGAATTATTGATTATTTTACATATATTATAATGTTGTGTATGAATGTTGTATCATATTATTGTGTATTTTTAGTATTTATTTGATTATCTAGAATTAATAAAAGAAATACCCCAAAATAATCAACATAGAAGACGAAATAGAATTGTTCATTACGCTGGATGACTACAACCACATTTAGCTCACAATAAAAGAAATAATACATGTTCTTCATAAACTAAGAAACCCTAACACAAAATAAATGACATCGTCTAGTTGCGTTTGAAGAAATTAGGATAGTCTCTGGTAAAAGTTCGTTTCCTATCATGTCTCTGCTTTGATAAAATTGATTGCTCCCTACAAAGGTTGATAGTACGTAAACAACATTACACAAAAGATACGACATCAAGGCAGTATACGATGTACATCATTATATAGATTGAGGTTATACCTACGCATCTTATCCGTATCTTGTAAAAGTTCTTGATTCTGCTTAACAAGATCTTGATTTTGCTTAATAAGATCTTGATTCTCTTTAACAAGATCTTGTTTTTCCCGCCATTGTTGTCGAATAACCGCGTGTGCCCTATCCTCGTACGTAGAATCAATATACTTCCTGTATAAACACCCCGGTCTTGGGCATCCCCAATACCTCCTTCCGTAGTTCCACTGCAAATCCCAAGTACGGACAATTGTTTTCAAATTACACTCGCATTGTGGAGCACTTATTTGTTGATGGTGCCTATTTGGGTTTGTTGATGATTCGGTTTATCACAGAAAAATATATCTATGGAGCTAATACTGGTTGTGGGTTTAATCTGTAAAATGGCACGGTTTATCGCAAACCGTTCCATTTTACAGAAAAATATAGATTTAGGTTTAGGGTTTGTGCACTATTTGATGAGATGATTTAATGTGTATGCAGACGAACTATGGTTTGTACGAGGGGTTAAATAATATCTCCCTCAATGACTGGAGCACTCCAGAGAAGACATTTCCGGTTTGGGAAACGCCGCAAAAGATGCAGGTTTGGAACACGCCTCAACCATATATTGATATACCATCTTATGATCTTGAGATACCGTTTCCTCCAGAAGCATCTTCATCTTATGCTACCCCACAGTTTTGCTTTCCATCCCTACACACACAACCTCAGTTTAGTGTACCACCGGAGGAGGATGTTTACGTCTCTGTCGATTATTCAAGCTTCTTTACAACTGATAAAATCTGGGAGTCTAGAGAAGAAGCTTTTTTGTGGGCGCGGGATATGGCTATGTGTAAACACTTCTGCATCAAAAAGTGGAGGAATAAACCATCCACCCCAAAAACCCTTGGGGGGACTTGGTTACCGTGTGATAGGCATGGACAAAACGTGCCTAAAGGAGCTGACCAAGTGAGAGACATCACAAGGTCAAAGAAGTGTGGGTGTCCCTTCATGTTGAGGCTGAAAGAAGGGCCGAAGGGATTGTGGAGGATCATTGTACAACATGGAACTCACAATCATGTCATAGCAGATTCATTGTATGGTAGTGCATTAGCTGGGCGACCAACCGCTGAAGAGAAGGAAATTATTAAGGTGATGACGGTCAACCATTGCAAGCCGCAAAAGATTCATACTACAATCCATTCGTCTCCTGGAAATTTGACCAAGATGAAGCAAGTCTACAATATCATGCACGAGATACGAAAGAAGGACATGAAAGGGAGAACAGTTGTGCAACAATTCTTCTATGAGTGCAATGAGAAGGGATACTTCATGGAGTACAGATTCAACAAGGAGACCAACAAGATAACAAATATCTTCTTCGCAAGCCAGGATCAGTTGTCGTTGCTGAAAGCATTTCCGTACATTGTGCTGCTAAACTCTACATATGCAACTAACTAGTTAGTAACATACATATTTATTATACTCTTCATTTGTTCATGTCAAGGTTAGGGTGCCATCATATTATATATATGATTATGTGTGCAGCTATAATTTGCCCTTCCTTGAAATTGTCGGCATCACATCTGTTTGAAAAAACTATAATATTACCGAGGCATTTCTGGAGAAGGAGGACGAAGACAGTTACAAGTGGGCCATAGAGCAACTTGCAAAGATGTTTGGCAAGGTGCAAAAAGTTCTGTTTTTAAATCCAGGGTTGGTCCGCCGCGTTACGCCTGAAATTTCATAGAGCGTTACGTGAGGAGCTTCATTGCGCGTTACGTGAGGAGCTTCATGGAGCGTTACGTCTCAACCCTATGCGCTGAAAGACAATTTTGGATATGCGCCGAATAGTATGGCCTTTTTTTATTGGTCAAGTTGATCCGCACCCTCACAAAGTTGTGTTCCTCGTCATAATAAAAGAAAAGTATATGAAAATGCTTGTGTTTTTTTATTGTTGTAAATCAAATGAAGTCCAGACAGAACCCCCCATAGGGCCGATCTGGATCCAACCAAACACACAACAATTAATCCCTCTGTAATTCAATCTCCCACGAACTAATAAAGTCAAACACTGATCGGGCGGCAGCGGCGGCTGAAAATGGACGGCGAGATCGGCAACTTCGTCAAAGTATGGCTAACAGCAGCTCTCTCCGGGTGCTACTGCTACGCCCTCTCAAACTCCACCCAAAAGGGCCTCCTCCGCCTCCTCCTCATCCTCCCCGTCGCCGCCGCCTTCGCCGCCGCGCCCTACTCTCTCTCCTCCTGCCACCTCAGCGGCACCACGTGGTTCTTCCTCACGTGGCTGGGCATCTCCAAGCTCCTCCTCTTCGCGTTCGGCGCCGGCCCTCTCTCATCCCAACCCCAAGACTCCCTCCCCCACTTCATATGCACCCTCCTCCTCCCGATCAAGCTCAAACGACCCGACCCGAACCCGATTCAGTCCGAATCCGAACAACTACAAAAAGGGGCCGCCCGCGTCTGGAGGTGGGCCCTGCTCGGGGCTAAGCTTGTGGGGTTTGGATGCGTGATTGAGGCGTACAACTACAGAGAAGGGATGTCATTCTGGGGGCTGCTAGCGCTGTACTGCTGCCACGTCTACCTGGCTCTGGAGATCCTTCTGGTTATAAGTGGGGCCCTCGCTCGCGGCTCGCTCGGAGTCGAGCTCGCGCCTCAAGTCGATGAGCCCTATTTAACCTCATCTCTGCAAGACTTTTGGGGCAGGAGGTGAACTTTCTTAATTTGATTCTTTCTCCATTTTTCTAAAATGAAATTTTTTTTAGATTAAGACTAGCAGTATTATGAGGAGATGTGGAAAAATCCAAACCTAGGAGTCTTTTTTTTTTTTTTTCAATTCAAAGTTCCTATTTTTGTTTAATTGTCCGTATTTTCTTGATTCATGTTTTAAATCTACTTTTATCAAATTGCGAACTGATGTCTTGACCAAAAATAGTGAATCTATCTATCTATTACTATATATTAAAGGATTGTGCATTGCTTGTTCAGGAGAGCTTGTATGGTACGGGGCTTAGGGTTGAGCATCGGTCCAAACCCGGACCGGACCGACCCGGACCGGACCGGAACCCGGAACACCAAAAATGGTGGACCGGAACCCGGATCGGAAATATCCGGTCCTATTTGGACCGGATTTGGACCAGTTTAGAATTTTATTAAATTTAAATATAATTTATTTACATTTAAACATGAAAAAAACCCTTAAATTTAAATATAATTAACCCTAAATTCTAAATCCTAAATCATAAACCTCAAATATAAAAATACCTTAAACCCTAAAATATTAAGATTTTTTAAAAATTTCGGGTCGGACCGGACCGGACCCGGAATTTCGGAAATCCCTGGACCGGTCCGGTCCGGTCCAAATTTTCGGACCGAAAAATGCTCAACCCTAATTAAAGCTCTCTCCTTTCGAGTCATCAGAATGATTCTGGCCTCACAAATCTTACGTGTTATTTTATAATAATTTTGTTTTTTTCATCTTTTTTTTCTATAATTTAGCTAATTTAATTTTAATTTATCACCAAATACCTAAACAAATTATCAAAACAACCTCTAATAAACATATAATAAAATAATTAATTATTAATTATGGATTTTTCTTAAATTATATCAACCCACTTTATTCAACATACAACCCCGATTAAATTGTATCAACCCATTTCTTAAAAATCTTATTAGTTAAACATCATTATCTTAATATCAAATCTTTTTTTGTTTGCAAATCCAAAATATTTAAATGAACCATTACGAGATTAACATAAATAAGGTGACGACACACATTAAAACAAATATCCATATTTAAGAGGTTGTTATAACTTTGTATTAAGATCAATATAAGCACATACAATTAACATTTGCATATATATACGTACGTTGATTGCAGTTTAAAATTAATAAAGTTATATGTATGTTTTAAATTGGTGTCAAGGCAAGCCTTATATGTATATAAATTATAAGTCGTTTTTTGTAAATGAAATGAAACATATATAATATCTACCTCTATATATATTATTATCACTAGGCCAATTCTTTTGTTGAGTAGTTATAATCATATATGTTATCGGTGAATGAAAAAACAAATCTATCTATATCTACATCTACATATATACTAAAGGGAGGATATAAATCTTACGTGACGTTATCACATTCAATTCGTCTACGTATCGTCATTATATTCAATTCGCTTACATTTCATCTCTGAGATGTGTCGCATCATTTGAATTTTTAAAAAGGTTAGAATAATAAATCCCACCTTAGTTATATTTTAAACTTTGTGTTTATAAATAAGTTTAATTATCAAATTAAATGATCTTCTTTTATAATAATTATTGATTTAACTACTCTGCATTAGATTGCTAAAACATAATTCTTAACTAATTGATAAAGTGTATTATTTCCACGTATTTTTTAACATTCCATTTTGTTTTATTAATCCTATAATGACTTTTACAATTTTAAGTCATTCCATTAATTTTTAACTTTTTATATTATTTCATATTTCAAAATATCTTGTTAGTTATATCAAATATTCATATTGTTGGACATGAATCAAATTCTAAGTTTTAGCATTTAGTCTTTTCATATAAAAATTTATCTATTTTATATATAATTTAACGATTTAATTTGGGGTAATACATAAATTTTCTTTTTACAAATAATCTTAAAACTTGATTAATATATATTATCTATTTCTAGGCATAATATTTGATTCAATATATTATGTATGTATGAAATTACATTAATTTTTATTAATTGAGTATTAATAAATATTTTTTTATATTATCATACTTATCTCAATTTCATATATATTATCACTAATTAAATATTTTTTCATGTATTTAATATTTTTTAAATATAAAATAAATATATTTTTAATAATTAAAATATCAATATAAAATTTTATCTAAGACCCGTGCATGGCACGGAAACTAAACTAGTTATTGCGAAGTGACAAGTATTATCTTTTTTTTTTAACAAAGTTATCTATATTATCCAAATTCAAATCTTTGAAAGTAAATATAACGGAAATTTCGCCTGATAACCCTGAGTTTTTGACTTTTTCGCGAAATATCCTAAGGTTTTGACAATTTTGCCGGATAATCCTGAGTTTTTGACAATTTCGCTTGATAACCGTGAGTTTTTTACTTTTTCACGAAATCCCCTCAAGTTTTGACAATTTCGTGTGATAAACCTGAGTTTTTAATTTTTTTGCCGAATATCTCTCCATCCATTTCACTTATGAAAAACGTTAATTTTATTTTTTTAGGGGTTTGGATTTTAGGGTTTAGGATTATGATTTAGGGGTTAGGGTTTAGGTGTAGGGTTTATGTTTAAGGCTTATGGGTTTAGGGTTTGGGGTTTATGTTTAGGATTTTGGGGTTTAAGGTTTATATTTATTTTAAGTGCGGGAATATAAACCCTAACCCTAAACCTCAAACCATAAAACCATAAGCCCTAGCCCTACACCTAAACCCTAAAAGCTTTTTTAGGGTTTAGGGTTTATTTAAAAAAATAAAATCATTTATATTTAACGATTTAGGTAAACCCTAAAAATACACCAATCGTTAAATATAAACGATTTTATTTTTTTAAATAAATCCTAAAAAAGATTTTAGGATTAAGGGTTTAAGTGTAGGCTAGGGCTTAGGAATTTAGGATTTAGGTTTAGGGTTTATATTCCCGCACTTAAAATAAATATAAACTCTAAACCCTAAACATAAGCCCTAAACCCCTAAGCCCTAAACATAAACCCTACACCTAAATCCTAACCCCTAAATTCTAAACCTAAACCCTAAACTAAACGTTAAAACCCAAACCCCTAAACCCTAAAAAATTAAAATTAACTTTTTTTATAAGTGAAATGAATGGAGGGGTATTCGGCGAAAAAATTAAAAACTCAGAGTTATCACACGAAATTGTCAAAACTTGAGGGGATTTCACGTAAAAGTCAAAAACTCAGGATTACCGGACGAAATTGTCAAAAACTCAGGGTTACTCGACAAAATTGTCAAAACCTTAGAGTATTTCGCGAAAAAGTCAAAAACTGAGGATTACCATACGAAATTTTCGTAAATATAATTTGAGGAGGCGAGGGAAGAAAACAAGTCCCACTGAGGATCAAGGGTGAATTTCCATCACATGCAACCGATAAATGTATTAAATTGTATAATCGGAAGACATTCATTAGAAATATAGCAATATGATTTGTTGATTGTAGGTGGAACCTAATGGTGTCGGATGTACTGCGGCAGACGGTCCATAACCCTATAAGTAGCATCGCTTCGCCGCGCATCGGCAAGAAACCGGCGATCCTCGTTGGAGTATTTGCATCCTTCCTGGTTTCCGGCCTCATGCACGAATGGGTATTCTCTATTTTGGCACACGTGAGGCCCACGTGGGAGGTGACGTGGTTCTTCGTGTTGCACGGGGCATGCTTAGTGGTGGAGGTGATGATCAAGATGGTGGTCTCCGACAGGTGGCGGCTGCACCGCACGGTTTCAGGGCCATTGACTGTCGGGTTTGTTGCAGTAACAGCGATTTGGTTGTTCTTCCCGCCGCTGCTGAGGAACGAGGTACATGAAAAGGCTGTTGACGAGTATGCGATTCTTGGAAGCTTTGTGAAGAGGAATGTCTTGTACCTGCTTTGGCACTAATCAGTGCTGCGCGCACAAAGTATACTTGTTGTTTTAACCCTACGCTACAAGCCTGCAAGTGCCCTATGTGTTATCGACGCTTAATTTGCCAACTACACATCGGCCACATGCAAGCTTAACACAAGCTTAGCTAAGTTCAATCTCTTATTACAATGGCAAATACCAAAACATTTCAGTTTTTGGGAACATTGCTGTATTAATTCCTAGTTACCCAAAACTTGAGTACGAGTTTGCTGTTGTTGCCATGACGCCTGTAACATCAACTTAAGCACCAACTTGGTATACCAATGAATTTTGTGTTGAGGGCTGATGCTTTGTGTCTATGTACAAGGCCAGGCAAGCACTGAGTTGGTTGGATCAGCTCGCAGCGGCTTCCTCCACCATTTTGATGAAGTTGCGAACGATCATCTTCCCTTCTGTGGTTATGATGCTTTCCGGATGAAACTGGACACCCTGAAACGTCAAGAGTACGTAAATGTTACTTTTCCGCTTATCCATCTATATATATACACTAAAGGAGAGGCCTAAATCCTACGTGTCGGCCTCACGTTCAATTCGCATACATGTCGTCACTCATCCAACCATAATCCGTCACATCATCCAGCCTTTTAAAAAAAGTTATAACAATGGGTCCAATTTAATTATATATAAAACTTATTTAATTAAGAAAAATCATCCAACTTAAATTTCTAAAAGACATTATGAAAAATTTCGAAAATATTTGATTTTATATAAAGAATACCTATATAAAATTTCAACCATCAAGGATCATCTCTGTATTCATCTTTTATTTTTTATCTTGAGGTAAGTTAAGTTTAATAATGTTTTTCCTATATAAATACTAATAAAATTTTCTTATAGAAAGGCACAAATTAAATCAACTTGCGGATTTTGGTTTACCATGTTCAGATTTCCATATAGAGATATGGTAAGTGCTAACCTAAGTTTTCCATCATTAATTTTATCAAATGTTAAGATAGTTGTATACTTTTCAATAAGTATGACTTAGTGCTTGACTGGAGTTTATAGTATCTCCATGTTATTATACGAACAGGGCATGATACCTATTTACATGTCTATACTTCTCAATTTGATTTTAGTATTTTCCCTTGCTAATTAATTTATTTTTTCATTTATAGGTTACATAAATTATAGGATGGTTTTGTTAATTTAAGAACATGCTAGAGCATGATGTTACATAATCACAAATGTTTAAGGCTAAATGTAAAGAATTGGATTGACCACAAGATATCGCCGAGTACAATTCTACAAATTAAGCATGTAAATTCACCTGTATAAATTGGTTTAGATCACATCAAGAAATATAAATTACCACAAGATATTATGAAGTACAATTTATAAATTGAATGTGTAAATTGATCTTTACGCTATCCTTATACTTTATAAATTAATTATGTACATAATTGATTAAATGATTTTTTATGAAATTGATTAATTACTGATTTCAAGATTAACATATAACCGCCATATAAGCATCAATTAATAGGTCGAATATACCCAATTTTACAAAATTAATACATCCCCCTGAATTGATTTTTTATGTTTATTGTCAAAATTAATGTGTAATTATCATAGATGTATTATCTACAACTTTTACTACTCCTTTTTACGGTTTGAGGCCGGGAATAAGAATTCACAATCTTTTAGTACATATATCGTTAAGATTTTATCTAAATCAAAAAATATTATTATTTATATTTTTAAGATTTTGTAAGAAGATACTTAAATTAAAGATGAAAACACTATTATCTAAACTGAAAAAGATTATTATTTTTGGGAATGTATTCCAAATGCAAATTTGAAAACATTTTCATGGGTTGCATGCAAGAGGTTTTTCCCTACAGACCATGTATTGTGACTTCCCTCATGTTGTGTATAAATTTATCGTATGTAATTTATTAGGGAAATTTACTATATATACTTGATCATGTTATCTAACATGAAAATCTATTATAATTTTACATCAATTAGAAATCCAAACACTAGAAGAAATAGATAATAATAACAACAACAACGATACATATCGTCACTAAATTGTTTAAACACAAACTTGAAAAATGAAAACTAAAGGTTTTTTTGGCAATAGTATTTAGCAAGACTTTATTACTTATAAAGTGTTTTTATCATATAAATACTTTTATGGATTTTGACAAACATGCCATTCAATTATTTTACCATTTTTTCGCTACACACCCCTTATAACATAAAATTACTTATCTAAAAATATATTTTCTGTCTAAACACACTTTATTACATAACTCTATTTTCAACAATTTATCTACAAAAAAGTCTTTTCAACACCTATATCGAGTTAATCAACGAAAACTATTATATTAACAACTCACTTTAGAGCTGGTAACATAAGGAAAAAAAGTTGTCGCCAGGTCCATTGCTAACCAAGCAGTTATGTATGTTCAAAATATATTTGAAGATTCACATGTTGAATTGTTGATGCTAAATTGCTAACCAAGCATTTGTGTGTTATCAATATATATTCTATTTTGATTTTTGTTGCCAAAATTAACATATTATTTTCCTACAGTGTCTTATCAAATGTATAATTTATCCATATTTTTTTAACGGTTAGATGGATTTAGAATATAACATTTTTTACAAAATATTAAGATATGATAAGTATATATTAAAAGTTTGATACCTATCCTTCTAGATTCAAAAACTTTTTTATTTGCTTTTTATGTTTTTATTAAAATATACTTAAATTAAATTTGGAAAGCATTATTATATTCCTTTTAAAATTAAAAATAAAATTAATGATTTTATTAAATAAGAATTGCAACTGTCATTTTTTAATAAAAATTTGTTAATACCTATTACTTTAGTAGAGCTTAAAAGAGCTTATCTATTTATATCTTAATTTTCATATGTTAGTTATTATATCTTAGGAGTTGGATTTTCATATTATTAAATGATGTTTTGATTATATATAATGCATGGTAAGTCTATTGTAACGCATATGTAATAAACAATCAAGTTTGTAGAAATACAATTATACAAACAAACTACACAAAAAAATTATTATTTTATTTAATTAATTATAAACATTTAATAAATCTGATCCCGTGCTTGGCACAGGCACTATGCTAGTGCTATTGCTATAAGGAGATGTATGCACAGCCAAGGGTTACCTGCAAATGCTTGTATTGCTTGTGGCGAGCAGCCATAATCAGCCCGTCTTCGGTCCAAGCAGTGACCTCAAGTACTTCGGAAGGGAAACTGTCCTTGTCAATCACAAGACTGTGATATCTACCAACCGTGAAAGGGCTGAAACCCAAGTTCAAAAACCAAAGTCAAAATTTCCAGCTTGAGACTCGCTTCAAGTACAAGCAGCCTAACAATCATTTAAAACTAGCAGATTGACCACATGCAACTGATTGCATTCAGTACACATCGTCTACGAGAGTGTTTCTTGTATGAAATTTTTAAGTATGCTTAAACGACAAAATATGAGATGTACTCAACATACGAGATGAGAATCAAGAACCCATTGAAAGTACAGATCAAAGTAGGTCATGTTTTGATGCAAGGCACACCTAAGGCGCAGCCCATTCTAGGAGTAACAAAAATGAACTTCCTAAGTTCATCTCTGCAAGTCTTTCAATCTGCGTATATAACAAATCAATGCTCAGTCTTCTTAGCTACATTCAATCAACTATGGGAAAAACATGTACGAATATTGCCATTTGTATTCAGTTCTTCATCTTAAAAGTGCTATAGAACTCAAAAAGAGAACGTGTGTAGTACTACTATTGTACGTTGCACAATAGAAGTAGTCAGTGATGCGCACAAGGAAATGTGGCAAAGACAATTTGTCGAACAAGTTCCTCGATTTTTTGGATAAAAGCAAACATCTTAAAAGAGGTCCAAACAGCAGTTGATTTCATAATAGGTTCATAGTTCACGACTCAATCCTTATTCTATTCATAAGGAATCTCATATTCTCTAAACATATACATATATATACTTACTTGGGTAGTCCTGCAAACAAGCCATCATGCCCCTTCTCGTCATAAAACACCGGAGAACTTTTTCCATGCATGACGCCATTGGGTGAACGGACAACCTTCCCTGCATTCACATGAGATTCAATGTAAGAAGAACAAACATCAAAAGCAAACACAAGCATGTCTCCTAACCCCTTCACTGCGGGGAAGAGAGAGAAGAAAGACAATGTGGAAGAACGAAAAGAAAGAAGTTATTTCCAATTAATTAGATATTATAGATCACCTCTCAATAAGCTTCTAGGAAAAACTCATATTCATTGAAATATAGAAGTTCAGTAACAAGCCATACCCTGAAACTAGATTCTGGACCTAATTGTCAGCCACAATCCAGGAAGCAAGAAACTTCGCGAAAAACAATGCTTATATCTCTAAACCTCAATATATAGCCTTCCTTTTTAGAGAAGAAGCATAAAAACTACGTTATCGTCCAGACTTTACATCCACATTAATCTATCAAAACGAAATAAGACACTTTGAAGAGGGAGTACTCTCATAGAAAAATAATCTATCCTCGAAGACCAATAAAAATAATCCTGATAAACTGCAAATTCTTTAGGTATTCCACTCAACAAGCCAAGAAAAGATCAAGAGATTTTGCTCACTATCCTACATTTCTGTGCCTACATTAAAAACTACATGCTGCCCTCCCATCCCAAACTGTGAATTTTGAGAATTCTATGACAATTTAAATTTTAAATTCACTAGATCATTTGTTTTCAAAAGCAAGCAAAGATGGATTTGTCTGTATCTGATGGTTCTGAAAATTATAGCAATAAATATAACGGACTAACTATATTAAGATACACTAGAGAACCGACAAATATTACATCCGCCATATATAACGGACTAACTAAAGCAAGATACACTAGAGCACCGACAAATATTACCTCCAAAAGCTTCTCCGATGCACTGCAGTCCCATACAAACCCCAAACAGAGGCACAGTTGGGCCAAGTTCCAATACAGTTTGCAACGATATTCCTGAATCCTGTGGAGTACCTGCCAAAAAGATACAGAAAGAATAAACAGTTATACCTACTATATTAGATGATGATAGCAGTGCTATTAATTATAGAGAAGTAAACATCAAATAAACATATAGGAGTTCAGATAAATACAACACGTGTGCTTCCAACCCTATAAGCCACAAAGTATGCTATTATTCTTTGATCACACACATCATAGAGCAAAGTTGCAAAGAGGTTAATACCTGGTCCAGGGGATATAAGTACGCCTCTTGGATTTTTCCTGAATAAAATAAATCAAATACAAAGGAATATAGCATCACGTAAGCATGAAAGAAATCATAAAATGAATAAATTGAGCTCCTATTGCCCATTTTTTCAATCATTAAGCTCCCACACATAGATTAATGTTTCACCTTTTCAATTCATCCACAGAGAGCTCATCGTTGCGATAGACCTCAAATGAACATCCCAGCTCGCCCATATACTTCAAAGAAACAATCATAAGCATGCAACTATTAGGAACATCTCATGAGATTTTTATAGGAATGGTTGCTTACCATTATGGGAAGCTCAAAAATCTACAAGGAAAAAACTACACTGCCTTCATTCAACTTTTGTGCATATTTAGCCGGAACAAAAAAATACATGTTAAGGAAAGAATATTAGATATATATTTGAAGGGCCCTAGCAGGGTTATTTAGAAATAGTAATAATCAATAATAGTTTACCATTGAAGGAGTATGTAAGAATTTAAATGAATGCAAAACTTTGAACCTTTCCACAACTTCACAATTCTTTCCACAACTTCACAATTCTTTCCAGTTTCCACTCATTTTAGTAACGGCATCTGAAACATGCCTGTGGGTTGGCATCGCATAGAATTTTATTAAATAATCCTGATTTTAATGCTCAGGTGAAGACCAGACACTATGCACTCTCCTCATTCCCATTATCCTGTGTTTGATCTTCTTTCTTTTTCTCTGTGTGTTCCAACCCAACTTCAGTTACGTGGATTTAAGTCATTTTCCGAAGATCTGGCCTATCTATGCTGACACCGACATGCAAATAACACATATAAGCACAACCATAGGTAGACCCACTCTTAACTGTTATCAATCAATCCGTTACACAGTCGGTGGACCATAACTCCAGCTAAACAAAGAGAAATTATCAATGTAAGTGATAGCTACCATAAGTTAATATAAACCGACCAAATATTTAACCGTTAAATAACTGAACCAAACCACCGTCTGCAAACTTAGAAGTACTGCTAGGGCCTAGGTACAGAAACCTTCCATTGAAATCATTTCTAACATACTCACATCAAAGTTTCAAATTCCATCATTTCAGCAAAACCAATCCCCCCTTCACCATCTTTCAACCTTTTGTTGATTGAAAATTGAAATGCCCCTTTACAGTTTTCCCTCAACTCAGTCATAATCATCAAGCACTTAAACCCTAAGTTCCAGAATAAATTTCTTCTACCCATTCAATCTGCTATTAACAAGCACTTAAGCCCTTAAACCACAGCCCTTCAGCATCTTTCAACTTCCTGTTAACTGAACTACCTCTGTACTGTTTCCTTAAACCCTAATTATTGGCGGATTGCGTTTCCCTCTACCCCTTCAACCTACAATTAACAGCAATCAAGGTGATGTATAATGTATTAACAGAAAGAGAAAGAAAAATGAAGCACACACCTGGCAGAGATTGTAGGTAAAACTATCGTAATTATCGATCACGATGATGGGCTTCTTAATCGCCTCATGGTCACTCCCCACCAGCTTCGAATTGCCAATGGTAACCGCAGCCGAGGCCTTGACAGAGAGACTCAAACCCTTGGAGAGACAAGAGTAGTTAAACCCACCTGCCAAACAGAGAACCCTAAAAATCAAAATCGGAAAACAAAACGCGCGAAAACCCAAACGAAAAGCGCGAATCAGGAAACATAATTACGAGAAGAAATCGGGGGTTTGAGGAGGAGGCGGCTGATGGGCTGGGAACGGCGAGAGAGAGGAGGGCGAGAGGAAACGGCCGCCATTGGTGTAGACATGGTGCTTGAAGTCTGCAAACAGAGTTGGGATTTGTGAAGGAGGAGAGGATCGATTTATAAAGGGGAGCATATCTGGATTTAAGTGCTGCTGGAGATGAATGAATGCGTGTTCCTTGTGAATTTTGTGTACAAGGAAACTGAAAATTACGACACTTGGAGCAGAATCAATCGTGGTCAGGTTTCCTGTTTTGTTGATTCTTTGAACAATGCAGGTTGGAGAAAAAGGCACCGCTATATTATAATCAATTTCTTTAGGCCTGGTTTGGTACGATTTCATTGGAATAAGGAATCGGAATAAGAAATGAATGATTCCGAAATGATATTTGATTAGGTGAAAAATTAAAATTTCTTTCATATCTTGGAATGATCATTCCAAGCTTAAGAAATAATTTCATTTCATTTCAAAACTCAAGGTTTCATCCATTTTAACAAAATTAGGGATACGTTTTTTCATAACCGCTCCTCTTAATCGAATATTGTTTTCATTGAATAATATTAATTATTTTTAATTATTTTTATTAAATAATAATTATTATTTTTATTAAATAATATTAATTATGTTTATTGAATAATAGTAATTACTTTTAATAAATAATTTCATTATTTTATTAAATTACTAAATAATATTACTTTTTTTATTAAACAAATAAATAATATTAATTATTTTTATTAAACAATTAAATAATATTCATTATTTTAATAAATATTTAAATAACATTAATTATTTTATTAAATAATATTTTTTTTTATTGAATAATATTAATTGATTTATTAAATAATTGAATAGTATTAATTATTTTTATTGAATAATATTAATTATTTTCATTGAATACTAGTAATTATTTTTATAAAATAATTAAATAATATTAATTATTTTATTAAATAAAGAGTATGTCCAAGAATGACTCATTCCGACAACATACCAAACGATAAGCTATAGGAATGTGAATGAGTCATTCCTGATTCCGATTCCTGAATCATACCAAACGAGCCCTTAATGTGCATATGCAAATCCCATTCATCTTTTCTGTAAGTTTTATCCAAACTAGTTTAGTTTTTTTTTCCTTGCATTAATATAATATTTATTTATTTATTTTGTAAGGTAAAAATTATACCGGAAACCACAGACGATACGGTTTCTCAGTCTATATCATCCTTGCAGATGAGAACTAAAAGCTCTAAATTGGCTTGAATATCTTCCAAAGAACTTTGTTGCCTTAGCTTCGTAATACAGTCGGCCATAACATTTGTTTCTCGGAAGACATGAAAGATTTGCATTGAAGAAAACAACTGTAAAACACAAAGGATATCAGAAATTAGATTTCAATATCCCAATGACATTGTCAGATCTTATTCAGGACGTTTACAATAATAAGGTTGTCGTATTCAATTAAGGTGAATGTTGTTAAGACCTAATGCATAGGCTTTAACTAGAGCATTCCTGACTGCAAGTGTTCCTGTTTTTAACGGGGTTGATATTCCACATTTTTCTCCAAAAATGTGAATTGGTTCGCCTTTGCTATTTCGGAATATGAATCCATAGCTAGAGTCACAATTAGTCTTAACTCTTGATAGATCCATCTGTGTTAATTTTAATAACATTATCCGGATGTTTTTTTCATTTCTTCTTTGGTCGTCTATTTTTGTTGTTATTGTTCGTTTTTTGTTTAGGCTCTTCCAGACAGTCTGGGTTTCAGGTCTTCGTTTGTTTCCAGTTATGGATTTGATTTTTAATGTAAATAGGTACATCTTTTATCAGGTCGGTATCATTAGTTGGTCTCTCAAAACTTTGTTGGTCTCTATAGAACCAGATTCGCCACTAAGAGACTGTCAATTCTACAAATTGTGCTCTATCAATTTTCTGTCGAATTTTCTCAATTATTTCAGAGGCTTTTTTGTTACCTATATTTAGGGTTCTAATAATTCCATGTGTGTGGTTGTTCATTTTTTTCTATGGTTTTTAGTGTATGACTACACTGGAATAACAGGTGATTAGAATCTTCGTTTTGTGCATTACACCGGACACATCCCTGAGGGAGTGCTACTCTTTTTCAGCTAGCCTGGCTTTGGTTGGAAGCCCATTTTTTATAATTTTCCAGAGGAAATTTTTCCCCTTAGGATAAGTATCCAATATCCAAATCCAGGAAGAGTCATACGTTGTATATCTTTTGTTTTTGTTGATCGTGTCAATGGCAGATTTTGTGGAAAACCAGCCATTTTTACTGACTTTTCAATACATTCTATCATGTATATTGTTTAAAGGTATTGGAGTGGATATTATTTGTTTAGATATTTGAGTTGGTAGAATTTGTTCAATCTTTTTCTTGTTCCGAGTATTATTTAGTAGAATAAAACCTGCCACTAAAGCATCTTTATTCTGAGTTGGTTATATGTTGATAATGTCACATAAAAGAGTTGTAGAGAACCATCTATCTGTAACACCCCCCAATTTTCGAAAGAATTGAAAGAGTTACTGCCGATGACCCCGGACGTAAACCCCGAAGTCACCCCAGGCTTTTCCAATGACATAACTGTCTTAAACATAGTTACAATACTAAAATCATAACTTTTATTAAACCACATGGTCGCGGAATTACACGATTCCAAAAACGACCCAAATACATCAGAAATGCAACAGCGGAAATCTTTTAAATACAAAACGACAAAATAAGTTGTCGAAAACAAAACACCGTCCATCCTCATAGTCGCTTCTAGCCTCCTCGGATCTGCATGTGCCGAAACGGACGGACGACACCCCCATGACGTTACAGAAATATAAAAATACAAGAGTTAGTCTAATGAATAGACTAAGCAAGGGCTTCACCAATAATTCACACAAACACATCACAAGCAGTTCCACATATCACAAATCACATCAAAATCTCAAGTCACATGATTACAGCATATCTCTTATATTAGCGTTGATTCTAGCAGAATATACAACCTAATATAATATTAGATTTTAATTATTTCAAATTAATTCACAACCACTTGCCTGGAAAGACGAGCTCAAACAAAGCTTAAGAACGGGTCCCTGAGTCCAAAACGGGGACAGATCTGGAATAAAAATCCCTAGGAAACGACCCATAACACGATCCTAACTTAGATCAAATATCCCCATAAATGAATCTAAAAGAATAGGAAAAGAATCCAAAGAATCGAGCCAAACCTCAAGCCAAAACTCCAAAACAACCCTTCTCGGACAGCCTTGCCGCGGGTGCGGTGGAGGCCTGGCGCCGGGTGCGGTGGTCGAACAGTGGCCAGCTCCAAGAACACAGCCATGTCGGGAGAAAAATACCCACCTCGATTCAAGCTTCGTCTTGCATTCGAATTGATCACAAAGCACCTCTAAGCTTCACCTAACACCTTGGCAACCTTCTCCAACCCACGAAGCCTCTCGATTCAAGCCCAAAACCGAGCGAAAATGGAGGAAAAACAGAGGAGAAAAGGAGAAGATGAAGTGAGAAAGAAAGGGTTCGGTTTCACCCCTTTTATAGCCCAAATCCGAGCTCCATCTGAGGGGACAAGACGGGGACAAGGGGACAAGGCCAAAGCCACTTGGAAGCCCACTTGGCTGCCCCAAAAATATCCCATCCGAGCCACTTGCGCGAGGAAGACGACCGCCTCTGTTTTCTGGCCTTGCTGCGGTGGCGCCTGGCGCCAGGTGCGGTCACGGCCAAAAATCGTGCTTCTTATCCGAACTCAACTTGGGTTAATTTCCTTAAACCCAGGTTAAATATATTTGTACACCATCTAGCACAAACATCTCAAGCAATTACCTCGCACAATTACCGTGCACAAATATCTTATATAAATATCGTGCACAAATATCTTATATAAATATCTTGCATAAATACTTTACATAATTATCCTGCATATATTTGTGACACTCCAGGCCAAGCTAACACAGCTACCAATCCACCCACCCATCTTACATGATGCCGGTGCCGATACTGGTGCCCGCCTGAGTCCATAATTATCCTACACGAATATCTTATATAAATATTTTACAATAATATCTTATATAATTATTTTGCAACAATATCTCATACAATTATTTTGCAACAATAACTCATACGAGTAAAGCTCAAAAATACCAAAAATTTCCTTACCAAATAAATGAGGGGTATTACATTACCACCCCCTTAATTTAAGTTTCGACCCCGAAACTTGCACTAAGCCAATGAGGAACCTACCTCAACAACAACCTTACCATCCTTAACCTCAAAAACTTTAACCAAAGGTCCTATAACCTCAAAGCATAACAAGGAAACTAGGAACTCAAGTCTTACTAGAGATTCACCTTAACAGACTCAAGAGAAGAGGCACGACTATGAACGGTGTAACTTTTTCACTTTTGAAAATTTAGAGCCTTCGCAAATATTTCAAACAAGTGAAAATATTTCAACGAATGAAAATATTTCAAACCGGATCTGTAACATCCTCAGGCCAAGCTATCCCAGCCACATCACACACCTAGCCACCCAACGGTGCCGGTACTGGTGCCGCCCGTGAGTTCACAAGAGCCGTTTGAAAACATTTTCAAACAAAACGAGTAAATGGTCCATTAAATCCCAAACCCGTTTTAAAAACTTTCGGCTCTGATTCCAACTCTGTAACAGAGCCTACGAAAACTGTTTAACTCTGATACCAAATCTGTAACACCCCCCAATTTTCGAAAGAATTGAAAGCGTTACTGCCGATGACCCCGGACGTAAACCCCGAAGTCACCCCAGGCTTTTCCAACGACATAACTGTCTTAAACATAGTTACAATACTAAAATCATAACTTTTATTAAACCACATGGTCGCGGAATTACACGATTCCAAAAACGACCCAAATACATCAGAAATGCAACAACGGAAATCTTTTAAATACAAAACGACAAAACAAGTTGTCGAAAACAAAACACCGTCCATCCTCATAGTCGCTTCTAGCCTCCTCGGATCTGCATGTGCCAAAACGGATGGACGACACCCCCATGACGTTACAGAAATATAAAAATACAAGAGTTAGTCTAATGAATAGACTAAGCAAGGGCTTCACCAATAATTCACACAAACACATCACAAGCAGTTCCACATATCACAAATCACATCAAAATCTCAAGTCACATGATTACAGCATATCTCTTATATTAGCGTTCATTCTAGCAGAATATACAACCTAATATAATATCATATTTTAATTATTTCAAATTAATTCACAACCACTTGCCTGGAAAGACGAGCTCAAACAAAGCTTAAGAACGGGTCCCTGAGTCCAAAACGGGGACAAATCTGGAATAAAAATCCCTAGGAAACGACCCATAACACGATCCTAACTTAGATCAAATATCCTCATAAATGAATCTAAAAGAATAGGAAAAGAATCCAAAGAATCGAGCCAAACCTCAAGCCAAAACTCCAAAACAACCCTTCTCGGACAGCCTTGCCGCGGGTGCGGTGGAGGCCTGGCGCCGAGTGCGGTGGTCGAACAGTGGCCAGCTCCAAGAACACAGCCATGGCGGGAGAAAAATACCCACCTCGATTCAAGCTTCGTCTTGCATTCGAATTGATCACAAAGCACCTCTAAGCTTCACCTAACACCTTGGCAACCTTCTCCAACCCACGAAGCCTCTCGATTCAAGCCCAAAACCGAGCGAAAATGGAGGAAAAACAGAGGAGAAAAGGAGAAGATGAAGTGAGAAAGAAAGGGTTCGGTTTCACCCCTTTTATAGCCCAAATCCGAGCTCCATCTGAGGGGACAAGACGGGGACAAGGGGACAAGGCCAAATCCACTTGGAAGCCCACTTGGCTGCCCCAAAAATATCCCATCCGAGCCACTTGCGCGAGGAAGACGACCGCCTCTGTTTTCTGGCCTTGCCGCGGGTGCGGTGGCGCCTGGCGCCGGGTGCGGTCACGGCCAAAAATCGTGCTTCTTATCCGAACTCAACTTGGGTTAATTTCCTTAAACCCGGGTTAAATATATTCGTACACCATCTAGCACAAACATCTCAAGCAATTACCTCGCACAATTACCGTGCACAAATATCTTATATAAATACCGTGCACAAATATCTTATATAAATATCTTGCACAAATACTTTACATAATTATCCTGCATATATTTGTGACACTCCATGCCAAGCTAACACAGCTACCAAGCCACCCACCCATCTTACATGATGCCGGTACTGGTGCCCGCCTGAGTCCACAATTATCCTACACGAATATCTTATATAAATATTTTACAATAATATCTTATATAATTATTTTGCAACAATATCTCATACAATTATTTTGCAACAATAACTCATACGAGTAAAGCTCAAAAATACCAAAAATTTCCTTACCAAATAAATGAGGGGTATTACACTATCACTCCAAAATTTAATGGTTCTACCATTTCCAACTTGCCAAATGAGTCCTTTTTCTGAATTCGTCCAGAATTTCAATCATTTTGTGATGTATCCCTACCCTCCATGATGGCCACCGAGGAGGAGCATGCCATGAGCCTTCGCTCAGAGGGCCAGTGACAAGGTCTAGGTTCAAGGCCATCGTCGACGCAGTGCAATCACTTGTCCTTCGCGTCATCGCTGGCCAAGGCAATCCGGAGACAGAGCCCAGACTCCAAGTCCTCACCACCATCGGCATCGCACAATCGAGCCCATCGCTGTCGACATCAGGTGCACCCACTGGCGAGCCAGTCAACTCATCGTCGCCGCCGCTTCCAGTGTCTGCGTCCATTGCCTCGCCGCCACCGGGCCGATCATTTAGAGGTTTATTTGCCATGTGTTTTGGCATTGTTTTGAGATATTACTATCTTTGTTATTTACTTGTTTTAGAAAGTTTCCTTTTATAGTAATTTCCATATTTAGGGTGTATGCCTATTGCATGTTGCATGGGCTAGCCCACTAGGCTCGACTCAGCACATCCGAGTTCTCGCCTCTAGTATTTAAGTTAAACTTTGTCTATGTTATTTATTACGTTCAATTTTAATCAAGGCTTAAGTCGAGTGTTTATTCTCCTTCCCTTGATCGGACGTTACCTATCTCTAGCTTCGCATCCCCATTCACCCCGCCGCCGATGCTACAGCACCGCTTGGATTCATTCAAGCAAAGTCTTCATTCGCATCTCCCTTCACTCCACTGCCGACGCTACGGCCAAAGACTTGATCTTCAAGTCATCTATCCCAAACCATCACACCATCGCTTCCATCACCATCCATTCAATCGCTTCATCCATCGCACCCACAATCGGACCCACTCCATCGTTGTCATCGTCGTTATCCCATCGCTTGTGACACTCATCCTCGCCATCGCTATCGCCATTGAGCCCAGACTCGAACCCAGTCTATCGCTCGCCAACACCATCGCAATCGCCATCGTCTTCACCATCGCCGCCGCCTTCGCTGTCTTGACATCCATCGTCGCCGCTGCCGATACCACCCAGACACTCTCCACCGGGTTTGCATCCAGTCACCACCGTGTCCGATAACCTCTAAAGTTACTGTTCAACTTCGCCCCTACTTGTCAACCTTTCGTGCAATACAACAAGGGTTTCACCCAAGGGTTCCACGACAGGCTTGACAAGGAAAGCTTGTGACTTCTCGCCCAAGACTAGATCCAAGGTGCCACCTTTGACAAGTGTGCTCGTCATCGGAGGCAAGAACACATCATTTTGGACCACTGCCAAGAACAATTTCCTTGTTTCTCATAATGTAAGATATGTTCTGTTTTTAGGTATTTTTCGGTTATAATTTTCACCCAAAAAAAGGCTGGTTCGGCCAAGATTTTCCACAACATTTAAATTATAGTGTTTTGTTCATATCCTTTGTTTTTCTCAATCCAAGTCCTCTTTGTTGAGTTGGTTTACAAATCTTTTCCCAACCAATAAGGGGTTTGTATGAGGGGTCCTTATTCCTGAAAAAGGTTTTGTTTAGTTTATCCAGTTCATTATGGGTATGTGTTGGTAACATGAAATCCCTAAAAACCTAACTAAGTACAACCTAACATGACCTAACATGAAATCCAAGTCCTCTTTAGCAAATTTGATATGGCTAAAGTCGTTATGCCTATCAAAGAATCCATAAAAACCTAACTAAGTATAGCAGACAAGTAAGGGTCGAACCCAAGACAATTAAATGATCTATTTCTATGTAAGAAAGCAAGTTACCAACTAGGAACTAGGGGGGAGATTGTTGTTTGATTTCTAATATTACTAATGAATTAAAGAAGAAAGTGGTTAATATTGTTGTAAATATGATTGTGATGGCGCTTCACCTAACAGATATCCACACTTCAGTATGATAGGTTGATCATTGATTATTTCAAGTTCATTCAATCATATGATTGTTCCTATTTCGATCTTATGTATATTAACAGGTCAACTAGCCCTGAAAATACTAACTGTTAAACAATCAAGAAACTATCAAGATTCAATTTAACAACAGCAGTAAGCATAGGAATTAAGCAGGATACAAGCAACACTTAACAACTAGTCAGTATTCAACATGCAATCAATTCTCTTCACAATAAACATTCACAACTAGTTCCTGTAAATCATGGTTGCTACTCTAGATAAGGAATTTCAACTAGAAATAACCAAATCCTAGCAATAGAAAATTACCAATATCAACTAGTTGCACATGCTAGCGAAATCAGCAAGATTCAATAAAGATAAGTTCAAAGAGAATTAATACAACCCAAAGGAAATAGAACAAGAGTTATAATCTTACAACTGAATCAATTGAAGACTTCAATTGTCAGGCGAAACAAAGGTGTTTAGTTCTTCATAGTCTTCTAAAACGTCGTTATGAAAAATATGCTAAAAAGAATGATAGATAAAACCTAAAGAGAACTTAACCTATTTAACCTAAAGAGAGTCTCCTAAAAATAACAATAACCGGAAATTATAAAAGGAAATAAAATAAATAAAATAAAATAAAAATAAAGATCTCGGTTGAAAAGCCCATCTGCTCCGCGCTTGGACCCGCGACCGCGGTTATGAAACCGCGACCACGGTTTTGTCTCGTGTGCTCCTGCGGCTTGCCTTCCATCTCGGCTCCTCCCGCGACTTCCTTCATGTGCCGCGATCGCGGCCAGAATCTCGCACCCGCGGTTTTGCTCTGCCGCGACTCCTTCTGCTTCTCGCTCGCGGCCTTGTCCTGTAGTGGCTTTTTGGCCTTCTGACAGGGCTAAAGTCGTATACCCAAATCAAAGAAATCCTAAGCAACCTACTATAGAGTATAGCAAGCAAGTCAGGGTCGAATCCACAGGGAATCAGGTTATCAATTCTTGCAATTCAAGGTTACCAACTTGGAACAAAAGGGGGGGGGGTTTGTATGTGTTTTCGAACCAAATTAATAAGAAGACAAGAGAGCAAAATCGCAGATTTATGGTTGTAAATATGATGAGGAAAAGCGCCACACTTAACAAGAGATCCACCGAACAAAAGATAAGTTGATCCTAGAATTCTATCAATCTTAAGTCCTTAACAATCCTATTGTTGTTCTTATCCCGATCTTAAGTAATTGTTAGTTCTACCAGCCCTAACAATACTTATTACTAAATCAATACCGAAAACCTTCAGGAATCAATAAAGCAATAGCATTCAACCAAGGATTAGCAAGATACATGCAATAGAAACAACCCGTTACTATAAGCATGCAATTAATTCTCCCTCACAATTGTGCGCTCGGATCCCCTATACGCACAACCGTGTTCGCTACTAGATATGCAACCTGAACACAGAATCACAAGTCCTAGCACTTAGGAAAATATCAATAAACCCAGGTGATCAATCTAGATAAACCAACATAAGCCAATATAAATTAAGCACAAGAGAATCAATCCAACCAATAGGAAACGAACAAGAGTAGAAAACTCACAACCAATCAATTGCTGGCTTCAAACTGTCAAGTGCAACAATGGAGGGTTTAGTTCTCCATAAAGTTTGTAAGCAAATACGTAATAACGGCAATTAGGGTTCAAGAGAGAGAAGAAGACCCCCTCCAAAATAGTCTTAACCCTACTTAAATACTAAGGAAATAATTCAGAAATAAAGGTAAGGAAATAACAAACTTGGAAACAAAGTTTTGGAATAAAACTAAAACGGAAATAAAAACTCGCAAATAACATTCAGCACACGCAACCGCGGGTTGCGGTCTCTCCACCGCAGGGTGCGGTGGACCTCCAGTACGTGTTCAGTCGAGCTCGCCGCAGGGGCGGTTCTGGAACCGCAGGGTGCGGCCTAATGGCAGTAGCTCCAGCTCTTCAACCGCAGGGGGCGATGGACTCCGGCGCAGGTGCGGCAAGGCTTCAGACCTCCTCTTCTCATCAGCTCTTTCTTGCTATCTCTCGCACCGTGCTCAGCTCTTCTCTTCACTCCTATGGCGTCTCTCCTTGGTGGTTTTCTTCCTCGGTGTCTCCTATGATCTCCAAAACCGCTCAAACACCTCCAAAAACTCTAAACTTCGCCTCCAAACGCCTTGCACATGAATGTGCCTAGAAATACCCGAATGACACCAATAAACCCTCTAATGACTCTTAGTTAAGCTCTACAAAGTAGTGCTTATCAAATTCCCCCATGCTTAGACCTTTGCTCGTCCTCGAGTAAACTAAAAGAAAGTTCACCCCTCCAAAATAGCACACAAGGTCTCAGGAAGCATCTCCTCCTACTACGAGTCACCTAACCCATGCCAAAGCTCCTGGCGTCAATCTCATCTACAACACATCATCATCAACAACAACAGAACTTGGGGGCAAGCAGAGTACTTCCCCCAAGCTTATCCCGGACATCCAATAGTGTAAAGTGACCTCTAATCCTATCCTCCATCTAAGACTTCTTATGCCTCCCGAAGTGGCCTACCCGACATTCCTTCTATGTCTCCCTTCTTATGACGCCTCGCCAATAAATAAAGAGAAATCCTAAGAATCACTCTTCTTCTTTTCACTCATTTTACCAAGGCGCCCTTTCGGGTTTTCACCAAGCCACTCTTATTTTTTTATTTTTTTTTCAAAGATGGACTCACATATGCTCACGTCACTCCGACACCATATTACCCCAGTCTAGCACTGGTCCGGGTCACCTGTTTGTTGCCTGAGTTGCCCTTTCGGGTTTTCAACTCATCCCAAGATTTTTTTTTTTTTTTTTTTTTTTTTTTTTTTTTTTTTTTTTAGAAAACTCAACTAATGCAATGCAACTCCGAAAAACAGAATGAAACACACAAAGAAAAATGCAGAAACTGTACATAAAGATAGAAAGTGAATCTACTCCCTCCCCCATGCTTGTAATACGCATTGTCCTCAATGTGGAAAAGAAGACAATCATAAAATAAGGGAAAAAAAAAAGAAGAAAGAAAGAAAGACTCACTGCTGTGATGGTCCCGGTGGTGTAGCCGCGGGGAGCGGTGGACTGACAGGGAGGAGCAATGTTCTGGGCTCTCGCCGCGGGGGCGGTGGGCTAACCGCAGGGGGCGGTCTGGGCACTGGGCGAGTTCTTCGCGTGGGGGCTTCTCCGAAAGCTACGAAATGAATTTCCTTCAACTCCTTAGGGCCGGGTTTGGGTCAAGGGTGGTAGATCTGGGTTGGGAAGGGTTGGATCCGACGCGGGTGCGGTGGATCTTGGGGGTGCGGTGGTTATGGGGGGGTGAGGATGTTGGGATGAAACTTTCGGGTTTGCTTGTGGGGGTTTCGGGTGAGGAAGGTCGGGTTGGGTGAGGGGAAAGGTGAAGGTTTGGACGAAAATGGTGGTTTTTGGTGGAGGTTTGAGGGTATGGGGTTATGGAAGCTTTGAAAGCTATGGAGGCAAAGGGATGGGGTGGGCTGGAAAGAGAAGGGAGGGAGTTCGTGGGAATGAGGGTGGAGAGGGAGAGGAGTTAGGGATGGGGTGGGCTGGAAAGAGAAGGGTATGGTGGGCCCATAAGGCCTCTTTTACTTAATCCAATTTTTACTCCCCATTTATGGCTTTTTCGGGGCCCAACTTTTTCAATTTTTACTCCCCCACTTGGTTTTTGTCAGGGGCCCTTTTATTGCCTTTTTTTTTTTTTTTTGATTTCGCCTTTTTCTCTTCGAACAGGGGCTTGCCGCGGGGGCGGTGCTTCCACCGCGGGGTGCGGTGGGTCTCCAGAACACCGGCGTGACTTTCCTTCGTACCTGCGAGGTTAGTCCGCAGGCGAAAACGAACGAAAAAGAAACACAAAAACCAACACAACTACCTAACTAAGCGATGAAAAAGAAAAGACAAAAGAAAAAGAAGAAAACAATACCTCGGGTTGCCTCCCGAGCAGCGCCTTGGTTCACGTCGTTGGCTCGACGTAGACTTTCGTCTATTCCTTTTCAGCACTCGGCTCCTCCAGAGCCATCTCATCAATCTCTGCAGTGGAGAAACCCTCATGGTAAGGTTTTAACCTTTGACCATTGACCTTGAATGTCTTCTGAGTTGTCGGCTCGATTAAGTCAACGGCGCCATGTGGGTAGACCTCAACAATAATGTACGGTCCTATCCACTTTGATCTCAGCTTCCCCGCGAAGAGTTTCAGGCGGGATTGGAACAAAAGGACTTTGTCACCGGGGTGGAAGTCCTTTCGCAAGATGTTCTTGTCATGCCACGCCTTGGTTTTTGCTTTGTAGATCACAGCATTGTCATATGCATCAAGGCGTAGCTCCTCTAACTCTTGCAGCTGAAGCTTGCGAAATTCTCCTACTTCATCAATCCTCATGTTGCACTGCTTCACTGCCCACCATGCTTTGTGTTCCAACTCCACAGGTAGATGGCAAGCTTTGCCAAATACGAGCCGGAAAGGAGACATCCCGATTGGAGTCTTGTAGGCAGTGCGGTAAGCCCACAGTGCATCATTCAATCTCAAACTCCAGTCCTTCCTGTTGGGTGCCACTGTCTTCTCAAGGATCGTCTTGATCTCTCTGTTTGACACCTCAGCCTGCCCATTAGTCTGTGGATGGTAGGCAGTGGAAACCCTCTGTGTGACATGATACTTCTTCAGTAGGGCGGTCACAGTCTTGTTGCAGAAGTGGGTTCCCCGATCACTAATCAAAGCTTTAGGGATCCCAAACCTGGAAAATATGTTCTCTTTCAAGAAACCTGCCACAACTTTAGAATCATCAGTCCTGGTGGCCTTCGCTTCCACCCACTTGGAGACGTAGTCCACCGCAAGCAAAATATATAGGTTCCCGTGAGAATTGGGGAAGGGTCCCATAAAGTCAATACCCCACACATCAAAAACCTCACAAAAAATCAAAGAGGACTGAGGCATCTCATTCCTCCTAGAGATATTTCCCATCCTCTGACATCTATCACATACCTTGCAAAAAGCAAATGCATCCCGAAAAAGATTGGGCCAATAGAAACCTGCATCTAGCACTTTCCTAGCAGTTTTATTTGCACCAAAATGGCCCCCACATGCCTCAGAATGACAAAAGCTAAGGACAGATTGTACCTCGTTATCCGGAAGGCATCGACGGATTACCTGATCGACACAGTGTCTCCAGAGATAAGGATCATCCCAAATATAGTACCGCGCTTCTCTCCGCACCTTCTCCTGTTGCGCCTTGGTATGATCCGGAGGGAATTCCCCACAAACCAAGTAGTTCACGATGTCGGTGTACCATGGTCGGAGGGATCGGATCCCGAGGACGGACCTGTGGAAGTACGCCTCGAGTGAGGAAGCGCTCTCAGCAGAAAAATCACGAACAGCTTCGCTCACTGCAGGTTGCGGTTTATCCACCGCTGGGTGCGGCCAAATAGCAGAAACCTCTCGATAAAAGTCGCCTCTCGCCGCGGGTGCGGTTGGGTCCACCGCTGGGTGCGGTACATCTGGGCAATTTTCTCGAGAAAAATCACCGCCTTCGCGGGTGCGGTCATCCACCGCAGGGTGCGGCCATTCTCCAGAACCTTGGCCTTGTAAATCCTTCTCTTTACCGCATGTGCGGTGGGGGTGGCGCCCGGTGCGGTGTGGCTCCAGTACATCCACTGAAAAGAGGGTGTCATCCGGGAAGTTTCCGTGGATTGGGGTCTGCTTCCCGGGCTTGTCCTCTTCGTTCACCAATCTACTCAGATGATCCGCTACCAAGTTCTCTGCTCCTTTCTTGTCCCGTATCTCCACATCGAACTCACTCAGCAGGAGAACCCATCGAATCAATCTCGGCTTCGCCTCTTTCTTCGTCATTAGATAACGAAGGGCGGCGTGATCCGTGTAAATAATCACCTTCACTCCTAACAAATACTGCCTGAACTTCTCCAAGGCAAATACCACAGCTGGCATCTCTTTTTCAGTAGTGGAGTAGTTCCGTTGCGCGCCATTCAGAGTCATGGACGCGTAGTGAATCACATGAGAGGCCCTTCCCTCTTTTTGTCCCAGAACTGCTCCAACTGCATAATCGCTGGCATCACACATGATCTCGAACGGTTTTGACCAGTCCGGTGCTTGAATAATCGGTGCACTAGTCAGGCGTTCTTTCAAGCAGTCGAACGCCTTCTTACACTCCTCGTTCAGATCAAAGGTCACCTCTTTCTTCAGCAGCTCGCATAAGGGTGATGAGATCTTCGAAAAATCCTTGATAAACCTGCGATAGAAACCTGCATGGCCTAGGAAGGAACGAACTTCACGCACATTAGTAGGATAAGGTAAAGACTGAATTACATCAATCTTCGCCTTATCGACCTCAATACCCCTAGCAGAGACAATATGACCTAACACAATCCCTTGTTCAACCATGAAATGACACTTTTCAGAATTTAAAACCAAGTCAGTTTCAACACATCTTTTCAGCACAAGTGTCAAGTGGGCCAAACATTTATCAAAGCTATCCCCATGTACTGTAAAATCATCCATGAATACTTCAATAAAATTTTCAATGTACTCAGAGAAGATACTAACCATACATCGTTGAAAAGTACCGGGTGCGTTACATAGTCCAAAGGGCATTCTGCGGTATGCAAATGTGCCAAAAGGACATGTAAAGGTAGTCTTCTCTTGGTCCTCTGGCGCTATGGCCACCTGGAAGTATCCTGAATATCCATCAAGGAAGCAGTAGTAGGGGCGCCCAGCAAGGCGTTCTAGCATTTGATCGATGAATGGCAAGGGAAAGTGATCCTTTCTGGTTACCGCGTTCAGCTTGCGGTAATCTATGCAAACTCTCCAGCCCGTTTGTGTCCTTGTAGGGACCAACTCTCCTTGTTGGTTCTCAACCACTGTGATTCCTCCCTTCTTGGGAACAACCTGAGTGGGGCTGACCCAACGACTATCGGAAATCGGGAAGATCATGTCAGCTTGAAGGAGCTTCAGCACCTCCTTCTTCACCACCTCCATCATAGGTGGATTTAATCTCCTCTGTGGTTGCCTGGACGGCATGGCGTCATCTTCTAGGAGGATCCGATGCATACATGTTGAGGGACTAATCCCTTTGATATCGGCAATGGTCCAACCTAATGCAGTCTTGTGCTCCTTTAAAATCTCCACTAGCTTCTCCTCTTGCTCCTTCGAAAGCTTACTAGACACAATGACTGGCAAGGTGTCGTTGACTCCAAGGAAAGCGTACTTGAGGTGATCCGGGAGTTGTTTGAGTTCACTCTCGGGAGCCTGTATAACAGAGGGAATGAGCTTCTCGCCCGGGGTTAATAGAATGGGGCCAACGCCCAAAGGGTCTATAGGAAGCTTCTCCATTTGAGACACCATCGCCTGCATGTTAGTTGACAGAGCATATTCTGTGTGGAACTCATCTATGTCATTCTCAATAATAGACTGCAGCTCATCAATACCAGAAATATCAAATACATCTTGCACAATGGGTTCAATCACATCAATAGAGCATAGAGAATGGTCATCAATAGGGTGTTTCATAGCGTCATAGATGTTGAATTGTACCACCTCCCCATCGAATTCCATAGTAAGTGTCCCACTTACATAATCTATCTTGGTCCTAGCAGTTTTTAAGAAAGGCCTTCCTAACAGAATAGGGGCCGCATGGTCATCATGTTCCATATCTAGGACAAAGAAATCAGCGGGGAATATCAAGTTGTCAACCATAACAAGCACATCCTCAACTACCCCCTTAGGGTAAACACTAGACCTATCAGCAAGTTGCACAACAATTCCTGTTTCATGCAAAGGTCCCAATCTAAGAGATTTATAAAGAGAGTAAGGCAACACATTAATAGAAGCACCTAGATCAAGCATGGCTCTATCAAACTTAGTATCACCAATAACACAGGGGATGCTAACCATACCTGGGTCGGAGCATTTCTTGGGCATACGCCTTTGAAATACCGCAGACACACGTTCGCTGACCTTCACCTTTTGTTTCCCCTTCAGCTTCTGGTTTCTCTTGATCGTGCAGAGCTCCTTCAAGAACTTAGCATACTTAGGAATGCTCTTCACTAGCTTGAGCAATGGGATGTTGACCTCGCATTTGCTGAAGGTCTCAAAAAGATCTTTGTCATCAACGACCCTTCTCTCCCTGAGTGCTTCTGGAAAGGGGGCGGGTGGCTTCTCGGAACCGAGAGGAGGGAAGTAGGGACGAACGTAATCGTCGACGTAAGGCTCTTTGACAATCCCGGAAGACTCGCCGCAGGTGCGGTTCTCAACCGCGGGGTGCGGTGGAGCTACAAGAATTTCCCGAGAAAAATCACCGTTCACCACAGGGTGCGGTACTCCCACCGCAGGGTGCGGCCTATCGACAGTAGCCTTCTGCTTCTCCAGGTCTTGCTCGCCGCAGGTGCGGCCACCGTGCCGCTGGATGCGGTCGTTCAGCAGAGCATCCTCATTCTCCGAGTCGTCCTCTTCAGCACTAGGATCGACATGTAATTGCTTCCCACTTCTTAAAGTCACAGCACTGACGTTTTCCCTCGGGTTCACTACCGTTTGTGACGGTAGTTTTCACGAATCACGAGCTTCTAGATTACTCACAGCTTGAGCAATTTGTGCCACATGCTTCTCAAGATTCTGAATGGAAGACTTCGTTTCAGCATCATTTTGCATGACCGACTGAGCCAATGACTTGATCATGTCCTCAGCTGACATGGTTTGTCTAGGGTTGTACTGTGGCCTCGGTTGTTATGGTTGCAAAAGGTGAGGGTTCTGGACATTCTGCTGGTTACTCCACCTGAAATTCGGATGATCTCTAGTTCCGGGGTTGTAAGTGTTAGAGAATGGATCATATTTTGGCCTTGGTTGCCATCCTCCTGCAGCGTTTACTTCCTCGGTCCCATCATCCTGAACTTGAGGGCAAGCCTCGGTGGGGTGGAATTGATCGGCACATACCCCACATGCTTTGAGTTGTTGAGGGGCTCCGTGCAGCGTAAGTCGCTTCACCATGTCCTTCAACTCAGCCATATCATTAGCATACGAAGAGCGACTAGACTCAGCAGCATGGACTCCTCTCTTGGTAGCAGATCTACCAAAGTTTATCGTGCCCTCAGCCATCTCCTGAATCTTTACCATAGCGAGTGCTGGAGTTATGTTAAGAATGTTTCCGCCACAAGCAGTGTCAACCATCCTCCTCTCATTATCCAGCAGCCCGTTATAGAGATGAAGTACCAGGTCCTGGTTGGAATACCCATGGAATGGGCAGCTTGAGCAAAGTCTCTTGAACCTCTCATAGTAATCATATAGGGTCTCGTCACCCTCCTGCTCGATGTTGCTAATGGCTTTCTTCAAACTGTTGGCCTTCTTAGCAGGGAAATACTTCTCCAGAAAAGCCTCGTGAAGCTTGGTCCACGTGTCAATACTTCCAGTAGGAAGATGGTAATACCAGTCATCAGCGGTATTTTTCAAGGTGAACCCAAAAGCTCTCATCTTTATTTGCTCCTCAGTAACATTCGCCGGTTTCATACTCATGATGACTGTGTGGAATTTACCCAGATGCTTGATTGGGTCCTCTCCAGCCAGTCCATGGAACTCTGGAAGCAAATGAATCAGCCCCGGCTTCAACTCAAAGTTCACGCCTGCAGCCAGCCCAGGGATTACTACAGCCAAAGGTTGCTGCTGCAGGTCTGGTGCAGTCAACTGTCTCAACGTCCGATCCGCGCCATCGTTAGCCATCTCGAATGTAGGGTTGTCAAACACTAAAGAACGATTCACTCTGCGAGCCTGTGAAAGAGTTCGTGTAATTTCTGGATCAAAATCAAGAAGCGGTGAATTAGTAGCACGAGTGTGGACCATAAGATAGATCCACACCAAGGGTTAGTAACAACAAATCACAAAAACAGAAAATTTGACTCCCCGGCAACGGCGCCAAATTTGACAGGGCTAAATTCGTATACCCAAATCAAAGAAATCCTAAGCAACCTACTATAGAGTATAGCAAGCAAGTCAGGGTCGAATCCACAGGGAATCAGGTTATCAATTCTTGCAATTCAAGGTTACCAACTTGGAACAAAAGGGGGGGGGTTTGTATGTGTTTTCGAACCAAATTAATAAGAAGACAAGAGAGCAAAATCGCAGATTTATGGTTGTAAATATGATGAGGAAAAGCGCCACACTTAACAAGAGATCCACCGAACAAAAGATAAGTTGATCCTAGAATTCTATCAATCTTAAGTCCTTAACAATCCTATTGTTGTTCTTATCCCGATCTTAAGTAATTGTTAGTTCTACCAGCCCTAACAATACTTATTACTAAATCAATACCGAAAACCTTCAGGAATCAATAAAGCAATAGCATTCAACCAAGGATTAGCAAGATACATGCAATAGAAACAACCCGTTACTATAAGCATGCAATTAATTCTCCCTCACAATTGTGCGCTCGGATCCCCTATACGCACAACCGTGTTCGCTACTAGATATGCAACCTGAACACAGAATCACAAGTCCTAGCACTTAGGAAAATATCAATAAACCCAGGTGATCAATCTAGATAAACCAACATAAGCCAATATAAATTAAGCACAAGAGAATCAATCCAACCAATAGGAAACGAACAAGAGTAGAAAACTCACAACCAATCAATTGCTGGCTTCAAACTGTCAAGTGCAACAATGGAGGGTTTAGTTCTCCATAAAGTTTGTAAGCAAATACGTAATAACGGCAATTAGGGTTCAAGAGAGAGAAGAAGACCCCCTCCAAAATAGTCTTAACCCTACTTAAATACTAAGGAAATAATTCAGAAATAAAGGTAAGGAAATAACAAACTTGGAAACAAAGTTTCGGAATAAAACTAAAACGGAAATAAAAACTCGCAAATAACATTCAGCACACGCAACCGCGGGTTGCGGTCTCTCCACCGCAGGGTGCGGTGGACCTCCAGTACGTGTTCAGTCGAGCTCGCCGCAGGGGCGGTTCTGGAACCGCAGGGTGCGGCCTAATGGCAGCAGCTCCAGCTCTTCAACCGCAGGGGGCGGTGGACTCCGGCGCAGGTGCGGCAAGGCTTCAGACCTCCTCTTCTCATCAGCTCTTTCTTGCTATCTCTCGCACCGTGCTCAGCTCTTCTCTTCACTCCTATGGCGTCTCTCCTTGGTGGTTTTCTTCCTCGGTGTCTCCTATGATCTCCAAAACCGCTCAAACACCTCCAAAAACTCTAAACTTCGCCTCCAAACGCCTTGCACATGAATGTGCCTAGAAATACCCGAATGACACCAATAAACCCTCTAATGACTCTTAGTTAAGCTCTACAAAGTAGTGCTTATCACCTTCATCTCTTCAATGCTTCAATACTCCACTAAAATCTTCCTTTCCACCACTTCTTATCTACAACTCTATTCTCCTAAAATGTCTTCTAAACCTACACAAATGATACCTAATATCCTAGTAATAGCTCCTAGTTATGCACTACAAAGTAGAGCGTATCAAATTCCCCCATGCTTAGACCTTGCTCGTCCTCGAGTAAGCTAATAGAAACCTACTCCTCCAATTAAATACCCAAGGTCTTAGGAAGCACAACAAAACTCTCCACTAAGAATTGTACCTACTCATGAATCTCCAGGGCACCAACACAACAACACAACACACCAGCTTTAAGGAAAGTAGAGTACTTCCACCAAGCTTAACCCGAACACCATAGAGTGAAAGTGACCATCTAATCCTAGATCCAGTCTATCTTCTTATAACTCCCAAAATGACCTACCCAAATCCTCCTTATGATTCCACCACTTATGTCGCCACGCCAGAATGAATGAATCCTAATAATCACTCCTCTTCTTTTCACTCATTTTGCCTAGGCGTCCTTTCGGGTTTTCACCTAGCCACTCATTTCATTTTTCAAAGATGAGCTCACCAGTCCTTACATCGCTTTTCAGCCTCTTTTTACCCCAACCTAATGCTGGTCCGGGCCACCTGCTTATTGTATAAGTCGCCTTTTCAGGTTTTCGACTTAGCCTAGGATTTTTTTTTTTATTATTATTTATTTACAACCAATAGCAAGTATAAATCTCTTCCCCATGCTTAAATATTGCATTGTCTTCAATGTAATGAAAGACAAAAAATGAAACTCTAGGGGGAAAGAAAGATACCCACTAGCGATGCCGAGGTGGTATGTGTCTCGGATGTCGTGGCAGGTGTGGCGGTGGAAAATCATGGAAACAAGAGTCGCTGGTGCCATGGCGGGAGGCAAAGAAATTAAGCCCATTGGTTGTCGGTCCCCTATATGCCTCCCACATGTGTGAAGCAGAGGCGTCCCACTGCTTGATGTGAAAGCACTGCACCAACGACTGATCTCGGAGCATCCGCATGTCCTCATCAAGCTCAGCTATCAACTCCCTAAATTGTGTTGTCTATCAGCAGCATATGCATAATCAGTGAAAGCATTATCAACCGGCATATCTGCAAAGTCCTCTTGCTGCTCCTCCTCGTCATCATCAGTTGCATCATGTCGTTCCATCATGAGGTACCAAATATAAATCTCAAGCTAATCTTCTCCTCCTTAGTAGCGAAAGCATGTCGTCCCATCATCTCAGCAGCGAAATAAAGTTGGGTAGCGGGGCCGCGATCGTGGTTGGCAGACCGCGGTCGCGGCGTCTTCAGATTTATTTATTTTTTATTTATTTTTTTTTGATTTTTTTTAGGAGACTCTCTTTAGGTTAAATAGGTGAAGTTCTCTTTAGGTTTTATCTATCATTCTTTCTAGCATATTTTTCATCTGCAGACTCCGACTTTAGCCATCTCGAGTTTCTTACGAAATTTGACGTCGTTGCCGGGGAATTCAATTTTCTGTTTGTTTGTTTGTTTGTTTGTTTACCAACTGTTATGTGGACCTATCTTATGGTCCACACCCGTGCTACTAATTCTCCAATTTTAGATCTTGATCCATAAATTGAGCGAACACTTTCCAGGAACCGTAGAGAAGTTCGTAAGAAACTCGAGATGGCTGAACAACAGCAGACTTTGAGGTAGTTAACTGCACCGAATTTAGCACAACAATCGCTTGTTGTGCAGTTTCCTGCTTTGGCTGAAGGAGTGAACTTTGAATTGAAATCTGCTTTGATTCACTTGCTCCCATCGTTCCATGGTCTGAATGGAGATGATCCCAACAAGCATCTCACTGAATTTCATGCCGTATGCACGAGTATGAAACCTACTGGAGTTACTGAGGACTAGATTAAGCTGAGGGCCTTTCCTTTCTCTTTGAAGGTTACGACTAAGGATTGGTTCTACTATTTGGCCTCTGGCAGTATTAACACTTGGGCAAAGATGAAGCAAGCCTTCTTAGAAAAGTACTTTCCTGCTACGAAGCTGAATAACCTGAAGAAGAGCATAAGCAATATTGAGCAACAGGCTGGTGAAACTTTGTATGAGTACTATGAGCGCTTCAAGAGGCTATGCTCAAGTTGCCCCTATCATGGTTATTCTGACCAGGACTTGATTCTCTACTTATATGGTGGTCTGATGGATGATGAGCGTCGAATTGTGGATGCTGCTTGTGGCGGTAACATTCTCAATAAGACGACAGCTACAACCTTTGAGTTGTTTTCTGAGCTCTCAGAAGGGTCAAGACAATTCAACAAGAAGACAAATGCTCGTGGAGTGAGTGATGTTGATTCCTCACCATCCGCTCTACTTTCTTAGATGGCTGAGATGAAGGACATGATGAAGAGGTTCATGCTGAAAGGAACCCCTCAACAAGTCAATGCTTGTAGAATTTGTGCTGATGCATACCATGCTACGGATGCTTGTCCACAACTTCAAGAGCCTGAAGCTGAGGTTAATGTTGTAGGAGGTTTCGGTCCTCCAAGACCTCGCTATGACCCATACTCCAACACATACAATCCAGGGAGGAGAGATCACCCAAACTTGAGATATGGGAATCCACAAAACGCTCAACAATTTCCACAGCGACAACAATTTCAACCACAAGGAGCTCAGCCTGGACCTCCATTCAACCCAAGATAACAAGGACAAAATCCAGGTCCCCCTATGTCCGTTGAAGACATGATCAAGTCTCTTGCCCAGTGCGTTTCATCGATACGAAATACTATGGTTCAACAAAATCATGAGACTAGATCAAGCATTCAAAATCTTGAGAATTAGGTCGGACAAATCGCTCAAGCTTTGAGCAAGTTGGAGGCAAAAGATTCGGGGAAACTACCATCTCAAACGGTAGTGAACCCGAGAGAGAATGTATGTGCGGTGACAATGAGAAGTGGTAAGCAACTGAATGTCGCTCCCTTAGCTGAAAGGGGCGAACTACTGGAAGAGACAAATGCTGAACACGAAGCTGAAACTGCAGAAGATGAACACAGCGCAAAACCGCGACCACGGGCGGAAAACTGCGACCGCGGTTTGATGTCAGAAAACTTGCTGCAGGAAGACGAAAATCCAAAACAGGAGCAGCGTAAAAATCCGCCACCGTGGATGGAAAACCGTGGCCGTGGATTTTCCACTGAAACGCCAGAAATTACAGAAGCCGAACCGCGACTGTGGTTTTCCTACTGACGTCCAGGACGACTATGTGCGTCCGAATTTTCCTCCCCTCGGCTCCCAGAAGCCAGTTGCGCCATTCCCTGAGGCGCTGAAAGACACTAGAAGGTCGAAGAACGACAAGGAGATCTTCGAAACCTTCAGCAACTGTGAGGTAAACATCCCTTTGATAAAATTGATTAAAAGTGTTCCTCATTATGCTAAATTTCTTAAGGCATTATGTACGATCAAGAGGAACCAGAAGTTGAAGGTAAAGAAAAAGGTTCAGGTAAGTGAAAATGTGTCTGTTATGCTTAAAAAACGAATGCCTAAGAAGTGTAGCGACCTTGGCATGTTTAGCATTCCTTGTACGATAGGTGACACCACGTTTGATAAAGCCATGTTAGATTTAGGTGCATCTATTAATGTTTTGCCTTACTCGCTATATGAATCTTTGGGGCTTGGACCATTGCATGAAACTGGGATAGTGATTCAATTGGCGGATTTGTCTAATGTTTATCCAAAAGGAGTAGTAAAGGATGTAGTAAAGGATGAAACTGGGATAGTGATTCAATTGGCGGATTTGTCACACATTACTCTTGTGCCCGTAGGTGCCACAGTTGTAGCACTGGATCAAGCTATTGCCCTGACCCGAACGTTGCGTAGACCCATCCTGAGTCATATTCATTTTTGCTCGGCCAGATTTGGCAAAATTAGATGGTGGAGCGGGACGTTTAAACCCACTTGCCTTAGGCTGGTTCTCCCCTTGCGTCTGGCTATCACGTTTCTTGGTCGACTCTTCCAGAGTCACCTCTAACTTGTAGGCTGCATCCACATACTGCTCCAAAGTCGAGCATCCGTGATGCACCATCAGTGGCTTAATATCTGGGCCCATCCACTCATGGAAATACCAGATTTTCTGTACCTCACTGGATATCTCAGGTCCAGCATACTGTAGCAAATGATTGAACTTGGTGGCGAGCTCTGTCACCTTCAATCCATCAGTCTTAGGGTATAGTAACTCCTTGTGTTTCTCCTCCCTCATAGCACGAGAGAAGAAACGATCCGTCATCTTGGTCTTAAACATTGATCAGGTCAACACCGGGCTATCAGCTAAGCCGGTACTCTCCCACCATTCACTGGCTTCTTCTTTCAACTGTAGAGAAGCTATGTGCACTTTCTCTGCTTCAGTGCACTCAACATTATGAAACAACCGTTCCATATGTGAGAACCAATGAGCCACCCTGACTGACTGTCAGGTCTCATAGAGTTAATGGCCTTCAGCGCTCGGCCATACTCTCCTCTATCCCTGATCACGCCTCCCTGTAGTACCTGGTTCTCTTGTTCCTCAAACCTCGGAACTTCTGGAGGTACTGGCACTCCTTGTGCCTGAGGTGCGATTGGCCTCATTATCTCGGTGATTGCTTGCAGAACAATCCCCCGAATTGCTGCGACTGTCGCTGCATCGAGCACTACTAGAGCGTCGGCCTGAGCTTGACCATTGCCTCCTGGATTATTATTGAAGACAGACTCACGCTCTCCTGATGGGTCTGTAACATTCCTCGGGTTTAGTCTGGGGTCATTACTCGGCCCAGCACCAGCACGGATAACGTTCCTCGTGTTCACCATCTGTTTACCGATCAAATTCCAAGGATTTTATCACATTAATATCATTCTGATATATTTATCGTAATAAAATCAACTTAGAATAGATCAACTTGGTAATTTCTATTGATGAACTCAAACCGAGTTACTAGGTTCTACAACCTCAACTCACAACGAGCAAACTGGGAATCAAGCCTAACTGGAGATGGCGAAACCACCTCGGCTTCTCCCGGGTTCCTCTGAAGAGAACAGAATGCACCCATATCTAACGGGGCAACGGGAAATGAATTAGTCTTTCTAGACATAGAAGCAAGCTTACTATATCAGACTGTACAGAAGACATGACTATGAACGGTGTTTTGAAAATTCTTTTCACTTTGAAAATTCAGAGCCCTTTTTAAAGCATTTTCAAAAACGGATAAATGATTTATAAAATCCCAAACCCGTTTTAAAACCTTTGGCTCTGATACCACAACTGTAACACCTCCAAATCTTAACCCATTTGGAAAGGTATTACCGCCAGTGACCCCAGTGTTCCTTACCGAGATCACCCAAAACTTTACCGGTTTAAATACAATTTAAGGCATACAATGATACATAATGATCAAAGTATCCAAAACAAAACATCAATCAAATGAAACATGAGTTACGGGATTACAACTCAATCCCGAATAGGCCAAACACAGAGTTTAAACAAAGTACAGCGGAAGACTTATAAAAGATATTACAAAAAGGGTTGTGATCGTAATGATCACTTGCCCAAGGATCTCAACCTGATTAAAAGATAATTATTAAAACATCCAAAAACAACCGTCGTCTTCATAGTCAATCTAGTATCCTCATCTTCGCTCTATCTGATGTGCTGAATCGAACGGATGACACCAGCCCACATGCGGAGAACAATGTTCGTGGGTTAGTCTACTTGAATAGACTAGCAAGGGTAAAAAGCAGAGTGGTTCGAGTGATCGTAACCGTTTACTATCATTGTCCCTCGAATAATAACCGAAGGGACGATACATAACCCGACACTTTCACGGAATAACAACAAGAGGTATGCACAAGAGAAGATTCTGGAAGACTGAATCTTCACAGAAATCGACTCGAAAGAAGATTCCAACGGAAATGAGTCTTTAAGGAAATATGACAAATCTGGAACGTTTACAACATCATACAACAATGATTTAAAAGTTGACTGAGATGCTTCGGTTCACGACCAACCTCATCGCATACAACGAATCCAGATTGGAAAGAGAACGTACTATGATCAAAGTCGAGACGAGTTTTCCTAGCTGCACTATAACTTAGCTACACTACTGGCAAAAGGTATATTAATTATGTGCACTCGGGCACTTTATCTCATTTAATTCCAAAACGCACATCACGTTATAGGCTTTTAAATCATCTCATCCATCGGGATAAAGAGATACCGTCGGGAACTAAATCCATGGACGGAGTTGACTCGGGAACTAAATCCCAAGAGTCGAATCGAGAACTAAGTCTCGCGGGAACTAAATCCCTAGGAGCGGAGTTGACTCGGGAACTAAATCCCAAGAGTCGAATCGGGAACTAAATCCCGCGGGAACTAAATCCCTCAAGGCGGAGTCGGGAACTAAAACCCTACAAACGGCATTAGAGAAGGATGGTAGGAACTAAATCCTAACCACCAGGTTATCAAGAAACGACTAGCACTCGCAATGAGATACACAGTAGCGTTCCTACGAATACTCGTGCTAACTAAACAGTTCAACACAGCAATAACTCATAACAATGCCCTCAAGGCCCGTTACAGATAAAATAGCGTTGTTCTAACAATATACAACCTATTATAATATCTGTATTAATTCACATATATATATATATATAATAGCGTTGTTCTAACAAATATACAACCTATTATAATATCATATTTTAGTTTTCCAAAACAGTTAACAAAACCGTTTTCAGATGAACACAATAATCATTCCAAATTAATTACTCACATAAACAACTGATAATTAATGTAAATATGGAACGATGAGCAAGAGCGAACCGCCACTTGCCTGGAATAGATTCGGTGATGAATCTGGACGAGACGACTACCGAAAATATCCTTTCCGAGGATATGGCTTAAGCTTCAGAATATCTACCAGAGTACGAGTCCACACGCAATCCAGCTGATCACGTTCTAACTGACAAATTAATTATCTATCAATTAACTTTACTGGACGAATTAAGGAATTATATTTAATAAATTTCTATGATATTAAATCATAAAATATTTATTAAATTTTCCTAAGAAAAAATACGGACGAAAGGGGATCGAAATTATACCGCTCGAATAATTTCGGGTTGAATTTGGACTGGAAACGAATTATGGGCCTCTCGGCCCAACAACAACAAGATAGAGGAGGGGGCCCCACCAGCACTGTTCCTCCTTCTTCCCTGTTCGAACAACAACAGCACAGCAACAGGGCACAACCACAACGACGACCATGCGGGGGCTTCGCCGGGGCTTCTCGACGCCAGGGAGGCAGCAACCAGCGGCGGCAGGGAGGAGCAGCAACACGGTGCTACGACAGCGGCAACATCTTCGCCCCTTCGTCGTCGGAGCAGCGGCTCTGTTTTCTCCGGGGAGGAGCTCATCGACTTCGGCTTTCGATCGGTCTCGCCGGCGGGAAGGAAGTGGCTCTCCTTCTCGTCGGGGAGGATGAGCAGCCAGCAGTGGCGACGCACAGCACCACGCAGCTCACGACAGCGGCAGCAGCAACGTCGACTTGGTCGCGGCTCGCCGGAGGAGAAGGCAACCGAGAGGGGAGCTGGGGAGTGAGAGGAAGGAGGGAGATCGGGGCGAGACGGGATCGGCCTTAAATAGCCTCATGGACTCCGACAGCTTCCAAGCTTAGCACGCGGGCAAGCATGGCCGGGAGGGGCTCGAGGTGAGCATGCAGGAAGGAGCTCGAGGAAGGCTATGCCGGGGAAAGGCTCGAGAAAAGCGTAGGGGAGACAAGGTTTAGAATATAAAAATGGGGATGGGTATTTAACCCCGGAAATTATCTGTTTGTCTCCAAACAAATATTCTAAATTCCGAAAATAAATTGAATGTATATTATACCACTCAGGGAATTATTTCGGATATCATAGATATTTCAGAAAATCCAAACTCCACTGAAAGCGAAATAATTAATTAGTGAAGGTTGGGAAAAATTACCCGAATATCCTTACTAAAAATTGAGGGATATTACAGAAGCTGAGGTTAATGTTGTAGGAGGTTTCGGTCCTCCAAGACCTCGCTATGACCCATACTCCAACACATACAATCCAGGGAGGAGAGATCACCCAAACTTGAGATATGGGAATCCACAAAACGCTCAACAATTTCCACAGCGACAACAATTTCAACCACAAGGAGCTCAGCCTAGACCTCCATTCAACCCAAGACAACAAGGACAAAATCCAGGTCCCCCTATGTCCGTTGAAGACATGATCAAGTCTCTTGCCCAGTGCGTTTCATCGATACGAAATACTATGGTTCAACAAAATCATGAGACTAGATCAAGCATTCAAAATCTTGAGAATTAGGTCGGACAAATCGCTCAAGCTTTGAGCAAGTTGGAGGCAAAAGATTCGGGGAAACTACCATCTCAAACGGTAGTGAACCCGAGAGAGAATGTATGTGCGGTGACAATGAGAAGTGGTAAGCAGCTGAATGTCGCTCCCTTAGCTGAAAGGGGCGAACTACTGGAAGAGACAAATGCTGAACACGAAGCTGAAACTGCAGAAGATGAACACAGCGCAAAACCGCGACCACGGGCGGAAAACTGCGACCGCGGTTTGATGTCAGAAAACTTGCTGTAGGAAGACGAAAATCCAAAACAGGAGCAGCGTAAAAATCCGCCACCGTGGATGGAAAACCGTGGCCGCGGATTTTCCACTGAAACGCCAGAAATTATAGAAGCTGAACTGCGACTGTGGTTTTCCTACTGACGTCCAGGACGACTATGTGCGTCCGAATTTTCCTCCCCTCGGCTCCCAGAAGCCACTTGCGCCATTCCCTGAGGCGCTGAAGGACACTAGAAGGTCGAAGAACGACAAGGAGATCTTCGAAACCTTCAGCAACTGTGAGGTAAACATCCCTTTGATAAAATTGATTAAAAGTGTTCCTCATTATGCTAAATTTCTTAAGACATTATGTACGATCAAGAGGAACCAGAAGTTGAAGGTAAAGAAAAAGGTTCAGGTAAGTGAAAATGTGTCTGTTATGCTTAAAAAACGAATGCCTAAGAAGTGTAGCGACCTTGGCATGTTTAGCATTCCTTGTACGATAGGTGACACCACGTTTGATAAAGCCATGTTAGATTTAGGTGCATCTATTAATGTTTTGCCTTACTCGCTATATGAATCTTTGGGGCTTGGACCATTGCATGAAACTGGGATAGTGATTCAATTGGCGGATTTGTCTAATGTTTATCCAAAAGGAGTAGTAAAGGATGTTCTGGTAAAGGTTGATAATCTGATTTTTCCTGCTGACTTCTTTGTGATGGATATGGGACATGACAAGCATGCAACCCCTGTGATGTTAGGTAGAACGTTTCTGAAAATGGCTAACACAAGAATTGATGTGAGTAATGGTTCACTCACTATGGAATTTGATGGGGTAAGGGTAGAGTATAACATTGATGATGCTAAGAAACACCCTCCTGATAATGATTCTTTGTGTTCTGTTGATGTGTTAACTTAATTTATCTGAAAAGCACTGAGTCGAGCCATGACGTTAACCAAGGCGCTGCTCGTGAGGCAACCCGAGGTATGTACTTCTTTTCATGTCTTTTCTTTTCAAGTTTTTATTATTGTGTTCGTTTTTAGACTAAAATGCAGGTAGGAGAATCGAAGACAGATTTAGAAGCAAACCAGAGGGAAAACCGCGATCGCGGCCCAAAAACCGCGACTGCGTTTTATCACTGTAAGTCTCCTCATCTGGAAAAAAAACAAGAAAAAAAATTGAAGACGCCGCGACTGCGGCCTGCCAACCGCTATCGCAGCCCCGCTACCCAACTTTATTCCGCTGCTGAGGCGGAAGGAACGAGATTATGATGAGGAGGAGCAGCCAGAGGACTTTGCAGATATGCCGGTTGATACTGCTTTTACTGATTATGCATATGCTGCTGAGAGACAGCACAATGCAGCAAGCACTTCGAGTGATCCTACAGACCCGGTAGACAGTATGGGGAGTGGATAGCTGAGCTTGATGAGGACATGCGGATGCTCCGAGATCAGTCGCTGGTGCAGTGCTTTCACATCTAGCAGTGGGACGCCTCTGCTTCACACAGGTGAGAAGCATATATGGGACCGACAACCAATGGGTTTCATTTCAATGCCTCATGCCATGGAACCAGAGACTCTTGTTTCCATGATTGTCCACCGCCAAGCCTACCACGACATCCGAGACGCAGACCACCTCGACATTGCTAGTGGGTATCTTTCTTTTCCCCCCCAAGTTTCATCCGAGTCTTTCATTACATTGAGGATAATGCAATATTTAAGCATGGGGGAGAGATTTATACTTGTTGTCTATTAAATAATAATAATAATAAAAGAAAATCCTGGACTAAGTCGAAAACCTGAAAAGGCGGCTTAGGCAATAAGTAGGTGGCCCGGACCAACTATAGGCTGGGGTAAAAAGAGGATGAAGAGCGATGTGAGGACTGGTGAGCTCATCTTTGAAAAATAAATGAGTGGCTAGGTGAAAACCCGTAAGGGCGCCTAGGCAAAATGAGTGAAAAGAAGAGGAGTGATTATTAGGATTCATTCATTCTGGCATGGCGACATATGTGGTGGAGTCATAAGGAGGATTCGGGTAGGTCACTTTTGGAGTTATAAGAAGATAGAATGGAGCTAGGATTAGATGGTCACATTCACTCTATGGTGTTCAGGTTAAGCTTGGGGGAAGTACTCTGCTTTCCTTAGAGCTGGTGTGTTGTGTTGATGCCTTATAGATTCATGAGTAGGTACAATTCTTAGTGGATAGTTTTGTTGGGCTTCCTGAGACCTTGTGTATTTCATTGGAGGAGTAGGTTTCCATTAGCTTACTCGAGGACGAGCAAGGTCTAAGCATAGGGGAATTTGATACGCTCTACTTTGTAGTGCGTAACTAGGAGCTGTTATTAGGATATTATGTACCATTTGTGTGGGTATAGAAGACATTTTAGGAGAATGGAGTTGTAGAGAAGAAGTGGTGGAAAGGAAGATTTTAGTGGAGTATTGAAACATTGAAGAGATAAAGGCCAAGAAGCCACTACAGGAGAAGGCCGCGAGCAAGAAGCAGAAGGAGTCGCAGCAGAGCGATACCGCGGGCGCGGGCAAGAGTGCCGCGGTCGCGGCTTACCAAGGAGACCCGCGAGGAGTGCCGCGATGGGAGAGAGCCACGGGACAGTGACATAGAAGAATCCGCGGGCGCAGTTTCATAACCGCGGTCGCGGATTGACAATAGAAGCACAAGGTCGCGATCGCGAGGATCTTAGCCACGGTCGTGGGTCCAGGCGCGAAGCAGATGGGCTTTTCGTCCGAGATCTTTGTTTTATTTTATTTCTTTTATTTCCTTTTATAATTTCCGGTTATTGTTATTTTTTAGGAGACTCTCTTTAGGTTAAATAGGTTAAGTTCTCTTTAGGTTTATCATTCATTCTTTCTAGCATATTTTCATAACGGCGTTTTAGAAGACTATGAAGAACTAAACACCTTTGTTTCGCCTGGCGATTGAAGCCTTCAGTTGATTTGGTTGTAAGATTATAACTCTTGTTCGATTTCCTTTGGGTTGTATTAATTCTCTTTGAACTTATCTTTATTGAGTTTTGCTGATTTGACTAGCCTGATCAACTAGTTGATGTTAGTAATTTTCTATTGCTAGGATTTGGTTATTTCTAGTTGAAATTCCTTATCTAGAGTAGCAACCACGATTTACAGGAACTAGTTGTGAATGTTTATTGTGAAGAGAATTGATTGCATGTTGAATACTGACTAGTTGTTAAGTGTTGCATGTATCTTGCTTAAATCCTATGCTTACTGCTGTTGTTAAATTGAATCTTGATAGTTTCTTGATTGTTTAATAGTTAGTATTTTCAGGGCTAGTTGACCTGTTAATATACATAAGATCGGAATATGAATAATCATAGGATTGAATGAACTTGAGATAATCAATGATCAACCTATCATACTGAAGTGTGGATATCTGTTAGGTGAAGCGCCCTCACAATCATATTTACAACAATCTTAACCACTTTCTGCTTTAATTCTATAGTTATAGAAATCAAACAACAAATCCCCTTAGTTCCTAGTTGGTAACTTACTTTCCTACATAGAAATAGATCATTTGAATTCCTTGGGTTTGACCCTTACTTGCTTGCTATACTTAGTTAGATTTTTAGGGATTCTTTGATATGCATAACGACTTTAGCCTCATCAACCCAAGAAAATCAAAGGATCTATTTCTATGTAAGAAAGCAAGTTACCAACTAGGAACTAGGGGGGAGATTGTTGTTTGATTTCTAATATTACTAATGAATTAAAGCAGAAAGTGGTTAAGATTGTTGTAAATATGATTGTGAGGGTGCTTCACCTAACAAATATCCACACTTCAGTATGATAGGTTGATCATTGATTATCTCAAGTTCATTCAATCCTATGATTGTTCCTATTCTAATCTTATGTATATTAACAGGTCAACTAGCCCTGAAAATACTAACTATTAAACAATCAAGAAACTATCAAGATTTAATTTAACAACAGCAGTAAGCATAGGAATTAAGCAGGATACAAGCAACACTTAACAACTAGTCAGTATTCAACATGCAATCAATTCTCTTCACAATAAACATTCACAACTAGTTCCTGTAAATCGTGGTTGCTACTCTAGATAAGGAATTTCAACTAGAAATAACCAAATCCTAGCAATAGAAAATTACCAATATCAACTAGTTGCACAAGCTAGCGAAATCAGCAAGATTCAATAAAGATAAGTTCAAAGAGAATTAATACAACCCAAAGGAAATAGAACAAAAGTTATAATCTTACAACCGAATCAACTGAAGGCTTCAATCCTCAGGTGAAACAAAGGTGTTTCGTTCTTCATAGTCTTCTAAAACGCCGTTATGAAAAATATGCTAGAAAGAATGATAGATAAAACCTAAAAAGAACTTAACCTATTTAACCTAAAGAGAGTCTCTAAAAAATAACAATAACCAGAAATTATAAAAGGAAATAAAAGAAATAAAATAAAAACAAAGATCTTGGCCGAAAAGCCCATCTGCTCCGCGCCTGGACCCGCGACCGCGGTTATGAAACCGCGACCGCGGTTATGAAACCGCGACCGCGGTTATGAAACCGCGACCGCGGTTTTGTCTCGTGTGCTCCCGCGGCTTGCCTTCAATCGCGGCTCCTCCCGCGGCTTCCTTAATGTGCCGCGATCGCAACCAGAATCCTGCGCCTGCGGTTTTGCTCTGCCACGACTCCTTCTGCTTCTCGCTCGCGGCCTTCTCCTGTAGTGGCTTCTTGGCCTTCATCTCTTCAATGCTTCAATACTCCACTAAAATTTTCCTTTCCACCACTTCTTCTCTACAACTCCATTCTCCTAAAATGTCTTCTAAACCCATACAAATGATACATAATATCCTAGTAGCAGCTCCTAGTTATGCACTACAGAGTAGAGCGTATCAAATTCCCTCATGCTTAGACTTTGCTCGTCCTCGAGTAAGCTAATAGAAACCTACTCCTCCAATGAAATACCCAAGGTCTCAGGAAGCACAACAAAACTCTCTACTAAGAACTGTACCTACTCATGAATCTCCAGGGCACTAACACAACACACCAACTTCAAGAAAAGCAGAGTACTTCCCCCAAGCTTAACCCGAACACCATAGAGTAAAAGTGACCATCTAATCCTAGCTCCAGTCTATCTTCTTATAACTCCCAAAATGACCTACCCGAATCCTCCTTATGACTCCACCACTTATGTCGCCACGCCAGAATGAATGAATCCTAAAAATCACTTCTCTTCTTTTCACTCATTTTGCCTAGGCGCCCTTTCGGGTTTTCACATAGCCACTCATTTCATTTTTCAAAGATGAGCTCACCAGTCCTCACATCGCTCTTCAGCCTCTTTTTACCCCAGCCTAATGTTGGTCTGGGCCACCTGCTTATTGCCTAAGCCGCATTTTCAGGTTTTCGACTTAGCTCAGGATTTTCTTCTCTTTTTTTATATTATTTATTTATTTACAACCAATAGCAAGTATAAATCCCTCCCACATGCTTAAATATTGCATTGTCCGCGGTTGGCAGGCCGCGGTCGCAGCGTCTTCAGCTTCTTTCTTTTACGGTTTTTTTTCAGATGAGGAGACTTACAGTGATAAAACCACAGTCGCGGTTTTTGGGCTGCGATCGCGGTTTGCCCTCTGGTTTGCTTCTAAATTTGTCTTTGAATCTCCTACCTGCATTTTAGTCTAAAAACGAACACAATAATAAAAACTTGAAAAGAAAAGACATGAAAAGAATTACATACCTCGGGTTGCCTCTCGAGCAGCGCCTTGGTTAATGTCGTGGCTCGACTCAGTGCTTTTCAGATCAATTTAAGTTAACACATCAACAGAACACAAAGAATCATTATCAGGAGGGTGTTTCTTAGCATCATCAATGTTATACTCTACCCTTACCCCATCAAATTCCATAGTGAGTGAACCAATACTCACATCAATTCTTGTGTTAGCCGTTTTCAGAAATGGTCTACCTAACATCACAGGGGCTGCATGCTTGTCATGTCCCATATCCATCACAAAAAAGTCAACAGGAAAAATCAGATTATCAACCTTTACCAGAACATCATTTACTACTTCTTTTGGATAAACATTAGACAAATCCGCCAATTGAATCACTATCCCAGTTTCATGCAATGGCCCAAGCCCCAAAGATTCATATAGCGAGTAAGGTAACACATTAGTAGATGCACCTAGATCTAGCATAGCTTTTTCAAATTTAGTGTCACCTATCGTACAAGGAATGCTAAACATGCCAGAGTCGCTACACTTCTTAGGCATTCACTTTTGAAGCATAGCGGATACATTTTCACTTACCTGAACCTTTTTCTTTACCTTCAACTTCTGGTTCCTCTCGATCGTACATAATGCCTTAAGAAATTTAGCATAACGAGGAACACTTTTAATCAAGTTTATTAAAGGGATGTTTACCTCATAGTTGCTGAAGGTTTCGAAGATCTCCTTGTCGTTCACCGGCCTTCTAGTGTCCTTGAGTGCCTCAGGGAATGGCGCAAGTGGCTTTTGAGAGCCGAGGGGGGGGGGGGGGAATTCAGACGCACATAGTCGTCCTGGATGTCAGCGGGAAAACTGCGGTTGCGGTTTGGTACCCATGGTCGCGGTTCGGCTTCTATAATTTCTGGACATCCAGTGGAAAAACCGCGATCGCGGTTTTCCATCCGCGATCGTGGATTTTGACATTGCTCCTATTCCGGATTTTCGTCTTCTCCCATCAAGTTTTCTAACATCAAACCGCGGTCGCGGTTTCGTGCTCTGTTCATCTTGTGCAGTTTCGACTCCGGTTTCAGCATTTGTCTATTCCAATAGTTCGCCCATTTCAGCTAAGGGAGCGACATTCAGCTGCTTACCACTTCTCAGTGTCACCGCATATACATTCTCTCTCGGGTTCACTACCGTTTGAGATGGTAGTTTCCCCGAATCCCTTGCCTCCAACTTGCTCAAAGCTTGAGCGATTTGTCCGACCTGATTCTCAAGATTTTGAATGATCTAGTGTCCTGATTTTGTTGAACCATAGTATTTCGTATCGATGAAACGCTATGGGCAAGAGACTTGATCATGTCTTCAGCAGACATAGGGGGACCTAGATTTTGTCCATGTTGTCTTGGGTTGAATGGGGGTCCAAGTTGAGCTCCTTGTGGTTGAAATTGTTGTCGTTGTGGAAATTGTTGAGCATTTTGTGGATTCCCATATCTCAAGTTTGGGTGATCTCTCCACCCTGGATTGTATGTGTTGGAGTATGGGTCATAGCGAGGTCTTGGAGGACCAAAACCTCCTACGTCATTAACCTCAGCTTCAGGCTCTTGAAGTTGTGGACAAGCATCTGTAGCATGGTATGCATCAGCACAAATTCCACAAGCATTGACTTGTTGAGGGGTTCCTTTCAGCATTAACTTCTTCATCATGTCCTTCATCTCAGCCATCTCAGAATGTAGAGCGGATGGTGAGGAATCAACAGCACTCACTCCACGAGCATTTGTCTTCCTGTTGAATTGTTTTGACCCTTCTGAGAGCTCAGAAAACAACTCAAAGGTTGTAGCTGTCATCTTATTGAGAATGTTACCGCCACAAGCAACATCCACAATTCGACGCTCATCATCCATCAGACCCCCATATAAGTAGAGAATCAAGTCCTGGTCAGAATAACAATGATAGGGGCAACTTGAGCATAGCCTCTTGAAGCGCTCATAGTACTCATACAAAGTTTCACCAGCTTGTTGCTCAATATTACTTATGCTCTTCTTCAGGCTATTCAGCTTCGTAGCAAGAAAGTACTTTTCTAAGAAGGCTTGCTTCATCTTTGCCCAAGTGTCAATACTGCCAGGGGCCAAATAGTAAAACCAATCCTTAGCCGCAACCTTCAAAGAGAAAGAAAAGGCCTTCAGCTTAATCTGGTCCTCAGTAACTTCAGTAGGTTTCATACTCGTGCAGACGGCATAAAATTCAGCGAGATGCTTGTAGAGATCATCTTCATTCAGACCATGGAACGATGGGAGCAAGTGAATCAAACCAGATTTCAATTCAAAGTTCACTCCTTCAGTCAAAGCAGGAAACTGCAGAGCAAGCGGTTGTTGTGCTAAATTCGGTGTAGTTAACTGCCTCAAAGTCTGTTGTTGTTCAACCATCTCGAGTTTCTTACGAACTTCTCTGCGGTTCCTGGAAAGTGTTCGCTCAATTTATGGATCAAGATCTAAAATTGGAGAATTAGTAGCACGGGTGTGGACCATAAGACAGGTCCACACAACAATTGGTAAACAAACCAACAAACAAAGAAACAGAAAATTGAATTCCCCGACAATGGCGCCAAATTTCGTAAGAAACTCGAGATGGCTAAAGTCGGAGTCCGCAGATGAAAAATATGCTAGAAAGAATGATAGATAAAACCTAAAGAGAACTTAACCTATTTAACCTAAAGAGAGTCTCCTAAAAAAATCGAAAAAAAATAAAAAATATAAAAAATAAAAAATCTGAAGACGCCGCTGTGGGAGCAAGATTTAGATTGGGCCTAAAAGCCCAATTAATGAGATAAAAAGGCCCAAGGGGAGATAGGGCAATTTCGGATGGTAGGGGAGCCAGAATAAAAAGGAGGGCCGCAACAGTGAAAAGAAGGAGAAGGCTGGGGGGAAGCCAGGGGTGAGAAGCTTGAAGAGGCGATTTCCGAGAGCAAGCAGAAGGAGAGACAAAAGCTTTCGAGAACTCTACCATGGGCGATGGGGATGGCGACTGGAAGAGGAAGGGCTTTCAGGGGCTCCACAAGGCGCGTCGAGGACTAGACCGGAGCAAATGGAACCTCGATCCACCTTTTCTCTCCTACCAGCAGCCCATCGGAACCGGGTGTTGCCGCGCGTCACCCGATTCCTCCCAGACCCCCTCCGATCTCTTCAACCCATTTAAGCACTGCAACATCGCCGATACACCATGGCAAAGCTCTCTGGCGGATATCACTCCCATCGTCTACATCGCCTCGGTAAATCGAGAGTTGAAGATCGCGACCGCCAAGGCAATCTCGGCAAGGATAATCGCGAAGACATTAGAGGTGGCGACGCTGGAAGCTCCTGATCTCCGGCATCTCCTCTTGCAAACGGGAAATCGACATTGCTCTCTCACCGCCAGCGTATTGTCTCCCCACCCTTTGATTTCTCCTCCTACGAGATAGCATTTATGCATTAGCATTATTTCTGTTAATCTACTCTGAGTTCTTCATTTGAATGTGCAAATCATGCTCTAATCGGTTCAGTAGGAACTTGATTTAACAAGAATGCTTCTCTGCTTGAATTTCTTAATGTGCGATGCTACTCTTTTCAGGGGACCTTAGTTAGAATTATTCATTCTCTTTTATGTGTACATATGTGACCTTCCTTGGCAAGATTTAGCTCTAATCAGGTGATCCTCTTATTTATATACCAAAGCATTTCATTACGATATGAATTTTACTCCCTAGGTTCGAGAAGCAATACGTACCCGAGCTTTATTAAAATTAGCTAAAGATCTCCAGATTTAAGGGATCTCCATGTTTAATATCATTAAGGTGTAGAACCCCTGCAATATTAGTATAAATTTGATATTTCGGAGTTAATTCGGATGCCCTTTTGATAAGCTAGATGATGAATTGAAGTTATGGATGAATAGGGCTAGTGAGTTTTAATACTTTGCTTGACGAAGAAGATATTATATAGCTTTCGAGATCAATTATATTTGCTTGACATCTTGTTTGGATGTTTGAAAGTACATGCTAGTTTAATAGGTATGCCCTTTGACAGAATAATCGATACTAGAAATTTTGATGCCTTATTAATGAAATAAAGGATGATTGTATTCGTCCGAGGTAATTTGACGGATAGATAAATCTATTAATCCTAACCTTTCTATATATATATATATATGCCTCTTATATAAGTAACTGACTTGAGCGTCGGAGTGGCAAGCCCGGGGAAGCCCTCGGGTCTTTTTCAGGTTTGAAGCAAACTAGAGGGGAGGCATTTCGGCAATGACGAGAACCGATTGACATGGGAGCGAAACTTACGAGATCAAGAACAAAGAACATCGGGATTAGTGATGTGTTGATCACTAATTAATTCACCTCGTTGAAACCGGGCTTCAACACTGGCGCCGACCGTGGGGATTTCCTCACACACTAGGCAGGCTCATGTAAGGCTCATGTCATGCCGAGATGCCTACCCTACAGAGCACTTTCAACGACAAGCTTGATTAGGAGCAAGGAGCAAAGAACCAGACTCCACTACACTTCACTTCAGTTTTGGTTAGCCTTCACTCCATTCCATTTATGCTTCGCGTAACTCTCACTATGCTCTACTTTCATTTTTCGTGTAGGCTTCACAACACCTTACGATGGTTGGGGCTCGTACGTCCCTCAAGCCGACGCAATCCATGGTATCACTCCGCTCGCAACCAAGTATGCTTTTTACGAGAGAACAAGTAGAAAGGCGGTATGAAGTCGAAAGGAAAGAGGCCTTGCACCTTAGAGCAAGTTGAGCCACATCACGAGAAAAAGCTAGTGGGGCTCCCTCCGCGAAGGTCTTCCCGGCCTTCGCCCTTGGGCTTCTCGCTCTTCACTTTCGGTCTCCCCGGCCTTCGCGAAGGGCTCATGGTCCGTGCTCATGGCCTCCCGGCTTGAGCCCATCCCCTTCACGAAGGCTCACCCTCCGTGAAGGCTCCCCTTCACGAAGCCTTTGCTTCATCGCCTTCGCAAAGGCCTCCCTTTACGTATGGCATCCCAGCCATACGCCCTCCACAGGTTTAGAAAAAGCAAGTGATAGATGTAATACGAGAACACAATACGTGAATGCAATATACGCGATTTAAGCAATACGTTTGATCGATAAGAGATGCGCGATATGAAGCAATACCCTAAAAAACAATATAATGTGTGACGTGAAAGCAATCAAGTTATGAGAGCAAGCAAACGAGAGCAAGAAAAAGCACGTCTTGAGAAACAATTTAAAAGGAGTGCAAGTCGCGAAAGGCAACACCAAAGTGCGGGTATGAAAGGCAACACAAAAGAGCAAGTCACGAAAGGCAACACCAAAGTGCGAGTATGAAAGGCAACACAAAAGAGCAAGTCGCGAAAGGCAACACCAAAGTGCGAGTATGAAAGGCAACACAAAAGAGCAAGTCGCGAAAGGCAACACAAGAGAGTGAGTCTTGAGAAGCGATTTGTGAACACAATTTAGGGAAAAGGAAGTCTCGAAAAACAATATATGCGCGAGTACAAGAAAGTAATACGAGAAAAGCTAATATGAGAAAACAATAAGGGAAAGGCAATACGAAAAGGCAAGGGAGTAGGCAATGCATTTGAGAGCGAGTTTGACAACAGCGCGAGAAAACTAGTGAAGTCACTTTCGCGAAGGCCTTCCCGACTTTCGCGTAATATTAGTGGCCCATACTCGTGGCCACCCGACTTGCACCTATAGCACTTCACAAAAGACATCCTTCACGTAAGCCTTACTTCGCGAAGGCAATGTTACAAGGATGCCATCCTCCGCGCATGCCATATTTCATGTGGGCCATCCTTCACGAAGATATCCTTCATGAAGACGTTCGCCTTCCCTCCATGGCCTTATGGCCTTCAAAAAGGCCTCCATTCGCTCATAACTCCCCGACCATACGCCCTCCATGAGTTTAGAGAAAGCAAGTAACAAAAGCAACATACGCGAGAAAAAGCAATGCAAATGTTTAAGGCAACTTGTATCCGAGAAAGATGACAAAAGATTAAAAGACAAAACAAAATGGCAGGTAAAAACAACGCAAGAAAGAAAGCATTTTTAAAGCGATCTAAAAACCGAGTCATGCTCCTCACAAGTCCCGTCGCGGACCTTCAAAATAATAAACACTGGGGCTTCGCCCCCTCACGTGTTCCATTCGCGAGCTACAAAGATAAGATGATGCGTGAAAGCAATGCGGAAAAAACAAGGAAACAAGCGATACATTTGAGAGCAAGCCGAACAACAGTGTGAGGAAACTAATAAAACCGTCTTCACGAAGACCTTACCGACCTTCACGTAGGTGAGGCTTCACGTATGCCATTCTTCACGAAGACATATCTTACACGAAGGACCATCATTCGCGAAGGCCCATCCTTCATAAAGGCTTACCTTCACAGAGATATTCACTTCAAGGCCTTCACAAAGGGTCTCCTTTGCTTATGGCTCCCTAACCATGCACCATTTGCGAACTTCGAGAGAGTGAGTAGAGAGACGATCCCATAAATCAAAGGACGAAGCAAGTATAAAAGAAATACAAGTAAATGGTTAGAGGCAAAGTGCGAAGCACACCAAGAAGCGGTCTAAATAGAGTGGCTCCGTGCCCACTCAATGAGTTCCTTCGCGAGCCCGAAAGTGCAATATCTCGGGGCGTCACGCCCACTCGACTAGTCTACTCGCCCACTCTAAGTCAGTCTTCGAAAAGAAAGAGAAAAGAGACGACACCTCGCAAGAAAGGTCCGCGAAGCATCCGAGCGAGTACAAGCTCTTACAAGGCCATCAGTGAACCAAGCCTTCACTACGCGAAGCTGAAGGGATTGGGGGGCTGGTTGTGGGAGCAAGATTTAGATTGGGCCTAAAAGCCCAATTAATGAGATAAAAAGGCCAAAGGCCCAAGGGGATATAGGGCAATTTCGGATGGTAGGGGAGTCGGAATAAAAAGGAGGGCCGCAACAGTGAAAAGAAGGAGAAGGCTGGGGGGAAGCCAGGGGTGAGAAGCTTGAAGAGGCGATTTCCGAGAGCAAGCAGAAGGAGAGACAAAAGCTTTCGAGAACTCTACCATGGGCGATGAGGATGGCGGCTAGAAGAGGAAGGGCTTTCATGGGCTCCACAAGGTGCGTCGAGGACTAGATCGGAGCAAATGGAACCTCGATCTACCTTTTCTCTCCTGCCGGCAGCCCATCGGAGTCGGGTGTTGCCGCGCGTCACCCGATTCCTCCCAGACCCCCTCCGATCTCTTCAACCCATTTAAGCACTACAACATCGCCGATACACCATGGCAAAGCTCTCCGGAGGATATCACTCCCATCGTCTACATCGCCTCGGTAAATCGAGCGTTGAAGATCGCGACCGCCAAGGCAATCTCGGCAAGGATAATCGCGAAGACATTAGAGGTGGCAACGCTGGAAGCTCCTGATTTCCGTCATCTCCGCTTGCAAACGGGAAATCGACATTGCTCTCTCACCGCCAGCATATTGTCTCCCCACCCTTTGATTTCTCCTCCTACGAGATAGCATTTATGCATTAGCATTATTTCTGTTAATCTACTCTGAGTTCTTCATTTGAATGTGCAAATCATGCTCTGATCGGTTCAGTAGGAACTTGATTTAACAAGAATGCTTCTCTGCTTGAATTTCTTAATGTGCGATGCTACTCTTTTCAGGGGACCTTAGTTAGAATTATTCATTCTCTTTTATGTGTACGTATGTGACCTTCCTTGGCAAGATTTAGCTCTAATCAAGTAATCCTCTGATTTATATACCAAAGCATTTCATTACGATATGAACTTTACTCCCTAGGTTCGAGAAGCAATACATACCCGAGCTTTATTAAAATTAGCTAAAGATCTCCAGATTTAAGGGATCTCCATGTTTAATATCATTAAGGTATAGAACCCCTGCAGTATTAGTATAAATTTGATATTTCGGAGTTAATTCGGATGCCCTTTTGATAAGCTAGATGATGAATTGAAGTTATGGATGAATAGGGCTAGTGAGTTTTAATACTTTGCTTGACGAAGAAGATATTATATAGCTTTCGAGATCAATTATATTTGCTTGACATCTTGTTTGGATGTTTGAAAGTACATGCTAGTTTAATAGGTATGCCCTTTGACAGAATAATCGATACTAGAAATTTCGATGCCTTATTAATGAAATAAAGGATGATTGTATTCGTCCGAGGTAATTTGACGGATAGATAAATCTCTTAATCATAACCTTTCTATATATATGCCTCTTGTATAAGTAATTGACTTGAGCGTCGGAGTGGCAAGCCCGGGGAAGCCCTCGGGTCTTTTTCAGGTTTGAAGCAAACTAGAGGGGAGGCATTTCGGTAATGACGAGAACCGATTGACATGGGAGCGGAACTTATGAGATCAAGAATAAAGAACACTGGGATTAGTGATGTGTTGATCATTAATTAATTCACCTCGTTGAAACCGGGCTTCAACAGCCGCGACCGCGGCCTGCCAACCACGATCGCGGACCCGCTACCCAACTTTATCCCGCTGCTGAGATGATGGGACGACATGCTTTCGTTAATGAGGAGGAGAAGACTAGCTTGAGATTTCTATTTGGTACCTCATTATGAAACGACATGATGCAGCTGATGATGATGAGGAGGAGGAGCAAGAGGACTTTGCAGATATATCGGTTGATATTGCTTTAACTGATTATGCATATGCTGCTGATAGACAACACAGTTTGGGGAGTGGATAGCTGAGCTTGATGAGGACATGCGGATGCTCCGAGATCAGTCGCTGGTGAAGTGCTTTCACATCAAGCAGTGGGACGCCTCTGCTTCACACAGGTGGGAGGCATATAGTGTAATAACCCCTAAAAGTCTCAAACTGTCATTTTGTAAGAAAGACGTGACGGACAATTTCTGTAATCTCTGTAATAATATTTTTGAATGAAATATTATACGTTAGTAAGATTTTGGGTCATAACGTAATTAGGAAATGCTAAAAATCATAATTTAGCATGTCCCCGATCGAGACCCGTGACCAAAGGGTAAGAAGCATGATCGCGCCTAATCCGCGACCGCGGATCTGTTTCCGCGACCGCGGAGAAGCCCAATATCATATATGTCCAAATTTAACCCGAGATCGATTGAGCGGTATAATTTCGACCCACTTTTATCCGTATCTGTCTTTAATTACTTGAGTTTGTCAAAATAAATTAATTGATATTAATTATTTTGTCAGTTTATATCGTTATTTGCTGGATCGCATGTGGACTCGTAACCTTGCTAGAGTTATCTGAAGCATAGGCCATACTCTCGGAAAGGATATCAATAGTAGTCGTCTCGTCTAGATTCATCGTCGAATCTACTTAAGGCAAGTGGCGGTTCGTTCTTGCTTATTATTCCATATTTCATTTAGTTATCATTTACTTTTGATTGTTAATTAAATTGGAATGAAGTGATGTTTTCGTTTGGGAACAGATTTTATAAATGTGTGATTAAATTATGATATTATAATAGGTTGTATATATTGCTAGAAACGACTCTATTATATCTGTTGTTACCGTGATGGTATTGGTGTGGATTTTATGTGTGAACTTAAATATGTAGATAGAACGAGTATTCGTAGGAACGCTATGTATCTTGCGAGGTCTAGCCGTTTCTTTATAACCGTGGTGCGTAGGATGTTCAGGCCCTAACACCCTTCCCTGGTCATGACCGTCCCCTATCCGAATATAGGGGTGGTGTACTAAGCTGGTGCCAACACTCGGGATTTATTCCCCAAATATCTCTCGTGATGAGATGATATTCCTTAAAAGCTTTAACGTGAATGTACGTTTTGGAACTAAACAAGATAAGTGCCGTTGTGCACATAATTAATATACCTCGGGCGAGGAGTACAACGTGGAAACCGTTCGAACTTCGGTTAGAGTAAGTCTTCTTTCCAATCTGGATTCGCATTGCGCGGTGAGGTTGGTCGTTGACCCAAATGATCAAGTCGTTTTTAAAACGCTTGTATGAAAACTTTAATGTTCCTGAACATTTGTCATACTTTCCCATAAGACTCAATTCCTTTGGAGTCTTCTTTTAAGTGCATGTCTAAATTCTAATCATTCCGTGGAAGTTCCGGGTTATATATCGTTCCTTCGATTATTATTCGAAGGACAATGATAGTAAACGGTTACGATCACTAGAACCATTATGTTTTCACCCTTGTATAGTCTTTCATTAGACTAACCAACCGGGTTTTATTCCTTGCATGGTTGGATGGTGTCATCCGTCTTATACGGCACATCAGTGGTTGGTTCCCGAAGTCTTGAAGTAACCAATAAGAAGAGGCTTGCAGTTGCAGATTTAAGTGTCGGTATTTCAAGGTCGTTAAGTATTACTTTAATATATATTTTTATAACCTAGTCATGTAATAGGTTTATTCTTAAAGTCTTCCGCTGTATAATTTAAAAGTCTTCCGCTGTAATTTCACTCTATTGTAAATCGTTATTGAGAAATCTTTTAATAAAAATGGTTGAGTTTCATTTAAAAATGTCTTCCGTTGTTTGACCTTTCGTTATTTAATATGTTTAATTAAGATTAATTGTTCCGATTAAAGCCTAGGGTGACATCAGACAGTAATGTTTGAGATCACTGGCGTGTGGCACTACCGACGTAAGTCGGGGGTGTTACATATAGGGGACCGACAACCAATGGGCTTAATTCCATTGCCTCCTGCCATGGCACCAGCGACTCTTGTTTCCATGATTTTCCACCGCCACACTTGCCACGACATCCGAGACACATACCACCTCGGCATCGCTAGTGGGTATCTTTCTTTCCCCCTAGAGTTTCATTTTTCGTCTTTCATTACATTAAGGACAATGCAATATTTAAGCATGGGGGAGGGATTTATACTTGCTATTGGTTGTAAATAAAAAAAAATAAAAAAAAATCCTAGGCTAAGTCGAAAACCTGAAAAGGCGGCTTAGGCAATAAGCAGGTGGTCTAGACCAGCATTAGGTTGTGGTAAAAAAAGGCTGAAGAGCGATGTGAGGACTGGTGAGCTCATCTTTGAAAAATGAAATGAGTGGCTAGGTGAAAACCCGAAAGGGCGCCTAGGCAAAATGAGTGAAAAGAAGAGGAGTGATTATTAGGATTCATTCATTCTGGCGTGGCGACATAAGTGGTGGAGTCATAAGGAGGATTCGGGTAGGTCATTTTGGGAGTTATAAGAAGATAGACTGGAGCTAGGATTAGATGGTCACTTTCACTCTATGGTGTTCGGGTTAAGCTTGGGTGAAGTACTCTACTTTCCTTGAAGCTAGTGTGTTGTGTTGTTGTGTTGGTGCCCTGGAGATTCATGAGTAGGTACAGTTCTTAGTGGAGAGTTTTGTTGTGCTTCCTGAGACCTTGGTTATTTCATTGGAGGAGTAGGTTTCTATTAGCTTATTCGAGGACGAGCAAGGTCTAAGCATGGAGGAATTTGATACGCTCTACTTTGTAGTGCATAACTATGAGCTGTTACTAGGATATTAGGTATCATTTGTGTGGGTTTAGAAGACATTTTAGGAGAATAGAGTTGTAGAGAAGAAGTGGTGGAAATAAAGATTTTAGTGGAGTATTGAAGCATTGAAGAGATGAAGGCCAAGAAGCCACTACAGGAGAAGGCCGCGAGCGAGAAGCAGAAGGAGTCATGGCTGAGCATAACCGCGGGCGCAGGATTCTGGCCACGATCGCGGCAAATGAAGGAAGCCGCGAGAGGAGCCGCGATGGAAGGCAAGCCGCGGGAGCACACGAGACAAAACCGCGGTCGCGGTTTCATAACCGCGGTCGCGGGTCCAGGCGCGGAGCAGATGGGCTTTTCGGCCGAGATCTTTGTTTTTATTTTATTTTATTTCTTTTATTTCCTTTTATAACTTCCTGTTATTGTTATTTTTAGGAGACTCTCTTTAGGTTAAATAGGTTAAGTTCTTTTTAGGTTTTATCTATCATTCTTTCTAGCATATTTTTCATAACGGCGTTTTAGAAGACTATGAAGAACTAAACACCTTTGTTTCGCCTGACGATTGAAGCCTTCAGTTGATTCGGTTGTAAGATTATAACTCTTGTTCTATGAAGAACTAAACACCTTTGTTTCGTCTGCTATTGTTCAGCCATCTCGAATTTCTCATGAACTTCTCTGCGGTTCCTGGAAAGTGTTCGCTCAATTTCTGGATCAAGATCTAAAATTAGAGAATTAGTAGCACGGGTGTGGACCATAAGACAGGTCCACACAACAGTTGGTAAACAAAACAAAGAAACAGAAAATTGAATTCCCCAACAACGGTGCCAAATTTGATGAGGCTGAAGTCGTTATGCCTATCAAAGAATCCCTAAAAACCTAATTAAGTATAGCAGGCAAGTAAGGGTCGAACCCAAGGGATTCAAATGATCTATTTCTATGTAGGTTAGTAAGTTACCAACTAGGAACTATGGGGGATATGTTGTTTGATTTCTATAACTAATGAATTAAAGCAGAAAGTGGTTAAGATTGTTGTAAATATGATTGTGAGGGTGCTTCACCTAACAGATATCCACACTTCAGTATGATAGGTTGATCATTGATTATCTCAAGTTCATTCAATCCTATGATTGTTCCTGCTCTGATCTTATGTATATTAACATGTCAACTAGCCTTGAAAATACTAACTATTAAACAATCAAGAAACTATGAAGATTCAATTTAACAGCAGCAGTAAGCATAGGAATTAAACAGGATACATGCAACACTTAACAACTAGTCAATATTCAACATGCAATCAAATCTCTTCACAACAAACATTCACAACTAGTTCTTGTAAATCGTGGTTGCTACTCTAGATAAGGAATTTCAACTAGAAATAACCAAATCCTAGCAATAGAAAATTACTAACATCAACTAATTGATCAGGCTAGTCAAATCAGCAAAACTCAATAAAGATAAGTTTAAAGAGAATTAATACAACCCAAAGGAAGTAGAACAAGAGTTATAATCTCACAACCAAATCAACTCAAGGCTTCAATCGTCAGGTGAAACAAAGGTGTTTAGTTCTTCATAGTCTTCTAAAACGCCGTTATGAAAATATGCTAGAAAGAATGAATGATAAACCTCAAGAGAACTTAACCTATTTAACCTAAAGAAAGTCTCCTAAAAAATAACAATAACCGGAAATTATAAAAGTAAATAAAATAAATAAAACAAAGATCTCGGACGAAAAGCCCATCTTCTCCACGCCTGGACCCGCGACCGCGGCCAAGATCCTCACGATTGCGGCCTTGTGCTTCTGTTGTCAATCCGCGACCGCGGTTATGAAACCGCACCCACGAATTCTTCTTTGTCGCTCTCCCGCAGCTCTCTCCCATCGCGGCACTCCTCGCGGGTCTCCTTGGTAAGCCGTGACCGCAACACTCTTGCCCGCGCCTGCGGTATCGCTCTGTTGTGACTCCTTCTGCTTCTCGCTCGCGACCTTTTCCTGTAGTGGCTTATTGGCCTTCATCTCTTCAATGCTTCAATACTCCACTAAAATCTTCCTTTCCACCACTTATTCTCTACAACTCCATTCTCCTAAAATGTTATCTATACCCACACAAATGGTACCTAATATCCTAGTAACAGCTCCTAGTTACGCACTACAAAGTAGAGTGTATCACCATCTCGAGTTTCATATAAAACAAAAAAAACTAGGTTGCATCAGGTAGTTAGGTCTAGATGCAAGATTCACTTTGATTAGTGTTGTTCGCCCTGCTTGAGATAAGAAATTTGCTTTCCATTTAGTTAGTTGTTGTTGTGTACTAATGTAATACCCCTCATTTTTTAGTAAGGGTATTTGGGTAATTTCCCAAACCCTCGTCATTTATTCAGGACGCGTAGGCGAAGTTCGGAATTTCTGTATCATGTTTGATTTCTGTATTATTCCCAGAGCATTGGAAAATACATTCGACGTATTATCGAGGCTTAGAATATTTGTTTGGGTACAAATATTTAAGATCCGGGGTTTTAAACCCATGCCAAACCTTTTCTCGGGCAAACAGACGTGAAAAGGGAAATTCCGCGACCGCGGAAGAATTTCCACGACCGCGGAATAATATCTCCCAGAGGAGCTGGGCTTTGAATTTTCCGCGACTGCGGCAGAACCCACCGCGACCGCGGAAATGTGCAGAGGGCACAGTCGGGCATGCGAGCCACGTGCTCGTCGTCGCCGTCGATCCCTCGCTTCACCGTTGATCTTGTCAGGCTACTCTCTCTCCTTGGCCTATAAAAGGAGACGATCTGGGAGGGTTGAGAGCACTCCAATCCCGATCTCTCTCCCTGAAGGTGCTTGTCGCCGGAGTTGAGCTTTCGCCGGAGTTGAGATTTCGCCGGAGCCTTCGCCAAGGGTTATAGCAGCCCCGGAGTAGTGCATTGGAGGTGCGAGGTGCCCAGGAGTGGAAGCCGCCGCGAATCGAGCCCAAGGAGTCCCCGCCGGTGAGTTCCTCGTTATTTTGGGTCGCCGGAGTTCATGTCCGCGATCGCGGACATGAACTGCCGCGACCGCGGCTGTGACAAGGCCGGCTGCGTCCGCGGCCGCTGCCTTTGGCACTCGCGGACACTCGTCCTCGACGACCGTGACCGCGGTAGTGCCCACCGCAATCGCGGATTGCCTGGGCAATCACGATCGTGGCTTTGGGCTTGTCGGTCTCGGTCGGGGCTTTCGTCCTTTCATTTTCATTCGTCCTTTCGTTTATTCGTACATTTTAGTTGTCGAATCTAACCTAGGGTTTCGTTGTGGGGTCGTTGTCCGTAGGAATCTGTAATCCGGATTCCGTTCCCGTTCCGGAACCCAAAACCCGTCGTCGCTCTATCATTCATCTAGTCTAAGGCAAGTGGCGGTTCGCTCTTGCTTATCATTCCATGTTTCCATTAATTATCAATTGTTATTAATTGTTAATTAAATTGGGATGAACTATTGTTTTCGTTTGGGAACAGATTTTATAAATGATACGATTAAAACATGATATTATTATAGGTTGTATATATTGCTAGAAACAACGCTATTATATCTCTTATTACCATGATGGTATTGGTGTGGATTTTGTGTGAACTTATACATTGTAGTTAGAACGAGTATTCGTAGGAACGCTATGTACCTTACGAGGTCTAGCCGTTTCTTTATAACCATGGTGGATAGGATGTCCAATCCCTAACACCCTTCCCTGGTCATGACCAGCCCCTATCCGAATATAGGGGTGGTGCACTATGCCGGTGCCAACCAATCGAGATTTATTCCTTTCGATATCTCTCGCGATGAGATGATATATTTAAAAGCTTATAACATGAATGTACGCTTTGTCACTATAATAAGATAAGTGCCGCTATTCACATAATGAACCTTGGGCGAGAAGTACAACTTGGAAACTCGTCTGGACTTCGATTAGAGTAAGTCCTCCTTCCAAATCTGAATTCGCATTACGCGGTGAGGTTGGTCGTGGACCCAAATGGTCAAGTCTTTTTAAACGCTTGTGTGAAATTATTATTATGTTCCCAAACATTTGTCATACTTTCCCGTAAGACTCAATCTTTTAGAGTCTTCTCTTCATACACTTTCCGATAAGACTCAATCTCTTGGAGTGTTCTCTTTATACGTTCCCGATAAGACTCGATCTTTAGGAGTCTTCTCTTGATCATTCAAACTTTAATCATTCCGTGAAAGTTCCGGGTTATATATCGTTCTTTCGGTTGTTATTCGAGGGACAATGATAGTAAACGGTTACGATCACTAGGATCATTCTGTTTTCACCCTTGCATCGTCTTTCATTAGACTAACCAACTGGATTTTATTCCTTGCAAGGTTGGCTGGTGTCACCCGTCCTATACGGCACATCAGTGGTTAGTCCCCGAAGTCCGAAGTAACCGTTGAAGAAGAGACTTGCAGCTGCAGATTTCGGTGCCGGTATTTCAAAGTCGTTAAGTATTACTTTAAATGTATTTTTATAACCTAGTCATGTATTAGGTTTATTCTTGAAGTCTTTCGCTGTGTAATTTAAAGTCTTCCGCTGTAATTTCACTCTGTTGTAAAAACACTCCTCTCGTTTGATGAGAGATATTTTAGTATAAATGGTGGAGTTTCATTCAAAAATGTATTCCGCTGTTTAACCTTTCGTTATTTAATTGTGTTTATTTAAGATTAATTATTTCGATTAAAGCCTTGGGTGACTTTGGACGGTAACGTCTGAGGTCACTGGCGTGTGGCACTATCGACAATAAGTCGGGGGGTGTTACAATTATGGTATCAGAGTAACGGTTTTAAAATTCTTGGCCTATTGTTAGGTTTGAGAATTTTTGAAAACTATTTTTGAAACTATTTTTTTCAAACCTATCTACGATTTAAAAGGAATTTCGAGAGTTTCAATGTTGAATTTAAATGTTAAAAGTAAAAGTTTTAATTATTTCTTGTAATTTAATTTAAACTAGTGATTTAGCTATTTTGAACTTCAAAAGTTGTTTATCGTTGATTTATAAAAGGCGTGTTATACGCAATCAAAATAAGTTTAAAGATTGTAACTTTAAAAGTGAGATTTTTGTCTTGGTACAAGTTTTGTGATATTCGTATCACTAGTTTGAGAAACTAACTTTGTAGATAATAATTTTTATAAGATTTAAAGTATATAGTTTGAAGTTGAAAGTATAAGATTTAAGTGGTTTTCAAACTTCTGCAAGATTCAAGTTGTTATTTATTCCTTAGATCCATTCTTAGGAATATCATTTCTCCTTAGATAGAATGTCATTTAAAGGTTGACATTTCTCCTAGAGTTCCTTTCAAGTAAGTCAGAGAAAAAGTCGTTTATGCGGTTAGTGGTGGTGGGCCAGTCAGACTAATATAGAGTTATTAGTTTGGACCCTTATAAATCGTATCATAACGTAATTGACTCAGTGTCAAGTACAAGTTGGAAAAGTTCTAAACCAACATTATGGTTCATCAACAAATGATGGACACCCGATCCACCAACCAAGCAGCTAACGAAAGTCCTAGCAACGATTCTCGAATTTGGCTGAGAAGTGCTACTCCACAAGGGGAAGACGCGGGATCTGGATCACGTAGTAGTGACCCGACCCTGGGACAGGATGTTCATCAGGGACAAGTGGACCCCCAAGCTGCAAGGGGAGTTCCACCTCCTACCCCGATCGTGCTAAATGCGACAACCATTGGGCAGATAGTGGGATTAGTGGTCAAAGTACTAACGGCCCAGATGTTACCGCAAGCCCAAGCGGCCCCCATACCTCAAGTCGCAGCTAGTGTGGAGGCACAGATTAAGGCAAGGATTGGGCAACAGAACCGCAGGGCTGGCTCGTTCAAGCGGCCGACATCGCCCACCAAAATCGAGAAGTCTGGTCATACTAGGATCAAGACGACTCCGTCCGATTCCGCCAAGGACTCAGGCTGGAATAGCGGCGGAATTCTATGCCACAACTGTGGAGAAGTTGGGCATAAAAGTTTTAGCTGTCAAAAGGAAAAGAGGGTATGCTACTATTGTGAAAGGGAAGGCCACATGAAGGCATACTGTAGGAAGAAGGGCCTAAGGCCAACTCAAGCAAATCAGGCCTCAAAAGTTGGCAGTGGACAGAACCCACGGGCGGAAGTATCTATTCCGGGGCAGTCTGCTACTCGTGATAAAGGCAAGGTGCCTATGGAATCTTCGGGTCAAGAGCAGCGACTCTTTGTGATACGTCATCCCGATGGGAGGGAAGCTTTGTACAAGTGGTAGTATTTTGTAAGGCTTTTTAGAATAAGGGGCGATGACTTGTGTCGATAGTCTCCATAGTTTAGTAATCTGTCTATTCGACTTTCTATCAGTTGTTTATGTATGTTTCGAATAATAGAGAAGTGTTTCCTTGTTCCGGAAATTACTAAATTCGTTACTTTTGCATATTGTTCGTTCGTACGGGACCCCATGAGTGCCAAAAACAGTGATGTCACGGATGGATAAGGGCTGTCAGGACTCACACATGAGGGGTAATGTATGGAACCGAGGTGTTCGTTCCCTACATGGTTAACACCAGGGGCGACTCCATTACCAAATTACTAGATCCATTCTTAGGAATCTCTCTTTGTTCTTGGAGTAATGTCACAACGGTATGACATTAATTATTTCCTTCATTGATTGGACGAGCATTATCTCGTGATTTGAGTTTTTACGAATTTTTTTTTAGGGTGTAGGAAACAAATGTATGTGGTTAATGCTCTATGGGACTAGGAATTTTTTTTTCTTCTCATATGGGTACCCTAAACATTTGTTCTGGTCAAAGCACATAGGAATGAAATACATGAAGATCAGAATGCCTAGTTATGAGGTCATGCTATAGGCATTGATGTGGATAGATTGTTGAGAAGGGAATGAGTGTATAAGAGGGATAGTTAATAGGGAACTCGTTTCCTCTATTACAACCTTGAGTAAGACTTTAGAGTCCAGAGTTATGGTTATGATATTTATATGTGGGTACGACCAGTGTAGGACCTTTGGTTGCAGCTTGTGAAGCAACCAAGTGTACAAAGTCATAGGTATTATTTTGGAAGATCTATTCGAAGTTTCGTTTTGAGATTCTATCAGGAAATGGTATGATTAAGTCTTGGATGGATAGTAAATTGTGTGAGGAATGTAAGGATCTTAAGTTAGAGACAAGTTATTTGAGCCAGTTAAACAAACCTTTGGGATGTGAGTCAGGAAAAGGGCGGCTGAGCCAAATCTAAGTGGACCAAATGATTGAAATTGGTAGGTTGTACGATCAGGGAATAAGGAGTATGATACTTGTAAGGTTGTAAGGTTTGATATTTGGATTTTATGCGAGTTTGTCAGTTAGAAGGCTTATGGTGCAATTCTTTGGAGAAGATTAAGTTGTGAAGTTACTGTGTTAAAAGGAGGCCACTTAATTGGAAAGATTACAGTTAAGGATAGGTTATGTTGATGATTTCGATAAATTAAAGGATTTAGTGGAGAAAATTGTCTATGTGCGCCTAAGGAGTAAGGTAGCAAGCGTTAATCGTATAAAGCTATTAAAGGATTCTGATAGAAGTGACTGATACGGTTGGTAATGAGTCAATTATCAGGATGATACCTTAAGGAAATAGGAGTAATATCTTAAGGGATTTTGGTTATGGAAGTTGTAAGTGAGTATGTTCATTATGGACCAGAGGATTAGACTTTCGGAAAGGCTAAAGGTGTGAAGTCATATGTATCGTCTTGGAAGATTTATCTGAGGTTGGTTATGATGCTTTCTTAAGAGAAAACGACATAAGGATTGGATGGAAAGTGATTGTTGTCTGTTAAGGCGATTTGATGTCACGTTTTGGGGGGAAATCGAGTGATTGGTCACAATTGTGCTAATGGATTTATCACGGCATTGTTTTGAGGAAACTAAAGGTTTTGAGTTGGAAGTGAGCTTTAGGGCCAAACTTATTTGGGCCAAGGAACTGAATCAGTATTGTACCTTCAAGGGATATAGAGATATGATATCTGGAGATTTACAAGATCCGATATGTGGATTATTAGAGAGTGTGACGTCTATAAGACCGATGATATAGCACTTTTTGGGAATTAAGTTGTGATCGATAGTTTTGGGAGAAAGCCCACTTGAAATTGAAAGGTTATGGTGTAAGGCCTAGTTATTTGGAGGATATCGATAAACAAAAGGATGTAGCATGGGGAATTGTCGTATGTGCATTTAAGGAGTAAAGTAACATTTGTTACTCGTATATAGCCATTGAAGGATTTAGGACGTGAAGTGATGGATTTTGAAGGCAAGGTATTGTTCATCCATATGGTATTTTGAGTAAATAGAGTTGAGGAACCTTAAAGGGTTAAGTTAGAGATTGAATAAGGAATATGTAAAGTTAATCTTGGATAAATGGTAAATATCCAAAAAGCAAAATGGTGCTTGATTTGGGATAATAAATCGTATGAGGACAACTGATTGCCTAAGGATTTTTGGGTGAATAGCAAACTCGACCGGTAAAAGTTGTTACGGTTTTGAAGGTCAATAGGGTGGCATAAAGTAAGTAGGTAGATGATATCAAGTGGACTTGAGGAAAAGGTAATCCATATTTATTAAGATGATCGTATGACACGTTTGGGTAAGACGAGAGTATAATCCTATGGAGAGGATTAGTAAATCATGTTGAGGTAATCGGACATAGGCTGTGGTGTGAGTAATTGTGGGATCACAGGAGTGAAGATTTTGAGTCAAAGATATGGCACAAGGGCCAAATGCGAGTAAGGTAACCAATGTAGTAGGTGAGTCGTGTATATAAGGAGTAAGGTCTATATGACAAAAGAAGTACTAAGTTGAGGTATAGTTGAATTCTATGTATATACTTGAGGATTGGATTGTTGAAAGGAAGTTAGTAGAAAGATGTTGTATTCTCCCAATTAAGGACATCAAGGTCTTTAGGAGGAATAGGTCATAACAATGAGGTTATATTGGAGATTGTATTGGATACTCTGAGCGAGACAATGGTAATCTTGTGAATGATCAACATCTGTTCTAGCAAGAGTAAGGAATGTAGGCAATATGTTGTAAGTGGAATCAAGATCGAGTAAATAGTTCGATTTTGGTAGTACAGGTTTCGAAAACCAAATTTATTCAAGGATATCGACTTAAGGAAGAGAAGGTATATACTCTGAGGGAAGCTTAGAGGGAGAGGAAAGAGGAATATGTGTAGTCTCATGCTTAAGGTATAGCGAGACTAGTGCAATGATTTTAGGAGACAATTATCCTAAGATAATTATGACCTTGAGGATGGTCATGAGTTAGTACAAAATAGTACATGGAAGTAGGCTGTGCGAGATAGTAGTATGGTTGAGGAAACAGATCATTTTTCCTAGGAAGCAAGTACAAGGATGCAATGATTATGGAAGTTAAGATCAGATAAAGAGATTATGGTGGAACCGGTCCCTTTAGCTTAGCGATGCTAGTTTCAGGGTCGAAACTTTTTTAAGGGGGTAGTGTTGTAACACCTCATTTTTTTGAGTTATTCGGCCAAGTTTCGGGGTCGAAACTTCTTTTTAGGGGGAAGTGATGTAATACCCCTCATTTTTTAGTAAGGGTATTTGGGTAATTTCTCAAACCCTCGTCATTTATTCGGGACGCGTAGGCGAAGTTCGGAATTTCTGTATCATGTTTGATTTCTGTAATATTCCCAGAGCATTGGAAAATACATTCGACGTATTATCGAGGCTTAGAATATTTGTTTGGGTACAAATATTTAAGATCCGGGGTTTTAAACCCATGCCAAACCTTTTCTCGGGCAAACAGACGCGAAAAGGGCAATTCCGCGACCACGGAAGAATTTCCGCGACCGCGGAATAATAGCTCCCAGAGGAGTTGGGCTTTGAATTTTCCGCGACCGAGGCAGAACCCACCGCGACCGCGGAAATGTGCAGAGGGCACAGTCGGGCATGCGAGCCACGTGCTCGTCGTCGCCGTCAATCCCTCGCTCCACCGTTGATCTTGTCAGGCTGCTCTCTCTCCTTGGCCTATAAAAGGAGACGATCTGGGAGGGTTGAGAGCACTCCAATCCTGATCTCTCTCCCTCAAGGTGCTTGTCGCCGGAGTTGAGCTTTCGCCGGAGTTGAGCTTTCGCCAGAGCCTTCGCCAAGGGTTATAGCAGCCCCGGAGCAGTGCATTGGAGGCGCAAGGTGCCCAGGAGTGGAAGCCGCTGCGAATCGAGCCCAAGGAGTCCCCGCCGGTGAGTTCCTCGTTATTTTGGGTCACCGGAGTTCATGTCCGCGATCGCGGACATGAACTGTCGCGACCGCAGCTGTGACAAGGCCGGCCGCGTCCGCGGCCGCTGCCTTTGGCACTCACGGACACTCGTCCTCGACGACCGCGACAGTGCCCACCGCGATCGTGGATTGCATGGGCAATCACGATCGTGGCTTTGGGCTTGTCGGTCTCAGTCGGGGCTTTCGTCCTTTCGTTTTCGTTCGTCCTTTCTTAGATTCGTACATTTTAGTTGTCGAATCTAACCTAGGGTTTCGTTGTGGGGTTGTTGTCCGTAGGAATCTGTAATCCGGCTTCCGTTCCCATTCCGGACCCCAAAACTCATCGTCGCTCTATCGTTCGTCTAGTCTAAGGCAAGTGGTGGTTCGCTCTTGCTTATCATTCCATGTTTCCATTAATTATCAATTGTTATTAATTGTTAATTAAATTAGGATGAACTATTGTTTTCGTTTGAGAACAGATTTTATAAATGATACGATTAAAACATGATATTATTATAGGTTGTATATATTACTAGAAACAACGCTATTATATCTGTTATTACCATGATGGTATTGGTGTGGATTTTGTGTGAACTTATACATTGTAGTTAGAACGAGTATTCATAGGTGATGTGGTTAAAACCTACCCGTAAGTGTACGGGATCAGTTGTAGTAGTCAAGTGTCGATCCCACAGAGACCAATGTAATATTAATTGAAATGCTACCAGTGAACTAGGCCAAGAGAGATATGAGATTGAGAAAACTATAACTAACTACTAGAAAATCAAATAAAAGAGATAAAATACTATGAGATAAATGTGTCTAAGGTTAAGGATCACCGCAATGGTGTTTCGGTAGATTCAAAACAATATCTGATTGGATTTCAATATGAATGTCAATTGAAGGACTCACTATCTAATGTCAACACTACCTCTTTTCAGACGAATAGTGCATGTACCTAGACTCGATTAGCAGTCACTTTTGGCACAAAGCTAATCTCATTAAGATCCATTAAGTTCTTTCAAGATCAATGAATGAATAGAAACAACATCCGCTTTCGCGCTCCGCGGAATCTACTCATCCAAGAATCAATTCGATAGTCAAGTACCACAAGAGGATTAAGTCACTTTCGCACAAATAATCCTCAAGTTCTATCCTAGGGATCTATTTAGCATCAATCTCCTATTATCATTTTCTCCTTTCGGTCTCAAATTCCAATAGAAATCCCAATTACAAATCAATTAGGTCATTAAGCATCCTAGGATAGAATCAAATCACATATTCATTCAATCAAATACCGCAATTAAACCTACCTAATTCACCATTGGGATCACTCAACCTTAGAACTAGGAATTTAACTAAGCATGATTGAAGATAAACAATAGATCAAACCAACCATCGATATATATGAATTATTCATTAAAAACATGAGATAAGAAAACTTAGTCTCAATGATGAAATAATCCAAACGAAGGTTAGAGCATTAGGAGCAATCTTCAATCCATGCCAAAGCTAAAATCCTCATGAAATACACCCATGTCTGCGGCCGAAGACTGCCGAACAAAAGCTAAAAACAAAAGCAAAAAAGACAAAAAGACAAAAACTAAAAACTAAAGCTACGTACCATAAAAAAACAAAGAAATGAAACTCCCCCCTCTAAACTCAACCTCCCCCCATCCGTAACTCCTCCCTCTGCTTACGTAACCCCCTTTTTTAATCAAACTTCTTTAATTCTCCTCAATTCCACTCAGCCACCGTTGCAGTCCGTCCTCTTCCAAATCAAACAAGGTCTGCACCAATTTGTTGTGGGCCGGCCCAATTTGTTGCATTTGCTTCTGGGAATTCACGTGTCCCACTTCCACTTGGGCTTGTATCTTGGGCCTTGACAATTGGTCTCATAAGTTCCTTCTAAATTACACCTAAAATACCTGAAATTATAAAAGTACGAGTGTAGACTCCGAATACAAAATAATGCAAAATTAATAATAAAAAGATATAAAATATGCATGCAAATGAACTATTCTAATATGCAACTAGACTCCTAAAATATGTATAAATTAGGTGTTATCAAATCCCCCAAGCTTAAACATTGCTTGTCCTCAAGCAAGAACATAGTTCAAAATTCCACAAGAAATACAAAGATTGTCTCTATCCAATCAATACTCAAGCAAGTCCATGAAAACTTAAATATTTAAAAATGTAATCATCAAAGCATACAAATAATCATTACTGAGACTAAGTAGAACATCCATTCTAGACCTCACTTAGGAAAAAGGATATGAATCACTCTCACTCATGTGTTTAGGGTATAGTATTTCGCTCAAATCTCAACTTTGAAAACTCATCTACCATAAGCTTGCATCAGGTCTTAAATCTCCACCACTAAGGACCTTGTACATGACATAAATCAAGAGGACTTTTATTAGATTGTAATGGGGCCAGGTGGAAAGAAAGGTAGGGATACAATTTGGCCATGTGATGCTAAATCCGGGAAAGAGGAACTACCCAAGACAACACCAAACTTGAGAATTTCTCGTACCATTCTTTTCAACAAAATGCCCTTATTCTTGGCTTCTTCTTTTTTTTTTCTTTTTTTTTGTATCTTTTTTTTTTCAAAGCCAAAACATTTTCAGCAATACCACACCATACAAATAACTCCCCCAAGCTTGGCTTGCAACCATAAAAACAAACGAATAAATCATCCTAATTCCCGGATGGGTAAAAGGCTAATCATTAAGCTCATGATGTTTTTGTGGAGCTTCCAAAATAATAGGCTAATTAGGCTCAACGGGCTTCAAGCAGAGGAATAACATATAAGGGTGGTAAAGGGAAATAAAGGCTAATAAAAATAATGCCTCGATCATTTTTATGTCATGCACAAGAGTCATAAACGTGGCTTCAAAATAAGTTCTAAATGCAAGTTCTAGAGATAAAGCAATCAAAGTGAGAGTCACACACATGAAAAGAAATAAGAGGACTAAGTTATGTGCAGTCCTAAGGCTCAAAAGCTCACGGGTTATTTATCTAGAATTTCAGTCCTAACTAGTCTCAAGCAATGACTAAATATACACTTTAACTCAAACATTAGAAAATATAAAAATTCTCATCAACATGGTTAAAATTAATTACAATATCAACAACCAAAATATTTCAAGAGGAATTTCTACAAGACAAACAAAGCAAAGCAAAGCTTGGGAATCATATCAAACACCTAAAATGCAATGCATGATGCATGAAATGTTATGAAAAATGAAAAAAATGAAAAAAAAATCACTAAATTGCAAACAAAGCCTACACATGGAATTATCTCTCCCCCAAGCTTAAACTCTACATTGTCCCCAATGTAGACATAAAAGAAAGAGGATAAGGAAACTCACCAAAGATTTTCAGGTAATCAGACATCTTCGAACTATGCTTCGGGGTTGTCAAAAATTGGTACAAGTGCAGAAGAATTTTCATCAACATCCTATCTTCCATCTTACATCTTCCAGTAGCACTGTACACACATCATAGACAAAACAAACCCCACACACAAGACTACACATTCCACTAGTTAGTAGAGATAAGCAAAGATAAAAGGTGCTCAAATAATATTCTCATAAGATCCTGAGCACAATATCATCAAGTGCAATGCTTAACTTAAGTGCAATGCTTAACTTAGACTAACTATTAATCAAACGTTTATTCATCACCTGGTAGTGAAACCAGTAAATTGGCACAACCCCAAATCAAGAGGAATTGAAATTTCAGGCATGACAATTCAATCACAACAAAACCCACATATATCTAGCTTAAGCGTAAACCAGTTCAAATGCAGACAACATCAGGTTGGTCAAGAAAGGCGTGAAACCACATATGAAGCACCATTAAACATCCGAACATAACGACGCCTCCACATAAAAAAATTCAACAATAAGAGCAAATACCAATGTGATGTGCGGTTCAAGGTGGGTGCTGGGCGGCACGAATCTGGCTCGGGGCTCTTTTCAGCAGATGGTGGGAGTGATGGTCGCCGGCGGGTCAGAGCGCGCGGGTTCGGAAAGAACGCGGCGGTGTGGTGCGAGGCGACGAAGAGATCTCTCGGATCTGGGCACGAGGAGGGCTCGTGTAGGGGCGAGGCCGGGCTAGCGGGTTGCGAGCGAGTGCAGGGCTCCGTCCCGTGTGGGTCGGTGTTGGCTTCCGGCGCAGGTGGAGCGGTGAATCGCCGGTGGGAATGGTTGTGGCTCGGCTTGGATCGAGATGGATGCAGAACCGGAGCAGTTCAGCGCCGAGGAGGTTCGGCGGAAGCGAATCTGGATTTGGAGGCAGTGATGGTCGGGACTGGCGATGGCGGAGAGGTGGGTTCGGCGGGGGCAGTGCTGGGCAGCAGCGTATTGGTGGGTGCTGGTGGAGGAGGGGTGAGAGAGGATGTGCGAAGAGAGGTGAGGAGGAATGGAGTTCGGTGGAGTGGGTAAGGAGGGAGAGATCGGTGAGGGGCGGCGTCGGCGAGAAGCAGCGCTTGGGGCTGGTGCGAGAAGAGAGGGCATGGGAGTAGCAGCGGCAGGGTTCAGGAAAGGAAGGGTTCAGAAGGGAAAAGAAACAAAAGGCTGTTTTTTTTTTTCTTCAAGCGAACAGATTGTAACTCGGTCCACAACTCGGTCGAGTTGTGGGCCGAGTTTCTCTCAGTTGTCCCAACTCGGTCGAAACTCGACCGAGTTTTCCGAGTTTGTTGAAACATACTTTTTTTTTAACCTAAAATAAGAAAAAGAAAAATATCAAAATAAAAATAATGACCTAGACTCACTAATAGAATTAACAATTAATATTAACAAATTGGTCCCCGGCAACGGCGCCAAAAACTTGATGTGGCTAAAACCTACCCGTAAGTGTACGGGATCAGTTGTAGTAGTCAAGTGTCGATCCCACAGAGACCAATGTAATATTAATTGAAATGCTACCAGTGAACTAGGCCAAGAAAGATATGAGATTGAGAAAACTATAACTAACTACTAGAAAATCAAATAAAAGAGATAAAATACTATGGGATAAATGTGTCTAAGGTTAAGGATCACCGCAATGGTGTTTCGGTAGATTCAAAACAATATCTGATTGGATTTCAATATGAATGTCAATTGAAGGACTCACTATCTAATGTCAACACTACCTCTTTTCAGACGAATAGTGCATGTACCTAGACTCGATTAGCAGTCACTTTCGCACAAAGCTAATCTCATTAAGATCCATTAAGTTCTTTCAAGATCAATGAATGAATAGAAACAACATCCGCTTTCGCGCTCCGTGGAATCTACTCATCCAAGAATCAATTCGATAGTCAAGTACCACAAGAGGATTAAGTCACTTTCGCGCAAATAATCCTCAAGTTCTATCCTAGGGATCTATTTAGCATCAATCTCCTATTATCATTTTCTCCTTTCGGTCTCAAATTCCAATAGAAATCCCAATTACAAATCAATTAGGTCATTAAGCATCCTAGGATAGAATCAAATCACATATTCATTCAATCAAATACCGCAATCAAACCTACCTAATTCACCATTGGGATCACTCAACCTTAGAACTAGGAATTTAACTAAGCATGATTGAAGATAAACAATAGATCAAACCAACCATCGATATATATGAATTATTCATTAAAAACAGGAGATAAGAAAACTTAGTCTCAATGATGAAATAATCCAAACGAAGGTTAGAGCATTAGGAGCAATCTTCAATCCATGCCAAAGCTAAAATCCTCATGAAATACACCCATGTCTGCGGCCGAAGACTGCCGAACAAAAGCTAAAAACAAAAGCAAAAAAGACAAAAAGACAAAAACTAAAAACTAAAGCTACGTACCATAAAAAAACAAAGAAATGAAACTCCCCCCTCTAAACTCAACCTCCCCCCATCCGTAACTCCTCTCTCTGCTTACGTAACCCCCTTTTTTAATCAAACTTCTTTAATTCTCCTCAATTCCACTCAGCCACCGTTGCAGTCCTTCCTCTTCCAATTCAAATAAGGTCTGCACCAATTTGTTGTGGGCCGGCCCAATTTGTTGCATTTGCTTCTGGGAATTCACGTGTCCCACTTCCACTTGGGCTTGTATCTTGGGCCTTGACAATTGGTCTCGTAAGTTCCTTCTAAATTACACCTAAAATACCTGAAATTATAAAAGTACGAGTGTAGACTCCGAATACAAAATAATACAAAATTAATAATAAAAAGATATAAAATATGCATGCAAATGAACTATTCTAATATGCAACTAGACTCCTAAAATATGTATAAATTAGGTGTTATCAATAGGAACGCTATGTACCTTACGAGGTCTAGCCGTTTCTTTATAACCGTGGTGGATAGTATGTCCAAGCCCTAACACCCTTCCCTGGTCATGACCGGCCCCTATCCGAATATAGGGGTGGTGCACTAAGCTGGTGCCAACCAATCGGGATTTATCCCTTTCGATATCTCTCGCAATGAGATGATATATTTAAAAGCTTATAACGTGAATGTACGCTTTGTCACTAAAATAAGATAAGTGCCGCTATGCACATAATTAATGAACCTTGGGCGAGAAGTACAACTTGGAAACTCGTCTGGACATCGATTAGAGTAAGTCCTGCTTCCAAATCTGAATTCGCATTACGCGGTGAGGTTGGTCGTGGACCCAAATGGTCAAGTCTTTTTAAACGCTTGTGTGAAATTATTATTATGTTCCCAAACATTTGTCATACTTTCCCGTAAGACTCAATCTTTTGGAGTCTTCTCTTCATACGCTTTTCGATAAGACTCAATCTCTTGGAGTCTTCTCGTTATACGTTCCCGATAAGACTCGATCTTTAGGAGTCTTCTCTTGATCATTCAAACTTTAATCATTCCGTGAAAGTTCCGGGTTATATATCATTCCTTCGGTTGTTATTCGAGGGACAATGATAGTAAACGGTTACGATCACTAGGACCATTTTGTTTCACCCTTGCATAATCTTTCATTAGACTAACCAACCGGGTTTTATTCCTTGCATGATTGGCTGGTGTCATCCGTCCTCTACGGCACATCAGTGGTTGGTCCCCGAAGTCCGAAGTAACCGTTGAAGAAGAGACTTGCAGTTGCAGATTTTGGTGCCGGTATTTCAAAGTCGTTAAGTATTACTTTAAATGTATTTTATAACCTAGTCATGTATTAGGTTTATTCTTTAAGTCTTCCGCTGTGTAATTTAAAGTCTTCCGCTGTAATTTCACTCTGTTGTAAAAACACTCCTCTCGTTTGATGAGAGATCTTTTAATATAAATGGTTGAGTTTCATTCAAAAATGTCTTCCATTGTTTAACCTTCCGTTATTTAATTGTGTTTATTTAAGATTAATTGTTCCGATTAAAGCCTTGGGTGACTTTGGACAGTAACGTCTGAGGTCACTGGCGTGTGGCACTACCGACAATCAGTCGGGGGGTGTTACAACTAATCAAAAGATTAGCAAAGGTATTAGAATAGACCCCACCATTAATGATAGGACTCCTAGATATTTTTCAAGGGATATCATGTTTGTTATTCTAAGTATTCCTTGGATTGCCAATTTTTTTGTAGTGGTTACCTTCTTTGTAACTTGGAAGGCAGATTTATGAAAGTTTACTTTTTGTCCAGATATTTTATAGTATTCATCCACTATGTTCTTGTAACACCCCCGACTTATTGTCAGAAATGCCACACGCCAGTGACCTCAGACGTTGATGTCCGATGTCACCCAAGACTTTAATCGGAATAATTAATCTTAAATAAACATAATAAACAACGAAAGGTTAAACATCGGAAGACATTTTTAAATGAAACTCAACCATTCTTATTAGAAGATCTCTCATCAAATGAGAGTAGTGTTTTTATAACAGAGTGAAATTACAGCGGAAGACTTTAAATTACACAGCGGAAGACTTTAAGAATAAACCTATTACATGACTAGGTTATAAAAATACATTTTAGAGTAATACTTAACGACCTTGAAATACCGACACTTAAATCTGCAACTGCAAGCCTCTTCTTCAATTGGTTACTTCGAGTCTTCGGGGACCAACCACTAATGTGCCGTATAGGACGGATGACATCAGCCAACCATGCAAGGAATAAAACTCGGTTGGTTAGTCTAATGAAAGACTATGCAAGGGTGCAAACAAAATGGTTCTAGTGATCGTAACCGTTTACTATCATTGTCCCTCGAATAACAACCGAAGGGACGATATATAACCCGGAACTTTCACGGAATGATTAAAGTTTAGACATGCACTAAAGAGGAGACTCCAAAGGAAATGAGCCTTATGGGAAACGTATGAAGAGAAGACTTCAAATGATTGAGTCTTACGGGAAAGTCTGACAAATATTTGGGAATGTTATAATTTCACACAAGCGTTTAAAAAGACTTGACCATTTGGATCCACGACCAACCTCACCGCGTAATGCGAATTCAGATTTGGAAGGAGGACTTACTCTAATCGAAGTTCGAGCGGTTTCCACGTTGTAATCCTCGCCCGAGGGTATATTAATCATGTGCATAATCGCACTTATCTTGTTTAATTCCAAAACGTATATTCACGTTAAAGCTTTTATCATATAAATATATATCATCTCGATACGAGAGATATCTTGGGAATATTTCCCGAATGTTTGGCACCAGCTGTGTGCACCTCCCCTATACTCGGATAGGGGACAGTCGTGACCAGGGAAGGGTGTTAGGGCTTGGATATCCTATCCACCACGGTTATAAAGAAACAGCTAGACCTCGCAAGGTATATAACGTTCCTACGAATACTCGTTCTAACTACATTTTAAGTTCACACACACAAAATCCACACCAATACCATCATGGTAATAACAGATATAATAGCGTTGTTTCTAGCAATATATACAACCTATTATAATATCATGTTTTAATCGTATCATTTATAAAATCTGTTACCCAAACGAAAGCAATAGTTCATCCCAATTTAATTAACAATTAAAAACAATTGATAATTAATGGAAACATGGAATGATAAGCAAGAGCGAACCGCCACTTGCCTTAGTCTAGACGAACGATTGAGCGACGACGGGTTTCTGGGTTCGGAACGGGAACGAAAATTGGATTATAGATTCCTACGACAACGACCCACAACGAAACCCTAGGTTAGATTCGACATTAATAATACGAATCTAAGGAAAAACGAACGAAACCGAAAGAACGAGGGTCCCGTCTGAGACCGGTTCGTCCAAGGCCACGATTGCGTTTGCTAAGGCAAACCGCGGTCGCAGCTTGGATTCCACGGTCGCGGACGACTGGACAGCGTCCGCGGTCACGGCAGTTCATGTCTGTGGTCGCGGCCGTGAACTCGGCGACCACTAATCGGGAGGAAATGTCACCGGCGACGACACGAGGGGGCTCGATTCGAGGGAGCTTCGACTCCAATCCTCCTTGCGCCTCCAATGCACCACCCCACGGTCACTATAACCTCCGGCGAGAGCTCCGGCGACACCACGAATTTCCGGCGAGGGTACGAACTCCGGAGAGGATGGAAAGCGAGAGAGAGAGAGAGAGAGAGGGAGAGAATCTGATTTTGGGTGCCAACAATCCTCCAATCCGATCTCCATTTATAGCCAAAGGAAGGAGCAGCTCCCCGACCAGATCGACGGCCGCTCAGACGATCAACGGTGACGCGATCGACGAGGTTCGGCGGAAGACGAAGCGTCGCACGCCTGCATTTTTCCACGGTCGTGGAAAATTCCAATGCCCAGCTCCTCTGAGAGCTATTATTCCGCGGTCGCGGAAAAGGCATTTTCGCGGTCGCGGAAAAGGCATTTTCGCGGTCGCGGAAAAGGCATTTTCGCGGTCACGGAAAAGGCATTTCTGCGGTCGCAGAAAAGGCATTTCCGCGTCTGTTTTCCCGGAGAAGGGTTTGGCATGGGTTTAAATCCCGGAAATTATATATTTGTACCCAAACAAATATTCTAAGCCCCGAAAATACGTCGAATGTATTTTATACCACTCAGGAAATTATTACAGAGATCAAACACGATACAGAAAATCCGAACTTCTCCGAAAGCGACACAATTACAGAACGAGCGTTGGGAAAATTACCCAAATGCCCTTACTAAAAATGAGAGGTATTACAGTCCTTGATTTCTTTACAGTTTTATTGTTTGGATTCTGAGAATATCATAATGTCATCCACAAAAGCCAAAAAAGGAATCCGAATTCCATGTCTAGATATTTGAAAGCCGATAGGTTTTTGAGGTCTATCAGATGCTCGTTGTAGTTTTTGAGCTAGGATTTCAGATCCTAAAATAGAGAGAAAGGGTGATAGAGGGTCTCCCTGTCTAAGTCCGTAGGGCCATTGTTGACTAGCATTGAGAATGATACAGTCGTAATACATTCTTTAATCCAGTTGATAAATTTTTCATGGAATCCAAATTTTTTCATGATTTGAATATTAAATTTCCATTCAATTCTATCATAGGCTTTTTCCATATCTAGTTTAAGAGCTATGAATCCTTCGGTTCCTTGTTTTGATTTAAAGGAATGAAAATTTTCATGAGATATTAAAATGTTATCTTGAATAGCTCTGTTTGCTACAAAGGCTCCTTGCAAAGGATGAATTAATTTTTCAATAGTAGTTTTCAGTCTTGTTGTTAATATTTTCGATATAATCTTATAAATTGTAGAACATAGACTAATAGGTCTATAATGATTTGTAGAGTTAAGATTATCACATTTTGGTATTAACGATATAAATGTATGATTGATTTGTTTGAGTAATTTTCCTGATGGGAAAAAACTCTTAACTGCTTAAATCACAGAAGGACGTACAATATCCCAATATCTTTGATAGAATTCTGTTGTCATACCATCTGGTCCTGGAGATTTATCCGACCCAATTTCAAAAACAACTTTCTTGATCTCTTCATTAGAGACATTTCTTGTCAGTTCTATATTTTCCTCTGTTGAGATTTTAGATTGAATTAGTTCAAGGTTCTTCCGAAGTAAGCTCGCATTCATTTCTTCACTTCTGAATCTTTATGAAATCATTCCTGATTTCATTTCTAATATTTTCTTCACCAATAATGCTAGTTTCTTCTTGGGTTTTGATTTCCTTTATGATTTTTCTACTCCTTCTTCCTGTAATAACCCTCAATTTCAGTAAGGGTATTTGGGTAATTTTCTCAAACCTTCATTCTGCAAGCAAGACACGTTTGGCGTATTCGGAATTTCGGTAACCTCTGTAATCTCTGTATTAACCCTCTTGAACGTAATAATATACGTTTTGGTGTGTACTGGGTCTTGGATTATTTTTAAGTACTAAAAGTGAGATCTAGCAAAGATCCGCGAGAAGAGCCAAGAACGCGAACACGGCATTTCCGCAATCGCGGATTTCTTTCGCGGGCGCGGATTCACCCAGGAGCCACTCCGCGATCGCTGTTACGTTTCCGCGACTGTGGATCGCTGGTTTACCTTCATCTTCAATTCTCGCCGCGTTGCGACGTTTGGCTGGCCGACGTTTCGCCGATGGAGGGAGGCCGATCGGTTGGCATGCCCTGGCGTTGAGCTCCCCTTCCCCTATAAAAGGAGGTCGGCGGCAACTTCAATCTCCATCCACAACCTCAAATCTCTCCCGTTCTCTCGTTTTGTGCCTTCAACGGAGTTAGTGCTTCGTCGGAGTTTCGCCGGAGCTTTTAGTGGCCGTCGTGGTGCCCTTGGAAGCTGGTAGTGGTGGAATTGCGAGGAGGAGAGGATAGCATTGTCGTCTCCATCGTCGGTTGTTGAGATCAAAGGATCTTGAAGCTACGGTGCAAGATTTGCTCGTCGATGGAGGTGGAATCGCCAAACTAGGGTTCTCGGGTGGACGAAGGCGTGGCGGAGGCTCGAGGGTGGTTTGATGGCGGAGTTGTGACGGATAGTTGGCACACAAGATCTTCTTAAAGAGGGAAGAAGATTGCACGCAGAAGTGAAAGGGGAGAAGGAGTGTGGGAGATAATCTCACTCGGCACACTAGGGTTTTTGACGCAAGAACACTTAGGAAAAGAGAGAGAGAGTTTGAGATAATTTCTGGTTTAATTCATACGTCCCTTTTTCAACCTTCAAAGAGCCTTTAAATAGGCCTATAAAAATGGTAAAAACGCCTAAGAAAAATGCCAAAAGTCAGGCGCACAAACAAACCCTAAATTCACTATCGGAAATGTCTAATTTAGGGACTTATTAAATTCAAGTGCAATAACCACCAGGCAAAGTGGTGAATCTCTCGGCCATGGGCTTGGCCCATAAGAGTAGACATCTTGGGCCAACCCATGGTGAAGGAAGCGCCGGTCAAAAGAGATCCAGAAGCGGCGGCGCCTCCCTTGAAGTCCTACATGCCGCTAGCGCCGAGCTCCCCGGCGCTTGTTTGAAGGCAGTTGACGAAGGCGGCCTCGGCGTGGCTTAGGGCGGCTTGGCATGCCAAACCCTTGTGGAGGTCTTGGAGAAGCTTCCTATCCCTAGATCTTGTGATGGCTCCAGGGATTGCCTTGTCATCTTGGACATTGGCCTTGGTGACGCTTGTGCCCGGCGCGCCCGGCGCCTTGGCTTTGTCTTGGCTAATGCCTTGCTTTGGCTTGGCTTTGGCTCTCCCATGCATGTCTTGGCCAGCTCCAGCTCCAAGTGTATCATCCATGTGCTCCGCGCCTTGATCCAGCTCCGGGTCCTCCATAGTGTCCATGGAGAGCTCCTCGGCGGCGTCTATGTTGTCCTCGGTGTCTTGGCCTTAATGTGGCATGGTCACATCATCCTCCCTCTCTTGAAAGGGATTCGACCCTGAATCCAGCTCATCTTGGTCGTCTTCATCCTGCACACAATAATGCATCAAATCCGAGACATTAAAAACATCATGTACGCCAAAGTTAGGAGGAAGATCAAGCTTGTAGGCATTGTCATTGATCCTCTCAAGCACTTGAAAGGGTCCGTTGCCTCTTGGCTTGAGTTTGGAGTTGCGGAGCAATGGGAAGCGCTCCTTCCTTAGGTGCAACCACACTAGATCACCCGGTTCAAAAATTACTTCCTTTCGCCCCTTGTCCACATGCTTCTTGTATTGGCCCGTCCTCCTCTCAAGTTGCAACCTTGTGTCCTCGTGCAACTTCTTAATCCTTGTAGCTTCATCCGCACCTTATTTGCTTTCTCGCTCCTTGATAGCATAGGGTAAGAGCTCTAGTGGTGTTGTGGGATTGCGCCCATAGACCACTTCAAAGGGTGTCTTCCTTGTTGCCGAATGGACCGTCCTATTGTAGGCGAACTCAATGAAGGACAAGCTATCCTCCCACCTGCGCAAGTTAGTCCTCAATATAGTTTTAAGCAAGACACCAAGAGTACGGTTGACCACCTCTGTTTGGCCATCCGTTTGAGGATGACAAGTAGTAGAGAAAAGAAGCTTAGTTCCAAGCTTAGCCCAAAGAGTCTTCCAAAAATAGCTTAGGAACTTAACATCTCGGTCCGACACAATGGACCTAGGAACTCCATGCAATCTCACAACATGATCAAAGAAAAGGTTAGCAACATGAGATGCATCATCGGTCTTATGGCATGCAATGAAATGTGTCATTTTGGAGAACCTATCTACTACTACAAAAATGGAGTCTCTCCCTCTCTTAGACCGTGGTAACCCCAAAACAAAGTCCATGGAAATGTCTTCCCAAGGTAGCTTAGGGATTGGCAAGGGAGAGTAGAGACCATGGGGTTGCATTTTGGCCTTAGCACGCATACAAGTAGTACAAGAAGCACAAAGCTTCTCAACCGCTCTTAGCATCTTAGGCCAAAAGAAGTGCTCTCTAAGCACATGTAAGGTCTTAAGGACACCAAAGTGCCCCATCAACCCACCCCCATGTGCTTCTTGCACAAGTATAGCTCGAATGGAGCCCTTAGGAATGCACAACCTATGACCTTTGAACAAAAATTCATCATGCAAGTAAAATTGACCCTCACTTCCCTTAGACTTACATGCGGCTACTATAGCACAAAAATCAGAATCAAGAGCATATAAGTCTTTCATGAAAGTGAAACCAAGCAACTTTGCATCTAATATGGTCAATAGAGTGTACCTCCTTGATAGGGCATCCGCCACCACATTGTCCTTTCCCTTCTTGTGTTTTATCACATAGGGGAAAGACTCAATGAACTCCACCCACATAGCATGCCTCTTGTTGAGCTTGCTTTGGCCCTTCAAGTATTTCAATGCCTCATGATCGGAGTGTATGACAAATTCTTTAGGCAATAAGTAGTGTTGCTAAACTCTTAGCACACGTACTAAAGCGAGAAGTTCTTTGTCATAGGTGGGGTATTTGAGCTCGGCACCCCCAAGTTTCTCACTAAAATAGGCAATGGGTTTGCCCTCTTGCATGAGGGCACCTCCAAGGCCTATTCCCGAAGCATCACACTCTATCTCAAAGATTTTGTCAAAGTTAGGCAATGATAGGAGTGGTGCTTGGGTGAGCTTGGCTTTGAGGCTAGCAAAGGCCGCCTCTTGTGCGACGTCCCATGAGAACGCCACACCTTTCTTGGTAAGCTCCGTGAGGGGCGCATCCAAGGTGCTAAAGTCCCTCACAAAGCGGCGGTAAAAGCCAGCCAAGCCTAAGAAGCTTCGGACTTGAGTCATAGTAGTAGGTGTTGGCCATTCATGAATAGCTTTCACCTTCTCCTCATCAACTCTCAAGCCCTCCTTACATACCACAAATCCAAGAAATACCACATGATCCGAGAAAAAGTGGCACTTCTTGAAGTTTGCATATATCTTCTCTTTCATAAGAACCTCAAGAACTTGCCTAAGGTGATCCACGTGCTCATCAAGATTATGGCTATATACTAAGATGTCATCAAAGTACACAACCACAAACTTGCCAATGAAGCGCCTTAGAACATGGTTCATGAGCCTCATGAATGTGCTAGGAGCGTTGGTGATTCCAAAAGGCATCACCAACCACTCATATAATCCTTGCTTGGTCTTAAAAGCGGTTTTCCACTCATCGTCTTCTTTCATGCGAATTTGGTGATAACCACTCTTAAGATCAACCTTGGAAAACACACTCGCTCCATGCAACTCGTCAAGCATATCATCCAATCTTGGTATGGGATGGCGGTACTTAATGGTTATGTTATTGATCGCTCGACAATCAACACACATCCGCCAAGTACCGTCCTTCTTTGGTACCAAGATGACCAGAACTACACAAGGGCTAAGGCTCTCCTTCACGTAGCCATTGTCAAGCAATTCGTGGACTTGACGTTGCAACTCTTTTGTTTCCGCAGGATTAGCGCGGTATGCAACCCTATTAGGTAGTGTTGCCCCCGGTATAAAGTCAATTTGATGTTCAATACCTCTTATCGGAGGCAACCCCTTTGGCACTTCCTCTTGAAAGAGATCGTCGAACTCTAACAAAAGGCGAGTGATGGGCCGCGGGAGTCTCTCAAGATCATTCACGTTGAGGAGTATGTCCTTACGAATGAACAAAAGACATGACTCCCCACTCTTGAACGCTTGAATGACTTCCTTAGACCTAGCTAAGAGCATATGACTAGAGGCACTTCCCTTGCCCCCAATCGCCATTTTCTTACCTTTGGCATGCTCCTTAGCTTGGGTCTTGCGTTGCTCCCTAGCCACATGGTCAGCCATGATTTCATGAGAAGCTAAGGGATGAAGAGTAATCCTTTTCCCACGTAAATGGAAGGAATACTCATTGCTCACCCCTTGATGTATGACGCCTCTATCAAACTGCCATGGCCTTCCCAAGAGAAGGTGGCACGCAGTCATAGGCAACACGTCACACAAAACCTCATCCTCATAGCCACCAATTGAGAACTTGATTATGGCTTGCTCCTTAACCTTTAGAGGGGTGTCGGAATTCAACCAACAAAGTGTGTAGGGTTTTGGGTGAGGAGTAGTGCTTAGGTTGAACCTAGACACTACTTCTTGGTCAATGATATTGCAACATGACCCCCCATCAATTATCATACTACATACTTTTCCATTGATAGTGCACCTAGTATGGAAGATGGTCTCCCGTTGGCTAGGCACACTTGATCCCTCCGAGGCTATAAGCATTTTTTTAGCAACAAAACAGTCCCCATGGGCTGCAACAACATGCATCTCCTCCTCCTCGGCCTCCTCATTCTCAACAACCTCTACTTCATACTCATCCTCAGATTCGTACTCTCCTTGAGTATTAATTAGAACTTGCCTTTTTGAGGGGCAATCTCGGGCATAGTGCCCTCTTCCTAGACACTTGTAACACTTGATGTCCCTTGTTCGGTCCTCACCCTCCTTTCGTTGGGGTTGGACTTTACTAGGGAATTCTCGTCTAGGGTGACTAGGATTGTCACCCCTAGTCAGTTCCAAGCGTCTAGGTGCAGGTATGCTCCTTTGGGACTTTGCCAAGGGCGTGAGCTATTCCCTTGGGGGCGTCTAGAAGATAATGCTTTATACATACGATTAGTATAATGAAGCACTTCTTCCATAGGCGTCCCACGAGGAAAATGTTGCTTATTCATGACCGCTTTGAGTTCACTATTAAGATGGTTAATGAACTTAGAAATAACATACCCTTCAGGAACTCTAAGTCCGGACCTAAAGACCAAGGTCTTTAGCTCCATGTAGAACTCATCCGGGGTTTTATTCCCTTGTTCAAGTTGTTCCAATCTCTCATGAACCCTCTCGGCATAGTCATCCGGAACAAACCTATCTCTAAGAGCCCGTTTGAGCTCTTGCCATGTGGTCACTTGGGGGTGTCCATGGAACTCTCGTTCCTCTTTGTCCCCAAGCCACCATTAATAGGCAAATCCCTCAAACTTGATTGTAGCTATAGCTACTCGTTGAGCTTCCGAGTAGTTATAGTACTGGAATATTTGATCGGTCTTTTGTTCCCAATCAAGATATACCTCGGGCTCACAATTTAAACCAAAGCATTGTACCTCCAATTTTACTCCATGTGGTCGAGGTTGCTCCAAATAGGTCGGGTATTGGTTTCCATTGCCTCCGGTGCCGCGTGGTTCATAGGGCATGTAGCCGCCCTGTCCTTATCCTTGGGATGCTCCGCCTCGGCTTGGCGCACTCCTTAGGGGATGGAGCAAGGGCCCTTGAGACCTAGGGATATCATTGGGCTGCATTCTCGATTGCTCTCCAAGCCTTAATCCGAAATCTGCATGGTTAGATCTAAAAGGCATAGTAGTAGGAGCAAAAGGCAATGAAAAATTAAAAGAAACATATTCTTCCCTTGTAGTGCTCATGTGATGTGCATGCCCTTGGAAGCCCTCGGTCAAGGCATGATTGGTCACTCCCGGAGTTGGCAACGGCCAAGTAGTCATAGGCACCAAGAGTTGATCACCCGGCGGCGCAAGGCCTATGATCGGAGGAGTAGTCGTTGTATCCCCAATCAAAATTAAATCCTAAAATCCTCACTAAACAAAGTATAGTAAGCAAGTCAGGGTCGATCCCACAGAGAAGGAAGGAATTCAACGGTGGTAGCATGCAATGTCACAAAGGGGGGTTGTATGGTTGGTTGGTCACAAACGAAACAAACAAAGCAAAGTAGAATGGATGAAATATCAATAGAGAAAAACACTTAGCCTAGTAATGTCCACATAAGTCATTCAAAGGTTGTTCATAGATTAAGTCCTATCTTCCTATTCGGTTATTCATGTCCCGATCTTATGTAAATTCAGAGGGAAACCTTCCACAAAGAACCCTTACCAATGAATAACCCTAGTACCACTAAAGGTTCAACCCAAAGACAGCAATGCATATAAGAATTAACCAGGATACACAGAACGTTCGCTCAGATGCATTTACCATGTAATTATCTCTCCCTACAATAGAACAATTTCAACCAGAGCATGTAAATTGTAGTTGCTACAGCAGAATAAGACGTTAGCCCAACAGTTTCCTAATCCTAGCAATATGAAAATCACCAATAACAACTAGTTGCGCGGGCTAGTGCAATTAATGAAATCCAATGGAATAAGCTTAGAAGAGATAATATAACTCAATAGGAATAAATAGATAGGAACAAAACCTCACAACCAGATGAATAAACTCATGCTTCCATTACCAGACTAAGCCAAAGAGGCTTAGCTCCTCATAGACATGGTGAAAACTTCAAAGGAAAAGAAAACAATGATGAATGAAAATTGCAACTAAAGTGTGGAAGATTTCAACCCTAATGCTAAAAGAAAGTATTTATAGGGCTCTAACAAAATGACCTAGCCCATTAAGAAACTAACTAAATTAAAAATAAGAAAAAGGGAAAAAGAAATCTGAAAAGATAAGCTCAGGAAAAGACGCAGCTTTCGGCGCTGATGACCCGCGATCGCGGCCTAAGACCCGCGATCGCGGTTAATGCTCGATTTTCAGCTTCTGCACCACTTTCGGAAAAACTTAATAACTTTTGATTCCCAACTCGGATTGCGCTCATATTTTGGGGGCTTGTAGTAGACTTCAAGATCTACCTCCTCGAATTGGAATCACTTCATTTGGACATCTGAGTAGAGAGAACGAATCAACTGAATTCATCACATTATTCTTCTACTCTCGTGTGGACTCTCTCCTTGGTTCTTCTTCGTCTCCTCAGTGGTCAACTTCTCTTCCTCTGGATATCTTCAATTTGCTTCTCCAGACCACCAAATCCACACTTCTCCTCTCTAACTCCATACTCCTTGGTGGCTCCATATCCCGAATCTTCAAATGTACTCCAATAAGCTCAAAACACCACCAAAACACCAATCTTCGCCCCCAAACACCATGCACATGAATGTGTCTAAATCTACCCGAATGGCACCAATAAAACCCTCTAATAACTCTTAGTTAAGCCCTACAAAGTAGTGCTTATCAAACTCCCCCATGCTTAGACTTTTGCTCGTCCTCGAGTAAACTAAAAGAAAGTCTACTCCTCCAATGCAGCACCCAAGGTCTCAGGAAGCATATTCTCCAACTAAGAGTTACCTAACCCATGCCAAGCTCCTGGCACCAATCTCATCTACAACACATCCACAACTCAACAAGCTTGAGGGCAAGTAGAGTACTTCCCCCAAGCTCAACCCGGACATCCAATGGTGTAAAGTGACCTCTAATCCTAGCCTCCATCTATGACTCCTTATGCCTCCCAGAGTGACCTACCCGACAATCCTTCTTTGTCTCCTCTTCTTATGTCGCCCCTCCAGGTAAAATGAGATCCTAAAATCACTCCTCTTCTTTTCACTCATTTTGCCTAGGAGCCCTTTCGGGTTTGCATCCTAGCCGCTCATATTTTTTTCATAGATGTGCTCACATATGCTCACGTCACTCAGACACCTTTTTACCCCAGCCTAGCGCTGGTTCGGGCCACCTGCTTATTACCCAAGCCGCCCTTTCGGGTTTTCGACTTGTCCCAGTATTTTCATGTATGTCTTTTTTTTTTTGCTTTTTGACTTTTTCTAAAAAAAATTTTCAAAAGGGAATGCGAACAATGGATAATGCTGAATGGAAATAACAATGCTGAAATCGAAACTAAGTTACAAGATAGATAGCAAGTACTTTCTACTCTCCCATGCTTGAATCATGCATTGTCCTCAATGTATGGAAGACAAAGAAAAAAATGAGGAGAAGAAAGAAAGAACTCACTGAGCGTACGCCGGGGTGGTAGTCTTCGTCAATAGGAAGGTACTCAGGGATGTAGGAATCCCCATAAACTTCATCACCACTTCAACAGTCGAACTTCCCAAGAGATAGATCATGGAATGCTGGAACTCCGAGCTCAGTATGCACAGGTGGTGACGCACAGGTGAAGACGTACCGCAGGGAACAACAACAATGGATGGATCAAAGGTACACCAGTTGTTGCTCGCGAACATGATGAAGAAAGACCGCCTCAGAACCGCCATGAATGAACCGCCGTGGAAAAATCTCCATGGAAGGAGCACCGTGGAGGAACCGCGATCGCGGCAGTGAAGGTCGCGATCGCGGGTAACGTACGACTTTTTTTTTAATTTAATTTAATTTTTTTTACCGATGCGCAGTAACCCCACGATCGCGGGTGAACAGTACCCGCGATCGCGTTTTTTTTTTTGGCTAAACCCTAATTCGCGGCGCACCGTGGGCCCGCGATCGCGGGTGTTATGCCGCAGTCGCGGTTTCTTCTCGGCTTTCCTGCGTGGTTTAGTCGAAAACAAAAACAAAAACAAAGCAAAAACACACCAAAATAATGCGAGAACAAAGAAAGAAAGACAAAGGAAAAAAAAAATACATACCTCGGGTTGCCTCCCGGACAACGCCTTAGTTATTGTCATGGCATGACATACCGCTTCATCCCTCTCAATCTGGGTTGCCTCCTGCAACCGCACTCTTGAGTCTGGAGGGTGTTCTTGAATGCTCTTCAGGGTGTGCTCTATCCTCCTCTAGTCAAACCCCATGTTGACCGTCCCTCTGCCCACGTCGATCTTTGTGTTGGAGGTCATCATGAAAGGCCTCCCCAACATTACTCGTCCTCCTTGTTCTCTTGTATTTATCACAAAGAAGTCTGCAGGGAAAACAAGGGTATCGGCGCTTACCAGTACATCCTTCACAACGCCCTCGGGAATGATGACAGAGTTGTCAGCCAGTTGGATGACGATTTCCGTGCTCTCTAATGGTCCGACGTCGAGGTTGTTGTAGACGGACAGTGGCAAGACATTGATTGAAGCTCCCAAATCCAGCAATGTCTCGCTGAATTCAGTCTCCCCAATCTTACAAGGCACGCTGAACATTCCAGGATCCTCACACTTCTTGGGAATCCTCTTCTGCACCACAGCCGAGACATCCTTCTTGACCTTTGGCTTCTTCTTAGATCGCTCCTTTTGCTCCGCTATGGTCTTGCGTAGCTCTCTCAAGAAGGGACTCTCCGGGTAGCCCTGGTATATCTCACAATATATTTCCGTATTCCCTTCATCTTCTAATGCTACAGGGAATGGAACCGGGATGTCAAAATATCCCTCCGGATAGTCATACTTGTTCATGAAAGTCTTGCGAGGCGGAGCACTTTTCGAGAGTTGATCGCGGGTGTCAACCCGCGATCGCGGTTCTAGCACTAGTGACCCGCGATCGTGGCTGTCATGCCCGCGGTCGCGGTTAATGCTCGAATTTATGCTCAAGTTTTTCTCAGCTTTTGGCTCCGTAAACCCGCGATCGCGGCTGTCGCCCCGCGATCGCGGTTTTGCCTCGTACTTCTCTTTTAATTCCAGCTTCTCTTCTTCATTCTCCCATCTTGGCCTTGACTTCATGCAGTTGACGTTTTGCCTTGGATTAATCTCAGTTTGAGATAGGGGTGCTCGTGACTCTCTAGCTTCAAGCTTGCTAACCGCCTGGGAGATCTGCCCCACCTGCCTCTCTAGGTTCTATATGCTGGACTTGGTCTCGTGTTGAAACTGAACCATGTTTTGATTCATGGTTCCCACGGTCTGCGCTAGAGTAGACATATGTTGCGTCAGTGTTTTGACCTCGTCCTCAAGCTTGGTGATGCGGGCATCTCCCCGTTCTTGTGGTCTTTGATCAGCTTGGCCTCCTTGAAACTGCCTTTGGGGGTACTGCTGAAGATCTTGGGTCTCATGCCCTTGATGAGTGTTTTGCTGATTCCCGTATCTCAGATTTGGGTGATCTCTCCACCCTGGATTGTAGGTGCTGGAGTACGGGTCATATTTTGGCCTTTGAGGGCCATATCCGCCAATGGTGTTCACCTCAGCAGTTGGTTCTTGTAGGGTGGGGCATGCATTAGTTGGATGCGTCGTTGCATAGCATAACCCACATGAATTGACTTGTTACAAGCCACCTCTCATCATACATCTTCTCATCATCTCCTTCATCTCCTTCATCTCAGCCATCTCAGCAAGAAGAGTAGAATTGGGCTGAGATTCTGCAGCTCTCACAGATTGGGTGCCCGCCCTTCTGCTGAATTGCCTTGAGCCTTCCGACAACTCGCTGAATATCTCAAATGCAGCGGTGGGGGTCTTGTTCACTATGTTTCCCCCACACGCCGCGTTCACCATTCGTCGATCTTCATCCAGCAATTCCCCATACAGATATAAGACCAAATCCTGGTCTGAATACCCGTGATAGGGACAACTGGAGCAGAACCTCTTGAAACGCTCATAGTACTCATAGAGAGTTTCCGTCCCATGCTGCTCTATGTTGCTCAGTTGGCGCTTGAGATTATTCAGCATCGTTGCTGGAAAGTACTTCTCCAGGAACGCCTTCTTCATCTTCTCCCAAGTATCGATGCTTCCTGGGGGGAGGTAGTAAAACCAGTCGTTGGCTGAATCCTTAAGTGAAAAAGGAAAAGCCCTCAACGTGATTTGATCCTTAGTGACATTCCGTGGCTTCATGGAACTGCACACGGCGTGAAACTCCGAGAGGTGCTTGTTTGGGTCCTCTCCAGCTAGCCCATGGAACTGAGGCAAAAGATGGATAAGACCAGACTTGAGCTCAAAGTTCACTCCCGTTCCTACCTCAGGGAACTGAACGGCCAGTGGCTGTTGCGTCAAGTTAGGCGCAGTCAGCTGCCTCAACGTAGGTGGTGGTACCTCGTCCGCCATCTCAAAAGTGGGATTCTCAAAGACCAAAGCTCGATTTACTCTGCGTCCTTGGGAGAAAGTTCTCTCAATCTCTAGATCAAGATCTAAAGGTGGAGAGTCAGCAGTACGGGTGTGGACCATAAGATAGGTCCACACACACAAGCAAACACACGAAAATCACAAAGAAAAATTCGAAAACACACAAAGCATGCAAAACACCAAAAATTCGCAATTGCCTTCCCCGACAACGGCGCCAAAATTTGATCGGAGGAGTAGTCGTCGTATCCCCAATCAAAAGTAAATCCTAAAATCCTCACTAAACAAAGTATAGTAAGCAAGTCAGGGTCGATCCCACAGAGAAGGAAGGAATTCAATGGTGGTAGCATGCAATGTCACAAAGGGGGGTTGTATGGTTGGTTGGTCACAAACAAAACAAACAAAGCAAAGTAGAATGGATGAAATATCAATAGAGAAAAACACTTAGCCTAGTAATGTCCACATAAGTCATTCAAAGGTTGTTCATAGATTAAGTCCTATCTTCCTATTCGGTTATTCCTGTCCCGATCTTATGTAAATTCAGAGGGAAACCTTCCACAAAGAACCCTTACCAATGAATAACCCTAGTACCACTAAAGGTTCAACCCAAAGGCAGCAATGCATATAAGAATTAACCAGGATACACAGAACGTTCGCTCAGATGCATTTACCATGTAATTATCTCTCCCTACAATAGAACAATTTCAACCAGAGCATGTAAATTGTAGTTGCTACAGCAGAATAGGACGTTAGCCCAACAATTTCCTAATCCTAGCAATATGAAAATCACCAATAACAACTAGTTGCGCGGGCTAGTGCAATTAATGAAATCCAATGGAATAAGCTTAGAAGAGATAATATAACTCAATAGGAATAAATAGATAGGAACAAAACCTCACAACCAGATGAATAAACTCATGCTTCCATTACCGGACTAAGCCAAAGAGGCTTAGCTCCTCATAGACATGGTGAAAACTTCAAAGGAAAAGAAAACAATGATGAATGAAAATTGCAACTAAAGTGTGGAAGATTTCAACCCTAATGCTAAAAGAAAGTATTTATAGGGCTCTAACAAAATGACATAGCCCATTAAGAAACTAACTAAATTAAAAATAAGAAAAAGGGAAAAAGAAATCTGAAAACATAAGCTCAGGAAAAGACGCAGCTTTCGGCGCTGATGACCCGCGATCGCGGCCCAAGACCCGCGATCGCGGTTAATGCTCGATTTTCAGCTTCTGCACCACTTTCGGAAAAACTTAATAACTTTTGATTCCCAACTCGGATTGCGCTCATATTTTGGGGGCTTGTAGTAGACTTCAAGATCTAACTCCTCAAATTGGAATCACTTCATTTGTACATCTGAGTAGAGAGAACGAATCAATTGAATTCATCACATTATTCTTCTACTCTCGTGTGGACTCTCTCCTTGGTTCTTCTTCGTCTCCTCAGTGGTCAACTTCTCTTCCTCTGGATATCTTCAATTTGCTTCTCCAGACCACCAAATCCACACTTTTCCTCTCTAACTCCATACTCCTTGGTGGCTCCATATCCCGAATCTTCAAATGTACTCCAATAAGCTCAAAACACCACCAAAACACCAATCTTCGCCCCCAAACACCATGCACATGAATGTGTCTAAATCTACCTGAATGGCACCAATAAAACCCTCTAATAACTCTTAGTTAAGCCTTACAAAGTAGTGCTTATCAGCCTAGCACGGAGGAGGTGTCGGCACTTGCTTACGGCAAAGACCCTCCTTGGCCTTGGACGGAGGAGACGCCCGGTGTGGTCCTCCATTTCTCCTCCATGGCGCGCATGAATGCAGCGTGTTCCTCCCTCATGGCGCTCAAGTGTTGTCGGGTGCGCTCATCGGATTCCTCTTGAGAAGCTTGAATGGATTTGAGGAGTGTCTCCATAGTGATTGTCGAGACCTCCTTGGGGTCCTCATTAGCGGCTTGCTTGTCTTTGGGATTCACCATCTCCAACCTTCACAAAACAAGCATACGACAGCCAACAAAATCCAAAGAAACTCCAACAAAGGTACGTAACAAGTAAGATTGCCAAATTTGCCTAATTTAAATTAGGACTCGGAATCCAACAAGTTCTTGGGTTAGGGTGGCTCCTATATGCAAAAGACTCACAAAATTGAAAATAAATTGCACCACAATCCTTGTCAAAAGCTTAAGTTAATCCACAACTCAAGCAATACTTGTAAGTACTTGTTTCCTATTACCACTTACTAAGGTTAGCTCAAGCAAAAGGAATTACAACTTCACTTACAAGTGCTTCACAAAGAAAGAGTGTACGTCTTCTTCAAAAAAAAAAAAAATTTTTGTCCTGGCTTGCTCTTTTGTACAATATCAAGCCGAGTTTTTCTAAATTTCTTCTCTTCTTTTTTTTTGACGTAAGAAATGCAGAAAATATAACAAGAAATTTGCAAGGCAATTCGAGTAACCAATAGCGTACGCACTTCGGATTCGTTCCTCCACAAGAAGGCCCGATTTGCAATTAACGTAGGCAATTTAAACTCGGATTGTTTATGTGCCAAATAAGGAAAGCAAAGACTCAAGATCCTTTAACTAAATGCACGACTAAATGGGATTTAAGAGGTTGAAGGTTACACTTTTCAAATTTCAGCAAGCATTAACTGCATTCAAAGCACACATTAATTCCTAATTTGAAGGTTGTGATTCTTCAACTCCTAAAAATGTCTACTTCCTATAGGTAATTCTGACTTCCAGATCTACTCTAGATGCAGGATACAAAACGCCAACAAAATCAAGAACAAAAGCAAGAACAACTCTCAGACGCAATACTCACAATTACCAATGCAAGGGCACGAAAATAAGGAACTTATAGGACTTCGACCCTTGAATTTAAAAGAGGAGTTTGAGCAAAACTTACGTGCTCTGATACCAAATGTTGAGATCAAAGGATCTTGAAGCTACGGTGCAAGCTTTGCTCGTCGATGGAGGTGGAATCGCCAAACTAGGGTTCTCGGGTGGACGAAGGCGTGGCGGAGGCTCGAGGGTGGTTTGATGGCGGAGTTGTGACGGATAGTTGGCACACAAGATCTTCTTAAAGAGGGAAGAATATTGCACGCAGAAGTGAAAGGGGAGAAGGAGTGTGGGAGATAATCTCACTCGGCACACTAGGGTTTTTGACGCAAGAACACTTAGGAAAAGAGAGAGAGAGTTTGAGATAATTTCTGGTTTAATTCATACGTCCCTTTTTCAACCTTCAAAGAGCCTTTAAATAGGCCTATAAAAATGGTAAAAACGCCTAAGAAAAATGCCAAAAGTCAGGCGCACAAACAAACCCTAAATTCACTACCGGAAATGTCTAATTTAGGGACTTATTAAATTCAAGTGCAATAACCACCAGGCAAAGTGGTGAATCTCTCGGCCATGGGCTTGGCCGATAAGAGTAGACATCTTGGGCCAACCCATGGTGAAGGAAGCGTCGGTCAAAAGAGATCCAGAAGCGGCGGCGCCTCCCTTGAAGTCCTACACGCCGCTAGCGCCGAGCTCCCCGGCGCTTGTTTGAAGGCAGTTGACGAAGGCGGCCTCGGCGTGGCTTAGGGCGGCTTGGCATGCCAAACCCTTGTGGAGGTCTTGGAGAAGCTTCCTAGCCCTAGATCTTGTGATGGCTCCAGGGATTGCCTTGTCATCTTAGACATTGGCCTTGGTGATGCTTGTGCCCGGCGCCTTGGCTTTGTCTTGGCTAATGCCTTGCTTTGGCTTGGCTTTGGCTCTCCCATGCATGTCTTGGCCAGCTCCAGCTCCAAGTGTATCATCCATGTGCTCCGCGCCTTGATCCAGTTCCGGGTCCTCCATAGTGTCCATGGAGAGCTCCTCGGCGGCGTCTATGTTGTCCTCGGTGTCTTGGCCTTGATGTGGCATGGTCACATCATCGGTGAGCCTCAATTCGATTCTGAGTCGCGTCGGAAGGAAGCATCCGCGATCGCGGGGATGAATTCCGCGACCGCGAAAGCTGCCCAGAATTCTGCGACCGCGGAAGTCCAAACCGCGACCGCTGCTTGCTCTGGCAAGCGCGATCGTGGCTTGGACAGCCACGGTCACGACTCAGGCTTTCGTTCATTTCGATCCGTATCAATTGCCGTTCATATCGTCTTGTTCGTTTCAAATCTAATTTAGGGTTCCGTCGTTTATCTCGTCGGCGTCGTAGGAATCCGTACGCAGATTCCAATGTCCAGATCTCGGAACCCAACATCTTCGTCCATCTAGATTAAGGCAAGTGGCGGTTCACTCTTGCTTATCATTCCATGTTCCTGTTAATTATCAATTGTTTTAATTGTTAATTAAATTGGGATGAACTGTTGTTTTTGTTTTGAAACAAATTTTATAAATGTGTGATTAAATTGTGATATTATAATAGGTTGTATATATTGCTAGAAACAACGCTATTATATCTGTTATTACCGTGATGGTATTGGTGTGGATTTGATGTGTGAACTTAAATATGTAGTTAGAACGAGTATTCGTAGGAACGCTATGTACCTTGCGAGGTCTAGCCGTTTCTTTATAACCGTGGTACGTAGGATGTTCAGGCCCTAACACCCTTCCCTGGTCATGACCGTCCCCTATCCGAATATAGGGGTGGTGCACTAAGCTGGTGCCAACAAGCGGGATTTATTCCCAAGATATCTCTCGTATCGAGATGATATATTTATATGATAAAAGCTTTAACGTAAATATACGTTTTGGAATTTAACAAGATAAGTGTTGTTGTGTACATAATTAATATACCCTCGGACGAGGAGTACAACGTGGAAACCGCCCGGACTTCGGTTAGAGTAAGTCTTCTTTCTAATCTGGATTCGCATTGCGCGGTGAGGTTGGTCGTTGACCCAAATGATCAAGTCGTTTTTAAAACGCTTGTATGAAACTATAACGTTCCCAAACATTTGTCATACTTTCCCATAAGACTCAATTCCTTTGGAATCTTCTTTTCAGTGCATGTCTAAATTCTAATCATTCCGTGAAAGTTCCGGGTTATGTATCGTTCCTTCGGTTGTTATTCGAGGGACAATGATAGTAAACAGTTACGATCACTAGAACCATTATGTTTTCACCCTTGCATAGTCTTTCATTAGACTAACCAACCGGGTTTTATTCCTTGCATGGTTGGCTGGTGTCATCCGTCCTATACGATACATTAGTGGTTGGTTCCCGAAGTCTTGAAGTAACCAGTTGAAGAAGAGGCTTGCAGTTGCAGATTTAAGTATCGGTATTTCAAGGTCGTTAAGTATTACTTTAATATATATTTTTATATAACCTAGTCATGTAATAGGTTTATTCTTAAAGTCTTCCGCTGTGTAATTTAAAATTCTTCCGCTGTAATTTCACTCTGTTGTAAATCGTTATTGAGAAATCTTTTAATAAAAATGGTTGAGTTTCATTTAAAAATGTATACCGTTATTTGACCTTTCGTTATTTAATATGTTTAATTAAGATTAATTGTTCCGATTAAAGCCTAGGGTGACATCGGACAGTAACGTCTGAGGTCACTGGCATGTGGCACTACCGACGTAAGTCGGGGGTGTTATACTTCCACTTGATATTTTATGAAAATAGCTAGCATTAGTATCATTGAATTTGATATGTTTCACTTTTGCTATTTGATTCCAAAAAATCTTCTAGAAACAAAGTAGTTTTTCTTTCTTTCTTTTTTCAATTATTCTATTTTGTTTTTGTATTAAATTGTTATTAGAATTTGTACAGATTTCTATTTGAATTCCAGAGAGTTGTTTCTCAATATTTTGGAGATGGGTGAACACATTACCAAATGTACTTTTGTTCTAAATTTTAGCATGTTTTTTTAGTAGCTTTGTCTTGGATACTAGATTATACATTCTATATCCATGATAGTTTGTTCTCCAAGCTTATTTGACGACGTTTCTAAAGTCATTTCTGGTCATCCAATTTTTTTCAAATTTGAAGGGTTGATTTTTTAAAGGAGTTGTCGTAGCTAACTCAATGGATATTGACAATGGTCAGAGCTAGTAAATGCATAATGTTTGGTACAGATATATGGATACCATTGCAAGATCTGGTGTGAATTAGGACTCTATCCAGTTTCTGATAGATATTATCAATCTCAGTTTTGTTTTTTCTCCAGGTAAAGATATTTCCTTGTATTGGTATATCTAGTAATTCACATTCATTTTTAAATTGTCTTAATCTCGCAAATTTATTCATTGTTGGGGGGGGGGGGGGGGGGGGGGGGGGAGGAACCCCCAATTTTTCAGTTGGATCTTGTATTTCATTAAGGTCACCCATAATAATACAAGGATAAATACTATTTTTAATAAAAGTGGTAATGGTTTCCCAAACTCATTTTCACCGACTTCATTCGGTGGGGCATATGTGAGAATAAGCAAGGCTTTAATATTTGTGGACATATTTGTATACTTAATATTGACAAATATTGGTTCAATTTTATCTAATTCAAGAATTTCATTTGTGAGCTGATATGTTTTCCACATGACACAGATGCCCCTAGAGAAACCAATAGCAGGAACACAGTGGAATTGGTCAAAACCAGCTTTTTTCCAAAGTTTGTCACTAGGATCTTTGTTCGTTCTTGTTTCAAATAATACGAGTAATTGGATCCTTTCAATTTTACAAAAGGATTCAATGTCTATCCAAATGGTTTTCTTCCCAATCCCTCGACAGTTCCAGGTTGTGATCTTCATAAAAACATAATAAGATGATTGCCCCATATCCAAAGACAATTAGGGGACTTTTTTCTAGAATTGTGATGTGGATGCATATCACACATATATGCAACATGATGTTTATAAGTAAGTTGAGGGTCTATTTTTTTTTCAAGGCAAACCAGAAAAGATTTCCTAATGGTATAAATATCGGGATTGTTGCCTCTCATAGGGTACAGTTTATTACTAGTAATACAGAAAGGAGCTGGGTAGCACCCACAATGAATTGTGAGAATTGAGTGTGAATTGTGAGAATTGAGTATGAAAGTGTAAAATTGGGGGGAGGAACCCCCAATTTTTCAGTTGGATCTTGTATTTCATTAAGGTCACCCATAATAATACAAGGATAAGTACTATTTTTAATAAAAGTGGTAATGGTTTCCCAAACTCATTTTCACAGACTTCATTCGGTGGGGCATATGTGAGAATAAGCAAGGCTTTAATATTTGTGGACATATTTGTATACTTAATATTGACAAATATTGGTTCAATTTTATCTAATTCAAGAATTTCATTTGTGAGCTGATATGTTTTCCACATGACACAGATGCCCCTAGAGAAACCAATAGCAGGAACACAGTGGAATTGGTCAAAACCAGCTTTTTTCCAAAGTTTGTCACTAGGATCTTTGTTCGTTCTTGTTTCAAATAATACGAGTAATTGGATCCTTTCAATTTTACAAAAGGATTCAATGTCTATCCAAATGGTTTTCTTCCCAATCCCTCGACAGTTCCAGGTTGTGATCTTCATAAAAACATAATAAGATGATTGCCCCATATCCAAAGACAATTAGGGGACTTTTTTCTAGAATTGTGATGTGGATGCATATCACACATATATGCAACATGATGTTTATAAGTAAGTTGAGGGTCTATTTTTTTTTCAAGGCAAACCAGAAAAGATTTCCTAATGGTATAAATATCGGGATTGTTGCCTCTCATAGGGTACAGTTTATTACTAGTAATACAGAAAGGAGTTGGGTAGCACCCACAATGAATTGTGAGAATTGAGTGTGAAAGTGTAAAAGGAGTGTACAAAAACCATACATAGTTCAGGGCTAAAAAATTCTGGAATGTAGCACAGTTAAGAGAGCACATCAGGAAAAAAAAGTTCGAGATCCTTGATCTGTTGTACAATAGGATATAGCCAATGAGGAAGTTACCACATTTCCCATATCATACAAGTACCAATGTCCATAGTCAAGTCTATAGTTAAAATGATGAGTTATGTATTTCATTTGTTCATAGATGGTCAAAGACCAGATTGTTCTTCGGAGTACATGTATCATGAATACATTACTCTAGTATTTGTTCAAGGTGCAGGGGTTCCAATTATATTTCTTATCCTTTGCGTGATGTTGTCTTGGTTCCAAAAGCTTGTACCAATTTCCAGTTGAGTATTCATAGTGACTCATCATGCATATAATTTCCTGGATCAATTTCAGATAAAAGAGGTTAGAAGGTAGAGTAATACAGAGAGAAGTACCATAATTTAGGTTCAAAGGACCCTTAGAAGGATCAGTAGTATCACCAACATGCTTGAGCACATGGTTGTTGTAACAATGCATAGAAAATGTCCAGGTTCTAGAACAAAGGTCAGAAGTGCATACGAAAGGAATTTTTTTATAAAAAAGATGATAACAAAATTATTCAGAGAGCAGTTATGCATATTTTCCAAACATTGAACCACCAAAAACAATGTTATAAAGTGTGGTGCAAACACCAGGACATAGCAAGTATGTTCAAGGGGTACAAGCTTCTCAAATAAATGCAAGGATTCAACAACGAGAAAAGGGTCAAAGGGTTGGAACTAGCAAACCACAAACATCAGTTTACAAAAGAAAAGCACAAGCAGAAGATAAAACCGAGAAAAGGAGAAAGATTGGTCAAAGTTTCGGTTTAGAAGCAAACATCAAGAAACAGACAAACTACTGCCTAAATCACCGCCAAAGAAATCTTCCACTGTAAGCTGGGTAGAAAATTCACAGATCCATATCCAAAGGCATATGATCAACAAAGAGTCAAATAAATCAGGTTTCAAATAGTAAGTGGTCATATTCAGAGAGTCAAAGGTGTCAAAGACAGAGTCACGCGCACAAACAAAAAAAATCACCACAAAAGTGCACATAAGAGACGATGGAGAAAGCTCGTCAAAGAGAAAAACAAAAAAAAAGAGTCAAAGCAATAAAACCTGGAACCTCGTCGGATATCCGAGCCAAAATTGAACCCTGAAAGTTGGATGGCGAAGCGAATCACCCGATGAGCACTAGAGATCCGGCACTAAAAGCGAATCCCCACCAGCACCATTGGTGCTCTCGATCAACCACCATCTCACAAGGCAAGGGAGTGGTTAGAGAAGATTGCGACTGCCATAGGAACCACCAGACACAAGAAATCCTTGGGTTGTAATTGTGACAGAGAGCAACGATGGGAGATATGGTGCAAGGTCTGAAAGGAGGACTGAGATCCGGGTTGTGAGGGTTAGCATCGTCTGGGTTGTGAGGGTTGGCATCGTCGAGGACAAGATGCGGCTCAACATCAAGGATAAGGTTGAAGATGAGGCTCGACGTTGAGGGTGAGTCGCGTCTGGACATAAGAAGGTGACTTCAGTCCCGAATTTGGGGAAAGTGAGCCGGAGATGCTGGAAAACACCCCGATCCAAGTCAAAACGAAGGTTCTTGCTATTGTTGCAGTTGGGATGAGTGAGCTCAGGGGTTTGAGCGTGAAAGGGAAGGGTTGGGGTGCACAGCGGCGGCCAAGGGTTTTCTAGGGTTTCATAGAGCATTTTCATTTTTTTGATGTTGTAGTGCATTAATATAATATTGGTTGTTGTGTTAATTTTGTTTTATTATTGTCGTTTCCAGCCCTTACTTGCTAATACATTTTGAGAAAATGTGTCCCGTGCGAACGGGGTTAAACGTGCGAACGTGTGAACAAATCTCAGCAAATTAAATAAAATGGAAAAAGCACGGCACGATCGAATTATATATGTATTATTCGCGTAAGTAAATTCTCTTAGCAAAAAACAACTTTTGTACATCAAATTGTACCATTTTGTGCATCAAGTTGTACCGAATTGTGCACCAGAATTAATCTTGACAATTAGGTCAGACGGGTCGGGTTCGGGTTGATCGAGTCGTTAAAATTTTTGGGTTGATCAAGTTAGGTCATAATGGGCTTATCTCGGGTTCGGGTCGACCCAACGGATTGGAAGTGCCCGTTTTTTATGATTATAATATTAATTTTTTTTTAAACAATATTACTTAATTATTTAATAAAGTATATTTATATATTTAAAATATATGAAATAGTAGAGCCCGTTTAGCTCGGATTTGCATTCGGGTTGGGTTCAGTTGTTTTGAGTTCGGATCCAGCTAGGGTTTCGGTCCTTCTTGACCCCATGACTTTCAGGTCTGGTCTCGACCCAAAAAGTTTGGGTCGGGTCGGAATTTTGGGTCGGTTTTTGACATGTCTAATAAATTGAACTGTGCACCAGCATTTTATTAAAGTTTGGGTCAGGTGCACTCAACGTTCAGATGTCAACGTAGAATATAAACTTGCATCTCATGTTAAAGACATCAACATCAAAGGGAAGGATAAAAACTCATGCTGAGTGCATGTGAAGAAACTATGCAGTCATATCCCATACTTTGTTTATCTAATGTGAACCAGACAACAAGTTATATTCTTTCAACTAGAAGATATGAACTAAAGAGTACAGAGTATGAAGACAGTTCAATAAGTTATATGTATACTTATAATGTATATATAAAAGCCTAACATCATTACACATGTAGTCAACAAGTATGAAAATCTAAATAAACAAAACCTATATGAGCTATTTGGTTGTGGTTGACGAAAATCATAAATTGAAAAAAGAGCTTGGAACTTACTTCTTCATTGTCAACTCCAACCATGAAAAAATAGTGATGCATAACGCCTATACACGATCTTATAGTTTCGGTGCTCAACAAAGGAACACGGTTAATCACATAGAGCATGGGCGGACAGAGGTGGGGCCCAGTGGGGGCTGTAGCTCCCACTAGGATTTTAAAAAATATATATATATTTTTTATTTATTTTTTTGGATTTTTTTCAAACATTTTTTTAATTTTTTTCTTAAAAATTTCTTTAAAAGTTTTCAAAATAATATATATATTTTTCAATTTTTCAATATAATTTTTATATAGCATTTGTTATGCATAATCCTAAAAAATACAAATAAAACACAACTTATCCAAATTTGCACACAAATTATTCAATAAAAATGTAATACTTTCTTTATATCTACCCTTATTTGTGTTAAAAAAAATTAAATTTAGGGTTTAAAGATTTGTAAATTTGTAAATTAATTTTTATACAAATTTGTTGAAATTACACAGTGAAAGTAGTAAGTAATGATGAAATTTCATTTGGGGTTCAAATATAGTGTTTGTTGTTTGAAATTAAAGTTGTCTATGTTGGACATAAATAGATGATAGACTTTGAAATTAAGGTTTTATTTAAGATAAACGCTATATTTTTCTCTTTAAGATTTTAGCTCTCACTGGACTAAAATCATGTGTCCGCCCCTGACATAGAGCAAAAATAATTAATGTATTTCAAAGTCTAATGGATACCAAATTCCCTGAATTCAATAACTCCATTGCGCTTGAAATCGACATGTTCACTCTATAAAATGTCATAACATTGTAAAAAGTGTAATATAGCTACATTTGTTGCTATAATTTGAGGAGCGACATGTTCACTCTACAAAATGTCATAAGTGACTATCTTCAAGTTAATGGTTGACAAGTATGAACATTGTCTGCTTAACATATGCACAAGCACGTCAGATTAATGTTTCACTATTCTGTTATTGTTACAACTTGTCAAAGAAGCATTTAATCGAACATGTGGAGGGCTAAACTCAATGTAACCCTAAAACAAAAATCAAGTTATTGTTCTAACATTCTTTCTGGAGGAATAAGCAACAAACTATAATTCCATGAAATTAAGACACACAACCAACAATAGGGTTGTTCAAACTGTAACACTCCTAAATTACAATAGGAATACTACCGTCAGTGACCTTGTAACACATATATGAAATCACCTAAGGCTTACAATATTGATCACAAATATATAAAATAATACGAACAATTATAGATTAAACCAAAACTGTCTTACAAACGACGTTGCTAAATATCACAACTTAATATTGTATCAAAGTAACAACGTAAGACTTATAAAATATCAAAACTCCAAAAATAGGATCTTAACCTTATTGTCAAAACAAATATTCAATATCAAAAATACAACTGCCTTCAACGTCGACGTCCTGCGTCTTCAACTTGGGAAGATTTACCTGATGTGTCGTATAGGACGGATGACACCAACCAACCATGCAAGGAAAGAGAAAGGTCGGTTAGTCTAATGAAAGACTAAACAATGGCTCAAACGGAATGGTTCTATGTGATTGTATCCAGTTACTATCATCGTTTCTCGAATAATAGTCGATAGACGATACATAACTCGGATACTCTCACTGAAACGATAGAAAGAGATATGCACCAAGAGAAGACTCCAAAAGATTAAGTCTTAAAGGAATTATGTATGTTTGTTTGGAAACAATATATTTATCACACAAAGTTTGAAAAAACAACTACTTGAATATTTGGGTCCTCGACCAACCTCGCCGCATAATGCGAATCCAGATTGGAAATGGGACTTACTTTAAACAAGAGTTTGGGCGGGTTTCACGTTGTACTTATCGCCCGATGGTATATTAATTATGTTCAAAATGACACTTATCTAATTTAATTTCAAAGCGTGCATTGACGTTAAGGCTTTTAATTCCACAACCAATCTCGATACGAGATATAGAATGGGACGAATCCCTAATATTGGCACTAGCTAAGTGCACCACCACTTCTTTTCGAATAAGGGTAGGTCATGACCAAAAAGTATTAGGGCAATAATCCTCCTAATATCAAGCTATAATGAAACAGCTAAACCTTGCAAGGTAAATAGCGTTCCTACAAATACTCGTGCTAACTAAGCATACAAGTCCACATCAAATACACACCAAAGTTCATCTAGCACCCTACAATAATAATATATATAAATATGAGGGTCGTTGTTAGGAAATATACAACCTAATAAATAAGGTTCATTTACACACCAATTTAACACACAAGTTCCCAAACGAATTATCAATGATATTTATCCCAACTTAATAGCACAATCGATTCATTTTCAATTAAGATGAATATGACATCAATTGCAAAAGCGAATCGCTACTTGCCTTGAATTACGAAGAGCTTGAACGGCATAACGGAGATGATTGCTTTCGAAAAGCAAATTGGCTCCCTGCTTTATTTTTGTTCCAAAAGCGATTCCGAGATGTATCCAAATCACACAAAATAAATAAATTATAATTAGATAATCACGATTTCTATTTAGCGCACCGGCAAAATTTCTATTTAACGCACTGGTTCATCCGTGACGGACGAAACATGTTCATCTGTGACGGACGAAGCATGTTCATTCGTGACGGATGAACATGTTTCGTCCGTCACAGATGAACATGTTTCGTCCGTCACGGATGAACATGTTTCGTCCGTCACGGATGAACATGCTGATCCGCGATACGATTTTGGAATCGCCGTAACTTTTGATTCCCTAGTCCAAACGCGCTGCAATTTGGAGGAGTTATAGTTGACATCTTGATATTTAATCTGACGTTGTAATCACTCAATTCGGGATTACATAGAAAAAGTTATACTTCTCCAAAGATGGGACAAAAACAGAGATCTCTTAAGCGTCAAGGCGAGTACAATAACATTTAAGTCGGCTTACAATATCATTGCAATCATGGATCACAATAGAATTACAATATGCGAGTACAATAGCATTTAAGTCGGCTTGCGACCTCGTCTCTTTCTTGTGCAAGAAGGTCTTAATGCCATCAGCTGAGAAACAAATGGATCATATAGACAAGCATCAGAGGCATCATGTGCATGCTCCCACATGACAAATACTGGAGGCAATGGTGACGCCTCTGATAGGACCATCTACTCATGGGTTCAAATAATTAATATAAAATAATTAAATGATTAGTACCATACCGAAATGAAATGTCTCTCCTTCTCAATATGGCAGATGCAGATCGTCTTAAGCTTATATGGCTCAAAGTCTTTAATGAAGGATTATGGAGGCATATAAGGTGGTGAAAACATTTGACCCACTGAATTCTTGGGAGCTCTAACCTCAGATGGCCTCAAAGGAGTGGTAGGAGCTTTAGGGTTTCGTGAAGGTGTGCTAGTGGGCATTAGTGGCCTACCTCGTTGCTTCTTGAGAGGTGTCCCTTCCGTATCTTTGTCTGTGTACTCCGATGAAGAAGGATGTCTTTTAGTGGTATCTTTGTTTAGAACTTCCATTAGTCGTCCTTTATGCCTCACAATAGCCGGCTTTTGCAGACTAGTCCCCTCGGGGCGAGCTATGTCGTAAAGTCGCGAGACACATTTTTCTTGATCATCTGCTGATAGATTGAGGAAATGATCCGTATAAAATTGATCCATCAAAGATGTCGCAACTCTACGCTTCACCTCACCTTCGTCTTGCACTTCTGACAAACTCAATCGTCTCCAAAACGAATGCAACGCTAAAGACTTAATAGGGATTAAACTCGTCACATTTCTAGCGATGTCATCCACACATGGCAATTCATCTCTCACCCTCATCTGGCATGTGCAGATCTTGTCACAAAATGGATTTTCCCTTTTTTTGTATTCCTCCGTCAAGCAGGCAAGTGCAACCTTAGATACTTTATACTTCAACCGCTTGAAAACATCAGCTCATGTCCCAAGAGTCATCGTGCTTTGTACACTCTCGTTGAAGGTCCCCTTGATGTCCTTTACTTGGTTACCCATCTTTGAATGATATTGACCAAATATCGTGTCTAGACTACCATGTGGAATAGTCAAGAAGTCTTTCAATAACCTTTTTCCACAAGAAAGAGACGAGGTCAAACCTTCTTCTACAAGAAAGAGATGAGGTCGTTCGAACATTCATTTATATGATCCATTCGTTTCAAGAACCTTCTAGACCAAATATCCTTTGCTGCTTGTCTTAATGATCCATTCGTTTCTCAGCTGATGGCGTTCGAACCTTCTTTTACAAGAAAGAGACGAGGTCGCAAGCCGACTTAAATGCTATTGTACTCGCACATTGTAATGCTATTGTGATCCATGATTGCAATGTTATTGTAATCCGACTTAAATGCTATTGTACTGGCCTTGAAGCTTAAGATATTTCTATTTTTTGTCCCGTTTTTGGAGAAGTATAACTTTTTCTACGTAACTCCGAATTGAGTGATTTCAACGTCATATTAAAGATCAAGATGTCAACTATAACTCCTCCAAAGTTCAGTGCGTTTGGACTAGGAAATCAAAAGTTATGGCGATTCCAAAATCGTTTGGACTAGGAAATCATCCGTGACGGACGAAACATGTTCATCCGTGACGGACGAAACATGTTCATCCGTGACGGACGAAACATGTTCATTCGTCACGGATGAAAATGCTTTGTCCGTCACAGATGAACATGTTTCGTCCGTCACGGATGAACCAGTGAGTTAAATAGAAATTTTGCTGGTACGCTAAATAGCAACGGCCTATATATATTCACAATGGATACTATATTTGACCCTTATATTAAGTTAAAATATTTATATAACAATTTTATCGTAGAATATAAATGTGAAAATAATATCCAAATAAAAGAAAATGTTTATATTAGATCAAAGGTACTGTTCATACGAAAAAATTGAGTTATTTGATGAAATTTTGAAGATTTTTATAGTATAAATTTAGTTAGTTTAAGGAAAAAAGTAAACTAAAAATAGGATTAATCGCAAAATAACACGTAAGCAAAGTTGATCCATGATTGTTTTGGTGTCTCGAAAGGGGATATGAGATCAAACGAAGGGAAAAAAATAATTTTGATATTTTAACTATTTGTTAAAATAAATATATGAAATAATTCAGCAAAATATATATAAAAAATCATTACAAATTAGCTATATAAATCACATTTTTTTAGTTTTTTCTAATTACGTAATGGATCCGTCTAAAGTTTTTTTTCTAGAAAACGATAATTAAAAAGTTATTTGAATACTTAATTAGTAGTGGCTGGTTTATGTAGGTGTAAAGTTATCTCAAATTCAAATACTTTTAAAATTTGTATACATACTATATTTAATTTACTTTTGATAATGTGTATAATCATATGAAATTGAAAGTTTGTTACAACAAAGATTTACCTGGATTTTTTAGTTAAACTTTTTGTTTGGTTTAACAACATTTTCTTGGTAATTTATAATTGATATTTCACGGTTTGTTAGTGAATATTTTCTTGGTGATTAACAAACTCAATTTAATTTTTTTAAACTGTAAATTACATTTAGCAAATTGATAAGTAATAAGCCCATAGAAACATTATAAAATCGGAAGATGGAGACCATGTATTTTTTATAGAAAATTATAATCAAATAAATTTTTTTAAATGGGAACGTACAATATACCAAATTCGTTAAACAACCGATATGATATAATTGTTGTTAAGATGAGTTGTTAAATTGAAAGGTTTAGTAGAAAATCTCAAGATTATATGAATTAATTTTGTTAAGATACATTAGTCTGAAATTTCTCTAAATTGTTAATAAAATATGTATGTGTAATAATATAATATAGTGGATTGAATTATAAAAGCACATGTACTATGAGTTGAAAACTGTATATATTGTATGATTTTGGCCCATAAATTTATATATGTCAGATTATATATGCAAAGTCATATAAATAATATTACTAATTACATAAAGGAATATAAGATGTATTTTATATATAAGTTTAGTATGAATTCTATCATATATTAGTTTCACATATATAAGCTTATTTTTTGCAATTTGTAGAAATCAAAAATTAAAAAAAATGTATAAGCATTCAACAAAGTTGTATATAGTTTTTATATATTTGAAGCTAGGTGTGATTAGATATTGTGATTTAAATTGAAGTATAATGTTAAGAAAAAAAAAGTGCATTAATAACAAAATGACACGTAGGATTTGTAGGACCAAAAGCTTCTGGTGGCTCAAAATTCAATAACTTTAATATATATATAGATGGACCATAAAATTTATTCGGGTCATTTTACTCTAAATGGGCCATAAATTTGTATGTGTAATAATATAATGTAGTGGGCTTGATTATAAAAGCACATGTACAATGAGTTGGAAATTGTATATATTGTATGATTTTGGCCCATAAATCTATATAGGTCAAATTATATATGCAAACGCATGAAAATAATATTACTAATTACATAAATGAATATAAGATGTATTTTATATATAAGTTTAGTAAGAAATACATCATATATTAATTTGACATATATTATAAGCCTATTGTATGTGTAATTTGTAGAAATCAAATTTTATAAAAAAGTTCGTATATAGTTTTTATATATTTGAAGTTAGTTGTGATTAGATATTGTACGTGATTTAAAATTTCAAATATTTGAAATTAGGTGTGATTAGATATTGTGATTTAAATTGAAATATAATGTTAATGAAAAAAGTGGATTAACCACAAATTGCACCTAGGATTTTTGGGGTCAAAATCAATATGGTGACTCTAAATTCATTTGCTTTAATATATATATATATATTATATATATGCAAAAGCATGAAATAATATTACTAATTACATAAATGAATATAAGATGTATTTTATATATAAGTTTAGTAAGAAATCTATCATATATTAATTTGACATATATTATAAGCTTATTGTATGTGTAAATTGTAGAAATCAAATTTTATAAAAAGTTGTATATAGTTTTTATATATTTGAAGTTAGTTGTGATTAGATATTGTGATTTAAAATTTTAAATATATGAAATTAGTTGTGATTAGATATTGTGATTTAAATTGAAATATAATGTTAATGAAAAAAGTGGATTAACCACAAATTGACACCTAGGATTTGTGGGGCCAGAATCAATATGGTGGCTCTAAATTTCTTTGCTTTAATATATATATATAGAAGAAGCTTCATATAAGGACAATATATTAGGAGAGAACTAAGAAATAACCTAGACCGTTGATTAGCAACCGATCGGACGGCTGGGATAAAAGTGCTTACCACGCTTTTTCTGAATTTCCCTTTCAGGATTCAAAAGCTTCCTACCGCGTCCGAGCAGCTCATTTGATCCTTGGGAAAAATGGTAAGAGAGATGTGTTCCTCCTATTTGTTTTCGTTGAATCGTTTTCTTTTTCATGTTCAAGGATAGGATGCAGATGGAGAAGGAGGGAACCCAGATGTCCCCAAATTGCTAGGGTTTTGAGCGGGCAAATTCGCGGGAGGCTTGAAGAAATTGTTGATTTCAAACAGACCGACGGCACCGTCGCCGCTTCCGCCGCCGCCTTGATTGTTCGGATTACCAGCGGAAGCCATTAAAGGGACGCTCTCGCGTAATCAGTCTCTATAGATCGAAAATTCGCCAGGAACATGAACACAAGAAAGGAGTGAAAGAGGAAGAGATTTCTCAAAGTCGATTGAATGGACGAAGTTTAACTCGTCGTTGAATGTAAAACCTAGTTTCAATTTCAACGGAAAAAGGAGATTAGCGAGTTTTCTTGTTGATCGGAGAGGAAGGAAGAAATATATCTAGCAAGTAGAAGCATTGAAATAGGGAGAGAGGGGCCTTTGAAGTAGTGATGGGCATTATTGAGTGTGTCAACGAGAATAATGCCCAGAGTTTGTGGTTGGAAACAGTTGAGAGAAAAAGTCCATGAACTGGCATTTAATTATTCTTGAACGTTTGTACTGATGTCCTTGAACATGGATGTAAAAGGTTGGAAACAGTTGAGAGAAAAAGTCCATGAACTGTCATTTAAGTATCCTTGAACGTTTGTACTGATGTCCTTGAACATGGATGTAAAAGGCTGGAAACAGTTGAGAGAAAAAGTCCATGAACTGTCATTTAAGTATCCTTGAACGTTTGTACTGATGTCCTTGAACATGGATGTAAAAGGCTGTAAACAGTTGAAAGAAAAATCCATGAACTGTCATTTAAGTATCCTTGAACGTTTGTACTAATGTCATTGAACATGGATGTAAAAGGCTGGAAACACTTGAAAGAAAAAGTCCATGAACTGTCATTTAAGTATTCTTGAACATTTGTACTGATGTCCTTGAACATGAATGTAAAAGACTGGAAACAATTGAGAGAAAAAGTCCATGAACTGTCATTTAAGTATCCTTAAACGTTTGTACTGTTGTCCTCCGTACAAACACACGTTGGCTTCTTCTTTTTTTTACTTTACATGCGCGCATATCAGCCTCTACCAGCTAGCTTACGTGGATGACTGTGATTTGTTCTTAGTTCTCTCTTAGGGAATGGTTTTCACAAGAACCGCACCCTATATATATATAGATTAAAATATAATGTTAATGAAAAAAGTGGATTAACCACAAATTGACATATAGGATTTGTGGGGCCGGAATCAATATGGTGACTCTAAATTCCTTTGCTTTAATATATATATATATATATATAATATAGATATTATATATGCAAACACATGAAACTAATATTACTAATTACATAAATGAATATAAGATGTAATTTATATATAAGTTCAGTAGGAAATCTATCATATATTGTTTTGACATATATTATAAGCTTATTTTATGTGTAATTTGTAGAAATCAAATTTTATAAAAACGTTGTATATAGTTTTTATATATTTGAAGTTAGTTGTGATTAGATATTGTGATTTAAATTTTAAAATATTTGAAATTAGTTGTAATTAGATATTGTGATTTAAATTAAAATATAATGTTAATAAAAAAGTGGATTAACCACAAATTAACACATAGGATTTGTGGGGCTGAAATCAATATGATGGCTCTAAATTCCTCTGTTTTAATCTACTATATAATTACTAAAGTAGAATATTAACTACGCCACGTGGTGCCCCCAGAATGAGTCCGAAATTTATGTTGCCACGTGGCGCCTCTGCATTTAATTTGTCACGTGTCGTTTTCATATTTTTTCGATAGATATGTCAAAAAACTAATAAAATCAAACTAAATAAAATCAATACCTATAATAGACAGATTTGCACGCGCTCACCAATAATTTTTATCATAATGTATAGTCAAAATCTTTCTAAAAAATTATTAGGTAATATTCTCTACCCTATAATATTTGTACATAATCAAATCTGCAGTCATCAATACTTGCCAAAACGATGAAGCCTATAATAGAAAAAAAAAGAAAAAATTCCTTTAATATCCTAATGTATAGTCAAAATCTTTCTAAAAAATTATTAGGTAATATTCTCTACCCTACAATACCTTCTAAATTTTTGTTCTGCAATATAAATCCTATAATAGAAAAAAAAAGCACCTATCGAGAATTGTCAAAAAAAATTAAATGGTATTAGAACATATCAAGATCCATTTGTTCCTGCTATATTTGGCTAGCTAGCCTTAAGGATAAATTCAAACATTTGTTGAGAGTTGGACAAAAGTCCCATATCGAGAATTGATTGAAAAATGAAAATATATAAAGTAAAAAAGCACCTAAATAGTACCTATTTTTTGGATTAATAGAAGACGAATAAGTCATAAATTATTATTTTTTAAATGATGTAATCAACGTTAACACTTCCCGATTAACTTCGACACACTTCAAACTTAAGAAGGTGGATTGTTAAATTTTATAAATAGTCACGTAGTGTGTATATATTCTTAATTAGGCGTGATGAAATAAAATTTTATGGTGTAATGTAAGTACGAATATTGAACAGTAAATAGAATAAAATAAATGGACAAGAATATTGAAAACATAAGAATACCAAAGGGCGAAGTGGGCCCCTTATATAATAAACGTGAGTTTGCAAAACATATAAACTTTTCTCTGTATATAATTGCCTTATATTCAAATTTAATTAAAAAATATTGTAAACAACACTGAATCACTTATAGATAATATTGTGCGTTGAACGTATTAAATTATATGTACAAAAAATATTAATCCAATAATTAGAGATTGTGTTCACATTTCATCCGAACATAATTCTTTATTCTTATAATCTATTATATAATTACTAAAGCAAAATACTGACTGAGTCACGTAGTACCCCCACAATGAACCAAAATTTATGCTACCACGTGGCGTCTCTGTATTCAATTTGTCACGTGTCGCGCTCTTATTTTTTCGGTAGTTATGTCAAAAAACTATTAAAATCAAAGAAAATAAAATTTCTACCTATAATAGTCGGATTTGCACATGCTCCCCAATAATTTTTATCCTAATGTACAGTCTAAGTCTTTCTAAAAATTTACTAGGTATTATTCTCAACCGTATAATTTTTGTACATAATCAAATCTGCAATCATCAATAATTGCCAAAACGCAGTAAACCATATACACATGCAATTTATTACAGCCTATAATAAAAATGGTCGTGTTGTCATCCAAAAAAGTGCATAAAAAACCTACTAATGACATTATGCAATGGCATTACCAAAGCTGCTTCAAAACTGACATTCTGCAAAACTTTCTCCTAATGACAAACCAAAATACATCCAACCAGTCCATAAACAGCCATGCATATTATCTTTAAAAAATATTCCAATTGCAAGATCTGCACAATAATACCATAAATATTAAGGATCATTCACAATCGTGCATATTGATTCCAATTGGAAGATCTGCTACTAAAAATCCATGTTTTCCAAAATTAAAAAAGAAAATATTTTTTTCCTTTCAGTACAATATTGCAGAATATTACAAAATAAATGAAACGGTTTGTAGGTTATAAAACTACAGCTCCGCAGTCAAACTCAGTACAAACAATTGGAACCATAGCCAAACTTTTCTTACAAGATTTTTAAAACTACATCCCGCAGTCAATTATCAGGTAATTACATTTTTATAATTTTGTTTGTCTTTCATTCGCACATGTAAATATTGATTATACATGCACCCATAAATTAAAACTACAGCCCCACAGTCAATTTTTTATTACCATGTAACATGTTGATATTGATTGTACATGCACCCATAAATTAAAACTACAACCCTGCAGTCTTTCATTCAGTATTATTCGTCTTTCATTGTAATTTACCGAGAAAGTATATATGCTGATATTGATTCTACATGCTGATGTTTTGTTCGTCTTTACAATTTATTTCTTGTTGTTTTCAGTCTCTCACGAGTAGGCATGATTACTTGAAAGTTTGTGTAGAATATGCTCAGAGAGGCTTTTAGTTTAGTCATTTTGCCGATGAAACTAACATCCCTGAGCATACTCTACACACACTAATACCCACTCTGAGATAGGACCGTTTATGTATTTTTTAGGAACTATTGTTACTACTGACTGATTAGGTATTTGCTATAAATAATAATTAGTATTCTTGGTTTTAACTGTTTTTGTTTGTTCTATATTGTTTTGTAGGTATGTCAAAAGCACTACTAGAAATAACGGACATTACAAGTACTCGAGGGAATTACGAGCTGATGTGACCCTGCCTCCCATGACGGCCCAAGACGAGGAAGAAGGCATGACCGTGGGCTCAGAAGAGCCAAGTACGAAGACCGCGATCTTCGTCATACTCCTCGCATCTAGAACAGAGACCGCGATCTCATTCAAGCGTCTCTATCCAAGACCAAAGATCTTCGTCATACTCCTCGCATCTAGAACAGAGACCGCGATCTCATTCAAGCATCAGAGATGGGACTGTAGGTGTTGACAATGATGGGGAAGCACAAATAGAAATTCCTGATGAACTATTGGTGAATGATTATGACTTAGATCCGATTCCAGCAATTGTTAAATCTGTTTATCGCTCTCTTATGGAAGATCAGTTGTCTCCGACATACTTTGAAGAACGAGCAATTCTTGCTTCAACACACGAAGAGGTAGATAAAGTTAATGAGTATATATTGTCTTCGTTACCTGGTGATGAAAAGGTCTATCTCACTTCGGATAGTTTGTGCAAGACAAGTTCTGTTAAAGACAGTGATGCGAGTATTTATAAATCTGACTACTTGAACGATATTAGATGAACTGGTTTGCCGAATCATGTACTGAAACTTAAGGTTGGGGTCCCTATTATGCTGCTTCGAAATATTGATTAGTCTTCAGGTTTATGCAACGGGACGAGATTGATAAACACGCAGATTGGCACTCATGTCATACAAGGGAGAATTATTTCAGGCAACAATATTGGACATACGGTTTTGATTCCTCGCATGATCATGTCACCATCAGACACTTCACTTCCTTTCAAGTTTAAACGAAGAGAATTTCCCTTGAGTGTCTGTTTTACTATGACCATAAACAAGAGCCAGGGCAATCTCTTGTAAATGTCAGTTTGTATCTTCCACGCCCTGTTTTCAGTCATAGTCAATTTTATGTTGCATCATCAAGGGTAACTAACAAGAAAGGTTTGATGATATTAATTTGCGACAAAGACAAGAAGATATATAATACTACAACCAATGTAGTATACAAGAAATTTTTTGATAATTTGTAGCAATTTTGAACATCGTGTCAGATTTTATGTTTAGTGTTTCATTTTCATGTATTAGATGAACATTTTTATTATGTTTTATCGTTTTAGTAGTATTGATGCTAGGGGTGTGGCTATCCCCGTTTCAAAGACTACTTAGCCAATTTTTATTATTAATAAAGTTATGGAGAGTTCCGCCTCTTTTTATATAATGTAATTTTTTTTATATCTTGAATATTTTTAATCGATTAGTTATTTTTTATATAAGAATTTATCGGCTTCTATAATAGTCATTAACTATATATTTCTATATCAATGAAATATATAATAAAATATACTATTTTTATAAATATAAGAAAAAAATAAACAGATCCCGTATAAGACACGGTACTACACTAGTATATATATATATATAGATAGATAGAAAGGTGAATAAAGAAATTGATATTTAATTTTGTTGACGTGACATAGTTAATGAAATAACACATAGAATAGAAAAAGGAATTAGCATATAGATCATATAAATTGATGTATTCATTAAAATAATAGATCATATAAATTTAAGATGTATTTATTAAAATATAATATACATTCATGTGACGAAATTATTTGATATATTTTTTTGGAAGATAAGAATTTTATTAGTTACATATTTTTCCTTAAACTATGATAAGAGTGGTACCGATATAAAATCGGACAACTCAAATTGATGAAGTTTGGAAACATTTCGTAATTGCTTGATTTGCTTCTCTTGTTTCGGCCTTCTCCTGTTTCCCCCTCTTCTCTCTCTCCTCGTATGTGTTTTTCTGGTTTGGGGCTTTTCTCGTTCCGTGTTCTTGCATCACGAAGATTTTGAAACGTTGGGGTTTCAAGCAAGACGAAATTGGGGATTCCAGAGCTTGGCAGGAGGAGGAGGAGGAGGAGGAGGAGGAGGAGGAAACAGCAAGATTTCTAATCCATTTGGTCGAAGCTATTTCTAGGGATTTCTAGTTTTCGAGGGCATGGATTTGGACAAATGGATCGCCAAGGTCAAAGATGGTCAGCATCTCGCTGAAGACGAGCTTCAGCTTCTTTGCGAATACGTATTTCTCTCTCTCTTCAATTCTTTCTCTTTATCCTTGTCTCGCATCTGTGATATAGGTATATTCAAGATTCAGAAAGGCGAGTTTCGTTATTTGCTATTGTTTGCTGAAAAGAATGATGAGAAATTAAGGTTTCCGAAATTGTTGAAAAGAAGTGTGGAATCGGATTCTTTTTGTGGGCCGGGATCCTTGGGATGTTGCTGGAGGATCTTGGGCTCTGGTAATGTCTATGCTGTCTAAGAAATTGGCTCTGTTCAGCTCCAGTAAAACAAAAACGGAAAAATGAAATTGGCTCTTTTGTGTGTAATTAAGTTAGAGTGCTTTGCTGTCTAAGAAGTTTAAGTAGTTTTATCCCTCGAGATTATGCCGGACACTTCACCAACTTCTAACTCTTCTTTGTTCAGTTGTTTTGGTGAGTGGGTATTTTGAAAGAGGATGATCTTCTGTTGGAATCATAATTGAATACTTGAGATTTCTTACTCTTAGATTAACATGCTTATATGACTTAGCATCCCGAGTTATCTTCAAGATGCAGATTGGTTTTTGCAATAGCTGATAGCCTAACACTGATGTTTTATTATACTCATAACTGATTTGTAAAGGAATGATTAGCATTTCTGGATATTTGCCCACCATCTTCCTCTTTCCCATCAATTTAGATGCTGTCGTCTTAAGATAAAAAAAAACCAGTTTCCATTAAGTAGCTGTTGATTTGTCATCTATAGTTAGATCAGATGTACAGATGAATGTGTCTATGGTTTTTTCAAAAAGAGCTATGGTTGGCTGTCTGTCTTGTGGTGATGCCATGTTCATTCAGTTCATGCTTCATTCTTAAGGGTAACATTGTTCTTTCTTTGCACCATATTCTAGGTTAAAGATATCCTAATCGAGGAGTCAAATGTACAACCAGTCAATAGCCCAGTCACTGTCTGTGGAGATATTCATGGCCAATTCCATGATCTAATGAAGCTTTTCCAGACAGGGGGTCATGTGCCGGAAACCAATTACATATTTATGGTATTAGGCTATAAGTTGGCTGTTTTCAGGCCAATATTGTTGTCTCATTCATAACATTCTCCATACCTTGTGTTTGTTAATCTTCCATAATGCATATCAGGGAGATTTTGTTGATCGGGGCTACAACAGTTTGGAGGTTTTCACAATACTCTTGCTTCTAAAAGCCAGGTATGCATTTTATTTTACATTTTAATGTAAGTACTGCAACTAATTTTTTTTATCCTTATCTAGAAGACGTGAATGTTTCTATTCTAATTAGTATCTATCCTGGCATCCTATGTTACATTGATGTTTGTTTTCTGGTTTAATAAGTTTGAAGAGAATCTTTCTTTACTGCTATTGAATATCTTATTTCGTGCTCACTTTATTATCATAATTGAGTTTTTCGAATGCATTCACTCTAACCAAGTTAAAAAAATTCTTGCTTCATTGCGGACTACTTATCAACCTCCTAATTGTAATTTTTACATGACAATGAAACTCCACTTTCATTACAATACTGATACGCCTTAGGTTGGGGAAAAATTATGTCACATTCTTCTGTTGGTTTCTTCGCATCTCAAAAGAGAATTTGTTACGCGTGAAAACTATAGATATTTTTTACTGCTAAATTGCTAATTGCTTATATCTCCTTCATAGTTGTGAATCTTTTGAAAATGTATTGTTACGTAAAATTGTTAATACATTATATTGGTTTGTTTGTCCTCGCAGGTACCCTGCTAACATCACACTATTGCGTGGAAATCATGAGAGTAGGCAACTAACTCAGGTATCCTCCTTAAATTATGTGCATTGCAAATTTTATTTAGCTCTTTCGGAAGATTGCAGTTGGCAGCTTTGCTCTAGATTTTTTCCTTGAGTAATGAATGGGGTTGAGCTGCTGAGGCATATATGGAGAAATGGGGTTGTATACTTATAATGCTATGTTAACTCAATAATTATGACCCATATAATTGTCACTTCCAGTTATAAAACAAGGTGTTTCTGAGGGCCATGATCACAATATTTATACAAGAAATAAGGAGCAAGGTCCATCATCATATAATTCTGTTGATAGAATCCTTAATTTGGCGATTCCTTCGCGTAGTGAATTGATGTATAAACATTAGCAGTGTATTTCATATTACTTTTGGGCCCATTTACAATTTTACTTCTTCTATGAGAGTGTCTTTCGAGTGTTAATTATAAGTTGATTTTTGAGCCTTCTGCTGCCAGTGAATTAATGCATTTACTATGTTTGCCTATGTAATCTAGCACTAGTTTTATAGACATAGTCCAAAGTTTTTAAATTGAAAACTCGTTGACTCAAACTATATTCATTTAAATATTCAGTCATATCTTTCACACAAATCATAGTCTTCTCCCCTTTCTCAATACATTAAAAAAGATAATCAAGCAAAATATTATGTGAAGTTAGTGATGGTGCCATTTGTCCTTGGATTACTTACAGAAGGAAATGACATACAAATATACAACATAGAATTGAAATCTTTTTTAAAAGAGCATGCACAATCATTGATCTTTCCAAGCTAACTTCTGATCTACATGTTGAGCAATGGTTTCGCGATGATCAGGTGATGTGAAGGGATGTTTGGAACATTTGTGGATTCCAGTAATGATATAAGTAGGTCTTACACAGTATTGAGGCATAGATTGGATGGAGAAAGATTTATCTGATTGTAAATGGTTAAGTTATGTTTGACAAAATGTTCAAAAACCAGTTGGTCATGCTAGAAATAAGAAACATTAACTTCAACTATCTTGACAATAAAATCATAGGTAGAGGGGGTTTCTTCTCCTAACGATAACATGTTCATGAATGTATCTGCTACCCATGCTGTATCCCTTTAATCCTTGTAATGTATGAGCATTTTAGTTTCTCATAACTACTTAGACACCTAGTTCATTGCCTATTTCCAGTGGAGGCTATGTGACAATTTAGTTGATGAGCTACACTTCTTTCCATCTGTCAGTTACTGTTTTCAGATCCTGCTTAATTCTCTTTACTTAGTCACGTGCTTGCTCTCTTGATTTTCTTTCATGCTTTTGATACAATTGACATAACTTAATTCGTCTAGATTAAGATCTTTTTGTCACAAGATACATGCCATTCATTAGGTTTGGTCTGATATAAGTTTACTGTATCGTAATGGGAGAAGTCAATGGGAGTTTATTTTAATTGAGGAATATATCATTCAAACACGTTTCTGTTGATCCTAGTTATGCTATGATTAGTGAGATGGAACAGATGTAACAACACAATCAGAAGCATGTAAACCTAAGATAGAAAAATGCCAAAATATGAAGATCATAATATCATGAAACCTAGTAGTATTGCAGTGCGTGCAAAACTCAATATTTCCCTCTGTAGATGTATTCAGTTCAAACTAGTGGTTACTAACACTTAAACATGTATCCAGATAAAAACTGCTTAGTATTGCTAAAACAAATCGGTTTTTCGCAGGTGTATGGCTTTTATGATGAGTGTCAAAGAAAGTATGGGAATGCCAACGCATGGAGATATTGCACGGATGTTTTCGACTATTTAACTCTTTCAGCAATTATAAATGGGACGGTAATTATCTTTTTCAGTTGGTCTTCTCCTATATAACCTGTGAAGCTGTGTTTGCTTTCACTAACGCTCATAATTGTTCTACCACTTGTTATTGTGGGTTTGTTCCTTCAGGTGCTTTGTGTCCATGGAGGCCTTTCTCCTGATGTCAGAACTATTGATCAGGTCATAAGTTCTAACATGGCCCAGTTTTAGATGATAGTATTTTCGATATAATTGTTCTAACATTTGTTTATGGTTTTTTCCATATATGTGTTTGTTTGTCTTGATTGGGAAATTTTTCTGATGTCGGAACTTCATATGTTGCAGATAAGGGTCATTGAAAGGAACTGTGAAATACCTCACGAGGGACCGTTTTGTGATCTTATGTGGAGTGATCCTGAAGATATTGAAACATGGGCTGTCAGTCCACGGGGGGCAGGGTGGCTTTTTGGTTCAAGAGTCACAACGGAGGTAACCCTCTTCTTGATTGAATCATGGAAATATGGACTTGTGCTGAATAATCTATTTATCTGTACTGAATATGAAGTTTCCTACAGTTCAACCATATAAACAATCTTGATTTGGTTTGTCGTGCCCATCAACTTGTGCAAGAAGGTCTCAAGTACATGTTTCAGGACAAAGGCTTAGTAACGGTATATTTTGCTCCTTTATGGCCATGTTCATTTTGCATTTTACACATTGAAGCATGATCTTTCATCCAATCCTTTTGCAGGTTTGGTCAGCCCCAAATTACTGTTACCGTTGTGGAAATGTGGCTTCCATTTTGAGTTTCAATGACAATATGGTGAGTTCTTACTTCTTAGATGCCCTCTATGTTATAGACATGCTGGTTCAAGTGTTTTTCTATGCGTCAGTACTTTTATATGCTGCATATGAGCTTTTTTATGGCACTGGATACTTACTTTCAACAAAAAACCTGATGATGTAATTGCTTATCAAGTTTCTCCAAGAATCAGATCTTAGTATCTGAAGAAAGTAGTGGTTATAAAAGAGGATAGAAACATTAAAGTAGCGATACAACATTCAAATAGTTAACACTGTCATTAAAATTAAAATCTTGACTTTTGCAATAGTTAACACAGTCATTTGCATACTGGTGGCGATTAATTCTCTTTCCTAGTCCTGATGTATGGTGTTGCATGCTGAACAGGAGAGGGAAGTGAAGTTTTTCACAGAAACTGAAGAGAACAACCAGATGAGAGGGCCGAGGACGGGAGTCCCCTATTTCTTGTGAACATTATTATCATTCTTCATATCTCTTGAGCACGAGAGAGGTGATGTTGCTTTTCTGTTCTAGCATTAACTACATTCAGATTGTGTTATTTTTTGCCTGCCTTGAAAAAATCTCAATAGTTAGGGATTTGGCTCAGTATGTTATATTGATGTATCACACACTTCATAAGTCTCTGTTCTTTACCCCACTTCATAGTCCAAACTTGTTTCCATCTTTCAAGGCTTTATTTTTTGCTGCTCTTGCCATCAGTCAGGATGGTAAGGTGCCAATCTGGTCACTTTTTTTTGGCAGGTAATATTGTTTTTATTAGCATCTTCAGAACAAAAAAAAAAAGAACACTTTTTTTGTCATAAAATAAATAAATTTCTGAAGTCTGAACTTTAAACTCCTATTGATTTTAGCATCTATCAAGCCATTTGTGGTTTGGTGATTAATTAGTAAACTGAAAATGAGTTTGAGCAGGCCAATTGATCTTATTATTCAGTTTATAGAAAAGGATGCCTAGTGGATTGGTGAGGCTCACTTGGCAATACCAAATTGAAAAACAAATGGATGTCACATTGGCTACTTTAGGTGGAATCACTCGTTATCGAGTCTAGCGTTAACAAATCTTTCCTATGACACCATCAAAGGTTCAAATAGTTCTTTGCTAAACTAAAATCCATCTACATTTGCTTGACTTGTTTTGTGCACTTCTCCCTCTACCTCATTCTTCTCCTTTTCCCGATTCGTGCACGTTTTATCGACTTCTCCCGATTCTTCCAATTTGCTTTTACTCGGAAAAGTAGCTTTCTCGTGTTGATATTCTGTTACATGTTATAAGTTGACAACAATTTTACTTTAGGAGGTTTAAACTGTCATATTTTGATATTAATTTAGATGTTCGTTAACCAACAATGTGACTACACATTAATTTGCTCTGGACACGATTGGTTGATTATTGACGTAGGACTATATATGACTCCTATACAAAGTTTTTTTGTCCTGTCTTTGGCTCTAGTAAAAAATAAATTTGACCCTAATATAATCTTATCCACGAATAAAGTAAAATATAATCTTATCCAAACTACTTTTTCCCACCGTCTCAAATTTTATGGATAAGAAGTACGATACCAGTATACCACATGCATTTATGTAACAAATACTAGAAAGTTTCAAATCTTTAGTTAAACAAACTACGTGTTAATATTTTGTTGGTCAGAAGCCACGTGTCAAAATTTTCACGAATAGATTTAGAGGCTGGCCCAGCCATTCTAAAACCCTCTAGAATAAATGAAAATCAACATAGAACAAAAAACGATTAATAAATAAAAAGCAAAGCCGAATACGAAGTCAAGAAAGAGTGCAGGTAGGGAAACGATGGCCACTCCCCACCCTATAAAAGCATTCCCCTGGACTCCTTTCACGACTCTACTAGAAGCTTCTTCTTCATCCTCCTCGTCCTCCGTCACCGCTGCCATTATCCCTAAGTTCAGCCGCCTTATCACCACAAACGCCGCCGTCACCAAGACACATTTCTCCTCATTCCCACCTCCGATCATGGTGGCTGCGACGCTGAATGCGATTCCTCAGGCTCGGGCGAAGAAAGTCCGGCCAGAATTCAAGATGCTCGGAAACATCAAGGTAGACGATGATCTAGGGGATCGCCGCGACGACTCTCGCCCTAACCACTGTTTCCTTGCGGATTACGGCAAAGCCGGTTTCATCGTGTCTGGTTCGTCTCTCTCTCTCTCCTCATCGTCCTTTGCAGTTTTCTGTTTTATAAGGATTTTGAGTTGTGTATTATCCTCTGAGATTGCGAGCGACATTAAGATTTTGTGTCTCATTTGTTATGCAAGTTTTTTAGGTTGTAATCGCGTATATATGTCAGGATCGAATTGAAACTCAAAGAGGATTCGCCGTAGAGATAGATGCTCGTGTTCTTAATTCACATTTATTAAGGAATTTAAAAACGCGAGAATTTAAGGAAAACAAAATTCCTTATCGCGCATCTGCATTCCCTCGCCATGCTTAAATTTTTGGTGGTTGCGTTGTGTGTTTTAGCTTCATAGGGATGAAGCTGCCGGCTGATTTTTTATTTGACATATTGGAGTGATGTGGATTAATAATGGATATGACTTTGCTCATTCAATGATTCAGGTAACAATCAATTTGAAGACGAGATACCTGCTGAGATCACAAGTCGGATTGGAAAAGATTTTTTGCACAACACTAGGTATGCTTAACTTTTACCTACTGTTTTATAATGGTTAATCTTGCTATCTCTCTGCAATTTTATATCGCGCCTGCTTTTGTAGCTAAAAAATCTGTGGGTGTCAATAGAAGCCTCTAAAACATAATTTTCCTGCTTTTTATTTTGTTAGTCACCATTAACCACATTCGAAACAAGCAAAATTGACACAATGTGGAAGTTAGTTAATAGTGAAATGCAATATTTTGTAACAGGAGGAGATCATTTTGGGCAGAGATGAAAATAGCCATGGATGAAATTGCAAGCGCTAGGGAGGGGATAATGGTGACATGGGTTATTAGCTACTTTAAGGTGCTGCTATCACTGACTATATGGAAGAACATGTTTAAGCTGATCAACATGCTTCTGTTGATTCTTCTCATGCCATTTAATGGTAGTCGAAGACATTGTGTCGTAGTAGCTTTTGATAGGGTGGGCAAAGAAGAAAAGCAAAAGAGCATAGTGATTGTAAAGAAAGACAAACAAGCGATTCCAGGTAAGGAGAAAGGTCCAACGGTGAAGATGCCAATGGTTAATCCTCTGCCCCATCGTCTTGATTTAGAGGTCTTGGTGAGACGACGGATGGCAATTCAGAGGGTCAGGGAGGATAAGGACGACGCTGACAAGACAGCCAGAGATTTCTCGTTGTTTGTTACGCCCAGGGGCATTACATTGTTTACACAATCATGGACTCCTGTTTCTGGCAAAATCAAGGGATTTGTACTTGTTTTGCATGGTTTAAATGAGCATAGCGGTAGGTATAGCAGCTTCGCAAAGCAGTTGAACGCCAACGGATATAAGGTGTATGGACTAGATTGGATTGGACACGGTGGAAGTGATGGTCTTCACGGTTACGTTCACTCTCTGGATGATGCCGTCTCTGATGTGAAAGCATTCTTGGATGAGGTTTTGGCTCAGAATCTCGGTGCTCCATGTTTCTGCTTTGGACATTCTACTGGAGGAGCCATCCTTCTTAAAGCAGCACTTGACCCAAGATTTGGAGCCAAGATAAACGGCCTCATACTAACTTCACCTGCACTTGGCGTCCAAGCTTCTCATCCCATATACACTGTCCTCGCACCAATCATGTCCATTTTACTTCCAAGATACCAGTGTGGGGCCGCCAACAAGAAAGGAGCAGTCGTTTCAAGAGACCCAGAAGCATTAGTGGCAAAGTACTCTGATCCTCTGGTGTATACTGGCTCGCTTCGCGTAAGAACAGGGTATGAGATTCTCAGAACCTCAAACTACTTGCAGCAGAACTTGAGAAGGCTGAAGGTCCCCTTTTTGGTACTCCATGGAACTGCTGATGTTATAACCAACCCCAAAGCTTCTGAGAAACTTTACGTGGAGGCGTCTTCTACAGATAAGAAGATTAAACTGTATGAAGGATTGCTCCATGATCTACTTTTTGAACCTGAACGGGAAGCTATCATCCGTGATATAATGGAATGGTTAGTGGAGAGGACACAAGTATAGTCAAATTAGAGCATGGTCATTCTTCTTATTTGATGCAAGAGTGACTTAAAAAGAGTTTTTTATGCAGCCAGCTTAGCTCCATGAACGAGCCTTGTAAATCATTCGTGAGGTAGGAACTTCGGCTGAATATTAGCCGGTTCTTACCTTTGAATTCTTTTGAGGCCATTCTCTTGTTGTACATTGAACTGAATAAATTTGTTTCCTCTTGCAACTAAATACTGGGGTTTCTCAAGCTGCTTGATTGATTTCTGTCAGGCACCAGCTCTGGTAGAATTTCAGTTTAATAATATTCACACTTTTATAGGAATAGACAAGAGACTGGTGTATTGGTTCTGATGAAGTTGCTCCCATGGAGACTTTACCCGACTCCAGCCTTCCAAGTAAAACTGCAGGAAATATCCAATCTTTCGGGGATGTTAGGTTCGATAGCTTGAAATAAAAAAATTGCAGGAAATGGCCATAGTACAAATGGTTGCGTTTGCGTACGAGGGTGTCTTCATTCTTAAATGAGGGTTGATCATTTATACATGCTGCAATCTTCATTTTGACCCCACTACGTCGACCCAAAGTCCAACTGCAATCATCGTTGGTTCATTTTTATATAAAACCTGAAGGGCCTAAAATGTACTATTAATCATCGATCCGTTGTGTAATTGATACCGATTTTGTGTTTAGAGGTTCGCACTGCAAATTTTATGTCGCGCACTCTAATTTGTGCGGAATGAGGTTGGGCTAAAATAAAAGTTTTCTTCTTGTGCGCACACGCCATAAGAGCCGGGTTTTGTTTTAAACAAGAAAATTTGTTTTAAAAAAAAAATGTTAAACTGGTTCAGGAGAATCGGTTCAATACTTGGGCATAAGTTACCGTTGGATTCTCTCTCACAAGCTTTGGGCGTAATTAAGTGGTGTTCAAATGCTGTGAGAAAATAAAATTTGAGTTTTTTTAAGGTTTAGAGTCTTTGCCATTACAGTACAAAATTTAAGATTTATAATTTGAAGTTGACTTTATAACTTTCAATATCTAGATATGGCTCGAATTTATAGGATTCAAGATTACATGCGTTCTCCCACGTGGATTGATGGTAAGAGTACATCTTATTAACCCAAGAATATTTAGCATTCTTTCACGTCAAATTCAAAATTTTCCTTGCTTGTACAAGTAGAAGGATAATACTTATAAGATTTCCACGTGGCGAATTCTTTCAAAATGGCCTGAAACAATGTGAGTGTAAAAAGAGTTGCCCTTGCTTAACCATTTCGGCTATACATTACAAAGTTTGACATTCAGACCATATCTAAATATTGGAAATTATTTACCCGAAATAAATCTATAAATCATAGACTTTATACTAGAATGTAAGAAAATCCTAAACTCTAAACCCTAAAAATCCCGAAACAAAACTCCACCCCAGAGCTTTTGGGCGCCACTAGTTGGCGCCCAAAGAATTTCTACTATAACCCTTTAGGCACCACCTAGTGGAGCCCAAAAGTTGTGTGGGGGATTTGTTTTAGGGGTTTTTAGGGTTTAGGAGTTTGGAATTTTGTGTTCCATAGATTATAGTATAGGTTATGAAATTTATGGGTTTATTGGGGATAACAACATCCAATAGTTATATATAGCTCAATTTTTTTTTTTTTTTTTTGTAAAGATACACGTTCTTGGCTTTTTTAGGGCAATATGGAGAAGGGGACTCTGCCATAATATTATTCGCAAGTAAAAATTCTTGGGCTTTGGTTGTATGACTACTGACAAATACTCGACTACTCAAGTAATCTTAGACAAGCTTTTCTCATGCTCGTTCACAAAACTTCTTGGAAGTTCCTATCAAGCTAAGTGAAATTCGGGCCATATCTAAATATTTGAAGTTATTTACTGAAATAAAACTATAAATACTAGAGTTTGGGATTTGCCTATGAATTGTTATAGTAAACCCTAAAAATAATGGTTTAGGGTTTGGGCGCCACCTAGTAGAGCACAAGGGGTACAACATAAACCCTTTGTGCTCTACCTAGTTGAACACAAAATCTGTGAGAGAGAATCCAATTTGGATTTTTTAGGGTTTAAGGTTTAAGGTTTCTCACATTACAATACAAAGTTTATATAATAACCCCTAAAAGTCCCAAACTGTCATTTTGTAAGAAGGACATAATGGGCAATTTCCGTAACCTCTATGATCTATGTAATAATCTTTTTGAACGTTATAATATACGTTTAATACATTATTGAGTCTTAGACTATTTTTAAGGGTGCTAAAAATCTTATCTAGCATAAGACCGCGAGTGAAACCGCGACCAGAGGCCAACAGACGCGATCGCGGCATTTCCGCAACCGCGTAAACACTGTTCATCGTCGCCTTCAATTCTTTCGCGTTTCGCCGATTCAGATGTCGCGCGTTTCGCCGGTGTGGAAGCTCGAGCGGTTGGGTTGCTCGACGTTGGCTTCCCCTCACCCTATAAATAGGGGTCTTCAGCCTCGGAGAATCTCATCCACATCTCGCAATCCCTCTCTTCCTCTCATTTTGTGTTTCGCCAGAATTCTTGCCTTCGTCGGAGTTTCGCCGGAGATATTGGTGTCGCCGGAAGTGTCTTGGAGGCTGGGAAGTAGTAGTGGTCGTAGCGAGCCCTCGTCCGAGCCAAGAAGTGGTCGTTTCATCGTCGGTAAGCCTCGAAGCCGAATGGGAGTCGCGTTAGAAGGGAGATCCGCGACCGCGGGGATGAACTCTGCGACCGCGGCTCTGCCCAGAATTCCGCAACCGCGGAAGTCCAAACCGCGACCGCGGCTTGCCTTAGCAAGCGCGATCGTGGCTTGGACAACCACAGTCACGGCCTAGGCTTTTGTCCCTTTCGATTCATATCGTATTTCGTTCGTTTCATTTATTCGTTCGTGCCGAATCTAACTTAGGGTTCCATCGTTGTCGTAGGAATCCGTAACCAGATTCCAGTTTCCAGATCCCGAAACCCGACATCGTCAATTCGGCTAGATTAAGGCAAGTGGCAGTTTGCTCTTGCTTATCATTCCATATTTCCTTTAATTATCAATTGCTTGATTGTTAATTAAAATGGAGTGAAGTGTTGTTTTCGTTTGGGAACAAATTTTATAAAATGATGTGATTAAAATATGATATTATAATAGGTTGTATATATTGCTAGAAACAACGCTATTATACATGTTATTACCATGATGGTATTGGTGTAGATTATTGTGTGAATTTAACTGTGTAGTTAGAACGAGTATTCGTAGGAACGCTATGTACCTTGCGAGGTCTAGTCGTTTCTTTATAACTGGTATTAGGAGGATTTTGCCCTAGTACTACCTGGTCATGACTGTACCCTTATTCAGGGTAGGTGCACACAGTTGGTGCCAACAATCGGGATTAATTCCCAAGATATCTCTCGTGTCGAGATGATATATATTAAAAGCTTTAACGTGAATGTACGTTTTGTAACTAAATAAGATAAGTGCGGTTGTGCACATAATTAATGAACCTTCGGGCGAGAAGTACAACTTGGAACCCGCCCGGACTTCGGTTAGAGTAAGTCCTCTTTCCAATCTGGATTCGCATTGTGCAGTGAGGTTGGTCGTGGACCCAAATGATCAAGTCGTTTTAAAAGCTTGTGTGAAACTATAACGTTCCCAAACACTTGTCATACTTTCCCTTAAGACTCAATCTTTTTGGAGTCTTCTCTTCATACGTTTCCCATAAGACTCAATCTTTTGAAGTCTTCTCTTGATCATACCTATTCTTATGTTTCCGTAGAAGTGTTGAGGTTCACTATCGTCCTCGGCTATTACACGAGAAGCGACGGGTGTAACCTAATACGACTACTTAGAACCTTTTCTATTTTACCCTTGCATAGTCTTTCATTAGACTAACCAACCTGTTATTTTCCTTTGCATGGTTGATTGGTGTCATCCGTCTCATATGACACATCAGGTAAACGTCCATTTCCATGAAGGCCAGACTACGATGATGAAGGCAGATGATGTTTTAAAGAATTTTCCAAGGTTGAAGATCCTAGGCGTGAGATCGCTCAGATCAAGACCCTTCGTGGCGTTTATTTATTTCAAAGACTTCCGCTGTGTTAAACAATTTTCTGTATTTGGTTTGTATTTGGTTTCGAATAGTTGTAAACCATGACATTGTTTTGAATAATATTTGGTAACCTTTATGATATATAATATAGTTTGCGTTACTATATGGTTGTTATAAAATGATTTAGCCTTGGGTGACCCCAGACGTGTATTCTGAGGTCACTGGCGGTAATACTTTCAAGGGATTATTTGGGGGTGTTACAAATTTGGTATCAGAGCTAAAAGTTTTAAAACGGGTTTGGGTTATCAAATCGTTTTTCCTAAAACAGAAATTTTATAAACCATGTTCTGCTCGTGTTGAGAAATTTGTTGGTTAAATCCAAAAGTTGAAAATTTTGAACGAAATCATACTTGAGTAAAATGTGTTATTTTAAAATCTCTGCCATTCAAGTCATGCCTTCTTTCCAGTCTGATATAGTAAGTTCGCTTCTATATTTAAAAAGACTAATCCTTTCTCGTCGCCTCGCAGGATATGGGCGCTTTCGTGTCGCAATTCATGAGTAGGAAGGAAGCCGAGGTGGTTCCGCCACCTCCAGTTGGGCTTGAATTTCCGGTTCCCCCTAAATGCGCTGAGGTTGGGGAGCCAAGTTGTCCACCCGAGGTGGTGAAGACCGTACTCGAGGAGTCGGTAGTGCTGGTGTCCGATGGGGCAAGGGGTCCCGAGGTGGAGCCCGAAGCAGACCCGAGGGAGGACACGGAGGAGGAGTCAGAGGAGTACCATGGAGGGTACTTCGACGACGACTTCGAGGAGGAGGATCCTGAGGAGGATCCAGAGGAGGACCCGGAAGAAGAAGAAGATCCGGAGGAAGAGGACCCTAATGAGGACCTCGAGGAGTTCGGCTATGGATCAGATGGTCTAGAGCACCTGCTTGAGGACAATGAGGACCCATGAATGCAGTTCATTTTTCCGAGTCCAGAGTTGCCGCCTGATGGGGAGTACACGCCCTTGTCCCCTGCTGCTTGGGAGGCGCTTGGGATCTCGGGTATCAACAGAAGGAGGTATGGGCCGCTGGATGCACCAGTGGACCATCAACTTATCCTCACACCGAGAGGGCCGATGGTGAACCCTGCTTCTCGGCACGTGCTTCATCAGAGCGAGATGGCTTTCTCCGAGGCTCGTCGCCAGGTAGAGGAGATGACTGAGCATGCTCGTATGAGGGCAAGGCCTTGGGAATCGATGGGCGCCCCGAGGGTGGTTCTGACCCAATAGGCCAGGCCTAGGCCCCGAGTTCTTGTTGAGCGTATGGAGAAGTGGACGAACGCCTTGTACGATATGGAGGAGATGACTTACGAGATTGAACTCGGTCTCTCCCGTATGCTAGAGGACGTCCGCGAGCTCCAAGAGTATATCCGTCAGGCCAAGCTGCTACTCAACCCTCAGTACGAGGTGAACCGAGCGGATTTCCACTCGGGATTTCTTGAAGAGTTTTGCTACCCACCAGTACCTGGGGAGGGGCCGAGTGTTCCTGTTCCCAGGGAAGGGCCGGATGTTCCTGTGCCCGAAGAGGGGCCAAGTGTTCCGAGACCTAGGGAGGAGCCATGCGCTCCAAGTCCTAGTAGGTCGAGGAGTCCGACACCGGAACCCGAGGATGGTCCACCTCCGAAGAGAAGATGTCAGAGGTCCGATGGGTATAGGAAACTCTTCTTGGCACCGTGAGGGAGGACAGTGGCATATCTTAGTGATTTCCGTTTTTAGTTGTTCTGTTTTGCCTTGTTAGAGCTGTAGCCTCCTAGCAATTTTGTCTTTCGTTTAGGAGGGCTTTTGTAAACTTATCGAACTTGGTTTCAGTTCATTGCATCAATAAAAGTTTACCAGTTTGATCTATTCTAAATCAATTTCATGTGTTGTGTGTGTTAAAGCGTGTGATATTAATGTTGTGAAATACTTGGAAAATTGATCGGTAAACAGATGGTGAACACAAGAAACACTATTTGTGCTGGTGCTGGGCCAAGCAACAACCCCAGACTGAATCTGAGGAATGCCGCAAATCAAGGGGATGAGAGCGAGTCTGTCTCTCACAATAACCCCGTGGGCAGTGGCCAAGTTCCGACCAATCCTCAGGTTGTATTCGACGCTGCGGCTATAGAGGCTATTCGGGGGATCGTTATGCAAGCGGTCACCGACGTAATGCGGTCAGTTGCACCACAAGCACAGGGTGTTCCGGTTCCTCAGGTTATCCCTGAATTTGAGGAGCCAGCGGTACTTGTACCTCAAGAAGACGCCGTCAGGAACAGAGGGAACTATGGTCGAGCTTTGAAGGCCATTAGCCCAATGAGGCCTGACAGCTATGACAGTACTGGAGAACCGGTCAAAGTGGTGTATTGGTTCTCGCACATGGAGAGGTTGTTTAGAAACGTCGACTGCACTGAGGCTGAGAAAGTGCACATTGCTTCCCTTCAACTGAAGGATGTGGCTAGCGAATGGTGGGAGAGCACCGGCTTAGCTGATCATCCCAGTTTGAACTGGGGAATGTTTAAGACGAAGATGACCGATCGTTTCTTTTCCCGTGCTATGAGGGAGGAGAAGCACAAGGAGTTCCTTTACCCGAAGATGGATGGGTTCAAGGTGACTGAGCTTGCATCCAAGTTTAATCACCTGCTGCAATATGCTGGTCCGGAAGTGTCTAGTGAGGACCAGAAGATCTCGCATTTCCATGAGTGGATGAACCCAGACATCAAGCCATTGATGGTGCGCCACGGGTGCTCTACTCTGGAGCAGTACGTGGATGCCGCCTATAAATTAGAGGTGACTCTGGAGGAGTCGGCGAAGAAGCGCAATCACCAGAGACCGGCGTAGAGCCAGCCTCAGGCAAGTGGGTTTAAGCGACCCGCGCCACCGTCGCATTTTGCCAAGTCTGGCCGGGCTAGAACGGAGGCAACTCAGGCAAGTTCTACTCAACGCTCAGGTCAGGGAAAGAACCCGATCCAGTGTTACAAATGTGGAACGCCATGGCACAAGAGCAATGAGTGTCCGAAGGATAAGATGACGTGTTTTTCCTGCGGAAAGGAGGGGCACTTGCAGACGTTTTGTCCGCAAAGGAGGCAGAAGGGAGTTGAGTCACATCAATGGTCTATTAGTCATAACAACCGACCCCGATTCAGGCCGGTGGAGACTCCTAGCCCTTCGACGCAGACAACTTCTCAGAACAGGGGGAAAGCCCCACCTGCTTCTGGAGGTCAAGGTCAGCGGCTTTATGAGATGCGTGAGGCTGACGGACCAAATGCTCTGATTGCTCAAGGTACTCTATACCTTCATTCTACTTCTGTGTGTATATTGTTTGATTCAGGTGCCACTCATTCTTTCATTTCGGAGAACTGTGTGAGTAAGATATGCTTAGTGTGCAATGAGACTTGCGAGCCATTTGTGGTGAACCTTCCAAATAGTGAACAGTTGGTAGGAACCAAGCGTCTATCGGAATTTCTGATTACTATTCAAGGTCGGAAGTTCGAAGCGGATTTGATCTGTATATCCATGGCTCCATACGACATTATTCTCGGGATGGATTGGCTGACGCATCATGGGGCGGTAATCAATTTCAGCTCAAGGACAGTGACAGTTTCATCTGGGGGCCAGTTTGTATGCAAGTTTAAGGGTCGTAATGACGCTGATAACGGAAAGCTCATCAATACGATGGCTGTGTGTAAGCTACTTCGACAAGGTTGTGTCGGGTACCTGTGCTATCTGGATAAGCCCAAGAAGGATGAGACTTCAGTTCTTGATATTCCTGTCATATGCGAGTATCTGAATGTCTTTCATGATGAGATTCCCAGTTTACCCCCGAATCGTGACGTGGAGTTCACTATTGATCTCGAGCCTGGAACCGCGCCGATTTCTAAAGCACCATATCGGATGGCTCCAGCGGAGATGCAAGAGTTGAAGAAGCAACTCGAGGACCTTCTTGAGAAAGGGTATATAAGGCCGAGTGCATCGCCTTGGGGCACTCCGGTCTTGTTTGTCAAGAAGAAGGACGGATCATTCAGACTGTGTATCGACTACCGAGAGTTGAATAAGGTCACTATCAAGAATAAGTATCCGTTGCCTAGGATAGATGATCTGTTGGATCAACTGTAGGGAGCAAAAGTCTTTTCCAAGATCGATTTGAGATCTGGTTACCATCAGCTCAGGATTCGTGAGGAAGATATTCTGAGGAATGCATTCCGGACGAGGTATGGGCACTACGAGTTCGTAGTCATGCCATTTGGGCTTACTAATGCTCCGACAGTCTGCATGGATCTGATGCATATATGCTTCCACCAGTATTTGGACAAGTTCGTGGTGGTATTTGTTGGGCCCAACATACTCCAGAGGAATCAAAGTCAGTAAATTGGGCCGAGATCCAAGCAAAGTCGAAGGCCGAGAAAAACCCGGAGGAGGCGTCGGACATTTCTCAGACGCGTAGTATCCGACCAGCTCCGAAGATCTCGCCCAACACATTAAATGCTCGATCGATAGCAACGGCTACGACATTAAACACAGGAATAATGTGGGAAATCAAGAGCTGACCCCGAGGATCTCGCCTAGAATTAAGTGGGAAATATTGCAAATAATAATGTAACGGACACAAAATGGCGATTACCATATATAGATCACGACGAGATAAGAAAAAGGACACACACATCAGCATTCGGGACTCATTCGCTTACCCTGAAAAGAACTTACTAGCACGTTCGCTCTAGCTCAATCTCCCCGGAATCTTGCTCAACCGCTGCCGGTCGTATCACGGAAACACCTGTCGAACAGGATCCGATCCCTTGTTCTCTAAGGATAAGTTGTACTTTGATTTGATTCAATCATCCATAGGTCAATAAAATTATCTTTCTATTTTGCATCCCATCTTTACTTGTTGACTGTCTGTTTGGTTTGGAGTGATTTTCTATTACCCGATCGACTCGTTACCCCGTCTAAGGTAATTTAGGTCGTCTGATCTTTTCACCCCAAAACAATTTGGCGCCCACCGTGGGGAAACTTGCCGATCACCATCTCGGAACCTTCCAACCATGACTATCAACCCACCTACCGGTACCGAGGAGCCACGCCTCGAAGACAACACCCAAGCTCAGGGAAACACAACCGAAAATCCTACTCTAACCCAATTCCAAGATCTTGCCCAAAAAATGACTACCCTACAAGAGGAACTTGCCCAACAATGCCAAAAGACCGAAGCCTTGGCTGCTTTATCCACCCAATCCGAGGCCGAAATTGTACAACTAACCCGTGAAAATGAGTCTCTTAAGTCGCAGGTACAATCAATGGCTTCCAGATCCAGGCGGATGCCCGTCCACAGCAACCTCCAGACGCGTCTTGACATGAGTAGCGTCGAACTGACCCCTCCAAGCGTACGGCGTACTGGACATGCTGAGGGTACATCTTGAACTCCTCTGGTCAATCATTTTCAACTAACAATGTTACTTTCTCTGCACCGATCGGGTCAGCAGAGACTCGAATCAGCGATCCACAGGCTACCAATCCCTCCGACATCATGACTCTCGTCCAGCAAACGCTCAGTCAGCACATGAAAGCACTTGATGATCGCATCACTAGAATTCCTGGAGTTCCATAGCAGATCGAGAAAGAAGCATCAGGCGGATTCGAGGAATCTCCATTTATCAGAGACATCGCCAGAGTCGAAATCCCAAAGAAGTTCCACCTTCCCAGCATGGCGACATTCGATGGCACCAACGATCCAGATGATCACATTTCTCTCTATAAACAAAAATTAATGACTGCATCTATTCCAAGGGAAATCCGCGAGGCTATCATGTGCAAAAGCTTTGACACAACCCTCGCGGGTCCCGCACTGACTTGGTTTATGCGTTTACCTCAGGGAATGATCGCCTCGTTCACGGATCTGGTGAATTCCTTCAAAATCCAATTCGCCAGCAGTCGGAGGCTCTAAAGGCAGTCGAGTGATATCTATAGAATCACCCAAAGGTATAATGAACCTCTCCGAAACTATCTAAACAGGTACAATAAGGAGAAAGTCGCGATCCCCCATTACGACGTCACCACCTCCATCGAAGCCTTCCGACAAGGTCTGATCAAAGCCAACAATCTTTACAACGAGATCACCAAGTATCCGTGTAGAAGTTTCGAGGATGTCCAAGCCAAAGCCATGGACGAGGTACGTTTAGAAGAAGATCGTGAATCACGAAAAGCATCCCACAGACCTGATCAACCCGATCGCAAATCCTCCTCCGACAACCGTCGAGACAGACGTCATCACCCCTACCCTCATAATCGAAAAGAACAGAATTAGGTAAACTCTTTCCAAGACAGGCCCCAAGACTGGAGAGATGGTCCAACGTTGCCTCCCAGGGTCCAATCCTACAACTTCAGTGTTTCCGTGTCAGAGCTCGTCAAGAGTTTCAACAACTATGGAAAGGAGGTAAGATGGCCCCGAAAGAGCGACCGACCAGACGTCAAAAAAGACATGAACAGATGGTGCGAATTCCACGGTGACCACGGTCACTCGATGGATGAGTGCATCGCCTTGCGTAAAGAGGTCGCCAGGTTACTCGTGTAGGGGCTCTTGCGCGACGTAATCTCAGAACGAGCCAAGGCAACCATGGAGCGACGAGATCAGGTAAAACAAGATAAACCCCCATCTCCTGTCCATACAAAAATTGTCAATACCATTTCAGGGGGATCAGACGTATGTGGGAACACATACTCCGCAGCCAAACGACATGCGAAAGAAAGCAAAGGCAATAAGCCCGAAATGCCAGAGTTCAGACAAACCAAGGTCTCCGACCTCCCGACAGTCACGTTCGACGAGTCCGATGCCGACGGGTCGGAAAACCATCACGACGGTCTGGTAATCTCTTTATCTATCGAGAATCGTTTGATACGTAGAGTACTAATCGGTACAAGAAGTTTGACCAATCTCTTGACCTTCGACGCCCTCAAAGGGATGGGTCTGGGCGAAGATGACCTGATCAAGAAATCAACTCCACTAGTCGGATTCAGTGGCGAAGTTAAACATACTATCGGCGAAATCGTTCTTGCAACGTATGCCGGATGAGTCAATCGACAGGTGAAATTTCTAATCCTAGACTGCCCATCTCCCTATAATTGCATTCTTGGCAGGCCATGGATACATGCTATGAAGGCGGTGCCTTCAACGTACCATCAGATTATCAAGTTCCCTACCAAGTGGGGAGTCCAAGAAATCAAGGGAGACCAGAGGATGGCCAGGGAATGTTACGTCGCCTCCATGAGAAGTGCTGTCGAGCATAAGGTCGCATAGCAATCACAGATCAACGAAGGACCTAATCGGTACGTCGAACCCGAAATGGAAAAACTCGACGAGATCGTACTAGATCCTTTAAAGCCAAACCAAACGGTAAGGGTCGGGTCGGACCTGGATGACTCGACTAGACAACAAATTCTCGATTTTCTCAGATCTAATACTGATTGTTTTGCATGGTCACATGAAGACATGGTCGGTATATCCCAAACATTATTACCCATAAATTGAACGTAGATCCGTCTCACCCCCCTGTAAAGCAAAAACGTAGGAAATTCGCCCTAGGGCGAAACAAGATTGTCGACGACGAAGTCAAGAGCTTGTTGGAAACAGGAAAAATCAGGGAAGTCAACTATCCCGAGTGGCTAGCCAACGTGGTCGTAGTACAAAAGAAAAATGGCAAGTGGAGAGTCTGCATCGACTTCACCGACCTCAACAAAGCCTACCCTAAAGATTCATTCCCACTCCCTCACATCGACGCCATGGTCGACGGGACGGCAGGACACGAAATGTTAACCTTCATGGACGCGTTCAGTGGCTACAATCAAATCCTCATGGAACCACAAGACCAAGAGAAAACGGCATTCATCACAAGCCAAGGTATCTATTGTTACAAAGTAATGCCCTTCGGACTAAAAAATGCAGGGGCTACTTACCAACGACTAGTCAACAAGATGTTCAAAGATCAGATTGGGGACACCATGGAGGTCTACATCGACGACATGTTAGTCAAGTCGAAGCAGAAGAAAGACCACATTGAACACCCGAGGGAAGCATTCGAGGTACTTAAACGCTATAACATGAAATTAAATCCCACTAAATGTTCTTTCGGAGTCTCTTCAGGTAAATTTTTGGGATACATGGTGACACAAAAAGGAGTGGAAGCCAGCCCAGAACAGGTCAAGGCCCTCATCAATCTCTGATCCCCTCGATGCGTCAAGGACGTGTAAGTTGACAGGTCGGATATCAGCTCTGAACAAATTCATCTCGAAGTCATCCGACAAGTGTAAACCCTTTCACGACGCTCTCAGGAAAAACAAATTTTTCCAATGGACGGAAGAGCACGAAGTTGCATTTCAGGACCTAAAGAAGTACCTTGCCAGTCCCATGTTGCTAACCAAGCCCAAAGACGACGAGCCATTATTGCTGTACCTAGCAGTATCGGAGTCCACCGTGAGCGCAGTACTGGTCAGAGAAGAAGATGGCAAGCAATCGCCAATCTACTATGTCAGTCGAACGTTACTATCGGCAGAAACAAGGTACTCATCGTTAGAAAAACTCGTACTATCACTGGTAATGGCGTCGAATAAACTCAAACCATATTTCGAATCCCATACTATAATTGTCCGCACTAATCATCCCATGAGGGCAATCATGAGGAAACCTGAGTTCACAAGACGGATGGCCAAGTGGGCCATACATCTCAGCGGATATGACATCGAATACGAGCCCAGAACAACGATCAAGTCGCAGGCCCTGGCTGACTTTGTGGCAGACTTCAGCCCGACCCTAGAACAAGAAGCCGCCGAAGAAATGACACAGTTGCTCGCAACAGAGGAAACGGGTAAGTGGGAACTCCACACCTATGGTGCGTCGAACGCTAGAGGATCAGGGCTAGAGGTCTTGCTGAAATCGCCACAAGGGGACAAGATAGCCTAGGCCATAAGATGCGATTGGGACGCGACCAACAACGAAGCTGAATACGAAGCACTCATTTTCGGGCTCATCTTAGCGCACAACCTAGGGGTCCGAGAGATCGAAGTCATTTGCGACTCCCTCCTAGTCGTAAATCAAATACAAGGGTCGTACAGCGCAAAGGACGACAAAATGATAGCTTACCTGGACGTGGCCAAGAAACTGATCGACCAATTCCAAGCATTCGACATCAGGCAGGTGCCCAGGGATCTCAACTCTCAAGCTGACGCACTAGCCAATCTGGGGTCCGTCTTGGATCCAAAGGAATTTCCGAATATCCCACTGGCACACGTCATGACACCAGCTATTCCAAAAACATCTAAGGAGTCGGTCGCACCATTGGAGGAACTTGTCGCGACGGAGATAGGCGATCGGCCGGAAGAAGACATTGTCAGCAATCATGACGACTGGATGTTACCTTACATCAAATGGCTAAAAGACGGCGTCCTATCCAACGACAAAACAGAGGCAAAAAGGCTAAAGGTGCAAGCACTTTATTTCGATATTATAAATAACATCTTGTACAAAAGATCTCTCACATGGATACTCCTGCGATGCCTCAAGACTCCAGAAGTCGGACGTATCTTACAATCGTTACATGAAGGAGAATGTGGGAACCACACCGGCGGACGAAGCCTCTCAGGAAAAGCCTTGCGAAACGGATACTACTGGCCCACGATGAATAGAGACGCAATGGAGTACACCAAGAAGTGCGACGCCTGCCAACGACACACACCCGTTCCTCACCAACCCTCGGAACTACTACATCCGACTTTAGCGCCGTGGCCCTTCATGAGATGGGGGATGGACATCATCGAAAAACTCCCACCCGCGTCGGGTCAACGAGTCTTCTTCCTTGCCATGATGGACTACTTTTCTAAATGGATCGAAGCTGAAGCCTATCGAGAGGTAAAAGATCAACACGTCATTTCATTCATTAAACGCAATATCTTGTGCAGATTTGGCGTCCCATCAGAAAACGTGTGCGACAATGGCTCCCAATTCGTCAATCATAAGACTCGAGCCTTTTGCGACCAATGGAACATCAAATTGGTCACCTCTACCCCTCGGTATCCACAATCTAACAGACAAGCCGAGTCTAGCAACAAAATCATCATCAACAACCTCAAGAAACGCCTCACAGGGGCTAAAGGGAAATGGGCAGACGAACTCCCGTTCATTCTCTGGTCCGACAGGACCACTCCAAAGAACGCGACCGGACATTCACCATTCTCACTCGTCTACGGAAGCGAAGCAGTCATCCCCGCCGAGCTATTGGTTCCAACAACTCGTTACAGCCTTCAGACGAATGAACAGAACGACGTCGAACTAGCACACAACCTGGACACAGCGGACGAGACTAGAGAAAAAGCCGGGATTAGAATGGTCAAGTTCCAGCAGTAGGTCGCAAGAAGCTATAACAAGAACGTCCGAGCCAAGGTCTTTAAAGTTGGAGATTGGATCCTTAGAAAGACATTCCAGAACACCAAGAATCCGATTGACGGAAAGCTTGCACCTCACTGGGAAGGACCCTACCTAATCAAAGAAGTAGTCGGACAAGGAGCATACCAATTGGAAGACAAAGACGGACGACCGGTCCCGAGAAGCTGGAACGCAACACACCTAAAATTATACCACTTCTAAGCTATTAAGGTAAGGCGCTAAACGTCCTTTCACCTATCGTACATTACTTATTGTCACAAGCATAACTCTATTTCCTGAAACTGAGCATTTACATCTAGTAAGGACATTTTCCTTGCAAACCTAAGTACAGGATGACATCAACATACACACTGGATCCAGTCACAAACAAAAGCGCTTACACTACATCTACATGATCGATCGGAACACGGGGAGATGAACAACACAGGCACGTCGGCACACCGCCTGCCTTACACAATACATGAGGTTAAGACACCTTATTACATTTACGCAATAGAAACATATTGCTTTTCCTCCTCGGCTTAAAGTCATGACTAAACATAAACACATACATTTGCAGGCCTCCTTCTTCACACACATACGGCAAGCCCTACTCGACGGAGCACACGGGCAAACCCGACATACAAATCAAAAGCGTCAACAACAAACCTGACGAAGCGTACGAACACATAAATGTACGATCCTTTGTAAAACAGATTGCATTAAATAAAAGCCTAAACATTTTTTACAAACATGCGACCCGTGATGGTGGACGGGTCGCCAAAATACATTGTTCACCTACACACATGTAGGACTTCGAATCATCCATAAACACGTTCTGTGACCCGCGATGGTGGACGGGTCGCCAAAACAAAAAATATCCTACCCACACACAGGTGGGGTCACAAATCAAACTACGAAAAACAGTCAGGGGTCAGGGTTCGCAACATTACCTTCAACAGGGGTCAGGTCAGGAGAAGGCTGGGGCTCAATCCGCACGGTGTCACCAGAGTGGGCCTCATCCTCACCGGCGCTACCGTCCAGGGCTTCCTCTCCGACGCCAGCCAAACGGAAGAGCTCCAAACCCGAATTTCCCTTGGGACACAAGGAATCCATGGTCTCCTTCTCCACTTTCAAATCCCAGGTCCCCTGCTTGCCCTCTTCAAACTCCTCGATCATCTCGATACGCGACTTCAGCGTATAAAAGGCACCTACATTGCCAGCAACCCGACCATCCTCGATCCTAGCCTGCTTCACCTTCTCCTCGATACTCGATTGGCTCTCACTAAGCTCCTTTCGACAAGCATCCAGATCGTCTTGACATTTCTTTAGCTCCCTAGCAAAGCGGCGCTCGACGTCCCTACAATGACTCTCAGCTCCCCCAACTTGGTCTTCAAAGACGCCATGTCGGACTCTGATCTAGCAGCCCTATCCTCGGCCTTAACAACCATCACCTTGACACCAGAATACGCCCCCAAGAGGTACTGAAAAGTCTGAAAAAGGCAAAAGCCAGTCAAATCTTCCATCCGACTGCGAGAAAGAAAAAGCAAAATTAAGATACACCAAGACGACTTACCTTCCACGCAGAGCATCCCGCTTCGCCAATACAGTCCAAGGGAAAAACGTCATCAACTTCAGACTTCAAAGTCGGGTCCTGGGCATGAAAGAGATCGGCAATCGATAGACCGACCGTGTCAATATTCTCGACTCCACGAGCAGCCGTCCCCTTCTTCTTTGGGGTCTCCACCTCCTTCACATCACCGGAAGAAGCGCCTTCCTTCCTTTTCGAGCCAACTTTGGCCGGGAGAGACGATTCCACCGGCGTCGATTTACTCGATGAGGCCCTGGCCGCCGCCATCCTCTGCTCAATCAGGCCCTTCCCGGACACTCCCTTCAAACGGGCACTCGACCGACCAGCCGGAGACGCTGACACGACAGACAAACACATAAACTGCAAGCAGACGATAAAAGAAAAGAAAAAGAGTATACAAGCACCAAACAAAAACTCACACTTAACCCTAGATGACGAAACAGTCGACATGACGTCCTGAGTAGTAGGAGAAGTCGACAACAAGTTGACGTTCACAAACTTCCGCTCCGACGCGGGGATGCTAAGGATGATCTTTGTCAAGCCTTCCGACTGAGTATCTAACTCCAACTCTTCGGCCTCAGGAACTACAAAAAAGAAGAGTTAAAGCAAGGGGTTAAAACACATAAAACAGGCAAAGAGGGGTAAAAAACATACTCTCGACTCGCCACTCCGACAACAAGAACGAACAGTCACCCCCCTTCTCCAGAGACGAACGCTCGACAAAGAAAAACTTCAACCCCCAACCACGATCGTTTACGTCCAAATTGAACACCAGAGGCTTCCGACCCAGGCGAATACGCAACTGAACGCGAGAAGAACTCTTCGACCCCAGCGAGTAGTTGTACCATAGGGCGTCGAAGTTAAAACCGGCCCCAGACTGGATATTCAACAAATCCAAAACCCTAAGGATCCGCCATGCCTGCGGCATGGCTTGACATGGCGCGAGCGCCAGGGTCGCTAAGAAATCTCTAACAAGGGGGAAAAAGGGAACTTATGGCCAACCCTAAACGGGTAAGCATAAAAACAAACCCATCCCTCGTAGCGAGCGTCGGCCCTCTCGTCCGGATGCGGCAACCTCGCAACCATCTCAGGAGGAAATCCTCCGACTTGGAGGACCTGCTCCAATTTCGCCTCCGACAAAGTCCCCGTCAGAGCATCTGCCTCCTTCAAAATGAAAAGGGGGGAGCCTCGTTCTTGCTCGAGTTCGAGCGAGTAGCAGACGACTCAGAAGACTCGCTGGAAACCATTTCCAAAACAGCAAGAGGGGGAAATCGAAGAGCAATTTTTTGAAATCTAGAGAAACCTACCAGATGAAGAAACAAAGAAAGAAGATGAAGTCGAATCGTCAGAAGGCTGATTCGAATTTATGGAGGGAGACGGCAGGTTGTAGAAACATCCCATCGTGCCACAGGATCACCGCCACATAGCCCTCGTCTGACGCGCCAAAATCGGAAGATGGAGACCGTGTGGAAGGGAAGTTGTTTGGACTCCATTCTATGGCCGCCTTGAGCCCAAAACAACTTGGGGCTATTGTTGGGCCCAACATACTCCAGATGAATCAAAGTCAGTAAATTGGGCCGAGATCCAAGCAAAGTCAAAGGCCGAGAAAAACCCAGAGGAGGCATCGGACATTTCTCAGACGCGTAGGATCCGACCAGCTCCAAAGATCTCTCCCAACACATTAAATGCTCGATCGATAGCAATGGCTATGAAATTAAACACAGGAATAATGTGGGAAATCAAGAGCTGGCCCCGAGGATCTCGCCCAGAATTAAGTGGGAAATATTGCAAATAATGAAGTAACGGACACAAAATGGCGATTACCATATATAGATCATGACGAGATAAGAAAAAGGACACACACATCAGCATTCGGGACTCATTCGCTTACCCTGAAAAGAACTTACTAGCACGTTTGCTCTAGCTCAATCTCCCCGGAATCTTGCTCAACCGCTGCCGATCGTATCACGGAAACACCTGTCGAACATGATCCGATCCCTTGTTCTCTAAGGATAAGTTGTACTTCGATTTGCTTCAATCATCCATAGATCAATAAAATTATCTTTCTATTTTGCATCCCGTCTTTACTTGTTGACTGTCTGTTTGGTTTGGAGTGATTTTCTATTACCCGATCGACTCATTACCCCGTCTAAGGCGATTTAGGTCGTCTGATCTTTTCGCCCCAAAACAGTATTCATCGACGATATTCTGATCTATTCCCCAAGTGAGGAGGCTCACGAGGAACATCTTCGAATCACATTGTCTGTCCTTAGACAAAATCAGCTGTATGCAAAGTTGTCTAAGTGTGACTTCTGGATCAAGGAAGTGGCTTTCTTAGGCCATGTGATCAATGAGGATGGGGTTATAGTCGACCCCCAGAAGATTGAAGCGGTAGCCAACTGGAAGCGACCTCAGAATGTGAAGGAGGTGTGCAATTTCTTGGGACTTGCAGGTTATTACAGACGGTTCGTGGAGGGATTTTCTAAGATCGCTCTACCTATGACCGGGTTGCTCCGCAAGGTCCATAAGAAGTTCATATGGGATGACAAGTGCGAGGCAAGTTTTCAGAAGTTGAAGAAGTGCCTGACATCCACACCAGTATTGGCACTACCGGAAGGAACTAATGGTTATGTGGTCTATAGTGACGCTTCAAAGCATGGGTTAGGATGTGTATTGATGCAAAATAGCAAGGTTATTGCATACGCATCTCGGCAGTTGAAGACCTATGAAGCAAACTATCCGATGCATGATCTGGAGTTAGCGGCTGTGGTTTTCGCGCTGAAGATTTGGATGCACTATCTCTATAGTGTTAGGTGCCATGTCTTTACCGACCACAAGAGTCTCAAGTATGTGTTCACTCAGAAGGAGTTGAATATGAGACAACGTCGCTGGTTGGAGCTACTCAAAGAATCCGAGGAATGCCGCAAGAAACACTATTCGTGCTGGTGCTGGGCCAAGCAACAACCCCAGACTGAATCTGAGGAATGCCGCAAATCAAGGGGATGAGAGCGAGTCTGTCTCTCACAATAACCCCGTGGGCAGTGGCCAAGTTCCGACCAATCCTCAGGTTGTATTCGATGCTGTGGCTATAGAGGCTATTCGAGGGATCGTTATGCAAGCGGTCACCGACGTAATGCGGTCAGTTACACCACAAGCACAGGGTGTTCCGGTTCCTCAGGTTATCCCTGAATTTGAGGAGCCAACGGTACTTGTACCTCATGAAGACGCCGTCAGGAACAGAGGGAACTATGGTCGAGCTTTGAAGGCCATTAGCCCAATGAGGCCTGGCAGCTATGACGGTACTGGAGAACCGGTCAAAGTGGCGTATTGGTTCTCGCACATGGAGAGGTTGTTTAGAAACGTCGACTGCACGGAGGCTGAGAAAGTGCACATTGCTTCCCTTCAACTGAAGGATGTGGCTAGCGAATGGTGGGAGAGCACCGGCTTAGCTGATCATCCCGGTTTGAACTGGGGAATGTTTAAGACGAAGATGACCGACAATTTCTTTTCCCGTGCTATGAGGGAGGAGAAGCACAATGAGTCCCTTTACCCGAAGGCGGATGGGTTGAAGGTGACTGAGCTTGCAGCCACGTTTAATCACCTCTGCAATATGCTGGTCCGGAAGTGTCCAGTAAGGACTAGAAGATCTCGCATTTCCATGAGTGGATGAACCCAGACATCAAGCCATTGATGGTGCACCACGGGTTCTCTACTCTGGAGCAGTACGTGGATGCCGCCTATAAATTAGAGGTGACTCTGGAGGAGTCGGTGAAGAAGCGCAATCGCCAGAGACCGGCACAGAGCCAGCCTCAGGCAAGTGGGTTTAAGCGACCCGCGCCACCGTCGCATTTTGCCAAGTCTGGCCGGGCTAGAACGGAGGCAACTCAGGCAGGTTCTACTCAACGCATGGGTCAGGGCAAGAACCCGATCCAGTGTTACAACTGTGGAACGCCGTGGCACAAGAGCAATGAGTGTCCGAAGGATAAAAGGACGTGTTTTTCCTGCGGAAAGGAGGGGCACTTGCAGACGTTTTGTCCGCAAAGGAGGTAGAAGGGAGCTGAGTCACATCAAGGGTCTATTAGTCATAACAACCGACCCCGAATCAGGCCGGTGGAGACTCCTAGCCCTTCGATGCAGACAACTGCTCAGAACAGGGGGAAAGCCCCAGCTTCTTCTGGAGGTCAAGGTCAGCGGCTTTATGAGATGCGTGAGGCTGACGGCCCAAATGCTCTGATTGCTCAAGGTACTCTATACCTCCATTCTACTTCTGTGTGTATATTGTTTGATTCGGGTGCCACTCATTCTTTCATTTCAGAGAACTGTGTGAGTAAGCTATGCTTAGTGTGCAATGAGACTTGCGAGCCATTTGTGGTGAACCTTCCAAATAGTGAACAGTTGGTAGGAACCAAGTGTCTGTCGGAATTTCCGATTACTATTCAAGGTCGGAAGTTCGAAGCGGATTTGATCTGTATAGCCATGGCTCCATACGACATTATTTTCGGGATGGATTGGCTGACGCATCGTGGGGCGGTAATCGATTTCAGCTCAAGGACAATGATAGTTTCATCTGGGGGCCAGTTTGTATGCAAGTTTAAGGGTCGTAATGACACTAATAATGGAAATCTCATCAATACGATGAATGTGTATAAGCTACTTCGACAAGGTTGTGTCGGGTACCTGTGCTATCTGGATAAGCCCAAGAAGGATGAGACTTCAGTTCTTGATATTCCTGTCATATGCGAGTATCCGAATGTCTTTCCTGATGAGATTCCCGGTTTACCCCCGAATCGTGACGTGGAGTTCACTATTGATCTCGAGCCTGGAATCACGCCGATTTCTAAAGCACCGTATCGGATGGCTCCAACGGAGATACAAGAGTTGAAGAAGCAACTCGAGGACCTTCTTGAGAAAGGGTATATAAGGCCGAGTGCATCGCCTTGGGGCACTCCGGTCTTGTTTGTCAAGAAGAAGGATGGATCATTCAGACTGTGTATCGACTACCGAGAGTTGAACAATGTCACTATCAAGAATAAGTATCCGTTGCCTAGGATAGATGATCTGTTGGATCAACTGTAGGGAGCAAAAGTCTTTTCCAAGATCGATCTGAGATCTGGTTACCATCAGCTCAGGATTCGTGAGGAAGATATTCCGAGGACTGCATTCCAGACGAGGTATGGGCACTACGAGTTCGTAGTCATGCCATTTGGGCTTACTAATGCTCCGACAGTCTTCATGGATCTGATGCATAGATGCTTCCACCAGTATTTGGACAAGTTCGTGGTGGTATTTGTTGGGCCCAACATACTCCAGAGGAATCAAAGTCAGTAAATTGGGTCGAGATCCAAGCAAAGTCGAAGGCCGAGAAAAACCCGAAGGAGGCGTCAGACATTTCTCAGACGCGTAGGATCCGACCAGCTCCGAAGATCTCGCCCAACACATTAAACTCTCGATCGATAGCAACGGCTACGACATTAAACACAGAAATAATGTGGGAAATCAAGAGATGACCCCAAGGATCTCGCCTAGAATTAAGTGGGAAATATTGCAAATAATGATGTAACGGACACAAAATGGTGATTACCATATATAGATCACGACGAGATAAGAAAAAGGACACACACATCAGCATTCGGGACTCATTTGCTTACCCTGAAAAGAACTTACTAGCACGTTCGCTCTAGCTCAATCTCCCCGGAATCTTGCTTAACCACTGCCGATCGTATCACGGAAACACCTGTCGAACAGGATCCGATCCCTTGTTCTCTAAGGATAAGTTGTACTTCGATTTGATTCAATCATCCATAGATCAATAAAATTATCTTTCTATTTTGCATCCCATCTTTACTTGTTGACTATTTGTTTGGTTTGGAGTGATTTTCTATTACCCGATTGACTCGTTACCCCGTCTAAGGTAATTTAGGTCGTCTGATCTTTTCACCCCAAAACAATTTGGCGCCCACCGTGGGACAACTTGCCGATCACCATCTCGGAACCTTCCAACCATGACTATCAACCCACATACCGGTACCGAGATGCCACGCCTCGAAGACAACACCCAAGCTCAGGGAAACACAACCGAAAATCCTACTCCAACCCAATTCCAAGAGCTTGCCCAAAAAATGACTACCCTACAAGAGGAACTTGCCCAGCAATGCCAAAAGACCGAAGCCTTGGCTGCTTTATCCACCCAATCTGAGGCCGAAATTGTACAACTAACCCGTGAAAATGAGTCTCTTAAGTCGCATGTACAATCAATGGCTTCCGGATCCAGGCGGATGCCCATCCACAGCAACCTCCAGACGCGTCTTGACATGAGTAGCGTCGAACTGACCCCTCCAAGCGTACGGCGTACCGGACATGCTGAGGGTACATCTCGAACTCCTCTGGTCAATCCATTTTCAACTAACAATGTTACTTTCTCTGCACCGATCGGGTCAGCAGAGACTCGAATCAGCGATCCATAGGCTACCAATCCCTCCAACATCATGACTCTCGTCCAGCAAACGCTCAGTCAGCACATGAAGGCACTTGATGATCGCATCGCTAGAATTCCTGGAGTTCCACAGCAGATCGAGAAAGAAGCATCAGGCGGATTCGAGGAATCTCCATTTATCAGAGACATTGCCAGAGTCGAAATCCCAAAGACGTTCCACCTTCCCAGCATGGCGACATTCGACGGCACCAACGATCCAGATGATCACATTTCTCTCTATAAACAAAAATTAATGACTGCATCTATTCCAAGGGAGATCCGTGAGGCTGTCATGTGCAAAAGCTTTGGCACAACCCTCGCGGGTCCCACACTGACTTGGTTTATGCGTTTACCTCAGGGAATGATCGCCTCGTTTGCGGATCTGGTGAATTCCTTCAAAATCCAATTCGCCAGCAGTCGGAGGCTCGAAAGGCAGTCGAGTGATCTCTATCGAATCACCCAAATGTATAATGAACCTCTCCGAAACTATCTAAACAGGTACAATAAGGAGAAAGTCGTGATCCCCCATTGCGACGTCACCACCTCCATCGAAGCCTTCCGACAAGGTCTGATCAAAGACAACAATCTTTATAACGAGATCACCAAGTATCCGTGTAGAAGTTTCGAGGATGTCCAAGCCAAAGCCATGGCCGAGGTACATTTAGAAGAAGATCGTGAATCATGAAAAGCATCCCACGGACCTGATCAACCCGATCGCAAATCCTCCTCCGACAACCGTCGAGACAGACATCATCACCCCTACCCTCATAATCGAAAAGAACAGAATCAGGTAAACTCTTTCCAAGACAGGCCCCAAGACTGGAGAGATAGTCCAACATTGCCTCCCAGGGTCCAATCCTACAACTTCAGTGTTTCCGTGTTAGAGCTCGTCAAGAGTTTTGACAACTATGGAAAGGAGGTAAGATGGCCCCGAAAGAGTGACCGACCAGACGTCAAAAAAGACATGAACAAATGGTGCGAATTCCACGGTGACCACGGTCACTCGACGGATGAGTGCATCGCCTTGCGTAAAGAGGTCGCCAGGTTACTCGCGCAGGGGCTCTTGCGCGACGTAATCTCAGAACGAGCCAAGGCAACCATGGAGCGACGAGATCAGGTAAAACAAGATAAACCCACATCTCCTGTCCATAAAAAAATTGTCAATACCATTTCAGGGGGATCGGACGTATGTGGGAACACATACTCTGCATCCAAACGACATGCGAAAGAAAGCAAAGGCAATAAGCCCGAAATGCCAGAGTTCAGACAAACCAAGGTCTCCGACCTCCCGACAGTCACGTTCGACGAGTCCGATGCCGACGGGTCGGAAAACCATCACGACGGTCTGGTAATCTCTTTATCTATCGGGAACTGTTTGATACGTAGAGTACTAATCGATACAGGAGGTTTGACCAATCTCTTGACCTTCGACGCCCTCAAAGGGATGAGTCTAGGCGAAGATGACCTGATCAAGAAATCAACTCCACTAGTCGGATTCAGTGGTGAAGTTAAACATACTATCGGCGAAATCGTTCTTGCAACGTATGCCGAAGGAGTTAATCGACATGTGAAATTTCTAGTCCTAGACTGCCCATCTCCCTATAATTGCATTCTTGGCAGGCCATGGATACATGCTATGAAGGCGGTGCCTTCAACGTACCATCAGATTATCAAGTTCCCTACCAAGTGAGGAGTCCAAGAAATCAAGGGAGACCAGAGGATGGCCAGGGAAAGCTCCCGGATTCGTGATTCAAGATGATGGATCACTCTGGTTTCAAGATCGGATTTGTGTGCCTGACGTGGATGGCCTTCGCCAATTGGTGTTGAAGGAGGCCCATTCGTCAACTTATTCTGTACATCCAGGATCCAACAAGATGTACAAAGACCTCAGGAAGAAATTCTGGTGGCCCAATATGAAGTGGGACGTAGCAGAATTTGTGGCAAAATACTTGACTTGTCAGAAGGTCAAGATAGAATACCGTAGACCAGGTGGTGAATTGCTACCTCTCCCAGTACCAGAATGGAAGTGGGAGGATATTGCAATGGACTTCGTCATGGGGTTGCCGAAGACTCAGAGTCAGAAGGATGCCATATGGGTGATCATTGATAGGCTCATGAAGAGTGCTCATTTCGTGGCCATCAAGTCAACATGGGGAACCCAGAGGTTATCAGAAGTTTTCCTACACGAGATTGTCCGTTTGCATGGTATGCCAAAAACCATTGTATCAGATCATGATGGCCGATTCATGTCGAGGTTCTGGAAGGAACTCCACAAGGCCATGGGATATGAGTTGAGGTTTAGTACTGCATTTCATCCTCAGACGGATGAACAATTTGAGAGGACCATCCAGACCCTGGAAGACATGCTGAGAGCTTGCGTACTAGATCGTCCGACCAGCTGGGAGAACAGCTTAAGTCTGATTGAATTCACGTACAACAATAGCTGGCATTCTACATCAAGATGGCTCCATTCGAGGCTTTGTACGGTCGGAAGTACAGATCTCCAATTTGTTGGGATGAGAATGCCGACAAGATTCTGCTCGGACCGGAGTTAGTCGAAAGGACTGCCTCATACATTTGCTTTGATCAGACAGAGGATGCTGACAGCTCAGAGTCGACAGAAGTCTTATGCGGATCTGAAGCGCAAGAATGTCAAGTTTGAGGTTGGTGACAAGGTGTTTGTCAGACTGTCGCCATCCAAGGGTGTGTTCAGGTTTGGCAAGTGTGGGAAGCTCAACCCTCGCTACGTGGGACCGTTTGAGATCCTTGATAGAGTGGGGTTTCTAGTGTATCGTTTAGCATTACGTCCGTCGGCGCATCCAGTGCATAACGTGTTCCATGTGTCTTTGCTAAGGAAGTACGTGCCAGATGTGTCTCATGTGCTGAGTTATGAGGACATCGAGATTCAGGTAAATGGTACCTACGAGGAAAGACCTGTGCGTATTCTCGAACGACGCGAGAAGCACTTGAGGAACAAGGTGGTACCATTAGTGCGGATCCTCTGGTCCAAGTCAGGATCCGAGGAGGTAACTTGGGAAACCTGAGAGACTGAGGCTGATATGCTTAGTCGTTTTCTCGAGCTGTTTTCGGCCTAGTTTCGGGGTCGAAACTTTTTTTTAAGGGGGAGGTAATGTAATAACCCCTAAAAGTCCCGAACTGTCATTTTGTAAGAAGGACATAATGGGCAATTTCTATAACCTCTATGATCTTTGTAATAATCTTTTTGAACGTTATAATATACATTTAATGCATTATTGAGTCTTAGAATATTTTTAAGGGTGCTAAAAATCTTATCTAGCATAAGACCGCGAGTGAAACCGCGACCAGAGGCCAACAGACACGATCGCGACATTTCCGCGACCGCGGAAACGCTGTTCATCATCGCCTTCAATTCTTTCGTGTTTCGCCGATTTGGATATCGCGCATTTCGTCGGTGTGGAAGCTCGAGCGGTTGGGTTGCTCGGCGTTGGCTTCCCCTCACCCTATAAATAGGGGTCTTCAGCCTCAGAGAATCTCATCCACAGCTCGCAATCCCTCTCTTACTCTCGTTTTGTGTTTCGCCGAAATTCTTGCCTTCGTCGGAGTTTCGTCAGAGATATTGGTGTCACCGAAAGTGTCTTGGAGGCTGGGAAGTAGTAGTGGTCGTAGCGAGCCCTCGTCCGAGCCAAGAAGTTGTCGTTCCGTCGTCGGTAAGCCTCGAAGCCGAATAGGAGTCGCGTCGGAAGGGAGATCCGCGACCGCAGGGATGAACTCTGCGACCGCGGCTCTGCCCAGAATTCCGCGACCGTAGAAGTCCAAACCGCGACCGCGGCTTGCCTTAGCAAGCGCGATCGTGGCTTGGACAACCACGGTCACGGCCTAGGATTTGGTCCCTTTCGATTCATATCGTATGTCGTTCATTTCATTTATTCGTTCGTGCCGAATCTAACTTAGGGTTCCGTCATTGTCGTAGGAATCCGTAACCAGATTCCAGTTTCCAGATCCCGAAACCCGACATCGTCAATTCGGCTAGATTAAGGCAAGTGGCGGTTCGCTCTTGCTAATCATTCCATATTTCCTTTAATTATCAATTGCTTGATTGTTAATTAAAATGGAGTGAAGTGTAGGTTGTATATATTGCTAGAAACAATGCTATTATACTTGTTATTACCGTGATGGTATTGGTGTGGATTATTGTGTGAATTTAACTGTGTAGTTAGAACGAGTATTCGTAGGAACACTATGTATCTTGTGAGGTCTAGTCGTTTCTTTATAACTGGTATTAGGAGGATTTTGCCCTAGTACTACCTGGTCATGACTGTACCCTTATTCAGGGTAGGTGCACACAGCTGGTGCCAACAATCGGGATTAATTCCCAAGATATCTCTCGTGTCGAGATGATATATATTAAAAGCTTTAACGTGAATGTACATTTTGTAACTAAATAAGATAAGTGCGGTTATGCACATAATTAATGAACCTTCGGGCGAGAAGTACAACTTGGAACCCGCCCGGACTTCGGTTAGAGTAAGTCCTCTTTCCAATCTGGATTCGCATTGTGCAGTGAGGTTGGTCGTGGACCCAAATGATCAAGTCGTTTTAAAAGCTTGTGTGAAACTATAACGTTCCCAAACACTTGTCATACTTTCCCTTAAGACTCAATCTTTTTGGAGTCTTCTCTTCATACGTTTCCCATAAGACTCAATCTTTTGAAGTCTTCTCTTGATCATACCTATTCTTATGTTTCTCTTGATCATACCTTTCTCGTCGCCTCGTAGGATATGAGTGCTTTTGTGTCGCAATTCAGGAGTAGGAAGGAAGCCGAGGTGGTTCCGCCACCTCCAGTTGGGCTTGAATTTCCAGTTCCCCCTAAATGCGCTGAGGTTGGGGAGCCAAGTTGTCCACCCGAGGTGGTGAAGACCGTACTTGAGGAGTCGATAGTGCTAGTGTCCGATGGGGCAAGGGGTCCCGAGGTGGAGCCCGAAGCAGACCCGAGGGAGGAGACGGAGGAGGAGTCAGAGGAGTATCATGGAGGGTACTTCGACGACGACTTCGAGGAGGAGGATCCAAAGGAGGACCCGGAAGAAGAAGAAGATCTGGAGGAAGAGGACCCTGATGAGGACCTCGAGGAGTTCGGTTATGGGTCAGATGGTCTAAAGCACCTGCTTGAGGACAGTGAGGACCCAGGAATGCAGTTTGTCCGGTTTGGTAAATTGACCGAATATTTTGGTAAATTGGTTCGAACCTTGAAATGCGTGGGTGGCTGGGGCAGTTTGTCCGGTTTAGGGGCTTGTTAGGATAACTGTATTTTCCCCATAATCTATTCAAATAATTGTCATGAAAATGGTATTTGCCTCTGAATTCTCATACCCTAAACCCCGAAACAAAACCCCACCCTACAACTTTTGGGCGTCACCAACTAGTGCCCAAAGGGTTTCTACTGTAACCCTTTAGGCGCCACCTAGTGGCACCCATTAGCTGTATGGGGAATTTGTTTTGGGGTTTTTTAGGGTTTAGGGTTTCTTACATTATAATATAAAGTTTAAGATTTCCAAGTTTAAGTTGGAGAAATAACTTTAAATATCTAGATATTGGCTGAATATTTTGGTAAATTGGTTAGGACGTCAAAATGTGTGGGCGGTTTGGGAAATTCGGCCGATTTAGGGGCTCGTTAGGATAATTGTATTTTCCCCATAATCTCAAATCAAATAATGACTTAGTGTTTGAGATTTGCCTGTGAATTGTTATACTCTACCCTAAACCCTAAAAATAATGGTTTAGGGTTTGGACGCCACCTAGTAGAGCACAAGGGGTACAACATAAACTCTTTTTGCTCTACCTAGTTGAGCACAAAGGTTGTGAGAGAGAATCCAATTTGGATTTTTTTAGGGTTTAACGTTTCTTACATTACAATACAAAGTAATGGTTTAAGGTTTGGGCGCCACCTAGTAGAGCACAAGGGGTACAACATAAACCCTTTGTGCTCCACCTACTTGAGCACAAAGGTTGTGAGAGAGAATCCAAATTGGATTTTTTTAGGGTTTAGGGTTTCTTACATTATAGTACAAAGTCTAACATTTCAAGTTTAAGTTGGAGAAATAACTTACAATATCTAGATATTGACCGAATATTTTGGTAAATTGGTTTGGACCTTGAAATGTGTGGGCGGTTGGGGCAATTCGTCCGGTTTATGGGCTCGTTGGGATAACTTTATTTCCCCCCTAATCTCAAATCAAATAATGGCTTAGAGTTTGGGATTTGCCTATAAATTGTTATACTCTACCCTAAACCCAAAACCCTAAAAAAAAACCTTATGCGCCACCTAGTTGAGCACAAGTTTTTTTAGCACACATGTGACCCGCTTTTTTTTTTAGTTTTTTTTTTGGTTTTTCTATAAACGGTTCACTATTTGGGCGCCACTAGGTAGCGCCCAAGAAGTATTTTTTTTTAAAAAAATTTGGACGTCACAGTGTTCTGCATAAAATGCGGTACAGGACATAAAAAACTCGGTGTGAAAATTGTCCCCGTACCAAAAGGTGAGAGTGACTTTTGATAAAATAAAAGTAAGCTCATACATTAAGCTATTAACCTATGGGCTATGGATGACAACAATTTGAGGTTTGGCCATTGGGAACATGGGTGGTGGGGAGAAGATAAGTAAACTTCCAATAAAATTAGGCCGTTGCTATTTAGCGCACCGGCAAAATTTCTATTTAACGCCCTGGTTCATCCGTGACGGACCAACATGCTGATCCGCGACATGATTTTGGAATCGCCATAACTTTTGATTCCCTAGTCGAAACGCACTGAAATGTGGAGGAGTTATAGTTGACATCTTGATCTTTAATCTGACGTTGGAATCACTTAATTCGGAGTTACGTATAAAAAGTTATACTTCTCCAAAGACGGGACAAAAAATAGAGATCTCTTAAGTGCCAAGACGAGTACAATATCATTTAAGTCGGATTACAATAGCATTGCAATCATGGATCACAATGGCATTACAATGTGCGAGTACATAAGCATTTAAGTCGGCTTGCGACTTCATCTCTTTCTTGTGGAAGAAGATTCAAACGTCATCAGCTGAGAAACGAATGGATCATATAGACAAGCAACAAAGGATATTTGGTCTAGAAGGTTCTTGAAACGAATGGATCATATAAACAAAGGTTCGAACGACCTCGTCTCTTTCTTGTGGAAGAAGGTTCGACCTCGTCTCTTTCTTGTGGAAGAAGGTTCTTGAAAGACTTCTTGACTATTACACATGGTAGTCTAGACACGATATTTGGTCAATATCATTCAAAGATGGGTAACCAAGTAAATGACATCAAGGGGACCTTCAATGAGAGTGTACAAAGCACGATGACTCTTGGGACATGAGCTGATGTTTTCAAGTGGTTGAAGTATAAATTATCTAAGGTTGCACTTGACTGCTTGACGGAGGAATACAAAAAAAAGGAAAATCCATTTTGTGACAAGATCTGCACATGCCAGATGAGGGTGAGAGATGGATTGCCGTGTGTGCATGACATCGCTAAAAATGTGACGAGTTCAATCCCTATTAAGCCTTTAGCGTTGCATCCGTTTATGGCGATTCCAAAATCGTGTTGCGGATTAGCATGTTCATCCGTGACGGACGAAACATGTTCATCCGTCACGGATGAACATGCTTTGTCCGTCACAGATGAACATGTTTCGTCCGTCACGGATGAACATGTTTCGTCCGTCACGGATGAACCAGGGCGTTAAATAGAAATTTTGTCGGTGCGCTAAATAGAAATCGTGTAAAATTATGCGACATGATGATTCTTAGAAGTAATATTTTTATAAAAAAATAAGTATGTTTAAGCGTTGGTTAAATGATTTAGGTCTTGTTTGACAAAATTATATAAAGACTTTATTAGTTATGAATACTTATTTTTCTCATTTTATATATCTTTTATCATCTAAATTTTAAAAACATATATTATACGTAAAAAAATATTTATATATTAAAGAGACATTAGCAAAATATCCGCTTCCACCATATTTACATTACACCCTTAGTCCATAAATCTAGAAATTAGCACTCATGTCTAATTTTTATTGCATGGATATCTATTTAGGGGTAAAATGGTCCAAAACAATTGCAACAATGCCCAAGTTTCCTATTTTCGGATTTTATAGAAAAAGATAAATTCATTTTTCAATTTACCTTTTCTTTTGGTTGTTTTGGGATTATAAAAAGGTAAAATAAAATATGTTTTCACATTTTTTATTTTATTAGAAAAATTGGAGGAAATATACCATTTGTCTTATATTTAAGAGTAAATATATCCATTGAAACTTTCTCCCATTAAATATACTAGATTGAAATGACAAAAATTACCTTAAATTAAAATCTTGACTTAACCTAATTAATTACCCTAAACAAGAAAGCACAGAATCTTCAATCTTCTATCACGTACTGCCGATAACTTTCTAGGGAGGTTAAAGGGCATCGGTGATATCGAGCACCGACAACGACAATTTCCTTCACCTTCTACCACTGTACGTTGGTCGATAATCTCTCCGTTAAGCACCGCTCTACCACCATTAGTCTACTCTATGCATCACTGGTGTGCCTCCTTCCATAATTTAAGGTCGGTTATGGCTGTATATATAAGCTACAAAACACCTACAAGACACATAGAAGACACCTACAAGACACATACAAGATACATACAAGACACCTACAAGATACCTACAAGACACATACAAGACAACAAATACTAATAAGCTTAATTTAGATACAATATACCTTCAACATAAAGGCTACCAAAAATAACATATATAGACCCGTATACAACAAATACCAATAAGCTTAATTTAGATACAATATACCTACAAGATAAAGGCTACCAACAAGAATATATATAGACCCGTATACAACAAATACCTATAAGAAAGATACAAGAAGATTGTACCGTTGGTGGGACGAGCAAATGCAGTGGTACGACAACCGCTGGTGAAACCGCCACTGGATATGATCTTGGCGATGGGAACCGCCGGGGTGGTGTTCTTAACCGCCGGATTGTCTTGACGGTGGTTTGGTGGTCTCGCCGATGGTGTTCGGTGTTGTAATCCGATGGTCTCGCCGATGGGAAACACAGAAAAGTCCGGATTAGTATGGTGTGTGTAATCCGATGGTTGTCTTGACGGTGATCGTGGAAAGAAAGTGGGACTTGTGATTAGGATTACTGTGTTCGGTGTTGTGACTTGTGATGGTGGTCGTGTAGTGTTTCACGTAGATACTAGGACATTTTGTTCGTGGAGTGTGGTTTGATGATGCAACACAGTAATCCTCATTTGATCGTGGAATGTTCGGTGTTTCACAGAGATATTATTAATTTTGTTCTACAAAATCTGGATGAGTTGGCTAAATGACCTATGAGTCATGTTTTTATTAATAAACTACCCCCCTAGAAAACTAACCCCCTCCCCCAAGTTTTTATATTATTATAATATTAAAACAAACTAACGACCTCCCTCCCTCCCTATGCGCCCTCGACTTCTTCTTCTCCATGGCACCGCACGCCAGGGCCAGAAGGTCGCCGCCGATCGACGCTCGCCACCAATTGACGCTCGCCACCGATCGACCCTCGCCACCGCACGCCCACCGCACACCAGCAACTATAGGTGGGCTATTTTTCTTTTTCGCCGGGAAATTGAATGAAATTCGTGGACGAGTTTGAGACGAAAGTGTCATCGGAAATCTTGTTCTACTCGCCGGGAAATCTACTGAAAAGCTCTCGCCGGTAATAGTGTCATTACTGAAACAAGTAATTTTCTAACAAACCCCTTATTGCAGCTGTGAGATTTTATTATTGAAATAATGTCATTAGTGTTTTCCAATAAGTGTCATTAGAACTATTTTGAGCATAATCGAGACATAGGGTCATTGATTAACAAATCTGAATATGAAATATGGAATGTCAATAGATTTTTCTGAGTGTCACTGATTTTGAATGACACTTTTTTGGTTGTTGTGTTTATAGTGTTCAAAAATTGTCATTAGATTGATTATATGCACAATCTAGAAACACTTCTTTGTTTAACAAATTTGAATATGAAATAAGGGATGAAACAAGTGAGAAAACAAGAATGTCATTGGAATTTTCTTGAGGGCTGAATTTCTAATGACACTTTTTTGGATGTTGTGTTTACGGTGTTGAAAAAGTGTCATTGAATTGATTATGTGCATAATCCATAAATACTGTCATTGATTAAAAAATCTGAGTATGAAATAAGGGATGAAACAAGTGAGAAAAGAAGAATGTCATTAGAATTTTCTGTGTTTCTGGATTTGCAATGACACTTTTTCAGGATGTGGTGTTGACAGTGTTGAAATAGTGTCATTGGATTCATTAATCTTATCTGCATATCTGGAATTGTAGTGACACTTTGAAATTTTGTAATTTACAAAATTGTCATTATAATTATCCGCATTTATGGATTTGTAGTGACACTTTTAAAATCACATGTAAAAAAGTGTCATTAGAATCATTATGTGCATAATTGAAATAGTTTCATTGGAAATCAAATTGGCCTAGATCAATAAGGTTTATAATGAGAGTTTTTAGGATAGTGAAAAGACTGTCATTAAAGCTGTTGTGTTTGAATTAATAAAAGTGACAGTTTTGTGGATTTAATATTATTCAGATGCATATGAGAATTCTAACAGTGTTCTTTGGAGGGGAATGGAAAGTAGAAGAGGGATGTTGTGCTTATATAGGAGATGCCATATCCAAAGCTTTTATGGTTAATGACAGTTTGCAGTTTGAAGATCTTAAAAAAATTATTATAGACAGGTTCAAGATAAAATCAACATCATATGACCTTGTCTTAGGTCATTTGCATCATTTCCAGCAGCTAACAAGTCCATATGTAGTTGATACAGATGAGGATTACAGTTTATTTGTTAGTATTAATGAGTGCCCACAAGTATCATGGACGCTGCCATTGTATGTGTCGTCAATTGGGTCGTCTACTGGTTCGTCTACTAATTTGTTGATAAGTGATAAAATCCAAAACACGTTGACAGTTACACATCCAAACACGTTGACAGTTGAAAAGAATAGCATGGTGACGGTTAAATCCCCAAACAAGGTGGCGCTTGTTGAAAAGAATAGCATGCATATGGTGGATGCTCAAGAGGATTTGCCTTTGGATTTTAATGTTCATTGTGACAACAGAGTGTCATTGGAGATAGGGCAATCTTCCAAGGTAAATGATCATGCTCTGCCAACAGGAAATGATTTTCTGCATGTAGGGCAAATGTTTAAGACAAAAGAAGATTTGAAAACTGCCATAAAAAATGGCGATGTGTGAGAACTTTGGATACAAAGTTTATAAGTCAAGTGCAGAACTATATAAGGTGTTATGTGTGGATGCCGACTGTAAATGGAGAATGCGAGCTGCAAAATTGAAGGGTTTTGAATACTTTGAGATAAGGAAACTCAGTAATGAACATGCTTGCTCGTTTGATTCAAGATGTGCAAAACACTCTAAACCTACATATAAAACTGTTGCTCAGCAGATAAAGACAAGGTAAGATATCTTGTAATGACAGTATATAATTGAATATGTTATTGCTATAGATTCCATAAGAAATTAACGTGTTTGCTCTTGTAAAATATAGGTTCATAGGTGTTAAGAAAGAACCGAATGCTGGCATGATTCAAAATGATATGAGGGAGGAGTGGTATCAGGATGTCAGCTACTGGAAAGTTTGGAAAACACAGGAATGGGCACAAAACTTGATAAGAGGTACACCAGAAGCAAACTATACAATGATACCTTCATATTGCTATATGTTGAAGAGTGTCAACCCTGGCACATGTACGTGCTTTGAGACTGATGATGAAAACCAGTTCAAGTATGTATTCTGTTCAATCGGAGCATCAATCAGAGGTTTTATTGCAATGAGAAAGGTACACTTCTAACGTTTATTGTCATTAGCAAACAATGTCATTAAAACACTGCAAAAAGTGTCATTAACATGTAAGAAATGTGAATATTCTAGAAGTGTCATTATTTCAAGTATGCTCAAATGATAGTGTCATTAACATCTTAAACAGTTCATCATTGATGTCTAAAAGTGTCATTAATGTTTCTCTTCTGCATTGAAAATAAGTGTCATTATCCAAAGTCAAAGTGTCATTGATGTTTGTCTCTTAAACTGTCATTAATGTTTCTGTTCTGATTTTTTTTGGGGTAGGTGATCATGGTGGATGGTACATTTCTTCATGGGAAGTTTGAGGGTAATCTAATGATAGCAACAACGCAGGATGCAAACAACCAGATCTATCCTCTTGGATATGACGTAGTTGACTCAGAAAACAACAAATCATGGGCTTGGTTTTTCCAACAACTGCATACTGTCATCCCATCGTCAGCTGATTTAGTGATTATCTCTGATCGACATTTTAGCATTGCAAAAGCTGTAGAGACAATGTACAGTTCATCAAAGCATGTGGTTTGCATGCGACACCTAAAATCGAATCTGAAAACAAGGTTCAAGGAACAAGGTGTGCTTGGATTGTTCTCGAATGCAGCTAATGCCTATACAATTACTGAGTTTGAGCAATGGTTTAAGCAAATATGTGCAATCAACCCAGAAATTGGGGAGTACCTTACTATTGCAAATTTCCAGAAGTGGGCTCGAGCTCACTGTCGAGGTGACAGATACAATATAATGACAACAAACAACTCAGAAAGCATAAACTCAGGTATATATTGGAATACTTCTAGAATTTTCTGAGTTTCTGGCATTTTAATAACACTTTTTCTGGATGTGTTTAAAGTTTTGAAAAAGTGTCGAAAAAGTGTCATTAGATTGATTATGTGCATAATCTAGAAATAGTGTCATTGATTAACAGATTTGAATATGAAATAAGGGATTTAAAAGGTGAGAAAACAAGAATGTCATTAGAATTTTCTGAGTTTTTCAAAGTGTAATTAGATTGATTATGTGCATAATCCAGAAATAGTGTCATTGATTAACAAATTTGAATATGAAATAAGGGATTTAAAAGGTGAGAAATTAAGAATGTCATTAGAATTTTCTGAGTTTCTGGCATTTTAATGACACTTTTTCTGGATGTGTTTAAGGTGTGGAAAAAGTGTCATTAGATTGATTATGTGCATAGTCCAGAAATAGTGTCATTGATTAACAGATTTGAATATGAAATAAGGGATTTAAAAGGTGAGAAAACAAGAATGTCATTAGAATTTTTTGAGTTTCTGGCATTTTAATGACACTTTTTCTGGATGTGTTTAAAGTGTTGAAAAAGTGTCATTAGATTGATTATGTGCATAATCCAGAAATAGTGTCATTGATTAACAGCATTGAATATGAAATAAGGGATTTAAAAGGTGAGAAAACAAGAATGTCATTAGAATTTTCTGAGTTTTTCAAAGTGTCATTAGATTGATTATGTGCATAATCCAGAAATAGTGTCATTGATTAACAGATTTGAATATGAAATAAGGGATTTAAAAGGTGAGAAAACAAGAATGTCATTAGAATTTTATGAGTTTCTGGCATTTTAATGACACTTTTTCTGGATGTGTTTTAAGTGTTGAAAAAGTGTCATTAGATTGATTATGTGCATAATCCAGAAATAGTGTCATTGATTAACAAATTTGAATATGAAATAAGGGATTTAAAAGGTGAGAAAACAAGAATGTCATTATAATTTTCCGAGTTTCTAAATTTCTAATGACACTTTTTCTAGATGTTGTGTTTACAGTGTTGAGGGACGCTAGATCATACCAAATAGTTGCTCTACTGGATTACATTAGAGCTTTGCTTTCAAGTTGGTTTAACAAGCGTCGGGAACTTACAATATGCCACAATAAAGAATTACCACCACATGTGAAGGAAGTTGTAGAGGCAAGATATAAGGAGTCTAAAAGATATGAAGCAAAACAACTAAATAGAGTTGAATTTGAGGTATTTAGTGGGAGCTTCACTTGAGTTGTTGATCTGTCTAGAAGAATGTGCAGTTGTAGGGTTTTTTACTTGGATAAAATACCATGTTCACATGCCATGACTTCCATTCAAAAGGTTAATGGTAGGATTACTGAATTTATAAGTCCCTACTATCAGTTTGAGAGTTGGCAGATGACGTACAAGGAAACTGTATATCCGATGCCTATGAAATCTCAATGGACTGTTCCTGAGTGTATTAGCAACATAGTGATTCTCCCACCAGATTATACAAAGAAGGTTGGAAGGCAAAGAAAGCGAAGGCTGCCCTCGGAAGGAGAATTTAGGAAAACAGTCATCAAGAAAGAAGACGGTCAAGTGTGGATTATGTGGGATAGTTGGACATAACAAGAAGACATGCATGAACAGAGCATCAAGCAACAGCGGAAGTTTTATGCAAATGGATTAAGCAAAATATTTGTTTTGTTTAATCATTATAAAAAAAGTTACATTAATGAAGAAAAGTGCCATTAAAACAGTTTTAAGGATTTCTCTTGATAATGACAGATTTATGTATTTCTGGGAAAGTGTCATTAGAATCAGTCTGGCGATGCATAAAATAGTGTCATTAAAAGTTTCATTAATACAAAGTGTCATTAAAGTGTCACTGATATGAAGTGTCATTAGCAAGTGAAAGTGTCATTTAAATTACCAGGGCCAAAAAAGTGTCATGAAATTGAAAGTGTCATTAAAATGTGAGTGTCATTAAAATTACCAGAGACAAAAAAAAGTGTCATTAAAACACTCTGAAATGTCATTACACTGTAATTCTTGTCTTAATACTTCTAAAAGGTCACTAAAAAGTGTCACTGAGAAATCCTTAAAACTGTTTTTGTCTTAATACCATTAGTATGTGAGTGTCATTAAAATTAACAGAGACAAAAAAGTGTCATTAAAACACTCTGAAATGTCATTACAATGTAATTCTTGTCTTAATACTTGTAAAATGTCATTACAATGTAATTCTTGTCTTAATACCATTACAAACTAAAAAGTCATCTAAAATTACAGGTCAAACTATCATCCTAATTCTAAAATGTCATCACTATTTTTCTGGTAAAGCTTCCCATGTCCAAGTATGCTTGAACAAGTCAATCGCAATCTTCTCCCGATGTGCTCTCATATGTTCGTCGTCTAAATCATCCAAACTTGATCCGAAAACCAATGCTTCAATATACTTGATAGTATAAATTCTACAATTGCCACTGTAAGATAAAAACAAATAGGAAAATGAGTGTTATAAATTGTAATCTAATAATATGTCATTAACTAATACAGTGGGGTGAGGAAGTGATTTACCTTGCTCTGTCTACCGGGAGAGATAGATCTCTGTACCAGGTAAAAGATTGTTCAAATGTTCCAAGGTGAGTGAATCGCCCAGAAGAACGCAACAAATGAGGAAGGAAATCCAGAAGAGGTTGAAGAAAAGCTTCAAGTTCTTTGTCTTTGTACAAATGAGGAGCACAATCCAATACTTTGACTTTAGATTTAGGCAAGTTGATCTCTAATCCAATCCAATGATTATCTTCCAGATTAAATGGTGTATATACCTTTGTCACACCATAGTACCAAGATTTCCCAAAATGTTTGGGAAAGGAACCATCGAAATACAAACTGAATGACTGTGGGATCTTATCTACACCAGATATGTACCTTTTTACTTGTTCGGGAGCAAACATATTGTACCAAACCCAATCCAAAATGACACTTTCCTTGTAAAAATCATGATTGGCATGAATATGCTTGCGGAAGAGAAAAAGAACCTCACTAATATGCTGAAAAATAAAGATCATATAAACAGATCATTAAAGAAAAGTGTCATTGAATGCAAATAGAAAATGAAAAAAAAAATATTAATACCAAACAGTGTCATTACAACAAAGTGTCATTACCAAAAAGTGTCATTGCAACAAAGTGTCATTAAAACAGTTCATCAGTATCCAGCAACATGTGTTCTTGTTCAATTGCCACAAAGTGTCATTAAAACATGTGTTCTTGTTCAATTGCACATGTGTTCTTGTTCAATTGCCACAAAGTGTCATTAGCAAAAAGTGTCATTGAAACAAAGTGTCATTAAAAGTTCATCAGTAATTGAATCTAAATGTCACTGAAGTTTGAAAAAGTGTCATTGAATATGAAGTGTCATTAGAAAACAAACAACTACAACAAAACTTACGTCATCCTCTATCCAACATCCATTTTTCACAAGCCTCTCCCAGAAGTCAGCCTTATGACCCACATCATGTCCACGCCAAGTATCTTCCTACGAAGTTGAAGTTTTCCACCACATACATGTTTTCCTTTTTCATAATCTAGTGTATCAGTTTTAGGAAACTCTATGTGATGCGCCCCTAGCCACCATGACTGCGACGAAGGAAGAGGAAGCTATGAGCATTCGCTCACAAGGCCCTATAACAAGATCACGTGCCAAAGCGATCGCCAACGCGACACAATCATTGATTGTGCGCGTCGTCGCAAGCCAAGGAACGAAAGAGAGCGCGTTCTCCCTCAAGCGCCTCCAACCACACCCAGAGAACGCGTTCTATGTAAATATCCTCTCCACCATCATTGACCGCGATCTTTCATAGTTTCGTTATTTCAAATACATTAATTTCAGTATTTTCTTTGGGGTGTGTGTTCCACGCGTGTCACGTGGGCTAGCCCAATAAGCGAGACTCGGCCCATCCGAGTCCCACTAACTCTTATAAAAGGCCATCTCAGCCTTCTGTATTAGGTTACATTCATTTTTAATCAAAGCTTGAGTATCGAGAGCTAATTGCCTCCTCCCCTTTGATCGGACGTCAAAAACCTAGTCTTCATCCTCATCTTCATTCCTCCGCCGACGACGCTACGGCCACTCACTCGATCTTCTCGAGTCTATCCCCTCCGTTGTCGATGCTACGGCTTTGCTCACCTTTCAAGCCATCATCCAGCATCGTGCTCCCCTTACTCGTGCGACGAGACAACACCGCGTTCCACCATTCCCTCCATGAATTCGACACGCGCGACTCACTACCAAGATCTCGATCCGGCATTCGAAGGCAGGAATACATCACTATGCACAACCTCTTTGTTGGTGGTGATACAAAATCATCATCATCATCATCATCATTTTCAGTATCTTCAGAATCAAGATGAAATACACCTTTTTTCACATCACCCTCTTGATCAGAAATCCAACTTTGAACTACTGCATCAAAGATGTCATCAGGCACTTCCATTTTAAAACGAGCAGATTTGAATAGTTCTAACTCATCAGACGACGGATGAACAAAACTCTGAAAAGACAAAACAAATGAAAAAGTGTCATAAACTATATTAGTCATCAAAGTAGTGAATTGAAATTCTTTAAAATATACAAATGCAGAAAAAGATACATACAAATCCTGGATCATTGGCGGCATTAAGAACCTGCATCTTTGTCGCAAGCTTTTCTTCAGATGTACTGCTCCAACGAAGACAATATGGCACAGTTTTTTCAGGTTTGCATGAGACATGAGCAACATCAATAAGCTTTGGGAATGTCTCCAATATCCACACCTGTAAGCAATTTTAAAAAGTGTAATTGAAAAAGTAAATAAAGGGTCATTACACTGAAAGATAACTGGCTACATGAAATGTAAATAAAGTGTCATTAAAACTAAAAAAATGGCTACTAGAAATGCCAGATAAGTGTCATTAAACTGAAAGAATAAACAAGTTGAAGCAACAAAAAGTGTCATTACAAAAAAAAACAGGAGACAAAGAAAATTAAAGTGTCATTAGTAGTACATGAAGAGTGTCATTATAAATGAAATAGTCTTATTAGTAGTACCTGAAAAGCAAGTGGATTGCCTAATAGATTATATCCAAATCTCACTGCTGGATCTATTTCACGATTTTCATGATTGACAAACCAAAGAGACTTCAGTAATAAGACATAGACCTCCCTGCCCCGTGGATTTCTCTGAAAAACATCCATATCAAACGAAAGAGAGAACCACTGTGGGTCAATTTGATGACCTCGCTACCTAGAAAACAACACTCCATCAAGGATCAAGACATGAGCAAAACTCAGCTTTCTCGCTCGATCCTTCTCTTGCAAAAACATAACTAGAAGTTTCTCATAAGTGTACTTCTTCATACCAAGCTCCGCCACCATATCAAAATCAGGAGTCGGTGTTGTAGGATAATCAGATGCATCACAATTTAATCCGGTTACATCAGCAAACTCTACTAATGAGAAACGAGCGATAAAGCCACGAACCAAAAACCACATTTCTTTCTTCTTCTCAGTTTCGATCTCATTCAACAGGACATAGTGAATTAGCTGAGCATTCAACTTCAATTTGTTCTCAAGTTTCACTATTGGACCTAAATATCCATTGCATAGATATTCCCAATCAGACGGTGGGAGATTAGGTTTTATAATGTCAAAGATCTCCGTGCGATGGTAAAAGTTAATCCTCACAGCAAAACGATCTCCCGGAGAACACAAATATTTGCACTTGATTGAATCCATATTTAAACCTTCATTTATGTAGAGAGTATCATTAGAAACATATCAACTATGTATAAAGAAGTGTCATTAGAAGCATTACAACTATTAAAAGTGTCATTAAGCACATTATCAAATTCATTTGAGGTATGTAAAAGTGTCATTGGTATTAAAAAGTGTCATTAGAAACATTGCAGGTATAGAAAAGTGTCATTGGTATCAAACACTGTATTAAGAAGTGTCATTAGAAGCATTGCATGTATTAAAAGTGTCATTAAACACATTATCAAATCCATGTGAGGCATAAAAAAGTGTCATTGATAATAAAAACTGAATTACAAAGTGTCATTACAAGCATTGCAGGTATAAAAAAGTGTCATTGGTATCAAAAACTGTATTAAGAAGTGTCATTAGAAGCATTGCAGGTATTAAAAGTGTCATTAAACACATTATCAAATCCATTTGAGGCATAAAAAAGTGTCATTGATAATAAAAACTGAATTACAAAGTGTCATTAGAAGCATTGCATGTATAAAAAAGTGTCATTGGTATCAAAAACTGTATTAAGAAGTGTCATTAGAAGCATTACAGGTATTAAAAGTGTCATTAAACACATTATCAAATCCATTTGAGGCATAAAAAAGTGTCATTAATAATAATAACTGAATTACAAAGTGTCATTAGAAGCATTGCAGGTATAAAATAGTGTCATTGGTATAAAAATATGAAATCACTATCTCATGATAAACTGTAATTATAAAAACAACAACATCCAAGTGAGTTTCCGTTGCAGTATTTCCATATATCTATCTAACATACTCAACAAACAAAAACAACAAGATACAGAAAACACGAATCGGGATGTGAAAAGGATGATTGCAATACCTGATATGCAGTAACTATCTTCCTTCGACGAGCGTGAAGAAATCAGGGATACAAAACCCTAAAATCAGAAACGAACAAAACAAAACCAGAACAAACGAGAAATGAAGAGACGAGAAGAAACTGAGCAAGCGAGAGACCAGAGAAGCAAGAAAGACAGGCCGGAGATGAGAAAAACCACCGACGAGTGTGAAGAAAGGAGAGGTAGACGAAGGCGAACCGTCGGCGATCAGGGAGAGAGGAGAGGAGAGGAGAGCTTTAGAGAGAGAAAAAACAAAGAGGAGAGAGAGAAAAAATAATAAAATAACCTATATATTGGGGGTAAAAAAATAGATTGAAACTAGTAGAGGGTAAGAAAAATACATAAAAATTAGTAGGGGTAGTTTTCTTATTTGAAACCTACTAAAGGGCCAATGGGCCACACTCTCTCACAAAATCTCCTATTTGATAATATTAGTTATGGTATATTAGTCCACACATTATATTATGGTATATTTAGTTAGTGAAAATAGGAAAGGGAGTAGTTACTAGAAGCCTATTATGTATTTGGTACACAAAACCAATTACCTATTTTTTGTTACAATATGAGAGAGCAAAGAGTAGAGAATGAGAATAGTGAGAGACTTGATATATTATTAGGTCACCAATGAGTGCCTTTTATAGATGTTACAATCCTTGGGAAACAAGGCAACTCTAGGGTTTATGGGAAATACAATATTCTAATGTACATCCATATATAATATTATAACACTCCCCCTTGGATGTACATTATTAACTACCTCGTTAAAAACATTGTCAAGGAAAAACCCAATGGGATAAAAACCAAGACTAAGGGAAAAAGAGTGCAGTTGTAATTCTCCCCCTCAATTTAGCATATATCTTTCAAACGACGCATACCAATTTGATGAATGAGTTGTTTAAAGACTCTGGTGGGTAATGATTTGGTAAACAAATCTGATAGGTTCTTGCTTGACTGAATTTGCTGAACATCAATCTTGCCTTGGACTTGAAGTTCATGAGTGAAGAAGAATTTTGGCGATATGTGCTTGACTCGATCGCTTTTGATGTAGCCTTCTTTGATTTGGGCGATACAAGCTGCATTGTCTTCATATATGACTGTTGGGCCTTCTGCAACTGATCTCAATCCACAAGACATTTGAACATATTGTGTAAATGATCTAAGCCACACACATTCTCTTCATGTTTCATAAAGTGCTATCAACTCCGCATGGTTTGATGATGTGGCTACTAAGGTCTGTTTTGTTGAACGCCATGAAATAGTTGTTCCGCCGTACATGAACAAGTATCCTGTTTGTGAAATAGCTTTGTATGGGTCAGATAGATAACTCGCGTCGCTATAGCCAACTAATTTTGCAGTTTGCCCCCCTTTGGGTTTTTGAAAATACAACCCCATGTCGCTGGTTCCGCGCAAATAACGCAAGATTTGTTTGACACCACTCCAATGTATTTTTGTTGGGGTTGAACTATATCTTGCTAGCAAATTCACTGCAAAGGCTATGTCTGATCGGGTATTAGTAGCAAGATACATTAATGCACCTATTGCACTAAGATATGGTACTTCAGGACCCAATATCTCCTCATTCTCTGCACAAGGGCGGAAGGGGTCCTTTTCTACATTAAGTGACCGTACGACCATTGGTGTACTTAATGGATGAGCTTTATCCATATTAAAACGCTTTAGGACCTTTTCAATATAATTTGATTGATAGATAAGAACTCCATTGTTTGTATGTTCGAACTGCAGGCCGAGACAATACTTGGTAGTTCCAAGATCTTTCATCTCGAATTCTCATTTCAAGTAATCTGTTGTCTGTTGGATCTCTTCTGGAGTTCCTATGATGTTCAAGTCATCTACATAAACATCTATAATCACATAACCCGGATTTGATCTTTTTATGAATACACATGGACTTATTTGATTTGTTATAAATCCTTGTCTTAGTAAGTAGTCACTAAGACGATTGTACCACATACGACCGAATTGCTTTAGTCCATATAAGGATCTAATTAACTTGATGGAGTACATATGACATGGTTTTGATTTCAATGCTTTTGGCAATTTTAGTCCTTTGGGGACTTTCATGTAAATATATGTATCTAGTGTCCCATATAGGTAAGCAGTTACCACGTCCATGAGTTGCATTTGGAGTTGTTCAACAACGGCTAAAGCAATTAGAAATCTAAGTGTAGTTGCATCCACTACAGGTGAATATGTCTCCATATAGTCCACTCCTAGTTTTTGTGTAAAACCTTTTGCGACTAGTCTGGCTTTGTATCGTACAACCTCATTATGTTAATTGCATTTCCGTACGAACACCCATTTATAGCCGACTGGTTTGACATTTTTAGGTGTTAGAGCTACTGGCCCAAAAACACCACGTTTATTCAAAGAATCCAGTTCCGCATGAATTGCTCATTTCCAACTCATCCAATCGTTTCGATGTCGACATTCTTCCATCGTTTGGGGATCATTGTCCTCTTCATCCATAATTTCCATTGCGACCGAAAAAGCAAAAACATCATCAAGGACTATGTCATTTCGTTGCCACCCTAAACCAGTGCTTGCATAGTTAATTGACATTTCAAAGTTATCTTCAATGTCCTTGTTTTTGTTTTCGGGATCCTTTAGTGGAACTTCTTCAGGAGTTCTTCCTTCATGGATGTTCATAGTCGATGTATCAGCAACCTTTTGAGTTGTTATTGGCTCTTTCCTCTTCCGGGGAATTACATCCTTAGAGCCTGGTGGTCTCTCACGCTTTCGGCGTATTTGAGAGTCACTTGCTATTTGTTGGTTTTGCGGTACTACTGGGACTTCCAAACGAGCTGGTGCATTTTCAACTGGTATATGTGACTTTGTCACTTTCTTGGCATCTGTAAACGCATCGGGTAGTGTATTTGCTACACTTTGTAAATGTATGATCCATTGAACTTCAAATTCACTTTCGTTCGTCCTTGGATCTAAGAATGATAGAATAGTTGCATTCCATGCAATCTCTTTCTTAATTATCTTATTTTCTTCTCCTCTTAGAGTTGGAAATTTGGTCTCATCAAAATGACAATCTAGGTACCGAGCTGTGAACTGGTCACCTGTCATAGGTTCTAAGTATTTGATGATTGATGGGGACTCAAAACCAACATATATTCCCAACCTTCTTTATGGCCCCATTTTTGTTCGTTGTGGGGGAGGAATAGGGACATACACCGCACATCCGGAAACTTTCAAGTGGGAAATATCATGTTCTCTTCCGGAGACAAGATGTAATGGGGAGATCTCATTATAAGCAGTCGGTCTTAGACAAATCAATAATGCCCCATGCAAAATTGCATGTCCCCATCCAGATGATGGTAATTTTGACCTCATAAGCATTGGTCGAGCTATCAATTGTAACCGCTTAATCAATGACTCTGCAAGTCCGTTTTGTGTATGTGTGTGGGGCACTGGATGCTCAACCACTATACCAATTGATTGACAATATTCAATAAAGGACTTGGATGTAAATTCTCCAGCATTGTCTAACTTGATGCTCTTGATCGGATGATCAGGAAAATGAGCTCTTAATTTGATAATTTGGGCCAAAAGTCTTGCAAATGCAACATTCCGTGTTGATAGCAAGCTTACATGTGACCAATGTGTTGATGCATCAATCAATACCATAAAATATCTAAATGGTCCACATGGCGGTGTTATTGGTTCACATATGTCACCTTGGATCCGTTCAAGGAACATGGGAGATTCTGTGTTTACCTTTGTTATAGACGGTCTTGTTATTAATTTACCAAGAGAACAAGCCGTACATGTCAAGTCACCCTTTGAGAGGATTTTAAGATCCTTTAGTGGGTGTCCATGTGAATTTTCAATGATTTTCCGCATCATTGTTTCACCTGGGTGACCGAGTCTATCATGCCATAAAGAAAACATTTTATGATCAACTAACTTCTTGTTAGTGACATTGTAGGATTCAATAGGATGAATCCTTGTTCCACATAAACCAGATGTGTACGTTCTCATTTTTTCTAAAACTTGCTTCTGGCCAGCGTGATGAGAAGTAAGTAACAAGTATTCATTTCCGTTTTCCTTCATAGTTTCAATGTGATAATCATTTTCATGAATATCTTTGAAGCTCAACAAATTTCTTTGTGATTTACTTGAGTATAAAGCATCTCTTATGTGTAAGATTGTCCCTTTAGGTAATAGGATTGAGGCTTCACCAGAGCCTTCTATGAGATTGCTTGATCCAGAAATGGTATTGACACTAGTGTTTCTCATTTGAATGTTGTTGAAAAACTTTTGGTTTTTCAAAATAGTATGAGTCGTAGCACTATCAATGAGACATGGTTCTCCACCATTGAGAAACCCATCTAGTTGGTCCATTCTATATAAACAAAAAAAAAAGGATATATAAATAAACTAATGATGACTGAGATTAATCCAAATAGTAAAGTTTGATTATAACGGAAATATGAATGACAACTAAGCAAAGTAGAAGATGAAAATCTAAGAAGGTGGCTTCTATAAGACCACCTATTTTATTACAACGAGAAAGAAAAAACAAACTAACAACCAAGTAAAAACATAAAACACTACTGAAGGAAAAAAAACAAGTGTCTAGCTAGGGGACCATGGTTTTAATCAAGGAAAAAAATGTCATCAATTGGGAGATCTCCAATCTTGGAGTTCATTTCAAGCAAATTTTCGTCATTCTCTACTTCATTGAGAAAATCAGATGTCTCCAACTGGGTGTTGTGTGCCTCAAGATTTGTGTTATCGGGGCTGGTATTAGCAAAGTTAGTCTCCACATTTTTACTCTTATCCTGCAGGGAGTCTTGATATGATGCCATAACATGTGATGATGCACGACAGGTGCGAGACCAGTGCCCAGTTCCCCCGCATCTGTAGCAACTACTTTCACCTCGAGGTGTTGGCTTGTCTTGTTGATTTTGCTTCTTGGGCTTGTTTCCAATGTTCTTCTAGACATTTGGGTTAATCCTTGTATAATTGCGCCATTGTCCTTGTCCCTTTCCACCACGACCACGACTACAACCATGAATTTGGCCTCTCCCACGTCCTCTACGGGAGGAGGTAGCATTTGCTTCAGGCAATGTTTGAGACCGATCTGGGAGTGGTGCTGACCCAGTAGGACGAGTTTGGTGGTTGTTCAGAAGCAATTGATTATTCTCTTCAGCTAGAATCAGGCAAGAGAGGAGCTCTGAATATGTCTTGAATCCACGCTCCCTATACTGCTGCTGGAGTATGAGGTTGGATGCATGAAAAGTAGAGAAAGTTTTTTCAAGCATATCTTCATCTTTTATGTTTTCTCCACAAAGCCTCAGAGTTGAAACAATACGAAACATTTCAGAATTATAATCTGAGACATTCTTGAAATCTTGCAACCTCAGGTGCATCCATTCATACCTCGCACGAGGAAGGATAACAGTCTTCTGGTGATCAAACCTATCCTTTAGGTTCTTCCAGAGTTCAAATGGATTCTTGACTGTCAAGTATTGAGACTTCAAATTTTCATGGAGATGGTGACAAAGTAATATCATAGCCTTAGCACAATCCTGCAGGGATGCACTAGAGTTCTCTTTGATTGTTTCTCCCAAATTGTTGATTGCCAAATGGAGTTCCGCATCAAGTACCCATGTTAAATAGTTTCTTCCGAAAACGTCAAGGGCGGCAAACTCCAACCTTGAAAGGTTTGTCATCTTGAATCTTGAGCAATCGTGCTGATAACGTGTTACAATATGAGAGAGCAGAGAGTAGAGAATGAGAATAGTGAGAGACTTGATATATTATTAGGTCATCAATGAGTACCTTTTATAGATGTTACAATCCTTGGGAAACAAGGCAACTCTAGGGTTTATGGGAAATACAATATTCTAATGTACATCCATATATAATATTATAACATTTTTATTATCTGAAAATAGTTTTTCAAATTGGAAAAAAATATATTTTAGAATAAAACCATTAAAATTAAAACCCTCGAAACACCAGGAGATCGAAGAACACCATGGACTTCGCATCCCGTGACTGGGAAGTAGAATCTGCGACTGTCGTCCACCTGAGTCTCCCTCCACCGACTTCGCATCCCTCGCCGCCGCCGCGTCTACGCTCGTCTCTCCTCTGCTGCTTCAGCCATGGCTTTTCTAGCAACCATCACTGTGGATTCTACTTCCCCAATCACAATCAGGGAGAGGGACAATATCATTGGTAGTGAAGGATGTCATCAATTGGGGTGCCCTTTCTGTCCAATTTTTTTTATTAGTGTGAAGAGGTTTGAATCTAAGCAAGGTACGCTTCGATTCAACCCAACTTGGCTAGCTAGAACCCTAATTTTGAATTACGCCTAATTTTTCTTCAATTCCACCGTAAAACTCTAATTGCAATAGAGAACATGCATTCTGTTTATTTTTCTTCGATTCCAGCTTAATTTTTGTTTCATCCGACGACATTGTTTTGGAGAATTAGCTTCAAGGTTTTTGAATGATGTTGTGGCCCACACTTAGAATCACTTCATGTGTAGAGGGAAATATCAGTGTTGAAAAAACTACTTTTGTGGAAACTAGTGATCAGTGTGAGCACAATAGTTGATCAAACAATCAACCAGAACAGATCAATAATCACTACGATTCAAACACAAATCATGTGATACAAGTTCAATGAAACAATGAAGTAAAGAGGGAAAAATCCTCTGGAAAGTCTCAACCGATCCAAAATATCTAACAACCTATATATAGGCTATTCAGATAAAATGAACCGGGTTTAAGGCTAATTATTAAAACGACTAAATGAACCGGTAAACAGAAACGTCTCTAAACCATGCTCCATCAACATTTCCCGCCAATAGTTGAAAGCAGCAGAAGTGACTCATTGGCGACAACCAAGCTCCACGCCGTCAATGTTGGCTCCAGCTTGACCATCTCGAGTCACTCTCCACATACCCCCCTCAAGTTGGAGCCAGTTGAAGACCCAACTTGGAGAACCAAAAAGTCGTGTTGATGTTGCGGCAAAGCTTTGGTCATCACATCAGCGAGTTGGAGATTAGAGGGAATGTAAGCAGTCTGAAGAAAACCAGACTGGACCCGTTCACGGGTGAAATGACAATCCAAATCAACATGTTTGGTGCGCTCGTGAAAGCAAGGGTTGGAAGCTAACTGCTGAGCCACTTTATTGTCATAAAATGGAGTAACGGGAAGCTGAACTGGGATATGTAAGTCACGCAAAAGGTAGCTCACCCAAATAAGCTCAGCAGTAGTGACTACCATACTGTTATACTTAGCCTCAGCAGACGACCGAGAGACAGTGGTCTGTTTCTTTGTCTTCCACGACACCAAGGCATGGCCAAGGAAGATGCAATAGCCAGAAAGAGAACGACGAGTGGTCAAGCAAGACCCCCAATCTGCATCAGTAAACCCAACAAGCTTCAGAGAAGTTTGAACAGGATAAAACAAACCATGAGTATGAGTCCCAAGAAGATATCTCAAAACATGAATGGCGGCATGCCAATGAGGAGCACGAGGCTGAGAGACGAATTGAATTAAATGTTGGACAGAGTAAGAAATATCAGGACGAGTAAGGTATCAAAGCGAGCACAATAGTTGATCAAACAATCAACCAAAACAGATCAATAATCACTACGATTCAAACACAAATCGTGTGATACAAGTTCAATGAAACAGTGAAGTAAAGAGGGAAAAATCCTCTGGAAAGTCTTAACCGATCCAAAATATCTAACAACCTATATATAGGCTATTTAGATAAAATTAACCGGTTTAAGAATAATTATTAAAACGACTAAATGAACCGATAAAGAGAAATGTCTCTAAACCATGCTCCATCAACATTTCCCGCCAATAGTTGAAAGTAGCAGAAGTGACTCAGCTCTACGCCGTCAATGTTGGCTCCAGCAGGTCACTTAATTTTGCTAATCTTAATCCATTCTGATTTGAGTCAAAACAACAAACATATCTTCCTTCATTGCATTAATTTTTTCTGTTATTTTTCTGAATTATTAATTCGTTCATTGTTTAGATTCCAACTAGTGCCTACTAACAATGTGTAGCGTATGCAGTTCCTGGAAGTAGGTCATGAGCTGAGTAAAACTTTGATAGATACCACTCTATGCCAGAATCTAGCAAAGAGGAAATTTGCAAGAAACTCTCCCATTGACTCTTTTCTATTGATGAAAAATAGGCTGCTTACAAAAGGAAGATAACTACTGATAAAAATAGGCAGAAACTAATTCTAAACTACTCACTAAACCACTAACAAAGCTAATTGGTTAATGCTACTAAACCGACACTAGAATTTAGGAATGACTAAATGACTCCTCTAACACACTAACTTGACTGCTGACTCAACTGACCTGGAATGAAGGAATAATAATTGAAATTAAATAACAAACTAATAATTACTAAAAATAATATACTGAATTTCTAGAAATAAGTTAAGTGCAGTAGATGGAACCGTATCAATACACCCGCCCTGAAAATTCGACTTGTCCTCAAGTCGAAACTCTGGAAATTGCGGCTGCAAAATCGGGTTTATACCGTGCAACTTGTATTTCTTCCCATTGATGTGAAAAATCAAGGACTTCTCCTTCCAATTCACCATGATTGTGTTCAAGGTTGCAAGCCACTTGATTCCAAGGATTAATTCTGCTCCACCCAAGGGAAACGAGTAGAAGTCTTGCTTGATTACAAGGCCTGGAAGTTGAATTGCAAGGTTGGGACAAATCTGATCCCAAGTAATGACCTCACCATTGCCAATAGTGACACCGAAACCTGGAACATATTGTGTCGGCAACTACAGCTCCTTGACCAACTGATCGGATATGAAATTATGGGTGGATCCGCTATCCATAAAGATTAACACGATGCGGTTGTGCAGGATACCACGAAGCTTCATGGTGGTTGCATCAGACTGACCAGAAATCTGGTGGAAAGAGATTGTTGTTATTCCTCCTTCTCCCTTGATGGGGTCCTACCACTGAATAACTTCTTCCTCGGCCAGTGCATTAGTCTGACCGCCACAATCCATAAGGGAGAACGTGGATCTGCATTGATGACCGGGGAAGAATCTGTCGCCGCACCGGTAACAAAGACCTTTCTCCCGTCGCTACTGTCGTTCGATCTCTCATGCCTTGGTCTGTTCGGCGGGTGGGTTTGCTGGTGGTCGATGTGGCGGAGTGGTGTGGTTGGAATTATCGGTGGTGGGAAAATTAGGGCGTGATAATGGATACTGAGAGTTTAGATTAGAACGTTGGTGATGATAAGAGGTGGAATTGGGCCTGTTTGTGGAGATAAATGATTTTGGGCTTCGAGTTAGGCCCACTTTGGCTTCAAACTCTAGGGCTAAGCTGGCTGCTTTAAACACTGTTCGGGGTTTATGAATGCGTACCTCGGTTTGTAACTCATCTTTCAACCCTGTGAGGAAAACGCCCAGCAAACAGTGATCAAGCCAATCACGAACCCTTGCCGCTCTTCGAGCAAACTCCTGCCGATATTCGGTGACGGAGCTGGTCTGCTGGATTGCACATAGGAATTCATTTGGGTTCTGGAACTCCGGTGGCCCGTAATTCTCCTAGAACGCCTTAACCAGATATTCCCAAATCAAGATCTCGTCTTCTCCGTTGATCCATGTGTAGAGATCTAAGGCGTCACCTTCAAGATGCATTGAGGCAACCTCTACCTTCATCTCATATGGTATGTGAAAATACCAAAAATATTTTTCTGCTTTCAGTATCCAGCCCCGTGGATCGCCTCCATCGAATGTTGGAAATTCAATTTTGGACCTCGGTCGCCGCTGTGGTTGAAAGCCACGGTTGTTGTCTTCGTCTTCCTCCTGGTCATTCCACCAACGAGGACGACCACGATCAGACAAGGGTGCACGCACCCTTGCTGCTCCTCTGTTCGAACTCTCAGGATTCCCATGTATGGACGGAAAAGGTGGTGTAGGCATGGCAAAAAGTCTAGTTGTGAGGGTATGAATGGCAGCGGTAAGTTCATTCAAAAGTGCTGGAGGTGGATTTGTGGAGGGGGGATGTTCGGTGGCTGTTGGTGGTGATGGGTTGTTGTTTGGGGGTGGCGGAGGTGGGGTGATGCGATCCTGCCCTCCATGACGACCATAGAAGAAGAAGCCATGACCTTGAGCTCAGAAAGGCCTAGTATGAAGACCGCGTTCTTCCTTCCACGACTCGCATCAAGCACAGAGTCTGCGATCTTCATCATACTTCTAGCATCTGGCACAGAGACCGCGATCTCATTCAAGCAACTCCAGCTAAGCCCAGAGATCGCGTTCTACATCAAGATCCTCGCCATCATCATTGCACGCGTTCCACGCGTTCTACAGCCAAGATCATCGCCATCATCATTTCACGCGTTCTATCTCAAGATCCTCGTATTCAATGATGAACGCGTTCTTTGAATTACTTTGTATTTATTTGAACATTAGTATTTTCAGCATTTTCTTTGGGGCGTGTGTTCCACGCATGTCGCGTGGGCTGGCCCATTAAGCGACACTCGGCCCATCTGAGTTCCGCGATCTAGTATAAAAGGACAACTCGTCCTTCTATATTAGGTTACATTTATTTTTAATCAAAGCCTGAGTATCGAGAGCTAATTGCCTTTTCCCCTTTGATCGAGTGTCAAAACACATCTCTTACTTCTCATCTACATTCCCCCGCTGCCGACGCTACGGCCACCACTCGATTCTCATCGAGATTATCCAACCCCGCTGCCGACGCTACGGCCAAGTACTCGATCTCTTTCGAGTCGTTCCCCTCCGCTGCCGCCTCTTAAACACCGCGTTCCACCATATCTCCCCCGAAAATGACGTGTGTGACTTCCCACCAAGGTCAGAGATCCTTCATCCCAAGCAGGAACACATCAACTGGCATTAGAGCCTTTGATCTTGTAAGTCGCTTGTCAAGTTTTCAGTTGTTTATGAAATTTTTTTTCTCCCCCATCATCCTTGCTTCCGCCATAGTTACTCAATTTTTTTCTTCAAACATATGCTTAACCTTTCGGTTCCTACAAGAGCATCTCTTGGCCGATCATTTCTTGACTCCCTCGCGAGATTTGTGTGATTTATGAGCGTAAAATCTGCTGGAATTAATTGCTTAATTTGCTTAATTGATTACATGAATTTCGCATGCCATAAATGCCATATCTTCTTGTAGATTGACCGCCATAAATCTGCATCAATTTTCTCTCTCCTACCGCGTCAATCTCGCGATTTCTTTCTCCATTTAGTTACTTAGCCGATTTTATTTTATTTCATTTAATTCTTATCCGATCTTCAATCAAAGTCAAACAAGATCTCGGATTTGAATTTCAAATTAAAAAAAGAAGAAGTCAAAGTCGCATTTCAAAAAAAAAATGCGACAATTTAAAAAAAAGAACAAGAAGAAGGAAAGCCAAAATAAGGCAACCTTCTTTCCCCCTCTCGGCTAGGCTCATCTTCTTCATCTCTCCACCATCTAGGTTAACACCTTGAAGGTTGGTTCTTGTGTGTTTGTGTTGTTTACGTCAGAGGTTAAGACTTTATTCAATTGGTTTCGTTTGGTTTTGTGCTTGCATATCACACTTGTTTTGTGTTTTGCCTTAAGCCGCCCTCACGGCCAAAGAACGCGCCCTCCTACGTGAACACTTGTTACTTGCTAGTTGCTTGCTTGGTCTTTGGTTGTGTTGTCTTTGGTTCGCTTTTACTCGCGATGTCTGGTTATATTGTCTTAGGTAATGAGACTGCGCCAAACCCACCATTGGCGCCACAACAAGACCATCACGATGAAGATCCCCTTTTGGAGCTCTCGGATGAACAACGCGAGCTACAGTAGTTACGGCGCCAAGTTGCTCAAATCCAAACCATACAAGAGTTACGGCGCCAAGTTGCTCAAATCCAAGTTGTTCAATGCGATGAACCACCCTCCGCGCCCCGAGACAACAGATCGCGCCACAACGCGAGAGAAGATACTACACCGCGACGATCACTTCGACGCCCACAGCGCGATGAACATCGCGTGAGACCACCCGCAACAACACCCATCCCTTTCGCCGTTCATGACCACCTTGGCCATCAGAGTACGCGCTCACCGCTCTATGCCTCAAATGGATATGGCTACACGACGCCGATGATCCATCATGCCTTTGAGGAGTTCGACGACGAGGAAGTTGAAGACTCGGGTATGATATATTCTAGCTATTCTTACCCCACTATTGGAGATCCAATTGAATCGCAGGAACACCCATCGGATTGGATTCCTCCACCGCGTCTCCAACCCCAAGGAGATCGTGCTCGTGACATTGGCGGCGAGCACCACGATGTGATGCCCAGATATGTTCGCCGAGCAGACTACAAAGCCCAGCCGCGAAGACACCGACGCGACGATGCCGACGCGCCCAGGAACGGGTTTGCTCGCGGAGAAGATCACCCAGGCCGCGAAAGGCGCCATCTTGGACGCGATCGAACACATGGTGTGCGTGCCTACGAGAACTCTCTCTACGATGCCGTGCCACACTACGCGCCCAACCTAGCCCCTGCCCTACCTCGATACCAACGCCATGAAGTAAAGGACCAACACCAGCTCAACCGCCACAAACCAACATCTTGGCCACATCAAGGCCAACGCAGGTATGCTCATAACACTAGTACTTTGCTACAGTGACTTTTTATGAATAGTGTACAGCGGCACTATTGAAATAAAGGAGAGAAATAAGAACTGGGACTATCAGAGAGCTTACTTTGAACGGACTTCTATTGATATACTATGGATCTTGATCTTGTTCTTCGATCTTGATCTTGTTACAAAGAGTAAATATTACAAAGGGTTTTTGAGAAAGGATTCTCAACACATGAGAGCTTTTGATGTCTGAAAAAGCTTGCCTCTCTACAACTGAGAAGCTTCATTTAAATAGGAAGTTGAAAATGAACTATTGAGATCCACTATTTAGAATCCGTACTATTATTCAGGAGTACAGTAGTCGTCTAGTGGCCTTGGTCTATTATTGGAGTCTTACTTTTGCTGATTGGACTTTTTCTGCCATTTGCATCTGGCCTTGTCTGTTGAATAGATAGAGGGACTTGGCGTCTTCTGCCGACTGATTGTCTTTTAATAATTGAGGCTTGTTACCTTCTTATTGGACTTGAAGAAGATTTGGGCCTTGGATTCTTCTTGGGCCTTTTAAGCATAAGGATCTTGGGCAAACTGTTCATATGGATCGAGGTCTTCATGTTGGGTCTGATTTGAAGAACTGTTCTGGGCTTCTTGTTCTTCTTCTTCTACCTTCTGAAACCATGATTTTTTAACCATGGTCTTGGATTGTCCTTGGCATGCTTGGGTTGCCATAAACTCTTGATACTTCTTGAACTCTTGGAATTCCTGCCATTGTTTTTGTTGGCTTGTGTTTAATGGTGGAGAAGTTTGGGATGTTGAGGCTACAGGTATTCTAGAAGGATGGACTTGTATGGTCTTTTCGAGAACTTGAGGGGACTGTTTTGTTTTGATAAGGATCTGGATTCTTTCAATGGTTAAAGAATCCAGGTCAAGTTTCTCCCATCATCTTACTTTGTATTTTCTACAAAGCGATAGAGGAAGGGGACTGGGTAGGACTTGTTGAAGTTCGTAGATCCAGCATAGGATCCAGGCAACTCCGGTACTTTTGTGGAATTGGACTGGTTTGATATATTCCGGCCAAAAGCAATGTTTGCATAAATAATCAAAGGCTTGCTTTGCCGGTTCTGGAAAGATTTCAGGGACTGGGCCAAATATATTCCACCATGAGTAGAACCATATTGGTAACTTGTCATTGCAGTTCTTGGCAAAAAAGAAGAACCAAGAATGGTTGAATGGTCTAATGAGAAATGTCTTTGACCATGCTTCATGATAATCAAAGTATGAATATCCCTTTGGGTAAAAGGGGATGGAGAACTGTTTTTGTGCACTAGGGTCACCCCACTCTTCCCGGGAGATCACCTTGAGGATCTTACACTTGGAAAATAAGGTAAGATCAGGGTCTTTTTCGTCTTTGGTGTGGGAGATCTCAGCAGACATTGAATCTACTAAGATGAACTCATAAAATTTCTGAGTCTTGGTTGGTTCTGAAGGGAACCATTGAAAGTCTTTTGTGAAAAGGCCTTTTATGAAGGGTTCGAATTCTTTGGGTTCATGTGTTTTGAACTCTTTCGTAAGACATACTTCTTGTTGGGATGACTGTTTGAGGAAATATTTGTGGTATACTCTGGTTTTTTGTGAGTCTTTCTTTTGAGGAGTCCTCGGGTTCAGAGGAGCTTGACTGTTTGAAAGAGAATGGAACTGTGATAAGGATTGGAACTGATTCTGAGTGGGTAGTATGTTTTGGATTAGACTCTATTGAGGTGTATAATCTTGCGGAGTCTGTTTCCTTGAAGGGGTATTACTCCCCTCCATTCCTGAAAACAATTTAAAGTTAGAAAGGAATATTAAGGGATTTTACCTTCTCTTGGATTAGTCTGTCTGTTGATGCGCGTCTGTTGTTTAACATCTTTGTTTCGCTGTTTAAAATGAGTTGTTTTAAAGTCTTTGAAACCAAGGGTTCTTTTAAAGTTCTGTTGATTTCTCGTTCACTTTCATAAACACGGAAGTAAGTGTAGTAAGTTCTTTGAAAATCTTGAAGAGTTTTGAAATGTGGAAAATGGGCCATTTAAAAAGGAATTTCTAATTTTTGAAGTTCTCTTGAAATATGAACATTGGCCATGTAGATACTGTTAAAAACCATGTCTTGTAAATTCTCAAGGCGGTAAAATAACTTCAAGACCTGACTGCTGTCTAAAGGATCACAAGTCTCGAAATTAACACGGGCCTTTTTAAGAGCTTTGCGAAGAATATCAATACGCCATATACTGTAAATTTCTTTTTTGAGATCTTTGTAAAGCTTCATTTATTCTGTGGGTTTTCCCTGCAAAAATTCTCTTGTAAGAAAATCAGGCAAGGAGTTGTTCTCTCCTTTAATGTATTCTATGTCAAAATCGAAAACCGAAAAATGGCTTGCCATCTGGCAAAGATCTGTTTTGAGACTATGTTTTGAACATCTTTTTGTAAAATTTCTTTTGCAGATTTACAATCGACTCTAAGCAAAAAGGATTTGTTATACAAATCATCTTGTAACTTAGAGATACATGCTACAATAGAAAGTATTTCCTTTTTTACTGTACTATAGTTCTTTTGAGGTCCTGCCCAGATTCTTGAGTAGAATCTAACTAGTTGTTAAGGACTTTTATCATTTATTTTCTGTTTTAATATACCACCAAATCCTATATCTGAAGCATCGGTCTCAACTATCATAAAGGCTTTAGGTTGAGGAATGTCGATGCAAGGTAAGGATTTGACTTTGTCTTTTATAATTTTAACAGCTTTGGTTTGCTCAATTCCCCAAGGAGGTGGATTTTTCTTAAGTCTTTGAAATAGGGGAATGCAGAGTTGTCTAAAGCCTGGAAAGAAGTCAGAGATGTAATTAAGACATCCTAGAAATCTTTGTAATTGTGTTTTGTCTTTTATTTCATCAGGGAACTTTTCTGCAAATTCTATACTCCTGTCTATAGGTTTAATAGTCTGTTGATAAATGTTATGGCCAAGAAATCTGACTTTAGTTTGAAATAATTTCATCTTTGTTGCCGAAAGGACTAAACCATTTTTCTTGATAGTGAATAAGAAGATATTTAAATGTTTAAAATGTTCTTCTATGGTCTTTGAGTAGACTAAAACATCATCTATATAGACTATAAGGAAGTCTGAATAGGGGTTGAGAATATCATTCATAATTCTTTGGTATTCTGAAGGGGCGTTCTTAAGGCCAAAAGGCATTACATTCCATTCAAAATGACCAAAAGGGATAGTGAAGGTTGTTTTGTATCTATCTTCTTTGGTTATCTGAATTTGCCAGTAACCACTTTTCATGTCAAATTTAGAGTATAATCTTGCTTCGAAAAGTCTATTAAGAAGGTCTCTTTTGTTAGGAATAGGATATCTAATCCACTGAAGGACTTTGTTAAGAGGTTTATAGTTAATGACTAACCTTGGAACACCTCTTTCTTTCTCAGCTTGGTTCATGACATAGAAGGCTGCACAACTCCAAGGAGATTGTGACTTTCTAATTAAACCTTTAGATAATAGGGAGTCTATTTCCTTTTTGCAGGTTTCTAGAAGTTCTTTGTTCATTTGGATAGGTCTAGCCTTGGTAGGGATATTTCTCTCATCAAAATATTTTTCATAGGGAAGTGAGACTTGGTGTTTCTTCCTATCCCAGAAGGCATTAGGGAGATCAGAACAAACTTGTTTTTTGAACAATTCCTCTAATTCTAGGACTTTGTTTTGCAGTGCAAAGCTCTTAAGGTTTTCTTCTATTCTTAGATTTGCAATTTCATCAGTTAGATCTTTTATGAAAACCCTTTTGTGACTAATGAGGTCTAACTGTTTTTTAATAGAAGAATATTGTAAGAGAGTTATGTTCTTCTGCTTTATAGGATTTATGAATCTGAAGTCTAGGTTTTTTCCTAAAATTTCAGCATGGATTCCTTATTGGTCTACCTGGAAGGGATAAATTTGGGTTAGGAATGGAGTTCCTAGAATGACTTCTTGTGATAGGTCTTTAACCAATAAAAAGGAATTCTTAAGGCAGTATCCATCACTGCAAATGGATGCCCTTGGTATCTTATAGCTTATTTTCATTCTATTTCCACTGGCATTGTGGAGTCTTTCTGTAGTCTTTTCAAAGAACTTTGAAGGAACAAGTCCTTCTCTAATGCAATTAAGGTCTGCCCCGCTATCAAGGAGGGCTACCGTTTCCAAAACGAAGTTGTCTATTTTGATTTTGATAGGAACATACCACTTTTGGAAGTCTATTTTATTAAGGACAGCTAAAAAGGCTTCATCATTATCTTTAGTTCTTTCTACTTCTTTGGTCATAGAAGTAGCTTTAGAGTTTTTAGAGCTATGGTCGAAGATTGAATTTGCCGAACTACTGTCCAAGTCTAATTTTGATTCTAGAATGGCAATTCTAATTTCTATCTCTAAATCTTTAGGGTCTTTGATTCTAACATATTCTTGAAGGTCTTTAACTTCTCTTTTTAATCTATTGACTTCAGTTTGTAAGTCTTTTGTTGTTACCTGAGTTCCAAAAAGACTGGTACTGGGTTTGTTTTCGAAGAGTTTAGATATACTAAAGGGCTCTTCAAAGACTGGTTTCTGTTCTCTAAATATCAGATCTTTTAGCTTCATAAAGTATTCTTGCTTTGTTCTAGGATCTGGTATTTGGTCTATAAGTTGAAAAAGAGCTTCTTCTTTATCTGACTTTGTTATAACATTGCAGAATTGAGGTGATTGACAATTATCAGAACTAGAAGATGAATTATAGTCTATCTCATAAATTCCTTCTTCTTCTGAAGAATAGTCTTTATCACTGAGGAGGATTTTTTCTAATTTCTCCTTCATGTCTGGATTATCTTTGAATATTTCATTGATCTTCTATTTTAACGGGCAGTTTTTGGCTTTATGGCTAGGTTTTCTGCACTTATAACAGATTATCTTTCTGCTAGGCATAGGTCTACTAGGTATGTCTTGCTCGGTCTTGGTTGATCTATGTTTTCTGAAGAATCTAGGATAATTTCTTTTCTTTTTATAAGATTTTTCTTTCCTAGTCCTTGAAGGGGCTTGGATCTTTTCAATAACGAAGGCTTCACAGAAGCTTCCCATTTCTCTTTTAGACTTTCCTTTATTTGCCCCGTATTTTGCCTGAATTTTTAATTCATTGCATAAAGCTAAACCTTCTTTCTTAATGAAAGCTCCTAATTGGTCGTAGGTAATGTCTTTCCAAGGAATTTCTTATGTTCCTATGGTTTCTTTGAGCTTTGTTATGATTCTTTGGGCAAACAAAGAGGGTAAGCCTGATACAAATCTTTCTTTCCAGAAAGACTCATTACAGTCTAGTCTTCTAAGGACATAAGATATGAATGTATCTTTATACCATCTGTAATCACTCAGAGTAGGGCATCTAAGGTTGGACAGAATGGTTTTATTGGATTGAAGTTCTTCTTGAGGGTTTCCTACAAAATACATACTGATGGCATATATTAATTGACCAACAACGTTTTGTTCTAAGGTCTCCCTACCTGTTTCATCCTCTGTTGAAACAGTGGCTTCTAAGACTTCTAATTTTTGTTGTAGGTTCATAGCATTATCCCACCAATATTTGAGTTGTCCTGTGAATCCTCGGATTATAAGGACATCAGCTATTTTGTCTGTATGGCCTTGGGTTCTATAGGCGACTTTTGCCATACCCATTTCTTGTAAGGTATTCATAATCTCACCTTCTGATTTTCCATCTATGTTCCATTCGTAGATGGATTGGCCATTATAGTCTGTGGCTCTAAATTTGGCCCTTTTCTTCATATTGAAGATCAGGAGGAGTATGTCTATTATAGTAATTTCTAGTATCCATGTTCTTTTTACCAAACATATTTGTGTATTGTTGTGATCTATTACTTCTTCTTCTGATTTTATTGATTTCTAGAGGTTCATCTAAAATAGTTGATTCTAGATGTTCTATCTTCTTATCTGAGTTTTCCAACTCATTTCCAGTATCTGTTTCTTCACTCTGATCTGAGCTTGACTCAGTTTTGCAACTATTTTTACATTTAGATTTTAAACAATTTATATTGGCCGGAGGGGTCTGTGAAGTCGATGCTTGAAAAGCATCAAGTCTTTGAGAAATTCTTTCTAAAACAGTCTGAGGAGTTAAACTTATGTTTCTTAAAAGATTACTAGGGATACTTTCAGTCTGAAAGTGGGGTCTGGAGATATCTCTAGGAAATTTTTGAGGGTTAAAACCTTTTTCAATTCCTAAGTGAACTTGGTCTATTTATTCAGCTATAGTATGAAGGATCTGATTAGAGTAATTGTTTTGATTATAGATCTTTTTTATATCTCTTAAACTTACTTGACTATCATCAGAATCTGATCTTCCTTTCTTAAAAGGTTCAGCTTTAACCTCTTCACTTTCATTGCCGACTATTATACCTTTAAGAGGAGGATGGACAGAGGTACTAGTTCCTGAAGGTAAATGCTTCCAAGTTCTAGTTATTCTATTTTGGACTTCTAGCGAAGGAAGATGGAAGGGGTCTTTTATGTCTTTTCTAGATAAATATATAGGGAGCTAGGTAAAGAAGAGAATATTAGTTTAAAGTCTATTCATTTCTTCATAATATTCCTCTCTAATTTGTTCTCTACATTCTTTATCTATGCTCATAAACCACTTTCTTTTCTTTTCATTTTTTGTACTACCAAAGTCTTTTCTAAGATATTCTTTATTTATTTCAAAGTCTGATTTAGATATCATATTGACTGTGGAGTAGTTATGCATATCATTAGAGGTCGGTGAATGCATGCATGTTGACTCTTCATCATTTTGAGGAATGACTCTAGGTAAAGGGTTATTAAGGTCTACCCTATCACTTCTTAATGATCCTGTAAATTCACTTCTAATAGAGTAAAAAGGGTCATTAATAGAGTTTCTAGCAGGAAGAAATGTTGGTCTTTCTATAGAAGTTTCTCTGGTAGAATTAAATCTAATTAAAATTCTTCCGTCAGACTCTTCTATGATTTGTGAAATTTCTTGTTGTTCCATATTCTTAGGGGGATTGTCATTGGCGACTTCTAGGGTTTCTGGAATAGTTATGTCTTTCCATTTTATAGTCTTAGGAGTAAAGGTGCTAGACTTTTCTGCTTCTAATTGAAGCAAAATGGTTTCTCCCTGAGGCAAAGGAGAAATGGTACATTTAGGGTCTGTTAAAGAACTCATTAACTTGAAATGGATTCTATAAATAACAGCAAAGTTTTTAGTGAACTGTTTGAAGTTGTCATTTAACATTTTTATGTCTAGTATTAAAGTTTGACAAATTCTGGGTTCTGTTATGTCTACTGTGAAGTTCGGAGAAGAATTAAAGAATAAGGGGCCATTGCAAATATTGGATTGGACTATGGCTAAAATAGAGTCTTTATAGGTTTTAAATCTGTCATCTCTTAGGGCTAAGAAGACAGGGGAGTCTATTCCTTTTCTATGTAAAGGTTTTAGGGCTATCTGCATTAATCCAAGATGCATGAATCTAAATCCTTTTCCCAAATATTTCTTAATGGCTAAAGGATTGAGAAGTTTTAAGGACTGTTGTTCTTTGGTTAGACTAATGGTCTGTTCGTGATGTTTAATGTAGCATGCATGAAATAAGTCTAAAATACCGGTTCTATAAATGGACTGTGAATTATCTGGAATAGTCCAGTCTTTAAGATTATCAGGGTCTATAGTGAACATATTTTCATTGCTATGTATCTCTGGGCTGGAACTACTAAAGGGCCAATGGGCCACACTCCCTCACAAAATCTCCTATTTGATAATATTAGTTATGGTATATTAGTCCACACATTATATTAGGGTATATTTAATTAGTGAATATAGGAAAGAGAGTAGTTACTAGAAGCCTATTATGTATTTGGTACACAAAACCAATTACCTCTTTTTTGTTACAATATGAGAGAGCAGAGAGTAGAGAATGAGAATAGTGAGAGACTTGATATATTATTAGGTCACCAATGAGTGCCTTTTATAGATGTTACAATCCTTGGGAAACAAGGCAACTCTAGGGTTTATGGGAAATACAATATTCTAATGTACATCCATATATAATATTATAACACTCCCCCTTGGATGTACATTATTAACTGCCTCGTTAAAAACCTTGTCAAGGAAAAACCCAATGGGATAAAAACCAAGACTAAGGGAAAAAGAGTGCAGTTGTAATTCTCCCCCTCAATTTAGCATATATCTTTCAAACGACGCATACCAATTTGATGAATGAGTTGTTTAAAGACTCTAGTGGGCAATGATTTGGTAAACAAATCTGATAGGTTCTTGCTTGACTGAATTTGTTGAACATCAATCTTGCCTTGGACTTGAAGTTCATGAGTGGAGAATAATGTTGGCGATATGTGCTTGACTCGATCGCTTTTGATGTAGCCTTCTTTGATTTGGGCGATACAAGCTGCATTGTCTTCATATATGACTGTTGGGCCTTCTGCAACTGATCTCAATCCACAAGACATTTGAACATACTGTGTAAATGATCTAAGCCACACACATTATCTTCATGTTTCATAAAGTGCTATCAACTCCGCATGGTTTGATGATGTGGCTACTAAGGTCTGTTTTGTTGAACGCCATGAAATAGTTGTTCTGTCGTACATGAACAAGTATCCTGTTTGTGAAATAGCTTTATATGGGTCAGATAGATAACCCGCGTCGCTATAGCCAACTAATTTTGCAGTTTGCCCCCCTTTGGGTTTTTGAAAATACAACCCCATGTCGCTGGTTCCGCGCAAATAACGCAAGATTTGTTTGACACCACTCCAATGTCTTTTTGTTGGGGTTGAACTATATCTTGCTAGCAAATTCACTGTGAAGGCTATGTCTGATCGGGTATTAGTAGCAAGATACATTAATGCACCTATTGCACTAAGATATGGTACTTCAGGACACAATATCTCCCCATTCTCTGCACAAGGGCGGAAGGGGTCATTTTCTACATTAAGTGACCGTACGACCATTGGTGTACTTAATGGGTGAGCTTTATCCATATTAAAACGCTTTAGGACCTTTTCAATATAATTTGATTGATAGATAAGAACTCCATTGTTTGTATGTTCGAACTGCAGGCCGAGACAATACTTGGTAGTTCCAAGATCTTTCATCTCGAATTCTCTTTTCAAGTAATATGTTGTCTGTTGGATCTATTCTGGAGTTCCTATGATGTTCAAGTCATCTACATAAACATCTATAATCACATAACCCGGATTTGATCTTTTTATGAATACACATGGACTTATTTGATTTGTTATAAATCCTTGTCTTAGTAAGTAGTCACTAAGACGATTGTACCACATACGACCGGATTGTTTTAGTCCATATAAGGATATAATTAACTTGATGGAGTACATATGGCGTGGTTTTGATTTCAATGCTTCTGGCAATTTTAGTCCTTCGGGGACTTTCATGTAAATATATGTATCTAGTGTTCCATATAGGTAAGCAGTTACCACGTCCATGAGTTGCATTTGGAGTTGTTCAACAACGGCTAAAGCAATTAGAAATCTAAGTGTAGTTGCATCCACTATAGGTGAATATGTCTCCATATAGTCCACTCCTGGTTTTTGTGTAAAACCTTTTGCGACTAGTCTGGCTTTGTATCGTACAACCTCATTATGTTCATTGCGTTTCCGTACGAACACCCATTTATAGCCGACTGGTTTGACATTTTTAGGTGTTAGAGCTACTGGCCCAAAAACACCACGTTTATTCAAAGAATCCAGTTCCGCATGAATTGCTCCTTTCCAACTCATCCAATCGTTTCGATGTCGACATTCTTCCATCGTTTGGGGATCATTGTCCTCTTCATCCATAATTTCCATTGCGACCGAAAAAGCAAAAACATCATCAAGGACTATGTCATTTCGTTGCCACCCTAAACCAGTGCTTGCATAGTTAATTGACATTTTAAAGTTATCTTCAATGTCCTTGTTTTTGTTTTCGGGATCCTTTAGTGGAACTTCTTCAGGAGTTCTTCCTTCATGGATGTTCATAGTCGATGTATCAGCAACCTTTTGAGTTGTTATTGGCTCTTTCCTCTTCCGGGGAATTACATCCTTAGAGCCTGGTGGTCTCTCACGCTTTCGGCGTATTTGAGAGTCACTTGCTATTTGTTGGTTTTGCGGTACTACTGGGACTTCCAAACGAGCTGGTGCATTTTCAACTGGTATATGTGACTTTGTCACTTTCTTGGCATTTGTAAACGCATCGGGTAGTGTATTTGCTACACTTTGTAAATGTATGATCCGTTGAACTTCAAATTCACTTTCGTTCGTCCTTGGATCTAAGAATGATAGAATAGTTGCATTCCATGCAATCTCTTTCTTAATTATCTTATTTTCTTCTCCTCCTAGAGTTGGAAATTTGGTCTCATCAAAATGACAATCTAGGTACCGAGCTGTGAACTGGTCACCTGTCATAGGTTCTAAGTATTTGATGATTGATGGGGACTCAAAACCAACATATATTCCCAACCTTCTTTGTGGCCCCATTTTTGTTCGTTGTGGGGGAGGAATAGGGACATATACCGCACATCCGAAAACTTTCAAGTGGGAAATATCATGTTCTCTTCCGGAGACAAGATGTAATGGGGAGATCTTATTATAAGCAGTCGGTCTTAGACAAATCAATAATGCACCATGCAAAATTGCATGTCCCCATCCAGATGATGGTAATTTTGACCTCATAAGCATTGGTCGAGCTATCAATTGTAACCGCTTAATCAATGACTCTGCAAGTCCGTTTTGTGTATGTGTGTGGGGCACTGGATGCTCAACCACTATACCAATTGATTGACAATATTCAATAAAGGACTTGGATGTAAATTCTCCAGCATTGTCTAACTTGATTCTCTTGATCGTATGATCATGAAAATGAGTTCTTAATTTGATAATTTGGGCCAAAAGTCTTGCAAATGCAACATTCCGTGTTGATAGCAAGCTTACATGTGACCAATGTGTTGATGCATCAATCAATACCATAAAATATCTAAATGGTCCACATGGCGGTGTTATTGGTTCACATATGTCACCTTGGATCCGTTCAAGGAACATGGGAGATTCTGTGTTTACCTTTGTTATAGACGGTCTTGTTATTAATTTACCAAGAGAACAAGCCGTACATGTCAAGTCACCCTTTGAGAGGATTTTAAGATCCTTTAGTGGGTGTCCATGTGAATTTTCAATGATTTTCCGCATCATTGTTTTACCTGGGTGACCGAGTCTATCATGCCATAAAGAAAACATTTTATGATCAACTAACTTCTTGTTAGTGACATTGTAGGATTCAATAAGATGAATCCTTGTTCCACATAAACCAGATGTGTACGTTCTCATTTTTTCTAAAACTTGCTTCTGGCCAGCGTGATGAGAAGTAAGTAACAAGTATTCATTTCCGTTTTCCTTCATAGTTTCAATGTGATAATCATTTTCATGAATATCTTTGAAGCTCAACAAATTTCTTTGTGATTTACTTGAGTATAAAGCATCTCTTATGTGTAAGATTGTCTCTTTAGGTAATAGGATTGAGGCTTCACCAGAGCCTTCTATGAGATTGCTTGATCCAGAAATGGTATTGACACTAGTGTTTCTCATTTGAATGTTGTTGAAAAACTTTTGGTTTTTCAAAATAGTATGAGTCGTAGCACTATCAATGAGACATGGTTCTCCACCATTGAGAAACCCATCTGGTTGGTCCATTCTATATAAACAAAAAAAAGGGATATATAAATAAACTAATGATGACTGAGATTAATCCAAATAGTAAAGTTTGATTATAACGGAAATATGAATGACAACTAAGCAAAGTAGAAGATGAAAATCTAAGAAGGTGGCTTCTAGAAGACCACCTATTTTATTACAACAAGAAAGAAAAAACAAACTAACAACCAAGTAAAAACATAAAACACTACTGAAGGAAAAAAAACAAGTGTCTAGCTAGGGGACCATGGTTTTAATCAAGGAAAAAATTGTCATCAATTGGGAGATCTCCAAACTTGGAGTTCATTTCAAGCAAACTTTCGTCATTCTCTACTTCATTGAGAAAATCAGATGTCTCCAACTGGGTGTTGTGTGCCTCAAGATTTGTGTTATCGGGGCTGGTATTAGCAAAGTTAGTCTCCACATTTTTACTCTTATCCTGCAGGGAGTCTTGATATGATGCCATAACATGTGATGGTGCACGACAGGTGCGAGACCAGTGCCCAGTTCCCCCGCATCTGTAGCAACTACTTTCACCTCGAGGTGTTGGCTTGTCTTGCTGATTTTGCTTCTTGGGCTTGTTTCCAATGTTCTTCTGGACATTTGGGTTAATCCTTGTATAATTGTGCCATTGTCCTTGTCCCTTTCCACCACGACCACGACTACGACCATGACTTTGGCCTCTCCCACGTCCTCTACGGGAGGAGGTAGCATTTGCTTCAGGCAATGTTTGAGACCGATCTGGGAGTGGTGCTGACCCAGTAGGACGAGTTTGGTGGTTGTTCAGAAGCAACTGATTATTCTCTTCAGCTAGAATCAGGCAAGAGAGGAGCTCTGAATATGTCTTAAATCCACGCTCCCTATACTGCTGCTGGAGTATGAGGTTGGATGCATGAAAAGTAGAGAAAGTTTTTTCAAGCATATCTTCATCTTTTATGTTTTCTCCACAAAGCCTCAGAGTTGAAACAATACGAAATATTTTAGAATTATAATCTGAGACATTCTTGAAATCTTGCAACCTCAGGTGCATCCATTCATACCTCGCACGAGGAAGGATAACAGTCTTCTGGTTCTCAAACCTATCCTTTAGGTTCTTCCAGAGTTCAAATGGATTCTTGACTATCAAGTATTGAGACTTCAAATTTTCATGGAGATGGTGACGAAGTAATAGCATAGCCTTAGCACAATCCTGCAGGGATGCACTAGAGTTCTCTTTGATTGTTTCTCCCAAATTATTGATTGCCAAATGGAGTTCCGCATCAAGTACCCATGTTAAATAGTTTCTTCCGGAAACGTCAAGGGCGGCAAACTCCAACCTTGAAAGGTTTGTCATCTTGAATCTTGAGCAATCGTGCTGATAACGTGTTACAATATGAGAGAGCAGAGAGTAGAGAATGAGAATAGTGAGAGACTTGATATATTATTAGGTCATCAATGAGTACCTTTTATAGATGTTATAATCCTTGGGAAACAAGGCAACTCTAGGGTTTATTGGAAATACAATATTCTAATGTACATCCATATATAATATTATAACATTTTTATTATCTGAAAATAGTTTTTCAAAATTGGAAAAAAATATATTTTAGAATAAAACCGTTAAAATTAAAACCCTCGAAACACCAGGAGATCGAAGAACACCATGGACTTCGCATCCCATGACTGGGAAGTAGAATCGGCGACGGTCGTCCACCTGAGTCTCCCTCCACCGACTTCGCATCCCTCGCCGCCGCCGCGTCCGCGCTCGTCTCTTCTATGCTGCTTCAGCCATGGCTTTTCTAGCAACCATCACTGTGGATTCTACTTCCCCAATCACAATCAGGGAGAGGGACAATAGCATTGGTAGTGAAGGATGTCATCAATTGGGGTGCCCTTTCTGTCCAATTTTTTTATTAGTGTGAAGAGGTTTGAATCTAAGCAAGGTACACTTCGATTCAACCCAACTTGGCTAGCTAGAACCCTAATTTTGCATTACGCCTAATTTTTCTTCAATTCCACCGTAAAACTCTAATTGCAATAGAGAACATGCATTCTGTTTATTTTTCTTCGATTCCAGCTTAATTTTTGTTTCATCCGACGACATTGTTTTGGAGAATTAGCTTCAAGGTTTTTGAATGATGTTGTGGCCCACACTTAGAATCACTTCATGTGTAGAGGGAAATTTCAGTGTTGAAAAAACTACTCTTATGGAAACTGGTGATCAGTGTAAGCACAATAGTTGATCAAACAATCAACCAGAACAGATCAATAATCACTACGATTCAAACACAAATCGTGTGATACAAGTTCAATGAAACAGTGAAGTAAAGAGGGAAAAATCCTCTGGAAAGTCTCAACCGATCCAAAATATCTAACAACCTATATATAGGCTATTCAGATAAAATGAACCGGGTTTAAGGCTAATTATTAAAACGACTAAATGAACCGGTAAAGAGAAATGTCTCTAAACCATGCTCCATCAACATTTCCCACCAATAGTTGAAAGCAGCAGAAGTGACTCATTGGCGACAACCAAGCTCCACGCCGTCAATGTTGGCTCCAGCTTGACCATCTCGAGTCACTCTCCACATACCCCCCTCAAGTTGGAGCCAGTTGAAGACCCAACTTGGAGAACCAAAAAGTCGTGTTGATGTTACGGCAGAGCTTTGGGCATCACATCAGCGAGTTGGAGATTAGAGGGAATGTAAGCAGTCTGAAGAAAACCAGACTGGATCCGTTCACGGGTGAAATGACAATCCAAATCAACATGTTTGGTGTGCTCGTGAAAGCAAGGGTTGGCAGTTAACTGCTGAGTCGCTTTATTGTCACAAAATAGAGTAACGGGAAGCTGAACTGGGATATGTAAGTCACACAAAAGGTAGCTCACCCAAATAAGCTCAGCAGTAGTGACTACCATACTGCGATACTTAGCCTCAGCAGACGACCGAGAGACAGTGGTCTGTTTCTTTGTCTTCCACGACACCAAGGCATGGCCAAGGAAGATGCAATAGCCAGAAAGAGAACGACGAGTGGTCAAGAAAGACCCCCAATCTGCATCAGTAAACCCAACAAGCTTCAGAGAAGTTTGAATAGGATAAAACAAACCATGAGTAGGAGTCCCAAGAAGATATCTCAAAACATGAATGGCGGCATGCCAATGAGGAGCACGAGGGTGAGAGATGAATTGAATTAAATGTTGGACAGAGTAAGAAATATCAGGACGAGTAAGGTATCAGAGCGAGCACAATAGTTGATCAAACAATCAACCAGAACAGATCAATAATCACTACGATTCAAACACAAATCGTGTGATACAAGTTCAATGAAACAGTGAAGTAAAGAGGGAAAAATCCTCTGGAAAGTCTTAACCGATCCAAAATATCTAACAACCTATGTATAGGCTATTCAGATAAAATTAACCGGTTTAAGGCTAATTATTAAAACGACTAAATGAACCGATAAAGAGAAATGTCTCTAAACCATGCTCCATCAACATTTCCCGCCAATAGTTGAAAGCAGCAGAAGTGACTCATTGGCGACAACCAAGCTCTACGCCGTCAATGTTGGCTCCAGCAGGTCACTTAATTTTGCTAATCTTAATCCATTCTGATTTGAGTCAAAACAGCAAACATATCTTCCTTCACTGCATTAATTTTTTCTGTTATTTTTCTGAATTATTAATTCGTTCATTGTTTAGATTCCAACTAGTGCCTACTAACAATGTGTAGCATATGCAGTTCCTGGAAGTAGGTCATGAGTTGAGTAAAACTTTGATAGATACCACTCTTTGCCAGAATCTAGCAAAGAGGAAATTTGCAACAAACTCTCCCACTGACTCTTTTCTATTGATGAAAAATAGGCTGCTTACAAAAGGAAGATAACTACTCACTAAACAGGCAGAAACTAATTCTAAACTACTCACTAAACCACTAACAAAGCTAATTGGTTAGTGCTACTAAACCGACGCTAGAATTTAGGAATGACTAAATGACTCCTCTAACACACTAACTTGACTGCTGACTCAACTGACCTGGAATGAAGGAATAATAATTGAAATTAAATAACAAACTAATAATTACTAAAAATAATATACTGAATTTCTAGAAATAAGTTAAGTGCAGTAGATGGAACCGTATCAATACACCCGCCCTGAAAATTCGACTTGTCCTCAAGTCGAAACTCTGGAAATTGTGGCTGTAAAATCGGGTTTATATCGTGCAGCTTGTATTTCTTCCCATTGATGTGAAAAATCAAGGACTTCTCCTTCCAATTCACCATGATTGTGTTCAAGGTTGCAAGCCACTTGATTCCAAGGATTAATTCTGCTCCACCCAAGGGAAACGAGTAGAAGTCTTGCTTGATTACAAGGCCTGGAAGTTGAATTGCAAGGTTGGGACAAATCTGATCCCAAGTAATGACCTCACCATTGCCAATAGTGACACCAAAACCTGGAACATCTTGTGTCGGCAACTGCAGCTCCTTGACCAACTGATCGGATATGAAATTATGGGTGGATCCGCTATCCACAAAGATTAACACGGTGCGGTTGTGCAGAATACCACGAAGCTTCATGGTGGTTGCATCTGACTGACCAGAAATCTGGTGGAAAGAGATTGTTGTTGTTCCTCCTTCTCCCTCGATGGGCTCCTGCCACTGAATAACTTCTTCCTCGGCCAGTGCATTAGTCTGACCGCCATAATCCATAAGGGAGAACGTGGATCTACATTGATGACCGGGGAAGAATCTGTCGCCGCACCGGTAACAAAGACCTTTCTCCCGTCGCTACTGTCATTCGATCTCCCATGCCTTGGTCTGTTCGGCGGGTGGGTTTATTGGTGGTCGATGTGGCGGAGTGGTGTGGTTGGAATTATCGGTGGTGGGAAAATTAGGGCGTGATAATGGATACTGAGAGTTTAGATTAGAACGTTGGTGATGATAAGAGGTGGAATTGGGCCTGTTTGTGGAGATAAATGATTTTGGGCTTCGAGTTAGGCCCACTTTGGCTTCAAACTCTAGGGCTAAGCTGGCTGCTTTAAACACTATTCGGGGTTTATGAATGCGTACCTCAGTTTGTAACTCATCTTTCAACCCTATGAGGAAAATGCCCAGCAAACAGTGATCAGGCCAATCACGAACCCTTGCCGCTCTTCGAGCAAACTCCTGCCGATATTCGGTGACGGAGCTGGTCTGCTGGATTGCACATAGGAATTCATCCGGGTTCTGGAACTCCGGTGGCCCGTAATTCTCCTGGAACGCCTTAACCAGATATTCCCAAATCAAGATCTCGTCTTCTCCGTTGATCCATGCGTAGAGATCTAAGGCGTCACCTTCAAGATGCATTGAGGCAACCTCTACCTTCATCTCATATGGTATGTGAAAATACCGAAAATATTTTTCTGCTTTCAGTATCCAGTCCCGTGGATCGCCTCCATCGAATGTTGGAAAATCAATTTTGGCCCTCGGTCACCGCTGTGGTTGAAAGCCACGGTTGTTGTCTTCGTCTTCCTCCTGGTCATTCCACCAACGAGGACGACCACGATCAGACAAGGGTGCACGCACCCTTGCTGCTCCTCTGTTCGAAGTCTCAGGATTCCCATGTATGGACGGAGGAGGTGGTGTAGGCATGGCAAAAAGTCTAGTTGTGAGGGTATGAATGGCAGCGGTAAGTTCATTCAAAAGTGATGGAGGTGGTTTTGTGGAGGGGGGATGTTCGGTGGCTGTTGGTGGTGATGGGATGTTGTTTGGGGGTGGCGAAGGTGGGGTGATGCGATTCTGCCCTCCATGACGACCATAGAAGAAGAAGTCATGACCTTGAGCTCAGAAAGGCCTAGTATGAAGACCGCGTTCTTCCTTCCACGACTCGCATCAAGCACAGATTCCGCGATCTTCATCATCCTTCTAGCATCTGGCACAGAGACCGCGATCTCATTCAAGCGACTCCAGCTAAGCCCAGAGATCGCATTCTACATCAAGATCCTCGCCATCATCATCGCACGCGTTCCACGCGTTCTACAGCCAAGATCATCGCCATCATCATTTCACGCGTTCTATCTCAAGATCCTCGTATTCAATGATGAACGCGTTCTTTGAATTACTTTGTATTTATTTGAACATTAGTATTTTCAGCGTTTTCTTTGGGGCGTGTGTTCCACGCATGTCGCGTGGGCCGGCCCATTAAGCGAGACTCGGCCCATTCGAGTCCCGCGATCTAGTATAAAAGGACAACTCGTCCTTCTGTATTAGGTTACGTTCATTTTTAATCAAAGCTTGAGTATCGAGAGCTAATTGCCTCCTCCCCTTTGATCGAGCGTCAAAACATATCTCTTACTTCTCATCTACATTCCCCCGTTGCCGACGCTACGGCCACCACTCGATTCTCATCGAGATTATCCAACCCCGCTGCCGACGCTACAGCCAAGTACTTCCACGGCTTCTCGCGCGACCGCGCCACCGGCCCCATCCCAGGACAATGATCGCGAACATGACAGTGAATGCTTTCAGAATGGAGAACGCGGTCACTACCAAAGGGATTGTCCAAAACAAAAGCAGGTCGTCTTCTCCACTGATGCCGTGAACGATGAGTCTTACGAGGATAAGACCCTGCTTGAAACGATTGAAGGAATCAAAGGTGACACCCTCAAGGCCGACAAGTGTGAAGCTTCCGTGCTCCATGCAGGCACACCATTGAGCCTCCTCACGCGACACATTCTCACAGTCCAGGAAGGCAGCCTTGTCGACCAGCGCGAGACTCTCGTCCACTCGTGTTGCTTGGTTGATACCGCATCGATAATTGTCATCATCGATGGTGGCAGCTGCTTAAAGATCAACAATGACAAGGTGGTCAACCCTCTCAGCCTGCCAACCACACTATACCCACAACCATGTGACCTGAAAGGGATCTCTTCAAGCTCAGGTAACACTGTCTCACGGCAGTGTCTTCTTCCCTTTTCCATTAGTCCATACAAAGACACAATTTTTTGTGATGAGATTGCACTGGACGCCACCCATCTCTTGCTTGGGCGTCCATGGCAGTCTGATCGTCGCGTACTTCACGATGCGTATCTAAACACCTATGTGTTTACATACCACGGGAAGCGCGTGACTTTCTTACATATGTCTCTGCATGAGATTTTCCAGGATTAGGTCGAGCGTGATCGAGACAAGACTATGGAAGCAGACAAGTTCGCGTCAACATCAACGCGACCCCACTCAGATCCTGGAGATGCTTCCAATGACATAGAGCCCAAAGCGCGATCTAGAGACTAGGACGGCACAAACACCGCGTCAAAAGAACACTCTGAGCACAGTTTGCTTCTTGGCCAACCTAGCGGCTTCTATGCTTCCTTGCACGGCACCGCGCCATGTGAACTGTTGGTGCCAATGCGTTGCCCTCCAGAGACCCCAGTTAGAGAATCTTTGCAAGAAGCGCCTCCAAAAACTCCACCACCCTTGCGTGGCTTTCAACAAACTATCGACTGGATGTCTGGTGCCTATCCGCCATACCACGACCACCGACGATGCGTGTTCGACACTGGAGCCCTCCATTGGGTGTGCTTGCAAGATGACCCATTCATATCACGGCACAAGCTCCAGTTGGCTCCATGCGGAAAGGACCCATGCCGCGTCGTCAAGGGCATTGGCGATAAAGCTTACTAGATTGAGATGCCTAGAGGACATGGCGTGCACGCAACCTCCGACGTCGCGAATTTGCACGAGTATGAGGAGCACAAGTTCGATGATGGTGAAGTGGGAATGCTTCACAGCCAAGTGGGGGAGGGTGATGCGATCCTGCCCTCCATGACGACCATAGAAGAAGAAGCCATGACCTTGAGCTCAGAAAGGCCTAGTATGAAGACCGTGTTCTTCCTTCCACGACTCGCATCAAGCATAGAGTATGCGATCTTCATCATACTTCTAGCATCTGGCACAGAGACCGCGATCTCATTCAAGCGACTCCAGCTAAGCCCAGAGATCGCGTTCTACATCAAGATCCTCGCCATCATCATTGCACGCGTTCCACTCGTTCTACAGCCAAGATCATCGCCATCATCATTTCACGCGTTCTATCTCAAGATCCTCGTATTCAATGATGAACGCGTTCTTTGAATTACTTTGTATTTATTTGAACATTAGTATTTTCAGCGTTTTCTTTGGGGTGTGTGTTCCACGCATGTCGCGTGGGCCGGCCCATTAAGCGAGACCCGGCCCATCCGAGTCCCACGATCTAGTATAAAAGGACAACTCGTCCTTCTGTATTAGATTACGTTCATTTTTAATCAAAGCTTGAGTATCGAGAGCTAATTGCCTCCTCCCCTTTGATCGAGCGTCAAAACACATCTCTTACTTCTCATCTACATTCCCCAGTTGCCGATGCTACGGCCACCACTCGATTCTCATCGAGATTATCCAACCCCGCTGCCGACGCTACAGCCAAGTACTCGATCTCTTTCGAGTCGTTCCCCTCCGATGTCGCCTCTTAAACACCGCGTTCCACCATATCTCCCCCGGAAACGACGCGTGCGACTTCCCACCAAGGTCAGAGATCCTTCATCCAAAGCAGGAACGCATCAATTGGCATCAGAGCCTTTGATCTTGTAAGTCGCTTGTCAAGTTTTCAGTTGTTTACGAATTTTTTTTTCTCCCCCATCATCCTTGCTTCCGCCATAGTTACTCAATTTTTTTTCTTCAAACACATGCTTAACCTTTCGGTTCCTACAAGGGCATCTCTTGGCCGATCATTGCTTGACTCCCTCGCGAGATTTGTGTGATTTGTGCGCGTAAAATCTGCTGGAATTAATTGCTTAATTTGCTTAATTGATTACGTGAATTTCGCATGCCATAAATGCCATATCTTCTTGTTGATTGACCGCCATAAATCTGCATCAATTTTCTCTCTCCTATCGCGTCAATCTCGCGATTTATTTCTCCATTTAGTTACTTAGCCGATTTTATTTTATTTCATTTAATTCTTATCCGATCTTCAATCAAAGTCAAACAAGATCTCGGATTTGAATTTCAAATTAAAAAAAAAAGAAGAAGTCAAATCGCATTTCAAAAAAAAATGCGACAATTTTTTTTAAAAAAAGAACAAGAAGAAGGAAAGCCAAAATAAGGCAACCTTCTTTCCCCCTCTCGGCTAGGATCATCTTCTTCATCTCTCCACCATCTAGGTTAACACCTTGACGGTTGGTTCTTGTGTGTTTGTGTTGTTTACATCAGAGGTTAAGACTTTATTCAATTGGTTTCGTTTGGTTTTGTGCTTGCATATCACACTTGTTTTGTGTTTTGCCTTAAGCCGCCCTCACGGCCAAAAGAACGCGCCCTCCTACGTGAACACTTGTTACTTGCTAGTTGCTTGCTTGATCTTTGGTTGTGTTGTCTTTTGTTCGTTTTTACTCGCGATGTCTGGTTATATTGTCTTAGGTAATGAGACTGCGCCAAACCCACCATTGGCGCCACAACAAGACCATCACGATGAAGATCCCCTTTTGGAGCTCTCGGTTGAACAATGCGAGCTACAGTAGTTACGGCGCCAAGTTGCTCAAATCCAAACCATACAGGAGTTACGGCGCCAAGTTGCTCAACTCCAAGTTGTTCAATGCGATGAACCACCCTCCGCGCCCCGAGACAACAGATCGCGCCACAACGCGATAGAAGATACTACACCGCGACGATCACTTCGACGCCCACAGCGCGACGAACATCACGTGAGACCAGCCGCAACAACACCCATCCCTTTCGCCGTTCGTGACCACCTTGGCCATCAGAGTACGCGCTCACCGCGCTATGCCTCAAATGTCTATGGCTACACGACGCCGACGATCCATCATGCCTTTGAGGAGTTTGACGTGGCTGAAATATGCAATGCAAATATCGTTGAATAGCCTAATCAAAGTAAAAGTCCTAACAAACCTACTAAAAAGATGTATAGCAAGCAAGCAAGGGTCGAACCCACAGAGAGGAAGTAATCAATCTATGTGTTTATAAGCATGCAAAGTAACAAGGAAAGGGGGTTTTGGTTATCAAGCAGAGCAAAGTAAACAGGTTTAGTTGACTTGAGAATATGATTGGGGGAAGTAGTTCCACTGGAATGAGATACACAATACAGAGATGTAATTTGATCACAGAAATCTATTAAATCCAAGTTCTTTCACTATTTTTATGGTTATTCCCACCCTGATCTTGATTAACTACCAATTTAGACAGTTGTTGATAATACTTACTACAATATCAATGAAAAAAAACCTTACTACTAATAAAGCAATAGCAATGCACACAAGGATATAGGATACATGCAAATAGAAGAAAACCTTACTACTTAACATGTAAATGATTCTCACTCATAATTGCGCACTCGTATTCCACTATATGCAACAATCGTGTATGCTACTAGATATGCACTCGTATTCCACTATATGCAAACCCTAGCAATTGATAAATATTACTCAACCTAGTTGATCAGGCTATGAAGAATAACAATGAATCAATATTCAATATAACCAAGAGAATCAAACCAACACATATAAGAATAGGAACAAGGAATATAAATCTCACAAACACATCAATTGTATTGCTTCAAACGTCTAGTAGAACAAAGGGAAATTAGTGCTCCATTCAGATGCAAATGAAACCCTAATGAGAAAGAAAACAACGATGCTAAAAGTCGGATGTAAAGTGTCTGCCTCTTAACCTAGAAAGAGGTCTTAAATAGGCTTAGGAAATAAGTTTAACCTAACGAAAATAGCAAGGGAAATAAAAATAATAGAAATAAGAAAGTCCGAAAATGCATAAAAGGAAATAATGTCTTCTGGCCGCGAGGCATTACGTGTGCCCACCGCGGGGCGGTGAGATCCACCGCCGGGTCGCGGTGGCTTCTGGCGCGGGGCGTCAAGTTACACCGCGGGGCGTCCAGTTCCACCGCGGGGCGGCGGTGACGGTGTCTTCTTCAGCTTCTGCGATACTTCCGTAAAAACGCCATAACTTTTGATTCCCAACTCGGATTGCGCTCATATTTTGAGGACTTGCAGTAGACTTCAAGATCTAACTCCTCGAATTAGAATCACTTCATTTGGACATCTTAGTAGAGAGAACGAACCATTTGAATTCAGCACATTGTTCTTCTACTCTTCAATACAATTCAAACCTCTATAAATCCCATGATTTCTTCACTTCTCCACTCTAACTCCATAATCCACGATTGTGCTCTAAATCCATTCAAATGGCGCCTCAAACCTGGTAATAACCCCTAGATATGCACTATAAAATAGCACTGATCAGAGTTCGACGAGGAGGAAGTTGAAGACTCAGGTATGATATATTCTAGCTATTCTTACCCCACTATTGGAGATCCAATTGAATCTCATGACCACCCATCGGATTGGATTCCTCCACTGCGTCTCCAGCCCCAAGGAGATCGTGCTCGTGACATTGGTGGCGAGCGCCGCGATGTGATGCCCAGATATGTTCGCCGAGCAAACTATGAAGCCCAGCCGCGAAGACGCCGACGCGACGATGCCGACGCGCCCAGGAACGGGTTTGCTCGCGGAGAAGAACACCCAGGCCGTGAAAGGCGCCAGCTTGGACGCGATCGAACACATGGTGTGCGTGCCTACGAGAACTCTCTCTACGACACTGCGCCACACTACGCGCCCAACCTAGCCCATGCCCTACCTCGATACCAACGCCATGAAGTAAGGGACCAACACCAGCTCAACCGCCACAAACCAACATCTTGGCCACATCAAGGCCAACGCAGGTATGCTCCCAACACTAGTCCCTCCATTACTACTGATGTGCGTGTTCTAGTCTCAGGATCCAACACGTACAACCAAGGCTGTGACGCCCAGATCGCGACGCCTACTTCCACGGCTTCTCGGGCGACCGCGCCACCGGCCCCATCCCAGGACAATGATCGTGAACATGACAGTGAATGCTTCCAGAATGGAGAACGCGATCACTACTAAAGGGATTGTCCAAAACAAAAGCGGGTCATCTTCTCCACTGATGCCACGAACGATGAGTCTTACGAGGATGAGACCCCGCTTGAAACGATTGAAGGAATCAAAGGTGACACCCTCGAGGCCGACAAGTGTGAAGCTTCCGCGCTCCATGCGGGCACACCATTGAGCCTCCTCACGCGGCACATTCTCACAGTCCAGGAAGGCAGCCTTGTCGACCAGTGCGAGACTCTCGTCCACTCGTGTTGCTTGGTTGATACCGCGTCGATAATTGTCATCATCGATGGTGGCAGCTGCTTAAAGATCAACAATGACAAGGTGGTCAACCCTCTCAGCCTGCCAACCACACTATACCCATAACCATGTGACCTAAAAGGGATCTCTTCAAGCTCAGGTAACACTGTCTCACGGTAGTGTCTTCTTCCCTTTTCCATTAGTCCATACAAAGACACAATTTTTTGTGATGAGATTGCACTGGACGCCACCCATCTCTTGCTTGGGCGTCCATGGCAGTCTGATCGTCGCATACTTCACGATGTGTATCTAAACACCTATGTGTTTACATACCACGGGAAGCGCGTGACTTTCTTACATATGTCTCTGCATGAGATTTTCCAGGATTAGGTCGAGCGTGATCGAGACAAGACTATGGAAGCAGACAAGTTCGCGTCAACGTCAACGCGACCCCACTCAGATCCTGGAGATGCTTCCAATGACATAGAGCCCAAAGCGCGATCTAGAGACCAGGACGGCACAAACACCGCGTCAAAAGAACACTCTGAGCACAGTTTGCTTCTTGGCCAACCTAGCGGCTTCTATGCTTCCTTGCACGGCACCGCGCCATGTGAACTGTTGGTGCCAACGCGTTGCCCTCCAGAGACCCCAGTCAGAGAATCTTTGCAAGAAGCGCCTCCACAAACTCCACCACCCTTGCATGGCTTTCAACAAACTATCGACTGGATGTCTGGTGCCTATCCACCATACCACGACCGCCGACGATGCGTGTTCGACACTGGAGCCCTCCATTGGGTGTGCTTGCAAGATGACCCATTCATATCACGGCACAAGCTCCAGTTGGCTCCACGCGGAAAGGACCCATGCCGCGTCGTCAAGGGCATTGGCGATAAAGCTTACTAGATTGAATGGCGTGCACGCAACCTCCGACGTCGCGAATTTGCACGAGTATGAGAAGCACAAGTTCGATGATGGTGAAGTGGGGACGCTTCACATCCAAGTGGGGGAGGGTGATGCGATCCTGCCCTCCATGACGACCATAGAAGAAGAAGCCATGACCTTGAGCTCAGAAAGGCCTAGTATGAAGACCGCGTTCTTCCTTCCATGACTCGCATCAAGCATAGAGTTTGTGATCTTCATCATACTTCTAGCATTTGGCACAGAGACCGCGATCTCATTCAAGCGACTCCAGCTAAGCCCAGAGATCACATTCTACATCAAGATCCTCGCCATCATCATTGCACGCGTTCCACGCGTTCTGCAGCCAAGATCATCGCCATCATCATTTCACGCATTCTATCTCAAGATCCTCGTATTCAATGATGAACGCGTTCTTTGAATTACTTTGTATTTATTTGAACATTAGTATTTTCAGCGTTTTCTTTGGGGCGTGTGTTCCACGCATGTCGCGTGGGCCGGCCCATTAAGCGAGACTCGGCACATCCGAGTCCCGCGATCTAGTATAAAAGGACAACTCGTCCTTCTATATTAGGTTACGTTCATTTTTAATCAAAGTCTGAGTATCGAGAGCTAATTGCCTCCTCCCCTTTGATCGAGTGTCAAAACACATCTCTTACTTCTCATCTCCATTCCCTCACTGCTGACGCTACGGCCACCACTCGATTCTCATCGAGATTATCCAACATCGCTGCTGACGCTACGGCCAAGTACTCGATCTCTTTCGAGTCATTCCCCTCCGCTGCCGCCTCTCAAACACCGCGTTCCACCATATCTCCCCCGGAAACGACGCGTGCGACTTCCCACCAAGATCAGAGATCCTTCATCCCAAGCAGGAACGCATCATGGTGGAGGGTTGGTGGCGGAGGTGGAGGTGCGGGTGGTCACCATCAGATCGACGGCTCTGATACCAAAATGATAGATACCACTCTATGCCAGAATCTAGCAAAGAGGAAATTTGCAGGAAACTCTCCCACTGACTCTTTTCTATTGATGAAAAATAGGTTGCTTACAAAAGGAAGATAACTACTGAATAAATAGGCAGAAACTAATTCTAAACTACCCACTAAACCACTAACAAAGCTAATTGGTTAGTGCTACTAAACTGACGCTAGAATTTAGGAATGACTAAATGACTCCTCTAACACACTAACTTGACTGCTGACTCAACTGACCTGGAATGAAGGAATAATAATTGAAATTAAATAGCAAACTAATAATTACTAAAAATAATATACTGAATTTCTGGAAATCAGTTAAGTACAGTAGATGGAACCGTATCATACTTGCACTGAAGTAATTGCACCATAGGATGTTGCAACATATTGTGCGCTTGCCACTTTTGATCGAACGGAGCTTAAGACATATATGTCTACTTTTCCTATCAATTTCCCCTAGCTGCTAGGTACCCTAACTTTGTTAGTCATTGAGTTGAAGTTCTCTATTTTTTGCAGAACAAAGTTATTGACAATGTCAGCTTTTGGAACTTCCTAGAGCTCATACCATGTGTTATGAAAATTGCTTCTTTTTTTTTTTGATAAGGTAAGAATTAGACTAGTTGTCAAGTAAACTTGACACTTAGCCTATAGCATCCTTGCGGATGAGAGCCTTAAGCTCGGAGGTGGTCAAGATATCGTTCGGAGACAAATTGTGGCCAAGTTTTGCGATAAGGTCAGCCACCGCATTCGTTTCGCGAAAAATATGGGAAATCTGCACTGCCTGAAAGAAGTTTAATAAACATAGGATATCATAGATAAGAATCTCAATTTCCCATGGGCAGTGCCAGATTTTGTTGATAACGTTCACAATTCTAAGATTGTCAGTTTCTATTAAGATCTGGTCATATTTCAGTTCTTTGGCCTTAATGAGGGCATTTCGGAGTGCTAGAGCTTCAGTTCTGAGGGGAGTCGAAACACCACATTTATCTGCCTGGATTAAAGTGGGATGTCCTTGGTTATTTCTGCAGATCATACCAATAGAGGATTCGCCATTTGCCTTGGTAGAGCCATCAACATTAATTTTGATTATTTTATCCAGGGGTTTTTTCCCACTTGTGTTTTCGATGTTTCCTCGTATATGTCTTTTTTCGCGATGTGGGGTTTTGCTCGTACGTACAATCAGGGTTCCATTTATGTGTTTTGTTCCACTCATGTATCAGGTTTTGAATGTAGATGGGCAGGTCTTTTATGGTGTTCCTATCAGGATTGTCATTTGGGAAGGTTTTCTGGTTTCTAGAGAACCAGATTCCCCACCAAGTTATAGCTAGTTCTGAAAGTTCAATGGGAGAAAGTTTGAGTTTTATTTCTTCAAAAATTTCTCCGATTCGTTTGTCCATGGTCGTAATTGTTCTTAGATAGAGGCTGGTCTTTCTGTTAATCTTGGCAATTGTTTCTAAGGTATGGTTGCAGTTGAGGAGGAAATGAATCGTGTCCTCCACCGGGTGGGGACAGGAGATACATCCCGGGGGGACAGAAATCCCTTTTTCTTATAGTCGCGTTTTTGTTGGTAAACCGTTTCTTAAAATTTTCCACAGAAAATTTTTAACTTTCGGGTATGTTTCCATTTTTCAGATCCATTAAGAGTCATATGTTGTGATGTGCTTTTTTTTGTTGATGAGTTCCATCGCTGATTTTGTTGAGAACCATCCATTTTTGCTTGGTTCCCAGTACATTCGATCAGTTATGTGATTAACAGGGATTGGAATCCCCATTATCTGCGCCACCATTTCGTCTGGTACCATCTGTTGTAGTTTTGTTTTGTTCCATTTCATATCTTCGTCCAGGAATTCATGAACTCTACAGTCTAGGTTAGAGCCTAGTGCAGGATTGATGATCTTGTAGAGAGGTTCATTTAGTGCCCATCTGTCAGTCCAGAACTTGATCATTTTACCATCCCCTATTTGTCATATGAGCCCTTTTTGGAAGTCTTTTTTGATGCTCATCATATTTGACCATTGCCATGATCCATTTTTCTTGTACTCATAAGATAAAAGGTGTGTTTCTTTAAGGTACTTTTCATTGATTATTCGTACCCACCAGTTGTCAGGTTCAGCCAGAATTTTCCACAGTAGTTTGTATTGAAGGGCATGGTTCATGTCTTTAGTTTTTCGAATGCCAAGACCCCCCATTGAGAGTGGTTGGCAAACTTTATCCCACCCAATAAGGGGTTTGTGGGAAGAGTCTTTATTCCAGAAGAAGCATCTATTGATTCTGTCAAGTTCATTCTGAGTTGAGGTCGGGAGCATGAAGCTCTGCATAATGAAATTTGGTTTAGTAGCTAAGTTTGACCTTATCAAGGTTGTTCTCCCTGCTTGGGATAAGGAATTTGCTTTCCATTTAGTCAGTTGTGTTCTGGATTTTATTACCATTTCTGCAAATGTACTAGAATTTACCTTGCCATTAATAATAGGACATCCAAGGTATGTGTCTAGTTTTACCATATTTGTGATTGTGAGGATTCCTTGTATTTGTAGTTTTCGTGTGGTCGGGACTTTCTTTGTGACTTGAAAAGCCGATTTGTGGAAATTGACACATTGTCCTGAGATTAGGCAATATTCGTCAATTATTTTCTTGATTTCCTTGCAGTTATTCTGGTTTGCTTTCGAGAAAATCATAATATCGTTCGCAAAAGCCAGGAAGGGGATTCTTGTTCCATCTTTAGTAAGTTGAAAACCCAGGGGTTTTGTTGGTCTCTCTGTGGCTCTTTGTAGTTTTCTAGCAAGTATTTCTGCCCCTAGAATGAAAAGGAATGGTGAAAGTGGGTCACCTTGTCTCAGTCCTCTTTCGGGCACAAAAATTTCAGTAGGTCCATTATTCACAAGTACCGAGAAAGATACGGATGAAATACATTCTTTTATCCAGATAATGAAGGTAGCACAGAATCCAAATTTCTGCATTACCTCCATAATGAAGTTCCATTCAATTCGGTCATATGCTTTTTCCATGTCCAGTTTAATTGCAATGTATCCTTCAATTCCCTTCTTAGATTTGAAGGAATGGAAGATTTCATGCGCAATAAGGATGTTATCTTGGATAGATCTGTTCGAGACAAAGGCTCCTTGGAGGGGGTGAATAATTTTTTCCATTTTCTTTTTGAGTCGTTCTGTTAGGATTTTTGAGATGATTTTATAAATGGTGGAGCAAAGGCTAATGGGTCTGTAATGATTGGTCGAGTTTGGGGTGTCACATTTGGCAATTAGCGTAATGAATGTATGGTTGATTTGTTTCAAGATTTTTCCGGATAGGAAAAAACTTTTTACTGCTTGGATGACAGAAGGTCCAACAATATCCCAGTATTTTTGGTAAAACTCAGCGGTCATGCCATCCGGTCCAGGAGATTTATCTTGGTCGATGGCAAAAATAGCTTTCTTGATTTCTTCATTTGTCACTGGTTGGGTTAGTTCTTGGTTATCCTCCTGGGTAATTTCAGTGTGGATGAGTTGTAGGTGTTCGTGTAGAATGTTCTGATTAATCGGTGTACTCTTGAAGCGCTTAATAAAGTCGTTGCGAATTTCATTCCTAATATTTTCCTCCTCAATGATACTGGTGCCTTCATTTGTTCGGATTTGTTTGATGATTTTCCTGTTTCTCCTGCCAGTGGTGATTTTATGGAAGTAACTGGCATTTGTGTCATTGAATTTAATGTGTTTAGTTTTTGCTCTTTGATTCCAAAAGATCTTTTGAAAGGTCAATAGGTTTTCTTTTTTTGTTATGAGTCTAGTTTGCTTAGTGGCCAGTGTCCTGTCAGCATTTAAAGCAATGACTTTTTGTATTCTTGTGAGCTCTTCTTCAATTTTGTTCAGTTGTGTGAAGAGGTTTCCAAAGGTGTTTCTATTCCATTGTTTGGCTAGTTTCTTCGGTATCATCATTTTCCTGGTCAGGTCGTACATTCTGGATCCATGAAAGCTTGTTCTCCAAGCCTGCTTAACCACATTCCTGAAATCATGTCTGGTCAGCCAAACCTTTTCAAACTTGAAGGGTTGATTTTTAAAGTTGGTAGGTGTCGCGAGTTCAAACGAGATCGAGCAGTGATCCGAGGAAGAGAAGGCATGGTTCTTAGTGTAAAGTCCAGGATACCATTGCAGTATTTGGTGTTGTACTAAGGTTCGGTCTAGTTTTTCGTATATATTTTCTATTTCTGTTTTGTTTTTCCGCCACGTGAAGGTGTTGCCTTGCGTCGGAATATCTATGAGTTCGCAATCATTTTTGAAGTTCAACAGTCTATTGAATCTGTTGGTTGACGTAGGTGCCCCCCCACTTTTTTCAGTATGGTCTTGGATCTCATTCAGATCCCCAACAAGTATGCAGGGGATAGGGCAGTTGGAGATGAAAGAGGAAATATCACTCCAGAAGGAGTTTTTCTTGCTTTCATTTGGGGGTGCATAGGCGATAATCAACATGAGCTTGTGCTTTGTTATTGTGTTCGTGTACTTAATGCATGAGAATCTTGTTATGCTGTGTTCTATTTCTAGTAGTTCGTTAGTCAGTTGGTATGTTTTCCACATAATACATAGACCCCCGGAAAATCCGATAGCCGGTGTAAAATGGAAGACATCAAACCCTGCTTTTTTCCAAGTTCTTTCATTCGGTTGTTTTTCTGTTCTTGTTTCAAGAATTGCACAAAGTTGGATTTTTTCAATTTTGCAAAAAGATTCAATATCTTCCCAGAGGTTCTTCCTTCCCAATCCTCTACAATTCCAAACTGATATCTTCATAAAAAATAATCGAATAGGATGAAATTTGTCAGATTTTTTGTTATCCATGAGTTCTGGGTTTTAGTAAGGGAGAAGAGGTGCTTTAAATATAAAGCGATTTCTCCAGGCCTCTTAGTCTCATGATCGTCTTTCTTGTTTTTCACCAAATCAGAATATAGCATATTATTTTTGGTCAAATAGCAGTTTTCTAACTCAAGATTTTCTGGGTTTAGATTTTGTACAAGTAGTCCTAGATAGTCTCGATATCCACAGATGTGGTTCATAAAAGGATTTATGTTCAGTCGGTGACAATCATACAGTAGATTGTACAGCGGTTCAGTAATGTAAAGTTTCGAGTTTCGATTTTGCAAAGGTGGATCGAGATAAACTCGGAAGCCACATAGTTGGTTCATGTAAAAAAATTTGTTCGACAAGTTCTCAGTATACACTAGCATGTGCTGGTATTCAGTGAAACAATTTTTCATACAAGCATTCCATGTGAGAAAAAAATCAGAGAAGAGAGAGTGTTGTACGACAGTACACTGGTTGCTCAAATCGTGCTCAGCAGGGCCATAAGGCAGGCAGCTGCAGCAATCGGGTTCCTCTATGTGGTCAGTCTCTACAGTCAAATTCCAGTTGTCGATTGGGTCTTCACAGAAATTCGGAGTTCCAGGTCTCACACAAGGAACAAGAGGGTGCCATACCGACCTGCTGCAAGTGGAATGAACACAAACAGGAGAAAGAGGAAGGGAAGAGCAAGCCAACGAAACCAAAGGGAAAAGAAACAAAGGAGAAACAACACCAGAAAACAAGGAGCAATCCATAAGCAGCAGCAAGAGAGAATAATAGTTCAGGTTCAAGGGGTACATTAAGGAGGGCAAAGAGAAGCAGCAAACCAACCAAAGAATCAAAATACCCGCCAAAGTGGGGCAAAAAAAACTAAGGGACCAGCAGAGCAAAGGAGAGATCCACATACCTGGCCAGCAAGTTTTGCTCCAAAAACTCATGTTGTCATCTTTAAGGTTTGAATGGTAGTGGTGAGTAGGATACCTCCAGAACCCCAGACTGAGTCGAGGGAGTGATTTCCTGCAGCACAAACACAAATAGGGGTGAAGGGCAGTAGTCGAAGTAATAAGAGTATTAGGAAGAGTTTCATAGCTTAGATGATAGGATGTCAAGTGGTCAGATTTATGTCAAAGAGAAAACGTTTCAGCCAAAGAAGAACAAGAACCAAAACATAAACTAAAAAGGGAAATCCATTCAAAGTCTGATCCATACAATCAGAGGGAACTACAAAGAACAAAGGAAACGACCAGGACAAAGCAAGAAACAAAGAAAAAAGATACAGGAAATAAAGGGAGTTCAAATGGTTCAAGTTGTTGTTGTTCAGATTGCTGTTGTTCAGAGTATTCCTGGTACTGCACACAACGTGCCAATGGTCACAATTGTTAGAGATGGTCTTATTCTTCATCGATCCCAATTTTGATTTTTTTGTGTCCCTTCAGATTGGAGGAAGCGGTATCATCCGTCCCCTCCTCTCATTTCCTCTTGCTGGATTCAGTTGCCGAAAGTTGGGCACTTTGCTTCTCACAAATGACTTTTAGAACGATATCTCGACATCCCTATTGTTTGGAGTAGGGTTAAAAAGGAATTTTTTTGATACGTATCTTCAAAAAATGAAAAAACAATTGTCCAAGTGGAAGGCTAACTCTTTGTCTCAAGTTGGTCGTTTAGTTCTAATTCAATCTAATTTATTTTCTACGGTTAATTACTTAATGCAAAGTTTTCTTCTTCCAATCGGAATTTGCAATGAGATTGACAAAATTCTTAAGGACTTCTTTTGGAACAAAACCAACCCAAATTATCGCCCCTTAATTAGTTGGGATTCAATCTGCAAACCTAAAGCTTTTGGTGGCCTTGGGCTTCATAAGGCAGCTGATATGAATAAATCCTTACAAATGAAACTTTTATGGAAATTACTCACAAAACCTCTTAACTTATGGTGCAAAGTCATTCATGAAAAATACATCTGCTTATCTGATCTCTTCTCCTACCGGAAAAAACCTAAACAATCTTAGCAATTCTCAAAATTACTGCATCTTCGTTATGACTTCCGTACCGGCCTGGCGGCCTGGGCTGGGAAATAGGTAACGGGCATACGGCTAAGTTCTGGTCTGATTCTTGGATCTCTGGCTGTGTGCTTTTCCTATATTACAATAACACTGCAAACCCACTAATTAGGATTTCCTCTTTCATTACTCCTAATTCTCAATGGGATATCCACAAACTACAATCTTTTCCACCCCCTCATATTGTTTCAAAAAATTTGGCCATACATATTCCTCTGTCAAACAGAGAGGATATACTTGTCTAGACCCCAAGCTCTGACGACAATTTCTCGGTTAAATCATCCCGTAAGATTACCCAGGATATAACAATTGTTCCTCAATCAGATTCCTTACTCCGGCTTTGGAAATTACAACTACCACCCAAAATTCAAAACTTTATCTGGAAATGTCTGGTGGATGCTCTGCCAACTACTAAACGCCTTAATCGTTATTTTTCAACGGTTCCCTCGTCCTATACTCTTTGTCCTTCTTCTAATGAGGACTGTAACCATCTTTTCTTCACTTGTCCCTTTACTATGTCAATGACCCATAAGTTAGAGAACCCATAATAGTATGGGATACCAGTATCACAAGCAAAATAACTAAGCCAAGCATAGCATTTACATACCATATTTTGTGCTTCCGACTCAACCTTTTCGGGTCCTGCCTAATCTAGCAGAAGCTTGACAATCTCAACCTTGTTGTAGCCAGCTGAGACGTGAAGGGGAGTCGTACCTCTACATATGATCAAATTGATCAAAATTAGTCGTTAATTATACAGAAACAACTCAAAGAATCATCTCTAACTCATACTTGAATCATTTAAACTAATCTAATTGCTTTACAGATCAACGAAATTTAAAGATCAACGAAATTTAAAGCTCTGAGTTCCAACAATGATAAATGAACAAAGAGAATGGGATAAAAAGAACAAATACCTCTTTTTCGATGCACACCGCCTCGACAGCTCCCTGATGTTCAGCATAGGCGCGACTCAGATTTTTGTTTCTCCGGTGACAGCAAAGATCAAAGCAGAAGAATATTTCCAAAATTGGAAGATGAACCGAGAGAGAGAGAGAGAGAGAGAGAGAGAGAGAGAGAGAGAGAGAGAGAGAGAGAGAGAGAGAGAGAGAGAGAGAGAGAGAGAGAGAGAGAGAGAGAGAGAGAGAGAGAGAGAGAGAGAGAGAGAGAGAGAGAGAGAGAGAGAGAGAGAGATTCAAATTGGAAGATGAATCACTAAACCAACCCATATATACTAACCTAAATACAAACATTCTGAACTAAAAAATAATTATTATATTAGTTCCAGCTGACTTCCTTATGAGATAAGATCATAACTATTCAGGAAGATACAAAAATACTATGTGGAAAGAAATAAACAAAGGACAAGATAACACATGTTATAGGTATAGCAAATTTAAGAGTTAATACCAAAGGAATAATGATTGCACAGATAAAAGCTAATACAAGTGTAGACTTAAGAGGAATAATGATTGCACAAATAATAGCAAATTTAAGATTGCACGAAGCAGTCCCAGTCTGAGTTGAATCCTATTGTATCTATAATAAGCATAGTGATAAGTAATAAAGAAAGTTCAGTATGGGAGTAAGAATTAGATATACCTTCCAAAGTCTTATGTAGTTGAGGATTTATAAAACCCTGAGAAGCCGAGAAAGAACATCCCAAGTAGTAGATTGGGCCTGAAGCCAGACAAAGAAAACCATGGTAGCAAACCTCTTTTGGGAAAAGCCAAGAACGAGCGCCACCATCAAAGAGTTAGGGGAGAAAACCCACTTCGAAACCCCAAGAGGGGCCAAGTCGAGCCAAATGCACAGATAAATATTGAGGAATCTCAGAGAAAAACTTAAGGTTAGACAGAAAATGCATGGCCGCCGATACCAAACCAAGCCCATATGGCAGATCAACATCTCCGCCCCGTTGACGAAGGAAAGAGGGCAGTGATTATGGTTGAGAACAAACTCATCCATCAATTTGGGGTTCTGGAGAAAGCGATTATAGGTTTTGAAAAGCGATGCCACCCCTTGTGGAGATAGATGATGACCATGAGGATGATGAAAGCATTGCAAGAGGGCACCATAACAGCCCACTTGCTCTTGTGACTAGGCGTGTTCTACATGTGCAAGAGGTCCCTCTTAAGGACCAAAGGGAGAACTTATTTCACACTCATTGTGGGGTGAATGATGTCACGTTGAGTATGATTATAGATGGAGGAAGCTGTTGCAATATCATAAACCAAAGAGTGGTTGAATACCTCCAATTGAAGACTACACCTCACATCCAACCGTACTCTCTTCAATGGATCTCGGATGGCCAAAGCGATAACATGGTCACACGCCAATGTTTGGTCCATTTCAGCATAGGACACTATGAGGACACGGTCCTTTATGATGTGATTCCCGTGGATTGCACACATCTACTTCTAGGAAGGCCGTGGCAATATGATAGGAAGGTGATCCATGATGGCGTCTTGAACCGGTACAGCTCCATACACAATGGGCGCAAGGTCACACTTGTTCCCTTATCCCCGCAAGAGGTCATGAAGGATCAAGTTGCTAGGGAGCAAGCCAAGGCAGTCCGTGAAGCCAAGGCAGTCCGTGAAGCCAAGGCTGCCAAAGAGGCGCAAGCTGCGCGCCAAGCTCCAACCGAGGCCAAGGCTGCCGACGCCAAGGCCTATGGTGCATCCGTTTGTGAGGGGCCTCAAGGGGGTTCCAAATCTGGTTTATACAGCCCCTAGACGTCCCATAAAGGTTCCGAAATTGTCCCACATTAGCCTCCCACAACCGGGCTCAAAGGGGGGTGCAAGAAGAGGACGTTAATTGCTAGACCGAGAGATGTGTACCAAGCCTTGAAAGGGGTAATTTCTGTCTTATCCTCTTATATAAGGAGTGTCTTACTGCTATAAATGATACATCTCACTTGCCATCTAGTATCCAGAGTTTATTGCACGACTTTCCAGATGTGATGCCGGATGAGTTACCTAAAGGTCTCCCACCTATTAGAGGAATTGAGCACCAAATTGATCTTGTTCCCGGTGCTTCCCTACCTAACCGGGCTGCATATCGAGCCTCTCCAGAGGAGACCAAGGAGCTGCAAAGACAAGTCTAGGAGCTTTTAGACTTAGGCTATGTACGAGAGAGTCTTAGCCCCTGCGCGGTGTCAGTGATTTTAGTGCCAAAGAAGGATGGTCCGTGGCGCATGTGTGTGGACTGTCGTGCCATCAACCATATTACAGTGAAGTATCGTCACCCTATCCTTCGTCTTGATGATATGCTTGATGAATTGTATGCTACTTTGTTTTCTAAGATAGATCTTAAAAGTGGTTACCATCAAATTAGGATGAAGGAGGGAGATGAGTGGAAAACAACCTTTAAGACTAAGTATGGCCTTTATGAATGGTTAGTTATGCCTTTTGGACTTACTAATGCACCTAGTACTTTCATGAGATTAATGAATCATGTCCTTAGAGCATTCTCAGGCAAATTTATTGTTGTCTACTTTGATGAAAGAGCATGTTGAACATCTTAGGGATGTTTTAGAGTGTCTTAGACTTGAGAAACTTTATGCTAACCTTAAGAAATGTACATTTTGCTCTTCTTCTACTGTTTTCTTGAATTTGTTGTTTCTAAAGATGGATTGAAGGTAGATGAGGAGAAAGTGAAGGCTATAGTGGAGTAGTCGCAACCCACTACCACTACAACCGTGTGTTCCTTCCTTGGATTGGTTGGATTCTATAGGAGGTTTGTACGTGATTTTAGTGTCATTGATGGACCTTTGCATGAGTTAACCAAGAAAAACAACCTCTTCACTTGGAAGGACAAGCACCAAGCAACCTTTGACACCTTGAAGGACCGCATTTTTTGTCATGCCCCTCTTCTACAGCTTTCGGACTTCTCCAAGACCTTTGAAGTGGAGTGTGATGCCTCCGGGATTGGCATAAGAGGCATGCTTTTGCAAGATAGGAAGCCCATAACATACTTTAGCGAAAAGCTTAGTGGAGCCGAGTTGAACTACCCTACATATGACAAGGAGTTATATGTTTTGATTAGGGTGTTCAAGACATGGCAACACTATCTATGGCCTAAGGAGTTCGTTGTGCACACAGACCACGAGGCTCTTAAGTACTTGAAAGGCCAGCCCAAGATTAACCGACGGCATGCTACTTGGGTGGAGTTCATGGAGACGTTCTCCTATGTCGCGAAGCACAAAAAAGGGAAAGAAAATGTGGTGGTTGGTGCACTATCACGTAGGTATGTTCTTCTTGCTCAATGTGATGCTAAGATACTTGGTTTTGCTATGATTAAAGAACTTTATGTGCTGGATGATTTCTTTAGAGATATCTTTAATCATTGCTTAGCTAAGAGAGAATACAACACTTACTATATAGATGATAGATTTTTGTATAGGGCTAGAAAATTGTGCATTCCTTCTTCATCTATTTGTAGGTTGTTAACTAGTGAAGCTCACGAGAGTAGAGGACATAGGGGAGTTGAGAAGACTTTGCATGCTCTTAAAGAACACTTCTATTGGCCTAATATGACTAATTATGTGCTGAAATTTTGCAATAGTTGTGTTACTTGTGCTAAAGCTAAGTCTAGACTAAATCCACATGGTTTGTACACGCCCCTACCTATTCCTACAGCCCCTTGGGAGGACATTAGCATGGGCTATATAGTGGGATTACCTAGGACTAGGAAGGGTAGAGACTATTTTTGTGGTAGTTGACCGGTTTTCTAAGATGGCTCATTTCATTGCTTGCAATAAGATGGATGATGCATTGCATGTAGTGGACTTGTTCTTTAGGGAAGTAGTGAGATTGCATGGCATTCCTTGCACCATTATTTCTTATCGTGATGCTAAGTTCTTAAGTTATTTTTGGAAAACCTTATGGTCAAAGTTGGGGACCAAGCTACTCTTTTCTACATCTTGCCATCCCCAAACTGATGGGAAAACTGAGGTAACTAATAGGACTTCAGGGGTATTGTTGCGTACTATGCTTAAGTCTAACCTCAAGCATTGGGAAGATTGTTTGCCTTTTGTGGAATTTGCTTATAACAGGTCCAAGCATAACGCCACCAAAATGACACCATTTAAGGTGGTATATGGACGCAATCCACACACTCCCATGGACTTGATGCCGCTTCCATTTAAAGAAAATGAAAGCTTTGAGGCTATGGAGAGGGCTGAGTTCGTGAGGAAGCTTCATGAGCGGACATGCTTGCAGCTGTAGAGGCGTGCACACCAATACAAGACCCAAGCTGACAAGGGGCGTAAGAGAGTCATCTTTAAAGAAGGTGACATGGTGTGGCTGCATTTGAGGAAGGAGATATTCCCTCATAAGCGGAAGAGCAAGCTAGATGCACATTGAGAGGGACCATTTCGAGTGGTGCAGCGGATAGGTGATAATGCTTATCGCCTTGACCTTTCAGGAGAGTATGGTGTCCATCCTACATTCAACATGGTTGATTTATCCCCTTATGTACCCGATGACTTTGATGAGCTTGACAAATCGGGGACGATTCGAGGCCAAGTGGGGGGGGGGGGGGTGATGACTCACAAGGTACCCTGACGACTAAGGATGTTGATGAGCTTATTCGAGTTCCTTTTGATAGTCCTATAACCAGATCAAGGGCTAAGAAGATCAAGGAAGGGTCATGTGCCTTGCTTGAGCGCCTTGCATCCACCATGGAGGTGCCTTCCGAGCCAAGGTTGGTGACCTTGCTCACACATCACCAAGAGAGCCACGAGTCATAGCTTGAGTTACTTATCTACTCTATTTAGCAGTTTATGAGATTATCTTTAGTAGTTTCTTGTTTTAGATTTGATTATTAGATTATTGACATTTTCAGAATAGTTTTAGAAGAGAGAATCAGCCTTAGGGCCGTCCCTAGTTGGTTCTTCTATCTTCCTTGCACAACACTCTTGTTTTCTTACTTAAACCGTTCTTTGATTGAATAGAAGGCAGATTGAATTTTGAGAGCAACTTGGATATTTCAAGATTATTCAGTCCAAAACTTCCTCTTTTTTAGCAATCAATCATTCTAAAACAATCAAAACATTCGAATCCATCAAACACACAAATCGGAGTTCATTCAACCGAAACCCTAATTCGCGGCAGCACCTGCAACACGATTTTGGAATCACCATAACGTTTGATTCCCTGGTCCAAATGTTCTGAAATTTGGAGGCGTTATATTTTACTTCTTAATCTTTAATCCGGCGGTGGAATCACTCAATTCGGAGTTACGGAGCAAAAGTTATACTTCGCCAAAGACGGGACCAAACAGAAGATCTCTTGCGCGCCAATGCGAGTTCTTTCTCACCAAGAACGTGGCGACCAAGGGATTTCACATCAAGACGGATGACACCAACCAACCATTCAAGAAAAGAGAAAGGTTGGTTAGTCTAATGAAATACTAAACAAGGGTACAACATAAAAGGTTCTATGTGATTGTATCCAGTTACTATCATTGTCTCTCGAATAAAACTCGGTAGACGATACATAACTGAATACTCTCACTGAAACGAATGAAGAGGTATGATCCGAAAGAAGACTCCAATGAATTGAGTCGTATAGGAATTATGTACGTTTGTTTGAGAACATTTATAATTATCACACAATGTTTTAAAAACGACTTCTTGGAATAATCGGGTCCTTAACCAACCTCACCGCATGTGTGTTGTGCAAATTCAGATTGGTAAGAAGACCTTCATAGACAGAAGCCCGAGCGGGTTCCACGTCTCGTCCGAAATATATAAATTATGTGCATATAAGCACTTATCTTATTTAATTTCAAAACGTGCATTACATTAAGGCTTTTAATCCACATCAATCTCATTACGAGATATAGCATGGGACGAACCTCGAATAACGACACTAGCTAAATGCACCACCACTTATATTCGAATAAAGGTAGGTCATGATCAAAAGGATTAGGGCAATAATCCTCCTAATACCAAGTTATACAGAAACAACTAAATCTCGCAAGGTAATTAGCGTTCCTACGAATACTCGTGCTAACTAGGATATAAGTCCACAACAATTCCACACCAAAATTCATCTAGCACCCTACAATAATATATATATATATATGAGGGTCATTGCTAGCAGTATATACAACCTAATAAATAAGTTTCATTATTCACAACAATTTTCACACAAATTCTCAAACACAAAATTGAGAATATTTATCCCGACTTAATTACGACAATAGATTAATTGTCAATTAAGAAAAATATGGACTAAATTGCAAGAGCGAACCACGACTTGCCTTAGATCGTTTTGACGTTAAAATGATGTAACAACGGATGTCGGCTATAATTCACGGCTTGACTTCTGCTTCAATTCCGATCCAATAGCGGTTCCGAGATGTACCCAAAAATAAATTACATTAGTCAATTTATTTTAATAATCTCATAAATCATTTCAACAATTTTATAAATATCATTTATAAATTCTAATTGTTGATTTTTGCTATTATAAAATAATACAATATTATTTCATTTACCAAATTAAAATAATATAAACTTTAACTTAATACCCTAATCATGCTTAATCTAAATTAAGCAAATGTTAAACTAACACCTAGTATGTTATAAGGCCAATGTGCAACACATTGATGATATATATAACATATACTGTTTGATAGTTATATATATACACGTACAGTGCAGTAGCCTTCCAAGTTCAGCAAACCACACTTACAGTGCAATAGGAGGTGGCTCACGGGCTCGACTGCGGTTCGACGGAGCGAGGTAGCGCCAGATGGCGTGGTTGGTCTGCGGCGGTGAGGAGATGCGTTCGTGGTGGTTGGCTGGACTGGTGGCCGGAAACAAACAACACTCGACCCGAAACAGAGGCGTCGTAGTCGAGTTTTGCGGAGGCTCGTTTGGGATCCAAACGGAGCGGGGTCAGCTATGGACTCGTGGCGAAGTGGGCTATCACCGAGGATGATCGGTGGCGGTGGAGGAAGACCACCAGAGTCAGAAAATTGCCCCAACAGTGGCTGCAGAAAAACATAGAGCGGAAGAGGTTTTGATTGTTTGGATGAAGATTTTGACTTGTTTAGGGTCTAATTTATAGGGGAAAATGATATATGTGTTGGTTATGATTGGATACTACTCCAAATCACTCTTAGCAGATCGAATCGAATTTCAAGCGCCAAAACTAGGGGTGTTCATCGGGTTCGGTTTCGGTTTTTTGGACCGAACCGATTATATTCGGTTCGGTTTTCGGTTCTTATAAAAATAATATTCGGTTTTCTGTTCGGGTTCGGTTCAGTTCGGTTCGGTCAAAATCGAGTATTTTTAAAAATAATTATTAAAAACCTAGATTTCTAGATAAATTAGTCCAACCTTATTCAGTTCGGTCCGGTTCAGTCCAATTCGGTCCATGTTCGGTCCAAATTCGGTCCAGTTCGGTCTAATTCGGTTTTGTGCACTAAAACCTACTTCAATAACCTAAATTAACATAATTTCAAAATATTCGGTTATTTCGGGCCAAAACCGAACCCGAACCGAACCGAGTATGTTCGATTCGGTTTTCAGTCCACAAAATTCCGAAATTCGGTTTCGGTTTGGTTTTGGCCCGATGAACAGTCCTAGCCAAAACGCAGCTTCCACTAATTTGGATGAACCCGGACGAAATAGATGTTAATTACATCTAGTAACTTAGGGCTTTACTAGATAATTACCTTGGTAACAATATGGATTCTTTGAAGGAACTAATTCAACAAAGATTTGGTCGAATTTCAACTGATTTGGGAGAACCCTAACTAAGGTTCTAGAAGAGGGGGAAAATGGCTGGAAAGTAAAATCCATTTCCCCTTAATTATGGTCAACCCCTCATGTTTTGGGGTTATTTGCAATTTTTTATCCCAACTTTCCCATTTGTGGCACATTTACCCTTATTTCCTTACTAAATTATAATAAAGTTCCCAAACTTTATTTTATAAACATAACCCTATTCTTTTAACACTTCTCTACTATATTAATATAACCTTATAATAATTTGTACAAAAATTATTCAAGACATAATGTTTTACTTAAGTTAAGATTGATTTAAATTATTCTTTTTTTTAAGATATATAATAAATACCATAAACTTTATTATTATCCTCAAAATAGGAATTACATTAATCCTTTTATGATAAAATAAGAGTTATTACAGTTCGATAACATTTTTTATTTTATATCTCCGAAGCTTGAGGCTATTGAGCACATTTTTTTACAAATGACAAACAAAAGGTATCATTCCATAGTGGAAGGAACACCTAAATCATCACAACAAATAATTTTTACAAGCGTCTTACATGCTAGATGAACCGAAGGAGAGATCGAATCAGTTGCTCGCGTGGAAGATGTGGAGCAATGTAATCCATAATAGTACTACGAAAAAGAATATGAGAAACATTTGTTGTAGCCAGGAAGTCTGCAGCTCTGTTGTTCTCCCTGTAACAGTGATGAACCTGAAACTCATTGAAATAATCCAAAAGCATTTTAGTTTCATCGATAATGGGAAGCACTTCCCATGGGATTTTCCAAATTCCTTTAATCGTGTTTACAAGTGTTAAGTTATCCCTTTCGAGGACTAAATACCTAATGCTAAGGGAAATAGCCATGCGAACACTTTCTAAAGCGACACGAGCCTCAACTTTAAGTGGAGAAGAGCAGATAATCACCTTCTTGTCTAAAAAGACAATCTCTCCAAAATGGTTCCGAAAGATTATGCCAATATGACTGGAAGCATTATATTTTACAGAGACATCAAAAATTACTTTAGTCTAATGAAATGGAGGTTTAATCCAACATTTAAATTTTCTAATGGTTGGATTAATATTATTACAACGTATTCGATGACTATTTCTAGCAAGCCATTCTTTTATAGAAAGTAAACTAGTAGATTGACTCGTGTCTTGCACGAGTTCTTGTAATAAAGAAGTATATGTAATAATATTAAATAAATATTAATGATTAATTATTATAAAATAAAATCAATAAAATCTAGCACTAATAATGCCATATAATAATAACGATGACTATTAAATAAATCACCCAAAATAAGAAAGCATTGTATGATAATAATGTTGATAAAGTAGAAATCATAGAATAAGTCTAATGTAAGAATTAATAACTTGTATGTCATGTGCAACACACTTAGTCATCCTTCTCTTTCTTCACCAATTTCTTGGTATGTGAAGTAGAAAGTTAGTCTTGTGCACAAACTTCTTCATTATCATCTTCAAGTAATAGATTGTCACTAGAGCGCTTGGAAGGAGTTATATTTCATTGGATGACATAATGGAGTGTTCGGACCCAGACGACAAAGGTTCGACATTGTTCTAAAATATTGAATATAAGTGTATAAGTAATTAGTTAATGAAATATATAATATTGTGTTATATAGAAACAACATAATAAATACTTGAGTCTCCGAAATCAAATTTTCAGTTCAACAATCAAAGTTGGATCGTCAATCATATTGGAAACAATGAATCAACGACTATGTTCATACAACTTGAACTCATCAATATCAATCATGAACAAAAAAGTATTCCCAATGAACACTTTAATTTCTTCAGGTATGTTGTTATCATTCATATCCTATAGAAATCTAAAGAAAAGTAAAATTTTATAATGTAGTAGTATCAATATCAGGTAAGTAAATGACAAATTATGTAAGTAAATGTAGAAATCTAAACAAACTAAATAATGTCATAATGTAGTATCAATATAAAAGTAAAATTTCATAATGTTTTAAATGAAGTTGAACATTTATGGTAATACACATCTACAACACATCATGTAAACATTTATGATAATACACATCAAAATTCTGGTCAAATTTCTGATCACATACCTATAAAATTGTATCATTTATGATTGTAGTTTTATTTATTGTATTACATATTATGCCAATTTTGGTACACAACAAAGATAATTTGTTTAATAAAATAGTATGTATGTATAATTGCACACTATAAATAATGTATAACTTATGTACAAAATAAGTATATAAATTAATACCTTATCAGTCAATGTCAGCATTTCAGTTACATATTTGTTAACCCACTTCTTGACATTTTCATCAAATATAACAAAAGATATCATGTTAGAATCATCTTTCATTGTTAATGTAACATTAAACCTGCATTACAATGAACGTATTTTTAGAATAGGCGTTTTTGCAGGAAACCACCCCTTATTTGTCCGAATTTGCACGGAACCACCCTTTATATCAAAAATTATTTTAAACCACCCATTTTTGCTCATCCGTTAACCAAAAGCCACCCTAAGCCTGTTTCTGTTAGATTTCCCGTTAGTTCGTTCGAAATAACTAAAATGCCCTTTGTTCTTTACTGAAAATTACTTGAAATGCCATTGTTTTTTAGCCGTTGAAGCCATTTTGAAGCCGATGGAATTTTTTCCAAAGTTTACCTTCTTCATTCCTCTTCACTGATAGATTTTTTTTTCGAACCAGGGCTCGATTTCCACCCAAAGGAGAAGGGAAGAGCAGAAGAGGAAGGAGGGTTGTGGTTTGGGAATTTTTTCGAACCAGGGCTCGATTTCCTGAAGGTGTTTGAAGGTGAAGAGCACAAGACGAAGGAGGAGAGCCCAATTCGAAGTTGTTCGAATCAGGGCAAAAGAGGTACGAGAACATCAAATTGATTGAGGTGTATTTCAATTGAGGTGTTCGAATTAGGGTTTAGGGTAGTATTATGCTTTGAAGCTGTTCAATTGGTGATTTATGTACATTTGCAGCTTCAAATTCCGATTTGTCTGAATTCCTAATTTTATTGAATTTCTACAATGGAAAACATTCTGTATTATGCAGCAATATGTCAACACAATCAGCATCTCAAAATTCCTACAATGGATCTGCATGTTGTTGGTGTAGGTTGAAAGCAAAAATTCGAACTGCCCATACTGACAAGAACTATGGAAGGAGGTTTTTGGGTTGCCCATTGTATAAAACAAACAGTTCTACTGGCTGTAACTACTTTGAATGGATTGATGCTCCATTTGAGACACAAGCAGAAGCCACAATTGCCAAGTTGGTCAACCAGAAGAGAGAAATGGAAATTAAGCTATACAAGGTAGAAGAAGAACTTATGGCAAAAGAGGAAGAAATCATAAGGATTAAAGGTTCATTTAGGGTAGAGTTGTCATATGTTGTGGCTGTGTTGGTTTTTGCTTTCATTTGGTCCAACATGTAGTTAGTTGCTGGTGTTGGTGTTCTATGACAGTAATCCTCATCTTGTGTAAGACTGACAATTCTCAATGTTCTGGCTGTGTTTGCTTTCATGTGTGACATTTTCATCAATGCTCAATATTCTGTCTGTGTGCTCAATAACACAAAATGATCAGTGATTCATAATGCTCAATGACATTCATCCAAATGGTCAATAACACACAATGCTAATAGAATGTACAAATCATTTGTCCCTGCAATACCATAAAGATACCATATATTTCATGGGCAAAATACAATGTTTAAGACCAACAGAAGTGGTGAAGTAATCATTCACTGCTAGAGTTTTGTCATACTGCATCTACTGGCCAACATTACCAAAAGATTAAACAGCAGCTGTCTTAAACATCAGAAATACATAAACTGTCTTGAAAATTAGAAAATTAGAAATTCATTAAATGTCTTGAAAATCAGAAACATGATCTATTTTTTTGCACTGGAAGATCTTGTAGTCCTTTTGAGGCTCTTCTCCAAGCGAGTCCTGGTTGAGACAGACCCTGCAGACTTCCTTGTTTTCTTCCTTGAACCAGAAACAGACGATGTAGCCCCTGTTGTGTATGTGGAAGTGCTTGCTTGGGATTGGAAAGGAATGAGTTGGCTTGTGGAAGGGGGCTGCATCAAAGCCTTTGTTAGTACCAATAAAGGCAATCACTCGAGACAACAATATAATAGACCACATCAAGATTTAGTATTTACACATAATTTGTACAAATACTTACCATTGGAGTTTGAGAAACTTGAGTTGGTAACACATTTTCTTCAGTTTGTACCATTGCACTTTCTATCATAGATTGATGCAACAGACAACAATATGACAATTCAGGGTTAGAAACTGGGATCACATTAATTTGTACAATCCTAAAAGTAACACTTACCACATCAGGATCATTTTCATTTTCTAGTGAACCAGGGTTAGAAGACTCAGGTTCTGTTGTCCTCACCTGCATGAAAAAATAGAACAATTCAGTTAGAAGGTTTTTTGACAACATCAGGTTTGTTTGATATTTTAGGGTTTCTTGCAACAAACCTTTCTCTTGGTGTACTTCCTTTTCTGAATTTGAGTGGGTAATGTGCTCTCCTTAGTTGGTCTTCCACCTCTCTTACTAGTCTGTGGTGCCTCTGGTTCTTTAGCAGGATTCTTGCATATCTTCCTTGTGTGTCCTTCCTCTCCACAGTTGCACATTTGTTCTTTCCAAACCTTTTCCTAGTACTCTTGGTCTTACTCTCTTCTCCAACTTCTTTTCTTCTTTTTTTCTTGGGTCTTCCTGGTTGAACCACAAGTTTAGGAGGGTCTAGAGGTGGGTGCACAGTTGTTTCCCATTGATCTTGGCCATGCATTGGAGTCACTGACAGATTGTATGCTCTCATGTAAGTTTTCTTATGGTAGTAAGGACTTACAAAGTCTTCCATTCTGAGCCTTCTTTTCAAGATACAACAGATTGCATGGGCACAAGGTAGTCCAATGATGTCCCACATATTACATCCACAACTCCTTTGTTGCAGATTGACCACATAAGTTCTGCCAGCAGAGTCCACCTCATAAAGATCACCATCCCCATGACACTTGCATTTATACAAACTTTCAACCTTGGTGGCATTTAACTTAGACATGGCATCTGGAGTAAGGAATCCTTGGTGTGCTCTCATTTTGTTCCTTTTCTTGATGAACATCTTCATCAACCTCCTTCTTATCCCCTCACACATGCTCAGAATTGACATCTCTCTGGCCTCTAATATACAGCTGTTGAATGACTCACAAGCATTGTTTAGCAACATCTCTGACTTAGGGCAATGCCTAAAAGCATGTAGAGACCATGTAGTTGGTTCTTGCCTCATCAAATAGTCATGAGCATCAACATTCATGTCTCTGATTCTCCTCATAGCTCCTTGAAAATCTGGAAATGTTGAAGCCTTTGCAGCAGCCCACACAACATCTTTGAATGACTTTCCAGGCCACTGTTTCTTGAAGTTATTGTGCATATGCCTAACACAGACTCTTGTGTCAGCCATGGGAACAATTTCAGCTAATGCTTCTAGCAAACCCTGTAATAAAAAGGGGAAACCAAGAGAAAACTAATCAACTTGCCAGACACTGAAATAAATTACAATTGAAAGCACTAAAATAATGTAAGGCTACCTTTTGTCTATCTGACATAAATGTCAAGGCATTTGCTCCAATATCATTCACCAAGTTCTGAAGAAACCAGCACCATGTCTCCTTAGTTTCTTGCTCTACAACAACAAATGCCACATGAAATATGTTTTCATTTCCATCCTTACCAACTGATGTTAGAACTTGCCCTGTGTAAGCACCTTTCAAGTGACATCCATCCAACCCCAGAATTGGCCTACACCCTGTCACAAAGCCTTCCTTACAAGCCTTTAAGCATACATAAAACCTTTAGAACTTGAGTGGTCTTTCTGGACCTTCTTTTGGCCTAACAAAAATAGAGCTCCCAGGATTCCACTTAAGTAATGTAGCTGCATAGTCCCATACCCTAGCATACTGTTCTGGGGCAAATCCTTGAGTCATTAGTATTGCCTTCATCCTAGCCCTCCATGCCTGATGGTAAGTGACATCCACACTATGTTCCCTCTTCACTGTACTTATGAAGCTCTTGATTCTCCACTGTGGATCATCTCTATAGTGTTCTAAATACTTTTCAGCCATCCAGTTTGAAGTCATCTTGGTGTTTTTGTCTTGCCAACCACAGTTGTGCTCAGGGACAAAAGACTTCAACTGAAAACTACCATCACTCCCTATTCTCCTAGCACAAGCCTTAAAACCACACAAGTTCTCCTTACAAACACACTTCTTTCTGCCGTGTTTCAGCCCACAATGACATTTATTCATGCAATATGCAGATATTTTGATCCCATCATTATGTAGATAATAGTAGTCAAACCCCTGCTCTAGAGCATACTGTCTCAAAGCCTTTCTGAATACATCACTTGAGCCAAACACCATGCCAGATTTGAAACATATTTTACTTCTGAAATCAACTAATGGATTAAATTCTGGATACCTTACCTTGACTTCCTGATCTGACCCAGTACTGTAACTCCTGTAGTCATCAGTGTCAACCCTAACATCAAATGCATCTTCAATGTTTTGCTCTCCAGCATCATTGTTGACATTCTCATCAATCACACCTTCATCAACATTTCTTTCAAACTGTGCATCATCATCAGACTCATCTCCAAATATATTCTGTTCATATGTGACATCTTCAGAGTCATCATCAGAAGATTCAGATCCTAGCAAGTCTGCATCTTCATCTTCATCAAAGGAGTTATCATCTTCAGAGTCATCATCAGAAGATTCAAATCCTAAGGAAATTGATTTTGGAGGTGTTTGTGAAGCAGATTTCTGAGAAGTGTTTAGAGGTGATGTTGTGCTTGTGACTCTCCTAGGGTTTTGTAAGATTTCATCGAATGTGATTAATGGGCCTGCAGTATTGGCCCTATCCTTCCAACTTGGGCTTACTATTTGTGATATTGATCTACCACTTTCACCTTTTGCCCTGTCCAGTAAGCAACTTGGGCTCTCTTCCCCTTTCTGAACCACATACACATCTAGTGTATTTTCACTCCCACCAGTTAAACACAATATCTCTGTCACATTTGATATGTTGTATCCCTCTATGCAGGGTGGTTCCAGACTTACAAAACCAGAGTTCATAATCACTTACATATCCAACTCTATCCTTAATGAACTCTTCCAACTCAATCTTAGAAAGCAAATCAGGATCCACATATTTTTATAATAGACTAATCCCTTCCTATAGCATAGACTCATGTGGAGAACCTTACTAAGATAAAAATTTCCACCATACATAAATCTTATAGAAATACTCATCTGGAGAAGAAGAAAAGGCAATAGTCACCACATAAAAGCAACATACACTAAAGCTCCAGAGATGCCAGTCATAAGTCCATTCACAAGCAAGTATTAAAAGCAACAAACACTAAAAACAAACTGCAAGATTCCTCACATGTCATCTTCAACATAACTTTTGTTTTTAATGTTGGGGTCCACAGAAATATTACATATATTGATGACACCAATGACAACTACTGTTGTCCACACAACCAATTCCAAAATAAATCAATAACATTCAATGAGCAACACATGAGCATCACAGATTACAATCAATATCTTTCTATATTAATTCAGTTTTGAAAAGGGGAGAAAGAGAAACTCACCTTAACACTGTTGAATCGAGTTTCCAAATCCTCAAGCTCCAATTACACCCTTTCACAATCCCTACAAATTAGAAAAAACCTAGAAAATAAAAAAGCCCCAATTTCAAGTCGGAATCCCTAGAACACAAAAAACCCCAATTTCACGATAAAACCCTAGAAATTCAGAAAACCAAATTAGGAATTGAAACAATACGAAATCACCATGCAAATACCAAAACACATTCGCATTCCACAGATAAGAACACTGAAACCCCCAATTTCCATTCGCAAACCCTAGAAAACCGAAACCCCCAATTTCTCGATCAAACCCTAGACCAATCAACATGCAAAATTTCAACACAGAAGACACCTACCATGTGAATCAAGAGCCCTAAGCAACTCGAAAATCCCAACTGATGGTTATTAATCGGAGAGTTTTGGGTGTGATTCCTTCTAGCACAATCAAGCTTTCTATCGCCAAGGACAACTGTGAGATGAATGAGCTCCCACAGTTAAAAAATGAAGAAGGTAAACTTTGGAAAAAATTCCATCGGCTTCAAAATGGCTTCAACAGCTAAAAAACAATGGCATTTCAAGTAATTTTCAGTAAAGAATAAAGGGCATTTTAGTCATTTCGAACGAACTAACGGAAAATCTAACAGAAACAGGCTCTGGGTGGCTTTTGGTTAATGGAGGAGCAAAAATAGGTGGTTTAAAATAATTTTTGATATAAAGGGTGGTTCCGTGCAAATTCGGACAAATAAGGGGTGGTTTCCTGCAAAAACGCCTTTAGAATAATAGTACAATTATTATTATGTTTATTTTATTTTAGTTTAACATTAAATACCTAGGAATGACGAATTTGACAATGCTTTCACATTTGTCGCAATGAAATTGATCCCCTTCAAGTCGAACCTTCTTTTTGCTTGCTTGCACGAATGATAATACCATCCAAATGTATTGTCAATGTCCTCTATCGTAGCAATTGAGATGCATTGATATGGCTGCAAAATAAGATAACATGGAGTCTTAAGACATACAGTCTTGTTCTTGTCTTTGATATTTTTGATATTTCCTCCCAATGATGTAAAGGAAAACATCATGTTATATCCACAAATATGTTTAATATAGTTTTTATTGTTGTCGACCAAATTTGATAGCAGATGAGTAAGCAACAAGGGAGGCTCTTTTAGAAGGGGCAACTCAACTCTACCTTTCTTACAACACATTGAAAATATAAAATCTAAACTTTCTACGCTTTTGAGAGATCTTTATTCATACCACATCATATCACCACATAATTCACAAATACATGTAGGATCACAATATCCCAATAATTTAAGAATAAGATAATAATGTATTAGTACGTACTTAGTTGACATGTACATTAAAATGAAATAATATATATTTTTTATATATACTTGTACCATTATTAATAAATGTAACGTCCGAGGCCTTAGAAGCATTATCCCATGCCAACCCAGAGACTTCCCAGGAGGTCACCCATCCTGGTACTACTCTCATCCTAACACGTTTAACTTTAGAGTTCTTTGTCCTTACTTGAACCATGAAAAAGAAAAGCTCTTGTGTACATGGGTAACACTCTAATCCTTATAAAAGATTACAAACTCGGTTGTTACAATCACCTCCACTTAAACCCTTGACGACATCGCCAAGGCCCAAAGACCGCCCTCTGGGTCGAGTGACTGTCATCCAGGCTAAGTCCACTCATAATCTAGAGTCGGCTCCGATACTATTTGTAAGGCCAGAGGCCTTAGAAGCATCATCCCATGCCAATCCGGAAACTTTCCAAGAGATCACCCATCCTGGTACTTCTCCCGCCTTAACATGCTTAACTTCAGAGTTCTTTGTCCTCTTGTTGACACGGATAACACTCTAATCCTTATAAATGATTACAAACCTGTGGTGTTACAATAACCGTCGACACAAAATGACCCTCCTCGTACAAACCTGACATTATAAATGAAGTGACAAACAAATTAATATGGCAATATATGTTTCAACATAATATAATAATACATAATACACTTAAATTTGTCTACGTGACATATACTACGAGATGACATATAAAAAAGAAAATTGAGACTTTAATATATGTATATAGATATATATAGATGTTAGTATGTTGGTGATGCAAATTACTGAAAATGATAAAATTTCTATGATTCTAAATATAAAAATAAAATGGAGTGTATGTTTATGTTGTTAAAATGAAAGTATTGCATATTTGACTAGAAATCATCGGATTAGAGCACATAATTTATTTCACGCAATTTTCCTTTTTTTTTATTAGTTAAAATATATAAAACCCTTAAAACCGTAAAGCTGCCCTTAAACCCTGTTTGCTTCCCTCACCAGTCAGGCAGTCACCGAACGCCACGCTCTTGCCTCTCATCCTCAACCTATGGATGCCCATTCATGGAGCCTCTAACTGAAATCTCTATCGGCTAAAACCCCGCTCCTCTACTACTCAGTTTTCGGAAAGTTGAATTCGTCCGATTGTCCCGGAATTTGTTTTTCTGCTCGAGGAAATCGACGGAGATGATGGTATAGGGCATGCTTTTTAGTGTATTTGTGTCTTTCGAGATTGCCTTGTTGAATTAGGGTTTCTTATGTGGAAGAAAGACTTGAAATAATGCTCCGTGCTCCCCATCGCCATTGCCGTTACCATCTTATCCACGAAAGCAGCCGTTTGAGTTGCGAGCTCCCTTCTTGGCCTAAGTTTCGTCTGATGGGTTCGAAATGTGTTTTCAAGTCTCCGCCTGTCATTCTTCAATGCGTGTCTTTCTCCTTGACTGCTCCACGACGGACGAGTTTGTTCCGCACTGGCAGACTACGCTACCCTGCAAATCTTTGGAAAACAGCTTGCAATTGTGGTTCCCTTGTGTTTGAGGGCAACGGTTCTTTTTCTTCCATGGCAAGAGTCCCCAGACCAGGTATATCTCTTAACTCGTGCAGGTGTATTTGATTTTTAGGATTGCTTGGTGTATTTGATTTTTGGGTTGCTTTTTGTTAATAAACTGTGCTTCGGGATTGTGTTTATTGTGCTAAATATAACTTGGTACGGGATGGAAATGAATTTGAATCTCGTCAAAAAAGCCCCTTAAAAGTTAAAACAACACAAGTCAATTGTCTTACTTCACAAGTTTCCATTGGATCAATTTTTTCTTTCCTAAAGTATATAAGGTCCTAAAAGTTGGATTATATTTAGTATTTCTTGTATCAATACAATTTTTTTAATGAAGGACAACTAGATGATTCTTAGAATGTCTAATTGCAATATTGTTTTTCTACAGTCACAATAGAGGGTCCAGAAGAGGGGAATTTGAATTCCGCCAGACTAAACATATTGTTAAAGAAATTGGAAGAGCTTGACATTGATGGCCATGAATGCACTCCTGGGCAGTACAACCACTTGTTATGTCCGGCGGTACCCACACTTACAAACTTCTTATCTTAAATCATCACAGTAAAATGATCTTCTGCTTGCATAGCTGGAATTCTGTATTTTCCGTAATTCATCAAATTTATGTTTCTTGTCTCTGTAAGAGGTATTGTTTACGCATCTGTTTCTGTTGACTCAATTGTATCAATGAAGCCTAAATATGTCCTCTTCTCGTTAGCTCTTGCTTTCAGTGACAGGACTAACACGTGAAGAGGATTAGCTGCCTGAATAAGATCATGTTAATGCATATCTTTTCCACCTATTTTAAACGGGCCTGATAGTTGTGAAAAACATACCATAATTATATAGTAATATGGGTGCTTTTGACTAAGCTAATCCAGTCATGCTCGACTCCATTTGTTTGGAGCTCAAGAAATTGTCTTTCAATTTTTCTTGGGCCATTTGTACGAAAAGAACCTACACATTTGCTTATAAATTAATAAGTTAGCAATGACTTCATACTCTGTATGTTTTATTATTTACATATGATATACTATTTATTAATTAGCGGCATTAGGATGTAAAAAGATGGTGTTGTTAGAATTTAAGGTATTTGGTGCCATGAAAGTGAGTTTTAGCTCATTTTCTCAAAGAAGATAGGACCTGATGACTAAAGGCTTGTCTGGCAAGAATCCATTATCCGTCATTGATAATGACATTCTGCAAACGAACAGCAAAATGTACTTGAATTCTGTTTGCACTCGTGGCTAAGTACAGACGTACAGTATGAAATTTTTGCGGGAGAAAATATTGTGGATGAGTATTGACTAGTGACCAAGTCAAATGCTTTTGGTTAAAGTACAACTCTCTCAGTGTGTATTGGCTGTGCTGCTTGCAGTGTGAAGGTGGCGATTCAGCTGAAAAGACCTTATCGTTGTTCATAACTCAAGATGGGTATGCTCCAATTTTTTCCTCTGTCCTATATGCTAGTGTTAGAGATATTAGATGATAATTGACAATCGTCGTAGGAATTCTGCCTTTTGGATCTGTTTCCGTGGGAAATGTGGCTGGAGAGGAAATATTAATGTAAGTTGTGTCCCTATACATTTGCTGTAAAGGTCTTTTTTTTTTTCTATGAACTTGCTTATTTTCAAATATAGATAGAAAATTTTGAAATTTATAAATGACATTTGATTACCAAATATTCCTGTACATCACTATCATTCCATTTTGTTTACAGGCCATTGCTGATGTAAAAAACTCCAACAAGGTGATGAATGGGATCACTAAAGTCAAGAAAAGGGAAATAACAGAGAAGATGCTTGGTCTAGAACCTCTTTGTAACGAGGTATACATTAGCTTACATGCCAATACATCCTTTTAATTGGAATATGTGGATAATTGTATATGACCAGTAGTTTTTGAAACAATTAGTTAGATACTTCTATGTTGTCCCTTGCTCTTTTCATGTATGATCCTCTGACATCTTTGTAGTTTTGTTATTCTCTTTAATCATCAAAATGCAATCCCTATCTTTTTGGATTGAAAAAACATTATGCATTATGTCATAGATTATTGGCACCTTTAGATTTATAGATAACAGGGGTTTTTAGGCAGTATCAGTATTGGCTCTTGCTGTGATGGAAGTCTATCGGAGAAGATTGTTACTCTGCTCATATGACAACATTGCTTTTTGTTTTAAGACTTCAGGATATCTTCTTTATTTACTTTATTATGCTTGTGGTTTAGAAGTTTCAGATTTTTAAATCATTATGTGAGGTATCAACATTCTTCAGATTTTTGACATCATTAATTAGCTGTTGGTTGTCTCATTCATCTGATAATTTCATGTCATAAACTAAAATTTACAGGAAATGAAGACATCAACATTTTGTTAGTTCTTATGTAATACTAACCCAGTTGAAAAGGTCCCTATTTATTTTACTTGGATGGTTTGTGTAAAATTTCCTGCTTGTGGACCATCATGCGTCGTGCTATTCAATTGACGTATTTTTCATCTTAATTTGTTTCAGCTGCTCGCTTACTTTGCAGACCGGATGATATCTGCAGAAACATTGCGAAGGAATGCTGTCATGCAGAAACGATCTGGCGAAGAGGTATTTGCTTTATCCTACATGAATGTTTGGTCTTTTTCCTTATTTGTGCTGGTTTCAGTTTCATTGGTATAAGAGTTTTGGAAATAGGCTATTTTGTCAGAGGTATTGCTTTTGAAAGGGTAATAGATGGAAGTCAAATGGAGCATAAATAAACTAATTTTAATTCAATGAAATCAATCTCAAACTCAGCTGAAATGTACCAAATGATTTCCTATTCTTTGGGTTGAATAAGGCTTTCCCAGTACCTGTAAATCCGAAATGTAAAATCTCCATTTTGGAAATATTATTTTTCAGTGTTCTGTTCAAAGATCATGGAAATGTTTTCAGAGATCGAAAAACAGCCTAATAAATTCACGTCCTTCCTGCTTACATGCTTAAGGTTTACACAACATGATACGAAAATATCACAATAGAAAAAGAAGAAGAGAAGAGTTGGATTGGGAGCTTTATATTGAGGAGATGAAGAACTATTATTCTTTTTACAAGTCTAATAATTTTTTTTTTATACATACAAGCTTATTTGTTGAAGAGATAAGGTAACCAGCAATGGGAAAGACGAAGGTGAGGTAGAGAAGGCATTGTATAATTGTATACTGAAAAGTAGTTCGGGATGAGATAATATGATTGACATATTTTTATATCGATGGGAAGTGGCAGAAAAGGAATTGGATATTCAGATGAAGATGTAATGAGTTTACGGTAATATGTTAGCCATTTTCAAACTGGTTGGAGGTTTCCTCTTTTCCTAAGTATTATATATATACACTTATACTAGCATATGTCCATGTGCCCTGCACGGGTTTGGTTAATAAAACTCAAAATTGAAATATTATTAAATATTTATGAAAATTAATATGGTAAAGTATAATTTTAATCTCTTTACACACATATATGTTATAAATAATTTTAATTACAAATAAGAAGTAAAATAAGTTACATAACTAATAAGGAAAATATATATTATAAATAATTTTATTTAAAAATAAGAAGAAACTAATGAGGTAAAAAAATATAAAGAATCTTTGAGATGATAGTATCTGTATAACTAAGGTAAGTTATTTTAGGTTAAAACTAAATAGATAAGAAATAATATATGTAAATATCAAAGTTGGCGAAAGATAAAATTGTAATTGTACATCGAGTTTTGCCTACGTGGCATTGCTCGTGGACTTACACGTAGGAGAGATAATTAGGGCTTTAGTATAATATATAGATATAGATTTCCTGTTTTTGGTTTATTAATCTAAAGATATGTATATATATATATTTGACCGCTACATTGTCTATTTGGCAGTTTTTTATTGCCTTCACATACAGGCGGAATGGAAATCTGGTTAGCTGCAAATATCGAGATATTAATAAGAAATTTTGGCAGGTAATTTATGTGTTTTAGATTAAAAGTCTTTTAAGAGGTATTTGCTGGAATTCATGGATCTATATTTCATTACCAATTGTACTTATTCATTAATTTATAGTTTATTTTATTTTTCATATTTAAGGTCTGGGATTTAGTTCAATTATTTTTGTATTCTCTCTCACTCACTTAATTGAATTTCCTTTGGATGTTTTAAACTCACTACTGCTCCAAGTGTAACAAGATCCACATTATGGAGATTCATTCAGAATGTTCAGTTTCAAAAAGCTTGATTTAGATACGATTGTGACCTATAGCGGAATCTCTCCCATGTTTATTTGTAGTGACTAAGTTTTGATTCTTATATATCTTGCAAAACTGTAAATATTATCATCAATCGTAAGGATAACTTCTATTATGTCTGCTTTTTCCCTATGCTGTTTATATTTACATCTTATCTCAAGACACCAAAAAAATAGGAAAAGGATCTGCATGGAGGGAAAAATATAAAATATAACGCAGCTTCAGCTGTATATTTTCTAAAATAGGGAAAGGATTTGTTTGATATACTGACTTGGTTGTTTGAATATTTTATTAAATGACTCATAGTGACTACATTCCTGTCTTAATTGTTTGTCCCATGCCATTGTGTTATAGTATATTTCATAAAATGCAGGAACAGAACACTGAAAAGATATTCTATGGTGTTGATGATATAAGAAATGCTAGTGATGTCATCATTGTGAGTATTCTAACCCTTACAATCTTTGTCCTGATATAATGGATACATTTGCTGCATATTTTTCTAATAGTGGGTTATAGGTTGAGGGGGAGATTGACAAGCTTTCCATGGAGGAAGCAGGCTTCTTGAATTGTGTCAGTGTACCTGATGGTGCACCACCACAGATGTCTGGTAAAGATGTTCCAGCCCCAGATAAGGTCCAATTAACAACCAACTCTTCTCTCCTAGAACTATGTACTAATTAATTTGACTTGATTCTAGTTTGTTGACTCTGTTTTCTCATATGTGCTCTTAGTTGCTCTGAATTCCCATCCATGTTTAGTTGGGTAAATGGAGCAACAAGACCTACCAAAAGAAGTGAACTCTGGGATGTTATCAGAGGCTTTGAATATTTGAAAATTAACTTGATTTTGATACTCAATAAAAACGAGTATGAGATTATTATACAGATCATAAATGAATGAAGTACGCCTCGTTTGAGACATGAAAATGCCCCTATTTCTGAGGAATCTGTATTTTTTGGTCATAGATTTGAATATTTTGAAATGGACTAGTTTTAGCAAAATATCTCACGTAAAATTATTTTGGCTGAATTACCTCAAAAGAGAGTTATTGTGTGAGTATGAAAGGTTACTATGACTAATATGAAAATATAAAAATTTGGCAACTTTTACAATTAGGTTACTTGTAAGATATTATTGAATCGTCGGATGTCTTACTGTTATTTTTAACACCTCAGGCTACCTCAATCTGAATTTTCTTGATATATAATTTATCTAGAACATTCAACGAGTGTATGAATTCATGACCACATCAGTTTATTGTGTGCTTATGATCCACTTTTGCTGTATAGCGAAGCCTAATCTGTTACGAGACATTCACAAGTTCTTCACATGCTTCTATTCTTGTTGTTCATGCACCAGTGCCATCACTAAGATCTTTGTTACAAACCACAAAAGTGTCAACTTTAGTGACATATCTTGCTTTTTTTTTTTTATTATGTGTGCTTTTTCTGTGCCTTTTCTGTATTTGGTAATGTTTCAAAAGATAAAGAAGATGTAAATGCATAGCAAATGTCTCGAAATCCACTTTCTAATATAGCTGTAATTATAAGAAGACATTGTATTTATAATATGATTCTGTATAGCATTCTTGACTACGGCTGAATCTGTGAATTCTAACATCTCCATTTATGTTAATATTAAATAATTGTATAATGGAGCAACTATCTACCCTAAAACTGGACGATGATTCTTTTTACATGCCTTTTCTGTCTTAAGAGAATTATATCTTATTTTCTCTAGAAGAACATTATGTTGTAATGTGCGCATTCTGATGCAGTTCCATGTTGTTTCGTGAAACTAGGACACTAAGTACAAGTACCTGTGGAACTGCAAAGAGTACCTAGAAAAGGTTGTTATCAGCACTCAAACAACTTCCATTCAAATAATAAAGAAAAAAAATTAATATGTGCTCTGTTCCTTTGGTCACTTGTTCCTTAGGCATCCAGAATTATTCTAGCAACCGATGGAGATCCACCTGGTCAAGCATTGGCTGAAGAACTTGCTCGCCGTGTTGGAAGGGAAAAGTATAATTGGCTGTAACTTATACTGTTACTTCTTGAAATGTATGCATGACACACCAATATCGAAATGATACATTTGTACACTGGACTTGTAGATGCTGGCGAGTGAAATGGCCTAGGAAAAATGAAGCCCAACACTTCAAGGATGCAAATGAGGTAGATAACTATGTTGCATAAAAAATAATCAATGTGCATACATGTTACTTTATTTTGTTTCTTTTGGAGATTTTTTTTTATTTAGTTTCAGATTGATAGTTGTCAAGATCGACAATGGGCCTAGACGGGGGCCCAAATATAAGCCCAAAGGAGTTCCACCCTAAAACCAATTGACAATAGGGGGAGAGAGCCTCTGTCTTATATACTAGGCAAGGGAGTCACATTCTTCCGATGTGGGACTCCAACACCTCCCGCAAGTGTGACGGGCTCAACTCCCGTCAACACTTGGCCCACTAACCAGGCTCTGATACCATGTCAAGATCGACAATGGGCCTAGACGGGGCTCAGATATAAGCCCAAAGGGGTTCCACCCTAAAACCAATTTGCAATAGGGGGAGAGAGCCTCTGTCTTATATACTAGACAAGGGAGCCACATTCTTCCGACGTGGGACTCCAACAATAGTTATTACTAAAATCCTCTTCGTTGGCATGTCATTAGACTACCTTGATGGTTTGGTTGTCTGATGATCGATTGGGTGCTTGCTCATATGGTGTAAACATTTTGAAGTTCTCATCATACCCCAGATTTCTAAGAATATATAATATCTAGATGCACGAGTATATTTCATATTTCTTATATATTTTATTTTAATAAATGTGCTATATATGGCATGAAACAAAAATCTTTTTTAGTATCATGACACATATTTAATATTATTAATTTATTATATTGAGTTCTGTTACTAGATATTAATATAGCTTGTAAATGATAACAAGACATACCTTGTTATTTACCTAAAGATGGATAATATTCCATACCTTATTATTTACCTTGCTACATACTCTTCACTTAGAAGCTATGTTATTTTATTGTTCAGTTGACTGTGACCAATCTTTTATTTATTATATTGAGTTCGGTTACTAAATATTAATATAGTTTGTAAATGATAACAATACATACCTTTTTATTTACCTAAAGAAGGATAATATTCCATACCTTATTATTTACCTTTCTACGTGCTCTTCACTTAGAAGCTATGTTATTTTAGTGTTCAGTTGACCAATCTTTTGCTTATTACTTTTTTGGGTAAACTATACATATATGCATTCTCTATGCAGCTAAGACTATGACTAAGAAAGCACTCACGTTCTCCACTATTGTTTTTATGATTCATTGTTCATGTCACAGGTTGCAATAGGTATATTATATACATTTTCTTTGCTTTTCAATACCTATATCCACAGGATTATATTTTTGCTGCAGATGTATTCTGTATCTGTTTCTTTGTATTCCTTTTTTTTAAACGCTGATTATCAATTTATCACACAAGCATGTATGTTATGTTGATAGGTGCTGACACATTTGGGGCCAGAAGCACTGAGGGAGGTCATCGAGAATGCAGAATTATATCCCATTCGTGGACTTTTTGACTTCAAAGATTATTTTCAAGAGATTGATGGTTATTACCATAAGGTTCTTGGTGATGAGCTTGGTGTATCGACGGGTTGGCGATGTTTAGATGATTTTTACAATGTGAGATTGGAGTTCTTGTCTTCTGTTTACCTTCAATTATCTCTTTTGATTGTATTTTTCAGTAGCTGATCATATGCTTACTATTTATGATCCCCGTAGTGTGCATACTCAAGTTTTGCATATGTCATCACTCGCCATTTGTTGGTCATCAGCATTGTGCATGGACTTTTATGTACAAAGATCTCATTCTGTCTTTTCATTAAAGTTGTTTGGTCAAAGGGCTGATTGTTATTCCAAGGGTATGCATCCAAATTTAGTACAGTTCATGTTAACTCCCTTTCCATGAGCTAAAATAAATGTCAAAGTTAATCAAAGCAGTATCTGTATTTTATACGTGTCTTGCGATGAAGAATTTCGTGTTTTAAACAATTAAACTATTTTGATGTATCTTTGCAGGAGCGAAATTCAAAACTTATATATCAGTGCCTATAAGTATAACTGACATTGAGTAGTGAACTTGAGTGAGAATTTAGGGGGGGAGGGGGGCGGGGGCTGATGTATTTGATGCTTCTGAGTGCAGTTGGTGAAGTGTAGAAAAGTGGTACAATATCTGGTTATATGCTGATTATTTCGTTCATGGACTTGATTATCTGTTGAGGTTAGAAGAAGAGGTGTAGATTGTGACCCTCCAAGAGTGCCTTTTTTCTATTCCCTTGCACTGATTTATCGTCTCATGATGTGTGACTTTATTCTATAATGAATTCGTTGTTAGATTTTGTATATTTTATGTAAAAATGGACAAGGAAGGCAATAAAAAGTTGGCATATATGTTTGCTCAATATTTACAAATCTCTGGCTAACACAGTTCTTAGATTGTATGAGTTGAAACTTGAATTAGCAATCTGGCTAAAACATATTGATGTTACATACCTACTTTTATTTGGGTTTCAAAGATTAAGTTGAAACTTCAGTAGGAGAAAGAAAAAAATCAGCTGATCATTTATGTCTTTCCTGATAGGTTGTGCCAGGTGAGTTGACAGTTGTGACAGGGGTCCCCAACTCAGGCAAGAGTGAGTGGATTGATGCTTTGTTATGCAATCTTAATGAGAACTTTGGGTGGACGTTTGCACTTTGCTCGATGGAAAACAAGGTATTGATGTAACTCGTACTCTTGAGTTTGAATATGGTTTAGAAAAAAAATAATCTGCAAGCCCAAATATAGAAATTTTGTTGTCCTGTAATTGTGTTATTGTTGTGATACTTAGAGATTATTTATTCCTTGCATTTGCTTATGTAAAATCTTAAGAGAGGTGAATATGTATATACTAAATGACTAACAGAATGTCAAACATAAAGTGGGTTCGTCAATTTGACCTGGTAAGGTTCAGGCAGAGAAAAAAAATGCTAAAATGGCTGTGCTTAATGCGAGGAATCTGTAGGCAACTATTGATCCTTTGACAAGGGTAAAAGGTTATGTTTCTTGGAATTGAATGTCATACACTTTTGTTTCATGTATAAGTATTGGTGAGTACTTTAGTCGTATTTTATTATGCTGATGGTGTACAGTTCTTGTGATGTTTTTATATGTTTTGAGGCTGATGCTGTTTTTTCCTGGGGTCTATTGGTTCCTATTTGCAGGTAAAGATGTGGGGGCTGGTAAAAAGTAATTAGAAAAGGATGTTTGCTTGTAGAATGAAGCAATTTTGGAGGATAACTCGCTCTCTAACTTTATGCCGTTATTCATCTCTAGTATAATGTCCTTAACCTAAAAGTAGAGCTCAAACCATATTGTTTGGATATAGAGGTAAAACCTGGATACTGAAAGAAGCTGTAAAAATGAGACAAACAGCATGCATTGGTTTGGATGAAGTTTTTTAAATGCTAGAGAAAGGGTGAGCTTAATAAAGTATAGGTGAGAAGCTGGGAGTGGAAGGCATTGGGGACTTAGTTTATAGAAGAAGAAGAATGTCCTTGAATTGGATGATAGGATAGTTTTAAAATGCCATGTGACAAGCTAGTCTGGAGTGAAATGAACAAGTTGTGAGGAGCTCTCAAAAGAAGGGCAAAAGATGTCTTCATATGATAATGTAGGCGAACTATCCCATGTCTACTGGTTTCGTTTTGTCATGATTTCTTCAGTTGTTCCTTTTATCAATGACATAAGTTGGTTTGGACCTGTTGATGGTCATTTTGGAATAGTTCAGAATTAAATCTGCTATTTAATTTTCGTCAGAAAGATGTGCCCTGTTATACCTTTCCTAGTTTTTATCACAGAAAACAAACTCATGTAATCTTTTGGGTGCTTATTCTTTGAAACATCTTATCTTGGCGCTTAGGTGCGAGAACATGCAAGGAAACTTTTAGAGAAGCATGTAAAGAAGCCATTCTTTGATGCTAGGTATGTTAAGCTTTGGCATATTCCATGCATTTTGACTTGCATATTTTCATTCTTGATCATTGTCTAAGGTCAAATGGTTATCACTAATTTGTGACACTGCATATATATATTTCATTATGATTTTAATTAAAGATCTAGCTGGTGATTTTGTTAATCTGGAAAACAATTGTTTTGCATAAATTCAAATAATACATATTTGAAAGTACTAAAAACGCATACCTTTCAGTTCATAGAAGATGTAATAGGTTCATCATGTAAAAGGAAAAGCCCGTGCTGTATATTGCCTAAACAACTACTATTTTTTTGTTCAATCTTGAATTCTTTATGTTTCTCCATATTCCTCTGTAAAACAAGTTTGTGTAAACGCATACTCTTCTTATATTAAGAATTCTATGTTGGTTGCAGGTATGGAGAATCAGCAGAAAGAATGACTTTAGAAGAACTTGAAGAGGGAAAGAAATGGTTGAATGAGACATTTCATCTTATAAGGTAAGGGCTTCAGTGCTTCAGGAGATAATAGATGTCCTTCAGTTTCTATCATTAACTGACGCTATGCCTACACTAGGTTTTACACCAACGAATCCCAAAGATCCAACCTTATGAACTTCTCTCAGGACCACTCCAACTAATACCTTGTATGAAGAGGCTGGCTCATTTAGAGAGAGTGTCTCCCTTATTTTCTAGTGTTATATCAAATGATGTTGACTTCTTATTCTTTAAGTGCATCTGAGTTTTTGTTTTTAGAGATCCTTGTTCATGACTTGACAAGTTTATCCATTTGCATGGAATAGGTGTGAGGATGAATGCCTCCCAAATGTCAAGTGGGTACTGGATCTTGCAAGAGCTGCAGTTTTAAGGCATGGTGTTCGCGGGCTCGTGATTGATCCATACAATGAGCTGGATCATCAACGTACAGCCAATATGTCAGACTTTACTCTCTTCTATTCATTTCTTTGTTTTAGAAAACGAGTGCTCTGAAACTCATGGAACCATGAAAATTTAAGAATAGTTAAGATGGTTTGCATGTCTGTAAATTTTGATCAATACTTACTGTGTAAGAATAGTCTGACATCAATAACAGCCTATAAGTGGGGGATAGGAAGACAAAGGAGTGATTTGGGGATTTTAAATCAGCATCTGACATGAATATCAGAACCAACTCTTAGAGGGGATTGGTGGTAAGAAAACAGGTAATACGGGGATATAATTTTCAGCAAATGTAGGCCTAGAAGAGTTGGTCTCAAGATTTTTGTTTAGGTGTTCCCTCTTCAATGATTTCTGTTTCATTTGGCCCTTTCTAGGAAACAAGTTTCTTTAGGGCTGTGGAGGAAGAGTGGTGTTTGGTTTTAATGCTTTGTTTAACACTGCTGGAAACTTGCATGCATGAGGGTATAAACTTTGTTTTTAGTTTTATTTATCGGCTGTACCTCTAGATGTGGGACTGACTTTGACGGTTTAGGAATTTGGATAGTTCATGGTAGTTCCCCATGGTGTAGGTTATCATGAACTGCAGAGGTGATACGAATCATAGTGCTGGATGCTTACGCGCTAGGTGCTATGGGAACACTTCTTTTTCCGTTTCAATTGTGTTATGCTTTTTTGGCAGTTTAGGATTGTTTTTGGTAGTTTCTTGTGTAGTTAGTTTAGCTATAAGTGGTGGATAAAGTTAAGATGAGTTATAGCTGAAACATGTTAAACAACTCTAGAACGTATAGAAGGAAGGTTGTGAATATTAAAATCTATTTTTTTGTGAGAAATTTCCACTCTAGTTGTGTAATATGTTTCTTGTGTCATGTTAGATATATGTTGCTTGATAGTAGGATTTAATTTGCATGGAAATGACATCAACAGGACAGAGACAGAGTACGTCAGTCAGATGCTAACCATGATCAAACGGTTTGCACAACATCACTCTTGTCATGTTTGGTTCGTAGCTCATCCACGACAGGTTAGCTCTATGGGCTTAAAAGAACTGATCTACAGTTTCTTGGTGGACCTTTATATACTTTAATCTCTAATTAACCCGGTATTACAGTTGCACAATTGGATTGGCAATGCTCCTAATCTTTACGACATAAGTGGTAGTGCACATTTCATAAACAAATGTGATAATGGGATTGTTGTTCACCGCAATCGGGATCCAGAAGCCGGGCCAGTAGACAGGGTTCAGGTCATTTCAAAATCTGCACTTATAATTTGACTGCATTTTGTATTCTATTCTTTAACTCTTAATAAGCTAAAAATCTGGTGTGATATCAATCCTGCAGATTTGTGTTAGAAAGGTCCGAAATAAAGTCGCCGGACAAATCGGAGAAGGTTTCTTGTCATACGACAGGTATGTGCATCTATCCTTGCAAGAAAGCGCGGTTTACTGGTTGTGTTTGTTCATTCAGGTTCACTTCACTTCACTTCGGTTCAACGTGATTTGAACCGAAACCGAACCGGGTGAATTTGGCTCGGTTCGAAACCGATCAAACACCCCCTAGCGCGATAATTGTATTGTCTACTAGTTTGAGCTGATCTAGAATGGTAACTGCATCTCTGGTTGCAGGATCACTGGCCTGTTCAAGGACTGGACCAAACAATGACTACACTGAAATTAATCAGTAAGCATTCAACCATACAAGTACGGGGTGAGATGCAATTCCCTTTTAATCTTGGCGGCGTTGACCAATTTTCCGAAGAAAAGGTCGACCGATGATGAGCAGAATAGGGGGGGGGGGGGGGGGGGGGGGGGGGGGGAAATGCTTGCATGTAATTGGATTTGAAGCTGTTTTGGTGTGGGTATGATCATCTCTTGCCCCATGTGTACATGCATTTTTAGCAAGTCAATCACTTCGTTTGTACCTGGAGTTCACAAAAAGGAAAGTGACCGGCCTAATTGACATAGCACAAAATTATAGATTGAAAATCTATGACCTAAACCCAACAAAAACAATCTCAAATAAACAGATTACAGGAAGCACAGGTTCAAAATGGCTTTGACTAGAAGACCAAGTTGAGAAATGAAAAAATATATACTTTTCCACAAGCGGAAAAACACATTATATTCTTCGAACCCTTATGCGACTTTGATCTTGTAAAATATTTAATTAACCTTGAAATCTAAGAATGGAAACATTCAATTCGGATATGGAGTTGATTTTAGGTTTGGTTTGAGATTGTTGTTTCGGTTTAAGAGTGTTCATGTGATCCTTTGTGATTTTTACCGACGAAGTGTCTCTAGATTTTGTCTTGCATCTTTTTCCATGCTATGTCAACGTCTAACTCATGTTTGAGCTTTTTTTCATCGATTAAGTTTATTCATTTTACTTATTTCGGTTTTTTTTTGAACTTTTATTGTTGTTTTTTTGTCCCTTTTGTTGTTATTTTATTTTCTCTTGTCAGTTGATCCGATTGTCGTTTTTCGGCCTCTCGAGGATTCAAGTTTGGTGTTTTTTGAAACATCGAATTCTTATTGTATTAAAAAAAAGACTTGAATAGGAATGTTTTGCATTAATTTATCGCTTAAAACTAGCAATTAGCGATCCTTCAAAGAAAGACTAATAATTAGCAAAATGTGTTGGAAAATAAAACAAATAGCAATTACAAACCCTAAAAAAAGTCATTTGACATTTTATCATTCAATTAAAGAGATAGTTTTTGAACTTACTATCTCCTAGTGTCTCTTTGTTGGCTATTCCACGTCTATGCGATGTTGTACAATCATATATGCACAAAAATATTTAACCTATCGATCATCCCGTTTGACCTTATAAATGTGTCTTTTTGTTTTATATGATTACCTATGAATTTTAAATCCTTTTTGATCTAGACATTAAGATGTCGGGAATATTGCATAAAAGTTTCCTTGTGTGAAAATACACTTGAACTACCTAGTCCAGTGTTAGGATTAAATGATATTTCTTTTGAACTTGCTAATGTACTTACAATTTATGATTGGAATACATGATGTCTTTTATTTACCATATGATATGATACGTGATACAAAGCGCTTGATGCTTGTTTGATTGTTGTCTTGATTTTTCACAATTCTATTATGTTTTCTTCGAATTACCAACATTGAAAGTTGATCCATTAGCGCGCATACTGAATTGAATAACTTCAGACATCTCTCTTTCAAACTGAATTGGAATGAGAAGCTAAGCTGTCGAAAAAGTAATCATTGTACTTTTGGATCTCGGATTGAAAGATCCCTGTTTTTCTTTAATTGTGATATCTTGATAAGTAGGGTTCCTTGGGAAGGGAGAAGCCAAAAAGAATAAGATATATTTCTAAAATTTCGAAGTTAGTTTCTTATTAATTTAAACAACTAGTGATAATTTTATCCACGAGAATATGAGTAAAATCGTCAATTAAAAGATTTTCCAATAGTATAAAAAATAATATTTTAAAATAAACAAAAAAAGCTAATCACGGAAAGTTATTAATTGAAATAGAAATTTGTACAATCCTTCATGAAACACCATTTTGATCATCTTCTTGTTGGAGGTTTATATTCGACGTAAATTATGAAGTTGTTCATCTTCGAGGCATCTTTCTAATACATATTGAATCAGTATGAGATCAATTTTCTAGTCAAGATTATGATCGTTTAACTGAACATTGTTCAAACTTATGGCAACATAAAAACCCGAAATTCTTATGATTTGATCCTAATCGTGATGGTTTTGGAGTGACTTTTCTGGATGTTATCATCCTCCTAAAAGCCTTCTTATATCTTTGATTTCTTTTAAAGAAACACTTATACATAGCTCACCCATAAGACACTCCAAAACTCCAAATTAACAATGACTTTTTTGTATATATATAGATAGCACTAATCTAGCATAGTTCTAGTGCCAAGCATGGGTTTGGTTATGAAATATATTTACAATATTAGATAGTCTAATAAGAATAAAACTAAAACAAAATTAAAAAAGAAACTATTATACTTTTGATTAATATAATGAAACACATATCTTCCGCGAAGTAAATCAGATTGCGAATCGAATTGCGTTTCTCGGTCATTCTCCTTGTTCGGTGGATTTGTCGTCTGATTTAGAGCTTATGGCTCTCATGCAAACGAGTGCTCTAGGACGGTTTTCTAATAGGTGTTAGAGTCAGCCTAATTTTTTTTCTTATCAAATATATATATATATATATATCTTGGTTCAAGCCATCTAGAGACTAGTTAAAATTAAATTTCGATGGATCCAAATTGATGTGAGTCTGACTCCACAACCCATCTCGGTGGGCCCCACGTCGGCCCTTTGGGCGGGGGTCCGGCTAGCCACGGCCCGTCGGGCTAGACCGGCAGGAACAGCCGAGACTCACAGCAGGCCTGCAGGCCATACATCCCAACCAGATGCTCACATGGTGTTAGCCTGTAGGTTGTTGGAGGTGGGACTCGAACCCAGGACCTCCCTTTAACAAGTGGGAATATCACCACTTGTCAACCAACTACACTACACCCTGTGAGCATCTGGTTGGGATGTATGGCCTGCAGGCCTGCTGTGAGTCTCGGCTGTTCCTGCCGGTCTAGCCCGACGAGCCGTGGCTAGCCGGACCCCGCCCAAAGGGCCGACGTGGGGCCCACCGAGATGGGTTGTGGAGTCGGACTCACATCACAAATCCATAAACGGGGAATCGAAAATTGGTTATATTATAAGAGATAGGATAGTAACATACATGGATAGCGTTAACATCCATCCAACAAATATTCTACAGACTGAAGCAACCGCGATTTGGGTAAGTGTAGCTCAGGCTCATCGGTTGGACATCAAGAGATTAACCATTGAATGAGACAACCTAGTAGTTATAAACACATTACAAGGCAATTGGGATACCCCTCACGAGACCGGCATGATTATCCAAGATGCAAGAGAATTTTTAGCCTACTTTGAATATGTGAAGATCCAACACTGCTACAGACAAGCAAACCAGGCATTAGACTTTCTGGCTTCTAATGAATGTAATATTGATTCTCTACGCCTTCTTGGTCACACCAGTAGTTCTAGCTTCAATGGGACCCTTCACCCAATGTTGAAGGCTTTTCTTACTATTATCCGAATGGATAATTTAGGCTGGTCCATTCTCAAAAAGACAGCCTAATTCTTAAATATGTACAATATATATATATATATAATGAAACATATATGGTATTATAAGTATGATCCTCATAATATTATAAACAATTATCATACATAGTTTGTGTTTATGTAATTGTATATCTATCTAGAAAAAAAATTATCAATTGAAATGTATATAATATAATGAATGATTTAATTATATTGTCATCATATAATGATATAAATTTATTAATATACTAATCACCAAGAATAATTGTAGAATAGATATATTATGGAACTTAATTTATATTATCTAATGTAAGAAAAATAGATATACTATATCGATACTCAAATTCAAGATGTAATAGACTATTTTTGACACTTCTTCTCAACAATTAATATTAAAAACTCGAGAGACATTTCACTTTTTCACTATAGTACATACTTTATCAACATTATGATTATGTGCATAACACTCACTTGAAAGCAACCTACAAATAAATATATCTAATTTCTATAATATATCACAAAATATGAAAGTTACACATATACATTTCTTATGTTTCTATAGAATTTGAAATCTTTGAACATGGTGCTGACACGTAGGATTTATGTCTCTCTTTTAGTATATATATAGATATAGATAGATAGATTAGTGCTAAGTTTAGGATACAAATCTTTGATATATAATTAAATTTATTTAAAAAAGTGAAAAAGAAGAAGGAAAAATGACATTTTGTAGTTTTAATGAGGGACGTCATGTGATATAATTTATTTCTAATTTAGTATATATATTAAATTATTGTAACTTGATGTGAGTCTGCGACCCAAAAAATACTATGGATCTATCTAATCAAAAGAAATCCTAGTTTGACAAAGTTGTTGAATACTTGAATGATACAATTTAAGCATTGATTTTCAGATTGCTACGTTGACGATCGATGCAACTGATGTAATCCCCATAAAGAGATGCCAAAACTTGTTGTCAAAATAAATTATATGAAATTGATCTCTTTCACTATATACCTACTTTATGCATTACGATTACTAGTCTCAAATGATCTTTTAACCAAAGAGTCTTCTAGCATGACCACAAGCGCACATATAATGGCTGAATAAAAGTGAAGTGTAGATTTTATATATCGAATACAAAAAATTGCATGATTTATTTGATTGTCGTATTGAAATGTGAATATGTGATACTTATATTGATTCCCAGTATTTGTAAATGCATCATTTTCATCTCTTCGAAAAATAAGTTCTCTCTCATTTCTTAAAGCAATTACAAGCCATATCGTAACCACCACACAAATATTATTGATGCTATTATTATCACTTAATGTAATTGACTAATTGTACGAAAATCATTCTTCTCAATCAATTCATGTAGGTCCAATCAGTTGCAAAGGATGAATAACTTTTAGGTTAAAGATGACCCGTTTTAATGGGAAATTTGACCCACTTAAAACAACTCGAATATAATGTTGGTTAAATAAAGGACCGTTAGGAAATTGGCCCCCACAATGTTGAATATGAATCACAAGAAAGTGCCTAGTTGTCTTTCCACAACAGCCCCATGTCACCAACTCTGTATATATCAAATCAAGATTAGGGTTCCCATAAACAATCCAAATTAGAGTTAATCATGGTATGTTGATTGCAACTTTAGTGTCTTAATTATCTAGATATTGGCATGTGATGTGGCCTATAATCATAAACCCGAGGTTTGATTGATGTTATAAAATTTTCCCTACAGCTTATAAGACTCTAGAATCTGAAAGAAAAACAACTAGTTAAGTGGGAATAATGGATACTGTTAATCTTAGAATGAATCTGTAAAGATTTGCATATTTTTTCATTAATGAGAAAAAGTATATATACATGAGATAAGCCTTGAAGACCAAGGAAGATATTAATTACAGTATATATGGCTAATACCCCCGACAAGCTCATGGTGGTGCAACAACATGCAGCTTGGAACGAAGAGTAGCAAAACGAGCTGTGCCTACCACCTTAGTGAAGATGTCAGCAATCTGATCAATAGAACGAACATGTCGAACAATAAGAGAACCATCTGCCACTTGCTCACGAACAAAGTGATAATCAATTTTGATGTGCTTGAAGCGCTAATGGAAGACAGGGTTGGCAGACATAAAAGTGACACTTAAATTGTCACATAGAAGAATGGACGGTGGAGTCAAGGGAGCTTGGAGTTCCTACAGAAGCTGCTGAAGCCAGATTAGCTCCGTAGCTGCAAAGGCAATTGCTCGATATTCGGCCTTAGTGCTGGACTTAGAGACAACTTTCTGTTTCCTGGAAGACCAACTGACAATATTACCACCATAGAAGATAGCAAAGCCGTGCTGCGAACGAGAGTCATCGTCATCAGTAGCCCAGCCTGCGTCAGAGAATGCTACAAGCCGATGATCAGTACAAGGACGAAGTGTGATGCCAAAGTCAATTGTACCTTTCAAATAGCGGAGAATACGCTTAACAGCGGACAAATGAATCTCTGTAGGACAGTGCATGAACTGACACACACGATTGACTGCATAGGCGATCTCAGGGCGGGTGATGGTGACATACTGAAGAGCACCAACAATGCTTCTGTAAAGATGAGGATCATCGAGTGGATCACCAATACGATCAAGACGAGAGCCAGGGACAGCAGGAGAACCAATAGGCTTAGCATCGGCCATACGATTGCGGTGCAATATCAATGTTTCTATGCCTATTTTGATCTTATGCTAACAGAAAGATACCCTTTTAGCATTTCAGCAATAATCATCTGAAATTGCTGTTACCTGAGTTACCAATGCATAGCTAGGGAGGGTGCTGCAGCTGCAAAGAACCTGCCCAAAAAACCTACCTGCAATGGCGGACAACACTAAGATTAGATTCCTTAATTTAACATTCATCTTAAAGGAGTTGCACAGTTGAAGGTGTTGTACCCTATTGTCAACCGCAAATAGACGTAGAAGTAGCTGCAAACAAACTCAAACGTGGACAGAGTAAGTAATCACATCATTATTTTATCAGTAATAATAATAATAAAGAGAAATGGTTGCAAGGGAACATTATTTAATTACTCACTACCATGGGTATGATAGCCATCCAGAAATACAAATTTGATCCTGTGAATCATGATACAAACCCACTGAATATCAACCAAAAAATTGAATATACCTAGTGCACTTTATCAGAAAGAAATCACAAGAATCAAGATCTCTTACGCAACACATCCAATCCAGGCAAAAGTAAAGACATGACAAACATAATGAATGAGATATAGCTTCTATAAACAATCCTTTAAAATATATGTAAAAAATACATAATAATTTAATGATACTCAGCAGAAAATGCTATGCAGTACTAATTAGGAGAAAGAAGACTTCCTTTTAAGTTCCCCAGCAGAATCCGCATGTGCCATTCCTCCTAAGTTCTAACTCTACCCAAAACCCAATGGATATGGTCGTATGGAAACATGTATTCTACAACAGAACTCAAGGTAGCCAAAAGGCTTTCCATTGGAGAAACCCCAATGAAAGAACTTGCACCTACATATCACATAAACATTCTAAAATCTGAAAGAGGTCACATAAATAAAAGAGAAAAAAGACATTGCAGAACACTTACTCGGTGTCTTCTGAAGGTTTTGAGACTGACATGGATAGAGGAAGTGGCGTGTTGATTAAGTGATCCACTTTGTGGGTCACTGGAGTAGATTCTTGTGATGTGTCGAGTACAAGCTTGGGCACGTAGGTGAACCCGGGATCTATGTTGGCTGCTAAAGCAAGCAATTCCTTCTCCTCTAGCCCCTTGGTAGGTCCGAGGCTACAACGTTCTGTGTTGTGCTTTGCCAAGCCCAAGGTTGTCTTTGAGTTCCTTAATCTGCAGTTTCCATAGAAACAATCTCAGATTCCCTTGGGTTTTTTCCACTGTAGGTTATAGGATCCCAATACAAAGTTTTGAGGAGCACAAGACTAACCGTAGCGTTTGTGTAGCTAAAGCTGCAAACCCGCCCTGTAGATCCTCTGTAAAAATCAAAAGAAGGGAAGGACATGGACACTAAGGCTGTAACACATGGATTTGTGTTCCTCGTAGTTATTCTGAAGGAACTGAACATCTGGGTTCATCTTTACCAGCTGACATATCTGCAATAAGAGCTAGAGTTTAATGATTTAATCACTTCTGCATAACATTATCTTCCTAAAAAGAGAAGTGTTTAGGAAGACAATCACATCCAATGGAAGTACCTTGGGGTGAAGAGCTTTACATCCTCCACATCCAGGAGACAAGAAATCCACAACAACCAGCTTATCTCCAGCACTCTGTAAGGAGTCTACGAGGTCTTGGGCAAATTTTATTTCCTTCATGTTTGACTGAAGCCCTTTCTCCCACCACTTCTGGGCTTTCCCAATAGTAAGGCTCATCTATAATGCCACAAGAGAAGAAAAAAACAGATAAGCAAAGGGCAGTTTATAGATGAGAGTAAGAAACTTAGAGAAAGAGATCAACAAAACATATCAAATTAGAACAATGTTGTAAACTGACAGAAATGGCATCCATAACACTTTAATCAGTCATACACAATTGAAAATGACTACTAAAGGTAGTCGAAAACTAAAGCAACACAATAATTCAGATCAAATACGGAAGTTAACTGCCATAAATGATCTAGTCCAGAATGCCAGAAAAGGTCACCAAACAATCTGGCGGATGAAGCAGAAGCATAAGCCTAAAAAATGGATTGAAAGGAAGTTATACAATTATCACCGTTATAGGCAATTAGTACCCAAATCTTGAACTTGATAACACCTATTTCCTAACTCTGGATCCAAATTTGGACCCTTTGAAAAAGGATGCTCACTTACTGCATTCACAATACCCAATCAAGTGAGAATTTGGACACTCATGAGATACATTATACAAGCAACACAACCCATGTAAAATGCAAGCACAAGCTCAAAAGCAGAACACATGTTACTAAGCCATTTATGAAATCTTGGGTGTGAAAGTTTTATAGCATAAACTACACATCATAGGCTAAATGTGCAAATGCAGCACAAGTCAAATTAGGGGATTGAAAATTAACTTACCCAAAACTGACACTCAACCACTTGGTACAGTGCTTAACTTCCTTTAGATTGGATTAAAGCCCTAAATATTTTCCAATTTGAGTTGATCAAACCAACACCAAAAACACCAGTTCAGTCAATGTCTAAAAATGATAAAAGTAAATAATACCGAATCAACAAAAAGAAAGGTTACACTTGAAGAACATTAAAGAACAATAATACTGAATCACTTTGCATATATAACATAACTTAAAGCATTGAAACCTATGCTAAAGACATAAAATCTATCTTGATTTACATTAAGGTACATATAATACAAGCCATATTCACACTTGAAGATAACATACTATTCGAGGATTTCTGTATTTTCTAGGCAAGATCATAAGGCAAAAAAAAAATTAATTTTCGTATTCACCACATTTTCTTCCTCAACTATATTCTCTTAACTGTTTGATGTACAGCTTCTCTGATTTCCTTATCAATTTAGGACTAAATCTCAAAATCCTAGGGTGAGAAATCAGGCATCCAGGAAAACCATTTTCAACATTTCAAGAAAGACAACGGCCAGCTAGATAATCACTAACAAATAATCTATTTGCAATAACACTGTAGAAGATACTCCTTTGTGTCGTCTCTAGAATCGAACTAAAAATCACCACTGAAATGTGGTTCACTCAATATGATGAAGGAGATTCAAATTGGACTGGGAAGTTTCAAGCTCTCTTACCCAACAAAACATAATTCATTTGCATTGCATTTGTTAGGACAATGGGAAAATGAAAATAGGAGAAGCATGGCAAGCAAGGTGATAAATCTAATTAATCTAAACCAATAGTGGTTCTGTGGAGTGTAAAAAGCAAACTTAAAATGTGATTGAGCAGTACTCACACCTTAGATACAAATTGACAGCACGACTAAGACATTTAAATCCACATCCTTTGTGGATTGCACATTGTACAAATGTGATAAATCTAATCAACTTCTTCCCTGATCACCCTAATGCTCAATATATCCTGCAAACACATCAAAATGAATACTCAGATGTCATATTATGGTCTGTTCAGACCATATTGTGCCATATTATAAGAAATATCTATGAGGACCTACTTAGAAGGGAACATAAAAAACCTTACATTACTCTTTAAGTGAGGAGATACATTTGGTTGTGACAATTCTACAAATACTTTGCAGGCATAGAACTATGTGAGATGCTTGCAAGTATTTAAAAAAATAAAGAAAATCGGCTTGCAAGTATGAATGAATTTGAATTGAAATTTGGAAAAGAAAGCATATATTTGCACATGATCTATATAGACAACAGACAAATTGAACAATATACACCCACATACAGTCTAATAGTGAAATCAAACTTGAAAAACATGAATTAGGAAGCAGTTAAGTAAAGATCCGATTCGCAAAGCAATTACTACAAACATGAATGAAAGATTGTGATAAGGTGATTTGCTTGCTGGAAAAGCTTGCATAAGCCGAATAAGATCAGGAACATAAGCAAAAAATCATCTAGATTCATAATGATTAATGAACAAAGGTGGAAAACCTAGAGTTGTTTTCAAAGTCGAAGATCCGAATAGATAAAGAAAGAGGGAGAGTACTGAGCAAGGGCATGAACATAGAGATCCTGGACCTCGCTTACAATCAACTCTCAGGGATATAGCAATCAACTTACATGTGGATGAGTATCATCTCAGGCTTGAACAACTGTGGTAGGATTGTCCCAGAAAGCTTGTTTTTGTTGAAATGACTGAAAAACACAAGAGCACACATCAACACATAATAATACAACGACATTAACTTATTCTGTTCCCCTTGATCTTGAAACGTAGATCAATGAGGAAATCAAGATTCGGAACATACAAGTGTTTGACATGCAACAACTGGTCCAAGCCCGGAGTAGAATTAGTTGAGACAAGAATAGAGCCTGTCAATTTGTTGTCTGCCAAGTCCAGCCAGTAGAGTTTCGTCATGTTTCCGAGAGAGGGCGGAATTCCACCAGTGAAGTTGTTTGAATTCAGGGCCCTAGTTGAGATCACAACTACTAAGAAACACATTTTATGAATGAGAAAAGAATCCAATCAGATGTCAATTTCAGAAAGCAACGACTACAGATCCCCCCAAAAGCATGACTTTTCTTAAATATCCCCTGAAAAATTATCAAAAGAGAAGATGATAAAAGATGAACAAAGCAAGAAGAATACCTTCTAAAGACACGATGAACAATGAATCAAAAGCAAGCGTGGTTGATTGGGAGACAATTGTGATCCAATTCAACAGCAGTGAGGCGATGAATAAGAAATTTAGTCTCGGTTCGCTTGGACCCGATCAGTTTGAGTAGTTCAAATCTAAACCCATGGACGATGACGATCCCACAAAGGTTTACGTTGTAACCTTTTGGCCTTGTGGAGGTCGATCAAGGAAGTTTTTTTTCCCATTGAACAGTAAATTGAAGCAATTGAAGAGGAGGTGGTAGGAGACAAATGTAGTGATGCACCTCCCTTGATCATCACTTAGATGGAGAAGACGTCGGTTTTTCGATGCTAGGTCTGATTGAGTTCTTTAGAGGATTAGGATTTATACAGAATTGAGGCTAAATGTTTGTGAAAATGTTAGAGAGAGTTCGATAGTAGGAGAAAGAGAGTAAGTAAGGGAAGAGATGAAGAAGCAGCAGTTTGCAGGAGTTGAACAAAACGTGGAGTGGGTTTAGGTTGAAGAAGCAACAGTTTGCAGTGGGCAACGTGGGTAGAAGAAGATGGAGAACCTGTTGTAACAACATTCCTTTTGAGCTGTGAAGAGCAGAATATTTTGTTTTATTTTTTATTTTGCAAAAAATTGGTGCTTCATTTGCTGACACATGTCAATTACAGAATTTGACAAGCGGTGCAAATTTTTTTTAAGACATGGGGTTGACATGGCTATTAAATTTGGCTAAAGGTTCGTTAAAGGAGGAAAAAGATAGTAAAAGATGGTAGAAAAATAATAGGAAAAAAAAATATAGAATTTTAAATAAGTGTTGTTTGAATAAGGTAAAAAGGAAAGAGTAGGATTTTAAAAATGTTGTTTGGCTATTTAAGAAGAAAGTGGGGAAGTAAAAGAAAAAGTAAGAATAGGTGAACAAGTACGTACAATAGAAATAGTTGGATGAGTTTGATTTTTTTTTCCTTTTTTAATATTGTTGGAAAATAAAAATCCCTTCAAATTCCACTCAAATTAAAATGATTGTTTTACCCCTAAATCCTCAACTTATTTTCTCTTCATTTCTCCCACTTTACTCTCAAATCTCTCCAAATAATTCAGTCAAACACATTTGTTAATTTCCTTTCCTTTTCCATCCTCCTTTTCCCCTTCAAATACTCATTTCCAAACAATGGGTAAATTGGCCGGAAAAAATGGATATAGAAAAGAAAACAGAGGCTTAGATATGACCTGGCTATTAAATTGGTTGAACTAAATCAAGTTTAAGATGATTCTAGCAAAACCCAAGAAAGATTTCAGCAATTAGATTGAAATTGGTTGACTTTGTTTTTTCTCATGCGAAAAAAAAACTAAAGAAGTAAGCAAAAAGACAGAGCAAGAAGATGGCAGAGGAAGAAAACCCAGTATGTATGAAAGCTCACTAGCTCGTCGATTTGTTGGAAGAGAAGTCGAGAAGGAGAAGCAAAACTCGCGAGCGGTTTTTTTTTGTTTTTTTAATAGATGGGCATTTGGCGAAAAAAGACAAAACTCGAGGGTACCGCGCAAAATAGGTAAAACTTTGGTACACCTTGTGAATTTCGCCTTATCTCAGGGGTACCAGGCGAAAAAACCGAAAATATTATATAAATATAACAATAAATACATATTATATAATATATAATCCATACATACAAAAAGAGTGTCAGGTTTGAACGGAGTTTAAAGTGCGAATATGCGAACAAATAAAAAAATGGTAAGAAAAAGTTGCGGCCGAATTATATCGTATAATTCGTGTTCACTGTGCAAAGAACAACTCTTGTGCACCAAATTGTACATTTTTGTGCACCAAAGTCTGTTGAAATGTGCACTAAAATATGTTGAATTGTGCACTAGAATTTTATTTAGTAATGCACTTGTATTTTTTTAAGTGCACAAACACATCAACATTCTCAGTGCACAAGCACATGATCTATGGTGCACAATTATTTGTAACGTGATGCACATTTATATATGACATGGTGCACAATCATCTCAGTGCACATCTATTTGTAAATATTGTGCCAATCGCATCTCAGTGCAAGTGCACATCAATCATCTCAGTGCACAAACATATGAACTGGGGTGTATAATTTTTTGTAATGTGGTGCACATTTATTTATGACATGGTGCAAAATCATCTTATTGCACAATTATTTTTTAAATGATACACATTCCATCTCAGTGCATAAACACATGAACTGTGGTGTAGAATCATTTGTAATTGGTGCACATTTATTTTATGACATGGTGTACAACCATCTCACTTCACAAGTATTTTGTAATATGGTGCACATTCCATCTCAGTCCACAATCTATATATATATATATTAAAGCAAAAGAATTTAGAGCCACCACATTGATTCCGGCCCCACAATTCCTATGTGTCATTTTGTTATAAATTTACTTTTTTAAATTTTTTATGTTTCTATAATTTAGCTAACTTAATTAATTTATAGTCAAATATCTTTAACAAATTATCTTAACAACCTCTAACAAACATATAGTAAAATAATAACAATGTAGGAAATAACTTAAAAATCTTTACAACTTCTTTACGCATCTTAGTTATTCAAATTCAAATTTGAATCTTCTATTAAACATTATCTTAACTAATTTATAACCAAATATCTTAACAAATTATCTTAACAACTTCTAACAAATATATAGTAAAATAATAACAATTTAGAAAATAACTTAAAAATCTTTACAACATAACTTAAAAATAATAACAATATAGGAAATAACTTAAACATCTATCCAATTTATAGAACGAATATTCTATTAAACATTATTCAAATTCTAGACAAAAATAATAAAATTATTCAAATTCTTAATTTAATAACAACAACTTCTTTATGCATTTTAGTTTCTTCCAATAACGTATAGGGTCAGGTGAACATTCTTAAACTTTACTTCTAAGTTCTAACATATAAAAATGAGACAATAATATTATTTACAATTAGAAGACACTAAGTAGCTTTTTATTAGATATTTCTTAAAAATTGTTATACACTAATATCTTTTTTTTGCAATTCCAAAATATTTAATCAACATTTATGAGATTAACATAAATAAGGTGACGACACACATTAAGTAAAATATTCATATTTAAGAGGTTCTTGTCCCATAAAAAAAGAGAGGTTGTTATAACTTTGTATAGTTTTCAAATAAATAATAATATCAATATAAGAACATAAAATTAACGTTCATATATATGTATATTAGTTATACATATATAATAACTAACTTCAAATCTATAAATTATATATATACAACTTAATTTGTTGAATGTTTGTATACATGAAGGTGATAAAATTAAAAAAAAACAAAACAATAAGCTTATATTTATATAACTAATATATGAAAGCGTACATATTTTGATGTTAGACCACCATATAAGCTTATATAACTAATAAGCTTATATTTATAGGGAAAAGATAAGGTGAGGATGGAGGCTTAGGAAATGAGTGAGGACATCCGAGGACCGTCGGATCAAGAAAAAGACCGTCCAGATCAGACAAGGAAAGAATCCGAAAACAATTCGGCACGGCCGAATTTTTCGCGAAAAAAACGCGTTCCGTGTGCACACGCATTTTGGTCCGTATGCACACATACATTGTTTCGCATGCACACACACGTTTTCATGTGCACACACATGTCATTCCGTATGCACACGTAGGTTATATTTGTTGTTTTTTATACGTATGCACACATGTTATTTTATACGCACTTTGAGTCATTTTCGCATGCACACATGTTATTTTCATGTGCACACATGCACACCTATGTTGTTTCACATGCACACATGTCTATTTCACATACACACATAGCACATAGTGCATTTCGTATGCACAAATAGACCATTTTCACATGCACACAGTAGTATACTTCGCATGCACTCGATATTATACTTCGCATGCACACAATCGTGTTTTCATTTGCACACGTTTTGTTCATTCCATATGAACGCACATGTTTTATGCATGCACACAAAAATAAATTTCACGTGCACACCATAGTGTATTTGGCATGCACACAACAATGTATTTGACATGCACACAGATCTGCACTTCATATGCACGTGAATCCGTCTTTTTCGCGAATAATTCGGCCGTGTCGATTTTTTGCCGAATTTTTCCCAAAATTTTGAAAAGCAATCTGGGCACTCCGTTTGCTTCTCATCCAACGACTCTCATGCGTCATCATTCCTCTCCTCCCTTCCCATCCTCACCGGATCTCAACCCATATTTATACAACTAATAAGCTTATATTTTATCAAATCAAATTTTACTCCCAACTAAACTTTAATAAATCAAATTATTTTATAAATCCAACACCAGCCCAACCTTATAATATACACATTATACATTTTTTAAATTCTGTTTGTGAAACTCAACCCATTAAGAATTCATGGCTCATATCCACTCAAACCCTTTTTCCCTTCCACCGCCAAAATCAGACTTCTGTCTCCAAGCTTTCTTCAACTCTTCAATAGCAATGGATGGTCGTTGACATGGATTTTCCTTCCACCGCCTGTTTAATCTCATCAAGCATCCCGTCCCCACACTGAAAGCAAATCAAATAAGAATTTTCATAGAATTTCGGTGGCTTGTATCATAAGATTTTATTTTAGATATTATTTTTCAGAACAGATAAATGATAGTGGAATACATACAACTTTAGCAAAAATATCCCGTGTATCAAAATAAATATATAATTAAAAATAAGAAGGATAACTATACGAGAATAGGTATGAATAAAATATAACATATTTATACAAGTTATATAATTAACAATAAAATGTTGAACATATTGCTTTTAAATAACAAATTTATGTTATTTCAATCTTTCATTTAGATAATTCTTAAACAATAATTATTGATGATTTTATAAATTTAAGTTTATCCGTACAAGGTACGGGCACTGTACTAGTTGTTTGTAATATGGTGCAAAATTATCTCTATTAACTTCTAATTGTAGCATGATGCACAATTACTAGTAACTTAGTGCGTAATTATTTGTAACATGGTGCACATTCAAAGCGGTGCACAAGTATGTGTAACTCTGGTGCACTGACTAATCAAGGATGGGTCAACGCCGGTCAACGGTCGATCAACAATCGGTCAACGATAGTCAACGTTGGAGCTCTTGTGGTCAATGTGAGAGACCAATTGTTCACCGATGCAATGCACAATTGTGCACCAAAATACATGTGCACATGTCTGAACATAGTTGTGCACCAACTTGCACATGATTGTGCACCTTATGCTTTTTGTGCACCATATTGCACGAGCTTGTGTACCTCCGTGCACACATTCGCACGGGAACGTGCTTTCGCACCATATCAGGATCACATACATACAAAATATAATATATGTGGAGTTATACATTATATGGTTGATCAGATGCACACACATATTTTCGTGCGAACGTGCAAAAAGTTTGTGCAATATGATGCACAAAAGGGTGAGCTGCACAACTATGTGCAATTAGGTGAAAATGTATTGTGGTGCACAATTGTGCATTGCATCAGTGCACAATTGGTCTCCCACATTGATCCACCGGAGCTCCGACGTTGACAACCGTTGACCGACATTGACCCACCCTTGACCGGTCAGCGCACTAGAGTTACACATAATTGGCACCGCTTTAAATGTGCACCATGTTACGAATAATGGTGCATCATGTTACCAGTAATTGTGCACCATGTTACAATTAAAAGTTAATAAAGATAATTGTGCACCATATTACAAACAATTATGTACTGAGATGGAATGTGCATCATATTACAAAATATTTGTGCAGTGAGATGGTTGTGCACTATGTCGTAAATAAATGTGCATCACGTTAGAAATAAGTGTGCACCACAGTTCATATGTTTCTGCACTGAGATGGAATGTGCATCATTTAAAAAAATAATTATGCATTGAGATGGTTGTGCATCATGTCATATATAAATGTGCACTAGACCTGAGCAAATGCGGGTTGGCCCGCCCGGCCCGCCTGCCCGACAAATAATACGGGCCTGGACAATGATTCTAGCCCGAACGGGCCGTTTGGCCCGACCCGGACAGGTAAGCGGGCCGGGCCCGGTTAAGGTTTTCAGCCCGTATGGGCCGCTCGGCCCGGCCCGCATATTATTTTTAATTAATATAAAAATATATAACAAATATATATAATTAAAAAAATCCTAACCTAAAATTACTTACCCTTTTCTTATTAATAATATTAAATAATTAATTTGGAAAATAAAAAATATTAAAAAATAAAAAATATACTTGAGAATGAACAACCGGCCCAGCCCGGAATTACGGGCAGGCCCGGTTAAGGTTTCTGGCCCGAATAACGGGCCGGGCCTGCTGAAACGGGCCGCGAAAATGGGTCCGACCCGTCCCGTACCCGTGTTTGATCGGGTCTAATGTGCACCACGTTACAAATAATTGTGCACCACAATTTATGTGTTTGTGTCTGCGATGGAATGTGCACCATTTTATAAAGTAATTGTGCACTAAGATGGTTATGCACCATGTCATAAATAAATGTGCACTAAGACGGTTGATGTGTTTGTGCACTGGCCTGCTATTGTATTTAAATAAAATACAAGTGTACAATTCAATAATATTCGGGTGCACTTTTCAACCGATTTTGGTGCACAAAATGGTACAACTTGGTGCACAAGAGTTGTTTTTTGCCCAATTAAGTTTATTATGTGAATTATACAGATAAAATTTGACCGCGTCATTTTTTTCCCTTTTTTCACACATTCGCACTTTTAACCTCGTTTCGCACCTGACACAAGAGGTTTTTCAAGTGCTAACGAGGCACATCCTAGTTTAATACAGTGCACATCAATATTGTGATGCACATTTGTTTGTATTATGGTGTACATCGTAGGTGCAATTGCATAACTACCAGAGAAAAAAGATGGCTGGCAAAAAAGTCAATGTTTAAAAAGAATGGCAAAATTACCAAGTTTTTGTACTTTTTTGGGTATTTATGCTATAAATAGGGTTTGATTTTATCTTTTCTTTTAAATAAAAAAGATCTTTAAAAAAAGGTGACAAATCTTTGCTTGAAGAAGATAAAATAAAATCCTAATCTCTACCGTAATCTTCTTCCTTACCTTAATCATCCATCCTATCATCTGCTATCCTCCAAAGCTATGACCTCCTACTACTGTACGTATGAGAAATTGGCGGGCAAAGAGCTTGTTTTTCCTGCCAAAGGTTTGACCCCCTGTACAAGCAAAGTAATCTCCTTCATTCCCTTAATCACACTTTCCACCATGTCCTTCTCCGTAACTCTGCCTGAAAAAGTTTGAACCACATTCCTGAAGAAGCGGTAACTCGGCCTGACAACGTTTTCACCACCTCCTGTACAAGCTTTTAAGTTCGCACCTGATAAGTGCCATTAATGCTTCAATGGGTAAGTAATTCCTCCTGACAAAGCTTCGTTGTTTTCCCTCTATTTTTTCCTTAGGTTATCCATCTGTTTTTGACTTCGAACAGTGAGAAGTTAGTCTACGTAAAGTTCATAAGCGGTGGACAATGGAAAGTTAATGGGAAAAGCTGGTTGTATGATGGTGATAGAACAATAAGATCCATGTTGATTTCACATGACATGGACTTGGCTACGCTGCAGAGGAAATGGATTCAGAAAAACCCATTTGATGAAGAAAGTACTTAGTGCAGATGCAATACCTTTATCCAAACAAACCTGACCTTCCTCCAATCGTTTTAAATGATGACGACGATCTGGAGGCCTTCAAGTTCTTGAACATGAGTGGAGAAAATGTAGCAAAATGGAAGATTGAGTTGTATACCAACCTCGTAATGAAGGAAGAGATTCCAACTGAATGCGTTGTACACCATACTCTTCTTTTTCCAACACCTCCACCAGTGACTCAGAGCCAAGACAATAAGGAGTTTATCATGTCATTTTTTTAAAATGTCAGAGCACTAGACACTAATGTCAGGTCAATAGATGAAATCATTAAAGCTGACAATGAAGCAGAGTTAAGAAGATTAAATAGGGACGAAGTGAGGGCAAAAAACAAAAGAAAGTGTCCTATTTCAATGGAAGACATTATATCAGTGAGCAACGATGATGAGGACAAGGAAGCTGCTTCATCAAGAAACAAAGGAAATGAGCAAATGACTGATGATGCCAATTGTGATAAAGATTATAGATATTATGAAGATTTTTTGGAGGATGAAATAGCAGATGGTCTTGATTATCGGGCCGTCTATGCTTCAGGTGATGATGTATGTAATACTGGTCCTGGTGATGGTGGAGACTATGCTTCAGGTGATGTTTCAAGTGATGAAGTATGTAATTATGGTCTTGATGATGTTTGGGATGAAATATATGAAAGTCAGGGAACATACAACGAGGAGCTAATAGATGAGGACCAAGAAGACTTTGATGTTGATGAAGACATGTATGGAGAAATTGAACAAAGGTACTATCCATCAGAAAGGGACATGCAAGCAATGTTGGTTAAAGATGAGGATACAACTACAGCTGATAACATTGATAACAAAGTAGTGAAGGTTGGACAATACTTCAAATCTAAGGAGGAGTTCAAAACTGCACTTTCTATGATGGCAATGGAAAACTGCTTTAAGATGCGTGTGAAGAGATCTGATAAATCGACATATGATGTTACATGTGTTGACGACAATTGTACCTTCATTTGTCGTGGCTCAATCTATTGCAAAACGTCATTGTTTAAGGTGCGAGAATGTGTGCCAGATCATAGCTGTGGCATGAGAGTAACGCACAATCATCTCAGAGGAGCAACTTCTCGGCTGATTGCAGATAAAATACTTCACAAGTAATATTTCTTGCCTTTGATCACTTGTTCTTATCAAAATCCAATATCATTTGGTAATACATTGACTTTGTGTGATATCCGGTTTTTAAACGACCGTAAAGGCCTCTGTGCTTCAGAGATATAGGATTTCATGTTAGAGTTGGGAATAAGGACAAGCTACTACAAAGTCAATCGAGTACGGCTCAAAGCCCAGGATATGGCACATGGTACAGCTGAGGAAAGCTATACCAGTATGTACTCTTACATGCACATGTTAGAGAAATCAAATCCTGGAACATACATGAGAATAGTAAGAGATGTTCACCATCGATTCAAGTATGTTTTCTGGTCTTTAGGTCCACGGATAAGGGCGGTACCACATCTGAAAAAGGTCAGCATATATGTTCCAATTTCAAGACTTATTCTGCAAATGTCAGGTCAAACACCTATATGAATGCATGTGTGAAAAAACAGAGCAAACGAATACTTCAGACCACATAGGATTTTGTCAGGTCATTAGAGTAACATTTCAGGACAAATAATTAACAACATAGTTTCGCATATGTAGGTAATCTCAGTTGACGGCACTCACTTGATTGCCTTGTTCAAGGGCATACTTCTCCTAGCTACGGCTCAAGATGGAAATGGCCAAACATATCCACTTGCTGTTGTCGTTGTTAACAGTGAGAACGATGATGCGTGGTCATTTTTCTTTAGTGAATTGAAGGTTGTTGTTCAAGATCATCCCGAGGTGTATTTTGTGTCTGACCGTCATGTTAGCATTGGGAAGGCTCTGAGAAATAGCTATTTTTTCGCCAAGCATGAGTTTTGCATTTATCACATCTACCAAAACTTCAAGAGGAAGTATGGCAGGCCTGACCTCTTTGGCATCTTCAAAAAAGCTGTGAAGGCTTACACTATGGATGAGTTCAATCATCAGTTTGCTCAACTCACAATTGCCTCTCAAAGGATTGGTCAATATCTCAAAGAAGCTGGAGTTAACAATTGCGCGAGGGCACATTTTCATGGGTACAGATTTAACATCATGATGAGCAACAACGTTGAGTGTCTTAATGGCATGTGAAAAACCCAGCGTCATTGGCCTATTCTTGCCCTGTTTGATGCCATTCTCGAGACCATTTCTAAATGGTTTTGTGAAAGAAGGGAAAAAGCCAAAAAATGGGACCAAGTATTGCCACCCTCTGTGTACACGCTGGTAGAAGTGAACTATAGAAAGTCAATTAAGATGAGTGTTCGAAGGCTTAACAAGTTTGAAAGAGAGGTTATGTAAGGAACTATCAGATACTTTGTGAACCTACATGTTGGTTCACGTGATTATAACATGTTCCAGATTGATAAAGTTCCATGTGCTCATGCCATAGCGGTTGCAAGTGATAGAGGAGTGTCACTCACTGATCTTGTCCATCCCATGTTCAAGAATGAGTTGGTGAGAGAAGTATACAAGGAAACTGTGCATCTTGTTCCTCCAAAAAACCGATGGTCAGTTCCTGAAGCTGTGTCATCCATTACATGCTCTGCACCACTGGTAAAGCATTCTTCTGGAAGACCACGTATTAACCGATTTAGGGTGACATGTGAAATGAATTATTCTACGAAGAGACGGTGTTCTTATTGCGGCATCCGAGGACACAATAAGAAAAACTGTAGGAGGAGAAGGACTGACGAGTGACATCCGTTGGGTTAGGTTATTTTTTGTTGAACAATATCACATTGTTGGTGTTTTTTGGTGGTTTATGCTGGTAAACATCGTCGTGTTGTTTTTGGGTGCTTGAAAAGATGTATGGTTTAAGTATCTATAGTCTTAAACCATACCTCTTTTTGTTGGGGTTCCCTCTTTTGGTTGGGTTATAGGAATTAGTTTCTATAGTCTAACTACTGCATTATCTTTCATAAATAACCAAAGCTATACTGAATGGTTTGCTTGGTATAAGGAACACTTCTCCCGTCATAGGGAATACTACTCCGAAAAAATGTCCAGTAAAACGATAAATGTGGTCTGACAAAGTTATATATGACCTGATAAACAATCATAGTGTGCAAATCGATGTTTTCATGGTGGTTCAGAGCATTTAAGTTGATTACAGAGTGTTGACCTGAATAACCGCGTGTCTGTTCTGAAAACATCATATATGGCCTGGAAATCAATAAATATGTGCAAAGTCAATGTGTTCAAGGTGGTTGAGATTTTGTTATGATAAATGTATATATGTCCTGATAAACGCTAAATGTGGTTTGAAAAAGAAGAATAACACTGGAATTAATATTCATTGATTTTCCACGGGAACTTACCCCATCTTCATACAGAGCAAAAAAAAAAAGGAACAAAATAAAAACTAGTACATAGAAGAGAATGAAAACAACATCACGGGCATCACGAACGATGTACACCTTCACACCAGCGACCTTCTCGCCGAGGCGAATGAGATCGGTCACGTCGTCGTCGGTTTGCATTGGCTTAAGGTAACGTTACCCTGACTCTGAGACCTGTTCAAAAAAAAATGGATTTCCTCTCCACATACTTGGACATGTTCATAAGCCTGCTAGTCAAGTACCATATTTCCATCCTATTTTTGGGAACCTTCCAGAGCTTCGTGCTCCCCCCCCCCCGTGTACATGTGCATTGCCAATAACTCCATTTGTCTGGAGCTTGGGCTTAAGTCCCCATCCATGTACACCTGAAGATAGATTTTGACGTATGAATCCGCCATATGTGAGAGAGAGTTGGGAGCTTGGGAGAGGAGTTTTAGAGAAGATGGCTAGAGAGTTTGGGAGGATTTGTGAGTGATTTGCAACCAGCAAGGACGATATTTATACACAAAATCTCTTAGTGAAGTCTTAATGGGTGATAATTGGAGAAGTAAGTGTTAATGGTCATTTAAAATTTTATGAAAAAACAGAGGGGTCAAATCGGATACAATGGGAAAATATCTCTTGCATGAAAATCTTCCATATCTTTAATGAAGTTGACCTGACAAAGACCCTAACATGTCTTCCTTAAAAATAGAGTAATATTTTAGTTTGTTACAAAAAACCTAAGATGTCTTCTGATGTGAATCCCTCACATCTTGAACCAAGCATGGAAGCCAAGCCAATGCTAACTCAAGATCCGGCACCAAAACGCATCACTCGGTCTAAGGCCAAAGAACTACAACAACTTCTCGACGTGGGCCTCCTATCCACACGACTTGGGGCCGAGCATGACAAAGGCCCTTTTGTCATATTGAAGGCCAAAGGAAACCAGCCCAAACCAAGCCCATGACGAAGCAACTTGGCCATGTGAAGCCGTGTGGAAATGGTGTGAATGCCGTGTGGAAATTTGAAGAGTTATGCATTTGGTGCATTCACCTAGTTGTCTTAAACACTTGCTTTCATTTTGCATTTAATCTTAGTCTTTTCCTATGCATCTAGTTCATGCATTCCAACCCTTGATATCCCTCTTGGGACGTGGAGAGTTGGCTTTAATTGCCTTGCTTTTGCTTTCGGTTTTGGCTATATAAAGCCTTGTAATCCTTGATGTAAAACTCAACTTTTGATCAATCCAATTCACTCCTTTGAGAGCATTTGATCCAGAAGTTCACCCTTGGTTCATGAGTCATATTGAACCCTTATCTATCCCTCTTCAACCTTGGTGAGTCATATCCTTGGTTGAGCCCCACGGTTCTCTCTTGGTGGTGCGTCATATCCACCTAGGGCAGCCGATATCCTCCACCACCACCACCACTCAGTAACACCCCCATTGGGCCCTCCAAAGCCGCCATCTCCGCCGCAGAAAGAACCACCCTCAAGAAGGCCGCCTTTCTTCTTGCCGCTTGCTCCCTTTGGCGACACCTTCCGCTAGGGCAAGCCAATTCTCCCACCACCGTCACAACCTGCTCCGACCACCACCACCACTCTCTTCCACTCCCATTGTGCCAACATATTGCCCCAGAACCGCCGCAGAAGTCGCCGCCCTCAAGGAGAACGCCGGTCCACTTCTTCACCTTCTCCGGTTGTCATTGCCTCCAAATTGTGGATCAAACCTTGCACCGCTCCCAATCCGATCAAGGGTCTATCAAGTGGTATCAGAGCCACGTAAGGTTTGGTCATCTAAACTGATTTTTCTTTAGTCCAAGATTGAGTTTTGAATGACAAGTTTCAATTGGCCCTAAATCGGAATTTATTTGGTTGTTGTCCGATTGCTTTGCTTGCCTCTTTGAGTTCTGAATTTTCTTGTCTTGATTCAGCCGAACCTTGACCCTTCATTTCAACTTCTTTCTTGATTACTTCGTGCATTACTTGCTTGTTCATTTGTTGCATAAATCAAGTGAAGGCATTCGGGGTTAAGGGAAAAGAAAATTTCGGTTGTAAATTGAAAAGTCAAGTGCAAAATCAGAAAATTGTTGAAAATTGTGATTCAAATTTGTGTAGTTTTGGCTCAGAAAAACCCGGTCTAAAAAGGAGAGACCTTAGAAAAATTGAGCCGCTCTTGGAAGAACACTCGAGAAAAACCCGGTCTAAAAAGGAGAGGCCATAAGAAAAAAGCGAGTTGACCAAGAGCAAATTCTTTCAAAAGATAGTGAAGTGTAATCGTGTTTGCATCTTAGTACCTTCTCCGCATTTCACTTGTTGCAACTTATTGAACATTTGAGTATTGTACTTCTTTGAACCTTTCCTTGTCTTGGCTAGCTCGTAACCCTAATTGAACTTGTTTTTCTTGCTTGCCTTGTACTTGGAAAATTCAGTTTGGACCCCTAACGTGTGTCGGGTCCACTTGTGGGATTCCTAGTCATCTTATTTGTGTTGCCTTGGTTTGTAGCTCACGATCATGGTGGATGACAATCGGAGTTCCTGCCATTCGCCTTCGGTGAACCAAGAAGGTGCCCATGCCAATGACTCCGTCATGGAGGCCATGGCACAACTTGGTGCTCAACTAGCAAGTTCTCAACGAGAGACCATAGCACAACTTAGTGCTCAAATAGCAAGTTCTCAACAAGACAACCAAGCCAACCTAAGAAGACTAGAAGCGCGAATGGATGCCACCGATAGCAAGATGGTGGACGTGACACGGTTGTGTGGGGCCTTCCAACCCTCTCTCTTGGAAGGTAACTCCTCTCACGCCATGCCTAGGGACATGACCTTCCCTAATCTTCAAGGCATCAACCCGTCGACCGCCCCGGCACTCACTCTCTCTAGTGCCCATCTAGGTATGAGTTCCACCTATACTCCTCCTATTGTTACACAATATACTACCATGCCGCCTGTGGTCCCTAACATTTCAGGGCAAGACGCAAGGCTTTTCAATGAGGAGGTGCAAGAGGTTCAAGGACACCTAGGGGCCAATGCGGGGTTTGTGGCTCCCTTGACCCAGCCCATGCGGATCATCAACGACCAAAGGCAAGGATTTGGCAATAGGAATGCAAGAGAACAAGGCCGAGGGCATGGGCACCAACAAGAGCCCTATTTTCAAGGTTTTCAACCCCAAGGTGCTCATGGCTATGAGCAAGATCGTGTGAGGCTCCCTAACACCAAGCTTGAAATAGAGAAGTTTGGGAGCACGACTGACCCTGAGGAGTGCCTAACTTGGCTAAGCAAGACAGAGCAAGTCTTTGACTTCCTCAACTACACCGAAGCCCAACGTGTGGCCGTGGCTAGCATCAAGTTTGAAGGGTTTGCGGATCAATGGTGGACTGAAGAGAAGGCGGAGAGAGCTCGAAATGATTACCCTCCTATTGAAACATGGAACGAGCTCAAGGATGCCATCAAGTTCAGATTTGTGCCTACCAACTTTTCAGCCAGGATCCATGAGAGGCTTGAGCAACTCAAGCAAGGCACTCGTACTCCCGATGAGTATTACAAGGATTTGAGGACTCTTTTGTTTAGAACGGAAATCAAGTTTCCGGATGAGTATGTCATTTCTAAATTTGTTGAAAACTTGAATTCTGACCTCAAATCTATTGTGTCTATGCAACACTTTGCTAGGGGAACTACGGTGGAAGAAGTGCTTCACTACACAAACCATGTGTATAGGAACTTGCCTACCAAGAAGAGCCATCCTACAAGCTCACGGCCATGGAGAAATCAAGGCGCCAATACGCCCACTTCAAGGCCATGGAACAACTCAAGCTCCGGCGCACCAAGCTACCCTCCCCGACGCCAAGAGTCAAGGACGGATGCCACGCCGATGCAGCCAAGACATGATCCATCTAGGGTTCCCCAAGGACAAAGAAGAGATGGCGAGCGCCACTCTAGTGATATCAAGTGCTTGGGCCGTGGGCACATGGCCAATGCATGCCCTTCTCGACGCCAAGTGTTGCTCTCCACGGTAGGGGACTACTATTCGGATGAGGAGCAAGAGGAAGAGCCCACCAAGGAAGAGAATGAGGACGAGGAGCTCCATGTACAAGCTGAATTCCAAGGAGAGTGCTTTGTGGTGAAAAGAACTCTCATGACCAATGAAGCTCCTACACCTCCAAATCAAAGGGAAACAATCTTCCATTCACGGTGCCTCATTCAAGGTAAAATCTGCAATTTGATTATTGATGGAGGCTCATGTTGCAATCTCATAGACCAAGAGGTGGTCAAAAGGTTTGCCCTCAACACTACTCCTCATAAGCAACCTTACATTCTTTGTTGGCTTAATTCTAACACACCTCTTAAGGTTTCTGAACAAGCTAAGATTAAGTTCTCCATAGGAGGATATGAGGATGAGGTTATTTGCGATGTTCTTCCTATGACAGCTTGCCACATACTTTTGGGACGACCTTGTCAATATGACTGTGGGGTCATTCACCAAGGGGTGTCTAATGAGTACTCTTTTCACCTCAATGGCAAGCGGATCACGTTGCACCCCTTAGCTCCACATGAGATTATGGCTGACCACATAGCCAATGAGCAAAGAAAGCAGATGCTCCTTGCCAAGCCAAGAGAAGTTCGGAAGGCAATCCAAGGAAGTCAAGTTTGCCTTTTGCTTGTTTATAAAGATGTGTTTTTCTCAACTCAAGATCTAGATGCTTTGCCCTCACCTATTGCTTTGCTTTTGCAGGAATTCGAAGACCTTTTCCAAGATGAGGTGCCGGCTGGACTTCCACCAATTCGAGGAATAGAACATCAAATAGATTTTGTGCCTGGAGCTTCCATCCCCAACAAGGCAGCCTAAAGAGCCAACCCCATGGAAACACAAGAACTACAAAAATAGGTTGTTGAGCTTCTAAACAAAGGCTATGTGCGTGAAAGTTTGAGTCCTTGCTCGGTTCCCGTCATCTTAGTTCCTAAGAAAGACGAATCTTGGAGAATGTGTATGGATTGTAGGGCTATAAACGACATCACTATCAAGTATAGGCATCCTATACCTAGACTTGATGATATGTTGGATGAGCTCTATGGTTCTAGTATATTCTCCAAGATAGACTTGAAAAGTGGCTATCACCAAATAAGAATGAAAGAAGGTGATGAATGGAAAACTGCCTTCAAAACCAAATATGGTTTATATGAATGGTTAGTCATGCCATTTGGGCTAACAAATGCGCCTAGAACTTTTATGAGGCTAATGAACCATGTACTTAGGGCTTTCTTAGGCAAGTTTGTGGTTGTATATTTTGATGATATCCTTGTTTATAGCCATAACTTGCAAGAAAAGCTTTATGCAAACTTCAAGAAATGTCACTTTTGTTCGGATCATGTGGTTTTTCTTGGGTTTGTAGTGAGCAAGGAAGGACTCAAGGTGGACCAAGAGAAGATCAAGGCCATACAAGAGTGGCCGGTGCCCGTGAGCATGACCCAAGTAAGGAGCTTCTTGGGCCTCGCCGGATTCTATCGCCGGTTTGTGAGAGAATTCAGCTCCCTTGCTTCGCCTCTCACTGATTTGACAAAGAAGAATGTCCATTTCCAATGGGGGCCCAAGCAAGAGGAGGCGTTCAACACCCTTAAAGCCAAGCTCACACAAGCCCCTCTCCTAGCCTTGCCGGATTTCTCAAGCACCTTTGAGATTGAATGTGACGCTTCGGGAGTGGGACTGGGAGGCGTGCTCATGCAAGGAGGAAGGCCCATTGCCTACTTTAGTGAGAAGTTGAATGAGGCTGAGCTCAAGTATCCCACCTATGACAAAGAGCTTCTCGCTTTGGTAAGATGCCTCGAGGTATGGCAACACTACCTCCTCCCTAAGGAATTTGTGATTCATTCTGACCATGAGGCTTTGAAATACCTCAAGGGTCAACATAAGTTGATGAAGTGCCATGCCAAATGGGTTGAATTCATTGAGTCTTTCCCTTATGTGATCAAACACAAGAAGGGAAAGGACAATGTTGTGGCGGACGCTTTGTCTCGAAGGTATGCCCTCATCACTTCTTTGGATGCTAGAATGTTGGGCTTTGCTTTCATTAAGGAACTATATGTCTTGGACGAGGATTTCAAAGACATATTTGAGGCATGTAGTTCTTTGGGAAGCAAAGATCAATATTATTTGCACGAGGGATACCTTATGAGGAAAGATAGATTGTGCATACCTAGTGGTTCAACTAGGAAATTGCTTGTGCAAGAAGCACATGGAGGTGGCCTCATGGGTTACTTCGGCGTTACTAAGACATTGCATGCCTTGAGGGAACATTTCTTCTGGCCGCATATGCTTAGGGACGTCGAACGTTTGTGTGCTTCGTGTGCCACTTGTGTTCAAGCTAAGTCCAAGATGAACCCTCATGGTTTGTACATGCCTTTGCCCATTCCCCAACAACCTTGGGAAGACCTATCCATGGACTTTGTTTTGGGTCTTCTGTAACACCCCGTAATTTTTAAGGGTATTTTGAATTATTTTTAAATTTTTCTTATGCCCGTTTTGCTAGAAGGATTTAATTCAGTGAGTCTCAGACCTTCTCAAAAGGGGTCTGAGCTCTGTAAAATTTTCCGAGCATTATATAATACAGTTGAGGTGTTTTCGGGGTTAATGTATCGTTAATGTACGAATATATTTAACCCGGAGTTAAGAAATTTAATCCAAACCAAGTTCGGATAAGAATTAACGAAGTCGGCCTGTAAACCGCGACTTGACACGACCTGACGCGAGATGCCGCGACTAACCGCGACTCGCCGCGATTGCGGTAATGCCAAGAGCTGGGCAGAGTCGTCTTCCTCGCGTGGCGGTTACTGTAGCTCTGTTTTGGCTCAGTTTTGGGCAGGCCAAGTGGGCAGCCAACTTGCCCTTTGCCTTTGTCCCCTTGTCCCCGACTTGTTCTCTTGGTGGAGACTCGGATTGGGCTATAAAAGGAGGTGAAGACCGAAGCTTAAGCTCTCTTCTTCTTCCTTCTTCTTCTCCTCTGTTTTCCTCTATTTTTCTCCATTAAAGCCGAGCTTGTGAGCTTAGTGTGTGGGAGATTTCGAGTGTCTCTTGAGTTGAGAAGGTACTCTTGAGTGTTGTGAGAAGCTTTGAGGTGTTGGGAGATCGAACCATAGACAAATCGAAGGCAAACAAATCGGTTTGGGGTAAGAAAAACTCCATGGAAGCTGTCGAAGCTTTGCCACTGTTGATGGACCGCGACTGGCCGCGACTCTTCGCGATCGCGGTATTTGCGTCCGAGTTGTGTGTCTTGTGGTTTAGCTTTGGGCTTTGCTCGTTTCCTTTGATTTCTTCTTGTATTCTTTTAGATTCATATATACGTGTATTGAATCTAACTTAGGGTCTTGTTACGGGCCGTTTCTTAGGGATTTGATATCCAAGATCTGCTCCAGTTTCAGATCCAGGAACTAGACGTTACTGAGCTTGATTCGAAGTTGTCGGATCTAAGGCAAGTGGCGGTTCGCTCTTGCTCATCATTCCATATTTGATTATTTATCAATAGTTTTGTTGTTAAATAATTTGGGATGATTGTTAATTATGTTGGAAATTGTTTGATAACGTTATGTGATTAAAAAACTGATATTATACTAGGTTGTATATTCTGCTAGAACCGACGCTAGTATGTTATAGATTTGTTGTGCAGGTGAAGGCCGTAAGGGTCTTTGATGTGATTTATTGTGTGTGTTTTAGATTATTAAATCTTGGGTGTTAGTTGTTCAGGTTGAGCCGTGATGGTTCTCTGTGTTGTGATTGTGTGTTTGACTGCTAGTACAGTCCGTGTGTAGTAACGTAATTGTTGGGATTATTCCCCGGGATTTATTCCCCGTTAGTTTTGTTCAGGTCATGACCCTATCCTAATAGAGGATACGTGCACGCAGAAATGCAACTGGATGGGATTTATTCCCTGGGATTTATTCCCCGTTATTTTGTTAAAGTACAACTGGATGGGATTTGTTCCCCGTTATTTTGTTAAAGTACAACTGGATGGGATTTATTCCCTGGGATTTATTCCCCGTTATTTTGTTAAAGTACAACTGGATGAGATTTATTCCCTGGGATTTATTCCCCGTTATTTTGTTAAAGTACAACCGGTTGGGATTTATTCCCTTGGATTATTCCCCGTGTTATCTCTTGTATAGAGATGTTAAAAGCTTATAACGTGATGTGCGTGTGTGGTCATTTAAATAAGATACGTGCCATGAGTATGCACATAATGAAAATACCTTGACCATAATAATAAAGTGCCGTATGAGTAGCACTTATTTAAAATGTTTGGCGAGTAGTGCAGCTAGGCTCTAGTACAGCTAGGAAAAGCTCGTCTTTCCAGGCAAGTGGCGGTTCGCTCTTGCTCATCATTCCATATTTCAATTATTTATCAATCGTTTAGTTGTTAAATAATTTGGGATGATTCTGAAATATGTTGGGAACTATTTGTTAGTAATATAACTAAAATCTGATATTATTATTAGGTTGTATATTCTGCTAGAATCAACGTTAATATAAGAGATATGTTGTAATAATGTGGCTTGAGATTTTGATGTGATTTGTGATATGTGGAACTGCTTGTGATGTGTTTGTGTGAATTATTGGTGAAACCCTTGCTTAGTCTATTCATTAGACTAACTCTTGTATTTTTATATTTCTGTAACGTCTTGGGGTGTCGTCCGTCCGTTTCGACACATGCAGATCTGAGGAGGCTAGAACGACTATGAAGATGAACGGTGTTTTGACAAGTTGTTTTGTCGTTGTATTTTAAAGATTTCCGCTGTGCTATTTTGTCGTTTTGTTTAAAAGTATTTCGCTGTTGTATTTTTGATTATTGGGTCGTTTTTGGAATCGTGTAATTCTGCGATCATGTGGTTTAATAAAAGTTATGATTTTAGTATTGTAACTGTGTTTTAAGTCAGTTATGACGTCGGAAAAGCCTGGGGTGACTTCGGGGTTTACGTCCGAAGTCATCGGCAGTAACGCTTTCAAATGGGGTTAAATTTGGGGGTGTTACAGAAATGGTATCAGAGCCGAAAGTTTTTAAAACGGGTTTTGGGATTTAATGGATCATTTACTCGTTTTGTTTGAAAGTGTTTTCAAACGGCTCTTGTGAACTCACGGGCGGCACCAGTATCGGCACCGGCACCGTTGGGTGGCTGGGTGGCTTGGTGGCTGGGGTAGCTTGGCCTGGTGATGTTACAGGTCCGGTTTGAAATATTTTCATTCGTTGAAATATTTTCACTTGTTTGAAATATTTGCGAAGGCTCTAAATTTTCAAAAGTGAAAAAGTTACACCGTTCATAGTCGTGCCTTCTATAGTCTGATACGGAAGTTTGCTTCTGTGTCTAGAAAGACTAAGACTCTCTGTTTGTCACCCATAGTTGAGGGTGCATTCTGTTCTCTTCTGAAGGACTCGGAAGAAGTCGAGATGGTTTTTCCATCTCCAGTTAGACTTGAGTTCTCAGTTTGTTTGTCGTGATTTGAGGTTGTAGGACCTAGTTGTCCCCCTGGGAAGTGAAGACTGTACTCTCTGAGTCAGTAGTGTTAAGTGTCTAATAAGACCAAGGTTCCTGAGGTGGAGCCGAGGGAAGACACTGAGGAAAATCGACTGATCTCTCTAGTAGTAATCTAGAGGATAAACTGATTAAGGTTGTTGAGTTCAGGTGGTAAGTTTTGTGCTGAGGCAAGGTTTCTCTTTGGCTTTGAGGCAGTTGCGTAGCAAGGTGGTACCTTTGGTACGAGTTTTGTGCTCCAAGTTAGAAACCGAAGAGGTTACTTGGGAGACTGAGACAGGTGTACTTAGATACTTTCCCTACTTGTTGTCGGCCTTGATAATGCAAGTTTCGAGGTCAAAACTTAAAATAAGGGGGTAGTAATGTAACACCCCGTAATTTTTAAGGGTATTTTGAATTATTTTTAAATTTTTCTTATGCCCGTTTTGCTAGACGGATTTAATTCAGTGAGTCTCGGACCTTCTCAAAAGGGGTCTGAGCTCTGTAAAATTTTCCGAGCATTATATAATACAGTTGAGGTGTTTTCGGGGTTAATGTATCGTTAATGTACGAATATATTTAACCCGGAGTTAAGAAATTTAATCCAAACCAAGTTCGGATAAGAATTAACGAATTCGGCTTGTAAACCGCGACTTGACGCGACCTGACGCGAGATGCCGCGACTAACCGCGACTCGCCGCGATCGCGGTAATGCCAAGAGCTGGGCAGAGTCGTCTTCCTCGTGTGGCGGTTACTGTAGCTCTATTTTGGCTCAGTTTTGGGCAGGCCAAGTGGGCAGCCAACTTGCCTTTTGCCTTTGTCCCCTTGTCCCCGACTTGTTCCCTTGGTGGAGACTCGGATTGGGCTATAAAAGGAGGTGAAGACCGAAGCTTAAGCTCTCTTCTTCTTCCTTCTTCTTCTCCTCTGTTTTCCTCTGTTTTTCTCCATTAAAGCCGAGCTTGTGAGCTTCGTGTGTGGGAGATTTCGAGTGTCTCTTGAGTTGAGAAGGTACTCTTGAGTGTTGTGAGAAGCTTTGAGGTGTTGGGAGATCGAACCATAGACAAATCGAAGGCAAACAAATCGGTTTGGGGTAAGAAAAACTCCATGGAAGCTGTCGAAGCTTTGCCACTGTTGATGGACCGCGACTCGCCGCGATCGCGGTATTTGCGTCCGAGTTGTGTGTCTTGTGGTTTAGCTTTGGGCTTTGCTCGTTTCCTTTGATTTCTTCTTGTATTCTTTTAGATTCATATATAAGTGTATTGAATCTAACTTAGGGTCTTGTTACGGGCCGTTTCTTAGGGATTTGATATCCAAGATCTGCTCCAGTTTCAGATCCAGGAACTAGACGTTACTGAGCTTGATTCGAAGTTGTCGGATCTAAGGCAAGTGGCGGTTCGCTCTTGCTCATCATTCCATATTTGATTATTTATCAATAGTTTTGTTGTTAAATAATTTGGGATGATTGTTAATTATGTTGGAAATTGTTTGATAACGTTATGTGATTAAAAAACTGATATTATACTAGGTTGTATATTCTGCTAGAACCGACGCTAGTATATTATAGATTTGTTGTGCAGGTGAAGGCCGTAAGGGTCTTTGATGTGATTTATTGTGTGTGTTTTAGATTATTAAATCTAGGGTGTTAGTTGTTCAGGTTGAGCCGTGATGGTTCTCTGTGTTGTGATTGTGTGTTTGACTGCTAGTACAGTCCGTGTGTAGTAACGTAATTGTTGGGATTATTCCCCGGGATTTATTCCCCGTTAGTTTTGTTCAGGTCATGACCCTATCCTAATAGAGGATACGTGCACACAGAAATGCAACTGGATGGGATTTATTCCCTGGGATTTATTCCCCGTTATTTTGTTAAAGTACAACTGGATGGGATTTATTCCCTGGGATTTATTCCCCGTTATTTTGTTAAAGTACAACTGGATGGGATTTATTCCCTGGGATTTATTCCCCGTTATTTTGTTAAAGTACAACCGGTTGGGATTTATTCCCTGGGATTATTCCCCGTGTTATCTCTTGTATAGAGATGTTAAAAGCTTATAACGTGATGTGCGTGTGTGGTCATTTAAATAAGATACGTGCCATGAGTATGCACATAATGAAAATACCTTGACCATAATAATAAAGTGCCGTATGAGTAGCACTTATTTAAAATGTTTGGCGAGTAGTGCAGCTAGGCTCTAGTGCAGCTAGGAAAAGCTCGTCTTTCCAGGCAAGTGGCGGTTCGCTCTTGCTCATCATTCCATATTTCAATTATTTATCAATCGTTTAGTTGTTAAATAATTTGGGATGATTCTGAAATATGTTGGGAACTGTTTGTTAGTAATATAATTAAAATCTGATATTATTATTAGGTTGTATATTCTGCTAGAATCAACGCTAATATAAGAGATATGTTGTAATAATGTGGCTTGAGATTTTGATGTGATTTGTGATATGTGGAACTGCTTGTGATGTGTTTGTGTGAATTATTGGTGAAACCCTTGCTTAGTATATTCATTAGACTAACTCTTGTATTTTTATATTTCTGTAACGTCTTGGGGGTGTCGTCCGTCCGTTTTGGCACATGCAGATCCGAGGAGGCTAGAACGACTATGAAGATGAACGGTGTTTTGACAAGTTGTTTTGTCGTTGTATTTAAAGATTTCCGCTGTGCTATTTTGTCGTTTTGTTTAAAAGTATTTCGCTGTTGTATTTCTGATTATTGGGTCGTTTTTGGAATCGTGTAATTCCGCGACCATGTGGTTTAATAAAAGTTATGATTTTAGTATTGTAACTGTGTTTTAAGTCAGTTATGACGTCGGAAAAGCCTGGGGTGACTTCGGGGTTTACGTCCGGAGTCATCGGCAGTAACGCTTTCAAATGTGGTTAAATTTGGGGGTGTTATATCTTCCTAGGACCAAAAGGGAAAAGGATTCTATATTTGTAGTTGTGGATCGGTTCAGCAAAATGGCACACTTCATTGCGTGTCACAAAACCGATGATGCAACTAATGTGGCTAATCTCTTCTTTGACTTTGTGGTTCGCTTGCATGGAATTCCAAAGTCTCTAGTGTCGGATAGGGACGCCAAGTTCCTTAGTCACTTTTGGAAAACCTTGTGGGCCAAGTTGGGTACCAAGCTTCTCTACTAAACCACTTGCCACCCCCAAATTGATGGGCAAACGGAAGTGGTTAATAGGACGCTTGGCACCTTACTTCGTGTTGTACTTAAGACTAACCTCCGCAGGTGGGAAGAGTGCCTCCCTTTCATAGAGTTTGCCTACAACCGCTCCACACATTCCGCCACCAAGAAGTCTCCTTTTGAAGTGGCCTATGGTAAGAACCCTACTACTCCCTTAGATCTTGTTGCTCACCCCATTGTTGCTTCTCTTAGCAAAGAAGGCCAGGAACTAGCGGAGTATGTCAAAAGGATGCATGAAGAAACTCGGAGGCAGCTGGAGAAGCGCACGGCCCAATATGAGAAGCAAGCAAACAAAGGCCGCAAGGAGTTGATTTTCGAGCCCGGTGACTTGGTGTGGGTGTACCTCCGCAAGGAAAGGTTTCCCCTACAACGAAACTCCAAGTTGAAGCCTAGGGCGGAAGGACCATTCCAAGTGCTCAAGCGCATTAACAACAATGCATACAAGATAGAATTGCCGCCCACCTATGGAGTGCATGACACCTTCAATGTGTCGGATTTGAAGCCCTACTTGGCGCAAGATGAGGAGGACACCCTAGCTGAAGATTCGTGGTCGAATCCTCTCCAAGAGGGGGAGGATGATGTGAATCCCTCACATCTTGAACCAAGCATGGAAGCCAAGCCAATGCTAACTCAAGATCCGGCACCAAAACGCATCACTCGGTCTAAGGCCAAAGAACTACAACAACTTCTCGACGTGGGCCTCCTCTCCACACGACTTGGGGCCGAGCATGACAAAGGCCCTTTTGTCATCTTGAAGGCCGAAGGAAACCAGCCCAAACCAAGCCCATGAAGAAGAAACTTGGCCATGTGAAGCCGTGTGGAAATGGTGTGAATGCCGTGTGGAAATTTGAAGAGTTATGCATTTGGTGCATTCACCTAGTTGGCTTAAACACTTGCTTTCATTTTGCATTTAATCTTAGTCTTTTCCTATGCATCTAGTTCATGTATTCCAACCCTTGATATCCCTCTTGGGACGTGGAGAGTTGGCTTTAATTGCCTTGCTTTTGCTTTCGGTTTTGGCTATATAAAGCCTTGTAATCCTTGATGTAAAACTCAACTTTTGATCAATCCAATTCACTCCTTTGAGAGCATTTGATCCAGAAGTTCACCCTTGGTTCATGAGTCATATTGAACCCTTATCTATCCCTCTTCAACCTTGGTGAGTCATATCCTTGGTTGAGCCCCACGGTTCTCTCTTGGTGGTGCGTCATATCCACCTAGGGCAGCCGATATCCTCCACCACCACCATGCCTCACTCCAGCCACCACCACCACTCAGTAACACCCCCATTGGGCCCTCCAAAGCCGCCATCTCCGCCGCAGAAAGAACCACCCTCAAGAAGGCCGCCTTTCTTCTTGCCGCTTGCTCCCTTTGGCGACACCTTCCGCTAGGGCAAGCCAATTCTCCCACCACCGTCACAACCTGCTCCGACCACCACCACCACTCTCTTCCACTCCCATTGTGCCAACATATTGCCCCAGAACCGCCGCAGAAGTCGCCGCCCTCAAGGAGAACGCCGGTCCACTTCTTCACCTTCTCCGGTTGTCGTTGCCTCCAAATTGTGGATCAAACCTTGCACCGCTCCCAATCCGATCAAGGGTCTATCATCTTCCTTAAAAACATCAGGAATATTTTACTTTGTTACAAAAAACCTAAGATGTCTTTCTTAAAAACATCAGGAATATTTTAGTTTTTTTTCAAATAAGTTTGATGAGTGTTTGTAAACACTTATCAAAACATATCACATCAATACACATCATGAGATATGTGGTCGGAAATTTAGGCATGTAAAACTATAATATGACCTGACTTAAACACATTGAGTTTATAAACATCATAAAAACATGAGATTCTACATTAAAATACAATAAGCACATGTCTTCCTGCCCAATGGTATAATAAACACTTAAGGTACATTAAACAAGTCAAACTACAGTCTTTAAAAACCATCCCAAGAACATCTAAAAATACTATGAGCCATTTTGTTTCTGTGTCCATCTATGAATTTGTCAGACGCAAGATCGAGGTTTGTCATCCCAAGCATCAACAACTCAATGTGCTTGAGTGTGTACACCCCACAATCTCCTCTGTAAGATGAACAAAAGAAGTTTGAATGTATATCAAATGTAGTTTGATAAGGATTTATCATTGCATTTATACACATGTACTTACCCGCGCTTGTTTTGCTTAAGGTTATCCCGACGAGTCACAAACATTGGCTTGTCCAAAAATGCTTCACATCTCTTGGCCAGTGGCTCATACAACTTGATATACCTTGGAACAATCTCGGTCAGAGGCTGAATCATCTCAAAAATCTCCTCATCTGAGTACAGATCAACATTGCAGTTGTACACGGTCACACACCAGTCAGATACTTCAATCTCTAAGGCAAACCAATGGTAGTCTATGATTTTGAAGGGCATATATATCGTTCGGCATCATCCCATCTCTTGCCAAAATCTGTCAGACATTCACCTTTCATGTACTTCATCAGTGCATCCTCACCTACACATGGATAGTCGTTCTCGAAACGCTTGAACTCAGCGGTGACCAAGGTTTGCCAGAAGGTGTCAAGCACTGCCACCTTCGAGAATCGCACTGGATCCTCTAAAATCCTTTTACGATAAAGGAACATCATTTGCTCCAGATGCTGAAATGGTGCAACATTGTTAATGTATCCAATGAAAACGATGTTACAATTGCATAATGTTTTGAAAGGATGCATTGGAATATTACCTCACCCTGCAACCAGTACTTGGGGGCAAACAAATTTTCAAAGAATTCCTTATCCACTTCATGCACAGTCGGTCTAGTTCGGGGTTCAGGACAAAATTAAACACTTCAGGCCAGAATGATACATATACAAGTGACATTACACAAAAACATATTCCAGGCAGACTACATTATTTTTAGGTCATTATATTGTTAGTCTAGCCATATATCAGTTTTTCATTCCAGGAAGAAGCGTTTCCAGGTCATTATTAACGACCATGGAGCACATATTAAGTTAAGTAGATTGGTGTGACTTACTAACCTCTCACTTTGCAACCACTTTATCAGGTATGTCATCCCTTTCACCTTGCTATTTTTGGTAATCTTTTTCTCCAATTTTTGCTCATCCAAATTGCGGAAGGGTGATTTTGCCGCCGCAGCTAGCTCGCGAGTACGAGTTGGATATTTCCTCTTCTGTACTTGAGTACCCTTGACCTTTCCCCCTTCCTCAGCCCATTCCCTTTATTTGTCTCCCTTTCCTCCTCACCTACCTCATCACAATTTGCTATTTGAAGAGAAGCAGACTCTGTCTGTAATACCTTCTCAGCTTGTAATTCAGTCTCATCCTTCACACCTCCCTGATCAACCTTGCTTCCTCCCTCCACACCATCTCCCTATGTTACTTCCTCAACTTGTACCTCAGTCCCATCCTCCACAACTCCCTAATCAACCTTGCTTCCTCCTTCCATACCATCTCCCTTTGTTACCTCCTCAACTTGTACCTCAGTCCCATCCTCCACAACTCCCTGATCAACCTTGCTTCCTCCCTCCACACCATCTCCCTTTGTTACCTCCTCAACTTGTACCTCACTAATATCATGTGGTTGTGTCACCAACTTAGGTTGTACCTTATCCACACCCTCATCAGACACTGCTTTTGTCACCACCTCAGGTTGTGTCACCACCACAGGTGTTACTTCATTCACCACCTCAAGTTGTGTGACCAAATCAGGTGTTACCTCATTCACACCCTCCTCATTTGTTTCTTTCACCACCTCAGTTGTTACCTCATGTAGTATTGCAGCCGTGTCAATAAGAATTGACAGTGCATTGTCTTGCTTTGTTGCATCCCCTTCAACTTGTTGCTCATCTGAAACCACAATTTTTTTTCTAGAAGTGACCATTGCAACATCTTCATCCGCCTTCTCCTGACAACCTACATCATCTTGAACATCCTCATTGTCCATTGTTCCTCTTGATGGTGATGTAACCTTCTTCATCAACCATTTTTCACCATTAGACACAATTGCATCATCTTCTTGCTCTTCTTCATTAGTGTCGTGAAAATGATGACATATGGTCTGAAATTTGCAAATATGGTCTGAACTGTGCACATATGGACTGAAATGTGCATATATGGACTGAAAATGAATGACATACCTCTTCAAAAAATCCCTCTTCATACTCTCCCTCGTGTGACTCATCCTCTTTGTCATCTTCATTAACATCGCCCTGGATAACATAACATGTGGTCTGAAATGAGAAAATGTGGACTAATTTGGTGTAAAGGTTTTACTTTATACTGAAGGGCATACCTCTACAGATCCTGCATGTTCAACTCTGACTCATCACCCTCATCTTTTGACTTCACCTTCCTCATCATGCTCTTTTGGTGTTCTCTAATGTTTGGTTCATCATCACTTTGATCTTTCTCAGCCTCTGACTCCTGTAGGCATATATATATACACATTAAACATTCATTGTGCAAGTCTACAATTGTGAACAAATTAAGCCATTCATACATTTTCATCACTGGATGAAGATGTCACTTTTGTATGAACTTTGCCTCTTTTTTCCTTCTTTAACCCAAGGACTTCCTCCCTTAATAGATCGTACTTTTCATCCAGATTTTGCATCCTTTCAAGTAATTCATTCAAACAACACATGACTTGCATCTGGTCTAAACCCTCAATGTTTGCAGCTTGCCCTTTACCACCTCCCTTATCCTTTTTACCAGCCCTCTTTCTTTTTGGCTTCAGCTGCTTCACAATCTCATCAAAGAATTTGTCTCTTTCCTCCTCTGGGAAGTAACAACTTTCTCCCAACTCCTCTCATTCCTCCTCAACAAGGATCTATTTAGCAACATACATCCCCTCTAGGGCATCCGTAACTGAATCCAAGGTTGATCTACTTATTTCCAGCCACTTCACACCTCGAGGCTGAACAAGTTTATTAAACTTCTGTGCAAACGTGCTACCAATTTGGGGCACTGCCTCATATAACCAAATTTGAAACAAACATAATTGAAATTAAAACCCAATTGTGACCAACAAATTAACCTCAAATTTTACATATTTAACTACTAACACATTACCTGAAACACCATAAGGAAACCCCTTATGGTGTAACCTACTCTGGCTTTGGAAGAAACTACAAGTGCATCCTTAACTGACTTCAGTCTTAAGTCTAAAGCAGTAGCCAGACTTTGATGGAGGTCAATATAAACACTCCTACCCATGGGAAATTATTAAAACGATCCAAGTCTTGGATCAATTTCACATGTAAGGGTCTGACCTTCCTCTTCTTATCACCACCCAATACAACACCCTCCAGAATTAGCAACAAAGTCATCTTCAGCTTGAATACATTGTCCTCCCGAGACGAGATGAACTTAGTTAAAAGGTTAGAGATTGTAATATGCTTCACACCTAAAAAATCAAACACTGGTTTTTTATCCTCCAATGTGTCCTCCTCATCCGGCATGCCACAATTCAGTGTTGTTATAAGTCTAAACTCTTCCATTGAAAACCTATATGATTTTCCACCTAGATCATACCATGTCTCCCACTTCTATTTCATCTCTAGTTCCTAAACAAAACGCGGTGAATCAATTGTGCAAACATCTTTAAGTTTTTCATTATTTTTACAATTGGGGCAAAGGGCCCTTGTAGAACTGTTAGCCAGTCTGCACCAGTTAATGTGTTCTCAATACATTGAAGATAATGAAACCTTGAATTCTAATTGATCCGACCGAAAAACAAATCCTCTCTATCCCACTTGTACTTTATCTATAATGAATGGCATTCACAAATACATGACATTCATATTCACATTAAGAAAATAACCTTATTCAGACTACATTTATATATATGTCTGGTAAGATATAGGTTTTTCAGGTCATATAACTTATTCAGATTACACTGTCATAATCTTTATAAATTTACCATAACATAGGTCCAGGTAAGACTTATAAAACTTTGTCAGACTACATTTGGATTTGTCAGGTGAAATGGTAGTTCTTTAGGTACACTTTATCAGTCACTCATGCTACTATGCTATCTATACTATCACAATCTTTATAAATGCACCATAAAATGTTCCATTACCTCTTGAAGATGGATGCATTCACAAATACATGACAATCTAATCACATAAAAAATAAAACTTTTTCAGACTACATTTGGATTTGTCAGGTGAAATGGAAGTTCTTCAGGTAAGAATTATACATAACATAACTTTATCAAGTCACTCAGGCTAACTACTATGATATCTACACTATCACAATCCATAAAGTTCACCATGACCCCTACAATTTTGTATCAACATGAATCACCATAACCCCTACATTTGGATTTATCATGTCATTCAGGCTACTGTGACATTCTAACCAAACATCTGAATATAAATGTTTTTTAGACTACTTATGTGTTTGTCGGGTGACATAGACTTATTTCATGTAATGTTTATACGTAGCCACACTCTTTGAGGTCATAACAACACATTCGCCACAACACTTTGTCATGCGATTTCTACGTTTTTCAGGTTATATCACACAACAACACTATCCAAGCTTTGTCAGGCGATTTTCAGGGTATATCACACAACAACACTATACAGTAACATTTTCAAGTTATATCACACAAAAACACTATACAACAACACTTTATCAAACTTTATCAAGCTTTTATACCCTACCCCAATTTCAGACAAGTACAAAGTCTGTCAGGATATTATGAGATTTTTCATACATAATTTGTCTGTCAGTTGCAAAGTTTTTCAGGCAAGTTCAAGGTTCTCCAGGTTATATCACACAACAACACTCTCCATGCTCTATTTTTTACAGAGTAATTCATGCTCTGTTTTTCATTACCAGCATGTAGTTTATCCAGACATAAACCTAGCATGCATCAACAATTCAACAATTATAGACAAACTTAGACATTTTTCAGGAAACTAAAGACTTATTCAAGAGAACTAACCTTGCCAACTGATTTCGATGGCTTCCTCATCGACCTCTTTGTTGTGGGTTCTTCAGCCTCCGACTGTTGTATTTTCTTCTTTTGTGTCGGAATGACTGGACTGGGTGAATCTTCTTCCTCTGAAGAGCTGTAAGTTCTCTTCATTCTTGCACACTTCAGTTTCGAGGGTTCTGGACGCGGTTGTTCTTCTTGGTCTTCAACCCTCTTTCTCTTCGCAAATCTCGCCGACTTTGCCTTCTCTTCTCTGGCCTTCGCCGATTCAACCCTCTTGTCTTCACCATTGTCGATTTGGGGGTTTAGGTTTTGGGTGTTGTCGCTCGATTTAGGGTTTTAGGAAACAAAGCTTTGTTCCAAAAAATGGAACTCTGGTGTTCTTGACAAATCGAAAAGATTTGGGGAAGAAAGGGAAAAGGGCTGCAAATCCTATAATATGGAGGTTAATGTCAACCAGTTGAGCAGGTAAGATGATTATGAGTTATTTTAAACGGTTTTTTTCTTAACTGCAATTTTAAACCTCCATTAACCATCTTTTTATTTTATTTTTGAAAAAGTTTTATTCACATTTTATTTTACCTTTTTTGTTTTGCAACTTTTTGGTAGTTTTGCAATATTTTGAAAGTGGCGGTACTTTTGCAAATGGATTTGTAAAAGTTGGTAGTTTTTGCAATTCTGCCTACATCTTAATATACCTACATGGAACATTTTAATATATATAGCTACAAGACACTTTCCAATATAACTTATGACCCACATAACCACTCTTTTTATATAGTGATACACATTTCAGCATAGTTACATGACACATTTCAATGTAGATACGAGACACATTTCAGTATAGTTACGATGCAATAGCCTTTTAAATAGTGATGCACGTATAGTTTGGATAAAATACGTCCGTCCGGTTTTCCCCCGTATAAAATTCATATGTGTCATTTTTTGCATCAAAGTGAACGTGTTTCATAGTGCACCTAAATGTGCCCCCAATACACCTTGAAAATGCATCATAGTGCACCTAAATGTGCCCCCAATACACCTTGAAAATGCACCATAGTGCACATGAATGTGTCATAATGTTCACAGGTTCGCATGAGAAGATCGGTTCGCATTGATTAATTTTCTATAAATGAATATAAAATATATTAACTTATAAACATATTATAAAATAATTATACATATGGGTTTTGCTTTAGGACGACCACCTTGACCATATCAGTCTTTTTGCGAGTAGGACGGGTTGGGTAGGGCGGCTCGAGGATACCCATATCTAGTTATAGAAAACAAAGTGTGTTCCACGTGATCAGTCTTTATTTCCTATGTTTTTACTTAACCACCCTTTATTTCAACTTTGTAGAAAGTTATCCTTGATTTGTATACTATTCTTTATAATTTACTCTTATTATTTCAAAAAAAAAATATAACCATCTTTTATTTTCCAATTTTTTGATTCACAACTCATTTCCCCTTCCTTATAAAAAATATAAGAATATTTATAATACTTATTTATTGGGTTTTAACAGTCCAGACTTTCTACAATTACTACATGCGTATTTCTAAGGAGGAGAAGAAAACAATCTGTAATATGTAGAACAAGTGAGCAGTAGGTCTAAATGATATCTCAGTTTAAGTATATCAGTCCTTGGCGGTGAGAGGATTGAATTGGCTCACAACACTTCTCAATGTGAACCTTAGGACAAATAAAATGCCCATGAAGTGGAGGCTCAACAAATTGATCTTGTTGTCTAAGAATAAAGGTGATATACAATAATGCAACATTTATAGGTGTATCAAACTCCTTAGTCACACTATGAAGGTGTGGAAAATGATAATCGAGCTAAGGCTGAAGAAGCGTATCATTGTGTCCGAGAACTAATTTGGATTTATGCCGAAGAGGTCGACTATTGAAGCTATTTATTTGTTGAGAAGGTTATTAGAGGCATACCGGGAGAGGAAGAATAATTTACATATGGTATTCGTAGATTTAGAGAGGGCATACAATAGAGTAACAAGGGAGCTATTATGGAGATAAGAAAGTGTCAAAATCGTTTATTACAAATGTAAAGGACGTGTATGAGGGTGCATTGACTGATGTCTGTACCCCAACCGAGGACAAAAAGTATATTTGGGGGTTAGATGTTGGCATGCATCAGGGGTCGGTTTTAAGTCTATTCCTCTTCACATTGGTGATGGATGTTTTTTCAGTAGGGGATATTGGGCGAAATACCATGGTGTATGTTGTTTGCAAATGATATTGTATTAGTGGATGAGACTAGCTATTGTCAGCAGTAAGTTGGAGATTTTGAGTGAGAAGCTCGAATCAAGGGGCTTTAAACCGAGGAGGACAAAGACGGCGTACATGGTGTCAAATTTGGAGAAGATGGGGAGATCGAGGTGGAAGTTCGGCTTGGTGGGGATGTCATAACGAAGAAATAAAACTTCAAGTACCTAGGGTCCTTTACGCAAAGTGACGGCCGAATAGATGTGGATATTAAACACCGGATACAAATGGAATGGCAAAAATAAAGGGGATGTTTTGAGGTTTTATGTGACAGGAAGGTATCCTCAAGCTCAAGAGTTAGTTTTATAGGTGATAGTTACACTAGCTTTGTTGTGTAGCATGGAGGATTGGCCAATCACAAGGATTCAATAACAGAAGAATCTGGTGGCAGAAATGGGGATGATTTGTTGGATGTGCGTCCACAAGAGGTTGGAAAAGATCAAGAATAAAGTCATCAGGTACAAGGTTGGATTGACCAGAACTAATTAGGAAAAAGTTGTATGAAACAAGACTCTGTTGGTTTGGACATGTTCAGAGGAGGCAGCCCGATACCCCAACGATTTTCGTCAAGGTAGAGGTAGACCCAAAAAAAGTTGGAAGGAGGTGATTAAAAAGGATTCTACTGTCTTGACTCTCACATAGGATATGAATTATCATAAAGTCTGGTGGGCCGATAAACGGATGGCGTGTCAGTCTGAGCCCAAGTCACGCATAAAGCTGGGTACACAATCCCAATGGAGTTCCATCCTAAAATCAATTGACGATAGGAGGAGTAGACCACAAACCTTATATACTAGTCTTGTTTAGTCTCAACTTTCCGATGTGGTATAGGTATTATTTCTACACACACCCTGATGAGCAAGAGGCTCATTTAGGGCATCAGTTCCTTAAAGGAAAGCTTGAGAAGGTCGAGAATATGAACTCCTTGTGTGGTGATCTTGGAAGAAGATGGAAGTGGTGACTTGGTGAGGATGGTTGTTGAATCTCCTCAATTTTAATTGGTTTTAGGGATAGGCAATCAACACCTTCTCAGAATCCACCAAGAAGGCTTGATCAAGGCTTAGATAGGCGCCACTAAGGATCGAGCAAGGTTGAACTCAAAGCGAGAAGGATAGGCATCACATCACCTTCACGAATTGGATTCGATGAAGAATTATTTAATTGGATAGACTCGAAAAACATGATTGAAATAAAACTAAAAGAAAAGTTCAACAGTTGGTTTATTCTTGATCTTGGATGCCTAAAACTATATTACAACCAAGTTATTTATACAAGAAAACTTGCCTTATGTTGTAACTCTTCATATGGTCGACTTAATGTTGCAACTATTCTTACGACCAACATGATAGAAAGACTCTTCATAGACCCGAGTTGATGGTGAGAATCTTGGCATGGCAATAGCATAGAGATTCTTGGAGTAATCTAGACGCCAGAGGACTCATCATCAGAATCGTAGCATGGCGTTGAGTGGTACGATCCCTCAAGATCCTCCTTGTCACATCTTGTGATTCACTCGTGCATTTGAGCTAAAACTTGGCCAGAATGTTCCTCTAGGTCCAACTCATCCAATGGACCCACAAGTGCTTGGGCAAAGGTGCACCAATCGGGTCAATGTGCATGGACCTCTTTTTTAACGCATACACCCGAGTGACGCGTCGCACATGGCTCGGTGTTGCTCCTCTTATTGGCTTCAAATTTGGCATAACTCCTAGTTAGGGAGTGCCTAGAGGAGTAGCATAACTATGGCTCCATTTTGTAGAGGTTGGTGTGAGGGTTTTGAAAAGCCCCAATTTGCGTGTGACGATGGTGGGTGTTGGCGCGGACACGCCTTGTTGTTTGGCGTTGGCACACACAATGACTTATTCTTAGACTTTAGGGTTGTAGCCGATGTGAGGCAGGAACACATCACCCCCTCAAGTGCAACTGTCTGGATCAGTTGACACTTGACAACATACCTTAAGGCCGACAAGCTAAACGAGCTAGCCTAGATCGCGCCATAGTGGCGGGCTAAGCCCAAACAAACCAGGAAACGAACCCTAATCGGAACCCGCTCTGACACTATGTTAAAGTCCAGTGGGTTGATAACCGGGGTGACATGTCAGTCCGAGTGCAAGCCGTGCATAAAGCCCAATACATAAATCCAATGGGGTTTCATCCTAAAACCAATAGGCAATAGGCGTATGATCAGTGCTATTTTGTAGTGCATATCTGAGGGTTATTACCAGGTTTGAGGCACCATTTGGATGGATTTAGAGCACAATCGTGGATTATGGAGTTAGAGTGGAGAAGTGAAGAAATCATGGGATTTATAGAGGTTTGAAGTGTATTGAAGAGTAGAAGAACAATGTGCTGAATTAAAATGGTTCGTTCTCTCTACTTAGATGTCCAAATGAAGTGATTCCAATTCGAGGAGTTAGATCTTGAAGTCTACTGCAAGTCCGCAAAATATGAGCGCAATCCGAGTTGGGAATCAAAAGTTATAGCATTTTTACGGAAGTGTCGCAGAAGCTGAAGAAGACACCGTCACCGCCGCCCCGCGGTGGAATTGGCCGCCCCGCGGTGGAACTGGACGCCCCGCGGTGGAACTTGACGCCCCGCGGTGGAACTTGACGCCCCGCGCCAGAAGCCACCGCGACCCGATGGTGGATCTCAGAGAAGGAAGTCATCGCCCCGCGGTGGGAGTCACCGCCCCGCGGTGGACTTGTTAAGCGCCTCACGGCCAGCGAAGACATTATTTCCTAATTTGCATTTCCGGATTTCCTATTTTTATTTTCTTATTTCCTTTAGTATTATTTCTAGGTTTAGCTTATTTTCCCTAGCCTATTTAAGACATTTTCCAGGTCTTGAGTAAAGAGACACTTTTATCATCGTAGTTTTTCTCAATTAGGGTTTCATTTGCATCTCAATGGAGCACTAATTTCCCCTTGTTCTACTAGACGTTTGAAGCAATACAGTTGATTCGTTTGTGAGATTTTTATTCCTTGTTCTTATTCTTATATGTGTTAGTTTAATTCTCTTGGTTATATTGAGTATTGATTTATTGTTATTCTTCATAGCCTGGCCAACTAGGTTGAGTAATATTTATCAATTGCTAGGATTGCATATAGTGGAATACGAGTGCATATCTAGTAGCATACATGATTAAACATATAGTGGAATACTAGTGTTTAATTGTGAGTGAGAATTATTTGCATGTTGAGTAGTAAGGTTTTCTTCTATTCGCATGTATCCTATATCCTTGCATGCATTGTTATTGCTTTATTAGTGGTAAGGTTTTCTTCCATTGATACTGTAGTAAGTACTATCAACAACTTTCTGAATTGATAGTTAATAACGATCAGGGTGGGAACAACAATAAGAATAGTAAAAGAACTTGGATTTATAAGATTTCAGTGATCGACTTATATCTCTATATTGTGGATCTCGTTCTAGTGGAACTACTTTCCCCAATCATATTCTCAAATCAACCAAAGCTGTTTACTTTACTGTGTTTGCTAATCAAACCCCCCCTTGTTACTTTACATGCTTATAAACACATAGATTGATTACTTCCTCCCTGTGGGTTCGACCCTTGCTTGCTTGCTATACATCTGTTTAGTAGGTTTGTTAAGACTTTTACTTTGATTAGGCTATTCAATGATATTTGCATTGCATATTTTAGCCACGTCAAATTTGGCGCCGTTGCCGGGGAGGCAAGTTTTGATCTTTCCGTGTGTTTGTTTGTGTGCATGTTACTTTGTTATGGACCTATCTTACGGTCCACACCAGTGCTACTGATTTTCGTGTGTTTTTCTTTTTGCTTTTGATACAGATATGGATTTCTGGGGAGAACCGCGCGATAACCCATACCCCTACTCATTTCCGCTAGAGAGGGGATACTACCCAACTTCCAGTGCAGCAAGGCCAGTTAGAGCCTGCCGACTCTGTCATGATCTGCTGCACTCCACTGACGATTGCCCAAGACTTCCTGAACATGCAGCTGCAGTAAACGCTGTAAGAGGTTTTGATCCGTAGAGGCCGAGATGTGTCACCCCAATTCGAGTTATAGGGGCCATCAATACCCTCCATATGGCCTTGACTGCCAGGAGTTCTACCCAGAGCCACAGTCATTCTATCAGCAGGGTACTCTGCACCAGTACTATCCAGCATACGAGCATAGCCCACCAGTGTCCAATCCAAGTTCCTCCATGTCAACTGAAGAGATGCTCAGGACCTTGACTCAGCACTTCGCTGCTCGTGTTCAAACTAGGGAGTCAAGCATCAAGAATATAGAAAGGCAGGTGGACCAGATGGTGGAGTCGATTACACAGATCGATGCAAGGATTTCGGGGAATCTACCATCTCAAATGGTAGTAAACCCGAGGGAAAATGTGAGTGTCATTACCCTCCGAAATGGAAAGCAACTGGTCGTTCCTCCTAGTGTTGAAAAGGAGAGCGAATATGAGATGGAGAAAATCACCGACCGCCCCGCGTCACCTCTCACCGCGACCCGGCGGTACGATGGATCTGAGGCCAGTAAAGAAGCATGCATGTCACCGCCCCGCGGCGACACTGACCGCGACCCGGCGGTGAGCCTCAGTTATCCCTCCTCACACCCACCGCCCCCGCGGTGACGGAGTTCTTCAAAGCGAGATTTCGCCGCGCCCCGCGGTGAGACCAGCGCGACCCGACGTCCAAAATTCCAGTTATGCTGATGAGGTTTGGGTTGATACTTATGTTCGTCCGGTCTTTCCCCCTCTTGACTCCGAGAAGCCAACCGCCCCATTCCCAGAGGTGCTTTCGGAAGAGGAGTACTTTTTGAGCCTGGAGGATTTCAGTGACAATGAGGAGGAGTGCCGCGATCGCGGAAATACTCCAGAGACAACCGTTTCTCTCGAAAATGCCCCGACAGTCCCCGACCCTCTGGAGGCTGCCTATGATGAGTTTGTGCATCTCAACTCCTTCCCGCTCGTCGCGCTGCAACCCGTCGCACCCTTCCTTGAGGCTTCCCGAGATACTCAAAGGCTAAAAAACAACGAGGATATCTATGAGGCCTTCAGTGACTGCATAAAAACCGTTCCCTTGGCCACACTGGCAGACAACACCCCTCGCTACAAGGAAATGTTAAAGGTGTTGGGCATGATCAAGAAGAAACCGAAGGGGAAGCATAAGAAGGAGAACTTGATGCAGGTGTCGAATCTTTACATACTGGATACGGGGCAAGATAAGCATGCAGGCCCTGGGATGTTGGGTAGACCATTTCTGAAGATGGCAAGTGCGTTCATGGGTATGCACAACGGTCCACCCACAAAGAAGTGCAGGAGATTGGGGGTCACGCTCAACATAGAGCATACAAAGAGGCACCCCCCAAATCCAGATCCCAGGTGTTCAGTTGCTATGAGCAACCCAAGTTGAGAGGATAAGTAGGATGTCGAGCCAACGACGTTAACTAAGGCGCTGTCCGGGAGGCAACCCGAGATATGTAATTCTTTTCCCTTGTTTTTCTTTCTTTGTTTTTGCATTTGATTTCGGTGTGTTTTGTTTTTGTTTCTGTTTCCGACTAACCTGCAGGAAAGAAACCCATGCCTATTGAAGAAGGTGTTTTCCACACTAATGTAAGTCTTCTTTCCCTGCACTAAGTCACTCCCCGAAAAAACCTTAAACGGGGAGTAAAAAAAAAATCGAAAAAAAAAGTTCTGTCGAAGGCCAGCTGTCCAGAGTTTCCCATGGAGATGGTGCGCATCATGTTATCAAGGAGGATACACTTGCCCTACACATTATTTGACAACGATGATGGCCCTAAAATTGACAGCTGGGAGGAGGAACACTAGAGCCCACACCATGATTACATCTAGGCTCTACCATGTGTTCCTAGAAGGCCGTGTAATCCTACTATCATTGTTTTACCACTACTCACCAAAGTGGTTCCCTTTGATTGCACGGTAGAAGAAGATGATGATGTGATGAAGACACTCGCCCAACACCAGAGACCTGGGCATTTATTGAGAAGACCACCAACGACACCTTCAGTGTCCAAGCCGCTTGGCGACGTTTGTGAGTTATTTTTTTTTGCTTTTCCATGTGCTTCTATTCTCTTGTCTTTCATCCCATTGAGGACAATGCAATGTTTAAGCATAGGGGAGGGTTTTATACTTGCTACGTCGTTGAGGAGATGGAAAAAAAAAGAGCCAAAAATTTGAAAAAAGGCTAAAATTGAAATCCTGGGATAGGTCGAAAACCCGAAAGGGCGGCCTAGGTAATAAGCAGGTGGCTTGGACCAGCATTAGGCTGGGGTAATAATTGGTCAAGAGTGATGTGAGCATATGTGAGCCCATCTATTGAAAAAATGAAATGAGTGGCTTGGTGAAAACCCGAAAGGGCGCCTTGACAAAATGAGTGAAAAGAAGAAGAGTGAATTTTAGGAATCCTCATTTTTCCTGGCGTGGCGACATAAGAAGAGGTGATATAAGGAGGATTCGGGTAGGTCACTCTGGGAGGTATAAGAAGATAGATGGGAGATAGGATTAGATTATATTCACTCTATGGTGTTTGGGATAAGCTTGGGGGAAGTACTCTGCTTTCCTTTTGGCTTGATTGTGTCGGGTGTTGAGATTTTTGATTTGATGTTGTAGTTTATTGTGCTGGGCTTATATTGTATTGGCTGCCTGGAGTTTATTGTTGGGTATGACTCTTGGAGATTGAGTTTTCTATGCTTCCTGAAACCTTGGGGATTGATTGGAGGAGTAGGTTGACTTTAGCTTACTCGAGGACGAGCAAGGTTTAACCATGGGGGATTTGATCAGTGCTATTTTATAGTGCATATCTAGGGGTTATTACCAGGTTTGAGGCGCCATTTGGATGGATTTAGAGCACAATCGTGGATTATGGAGTTAGAGTGGAGAAGTGAAGAAATCATGAGATTTATAGAGGTTTGAAGTGTATTGAAGAGTAGAAGAACAATGTGCTGAATTCAAATGGTTCGTTCTCTCTACTCAGATGTCCAAATGAAGTGATTCCATTCGAGGAGTTAAATCTTGAAGTCTACTGCAAGTCCTCAAAATATGAGCGCAATCCGAGTTGGGAATCAAAAGTTATGGCGTTTTTACGGAAGTGTCACAGAAGCTGAAGAAGACACCGTAACCGCCGCCCCGCGGTGGAATTGGCCGCCCCGCGGTGGAACTGGATGCCCCGCGGTGTAACTTGATGCCCCACGCCAGAAGCCACCGCGACCCGACGGTGGATCTCAGAGAAGGAAGTCACCGCCCCGCGGTGGGAGTCACCGCCCCGCGGTGGACTTGTTAAGCGCCTCGCGGCCAGCGAAGACATTATTTCCTAATTTGCATTTCCGGATTTCTTATTTCCTTTAGTATTATTTCCAGGTCTTGAGTAAAGAGACACTTTTATCATCGTAGTTTTTCTCAATTAGGGTTTCATTTGCATCTCAATGGAGCACTAATTTCCCCTTGTTCTACTAGACGTTTGAAGCAATACCGTTGATTCGTTTGTGAGATTTCTATTCCTTGTTCTTATTCTTATATGTGTTGGTTTAATTCTCTTGGTTATATTGAGTATTGATTTATTGTTATTCTTCATAGCCTGGCCAACTAGGTTGAGTAATATTTATCAATTGCTAGGATTGCATATAGTGGAATACGAGTGCATATCTAGTAGCATACATGATTAAACATATAGTGGAATACTAGTGTTTAATTGTGAGTGAGAATTATTTGCATGTTGAGTAGTAAGGTTTTCTTCTATTCGCATGTATCCTATATCCTTGCATGCATTGCTATTGCTTTATTAGTGGTAAGGTTTTCTTCCATTGATACTGTAGTAAGTACTATCAACAACTTTCTGAATTGGTAGTTAATAACGATCAGGGTGGGAACAACCATAAGAATAGTAAAAGAACTTGGATTTATAAGATTTCAGTGATCGACTTATATCTCTGTATTGTGGATCTCGTTCTAGTGGAACTACTTTCCCCAATCATATTCTCAAATCAACCAAAGTTGTTTACTTTACTGTGTTTGATAATCAAAACCCCCTTGTTACTTTGCATGCTTATAAACACATAGATTGATTACTTCCTCCCTGTGGATTCGACCCTTGTTTGCTATACATCTGTTTAGTAGGTTTGTTAGGACTTTTATTTTGATTAGACTATTCAACGATATTTGCATTGCATATTTTAGCCACGTCAGCGTATCCCACCAACCTTATATGGGATAGGTTATTTTCACAGCTTAAAAGAGAAATTTGTGGAGGGACAATATTAGGATAAAGGAGCAATAGGTAGGAGTGTGGGTCTCGGTTCTTTTTTTTTATCGTTATGCGTCTCGTTATTTTCTAGTTTATGTTTGCTCTAGTGCGTGACTGATTTTTTATATTATCTTTGTTTGTTTCCTAGCCTTTTTTGGGTCTATCAATCGGGAACCACCTTCTAAACTTGTTTGGGTATGAGTATGTGCATCTTGACCCTCCAGACCTTGTATATGCGAGACTACATTGGATTGATTGATTGTTGTTATATTTTATATATCTATTCGGAATAGGCTATGGATTTAAAAGAGGCTATACGAAACAAAATAGAAATCAGGGGTGTTTTCTATTCCAACTTAAAATAAGAGACCTTGTAGTTAAACTTTATAAAAATAAGGGATAATTAAGTACAATAAATCCGAAAAAATAATGTTTATACCTTTATTCTTTTCCCCCTTCTTATATAATGTTTATATGTGCATGATGCCTGTAAATCCTGTAATGGTGAACAATAGGCCGGGTGTGGTTGGTGAAAAGTTATAAGCTTGATCCTTCCCTTTTACAAACGCAAACTTGTTTTAACTGATGAAATATTAAGTTTGTGATCTTTACCCTGGAGGGAATTTGAGTAGTCTCAATCACTGCCCGTACAAGACTTTTTCAAATTCGATCAATGTTTGTTGATCGTATATTTCATTATAGTTCTATGATTCAGAGTATCGTTTCTTGTCCAATAGCTACATAAACACATATTATATTTTGTCTTTTTTGATTAAGAATAGTATCCGTAGCTACTGCTGTTTTATCAGTCTATCTGTCTCCAATAAATAATTCTCGCTGACCGTGACCTAGAGGGATCATCGAATCAATAGCAATAAGCCCCGTTTGAAGAGGCTCATATACGAAACGTCTCGAAATAATACCAGGAGTGGGAGATTCAATTAAGCGAAATTCCGAAGCTGAAATTTCGCCTCTACCATCAATAGGTTTAGCCAGGGCATTTATAACACGAGCTGGTATTATCGGTCTTGTTCCGGTGGATTTGTTGAGAAACTCTATGGATAGATTTCTATTCCCTAAGATAAAATAATTAACCCATCACAACAAAAATTAAAAAAGGAAAAAATTAATAAAGATTTGGAGAGAGATTAAATTGATCTAAACCGTTAAAATCTTTTTTAAAGGTCAAGATACTTCTAACTCTAGGTAGAGTTAATTTTTGAAACTCTATTGGAACTAAACCCTTTAGATTAATATAATTATCACAGGTTGTATGTTGTTATATATGCTCCATTGATTATGTTTTTTAATATTAAAAAGTTATTTGTTCTTTTTAAAAATTATATTTCTATAAACTCCATATTTTTATAAACTCTAGATATGGTGGTGTATTATTTATTTTATTTTATTTGTACAACTGTACAAGGTATGGTTACTACACTAAAAGTGTTAAAACGTATTTGATTCCCCTAATATTGTTATGTAAGTCAACGTCTTTCTCTTTATGTTCAATTATTTTCTTTCAATACATTATTGTTGTATTTGTTCTAATGGCGCAATTAATTTCTTATTCGTTGGTTAGAAGGTTTTTACCGTGACATTGTTGCAGACTTTTTATGAAAAATATTTTCATGCATTTCCTTCATGTTTATAAAGATGCACTATTTGTGTAAGACATATGTTTTGTGAGGATATTGTTTTGTCTATTTTTTGTTGATTCTAATTTGTTATTGGATATTGTTTTTGCTCATTAATTGTATCCAATCTTTCTAAACAACGAACTTATTTTTTGGTTAAACAAAATTATATAGCAAAGTCAACTCGAATTTCTTATTTATTATTGTGGTTACTCATGAGTTCTATTCAACTCTACCGCAAACTCTTTTTTCGGTTAAACTAAATTATAACAATTAACTTATTTGCTAACTCATGAACTGCATCAACTCGTGCATGGCACGGGCGTTACACCAGTTATGTATGAAAGCTCACCGGCTTGTCGATCTGTTGGAAGAGAAGCCAGGAAAGAGAAGCAAAATTTGCGAGCGGTGATTTTTTTTTGATTTTTTTTAATAGATAGGCATTTGGCAAAGAAAATACAAAACTCGAGGGTACTGCGCGAATTAGGTAAAACTTTGGTATACCTCGTGAATTTCGCCTTACTTCAGGGGTATCAGGCGAAAAAATCGTAATATCTTTTAATATAAAAGAAAAAAACCGTAATATCTTTTAATATAAAAGTCATTTATTTGAAAAAAATAGACCTAGACATCGGGCAAAGTCCTATATTTATATCTGACCCGAATGCCTGACTTTTGGTCAATTTTGACTTGGATCCGCTCCTGTAAAATTCTTGGAGACGGGATTAGTATAAACTAACATATGTCCTTGTGTCCTGTACTGGTTTGGTTAATAAATGTAAAATTGAAATATTATTCAATATTAACAAAAGCTAATCTGGAAAATTATAAGCTTAATCTATTGACACATATGATGACAAGGGATTTGTATGATTAGAATTGAAAGTATATACGTGAATTTGTATACAAAAATGGAAAATAAAATAGGAATTTCATACATATAATTGAATAAGAAAACATATAAATTAGATTTGATTAATGAGAATGATTAATTAGCAAAAAATAATTAAATTATATCACATACTTATTTCAAATATTTTTAATATATATTACCACTTGTGCATCATGAATCATATATTACCAATTATATTCTCAATTGCATGTTACCAATTATTTAAATTTATGTATTTAAACTATAAGAAGTAACAAACTAATAAGGCAAAATATATATTATAAATAATTTTAATTATAAATAAGAAGAAACTAATAAGGTAGAAATATATATATATATATATAAGCATTGAGAGGATAATGTCTATAATTAAGGTAAGTTATTTTAGGAAAAAATAAATATATAAGAAATAGAATATAAAAATACTAAAATTAGATAAGGATAAAATTATAATTGTACTTTAATATTTGCCTATGTGACATACCCTAGAGAATGATACATAAATCAAATAACTAAGGTTTTAAAACCATATATATCCTTAATACTAAAAAGCTTGAGTTGCAATGCGAACAATTTTGCATGATTTTGTTAGGCAATTGTTAACGTGTGCTATATTTCCTATTGACATTTGTGCTTCATAGCTTAGGTGTCGTTTTTATAGTTGTCTCTTGAAATGAGTCATCAAAACTCTTTTATTTTTTGCAGATGAAAGTATTTTTTGCAATGTGTTGAGCTTGTGTTAAACATACGTGTTGGAGTGTAATTAAATTTTGGGCATGTGTTGAAGTTTGAGGTGAACACATGTTGTTGTTTTTATGGCTAGCCTATGTCAATCGACTTATGCATTGTGCCTATAAAAGCTAAGTCCATACATGACATGCTTCCTTACAAAGGCGCCTAGGCTGTACTGCATTCCTAAGAGATCATCCAATGAGTTTCCTGGAAATTATATAGATATGTAGATTTGTTGCAGCATACATGCATCCTCTAGATTGCACTGAGCAAAAAACTTGAAAATTTGATGTCAAACCGTGAGTCTTTTCTAATATTCTAAAAGCGAAAGTTTCTCAAATGAACTGTAAAATTCTTACCCTTATAATTTTGCATGTTTTTTTGCTAATGTGGTAGTCTTATACATTGCCACGTATACCTTCTTACATTAGTGGAAGTTTGTGATTGGTCAAAATTTTACTTTTTGCTGTTATAATTTTACATTGCCACGTATACCTTCTTATATTAGTGGAAGTTTCTGATTGGTCAAAATTTCACTTCATTAGATTTTTTTTACATTTTGCTAGATGGCTTTTCTTGAACGTATGCCTCTACATGGCCTCAATTTTTTTCTTTAGGGCTTCCAACCGCCTCTTCTCATTATTATTTTTTACATTTTGCCAGATGGCTTTTCATGAACGCGTGCCTCTACACCGCCTCATTTTTTTCCTTCTGGGCTTCCAACCACCTCTTCTCTCATATATATCTGTTCCTCTTCATTCCATCTCTCCCTCTTTAACCATTTCTGTCAACCGATTTCAGCTTCAAAAATGGAGGTGAAGAGTCGTACAACAAACATGTTGGTTTCTCGTCTCGGCTCGGTGTCGGAGCAGACTCGGATCGCAGCCCTCTCTGACTCCTCTCGAAATCTGACCCGGAGATACGCCCGATGAAGGCACCATCCCTTACCTCGCTGAGACTCTGTCGTCCCTGTTGCGTAGGAGAACGCCGCCACGCCCCTCAACGTCTCAATTTCTGCCCGGGAAGTCGTCATGTCAACCCATGGAGTCCTCGACACCCTCTTTGACGTCCTCCGCAGCCACTCCTCCGGCAACGCCGCAGCTGTCCAATCCTCCGCCACCACAATCTTCAGCCTTCTCGTTGATGATAGGGTTCCAAAAGCAAAGTGAAGAACTCCTACTTAATGAGTTAATGTTTTACTTTAATCATTATAGAAAAAGTTGAATTTTAGGGATTTTCTCTAAAATTTCTCTCTCGATTATAGGAAAGACAACATCCAACCACCATGTATTTTCTCTCTTCATTGAAGGTTGGTAAACTCCTTTACTCTCTCATGATTTCAATCAAGAATTACACCAACAAAATGAACATTTATAAATAAAGAATGAGTCTTATGCTATTTTATTGAGTGGATGTACTGACCTATTTGTGTGTCAATCTGATGATGTAGCCTCGCCGCCTTGTGCTGTTGCTGGATATGCGAAACATGCTGCTAAAGATCTGTCAATGAACGCGTTAATAATCCAGCTTCTTTTGCAAGGCTTCTGTTTATCAAGCTTCATGTGTTTATTTATGTCTCAAATGTCAGGCAAATAATGGGCACAACCCTAGACTCAATAACAGTTTTGTTTCTGCAGCTTACCGTACCACATATAACTTGGATGCATATAAGGAATGATAGGGCGTGAATTTTACAAGGATGTTGATGATTTAGCTAAAGCATATGGTGGTTTTATTAGGTTGTAAGAAGTGATTGCGCCTGACATCTTCATGAAAACTTGGCTCTATAATATGAATGAAACCAAACCACATAATTATGTTAGGGGAATGCAACTTCAATGGGGATAAAAGAAAAGGTCATGGAAAGTTGTGTTCCTCTATTGGGATTCTATTTGCATATCTGAAAGAAATAAAGTCATGATTAGAACACTTCATGGCAATTCACAAACTTGTATAATAAGCTCACAATACATACAAATGTTGGGCAAGTAGTCTATAGCTTGATCGAGTCGAATATGTAGAATTTGCTTATAACTTGAAGTGAATAAACAACAGCGCATCAAATCACAGTTCTCTCATATCTAAGATCATATGGAAGCAACAGAAAAAACTCATTACTCATTGAGAAAAGTCTCTGACCTTGCAAATCTTGGCAAAGTGAAGCATAGCTACAATACAAGATAGGAGTAATTCTCCCATATCTAAGATCATATGGAAGCAACAGAAAAAACTCATTACTCATTGAGAAAAGTCTCTGACCTTGCAAATCTTGGCAAAGTGAAGCATAGCTACAATACAAGATAGGAGTAATACAACAAGAAGAGTACAACACAAGGGATCAAATGACTTCTTCAATGTCAAAAAAAAAATGACTTGTTAATATCTTTTTGATTTTGCAAGGATCCTCTTCCTCAGTCGAAGCATGTATGTGTACATGTAAGGACTTCCTGCAAAGATTAAGGCAATGGATTAAGTTTCAGCAATGGGAGAATGGTGGAGCCACGACAAACGACCATTACGCTTCCATACATGGAACATATAACTTGATTGCTATGATACATGCATAATAGTAATCAAAAGAGAAATTTCATATGTTAGGCATTCTCACACAACTTCTCAAATACCTGCCAAATCACATATAAAAATGTTGGTTAACATCAAAGGAGATCATTGATTCGGTTGGCTTTAGCCTTTTTGACATACGGTAATGGCCTAATAAAATTCTGAAGCACATGCATAGTTGACAACAATTATGATTTCCTACCATTGATGTTTATAGGATATGAGCAGACACAAAAAAAGATGGTCGATAAACCGCGCACGCTGATTTTTTTCGCCTCGCACTCCTCTGGGCGGCACGTAGAGCCGCCCAGAAAACCCTTCCAAAAAACCGGTTTGCACTTGGGCGGCATTAGGTGCCGCCCATGCAAACCGGTTTTTTTATAACCCGATTTGGACCTAGGCGGCACATATTGCCGCCCAGTGTTTTTGGTTTTATAGAACCCGGTTTTGAAATTTAATTTATTTATTTTAAAAATTAAAAAATGATTTCCTGGAAACCGGGTTAAAATTCGGCGGCACTGAAAGCCGCCGAGTCTAAACCCAAAATTCTGGGCGGCAAAACATGCCGCCCAATGGCGAATTTGAAATTGAAACTTGGGCGGCAACTATTGCCGCCCATGTGCAAACCGCCAAAAAATCAAACTTCGGCGTTATTAAATGCCGCCCAGGGTCGTCTTCTCCGAGAGCGATTTGCAGATTTCGAGAGCAAAAATGGATCCCGGTGGCGATTATTCGGTTGACGACATATGGGAGTTCTTGGCGGAGGAAGAACTGAGGGACCATCAGATGGCGGCGGCGGGAGTTCTTGGCGGAGACGGCGGCAATAGACTAGAATCGACGGCAGATTTGACGGTGGCGGCGGCGACCAATCTCTGTTTCACGGGGGGCAGCGACGAGGCGGCGGAGGAGGCGGCGGAAGCGAGGCTGGGGGAGAGGGGTGGCGACGCGGCGGAGGAAGCGAGGCTGGCGGAGGAAGGAGGCGAAGCGAGGCTGGGCGAGGCCGAGGAGGGAGGCGAGGCTGGGCTGCACTATGTGCCGCCCACTATGGGGGAATCTGGGCTGCACGTGGTGCCGCCCAGGACCGAGGGCGAGGAGGAGGATATCGGGGCTTTTTTGGGCGAGGAGGGCGACATCGCGGCGGAGAATGCCTTCGACGTCGCGTGCGCGGTTGCTCAGCAGGCTATGTTAGGCTTGGGTGAAATTCTCGTTCGCCAAAAGTGAAAATATGAACGGAGGCCAACTGAAAAGGTATGATGTTTTTTAAATTTGTAATCGTTAAATCTAATTTATTAATTAAATTGTTACTGCACTTGTAGATTTATATACTTGGATTTTAGATTATTTAATCATTATCTTATAAAAAATAGTATAGGTAATAGACTCAATTATACTGTTAAATAATATTAAATATATCATTGTAATGAAAATTTTAATATATTGATTTTTTTTGTAAGAAAACAATATTTGGGCATATGTAAATATGTTATAGTGGGTAAAATGAATATAGTTATATTTGTAAATTTGGTTTTTATTGTATTTAATCATTATAAAAAATAGTATAGGTAATAAGCTCAATTATACTGTAATATTAAATATGTCATTGTAATGCAAATTTTAGTATATTGATTTTGTTTGTAAGAAAACAATTTTCTATATTTTTTATGGAAAAATAGGAAGTTTTGGGTAAGATCGCACGGTCCGATCGAGATAGTCGCCCTACTACTGCATCTGCTCGCAAGAGGAGGGTTGGCGGTGTATCGCAAGGCCATATTGAGGCCGATAGTGAGGGCGCTAGTGAGGACGATGTTGGTCCCGTCCGCTCAGATGAGGACGTGATTATGGAGGACCCACCTCAGCAGTCACATTAGGAGGACCCACATCTTGATGACTCACCTCAACAGCGGCTACCTCTGGAGGAGTCACATGAGCAGCATGCCCCATCTCCACGTGAGGCATCTCAGCAGGCCCCGTCTCAGCCTGAGCCAGCCACACAGGCCCTATCTCCGATTGAGCCACATCAGGGGACTCAGTATGGCCCATCTCCATCTCAGCATGCCCCATCTCCACATCATGAGCCATCTCAGCATGCCCCGTCTCAGCCTGAGCCAGCCACACAGGCCCTATCTCTAATTGAGCCACATCAGGAGACTCAGTATGGCCCATCTCCATCTCAGCATGCCCCATCTCCACATCATGAGCCATCTCAGCAGACCCCGTCTCAGTCTGAGCCAGCCACACATGCCCCATCTCCGCATGAGCCAGCTGAGCAGCTTCCTTCTTTGTTGAGGAACTTTGATACGCACATTGCATAGCTGATATGGAGGAAGGCGTTGTTGGACCCACCCGAGGACGTTGTTAGGAGTTTGAGGGTCCAGACACGCCCTACGCAGTTTGCATTTTGGAGGGATCGTATTCCTAGAGGGGTCCCTGTGGAGGGGTCCTGGTTTTGGATTGCGCAGCAGACGGGGTTGACCGGTTTACTTGATTTGCAGTTCGGAAATGCTGATCACAACCTCATTTCAGCATTCGTTGAGAGATGACATCCAGAAAAGAACACCTTCCACTTTCCCTGGGGCGAGATAGCTCCTACTCTACATGACGTGCTGATGATTTTAGGGCTGCCGATCGAGGGATTTGAGGTGACGTCACCATGGACCGGTCATGATAGCGAGCTGGCGGAGTGTGAGGCTTTGTTCGGCTATTTGTTTGGGATAGATTCGGACTACAGCTTTGATAGGATGATGCTGACATGGTCCGCGACCTTAGGAAGGGTTGGGTCAAGCAATTCCAGCTTGGGAGGCATGTGATGAGGATGATTGAGGAGGGTGCCTACCCAGAGGATATAGCAGCCGGTTTCTTATGGCACGCCATGTCGGCTAGCATCTTCGTTGACAAGTCAACGAACGAGCTGAAGACAACACTGCTACCTCTTTTTGTGGACTGGGAGCGTGTCGTTTATACTGCTTGGGGTACTGGGATTCTGGCTCTCCTTTATAGGAACCTCGGAGAGGGTTCTCGGCGCGGAGCTGCACAGTTCGCCGGCTGCGCACGTCTTTTGGAGGTAGGCCTTTAATATAGTTAACTTATAATTTAAATTATTAATATACATTATTGAATTGTTTTTAATAATGGTTGTCTTTCTCTGTACGCAGGTTTGGATTTGGACATACTTCGTATACTTCCCGGGCAACCCTAACCTCAAGGAAGGTGCGGACGACGACCTCCGACGCGCTGGACGATACTGCATTGGCCGGACACCTCTCCGGTCCCTCCGTGACCAGTCACACTACAGACGAATTCTGGACGAGTATAGGCCAGAAGATGTACGTATTCTTTTTCAATTTTAATTTACAGTAAGATAGCTTAATGAATTAATTTATGTGCCATCGTGTTTTGTTAATTACAGATACGGTGGATGCCGTACGAGGGTCTTGATTTTCGAGGTGCCCATAGGTCCTCCACTTATCGAGGGACTATTTGTTTTCTCGGTGTAGAGGAGCCATACATGCCAGATCGGCTTACACGCCAGTTCGGTTATCGACAGAGCAGGCCGATGGATATCATAGAGCCTCTGGTTGCAGTGCGTCCTCATGATTTCAGGGGGACGAGGCGATACCAGTTGCACTTTGACCCGCGTTGGCACATGTGGGACCAGCTTGAGCATCATCTTTGCCCCCACATCTTGACGAGTCCTCCTGCGACGATGGCTTGGGATGTCCACGACGCGTACCTGGACTGGTATCTACAGGTGTCGCATCCTTACGTGAGTCCGAGTGCACCAGTGCAGCCTCGTATCAGTAGAGGACCACCTCCGGCTATCAACTTGCAAAGGGTATGTTTTTTGTCCCATTTTATTCTTTTAAATTATTTTATGAAAGTCTATGTTTTTAAATTAAAATGTTTGTTTTCATTTGCAGCGTGTGGCGATGAGCAAGGCCTATCTTCGGGAGCTTATGTATGGAGGTTGTTTAGGGTGTAGGGAGCACTTTCAGCATATGCATGACATCCTTTTCAGTGACGTCATTCCTGTAGCTCCACCGCTTGTACAGGCTTCACAGATGTCTTCCCATGCATATAGTGCAGACTCTACTATATTTGATAGAGCCGAATCATCTAGGATGGCGGAAGAGCGTGCAGTAGCTCAGCAGGCATCAGCTCGGCAGACAGCGTCTCAGCCGACGCCGATGGTTCCTCCAGTATGGGCACCGGGCGTGGATTCGGGTGTAGGTGTGTCCTTGGCTAGTGATTCTACTCCACATTTAGATGAGTCATCGGATAGTGAGACCGAGAGTTTGTAGTATGACTTTTGACTTTATTCGTTGTTTTTAGCAATTTGTAGTACGACTTTTGACTTTTGTTTTTGTTCGATTTCACTTTTTGTGTTCCGTCGTTTCTAGTTTGAGTTCTTTGTTTATTGGTTTTTTGGATTTTCGTCCGTTATTTCAAAAAAACACATGCATATTCTTAAAATACATACACATACTAAAAACACATACAAATTCTAAAAACACATATACATTCACTGATGGCTTACACACTACAAAAAATACATACACACTGGAACAAATGACATACACAACTCTTGCCCTGTGGCCATTATCATCTTGACCGAATCAAGAGCCCAGGGACGAACCTCCTAGGATCACGGCGTTCATGCTGATATGCTCCTTCTCCTAGCTGCATCACAGAAAAACTTGAAATCCAACAAATACCGAAATTTGAAGATCGCATGTTTTTGTCTGTGCTGCAGCGAGGAAAAAAGAGCAGATCAGCATGTACGCCATGACCCAAGGAGGTTCGTCCTAGGACGCTTGACTCGCATATAAATGACATCGCCTAGTTGCGTTTGAAGAAATTAGGATAGTCTCTGGTAAAAGTTCGCGGCATATCATATCTCTGCTTTGATAAAATGGCTTGCTCCCTACAAAGTTTGATAGTACCTAAACAACATTACACAAAAGATACGACATCAATGCAGTATACGATGTACATCATTATATAGATTGCGGTTATACCTACGCATCTTATCCAGATCTTGTAAAAGTTCTTGATTTTGCTTAACAAGATCTTGATTCTCCTTAACAAGATCTTGTTTGTCCCGCCACTGTTGTCGAATAACCGCGTGTGCTCTATCCTCGTACATAGGATCAAAATACTTCCTGTATGAACACTGCATTTTTGGGCATCCCCAATACCTCCTTCCGTAGTTCCACTGCAAATCCCAAGTACGGACAACGGCTTTCAAATTACACTCGCATAGCCGATGTGGGGGGTTTGTTGATGATTCAAAGGAAGATGCCATTATTTGTTGTAGTGTTTGGTTTCCTACGAATGTCATGAATCTATCAACCGAAGTTCTCCTTATATATAGTAAAAAAGCTGGCTAGGCGGCTCACAGTGCCGCCCAAAGGGTCCAGAATCTCACAAGTACCCTTCTGGGCGGCACACAGTGCCGCCTAGTGAACCCTACTGGACGGCACACAGTGCCGCCCAGAAGGGTACTTGTGAGATTCTGGACCCTTTGGGCGGCACTGTGAGCCGCCTAGCCAGCTTTTTTACCCTATTAATACGCACCCGCCCACAACTAGTGTACGCTTTAATGTTTTCGTGAACGTGTTTTTGTTAATGATTAGTAATATTGTTGTCGTGTATCGCATTTTCCCGATTTTTTTCAATTCGAAAAAAAAAAGATTCAAAACACAATATACGATCAATCTCAATCAAACTTTCACACAAAAGGAAATACAATATCATATATAAAGTCGATTAAAATCCAAAAAACCTAGGTAAGTATGTCAGGTCGCCCATGATATGCTCGCTCCTCTACATAATTCTTGAACCTATCCTTAAAGCGCTCATGACTATCCCATCCATCAACACTTGGATCCTTGTAAATGCGCCACTGTCTTGGAGGCGGTGGAATGGGACAATGGTCATTAACAAGCCAAATCTGTACACGTAAACAATACAGTTATAAAAAAAATTATGAAAGAATAAGTAAATACGAGAGAGTATGACTCCACGTACCGGTACGTAATGGTCTCTCCTGCCTACATGTGCTATCGCATAAACCTTTGTCGGAGGCTCGGCACCCGGGGGGGCCCACAATGGAAGACATGTGTGTGGTCCGAACCATGATAAGACAACAACAGCCACTTGGTGTTCTGTGGAAAACGCCAACCCAGTAATAGGCATTACACACCAGAAGTTTGCCGTGCACGGTGAAGGAATATAATTCAATTTCCTAACAAATTCTTCCAACGTCAACTCTTCCTCCGCAAGCATCGCTACGTAGTTGGATCCATGTGCCTGGACGTGCTTCGAAAGCCCTAACCGGACATCAATGTACTCGTCTTCTTGGCAACACAGCAAAACGGCAAGAGAACGGAACCCACAATGACCATCACCTTTGACATTTTGAACTCTAGAAATGTAGGCGAGCATGAAATGATCAATATTCTCGTGTCCCCAGTTGAAGCCGAGATACTTGACCGGCTTGTTTGAAGCCGACTTGGACTTGCTTGAAGCAGATTTTGGCTTTGCAGGTTTAGTGGCACTTCCCTTTGTTGTTGAAACTCCACCGTGAGGTCGTCCACTAGAAGGGCATCCTTTCGATCCCTTTGATCCCACGGACGATTTCACATTGGTCGTCTCTTTCTCTGCAAGCTCATCCTCCTTATCCACTCCCAGCTCCTCACCCTCCATCTTCATCTTCTGCTTCTCCTTCATCTTCTTCATTTTTACATCCACATGCTCGTCCCAACCCATTTTCCTCTTGGTACCGGTCTTTCTTGCATTCATCCTAGGCCTCCCCTTCTTGGTCTCACCACGTGGCGGGTCTTGAATATCGCACGATGTAGGGTCCTTTGACTCACGCCACTTTTCCGCCATCTTCTTCAAATCAAATCCCTCAACTGTCCCACATAAGTACTCTTCAACGAAGTCATCCACCGTGACATTGTCCGCTGTCAGTGAAACACCATCATCGACATCAAGATCCTTAGCATCCACCCCTTCCCATCAGATCTGCTTCCAGAAAATATCAACCTCTTCAGGCACTAACGGGTAACCCGTCTCCACGTAGACCTTAATTGTGTGTGGGCAAGGCAGCCCTAGTGTGGACCTCCACCAAAAATCATCACATTTGTTCCCAATTTTTCCCTCATTTGCTAACACAACTTGGGCATACAACATTCTCAGGCATTTTTCAGAGCACTTTTCAAGGATGCGCTTGAAGAACACCTTAACCCACTCAGGGCCATTCACTATCTCCATGGGAAAGGCAGTGCAGTTCTTGGTCATCTCAAATCGGATCTTCCGATGCTGATCAACAAAAATGTTGTCGATGTGCTGCACAATTGTGTCGAACCCTCCGACGGATGTCTCAATCATGTCCTTAAGCATAGAATGCTGACCCTCAACCCTGCCAATAATATATTCGTATACAATTAACTAAATAAATTTTATAACCCAATTTGATTGCAAATGTTTGTATGAAAGTTACCTGTTTGATGTTCTTGTGGTAAAATGGAGAACATCATCACACCATGCCGCAAACAGCTTCTTCTTATGCTCATTAAACCAAGTTTGCTCCACATATCTCACCAAGCCTTCACTCCATATCTCCTTAAAGTGAGCAAGCCGCTCTCTGTACTCCTCCTTTGTGTGAGACCTCATCACCCGACGAACACTTCTCGAGAATTTCTTCTCGTCAATCTTCATCGTCTTAGCATATGCCTTCACATTACGGTCTATATGGACCTGACACAAGTGATGACGAACCTTCGGAAACACCAGTTTGACAGCCTTGATCAGTCCTAGCTCTCGATCAGACATGATGCATACGGGATTTTTCTCCCCGTACAACCACTTCAATCGTCTCAGTGCCCATGCATAGTGGTTTGTCGTCTCCCTTTCCATGAACACAAGAGCAATGCAATATGTGTAGTTGGTGCAAGTAAACCCAACAATCTGGAATAGAGGCATACCGTACCTATAAATGCAACACAAAAAATACTTTAAACACGCAGAAAATACCATTATCTACACATAATACAAAAAAGAGTAAGGTTTACCTGTTGGTTTTGTATGTCGAATCCATGATGACGACATTAGGGAACATGCACAACAAATGTCGAGCGTCTAGATGAGAAATAAACAAGCACGCCAAAACCTCCTTTCCATCTTCGCTCGTCTTAGTAGCAGTGTCCAACAAATAGCCTTTCTCATTCAAATATCCCAATGACCATTGTGTCACATTCAGATTGCCCAGAGATTTCAACCTCTCCTTAGCCCTAACAGTGTACACCTGCTTCCTAGAAATCGTTGAACCCATATATTCATTCCTAAGCTGTGTAGAAATAACCTTGGGTCTTGCACCCGCTGTAGTATCAATCATCACTTTCCTACGCTGCTCCTTCGTAAGTCGGGAAGCATATGCATGGCCGATCAAGGTGCTCGAAAGCATATGGTTATGGGATCCACTAACAACCGATATGGTCCACCCAGGATCTCTAATAGCATTTCCTTCCCTAAAAGTACCATACAGCAAAAAGGGACAACCCTTCTTTTTTGACCTAGTTTTATTCACTCGTATCGGGCTGACCTTTTTACCATCGACTAACACCTTCTTCTTGCCGGACCTAGGTAACCCGGATCTCTCACAATGAAATATAATATTTTTAGGCTTTGATGATTAAGTAGTGATCACCATAAAAAGACTAAAACCTACCCTTTGCACCCAATCTCTCAATCCTTCCTTACTAGGAAATATCCCAGTAGTAGTAAAATGAGATGAGAAGTCGATTGCTACAAATTCATCATCACTAGAATCACCCTATTTATATACAAAAATTATTACATTAGAGACTAATTAATAATTAAATTTCTACAAACTAATATCAAAAAATTAAACATATTTCAAAACAGTTCAAAGACTAGGTACATTTAAGATCTAATTATTTTATACAATAAAAATTACAATATTACATACCTTGAAGTACTCGGGAGAAATTGGCGCCTGCAAATCACCCTCATCATCTACAGATGTGTGCACGCTCGAAGACGACTCCGACAACCCCCTCCATCCAGAATCGCTTGACGATGACATTTTTTTATGAAAAAGAGTTTCAAGATTTTGATACAATACAATACCACCATCCCCAACAATATATAGTGCCGGCTACACCTGTCCTGGGCGGCCCTATGTGCAGCCCACATTCACCGTTGGGAGAGTCCTGGGCGACACGTAGTGCCGTCCATGACTCTCTTTTTAAAGTAAACTGGGCGGCACGTCTTGCCGCCCATGAACCCTGTCCCCCCAAAAAACCCGGTTCACTAAACCAGTTTCTTGGGCGGCACTTGTTGTCGCCCACAACCCCGGTTTCAATGAACCGGTTTTTAAAACACATTTCAATTTATTTTTAAAAATAAACCCAAAACTGAACCCATCATGGGCGGCAATTCGTGCCGCCCAAAGAACTCGAGTTTTCTGGGCGGCAATGAGTGCCGCCCAAAGGGGAGTGCGATGCGGAAAAAAAGGGCGTGCGCGGTTTTTCGCCGAAAAAGGTCAGTGTATTTTCTTTTCTGTTTCATACCCCAAAATATAAAATGACATATATCTAAAAACAAAATGGATAACAAGATTAGCATGCCGAAGTTGACATCTATCAAAAAGAGTTTGAAATTATATTGTATATGCATAGCATGCACTTTGTATAGTATACTTGTATTTCAAGTTCAAGCACCTAAAGTTATACAACTGAAGGACTCCCTCTGGAAGCATGCCCTTTATAATACACTACCCCTGGAATACATCGACATAGATAATTAGTCATATGGTTCTCTCGACGTGGTTTTTACGTTTTTCGAGTACAAGCATTTTCTTAAGTAACTGATATTACTAAGGAAACGCTTGCTCTCTCATCTTGTTAATCCTTCTTATTATTAACTACTTTTCTTTTATTATAATAATATCATCAATTCTACACCTATAGAGTCATCTCATTAGCAAACAGATGGTACATTTTTATATAACTTCACTTATCTCCTAATATAAATGTGCTCCTACGGATGCATGGTCTCACATACTATTTGACAAACAATGTATAATTTCATTTTTAAATAAATATAAAAGTCATTCTCTAATAAATTCTAGCTTTTGCTAAAGGCGTTTTATCTATTATTTAAGAGGCGACATAAATATGATATTTTGGAAGCTTAATTAAACTTGTACACAATAAGGAATAAAAGTACATATTCTTGAAATACTTAGCGTGTTGTCACTGCATTTAATATTTCAATCATCCTTCCCTCATAGAAGAACCTGATCAATAATTAAGTACAAACCATAACCAAGATGGAAGAGCTAGAGACATGTTAAGAAGTATAATCTCCGGTATCTCATGGCAAGAAGATAGAAGAGCTTCATATACAAAAAGCTTCACATGTTGACTCAGAAGCGAAGATATGCAATGTCTCAAGGTGATGATATGCTTATTTTACATATCAAAATATTTCAAGAGAAATTTAAAGTTGTAATATCGAAACAGAAGGAACTTTCAAACACAAACGAAGCATTTTAGAATCTCGATATTTAAATTTGCGAGCTAAAAGAAGATAGAATCCAATAGTTAATAAAATCCAAGAAAAATGTAATTTGACATAATAGGATAAAAATAACTACTCTATTACATTCAATCATAATCGCATATCATGCTAGAGGTACTATACTTACTAAATCAATTTTAAGAAATGTTAGCTTTATTAAAATTCCTTTAGCCCGACCTATAATCTAGTATATATATATATATATGAAAGAAAATTGAACAACACAATGACTTTTTTCTACTAGTCCAAATTGTCCAATTCCTCGGCATGATTGATGATCATTGATTTTTAAGCTGATATTTCCTTTTTCTTCTACATTTACCAAAAAGGGAATCTTCCTTTTCAGCTTGGTTTACTTTAACAATTATTTAGAGCTGGCATTGCGACAAATTAATAGGTAGATGCACTCAGGTTCGGATCGCGTTAACTTAAAATTGGCGTTGTGACAAATTAATAGGTAGATGCACTCAGGTTCTGATCGCGTTAACTTAAAGTTTGCCTTAATCGATTTTGATCTAGTTATTATAAGTTATATGAGCATGAGTTGAAGTATGATCTTTTGAATTGGGTGTTGTGATTAGATGTGTATAAGCGAAATTTCAGAATATTATTTTTTAACATCTAACAAGAATTTCATGCATGAATTAATAGGGATCAAGTAAAAGTAGAGTTACATACCTTTTGATGCGAATGAAAACGCTCTGGCAGAGTTTCAGCGGAGATCAAAAGCCTCGAGTGTGGCTTCTCTACTTGGTCCACACGAGTCTGGAATCTGGATCGCCTTGGTCTCGTCTGCTAGAACGAACGAATGAAAGGCACAAGCTTGGCTTCCTTGGGGAGTTCGGCCATACATGTATATTGGAGGAGAAGTTATGTTTTCCTTTTGGTAACCTTTACTTATAAGATCGTATCTTATCTTTGGTAATAGATATAAGATCTTTATGTTGTATCTATATTTTCTAATAAGATATCTTCTTATCTAGTTATTATTAATAATAACTATTATCTATTAATAATAAAAGACAATCTCCTAACTCAAGCCATAGGGCCGAAATCCATGTCCAACATGGGCTTTCGGTTCAGTTTGATTCAGCCCGATAACTCTATGTGTGTGACCTCATAAGACCCGATTATTATAGTCATGGGTCTAACCCGTTTAAGTCCATTAATCGTAGTTGGCTTCTAGCAAAGCACTGCGATTCCTAAAATATCCGGATTATAAATCTCCATTAATAGTCTATTCCATGTTCGGTAATTACACCTTTGATTAAATGACACAATTCCTTCAATCTCCCACTTGTCCTTAAAACAAGTGTGCAATGTTAAATCCCTTTGTCTCTTAATGTCTTATTTGATGATATGATGACATCCATATCTCTTATCAAATGTGTTTCTTGAACTCTTGAGTTTGAACTGTCAAATAACGGATGATTACATATAATCCATACGAGCATGGCCATGCATTTTTCAGTTCTCGCTCTTCAAGTGGCCGAGACACCATTCCTGTCCATGCATCACATTATACATGAAGGAGGAGGACTTCTCCAGTCTTGTATGACTATAGCTCCCACTCAACTTTTGATAATCCTAATCACTGCCTTTATAACTGCCTGTTACAGACAGCGTTTGGCAGCGTCAAAGACATACCAATCATCAAGAGAAACCATATCATACTCATGTCTGAGGAATCTACCAATCATGGTTTGACTTAAAACTCTTCAATCCCTTTTGGAGAGTCTTAAGGTAGGTCAGTCCTATATGTATCATCCATACATATCTATGTAATTGACTAGACATCTCTATGTCCCTATAGCCCATGAAACCTGGCGCTATCAATCAACTTACAATACAGTCTTAAATGAAGTCATTTATGTCCAAGTTAATGACTTAGACCATGAACTTTGAATAATTCATAACTTCAGTTCACTTAATGGGGTTTTATTCACCAAAACACTTATGATGAGCCCATTTGCGAATTATAAATTATTTGGACATTTTATTTAATTACAAGCAATGATTAAATAAGAATGAAAATTGTATCATATAATCAAGCATAAAAAATGTGTCTGACATTCATAAAACGAAGTTCATAATGTAAGACAATGCAATCTTAAAGCCATTCTCCAATGTGCTTGAGGCCCTTGGCCCTAGTGTGACTCTCATGCTTGGGCCTAGGCATAGGCTTGGTCAGTGGATCTGCAATGTTGTCATTTGTATGCACTTTGCACATCCTCGAACAACTAACTCGTCATCACCTCCAAATACAAAGAAGTCATCATTGGTTCTTCTCAAGTACTTCAGGATGTTCTTGGTTGCACACCAATGTGCATCTCCGGGATCCGATTGGTATCTGCTACACATGCTCAGAGCAAATGCAACATCACGGCGTGTACATGTCATGGCATACATGATAGATCCTATAGCAGAAGCATAAGGTATCTTGCTCATCTTCTCTAGCTCATTAGGTGTCTTAGGACACTGCTTCTTGCTGAGGTATATGCCATGTTGCACGGGTAGAAATCCTTTCTTGGAATCCTGCATTTTAAACTTGTCAAGAACCTTATCTATATAAGTTCCTTGACTTAATCCAATCAGTCTCTTAGATCTATCTCTATATATCTTGATACCCAATATGTACTCTGCTTCTCCTAGGTCCTTCATTGAAAAACATTTCTTCAGCCATCCCTTAACGGACTCTAGCATCAGAATGTCATTTCCAATGAGTAGTATGTCATCCACATACAGGACCAAGAAGACCATTTTGCTCCCACTAAACTTCTTGTAAACACAAGTGTAACACCCCCAAATCGTAATCCATTTGGAAAGGTATTACCGCCAGTGACCTCGGTTTCCACACTGAAGCCACCCCAGGCTTTACCGGTTTAAATACAAATCATAAACAATAATCATGATGTAAAACACCAAAATCTTTGGTTAAAACATATGTATGGGGATTACATCCCAATCCCCATAGGACAAAACAGAGTAATCAGCGGAAGTCTTTGCAAAGTATAAATACAAGGGTCTTGATCGTAATGATCACCCGCCAAGGATCGCAACCTGATAAATCCATTAAAACACCGTTTGCTTTTATAGTCGTTCTAGCCTTTGTTTCTCAGATTCTTATCTGATGTGCCGAATCGAACGGATGACACCAGCCAACCATGCAGAGAACAATTACGGTTGGTTAGTCTAATGAAAGACTACGCAAGGGTACAAAGCAGAGTGGTTCGAAGTAGTCGTATTAGGTTAGACTCATCGCTCCTCGAATCAAAACCGATGACGATAGTCAACCACCATACTCTATTGGAATATATCAAGCAGCATGATCAAGAGAAGATTCTGAAAGACCGAGTCTCACAGCAATCAATCCCAAAGAAGACTCCAACGAATTGAGTCTTATCGGAAATATGACAAATGTTGGGGAACATTAATTAATCATACAAGCGTTCAAAAACGACTTGATGTTTCGGTTTACGACCAACCTCACCGCTTAATGCGAATCCAGATTGGAAAGAGAACAGTACTCTGATCAAAGTCAAGACGAGCTTTCCTAGCTGCACTATTCCCTAGCTGCACTACTCGTCTGAGGTATATTAATCATGTACTACGACGGCACTTATCTTATTTAAATTCCCAAACGCGCATCATGGTATAGACTTTTAAATATATGTTTCGCCATGAGGGACATATATTGAGTATATGTTTCGCCATGAGGGACATATAGGACATATGTTTCGCCATGAGGGACATACTCCTGAATGGGACGAATCCCAAGATTTGTAGCATCAGTTAAGTGTCACCATCTTTATACCCGAGTATAGAGATCGGTCATGACCCGCCAAATGGTTTTTTGTGTTTATCACCCTTTGCACCATTAATCATTATTAAGAAACGACTGGACCTCGAATAGTCCATCGCTCCTACGAATACTCGTGCTAACTAAACAGTTCAACACAATAATAATCATATCAAAGCCCTCCAGGCTATCATCATAATAATATAGATATTCATAATAGCGTTGTTCTAACAGATATACAACCTATTATAATATCATATTCTTTTCATATCGTTGCCCTCCCGGCAATCCTCATAAAATATATCTATAATAGCATTGTTCTAACAGGTATACAACCTATTATAATATCATATTTTAATCCATATCATTTATCAAAACTGTTCCCAACAAAATAGTAAATCATTCCAAATTAATTAACAATCAAACCATTGATAATTAATGGAAATATGGAATGATGAGCAAGAGCGAACCGCCACTTGCCTTAGATTAGACGAAGCTTTAACAAGCTTAGAGATCGCGGTTTCCGAGTCCAAAACTGGGACAGATCCTGGATAATAAATCCCTATGGAACGACCCATAACAAGACCCTAAGTTAGATTCAATATCTACATATATGAATCTAAAAGAATACAAAAGGAATCGAAGGAACCAAGCCTCGCTCGGAGCCAAACAACCAAGAACACACACTCGAACCCAGCCTGCCGTGGATGCGGTCGGCTCTCACCGCAGGGTGCGGTGGGGTGCGGTGGTGCCTTTCCGCGGATGCGGTGAGATGACAGAGGCGGGAGTTCTTCGATAGATTTTTGGGGAGAAACTTACCCAAATCGATTCGTTTGACTTCGATTCGTTGTGGTTTTGATCTCCCAACACCTTAGATCTTTGATTAATACTAAGGAGTACCTTTGTAAACACTCAAAGGGTTCGAACACCTTCTCAAATAAGGTTCCAAGGCTTGGACAACAATGGAATTTCTGAGGAAAAGAGGTGAAGTTGCAGCTGTGTTAGAGCTCTCCTCCTCAACTTCCTCCCTCCTTTTATAATCCAAACAAGCAGCTTACCATCAGATGACAACAAGGACGAGGTGGCCAGACAACTTGGAGTAGGCTAGGTGACTCGCCAAGCCTAGTTCTGCAGCTGCACAAGTTGCACTGCAACTTGTCGAGTGACAGCGGCTCACCGCGGGGTGCGGTGGCCGACTCTGTTACCGCCTCCAAATTTGGCCTTTGCCGCGGGTGCGGCCACTTGACCGCGGGGTGCGGTCAAGGCCATTTTTGCCCCCTTTTGTCCGGTTTGCCTCGTTTTGTCTTTTCTTACCGAATGGTTAAATTTTATTAACCCCGGGTTAAATATATTCGTACATGAACGACCCTTTAACCCAAAAATACATTAACTGTATTTTGTATTACTCAGAAAAATATTACAGAGATCAAACATCTCATAGAATGTCCGCACTTCTCTGAATTTAATCTGACTTGTAATATGGGCAAGAGAAAATTTCAAAATTACCCTTACAAAATGAGGGATATTACATTACCTCCCCCTTAAAAGAAGTTTCGACCCCGAAACTTAGGCCGAAAACAACTCGGGAAAGCGTCTAAGCATATCCTCCTCAGTCTCCCAGGTAACTTCTTATGTTCCTGACTTGGATCATAAAATCCGTACCAATGATACTACCTTGTTGCGCAAGTGCTTCTCACGGCACTCGAGAATACGCACAAGTATTTCTTCATAGGTACCATTTGCTTGAATCTCAATGTCTTCATAGCTCAGCACATGAGATTCATCTGGCATGTACTTCCTCAGCAAGGATACGTGAAACACATTATGCACTAGATGTGCTGATGGCGGCAATGCCAAACGGTATGCTAGAGATCCCACTCTATCAAGGATCTCAAATGGTCCCACGTAGTGAGGGTTAAGATTTCCACGCTTACCAAATCTGAATACACCTTTGGATGGCGACACTCTGACAAATACCTTGTCACCAACCTCAAACTCGACATTCCTACGCTTCGAATCAGCATAAGACTTTTTATCGATTTTGAGCTGTCAACATCCTTTGTTTTACCAAGGCAATGCCAAAGGCAGTCCTTTCGACTAGCTCTAGTCCGAGCGATAAGCAAAGCCACTACAGTCTCATGTAGTATCTTCCGGTTCGATGCATCGGCTACTACATTAGCCTTGCCCGGATAATATAGCAATTCGATGTCGAAATCTTTAAATAGCTCCTACCGACGGCGTTGTCTCATATTCAACTCCTTCTGAGTGAACACATATTTGAGGCTCTTGTGATAAGTGAAGACTTGGCATTTCACACCATAGAGATAATGCCTCCAAATCTTCAACGCAAACACTACTGCTGCTAACTCTAGATCATGCGTCGGATAGTTTTCTTCATAGGTTTTCAGTTGTCTTGACGCATAAGCAATAACCTTGCCTCTTTGCATCAACACACAACCTAAACCACTCTTTGAAGCATCACTATAGACCGCATAATCATCAGTTCCGTCTGATAGCATTAGCACTGGTGCGGAGGTCAGACATTGCTTCAATTTCTGAAAACTGGCCTCACACTTGTCATTCCAAACAAACTTCTTGTGGACTTTGCGAAGTAGACCGGTCATAGGTAGAGCGATCTTAGAAAATCCCTCTATAAACCGTCTATAATATCCGGCAAGTCCAAGGAAACTGCGCACCTCCTTCACATTCTGAGGCCGCTTCCAGTTAGCTACTGCTTCAATCTTTTGGGGATCAACCATTACCCCCTTCTCATTGATCACATGGCCTAATAAAGCCACTTCCTTGATCCAAAAAATCGCACTTAGACAATTTAGCGTACAACTCATTTTGTCTAAGGATTGACAATACAATCCGAAGGTGTTCCTCGTGAACTTCCTCATTCGGAGAATAAATCAAAATGTCATCGATGAAAACCACCACGAACTTATCCAAGTACTGGTGAAAACATCGATTCATTAAGTCCATAAAGACCGCTGGAGCGTTGGTAAGTCCGAGTGGCATGACTACGAACTCGTAGTGACCATACCTCGTCCGGAATACAGTCCTCAGAATATCTTCCTCACGAATTCTGAGCTGATGATAACCAGATCTCAGATCGATCTTGGAAAAGACTTTAGCTCCCTGCAACTAATCCAACAGATCATCAATCCTTGGCAAAGGATATTTGCTTTTGATCGTGACTTTATTCAACTCTCGATAGTCGATACAAAGCCGAAACGATCCATCTTTCTTCTTGACAAACAAAACCGGGGCACCCCAAGGCGATGCACTCGGCCTTATATTACCCTTGTCAAGAAGATTCTCGAGTTGCTTCTTCAACTCTTGTATTTCCACAGGATCCATCTGATACGGTGCCTTTGAAATCGGCGCGGTACCAGGCTCAAAATCAATTGTAAACTTCACGTCACAATACGGGGGTAACCAGGAATCTCTTCCGGAAAGACATCCGGAAACTCACGAATCATAAGAATATTAAGAACTGATGGTTCATCTTTCATGGGTGCATCCAGATAGCAAAGGTACCCGACACAACCCTGTTGAAGTAGCTTAAACGCAGTCATCGCATTGATAAGCCTGTCGTTCTCAGCGTCATTCCGACCCTTAAATTTGCATACACTCTGGTCCCCAAATGACACCGTCACAGTTCTCAAACTAAAATTGATTACCGCCCCATGACGCGTCAGCCAATCCATATCGAGGATAATGTCGTATGGAGCCATGGCTATTCAAATCAAATCTGTTTCGAATTTCTTACCCTCAATGGTAATTGAAAATTCTGACAGACGCTTGATTCCAACTAAATGTTCACCATTAGGAAGATTCACAACGAAAGGTTCACAACCTCGTTGCAAACTAAACCTAACTTGCTAATGCAACTCTCCGAAACGAAAGAATGGGTAGCACCCAAATCCAACAACCTACACACATGAGTAAAGTGAAGGTATAGAGTACCTTGAGCAACTGGAGCGTTAGGTCCATCAGCCTCACACATCTCGTACATGCGTTGACCTTGACCTCCAATCGTTCCTCTAGTACTTAGGGCCTTGGCCTGACTGGGTGAGTCGGGACCACAACTGGTGTATCCATTGACTCCCATGGCCTTGCCCTCCAACGAGCATGCTCAACCGTCTCATCCACCTGGCGATGCGCTTCAGCACTAATCGCCTTCCAAGTGGCAGGAGACAATGTCGAGTACTCCCGCTCAGGTGACAACACCGGACTTGGATAGATAAACTCCACTTCGGGTCCTCGTTGCCCACCAATAAGCGCTCCAAGTCATCGGACTTATGGCCCTGCCCCTCGAGGTCTTCCTCGGGGTCCTTCTTCTCAGGATCTTCCTCAGGGTCCTCTTCGGAAATCATCTCGATCATGAAGTCGTCGTTATAGTACCCTCTAGCGTACCTTGACAACTCTTCTTCATCCTCAGTGTCATCCCCTGGCTCCTTTGTAGGCTCTTCCACAAGAACCACGGCCTCGTCGGACACTAGCACTACCGACTCAGGGAGTACGGTCTTCACCTCCTCGGGTGGACTACTAGGTTCACCGACCTCATAACACCACGAGGAAACCGGGAACTCAAGCCTATCTAGAGATGGCGGAGCCATCTCGGCTTCTTCCGAGTCCCTTGAAGAGAAACGAAAACACCCATATCTACGGGCGACGAACAGGGAGTTAGTCTTTCTAAATATGGAAGTGAACTTCCATATCAGACTAAAGAAGAAGGCACGACTATAAACGGTAATATTTTCATTTGAAAATTCAGAGCCTTCGAAAATATTTCTCAATTTAAAACGAGTAAATGGTTTATGAATTACCAAACCCGTTTTAAAACTTTTGGCTCTGATACCAGATCTGTAACACCCCCAAATTGTAACCCATTTGGAAAGGTATTACCGCCAGTGACCTCGGTTTCCACACCGAAGCCACCCCATGCTTTACCGGTTTAAATACAAATCATAAATAATAATCATGATGTACACACCAAAATATTTGGTTAAAACATATGTCTGTGGATTACATCACAATCCCCATAGGACAAAACAGAGTAATCAGCGGAAGTCTTTGCAAAGTATAAATACAAGGGTCTTGATCGTAATGATCACCTGCCAAGGATCGCAACCTGATAAATCCATTAAAACACCGTTTGCTTTTATAGTCGTTCTAGCCTTTGTTTCTCGGATTCTTATCTGATGTGCCGAATCTAACGGATGACACCAGCCAACCATGCAGAGAACAATTACGGTTGGTTAGTCTAATGAAAGACTACGCAAGGGTACAAAGTAGAGTGGTTCGAAGTAGTCATATTAGGTTAGACTCATCGCTCCTCGAATCAAAACCGATGACGATAGTCAACCACCATACTCTACTGGAATATATCAAGCAGCATGATCAATAGAAGATTCTGAAAGACCGAGTCTCACAACAATCAATCCCAAAGAAGACTCCAACGAATTGAGTCTTATCGGAAATATGACAAATGTTAGGGAACATTAATTAATCATACAAGCGTTCAAAAATGACTTGATGTTTTGGTTCACGGCCAACCTCACCGCTTAATGCGAATCCAGATTGGAAAGAGAACGGTACTATGATCAAAGTCAAGACGAGCTTTCCTAGCTGCACTATTCCCTAGCTGCACTGCTCGTCTGAGGTATATTAATCATGTGCTACGATGGCACTTATCTTATTTAAATTCCCAAACGCGCATCACGTTATAGACTTTTAAATATATGTTTCGCCATGAGGGACATATATTGAGTATATGTTTCGCCATGAGGGACATATATGACATATGTTTCGCCATGAGAGACATACTCCTGAATGGGACGAATCCCAAGATTTGTAGCATCAGTTAAGTGCCACCATCTCTATACACGAGTATAGAGATCGGTCATGACCCGCCAAATGGTTTTTTGTGTTTATCACCCTTTGCACCATTAATCATTATTAAGAAACGACTGGACCTTGAATAGTCCATCGCTCCTACAAATACTCGTGCTAACTAAACAGTTCAACACAGTAATAATCATATCAAAGCCCTCCAGGCTATCATCATAATAATATAGATATTCATAATAGCGTTGTTCTAACAGATATACAACCTATTATAATATCATATTTTTTTCATATTGTTGCCCTCCCAGCAATCCTCATAAAATATATATCTATAATAGCGTTGTTCTAACAGATATACAACCTATTACAATATCATATTTTAATCCATTTCATTTATCAAAACTGTTCCCAAAAAAACAGTAAATCATTCCAAATTAATTAACAATCAAACCATTGATAATTAATGGAAATATGGAATGATGAGCAAGAGCGAACCACCACTTGCCTTAGATTAGACGAAGCTTTAACAAGCTTAGAGATAACGGTTTCCGAGTCCTAAATTGGGACAGATCCTGGATAATAAATCCCTATGGAACGACTCATAACAAGACCCTAAGTTAGATTCAATATCTACATATATGAATCTAAAAGAATACAAAAGGAATCGAAGGAACCAAGCCTCGCTCGGAGCCAAACACCCAAGAACACACACTCGAACCCAGCCTGCCGCGGGTGTGGTCGGCTCTCACCGTGGGGTGCGGTGGGGTGCGGTGGTGCCTTGCCGCGGGTGCGGTGAGATGACAGAGGCGAGAGTTCTTCGACAGATTTTCGGGGAGAAACTTACCCAAATCAATTCGTTCGACTTCGATTCGTTGTGGTTTTGATCTCCCAACACCTTAGATCTTTGATTAATACTAAGGAGTACCTTTGTAAACACTCAAAGGGTTCGAACACCTTCTCAAACAAGGTTCCAAGGCTTGGACAACAATGGAATTTCAGAGGAAAAGAGGTGAAGTTGCAGCTGTGTTAGAGCTCTCTTCCTCAACTTCCTCCCTCCTTTTATAAGCCAAACAAGCAGTTTACCATCAGATGACAACAAGGACGAGGTGGCTAGACAACTTGGAGTAGGCTAGGTGACTCGCCAAGCCTAGTTCTGCAGCTGCACAAGTTGCACTGCAACTTGTCGAGTGACAGCGGCTCACCGCGGGGTGCGGTGGCGTGGCCACGGGGTGCGGTGGCCGACTCTGTTACCGCCTCCAAATTTGGCCTTCGCCGCGGGTGCGGCCACTTGACCGCGGGGTGCGGTCATGGCCATTTTTGCCCCCTTTTGTCCGGTTTGCCTCGTTTTGTCTTTTCTTACCGAATGGTTAAATTTTCTTAACCCCAGGTTAAATATATTCATACATGAACGACCCTTTAACCCAAAAATACATTAACTGTATTTTATATTACTCAAAAAAATATTACAGAGATCAAACATCTCATAAAATGTCCGCACTTCTCTGAATTTAATCTGACTTGTAATATGGGCAAGAGAAAATTTCAAAATTACCCTTACAAAATGAGGGATATTACAACAAGGCTCTTCTTCGCATCTGATGAAGTCAAACTCTTTTATAGCTTCATCAAATCGAATGTTCCAACTCCTGGATGCTTACTTAAGTCCATAAATGGACTTCTTAAGCTTGCATACTTTCCTAGGGTTTGTTGGATCTTCAAAACCCTCTAGTTGTGTCATGTACACATCCTCTTCTAAATATCCATTTAGAAAAGCGGTATTGACATCCATTTGCCAAATCTCATAATCATAATGAGCGACAATAGATATGAGTATCCTGATGGACCTGATCATTACGATCGGTGACAATGTCTCGTCATAGTCAGTACCATGAATCTGTTTAAAACCCTTGGCAACTAGCCTTTCCTTGTAAACAGATATATTTCCATCTTTGTCTGTTTTGAGTTTGAAAACCCATTTGCATCCAATGGGTTCTTAGTAATTGAGTCCATTACTCATAGAAGCATTACTCATAGAAGTATTGGCATAGAAAAAATCATTCTTGAAAATAGAAAAGCATCCATTCTTAATGACAAATTCAAAACCCTCAATGATTTTTTCTATGCCAATGCTTCTGTGGGATTGTAGAAGTAGTATCCCTTGGTTTCCCTAGGATACCCTATAAAGAAGCATTTATCTGATTTGGGTGCAAGCTTATCTGATAATAAACGCTTTATATAAGCTTCATATCCCCAGATTTTCAGGAAAGACACACTTGAAACTCTTCCAGTCCATATATCATATGGTGTCTTGTCTACAGTCCTAGACGGAGTCCTATTTAGTGTGAACACAACGGTTGTGAGGGCATATCCCCAGAAGGATACTAGAAGGTTAGCAAAACTCATCATTGATCGGACCATGTCCAATAGGGTCTTGTTCCTCCTTTCAGACACACCATTCAGTTGTGGCATGCCTGGTGGAGTCAGTTGTGTTATTATCCCACAACTTCTCAGATGATGATCGAACTCCTGGCTTAGATATTTACCACCGTGATCGGATCGAAGTGCCTTTATCTTCTTGCCAGTTTGAGTTTCTACTTCATTTTGAAACTCTTTGAACTCTTGAAAGGATTTAGATTTGTGCGTCATTAAGTAGATATACCCATATCTACTCAAGTCGTCAGTAAATGTGATGAAGTATCGATAGCCTCCTCTAGCTTATATGCTCATTGGTCCACATACATCAGTATGTGTTAGGGTCAGTAGCTCAGTAGCCCTTTCACTCGTCCCAGTGAAAGATTCAAAATCTAGTGATTTGAGAATTCCATCTTTATGGAGTTTCTTCATGCGGTTCAAGCTTATGTGGCCCAAGCGACAGTGCCATAGATAGGCTTCACTCAAATCATTCGTTCTTTGCCTCTTGGTATTAACGTTATAAATTTCAGACTTGAGGTCTAACACATAGAGTCCATTACTCATAGAAGCATTGGCATAGAAAAAATCATTCTTAAAAATAGAAAAGCATCCATTCTTAATGACAAATTCAAAACCCTCAATATCCAAAACTAAAGTCGAAATAAGGTTCTTAGTAATTGAAGGAACAAAATAACAATTATTTAATTCTAAAACTAAGCCAGAAGGTAAAGATAGACTATAATCTCCTACGGCAAGTGCAGCAACTCTTGCTCCATTTCCAACGCGCAGGTCTATCTCTCCCTTCTCCAACTGTCGCCTACTTCTTAGTCCCTGCACATTTGAAATAATGTGAGAACCACATCTGGTATCTAATACCCAAGTAGTAGCTTTGGTTGTTAAGACTTCAATAACAAAAATACCTGAAGTGGAGCTCACAATTCCATTCTTCTTGTCTTCTATGTACTTGGGGCAGTTTCTCTTCCAGTGCCCCTTGAACTTGCAGTATAAGCAGTCATGCTCAGCAGCCACCTTTGGCTTCTCATCCCCCTTGGGTTTGGCAACTTTCTTGCCTTTCCCTTGGTTTTGTTGCTTCTGCTGCCCTTTAGGCCCCTTCTTGAACCCTTTTCCTTTGTTGACCATAAGAACTTCTTTCTTATTATCAACTTGGATATTTTGCTCAGTTGTCTTGAGCATGCCATGGAGTTCATTCAGAGTTTTGCCAATTCCATGCATATGGTAGTTCATCCCGAATTGGGCGAATCCATCATGCAAGGAGTGCAGTATGATGTCAGTAGCCAACTCTTGGCTGTATGGGGAACCCAGTGATGCCATTTTGGTCAAAAAGACCAATCATGTCAAATACATGTGCACTTACTGGTTTTCCCTTCTCAAGTTTGCACTCTAATATGGTCTTGTGTGTCTCATATCTCTCAATCCTGGCATGTTCCTGAAACAACACTTTCAGGTTGCCAATGATTGTATGAGCATCCTGACATTCAAACCTCTTTTGAAGGCCAGGTTCCATAGCAGCGAGCATAAGACAGGTGACATACACCGAGTTAGCTCTTATCTCCTTTTCTTTCGCCTTCTCCTCAGCAATAGAGGCGTCAGTCAAGGTGGGGATAGGGGTATCTAGAACGTCCTTCGGATCTGAGAACAATTCTCAAGTTTCGTTCCCAATCAAGGGAATTTCTTCCATTGAGTTTGTTCTTCTCAACAATTGAGCGCAGGGTGAATTTCAAGTTATCGTTGCTAGACATGATATCTACAAAGGAAGTAACATGCAGATAAGTTTATGCTTGACATGCAAAAGCTCAAAATTAAACATGCTTTAAAATAAGCAAATGCACATTTTATTCAAGTTAAGTATGTCCCTAGTGAATAAAATGATTCCAAGACCCTATCTCAGATAAGACCCAAGCGTACTTTGGCACTTCCTTAAATCTTATGTGATCAAGGTAAGTAACATTTACTAATTATAATTCCTTATAATTCTTGGTTGATGGTCCACATCCCATGTTAGACTCATCTCTATGCCTCAAGATCCAAAACTTTGCCTTTTGGTCTCTTGTTGAGTATAACCATGTCAAGGTTTATGAATCCCTTATATAGATCCACCCTCACTATCCCAAGGTCAAAGAAGGACACCTCACTTTGGTGAAACCTATCCAACGAATTCCAAGGGCCTCATGGGTTATGACATGAAAAGGCAATACCTCAATATTCTTTTACGGACTTAAGCATGCAATGGTTGTCTATTTACTAGTGAACAAAATAGAATAAACAAACAATCATGCAAGGCTTAAAAATAATAAGCATTCAAAATACAATAATTAAATGTGATCATAGTATGGCCCCTAAAACCGAAATTAAAGATCTAATCTTCATGGGTCTTGTTCTCCATGGATCTCCATCCTTGGTACCATTCATGGTTCTCTTCTTGTATTACATAATTTTCTGAATAATCTAATTACTGAAAATTAAATTACAAAAATACATAACGATACGCAGATCGTGTACAAGAAAACATAACGATACGCATATCGTATTTTCTATCCTAAAATGGGCCATACTAGTCACCTCATGCAAGCAAAAATATCATAATATTAAATCATGCATGCAATAATAATATCAAATATTATCAATAATATTAATCTAATTAATAACAATAAGCAATTTAAATAATTTTAAATAAAACACTATTAAATTAAATAAATCATCACATGAGATAAATAATTTAATATCAATATCTTAATTCAAATAAAATCAATATATGAAATTAATCATTAAAATGCATTATTGGATAAGATATGCATAAACAAGATAAGAAATCAAATATCCTTATCTTAATTTAGTGGCATTCTATCCTAACAACTTTTAGGAAATTATGTTATGATAATATCAAATATTATCCAATTGGATAAATAATATCTTATCTTATACTTTTAGGAAAATATCCTAAAACCCAAAATCTACCCAACCGGACCAAACCGCGCCCGAGCCCAGCCCAGACCAGTTCGTGCCCACAAAACCACACCGAGCCGCACAGACCTGCGGTCCGACCCAAGCCGCGCAACGCAACTGGCCGCCCATTTGCTGAGCCGTGATCCGACCTGCTGTACCCATGCGTGAACGCGGACGCGAGCCAGGCGTGGACCCGCGCAGAACCGCGGTTCTGTCGCACAGAACCCGCCCGAGCCATACCGCACAACCACTGCTGGCCGCTCTACCCGGACACGCGTGTGAGTCGTGTTTCGCACCAGCCGGACCCATTCCCATGAGCCGGGGTGAGCGGATCCGATCTGGTTCGGTCCCTCTTTTTTTCTTTTATTTTTTCAGAATTTTATGTATGAAACAATTTCATAAAAAAATCAGAATTGTGGAAAAACAAAATTTAGGGGATTGATCCATCTTATGAAAATCAAAATTTTCATTTAATGATTTAAAACATGCTAAAATCATATCTCTTGCATAATTAAATCACATGAATCAAGTATGGGTAGAATAATTTTACATGCATATTAGTTTACGAAGTTCTCAACTTTACTAATCCAATCAATCAAAATCACAATTTTAATCATGCAAATTAACCTACATATCAATTTACCACTTAATTTGAATCAAGACATGCATCAAAATTAACTCTTTTAAAATTTTGATCCTATCAATTTATGCAAGAGGCTCTGATACCACTATTGTGATTAGATGCGTATAAGCGGAATTTCAGAAAACTATTTTCCAGCATCTAACAAGGATCTCATGCATGAATCAATATGGATCAAGTATAAGTAGAGTTACATACATTTTGATGCGAATGGAAACGCTCCGGCAGAGTTTCAGCGGAGATCAAAAGCCCCAAGTGTGGCTTCTCTACTTGGTCCACACGAGTCTGGAATCTGGATCGCCTTGGTCTCGTCTGCTAGAATGAACGAACGAAAGGCACAAGCTTGGCTTCCTTGGGGAGTTCGGCCATACATGTATATTGAAGGAGAAGTTATGTTTTCCTTTTGGTAACCTTTACTTATAAGATCGTATCTTATCTTTGGTAATAGATATAATATATTTATATTGTATCTATATCTTCTAATAAGATATCTCCTTATCTAGTTGTCATTAATAATAACTATTATCTATTAATAATAAAAGCCAATCTCCCAACTCAAGCCATGGGGCCGAAATCCATGTCCAACATGGGCTTCCGGTTCAGTTTGATCCAGCCCGATAACTCTATATGTGTGACCTCATAGGACCCGGTTATTATAGTCATGGGCTTACCCCGTTTAAGCCTAATAATCATAGTTGGCTTCTAGCAAAGCACTGCGATCCTTAAAATATCCGGATTATAAATCTCCATTAATAGTCATATTCCATGTTCGGTAATTGCACATTTGATTAAAGGACACAATTCCTTCATTGGGTAATAAAGGCATTAGATTTTAGGACTATGAGTCTCTGACTAGGGGGGGATTTATAAGGGGTCCAAAAGGAGGCTATAGTCCCCATTGATTTTTTTTTACGAAAAAAAAATTATCTTAAATTGTTTTCTCATTATCTCATATGAAAATGTAACTACAGTTGGCCCTAATAGATTTAAGTCACGAAAATAAAATTACCTTAAGTTTTTTCCCATAATCTCATGTAAAAATGTAAATCCAGCCGACCCTAACACACAAAAGCTTCACGAAAATTAAAATTGATTTTTGTGAAACAAAATTTAAGCCACAGAGATTTTAATCACGCAGGATTTTAGCCCCCTGGGGTAAAATCATGGCTCCCCCCTTGTAACACCCCCAAATCTTAACCCATTTGGAAAGGTATTACCGCCAGTGACCCCAGTGTTCCTTACCAAGGTCACCCAAGGCTTTACCGGTTTAAATACAATTCATGGAATACAATTGATACATAATGATCAAAGTATTCAAATCAAAACATCAATCAAATGAAACATGAGTTACTGGATTACAACCCAATCCCGAATAGGCCAAACACAGAGTTTAAACAAATACAGCAGAAGACTTTAAATAAAACACAACACTATACAGAGTACATCGGAAGTCTTTTAAATCTAAACAGAGTACAGCGGAAGTCTTTTAAATATAAATAAACAAGGATCTTGACCACAATGGTCATCTCCCAAGGATCTCAACCTGATTAAAAGAAATTATTAAAACAACCAAAAATACTGTCGTCTTCATAGTCATTCTAGTCTTCTCAACTACACTCTATTTGATGTGCCGAATCGAACGGAAGACACTAGCCCACATGCAGAGAACAATTTTCGTGGGTTAGTCTACTACATAGACTAGCAAGGGAACAAAGCAGAAGGTTCAAAGTAGTCATAGTAGGTTAGACTCATCATCCCTCGAATAATAACCGAGTATGATAGTCAACCACCATACTTCTATTGGAATATGACAAAAGGTATGCACCAGAGAAGACTCTGGAAGACAGAATCTTCACATAGATCGACTCGAAAAGAGACTCCAAGAGATTGAGTCTTTAAGGAAATATGACAAATCTGGAAAGTTTTAAGAATCAGACAACAGTGATTTAAAAGCTGACTGAGATGCTTCGGTTCACGACCAACCTCACCGCTTACAGCGAATCCAGATTGGAAGGAAAACGTACTATGATCAAAGTCTAGAACTTTATAGAATCATATAACGATGATTTAAAAACTGACTGAGATGTTTCGGTTCACGACCAACCTCACCGCTTACAGTGAATCCAGATTGGAAAGAGAACATACTCTGATCAAAGTCAAGACGAGCTTTCCTAGCTGCACTATTTGCCTAGCTGCACTACTCGCCAAAGGTTCATTAATTATGTGCGTCAAGAGCACTTATCTGATTTAATTCCAAAACTCACATCACGTTATAAGCTTTTAATATATATATATGCCCTGTCATGCAGGACACATATCTAAGGAATGAACCTCACAGAGTCCAAACCTCTGAACCTATATCGAAAGAATGAACCTCACAGAGTCCAAGCTTCTACTATCGTAGGGTCTTGATCGCCCTTAAACCCAAGTTATAAAGAAACGAATGGACCTCTCAGAATCCAGGCGTTCCTACGAATACTCATGCTAACTAAAAGTTCAAGCACAACAATAGTACGGATAAATCCACATAAATGCCCGCAAGGCGATCATAAATAATAGCGTCGTTCTAACAGATATACAACCTATTATATGATTTTCCAAAACAGTTTATAAAACCTTTTTCAGACAAACAGAATAATCATTCCAAATTAATTACTCAGATAAACTACTGATAACTAATGTAAATATGGAACGATGAGCAAGAGCGAACCGCCACTTGCCTTAATCCGTTGAATTGGAATAAGCCTAACGACGACGGGATTCCGGGCTCGACACGGGTATAGCTCCGACAGTACAACAACCTTCGAGTCGACCCATAAAGAAATCCTAAGTTAGATCCGACATAACAACAGTACGAATCTAAAGAAAGACGAAAGGAACGACGCCCGAACAACGACCACCCAGGGCCGAGGCCAAAAGAAGCCACAACCTTCTGGCGGCGGTCGCCGGGTTCATCACGGCAGGCGCTGCGTTTATCACGGCGGTCGCCGCGGTGAACCCGAAACAGAACGGCGAGGGCAGAAAACTCACCAAACACACGCGAAACGCTCCCCTTTGGCCTTGCTTGGGTTCTGACCTTCAAAGGCAACCAAGAGGCTTCTCAAGGGCTACTGGAACACACCAACAACACCCCCGGCGATCACCACTAAACTCCGGCGACGCAAGCTTTTCCGGCGAGAAGAGATTTGAGAGATTTAGGCTGACATTTGTGCCCAATCTGACCCAAAACCTCCTCAATTTATAGCCAAAGCACAAGGGGACACCATGATGGTCTACAACGAGGTGGAGCATGGCTAAATCGGCGTGTCAGAGGCTCGCCGGTGACTTCTGGGTTTTACCCGCTAGCTAGCTCGCGGCGGGCGCCGCCATTCACTCGGTCGCCGCCTCACAAAACCACTACGGTGGGCAACTTACGGCGGTCGCTGCCCTTAATGCGGCGATCGCCGTTTTCTGGTCTTCGCGCCCAGCTAGAAGACGAGGGAACTGTTGCCTCGAGCCCTTTGCGGCGGTCGCCGCCTTAATTGCGGCGGTCGCCGCCACCGTGGCTTTGCCCTTCTCAGCTTTTGGACGATATCGACTTAACTCGGGATAAAAATAATCGTACGCGAATGAGTATTAACATCCAAAGCACGTCGTCTGTATATTATTTCACTGAGAAAAATATTATAGATAGAGAGAACATTACAGAATGTCTTAAACTCTCTGAATTAAATCCGACGTACAAAACGGATACTCGAAAAAAATCCCGAAACTCCAAAAATAGCTTACAAAAATACGGGGTATCACATCTCCTCCCCCTTAAAAGAAGTTTCGACCCCGAAACTTAGGTCGAGAATAACTCGGGAAAACGCCTAAGCATATCTGACTCGGTTTCCCATGTTTCCCAAGTAACTTCTTCTGATCCGGACTTCGACCACAGAATTCATACCGACAGTACGATCTTGTTACGCAGTTGCTTCACACGGCGTTTGAGAATGCGCACTGTCATCTCCTATGAAGTACCATTTGCCTGAATCTCGATGTCCTTATAGCTCAGCACACGAGACTCGTCTGGCACGTATTTCCTTAGCAAGGATACGTGGAACACATTATGCACTGGGTGTGCCGATGGCGACAATGTCAAACGGTATGCTAGAGATCCTACTCTAACCAGAATCTAGAATGGTCCCACGTAGCGAGGGTTAAGCTTCCCATGCTTACCAATCCTGAAAAAAAACTCCCTTGGATGGCGATACTCTGACAAGTACATTGCCACCAACCTTGAACTTGACACTTCTACGCTTCTTATCTGTATACGACTTCTGTCGACTCTGGGCGGTCAACATCCTATGTCTAATCAAAGCAATGTTCGAAGCTGTCCTTTCGACCAACTCTGGTCCAAGTAGAATCTTGTCGGCGTACTCAACCCAACAAATCGGAGATCTGCATCTGTGACCATATAAAGCTTCGAACTGAGTCATCTTGATCGTAGCATGCCAGCTATTATCGTACGTGAACTCGATCAGACTTAGACTGTCTTCCCAGCTAGTCGGATGATCGAGCACGCATGCTCTTAGCATATCCTCAAGGGTCTGGATAGTCCTTTCAGACTGACCATCTGTCTGAGGATGAAACGTTGTACTGAACCTCAGCTCGGTTCCCATGGCCTTATAAAGCTCTTGCCAGAACCTTGACATGAATCGGCCATCTCGATCTGATACAATGGTCTTAGGAATGCCATGTAAACGGACAATCTCCTGGTGGAAAACTTTTGCTGACCTCTGGGTCACCCAAGTAACCTCAGTTTCCAATGCAAACACTATTGCTGCTAGTTCTAGGTCATGTGTTGGTTAGTTTGCTTCATAGGTTTTCAATTGTCTAGATGTGTATGCAATAACCTTGCCCCTCTGCATCAAAGACACATCCCAACCCATTTCTCGAAGCATTACTATAGACCATATAACCATCATTCCTTCCGACAACGCCAAAACTGGTGCATAAGTCAGACATTGTTTCAACTTCTTGAAAACTGGTCTTGCACTTGTCATCCCAGACAACTTCTTGTTGACCTTGCGGAACAGACTGGTCATAGGTGGAGTGATCTTAGAAAAATCCTTCCATGAACCGTCTATAATGATCAGCAAGCTCTGGGAAACTGTGCACCTCGCTCACACCCTGAGGCCGCTTCCAAACAACTACTGATTCACTCTTCTGGGGAATAACCATAACCTCATTCTTATTGATCACATAGCCTAAGAAAGCCACTTCTAGATCCAACAATCGCACTTAGCCCACTTTGCGTACAGTCGACTTGGTCTAAGGACCGATAAAGCAATCCGCAGATGTTCCCTGTGAGCTTCCTTGCTCGGGAAAATATCAAAATGCCATTGATGAAGGCCACTATGAACTTATTCAAGTACTGGTCTAAAACATCGATACACTAGGTTTATGAAAACTGTTGGAGCATTCGAAGCCCAGATGGCATGACTACAAACTCGTAGTGACCATCTCTCGTCCGAACGCAATCCTCAGAATATCATCCTCACGAATCCTGAGCTGATAAAAACCAGATCTCCGGTCGATCTTGGAGAAAACTTTTGCTCCCTGTAGTTGATCCAACATATCATCACTCCTTGGCAACAGATACTTGTTCTTGATCGTGACTTTATTCAACTCTCGAAAGTCAAAACAAAGTCGAAACGGTCCATCTTTCTTTTTGACAAATAAAACTAGGGCATTCCTACTCAAGGTGATGCACTCAGCTTTATATAACTTTTGTCAAGAAGATCCTTGAGTTGCTTCTTCAACTCTTGCATCTCAACAGGAGCCATCCGGTACGGTGCCTCAGAGATCGGCGTGGTACTCGGCTTGAGATCAACGGTAAACTCCACGACACGATTCGGGGTATCCAGGAATATCTTCTGGAAAGACACTCGGAAATCCTCTAACCACAGGAATATCAAAAACTGAAGTCGATCACTGCCTTATGACGCTTCCGTCAATCCATACCGAGAATAATTATCGTATGGGACCATGGTAATTTAGGTCAAATCGCTTTGAATTTCTTACCCTTGATGGTAATCGACAATCCCGACAGACGATTTGTTCTAACCAAATATTTCATATTAATAATATTTATAACCAAAGGTTCACAAACTTAGCCGCATACATAACTTAACTTACAACCATCCAAAATGAAAGTCTGGGTAGCACCCACATCAACAACACATTAACAAAAGTAGAACGCAGATACAAAGTACTCTAAGCATTAGGAGCATAGGGTCCATCCGCCTCACGCATCACGTAAAGGCATTGACTCTGACTTCCAGAAGCCACTGGGGCTTTCCCCTTATCCTGCGCAGTTGTCTGCATCGAAGGAGAAGTCTCTGCTGGTGTAAACCTAGGTCTGTTGTTTGGATTAACAGACCCCTGTTGTGACTCCGCTCCTTTTTGCATTCCCTGCCGACAGAACCTCTGCATATGTCCTTCCTTTCCACAACCAAAACAAGTCTTCTTCTCATTCCGACATGCAAAACTCTTATGCCCAGATGCACCACAATTATGGCATTGGATTAGACTCTTGCTCTGACCCGTTTGCTGAGTTGACCCATCTCGAGTCGTTTCTGTCTTTGCCTTGCTGGACTTGGCAAAATCAGAAGGTGGTGCGGGACGTTTAAACCCACTTGCCTGAGGCTGGTTCTGCACTTACCTCTGGCTATCACGCTTCCTGGTTGACTCCTCCAGAGTTACCTCTAACTTGTAGGCCGCATCCACGTACTGCTCGAGAGTAGAGCATGTGTGGTGCACCATCCATGGTTTAATATCTGGGTTCATTCATTCATGGAAGTACCAGATCTTCTGAGCCTCACTGGATATCTTTGGTTCAGCATACTGCAGCAAATGATTGAATTTAGTGGCAAGCTCGGTCACCTTCAATCCATCCGTCTTAGGATACAAGAACTCCTTGTGTTTCTCCTCCCTCATAGCACGAGAGAAGAAACGGTCCGTCATCTTGGTCTTAAATATTGACCAGGTCAACACCGGGCTATCAGCTAAGCCGGTACTCTCCCACCATTCACTGGCTTCTTCCTTCAACTGTAGAGAAGCTATGTGTACTTTCTCTGCTTCAGTGCACTCAACATTACGAAACAACCGTTCCATATGTGAGAACCAATGAGCCACTCTGACTGGCTCTCCTTTTCCATCATAGCTGTCACGTCTCATAGAGTTAATGGCCTTCAGAGCTCGGCCATACTCCCCTCTATTCCTGATCACGCCTCCATGTAGTACCTGGTTCTCTTGTTCCTCAAACCTCGGAACTTCTGGAGGTACTGGCACTCCTTGTGCCTGAGGTGTGATTGGTCGCATTATCTCGGTGAATGCTTGCATAATAATCCCCCGAATTGCTGCGACTGTTGCTGCATCGAGCACTACTGGAGCGTCGGCCTGAGCTTGGCCATTGCCTCTTGGATTATTTTTAAAGACAGACTCACGCTCTCCTGATGGGTCTGCATCAATCCTCGGGTTTGGTCTGGGGTCATTGCTCGGCCCAGCACCAGCACGGATAACGTTCCTTGTGTTCACCATCTGTTTACCGATCAAATTCCAAGGATTTTATCACATTAGTATCATTATGATATACTTATTGTAATAAAATCAACTTAGAATAGATCAAACTCGTAAATTTCTATTGATGAACTGAAACTGAGATACTAGGTTCTACAACCTCAAATCACAACGAGCGAACTGGGAATCAAGCCTAACTGGAGATGGCGAAACCACCTCGGCTTCTCCCGGGTTCCTCTAAAGAGAACATAATGCACCCATATCTAGCGGGGCAACGGGAAATGAATTAGTCTTTCTAGACATAGAAGCAAGCTTACTATATCAGACTATACAGAAGACATGACTATGAACGATTGAAAATGAAAACACCGTTTTTATTTTTAAACTCCGAGCCTTTTGAAAATACCTTTCAAATAATAAAAAACGAGTAAATGGTTTTCAAATACCCAACCCGTTTTAAAAACTTTGGCTCTGATACCACAACTGTAACACCCCCAAATCTTAACCCATTTGGAAAGGTATTACCTCCAGTGACCCCAGTGTTCCTTACCAAGGTCACCCAAGGCTTTACCGGTTTAAATACAATTCATGGAATAAAATTGATACATAATGATCAAAGTATTCAAATCAAAACATCAATCAAATGAAACATGAGTTATGGGATTACAACACAATCCCGAATAGGCCAAACACAGAGTTTAAACAAATACAGCGGAAGACTTTAAATAAAACACAGCACTATACAGAGTACATCGGAAGTCTTTTAAATCTAAACAGAGTACAGCGGAAGTCTTTTAAATATAAATAAACAAGGATCTTGACCACAATGGTCATCTCTCAAGGATCTCAACCTGATTAAAAGAAATTATTAAAACAACCAAAAATATTGTCGTCTTCATAGTCATTCTAGTCTTCTCAACTACACTCTATCTGATGTGCCGAATCGAACGGATGACACCAGCCCACATGCAGAGAACAATTTTCGTGGGTTAGTCTACTAAATAGACTAGCAAGGGAACAAAGCAGAAGGTTCGAAGTAGTCATATTAGGTTAGACTCATCATCCCTCGAATAATAACCGAGTACGATAGTCAACCACCATACTTCTATTGGAATATGACAAAAGGTATGCACCAGAGAAGACTCTGGAAGACTGAATCTTCACAGAGATCGACTCGAAAAGAAACTCCAAGAGATTGAGTCTTTAAGGAAATATGACAAATCTGGAAAGTTTTAAGAATCAGACAACAGTGATTTAAAAGTTGACTGAGATGCTTCGGTTCACGACCAACCTCACCGCTTACAGCGAATCCAGATTGGAAGGAAAACATACTATGATCAAAGTCTAGAACTTTATGGAATCATATAACGATGATTTAAAAACTGACTGAGATGTTTCGGTTCACGACCAACCTCACCGCTTACAGCGAATCCAGATTGGAAAGAGAACGTACTCTGATCAAAGTCGAGACGAGCTTTCCTAGCTGCACTATTTGCCTAGCTGCACTACTCGCCAAAGGTTCATTAATTATGTGCGTCAAGAGCACTTATTTGATTTAATTCCAAAACCCACATCACGTTATAAGCTTTTAATATATATATGCCCTGTTACGCAGGGCACATATCTAAGGAATGAACCTCACAGAGTCCAAACCTCTGAACCTATATCGAAAGAATGAACCTCACAGAGTCCAAGCTTCTACTATCGTAGGGTCTTAATCGCCCTTAAACCCAAGTTATAAAGAAACGAATGGACCTCTCAGAATCCAGGCATTCCTACGAATACTCATGCTAACTAACAGTTCAAGCATAATAATAGTACGGATAAATCCACATAAATGCCCCCAAGGCGATCATAAATAATAGCGTCGTTCTAACAGATATACAACCTATTATATGATTTTCCAAAACAGTTTATAAAACCTTTTCCAGACAAACAGAATAATCATTCCAAATTAATTACTCAGATAAACTACTGATAACTAATGTAAATATGGAACGATGAGCAAGAGTAAACCGCCACTTGCCTTAATCCGCTGAATTGGAACAAGCCTAACGACGACGGGATTCCGGGCTCGACACGGGTATAGCTCCGACAGCACAACAACCTTCGAGTCGACCCATAAAGAAACCCTAAGTTAGATTTGACATAACAACAGTACGAATCTAAAGGAAGATGAAAGGATACGAAAGGAACGACGCCCGAACAACGACCACCTAGGGCCGAGGCCAAAAGAAGCCACGACCTTCTGGCGGCGGTCGCCGGGTTCATCACGGCGGGCACCGTGTTTATCACGGCGGTCGCCGCCGAGAACACGGCGGTCGCCGCGGTGAACCCAGAACAGAACGGTGAGGGCAGAAAACTCACCAAACACACGTGAAACGCTCCCCTTTGGCCTTGCTTGGGTTCTGACCTTCAAAGGCAACCAAGAGGCTTCTCAAGGGCTACTGGAACACACCAACAACACCCCCGACGATCACCACTAAACTCCGGCGACGCAAGCTTTTTCGGCGAGAAGAGATTTGAGAGATTTAGGCTGAGATTTGTGCCCAATCTGACCCAAAACCTCCTCAATTTAAAGCCAAAGCACAAGGGGACACCATGATGGTCTACAACGAGGTGGAGCAGGGCTAAATCGGCGCGTCAGAGGCTCGCCGGTGACTTTTGGGTTTTACCCGCTAGCTAGCTCGCGGCGGGCGCTGCCATTCACCCGGTCGCCGCCTCACAAAACCACTACGGCGGGCAACTTACGGCGGTCGCCGCCCTTAATGCGGCGGTCTCCGTTTTCTGGTCTTCGCGCCCAGCTAGAAGACGAGGGCACTGTTGCCTCGAGCCCTTCGCGGCGGTCGCCGCCTTAATTGCGGCGGTCACCGCCACCGTGGCTTTGCCCTTCTCAGCTTTTGGACGATATCGACTTAACTCGGGATAAAAATAATCGTACGCGAACGAGTATTAACATCCAAAGCACGTCGTCTGTATATTATTTCACTGAGAAAAATATTATAGATAGAGAGAACATTACAGAATGTCTTAAACTCTCTGAATTAAATTCGACGTATAAAACGGGTACTCGGGAAAAATCCCGAAACTCCAAAAATAGCTTACAAAAATACGGGGTATCACACCCCTGACTGTGACTGACAGTTATGGGTGTGTTTTTCATATCAAATGGTAGCTCGTAGTCGGGATTAAAGAGTAGTAATATCATTTTATATAGATTTCTTTGATACGGGAACAAAACTCAAACTCCACTTTCCTATTACTCGAAATAAATAATTTTAATCGTTAAATTTTTATTTAACTATTATTATTTTATTAAGTCTACTTAAAATTATGTAACTCTACTAAAACTAAACTAAAAAATTCACAAGATACAACATTAAACATGATCTGAAGTGTCGCTTCATATTGTGTTTCATATCATCATCTTAAGTTTGATCAATAATTTGGACATTTTTCGTTCTTCTTAAGGTAAACTTTGTTTCCCTTCTCCTTCTAGTGGTGAGGGTGTTCTAGCCTCAATGCTAGGTTCCTGTGATTTGTCTTGTTTGGTTCTTGGTTCTCTATTCTTTCTTTGTTTCCATGGATTCTACATCCTCAATGATCTGTATCTCACGACAACTGAAAGAAATATAGTTCAAGTCAAAGTATGTGTTAAAGGCTCTGCATCGACTAGTACTTCCTTAAATCTTCTGGGTAAATTGTTCACTAATAAACCTTTCAACCTGCATGCACTTAGAAATACCCTCAAGTTGGTATGGAAATTACATAAAGGGTTTGTTTTGAGGGAAATATACACCAATCTGATGTCGTTCCAATTTGGGAGTATCGAAGATAAGAATAAAGTCTTACAAAACGAGCCTTGGTCCTTTGATCGCCAATTGTTATTTTTTAAAGAGGCTGGAGGCTTACAACCTTCTAAGATTCCTTTTTGATTTAGAGTGGTTTTGGATTCGTGTTCAAGATCTCCCTTTTAATGCTATGATGGTGAATACTGCTTCTATGATTTGCTCTATGTTTAATGATGCCATCCGTTTATCTGAAAATGATCCTTTTGATAACTCTAGGTTCATGAGACTATCGGTAAAGATTGATCTTACTCAACCGATTCGTCATGGCATGTTATTAAATTTGGCTGATGTTGGTAAGATATGGGTTAAATTCCAATATGAACGCTTGTCGAATTTATGTTATATTTGTAGGAAACTTGGCCATGTGCATATTGAATGTGATGATGTTGATGCTCGACAATATGAGAATCAATATGGAGCTTGGTTACGTGCTCCCCTATTGTCTCTGCTATAGGGGACTCAAATTATGTGGGAGATGTTATTCAGAAAGAAAAGGAGAAAGGCGAGCGACATCTATTAGATGATATTCTCCAAGAGTCTAAGGGCAGTGTGGTTCTGATGATTTGATTTGTCTAGGGAAATAAGTGGATCATTAGGTGCTTCATATGACTTGTCTGGTCCAGAATATTGTTGTGGAGAATGATAGATCCTTTGCTAAGGAGAATATGGTTCTTGATGAAAATTTGGTTCAATTTCAAACTGAAGGACAAGCTCATAATTTGACTACTTTAGATCAAGATGTTAATCTGAACGATATTGTTTCTTCTACTCAACCCTTAAATGCTAATAAATTGATCACGGGTATGGTGCCTTTGGTCTCCTCTGAGCCTAAAGGTAAGGAAAAGAGTAGTTGTAAACGGAAAGCTAAACGTGTTGGCTCTCCTAGGGAGGAAATTCCTTTAGAAAGGGGCAAAAGATCATTACCTACTTCTTTCGAGAAAAATCTTGCCTCTAAGAAACAATGTTTAGTTGAGGTACCTATTTCTGATATTCCTATTACTGAAATTGATCAGATATCGGTGGAAGGGATGATTCTCCCTTCTGTCCGGACGCCATGAAAATATTAAGTTATAACTGTCGAGGTATGGAAAGTCCTCGTGCAGTTTCTAGACTTCGGAAGTTGATCAGGAAAGAACTTCTTAGTATCATGTTTCTTATGGAAACTAAATCTAGTGTTGATTATATGTATTCTATTGCCTCTAATCTTGTTTTTACTGGTTGATTTGCTATAAATAGTCATGGGAGCTCTGGTGGTTTGGCTTTGTTTCGGGAAAATCATGTGCATCTTAATGTTCAGTCTTATACTAGTCATCATATTTATATCACTTTCTTAGCCTCTTCAAGTATGTGTGACTGGAGATGTACATTTTTCAATGGTTGGCCAAAACTTGCTAACAAGCAGCTTTCTTAGAGCTTATTACATAAAATTTCTAAAGATGGGGTTGGTCATTGGTTGTGTATTGGTGATTTCAACCAGGTGCTTTATAGCTCAGAGAAACATGGGTGGCAATAGCCCTTCCTTCTCTTCAATGGCTTCTTTACTTGGACTAATGGTATGAATGGTGATGCTTGCATCCAAGAGAGACTTGATAGGATTGTTGCTTCTCAGCCTTGGTTCCTCAAATTTCCTAATGCAACTTGTTCAAATTTGGGTTTATGGGGTTTTGATCATGCTCCTATTGTTGTTATTTTGGATTGGTTCTCTTTGAATTCATTTGCTATCAATCGAAGTAGGCCATTTAGGTTTGAAGCTATTGGATTGGTGCTAAGGGTTATGATCATCTTATTGATACTGTTTGGCAATCTACTAGTACTCTCTCTATTACTAATAGACTGTATAAAATTCAAGTAGCCTTACAATCCTGGAATAAAAGTGAGTTTGAAAATGTTGATAGAAAGCTAAAGGCTCTTCAAGATATAATTTCCCATTGTCTCTCTCATGCTATGTATGGCTCTAAGTCTCATGATGTTTTATGAGTTAAAAAGAGAATAGGAAACACTTTTGTTACATCAAGAAACTATGTGGTTCCAGAGAGCTAGAGCTAATGAATTATGTTGGGGAGATAGAAATACCAAAATTTTCCATGCTAAAGCTAGTAGGAGGAGGAGGAATCTTATTAAGCAACTGATTAGTGAGGATGGTATTGTGTCTACCCAACATGTGCATATGGAACATATTACAACTTTATATTTTGAGAAGTTATTTCTTCTGCTTCTCAACTTGTCCCTGTTGATCTCTTGTCTAGTATTTCTACTAAAATCTTTGATGTCCAAAACTCTACTTTGTTGTAACCTTTTTTATTGATGTTGAGGTGACTAATGTGCTTAGGTTGATGCACCCATCTAAATCTCTTGGTCCTGATGGACTACTTGTTATTTTCTACAAAACTCACTGGGTGTAGATTGATTAGGATGTTATCTCTTTTATGTTGGTTATTCTTAATGGGGGTGATATGCATGCACCCTTAAATCATACCTATTTAACTCTTGCACCTAAGTTTCTAATCCTTCTTGTTTGACTGATCTCAGGCCTATTAGTTTATGTAATGTGATTTATAAATTGGTCTCTAAGTGTATTGCTAAAAGGCTTAAGCCTCTTCTTCAAGGGATCATTACTCGGAATCAAAGTTCTATTGTTGTGGGGAGATCTATTACAGATAATGCTATAGCTGTTGCTGAATTATTCCATTATTTGAAAAAGAAGAAGATTGGGAGAAGAGGGTTTATGGAAATCAAAATTTATATGGCAAAGGCATATGATAGGGTGGAATGGGTTTTTTTAAGGCATTTATGCTGAAGTTGGGGTTTCATGCCAGATGGGTTGCTTTAATTATGATTTGTATCACTATTGTGTCCTTTTATGCTCTTCTGAATGGTTACCCTACTCCTACTATTTTCTATCAAAAAGGCCTTCGACAAGGGGATTCAATGTCTCCTTATCTGTTCCTTTTTGTGATGGAAGGTTTATCTAGTTTGTTGAAGAGTTTCTTGGCAAGGGGTATGATCCATGGTATTTGATGAGGAATCATCCCCGCCATTAGTGCCAACCTTTGATGGACCGATTACTAGGTCAAGATTGAAGGAACTACGTCAAGAGCTGGAGACGTTTATGGCACATGATGTATCACATGACGAAGAGGACAAGTCCAAAGTCAAGGCGTTGACTTTATTGGTCAACGTTACATATGTTTAATCTTATTAATTTCTGCATTGGATATTTTTAGGATTATTATTTATTTATTTTCAGCTTTCTATTTTCGGGTATTTTTGGAACAATTGTAGCCCGTTTTAGGAAGCTAGGGCCGGCCACCTCTTAGGTATTTAAGGCGCCCTTGTCTTCTTCATTAGTTAGATTTCTCATATTGTTAAAACACAAAAACAGAGCTTGGTTTTTGCTTTGAAAACTCGGCTCCCCGTGAGAGTCTCAATCGATTGTTCTTTCCTGCTTAGTTGTTTTCGTCTTTGTCAAGTCCCTCTGGAGTTGGTGATTTCGTACTTCATAAGCAATCCTCTCCGTGCTCCAAGTTCGTCAGCGATTCTTGGTTGTGTGGCGTTGTAGAGATCGGGTTGGTAGATCGTTCGACAAGGTTCCTTGCTATCAAGCAAGCGGGTTTTCTCGTCGTTTCTATTGGTTCTATCTATTATCCTATCCATTAGTTTCACTTCCGCCATTGTTCTAATCTTGTGTTTTCTTTTGTTTTGAGATCCGTTGCCTAGATCCATCTTCTACACGGCTAACCCCGTATCAGTATTAAGGTGGCTTCTTCTGCTCCACGTATCGCTCACCTTTTATTTGCTGATGATTGTATTATTTTTGCAAGAGTAAATGTCAATGAATGCAACAACATTAAAGAGTTATTCTCGGTGTTTGGTCAAGGTACTGGTCAAATGATTAATGCTACTCAATCTAAAATTACTTTTAGCCCCAACTTTTCAAGGTCTCAAAAGGACATGATCATTCAGATGTTGGGTTTTCATGAGGTGGGTGTGTATGAAAAGTACCTTGGATTGCCTACTGTCATTGGTAAATCTAAAAAGGCAATTTTTTAACAGATTATTGATAAAGTACAGAAAAAAGCTAAGGGTTGGGAGACTTCTTCTATGTCTCAGGTTGGGATAGAAGTTATTATTAAGGCAGTTCTCCAAGCTATCCCTTCATATATTATGAGTTGTTATAAGTTGTATGTTTCTATGTGCAATGAGTTGGATAAGGTTGTGGCTAGTTTTTGGTGGGGTTCTCAAGAGCATAAAATGATGCACTGGGCTAAATGATATTCATTGTGTTGTTCTAAAGATGTTGGTGGGATGGGATTTAGAAACTTTAGTGCTTTTAATCAAGCTCTCCTTGCGAAACAGGTTTGGAGAATTATGGAGTTGCCAAGCTCTATTGCTAGTCAGATTCTTAATGCTAGATATTTCCCACATTCTGAAATCTTAAATTCCTCTCTTGGTTCACAACCTAGCTATATTTGGAGAAGTACTTTTCAGGCTATTGGGGTTATCAAAAGAGGTGTGTAATGGGAAATTGGAAATGTTGAGAGTGTTCAATTCTCGGGTGATTGTTGGATTCCTAGGCCTCACACTTTTGTCTTATTACTCTAGCCGTTCCTAATGAAGATCGTCTCCTTGTGTTTTTCAACTAGACTTTGCTTGATTGGGATGTTGAGACCCTTTAACAGAGGCTTTTTTATTGTGATATTTAGCAGATTATCAAGATTCACATGGTTTCTCCTGAGTCTAAGGATATTAGGAGATGGTTTTATACAAAAGATGGATATTTTACGGTGAAATATGCCTATAAAGTCATCTTAGCTGGATTATCTAATGGGGAATCATCTAATTCTGCTTATTTGTCTAATGATGTTTTCACTGGAGGAAGGTATGGTCTCTTAAAGTTCTTCCTAAAGCTAAGAATTTCCTCTGGAGGGCTTTAAGAAATTATTTACCATGTGCTATGAATATGGAAAGGAGGAGAGTGGTGATCTCTAGCTACTGCTTATTATGTCCTTCAAATTGGAATATGAAATCCATGTGCTTAAGAAATGCTCAGCTGCTAAGGAATTCTGGAGTTTTTTCCACAATTGCAGCATGTTCTTAATCTCCAGCCTGAATCTCTCTGGGATTGGTGGTGTTCAATTCATACTATTTTAGCTCAGAGTTTAGTAGAACTTTGGTGCATTTCTGTTTAGGCTTTATGGGGCAATAGGAATGCTAGGATTTTTGTTGGTATTGTCGACAAAGATACTTCTTACCTTGTTCAATATGTTCATCTCCAAATGCCTCTCCCCTCTATCTCTTCTCTTAGGCATATTAATTTCCTTCAGGTGGAGCATGACTCTATTAATAGTGTGTAGCCTGTTTTCAATTATAGTCGTTTGTTTTGTGATGCTAGATTATCTTCTTTAGGGATGTGTTCTCTTGGTTTTATCTTGTTGGATGTCAATGGATCACTGATAGTTCTAGGGAGTAAGCATTCAAAACCTAGTACTATCATTGATACTTTGGAAGTTGATGTTATTCTTTGGGGCCTTCAGATTGTTGTGCAGTATGGGGTTAGTAGGGTGTATGTTTTGTCTGATTGCATTGTTGTTGTTAAGGCTTGTGGTTCTTCCTCTTCTGCACGTACTTCTATTGGAACGGTTGTTCAGCTGATCAAGGATTTGCAAGTTCATTTTACTGACTATTTCTCAAAATTTTGTCTTAGGAAATGTAATGCTACTGCTTACCTCTCTGCCTACTAGTGCTTTTATTTTATTTTCTCATGTTTCTCAAATGCCGATTTTAATCATACAATTACTTTTTGTGAAACTTGAATTATAAAATGTTTATACTTAATTTCCGGTTTTAAGCCCATCTTTAATCCATTCTTGTAAGTTTTAGATAGATGGCATTGTCCGGTGAATTAAGTTTATTTTTCCGATCCATAAAATATATTAGGTTAATATCAAGATATATATATTAAAATTCGTGAGTCGTGACTTTATAGTAAGGGAATGTCATATTTAGTAACTAAGCAGACTTGACTCAATTAAGTTTTTTTTTGCTACGACTTGACTCAATTAAGTTAATTTGAATGTCTGATTGTTTTGGTACATGTTTTACTCAATTCAGGCAGATTTGATTATCAAATTAATTGCGCCATAGGTTATATTAAATTAATCAGGATCAATTTTAAAGGTATAATTGCATAAAATAACACTAGTCTAGTATAAAATATACGAAAAGGCTAAATACACACGTTTTTTTATCTAAATGGACGCGATTTCGTGCGCGTAGCTTAGCAGCATGATCTGATGCGCATAAGCTACGCGCACAAGGGTATAATGGGCATTTTCGAAAAGTGACGCATAGCTTACGCGCACGGCTAAACCGATTCGAACCTGCACGTCGCCGGAAAAAGGGGAGATTTGGGGCGTCTCCGGTGGTTGCACGACGGCGACTCCTTCTGAGTTTTTGAAGAGGACTCGAGTGCGCTTCTAGTGGTGCCGGAATCGTCTCTAACGGAACTCTAACTCTCCCTAATTTCTCACAAGAACAGACCGGTAATGGTTTTTGTGGTTCAAAACTTCAACTCTGAAATTGGATGAGATGGAAGTGAGGTCGGGGTCCTATTTATAGGGGTTTTTGAAGGTGTGAACGCCACCAACAAGATCCCTAGGATACCTTCTCCCAATTGAATGTAATTCATCCAATTTTGAATGCAAAAGATTTAGCCCTAAATTCCCATTCGGATGAAGATGGATAAATTAGAGAATATTCGGGGGCTTTTAATCCGAAAAAATCACCCCATTAGATGCAGGATTATCTACTCTTAAATGCCCATGACTTGGACGAATTTTTAGAGCTCAGATTGTACCCGAAATCTGCCATTGAAGGCTCGAAAATGGAGCTTCAGGGCTGCTGGACGGAGGTTGAAGATGGATATTTCTGGGTAATTACACCCACGGCCCCGACTTTCCAATTTGTGGCAATTATGCCCTCCGCCAAAATTAATAAATTACAATTTCAGCCCAAATTAATTTATAAAAATTATAATATTTATTTTAATCCCAAAGTTAAATTATAGAAATTTTAACTTAGGCTAAAATAATTTTATGTAATTTTCCTTATCGCTTCAACCATATTTAAATCGTTAACAATATTTGTTAAATTTATTTAAATATTCTAGGTTATATTTTCATAAGCTTCATTTAAATTAGACTTAACATAATGTTTAGAATAATTAAATTATTTACTATAGTATTTCATTAAATATAGTATACTTAGACTTATATACTATAGTATATAAGTCTAAGTATACTATATTTAATGAAATACTATAGTACATAAGTGTAACTATATGAAATATAATAGTACATAAGTGTAACTATATGAAATATAATGAAATACTATAGTATATAAGTGTAACTATGTGAAATATAATGAAATACTATAGTATATAAGTCTAAGTATACTAGATTTAATGAAATACTATAGTATATAAGTGTAACTATATGAAATTTAATGAAATACTATAGTATATAAGTGTAACTATATGAAATATAATGAAATACTATAGTATATAAGTCTAAGTATACTAGATTTAATGAAATACTATAGTACATAAGTGTAACTATATGAAATTTAATGAAATACTATAGTATATAAGTCTAAGTATACTAGATGTAATAAAATACTATAGTACATAAGTATAACTATATGAAATTTAATGAAATACAATGGTACATAAGTGTAACTATATGAAATATAATGAAATACTATAGTATATAAGTCTAAGTATACTATATTTAATGAAATACTATAGTATATAAGTCTAAGTATACTAGATTAAATGAAATACTATAGTATATAAGTGTAACTATATGAAATATAATGAAATACTATAGTATATAAGTCTAAGTATACTAGATGTAATGAAATACTATAGTATATAAGTGTAACTATATGAAATTTAATGAAATACTATAATATATAAGTATAACTATATGAAATATAATGAAATACTATAGTATATAAGTGTAACTATACGAAATTTAATGAAATACAATGGTACATAAGTGTAACTATATGAAATATAATGAAATACTATAGTAGATAAGTCTAAGTATACTATATTTAATGAAATACTATAGTACATAAGTGTAACTATATGAAATTTAATGAAATACTATAGTATATAAGTATAACTATATGAAATATAATGAAATACTATAGTATATAAGTGTAACTATACGAAATTTAATGAAATATTATAGTATATAAGTCTAAGTATACTAGATTTAATGAAATACTATAGTACATAAGTGTAACTATATGAAATTTAATGAAATACTATAGTATATAAGTCTAAGTATACTAGATGTAATGAAATACTATAGTACATAAGTGTAACTATATGAAATATAATGAAATACAATGGTACATAAGTGTAACTATATGAAATATAGTGAAAAACTATAGTATATAAGTCTAAGTATACTATATTTAATGAAATACTACAGTACATAAGTGTAACTATATGAAATTTAATGAAATACTATAGTATATAAGTGTAACTATATGAAATATAATGAAATACTATAGTATATAAGTATAACTATACGAAATTTAATGAAATACTATATTATATAAGTTTAAGTATACCAGATTTAATGAAATACTATAGTACATAAGTGTAACTATATGAAATTTAATAAAATACTATAGTATATAAGTCTAAGTATACTAGATGTAATGAAATACTATAGTACATAAGTGTAACTATTTGAAATATAATGAAATACAATGGTACATAAGTATAACTATATGAAATATAATGAAATACTATAGTATATAAGTCTAAGTATACTATATTTAATGAAATACTATAGTACATAAGTGTAACTATATGAAATTTAATGAAATACTATAGTATATAAGTGTAACTATATGAAATATAATGAAATACTATATTAAATAAGTCTAAGTATATTAGATTTAATGAAATACTATAGTATATAAGTGTAACTATATGAAATATTATAAAATACTATAGTATATAAGTCTAAGTATACTAGATGTAATAAAATACTATAGTACATAAGTGTAACTATATGAAATATAATGAAATACAATGGTACATAAGTGTAACTATATGAAATATAATGAAATAATATAGTATATAAGTCTAAGTATACTATATTTAATAAAATACTATAGTACATAAGTGTAATTATATGAAATTTAATGAAATACTATAGTATATAAGTGTAACTATATGAAATATAATGAAATACTATAGTATACAAGTGTAACTATACAAAATTTAATGAAATACTATAGTATATAAGTGTACTAGATTTAATGAAATACTATAGTACATAAGTGTAACTATATGAAATTTAATAAAATACTATAGTATATAAGTCTAAGTATATTAGATTTAATGAAATACTATAGTATATAAAATTTTTATTCTCGATTTTTTGCTTTTTGGAGGGGAAAATGATATCCGTTTTGGATGAATTTTATATGTACGGACTCGTATTAAAATTTTATACAAAATTATAGTAGAAAAATGCAAAAAAAAAAACAAAAAAAAAATCAATACAATGTGCTATATGTCGGACACCAAATTGTAGAAAAAATGGGTAGAAAGGCTTCGTTTTCTGGGCTTTTGGAGAGGCAAACGATGTCCGTTTTGGACGAATTTTATATGTACGGACTCGTATTGAAATTCTCTACATGATTATGTGAAAAAAAGTACATTTTTTTGGTGCGCGTAAGCTACGCGCACCAATAACCTTGTATTTTTTTGTCACAGATCCACTCTGTGCGCGAAAAATGCCTATTTTACCCCTGTGCGCGTAGCTTATGCGCACGAAACCATACTGCTAAGTTACGCGCACAGTTTCACGTCCGTTTAGACACGAAATCACGTGCATATAGCCACTACCAAAATATAATTGTTTTTGTCTCTGAACATATCTCGAATTAAGCAGAACAATATATATGTTTTTTAATAACATCGTTTCTCGGGTATGATAATGATAGTCAATTGGAAAGTTACTTATAGACTACGTACTAATCAAATCTGCTTCTCACAAGTATAGGACATTTGCTAGATCCTTTATGAACATTATTTGTTTATGACAATGTCCTAATTTTTTGTTTTATGTTTAATTTCATTCATTAATCACCCCTACTAGATTATTGTCAACATTAGGATCGGTTCTTGTGAATTTTGACCAAGGAAACACTATTTTTGATGTGCTTTTCTTTTTGCCATTTCATTATAGTGACTTTCCTACTTGTGCTGGTTAAAATTCAATAATAGAAGTCTATTGCAATTTTATTTTAAAAAGCGTGAATTTGCATGCCCCACGATTAACTTTCTCCCCCACAGAGTGCATAATTATTCACCATAACGAAGTGCAACCCAACCTAATATATTGAATTTTGTTATTAAAAAAACTTTGAATATTCAATTCTAATTATCCGAAAACTCCAATTTAAATAACGTTTATCGATCTAACCATATCCTGACCTAACCTAGCAATTGAGGCTTAATTAAAACATGACAAGATTCTTTCTAACAAAAACATACTCCTTCCTAAATGATGAGATTCGTTTCGATATATATTATTTATACATCAAAACATTTGTATAGACCCAAAAGTACGTTACAACTAAAATTGTTTATATACAAAAGTTACTCAGCCTAATTTGCGCTGGTGGCCACCTAAACTTTTTGTCATTAAAAACAATTAAGCTACTAGTCAAGTTGACAAGTCCAACAGCAGTAGCAAAAGAGAAGGATTTGATTTGAAAATGGTGGCGCTCCAACGTTCACCTCCATAGTTGAAATTCTCGTGAACTTTTCACCCCCATCAAACGGTAACGACAAGAAATAATCAAGCATGAATCAAAAGAAGAAATTATAACGCAGATTCATGTGAGTAAATTCAAACTAGGCGGATCAAAGAAATTCAAACCTTTCTCTTCACCGTTCACTTTCCATCCGCTGCTTTGTTTTTCCATATAAATAAGTGGGTGGGTTGGACTTGGATTTTTGCATACACTCCTTAGTCCTCCTCAAATCATCAATCTCAGCTTCTGACCATTATGTGTGAATTCCTCTTACAAAATCATCTCCCTTCATCATTATACCTTCTTGTCTACGTCTGAAGCAATTTACTTTTTGTCTCCCCTTAAGAAATTCCCTCCTAGAAATGAAGCCAGCCCAGCTGTTTCAGAGCTTCTTTTTGCCCCCACTATGACTTCTTTCAAGTACAAGCCTCTGCTGTCTTCTCCTTGATTCAAAGTCTGTGTGTTTCCACAAGTCTGAGACCTTCAATTTGATCAGTAGACCACACCCCACCTTCCAAAATGCAGAATCTGAGATGGGTTTTCAAGGCTTTCTTGTTCCTAATTTCACTCTTCCATGAGTTGTCATTTCCCCTGGCCCTTGCTTGCTCTCCAGCTGACAGAGCTGCACTTCTGGGCTTCAAATCCAAGGTCACCACCGACACGACGGGGACTCTCTCTTCGTGGGTGGGCGCCGATTGCTGCTCAGGGGACTGGGAAGGTGTTGAGTGCAATCCTTCCACGGGGAGAGTCACAAGCCTCGTGCTGCAAAAGCCGTCTTCTGATGTGGACGTCGACGTCTACATGAGGGGCACTCTTTCCCCTTCTCTAGGGAGCCTCCCCTTCCTGGAGGTGCTCGTGATCAGCGGGATGAAGCACATCACCGGCGTCATCCCCAGCAGCCTCTCCGCCTTGAAGCATCTCTCACAGCTCATCCTGGAGGAAAACGCCCTCACTGGGCTCATACCTTCAGGAATCGGCCACATCGGCTCTCTCAAGACTCTTTCGTTGGGCGGAAACCGGCTACGGGGCCCAATCCCACCAAGCCTTGGCAGCCTCAGAGGCCTTCTCCAGCTCAATTTAGCAAGAAACTCCGTTGCAGGCCCCATCCCGCCGTCCCTCAGAGGCCTCCGCAGCCTTGAGCTTCTTGACCTCAGCAACAATCAGTTATCTGGTCCATTGCCTGGCTTCATAGGGCAGTTTCGTGGCCTTACTTACATTGACCTTTCTTATAATAACCTGTGTGAGTCAATACCCATCTCACTCTGCAGCTTGCCTGCCTTGTCAGACCTTTCCCTCAGCAACAACCAGCTCAGAGGAATGATCCCGAAAGAGATCGGAAACCTGAAATTGCTCAGTAGCCTGTCCCTTGCCGCCAATCAACTCAGTGGCGCAATCCCAGAGTCCCTTGCCAGACTAGAGAACCTATGGTACCTTAATCTGTCAAGGAATGCCCTTACAAACCCTCTGCCTAGCGCCCTTGCCAAGGGCGTTCCTTCTCTTCTGTCTATAGACCTGTCCTTCAACAAGCTTGACCTTGGAGCGGTTCCGAGCTGGATCAGGAGCAGAGAGCTCTCAGCTGTCCACTTAGCCGGATGCAAGCTATCAGGAACGCTTCCGAGTTTCACAAAGCCGAGCTCCTTGACTTCCTTGGATCTTTCCCACAACCAATTCAGTGATGGAATCCCTCATTTCTTCACCCGTATGTCCAGCATAGAGATGATGAATCTCTCCAACAATAAGCTGAGATGTGACACCTCAAAGATCACATTACCTGATGAACTGTCATCCATTGACCTCAGCTCAAACCAGTTCTTTGGGTCCCTCACAAACATCCTTGGCAACAATACAAGCAGCTTTCTGGAGTCCATAGATGTTTCTAGGAACCTAATCTCCGGTCCCCTTCCAGAATTCAGACAAGGATTGAACCTGAAAGTGATCAGCATAGGCAGCAATAAGATTGAAGGCAGAATACCAGCCTCAATTTCAAATTTGGCAGAGCTTCAGCACTTGGACATATCCCGGAACCAGATAACCGGAACCATCCCTACAACTTTAGGGTTGTTGGGTAAGCTACAGTGGGTCGATGTATCCATCAACCGCCTCACTGGGAGAATCCCAGCAAGCTTGCTAGGGATCAAGGCTCTCAGACACGGGAGTTTCAGGGCAAACAAGCTGTGTGGACTGATACCTCAAGGGAGGCCTTTCAACGTATTCCCTGTAGTTGCCTACGCCCACAACAGCTGCTTGTGTGGCAAACCCTTGCCTCCTTGTAAAGGAAAGGGAGCAGGCAAGATGGGCCAGCAATAGGCTGACCCGCCCAATCGCCATCTTAAGGGCAGGTGTTGCCTTTACACTACAGTCTACAAACAATACATTCTTTGTTGTTATATGTTGTACTAGTAACTATGTCATATTGTTAAAGTCTCAATCCAACAATGAAGTTTGATTTTGCATTTCGATGATACCGAGCTCAACTTCTATGGAATCCACACACCTCAGATAAGTAGTTGGAATTCGATTGATACCCAGAGTCAAGGGACTATACAAAGAGGGAAACAGCAAAAGAAAAAGGAACTAGTCACTGATCTGCCACTTCCTAAAACTCTACAGGAAATTACAAGGACCACAAAAAATCCATTGTCACAAAACACTTCTATGCACCTTTTATAATTCTAATTGACCAGGACCACCAAATGGAACTTTTTCCCCCCAAAGTAGACACTTTTTAGAACTTAATTCCTAATCTAAGCTCGGTATAAAACATATTCTGAAAATAGTCAGACTTTCCAGCTTCGGAATTGTTTTTAAAATAAAAAATATAAAGAATGGATAGTCTCTGTTTCAAACAGCGACTCTCCAATTGTTTTTTTAGAAGAAAATAGATAGTCTCTGTTTCAAACATCGACAATCCATTTTTTTTTAAATAAAAAAATTGAAGAGTCTATGTTTTAAACATAGACTATCCATTGTTTTAAATTTTTTTTTTGAAGAGTCTCTATTTTATACAAAGACTATTCATTTTATTATTATTTTATTTTAAAAGTCAATTCCAAAGCTGAAAAGCCATCCTATTTTCAGAAAAAGTTTCATACCGAGCCTAGATTAAGAATTAAGTTTTAAAAAGTGCTTACTTTGTAAAAAAAGTTCCCACCAAATGAGAGTGTCATGCTCAAGCATCAGCATCACACACGTCTTACTCATCCTAAATGAGGAGGAAAAGAACATTCACCATAGTCAGTGACTGTTTTAAGTAAAATCCACAATCACTCGAAGCATTTTCGGTTGAGTTAGACTCCATGGTTTTCCAACGGCCTTATCCACATAGGGCTTCTTCTCCTGATCACTTAAACAAGTGAGGTTGAAACTTGCAGCACATTTTCACACAATGATAAATAAAAATTTATATAACAAAACTGTAAAATTCTAAATGGTGACGCGTTGAGAAGAGAAAACTGGAAATGAAACTCGGCTTGTAGAGTTGTAGAAAACCCTAGAAATGCCGGTAAGATGAGGAGTGAATGGGGAAAGGGATCATACTGATATCGATATGCAGGGATAAATAGCTTAATTAGGAACCTAAGCTCGAAATTAGGCTGATGAATCACTAGGGTCAGTGAAAGTAAGGAACACAAACCAATAAATGATCCAAAAGGGGAAGTTTTGACAGATTTCAAGAGAAAAAGGAGGCTACTGTTTCATTGATGCCTTAGTGATTACACGGCCTTATATATCTAGATCACATCAGGTATCTACCATTTAGGGAAAAGTAAACCGGGTTCACACATAATTAAACCAAGCCCAACATAAGCAACACAAGCTAAACCGGTAAGCATAACATAACAGGAAAGTATAAACACTCAGTATTTAATCAAGTATCAGTACTCCCCCTTCGAGACATCCTTGTCCTGAAGGATGAAAGTCAGGATATTTAGCCAGCAAGTCATTGTAGAACTCCCATGTGGCCTCAGCAGCAGGGACATCCTTCCACTTGACTAAGACCTTAGTGGCTGCGCCTTGGCCCTTCTTTACCATCTGTCTATCCAGTAAAGCTTCAGGCTCTCGAATCATTCCAACATCAGCAAAGTACTGTGGAATATCAACACGCTGAACTTGAGTGGGATTAGGACAAAGCTTAAGTTGGCTCATGTGGAAAACGTTATGTACAGCAGCAGTGGGTGGAAGTTGGAGCTGGTAAGCGACCTTGCCGATGCGATCAGTGACCAAGAAGGTGTAGGGATTTTAGATGCGTAAAGCGGAATTTCAGGAAACGTTTTCCTAACATCTAACCAAGGATCTCATGCATAAACCAAGTAGATCATAGATAGGAAGAGTCAAATACCTCTTGATGCGTGTTTCAATCTGCTGGAATGGAGAGAATAGAGCCTCACGTGTGACTCCTCTATTTGGTCCACCCGAGCTTGGATCTGGATCGCCTAGGACTCGGTTGCTAGAGCGAGGATCGAAGGCGAACGAAGAGAGTTCCAGGGAGAAGGAGGCAACCGTATTTCTTGGTGTAAATTAGGGTTACGAGCTTTTCTTAAAAGCCCTCCTTTTATATTGCCATGTGTAGATATCTTATTTCCTAAATAAGTATTTCTTTTATTATTAATAATAACACTTTATTATTAACAAGTCTTATCTCTCAAGTTATATCTTATATAACTTTATATTATATACTTTATATAATATGTCTCCCAACAACCTGATCCAGTCTAAACTCTAAGGGTGTGACCTCGTAGGACCCGGTAATAATAGCAATAGACTTTATGACATATAGTCTATAAATTATAGTTGACTTCTAGCAAAGCACTATGACTACCTAAAATCACCAGATTAAATATCTCCATAAATGGTCCCACTTCATAATTAGTAATTGCACCTTTGATTAAAGGACACAATTCCTTCAATCTCCCACTTGTCCTTAAAACAAGTGTGCAATGTTAAAATTCATTTGTCACTTAGTGTCTTATTTGACTATATGATGAAACTCATCTTTACCGCCAAATACGTTTCTTGAACTCTTGAGATCAAATTGTCAGTACAGATGATTACTAATAATCCATCTGAGCATGGCCATGCGTTTTCACAATTCTCACTCTTCAAGTGGCCGAGACACCAATCATTTCCAAATGTATCATGGTATACACGGAATAGGAGGACATATTCAATCTTGTAAGACTACAGCTCCCACTCAACTTTTGATAATCCCAATCACTGCCTTTATAACTGCCTGTTACGGTCAGCGTTTGACAGCGTCAAAGACATACCATCAGTCAAATGATAACTATATCATACTCATGTCTAAGGAACTCACTAATCATGAATAATCCTAGAACTCCGCATTAAAGTCCCGAGGAATCCTAAGATCGGTCTGTCCGATGCGTATCGGTATACACATCTATGTAATCGATTAGACATCTCCATGTCCCTATAACACATGAAACCCGGTGTTATCAATCAATCTCACATATGGTCTTTTGATTAAGTCATTTGTATCCAAGTTAACAACTTAGACCATGGACTACTAACAATTTTATAATTTCAGTTCACTTAATGGGGTTTCATTCACCAAAACAGTTTTGATGAGCCCATTTGATAACTATTAAATTGTTTGGATACTTTATCTAATCCCAAGCAATGATTAAATAATAATATGAAACTCATATATAAGTCAAGCATAACTGTCTGTAATAACAATAAATAAGGTTTATCATAAAACAAACAATGTCTCAAAAGAACTCTCTGATGTGTTTGAGTCCCTTGGCCCGAGTGTGACTGTCATGCTTGGGCCTGGACATGAGTTTGGTCAAATGGTCTGCAATGTTGTCGTCTGTGTGCACCTTGCACATCCTCACATCACCTCTATCAATGATATGTCTGATCAAGTGATACTTCCGTAGAACGTGTCTGGACTTGGAGCTAGAGCTAGGTTCCTTGGCTTGAGCAATGGCGCCATTGTTGTCACAATAGACGTCAATAGCTCTAGTAGTGCTAGGAACGACACCGAGCTCAGCTATGAACTGCCTAATCCAGACAGCTTCCTTAGTCGCTTCACCAGCAGCAATGTATTCTGCCTCCGTTGTAGAATCTGCTATTGTCCCTTGCTTCGAGCTCTTCCAGCTGACGGCTCCTCCATTCAAAATGAAGACGTATCCAGACTGAGATTCAAAATCATCTCTGTCTGTCTGGAAACTCGCATCAGTATAGCCCTTGACGACCAGCTCGTCATCACCTCCAAATATCAAGAGATCATCCCTAGTCTTTCGTAAGTACTTTAGGATGTTCTTGGCTGCACACCAGTGTGCATCACTCGGGTTTGATTGGTACCTACTACACATGCTCAAAGCAAATGCAACATCTGGGCGAGTACAAGTCATTGCATACATGATGGATCCTATGGCTGAGGCATAGGGAATCGTGCTCATCCTCTCAGTTTCACCACGTGTCCTAGGACACTGGCTCTTGCTGAGATGTAAGCCATGTTGCATAGGCAAAAACCCTTTCTTAGAGTTCATCATATTGAATCTCCCAAGGACCTTATCTATATAAGTTCCCTGACTCAGACCAATAAGTTTCTTAGATCTATCTCTATAGATCTTAATGCCTAATATGTACTCAGCCTCTCCCAAGTCCTTCATTGAGAAATATTTCTTAAGCCACTCCTTAACTGTTTCCAGCATAGGAATGTCATTCCCAATGAGTAGTATGTCATCCACATACAGAACTAGGAAGTCCACTTTGCTCCCACTAAACTTCTTATAGACACAGGGCTCTTCTTCGCATCTGATGAAGTCAAACTTTTTGACCACTTCATCAAAACGAAGATTCCAACTCCTGGATGCTTGCTTAAGTCCATAAATGGACTTCTTAAGCTTGCATATTCTCCTAGGGTTTTCTGGATCCTCAAAATCTTCTGGCTGCATCATGTATACATCCTCTTCTAAATACCCATTTAGAAAAGCGGTCTTGACATCCATTTGCCAAATCTCATAATCATGATAAGCGGCAATCGCTAGGAGTATCCTAATGGACCTGATCATAACGACCGGTGCGAACGTTTCATCATAGTCAGTACCATGAACCTGTCTAAATCATTTGGCAACTAGTCTTGCCTTATAGACAGAAACGTTTCCATCCTTGTCTGTCTTGATCTTAAAGACCCATTTGCATCCAATGGGTTTTACCCCATCAGGCAAATCTATCAAGTCCCATACTTGATTTTCAGACATGGAGTCCATTTCGGATTTCATGGCTTCCAGCCATTTTTCAGAGTCGGGGTCCGCCATCGCTTGCTTATAGGTCGCAGGTTCACCATTCTCTAAAAGTAGAACGTCAATGCTAGCAGTCAAGACGTAATCCTCATAACGCCTAGGCAGCTGCCTTAGCCTATCTGATCTCCAATGTGGTCCAACAATAGGAGAGATTTCAGCTGCTGGGTTGACCACATCTGTATGCGGGACCTCAGGTGCTTCATCAACTTGAGGAATTGCATCTTGGATCTGGGCAGTTTCCCTTTGAGAAGGTACACCCCCAAAGTCAAGTTCCTCAATGACATCGTCTATGTCCTCACTTTGTTGGGTTTGTTGCTCAGCTTGAATCTCATCAAGCTGAACATTTCTCCCACTTGGCTTCTTGGAAAAGAAGTCATTTTCCAAAAAGACACTATCTCGAGCAACAAACACTTTGTTCTCAGCGGGATTGTAGAAATAATATCCCCTTGTTTCCTTGGGATAACCTATAAAGAAGCATTTGTCTGATTTTGGTGCTAGCTTGTCAAATAGTAAACGCTTTACATAAGCTTCGCATCCCCAGACCTTCAGAAATGACAAGCTAGGAACCTTTCCATACCATATCTCATGTGGTTTCTTGTCAACTGATCGTGACAGAGTCCTGTTTAGTATGAACGCAGCAGTGGTGAGGGCATATCCCCAAAAGGATGTAGGAAGATCAGCAAAACTCATCATTGAGCGGACCATGTCTAACAATGTCCTGTTCCTCCTTTCAGATACGCCATTCAATTGTGGCATGCCTGGTGGAGTCAGTTGTGTCAAAATGCCACAACTCCTCAAGTGATGGTCGAATTCTTGGCTCAGATATTCGCCCCCTCGATCTGATCGGAGTGCCTTTATCTTCTTGCCAGTTTGTGTCTCAACTTCATTCTGGAATTCTTTGAACTTTTCAAAGGATTCAGATTTATGCTTCATTAAGTAGATATACCCATATCTACTAAAATCATCAGTAAATGTAATAAAGTATCGATAGCCTCTCCTAGCTTCTGTGCTCATAGGTCCACATACATCGGTATGTATGAGAGCTAAGAGCTCAGTAGTCCTATCACTCATACCAGTGAAAGGTGATCTTGTCATCTTGCCCATCAGACATGACTCACATGTTTCAAATGATTCTAAATCAAATGACTTTAGGCTACCAACTGTTTGGAGTTTCTTCATGCGTTTGATGCTAATGTGACCCAAGCGACAGTGCCATAGATTGGCTTCACTTATATTCGACTTTTGCCTCTTTGTATCAACGTTATAAATTTCAGATTTGAGGTCCAACATGTATAGTCCACTACTACTCACATGGGCTCGAGCATAGAAAGTGTCATTCTTATAAATGGAAAAACAATCCTTATTGACAAATTCATAACCCTCAAGGTTCAAAACTGAAATTGAAATCAAATTCTTAGTAATAGATGGAACAAAATAACAATTATAAAGTTCTAAAACTAAGCCAGAAGGTAGAGGTAGACTATAATCTCCAATGGCAAGTGCAGCAACTCTTGCTCCATTTCCAACACGGAGATCTATCTCACCCTTCTGCAACCGTCTCCTATTTCTTAGTCCTTGCACATTCGAAATAATGTGAGAACCACATCCTGAATCTAATATCCAAGAATGAGACTTGGTTGATAGGATTTCAGTAACGTAAATACCTGAAGTGGAGACTGTTTCCCTCTTCTTTTCTTCCAGGTTTTTGTGACTTGCCTTCTCCTCATCAGATGAGGTGGCAGTCAACTCTGGGATGGGGGTTTCAAGGACATCCTCCTGTCCCTCAGATCTGAGACTGATTCTCATATGTCTTTCCTAATCAAGGAAATTTGTGTCGTTCAAACGGTTTTTCTCAACTATTGAGCGGAGAGTGAATTTGAGGTGTTCAGAAGACATAGTAACTACAAAACGGAATAAAAACATGCAGATAAATTATGATTGACATGCAATAACTTAAAATTTAGACAAACTATAAACAATAAGTTATTGCACATTCTACTCAATTAAATTGTCCCTTGTGAGTAAAATGATTCCAAGATCCTATCTTAGATGAAACTCGAGCGTACTAGGGCACTTCCCCAAGTCTCATGTAATCAAGGTAAGTAAACTCCTTTACTAATTATAACACCTTATAACTCTTGGTTGATGGTCACATCTTATGTAAGACTCATCCTTATGCCTCAAGATCCAAAACTGAGCCTTTTGGTCTCTTGTTGAGTGTAACCATACCAAGGCAGCATGCCCCTATTAGACATACCCGCACTATCCCAAGGTCAAGGAAGGACACCTCACTAGGGCGAAAACTATCCAACGAATCCCAAGGGCCTCATGGTTATGATATGAAAAGGCATGATCTCAATATTCTGTTAAGGGACTTAAGCATGCAATGGTTGTTTATTTACTAGTGAACAAAATAGCATAAACAAACAAGCAAGCATGCAAAGTGGGAAATAAAGCATTCAAGTAATGCAGTAATAAATGTGATCCTAGTATGGCTCCTAAAAACCAAAATTAAAGATCTAATCTTCATGGCTCTTGTTACTCTTGGATCTCCATCCTTAGTATTCTCCATGGATCTCCATCCTTTGGTCTTCTTAGGATCTTCTTCTTCTTGTCTTACATATAATTGAAATAAACTCTCTTGCAGAAATTTAAATTACAAAAATACATAACGATACGCAGATCGTGTACAAGAAAAACATAACGGTACACATACCGTATTTATCTATCCTAATGTGGGCCATACTAGTCACCTCATGCAAGCAATAATATCATAATATTATAACACATGCACGCAATAATAATATCAAATATTATCAATAATATTAATCTAATTAATAGTAATAACCAATTTAACTAATTTAAATAAAACCATATTAAAAGAAATAAATCATCTCATGATATAAATAATTTAATGTCAAATTCTTAATTCAAATTAAAAATAATATATAGCATTAATCATAATTAATCATTAAAATATATTATTGGATAAGATATGCATGAACAAGATAAGATATCAAATATCCTTATCTAAATCTAGTGGGAATCTATCCTAACAACTTTTAGGAAATTATATAATTTAGATAATATCAAATATTATCCAATTAAATAAATAAGATCTTATCTTATCTTTTAGGGAATTATCCTAAAACGCCAAATCTACCCAACCGGATCGAGTCACGTCTGAGTCAAACCCGGACCAACCCGCTCCCACCGAACCACGCAGCCCCTGCAGGCCGACCCGGCGGACCAACGCCAACGAACGATTCTACTATTGCTATTCATATAATAGCAATAATTCTGATCCAACCGAACAATTGCTATTCATATAATACGGCGAAAAACTGCGCACGCCCTTTTTTTTCGCATCGCACTCCCCTCTGGGCGACACTCATTGCCGCCCAGAAAACCCGAGTTCTTTGGGCGGCACGAATTGCCGCCCATGATGGGTTCAGTTTTGGGTTTATTTTTAAAAATAAATTAAAATGTGTTTTAAAAACCGGTTCATTGAAACCGGGGTTGTGGGCGGCAACAAGTGCCGCCCAAGAAACTGGTTCAGTGAACCGGGTTTTTTGGGGGGACAGGGTTCATGGGCGGCAAGACGTGCCGCCCAGTTTACTTTAAAAAGAGAGTCCTGGACGGCACTACGTGTCGCCCAGGACTCTCCCAACGGTGAATGTGGGCTGCACATAGGGCCGCCCATGACAGGTGTAGCCGGCACTATATATTGTTGGGGATGGTGGTATTGTATTGTATCAAAATCTTGAAACTCTTTTTCATAAAAAATGTCATCATCAAGCGATTCTGGATGGAGGGGGTTGTCGGAGTCGTCTTCGAGCGTGCACACATCTGTAGATGATGAGGGTGATTTGCAGGCGCCAATTTCTCCCGAGTACTTCAAGGTATGTAATATTGTAATTTTTATTGTATAAAATAATTAGATCTTAAATGTACTTAGTCTTTGAACTGTTTTGAAATATGTTTAATTTTTTGATATTAGTTTGTAGAAATTTAATTATTAATTAGTCTCTAATGTAATAATTTTTGTATATAAATAGGGTGATTCTAGTGATGATGAATTTGTAGCAATCGACTTCTCATCTCATTTTACTACTACTGAGATATTTCCTAGTAAGGAAGGATTGAGAGATTGGGTGCAAAGGGTAGGTTTTAGTCTTTTTATGGTGATCACTACTAAATCATCAAAGCCTAAAAAGATTATATTTCATTGTGAGAGATCTGGGTTACCTAGGTCCGGATAGAAGAAGGTGTTAGTCGATGGTAAAAAGGTCAGCCCGATACGAGTGAATAAAACTAGGTCAAAAAAGAAGGGTTGTCCCTTTTTGCTGCATGGTACTTTTAGGGAAGGAAATGCTATTAGAGATCCTGGGTGGACCATATCGGTTGTTAGTGGATCCCATAACCATATGCTTTCGAGCACCTTGATCGGCCATGCATATGCTTCCCGACTTACGAAGGAGCAACGTAGGAAAGTGATGATTGATACTGCGGCGGGTGCAAGACCCAAGGTTATTTCTACACAGCTTAGGAATGAATATACGGGTTCAACGATTTCGAGGAAGCAGGTGTACACTGTTAGGGCTAAGGAGAGGTTGAAATCCCTGGGCAATCTGAATGTGACACAATGGTCATTGGGATATTTGAATGAGAAAGGCAATTTGTTGGACACTGCTACTAAGACGAGCGAAGATGGGAAGGAGGTTTTGGCGTGCTTGTTTATTTCTCATCCAGACGCTCGACATTTGTTGTGCATGTTCCCTAATGTCGTCATCATGGATTCGACATACAAAACCAACAGGTAAACCTTACTCTGTTTTGTATTATGTGTAGATAATGGTATTTTCTGCGTGTTTAAAGTATTTTTTGTGTTGCATTTATAGGTACGGTATGCCTCTATTCCAGATTTTTGGGTTTACTTGCACCAACTACACATATTGCATTGCTCTTGTGTTCATGGAAAGGGAGACGACAAACCACTATGCATGGGCGCTGAGACGATTGAAGTGGTTGTACGGGGAGAAAAATCCCGTATGCATCATGTCTGATCGAGAGCTAGGACTGATCAAGGCTGCCAAACTGGTATTTCCGAAGGTTCGTCATCACTTGTGTCAGGTCCATGTAGACCGTAATGTGAAGGCATATGCTAAGACGATGAAGATTGACGAGAAGAAATTCTCGGGAAGTGTTCGTCGGGTGATGAGGTCTCACACAAAGGAGGAGTATAGAGAGCGGCTTGCTCACTTTAAGGAGATATGGAGTGAAGGCTTGGTGAGATATGTGGAGCAAACTTGGTTTAATGAGCATAAGAAGAAGCTGGTTGCGGCATGGTGTGATGATGTTCTCCATTTTGCCACAAGAACATCAAACAGGTAACTTTCATACAAATATTTGCAATCAAATTGGGTTATAAAATTTATTTAGTTAATTGTATACGAATATATTATTGTCAGGGTTGAGGGTCAGCATTCTATGCTTAAAGACATGATTGAGACATCCGTCGGAGGGTTCGACACAATTGTGCAGCACATCGACAACATGTTTGTTGATCAGCATCGGAAGATCCGATTTGAGATGACCAAGAACTGCACTGCCTTTCCCATGGAGATAGTGAATGGCCCTGAGTGGGTTAAGGTGTTCTTCAAGCGCATCCTTGAAAAGTGCTCTGAAAAATGCCTGAGAATATTGTATGCCCAAGCTGTGTTAGCAAATGAGGGAAAAATTGGGAACAAATGTGATGATTTTTGGCGGAGGTCCACACTAGGGCTGCCTTGCCCACACACAATTAAGGTCTACGTGGAGACGGGTTACCCGTTAGTGCCTGAAGAGGTTGATATTTTCTGGAAGCAGATCCGATGGGAAGGGGTGGATGCTAAGGATCTTGATGTCGATGATGGTGTTTCACTAACAGCGGACAATGTCACGGTGGATGACTTCGTTGAAGAGTACTTGTGTGGGACAATTGAGGGATTTGATTTGAAGAAGATGGCGGAAAGGTGGCGTGAGTCAAAGGACCCTACATCGTGCGATATTCAAGACCCGCCACGTGGTGAGACCAAGAAGGGGAGGCCTAGGATGAATGCGAGAAAGACCGGTACCAAGAGGAAAATGGGTTGGGACGAGCATGTGGATGCAAAAATGAAGAAGATGAAGGAGAAGCAGAAGATGAAGATGGAGGGTGAGGAGCTGAGAGTGGATGAGGAGGATGAGCTTGCAGAGAAAGAGACGACCAATGTGAAATCGTCTGTGGGATCAAAGGGATCGAAAGGATGCCCTTCTAGTGGACGACCTCATAGTGGAGTTTCAACAGCAAAGGGGAGTGCCACTAAACCTGCAAAGCCGAAATCTGCTTCAAGCAAGTCCAAGTCGGCTTCAAACAAGCCGGTCAAGTATCTCGGCTTCAACTGGGGACACGAGAATATTGATCATTTCATGCTCGCCTACATTTCTAGAGTTCAAAATGTCAAAGGTGATGGTCATTGTGGGTTCCGTTCTCTTGCCGTTTTGCTGTGTCGCCAAGAAGACGAGTACATTGATGTCCGGTTAGGGCTTTCGAAGCACGTCCAGGCACATGGAGCCAACTACGTAGCGATGCTTGCGGAGGAAGCGTTGACGTTGGAAGAATTTGTTAGGAAATTGAATTATATTCCTTCACCGTGCACGGCAAACTTCTGGTGTGTAATGCCTATTATTGGGTTGGCGTTTGCCACGGAACACCAAGTGGCTGTTGTTGTCTTATCATGGTTCGGACCGCATACATGTCTTCCATTGTGGGCCCCCCCCGGGTGCCGAGCCTCCGACAAAGGTTTATGCGATAGCACATGTAGGCAGGAGAGACCATTACGTACCGGTACGTGGAGTCATACTCTCTCGTATTTACTTATTCTTTCATAATTTTTTTTTATAACTGTATTGTTTACGTGTACAGATTTGGCTTGTTAATGACCATTGTCCCATTCCACCGCCTTCAAGACAGTGGCACATTTACAAGGATCCAAGTGTTGATGGATGGGATAGTCATGAGCGCTTTAAGGATAGGTTCAAGAAATTATGTAGAGGAGCGAGCATATCATGGGCGACCTGACATACTTACCTAGGTTTTTTGGATTTTAATCGACTTTATATATGATATTGTATTTCCTTTTGTGTGAAAGTTTGATTGAGATTGATCGTATATTGTGTTTTGAATCATTTTTTTTTCGAATTGAAAAAAATCGGGAAAATGCGATACGCGACAACAATATTACTAATCATTAACAAAAACACGTTCACGAAAACATTAAAGCGTACACTAGTTGTGGGCGGGTGCGTATTAATAGGGTAAAAAAGCTGGCTAGGCGGCTCACAGTGCCGCCCAAAGGGTCCAGAAGGGTACTTGTGAGATTCTGGACCCTTTGGGCGGAAGGAAGTATTGGGGATGCCCAAAAATGCAGTGTTCATACAGGAAGTATTTTGATCCTATGTACGAGGATAGAGCACACGCGGTTATTCGACAACAGTGGCGGGAAAAACAAGATCTTGTTAAGGAGAATCAAGATCTTGTTAAGCAAAATCAAGAACTTTTACAAGATCTGGATAAGATGCGTAGGTATAACCGCAATCTATATAATGATGTACATCGTATACTGCATTGATGTCGTATCTTTTGTGTAATGTTGTTTAGGTACTATCAAACTCTGTAGGGAGCAAGCCATTTTATCAAAGCAGAGATATGATATGCCGTGAACTTTTACCAGAGACTATCCTAATTTCTTCAAACGCAACTAGGCGATGTCATTTATATGCGAGTCAAGCGTCCTAGGACGAACCTCCTTGGGCCATGGCGTACATGCTGATCTGCTCTTTTTTCCTCGCTGCATCACAGTTAAAAACATGCGATCTTCAAATTTCGGTATTTGTTGGATTTCAAGTTTTTCTGTGATGCAGCTAGGAGAAGGAGCACATCAGCATGAACGCCGTGGTCCTAGGAGGTTCGTCCCTGGGCTCTTGATTCGGTCAAGATGATAATGGCCATAGGGCAAGAGTTGTGTATGTCATTTGTTCCAGTGTGTATGTATTTTTTGTAGTGTGTAAGCCATCAGTGAATGTATATGTGTTTTTAGAATTTGTATGTGTTTTTAGTATGTGTATGTATTTTAAGAATATGCATGTGTTTTTTTGAAATAACGGACGAAAATCCAAAAAACCAATAAACAAAGAACTCAAACTAGAAACGACGGAACACAAAAAGTGAAATCGAACAAACACAAAAGTCAAAAGTCGTACTACAAATTGCTAAAAACAACGAATAAAGTCAAAAGTCATACTACAAACTCTCCGTCTCACTATCCGATGACTCATCTAAATGTGGAGTAGAATCACTAACCAAGGACACACCTACACCCGAATCCACGCCCGGTGCCCATACTGGAGGAACCATCGGCGTCGGCTGAGACGCTGTCTGCCGAGCTGATGCCTGCTGAGCTGCTGCACGCTCTTCCGCCATCCTAGATGATTCGGCTCTATCAAATATAGTAGAGTCTGCACTATATGCATGGGAAGGCATCTGTGAAGCCCGTACAAGCGGTGGAGCTACAAGAATGGCGTCACTGAAAAGGATGTCATGTATATGCTGAAAGTGCTCCCTACACCCTAAACAACCTCCAGACATAAGCTCCTGAAGATAGGCCTTGCTCATCGCCACACGCTGCAAATGAAAACAAACATTTTAATTTAAAAACATAGACTTTCATAAAATAATTTAAAAAGAATAAAATGGGACAAAAAACATACCCTTTGCAAGTTGATAGCCGGAGGTGGTCCTCTACTGATACGAGGCTGCACTGGTGCACTCGGACTCACGTAAGGATGCGACACCTGTAGATACCAGTCCAGGTACGCGTCGTGGACATCCCAAGCCATCGTTGCAGGAGGACTCGTCAAGATGTGGGGGCAAAGATGATGCTCAAGCTGGTCCCACCTGTGCCAACGCGGGTCAAAGTGCAACTGGTATCGCATCGTCCCCCTGAAATCATGAGGACGCACTGCAACCAGAGGCTCTATGATATCCATCGGCCTGCTCTGTCGATAACCGAACTGGCGTGTAAGCCGATCTGGCATGTATGGCTCCTCTACACCGAAAAAATGAATAGTCCCTCGATAAGTGGAGGACCTATGGGCACCTCGAAAATCAAGACCCTCGTACGGCATCCACCGTATCTGCAATTAACAAAACACGATGACACATAAATTAATTCATTAAGCTATCTTACTGTAAATTAAAATTGAAAAAGAATACGTACATCTTCTGGCCTATACTCGTCCAGAATTCGTCTGTAGTGTGACTGGTCACGGAGGGACCGGAGAGGTGTCCGGCCAATGCAGTATCGTCCAGCGCGTCGGAGGTCGTCGTCCGCACCTTCCTTGAGGTTAGGGTTGCCCGGGAAGTATATGAAGTACGTCCAAATCCAAACCTGCTAACAGAGAAATACAACCATTATTAAAAACAATTCAATAATGTATATTAATAATTTAAATTATAAGTTAACTATATTAAAGGCCTACCTCTAAAAGACGTGCGTAGCCGGCGAACTGTGCAGCTCCGCGCCGAGAACCCTCTCCGAGGTTCCTATAAAGGAGAGCCAGAATCCCAGTACCCCAAGCAGTATGAACGACACGCTCCCAGTCCACAAAAAGAGGTAGTAGTGTTGTCTTCAGCTCGTTCGTTGACTTGTCAACGAAGATGCTAGCCGACATGGCGTGCCATAAGAAACCGACTGCTATATCCTCTGGGTAGGCACCCTCCTCAATCATCCTCATCACATGCCTCCCAAGCTGGAATTGCTTGACCCAACCCTTCCTAAGGTCGCGGACCATGTCAGCATCATCCTCATCAAAACTGTAGTCCGAATCTATCCCAAACAAATAGCCGAACAAAGCCTCACACTCCGCCATCTCGCTATCATGACCGGTCCATGGTGACGTCACCTCAAATCCCTCGATCGGCAGCCCTAAAATCATCAGCACATCATGTAGAGTAGGAGCTATCTCACCCCAGGGAAAGTGGAAGGTGTTAGTCTCTGGATGCCATCTCTCAACGAATGCTGAAATGAGGTTGTGATCAGCATTGCCGAACTGCAAATCAAGTAAACCGGTCAACCCCGTCTGCTGCGCAATCCAAAACCAGGACCCCTCTAGGAATACGATCCCTCCAAAATGCAAACTGCGTAGGGCGTGTCTGGACCCTCAAACTCCTAACAACGTCCTCGGGTGGGTCCAACGATGCCTTCCTCCATATCAGCTCTGCAATGTGCGTATCAAAGTTCCTCAACAAAGAAGGAAGCTGCTCAGCTGGCTCATGCGGAGATGGGGCATGTGTGGCTGGCTCAGACTGAGACGGGGTCTGCTGAGATGGCTCATGATGTGGAGATGGGGCATGCTGAGATGGAGATGGGCTATACTCAGTCTCCTGATGTGGCTCAATCGGAGATAGGGCCTGTGTGGCTGGCTCAGGCTGAGACGGGGCCTGCTGAGATGGCTCATGATGTGGAGATGGGGCATGCTGAGATGGAGATGGGCCATACTGAGTCCCCTGATGTGGCTCAATCGGAGATAGGGCCTGTGTGGCTGGCTCAGGCTGAGACGGGGCCTGCTGAGATGCCTCACGTGGAGATGGGGCATGCTGCTCATGTGACTCCTCCAGAGGTAGCCGCTGCTGAGGTGAGTCATCAAGATGTGGGTCCTCCTAATGTGACTGCTGAGGTGGGTCCTCCATAATCACGTCCTCATCTGAGCGGACGGGACCAATATCGTCCTCACTAGCGCCCTCACTATCAGCCTCAATATGGCCCTGCGATACACCGCCAACCCTCCTCTTGCGAGCAGATGCAGTAGTAGGGCGACTATCTCGATCGGACCGTGCGATCTTACCCAAAACTTCCTATTTTTCCATAAAAAATATAGAAAATTGTTTTCTTACAAACAAAATCAATATACTAAAATTTGCATTACAATGACATATTTAATATTACAGTATAATTGAGCTTATTACCTATACTATTTTTTATAATGATTAAATACAATAAAAACCAAATTTACAAATATAACTATATTCACTTTACCCACTATAACATATTTACATATGCCCAAATATTGTTTTCTTACAAACAAAATCAATATATTAAAATTTTCATTACAATGATATATTTAATATTATTTAACAGTATAATTGAGCCTATTACCTATACTATTTTTTATAAGATAATGATTAAATAATCTAAAATCCAAGTATATAAATCTACAAGTGCAGTAATAATTTAATTAATAAATTAGATTTAACGATTACAAATTTAAAAAACATCATACCTTTTCAGTTGGCCTCCGTTCATATTTTCGCTTTTGGCGAACGGGAATTTCACCCAAGTCTAACATAGCCTGCTGAGCAACCGCGCACGCGACGTCGAAGGCATTCTCCGCCGCGATGTCGCCCTCCTCGCCCAAAAAAGCCTCGATATCCTCCTCCTCGCCCTCGGTCCTGGGCGGCACCACGTGCAGCCCAGATTTCCCCATAGTGGGCGGCACATAGTGCAGCCCAGCCTCGCCTCCCTCCTCGGCCAGCCTCGCTTCGCCTCCTTCCTCCGCCAGCCTCGCTTCCTCCGCCGCGTCGCCACCCCTCTCCCCCAGCCTCGCTTCCGCCGCCTCCTCCGCCGCCTCGTCGCTGCCCCCCGTGAAACAGAGATTGGCCGCCGCCGCTGCCGCCGCCACCGTCGAATCTGCCGTCGATTCTAGTCTATCGCCGCCGTCTCCGCCAAGAACTCCCGCCGCCGCCATCTGATGGTCCCTCAGTTCTTCCTCCGCCAAGAACTCCCATATGTCGTCAACCGAATAATCGCCGCCGGGATCCATTTTCGCTCTCGAACTCTGCAAATCGCTCTCGGAGAAGACGACCCTAGGCGGCATTTAATAACGCCGAAGTTTGATTTTTTGGCGGTTTGCACATGGGCGGCAATAGTTGCCGCCTAAGTTTCAATTTCAAATTCGCCATTGGGCGGCATGTTTTGCCGCCCAGAATTTTGGGTTTAGACTCGGCGGCTTTCAGTGCCGCCGAATTTTAACCCGATTTCCAGGAAATCATTTTTTAATTTTTAAAATAAATAAATTAAATTTCAAAACCGGATTCTACAAAACCAAAAACACTAGGCGGCAATATGTGCCGCCCAGGTCCAAATCGGGTTATAAAAAAACCGGTTTGCATGGGCGGCACTTAATGCCGCCTAGGTGCAAACCGGTTTTTTGGAAGGGTTTTCTGGGCGGCTCTACGTGCCGCCCAGAGGAGAGTGCGAGGCGAAAAAAATCGGAGTGCGCGGTTTATCGACCATATAATATCATATAATAGCAATTGTTATCTTATAGTTCTGATCCAACACCAACCGAACAATTTTTATAAAGCGGAAAGTGATATCGTGAGCCGAACAATTCGACACCAATTTAAAACCGAACAATTTGATATCGCACCACCGCAGGACCGAACAATCAATTCTGGAAAATTCTTTAAAACATCTCATGATAATAAGCTATCGAACATGTCAAACAGTTTGAACAATTCGATGAAAACCAGAATTTAACAAAAATCAAATTTTTGAATAGTGATTCATCTTATATATGAAAATCAAAATCTTCATCTAATAATTTATACATGCCAAAAAATCATATCTCTTGCATAATTAAATCATATGAATCAAGTATAGGTAGATCAATTTTACATGCATATATGTTCATAAAATTCTTCAACTTTACTAATTCAATCAATTAAAATCAGAATTTTAATCATGCAAATTAACCTATATATCAATTTACCACTTAATTTGAATCAAGACAATTATGAACGTGCATCAAAATTTATAACTTTAAATTTGATCTAATCAATTTATGCAAGAGGCAACTGATACCACTGTTGGATTTTAGATGCGTAAAGCGGAATTTCAGGAAACATTTTCCTAACATCTAACCAAGGATCTCATGCATAAACCAAGTAGATCATAGATAGGAAGAGTCAAATACCTCTTGATGCGTGTTTCAATCTACTGGAATGGAGAGAATAGAGCCTCACGTGTGACTCCTCTATTTGGTCCACCCGAGCTTGGATCTGGATCGCCTAGGACTCGGTTGCTAGAGCGAGGATCTAAGGCGAACGAAGAGAGTTCCAGGGAGAAGGAGGCAACCGTATTTCTTGGTGTAAATTAGGGTTACGGGCTTTTCCTAAAAGCCCTCCTTTTATATTGCCATGTGTAGATATCTTATTTCCTAAATAAGTATTTCTTTTATTATTAATAATAATACTTTATTATTAACAAGTCTTATCTCTCAAGTTATATCTTATATAACTTTATATTATATACTTTATATAATATGTCTCCCAACAACCTGATCCAGTCTAAACTCTAAGGGTGTGACCTCGTAGGACCCGGTAATAATAGCAATAGACTTTATGGCATATAGTCTATAAATCATAGTTGGCTTCTAGCAAAGAACTATGACTACCTAAAATCACCAGATTAAATATCTCCATAAGTGGTCCCACTTCATAATTAGTAATTGCACCTTTGATTAAAGGACACAATTCCTTCAGAAGGGACCATAAAAACGGGGTGAGAGCTTTGAGATAGAGTTGTCGGTAGGGTTGAAGCTTGAGATATACCGAATCCCCAATTGAGAAAGAGCGATCAGATCTGTGCTTATTGGCAACCTGTGACATTCTGTTCTGAGCTCGTTTGAGATGATGCTTGAGTAATCGGATAAGTTCCTCTCTTTTCTGCATGCTTCGATCGACAGCCACCACTTGAGACTCACAAGGGAGGTATGGTAGGTGGATATGAGGCGCCTGCCCATATAAGATCTCGTAGGGTGTTGCTTGGATGGCGGTGTGATGTGTGGTGTTGTACCACCACTCAGCCAGTGGAAGCCAGGTGCTCCAAGTTTGTGGGGTCTCCGAGCACATGCAACGCAGATAAGTTTCAAGAGTTCTATTTGTAACTTCAGTCTGGCCGTCACTGTGAGGGTGATAGGCAGTAGAGAAATTCAGCTGAACTCCCTGGAGTTTGAAAAATTCTCGCCACACTTCGCTCAAGAATATGGGGTCTCTGTCACTGACAATTGTTTTTGGGAAGCCATGCAGCTTAAAAACGTTATCAAAGGTAGATCTGAGCAACGTCCATAGCAGTATATGGATGTTTTAGGGGCAAGAAGTGGGCATATTTGCTCAAACGGTCAACAACCACTAGTATAGTGGTAAATTTGCGGGTAGATGTAGGCAGCCCCTCAATGAAATCAAGACTAATATCCTCCCACACGGCTTCAGGGATAGGGAGTGGCTGCAAAAGACCCGGGGAAGCAACATTGTCGGGCTTATTTTTCTAGCAAACACCACAATTTCGGACATATTGCTTTACATTTTTGTGCAGTCCCTTCCAATAAAACAAAGAATGCACCCTCTGAGTAGTTGAATCCCTGCCTGAATGACCTCCATAAGGTGAATCATGAAGCCAATTCAGTAATTTTGATTTCAGAACAAGATTGTCGCCCACCACCAGTTTCCCTTTTCTTCGGAGCTCACCTTGATCATAAGAAAACTTGGGATGTAGATGAGGATCCAACTGAATGTCTTGAATTAGCTTGAGTAAGATCGGATCATCCTGCCAATATTGTTTGAGGAGAGTATAGAGATCGTCATACTTGAAGGTGAGATGCATTTGTAATAGTTCAGAGTGGGAGACTCGAGATAGGGCATCAGCAGTTGCATTATCTCTCCCCTTTTTGTAGTGAATCTCATAGTCAAACACCATGAGCTTGGCAACCCACATATGCTGGAAAGGGGTGGTGACGGATTGGTCGAGGAGGAATTTAAGGCTGTTAGGAAGTGAACTTTTGGGAACTCCAGTTCCCTACCTAGTTCCCTTCCTCAGTTTTCCTAGTTTTGATAATGACAAACACCTTTGCTATTAATATTTCCATTAGTGTGACAAACAAGGAACTAAGGAATTGGAAAGCACAAGACAGAACCACTGACGCCAGACTTGGGAACTGGCGGAAGGAACTGAAGCTCGCAGACGCCAGAAACACTTGGATAAATCTGTGAAGGGCGGCGGCGAGCTGCTAGGGTAGATCTTTAGTTATGAGAGAGAACTATGTGATCTTATCCCGTTTCCATATATTTTAGGAGTTTAAAATATTATCTTTATGGAAACAAAATATGTAAAATCGGTAAAGATTATATTTGGTAACAAATGTTATCTTTAACGATTACTTTTGATTATTTTATTTGTGTGATTCGGTTACTGGAGATTTGCTTCCTCCAGTGATTAAATCATATAAATAAAATAATTGAAACTCTCTCATTCTTCTAACACATTCACGAAGTTGAAGATTTCCGAGTGCTGTGAAGAATTTGTGCCGAGTTCTTTGAAGAAGAACTAAGTAAGTTGCTTGCTTGTTGTTACTTGGTTAGGTTGAACTAGGTAGAGAGTCTTTAGTGTGTCTAAGACTTAAATCTGTGTGTTCTATTCTAGTTGATTGTAACCGAAGTATTATTACAAGAAGTAGACTTTGAAATCCTCTTGCAAGAGAGATAGTGGGTTTTATCTTGGATAACTAGTTGGTTATCAAAGGTTCCCACTCTAAGGAACTTGCCTTGAATCTGCTATTGTTTTACTTATTCCGGTGCTTAGGAACTGGACTCCCAGTTCCCTCGATAACTAACAAGTACGATCCTACAATTGGTATCAGAGCAGGCGCTCTAGATTTGTGTTAGTTTACAGATTTCAAGATGTCTAGTTCAAACGAATTCAGCCTAGGAATCTCCATCAATAAACCCCACATTCGTAAGAAGGGAGAAGAAGAATGGTGGGAGAAGTGCATGACCAACTACATCCAAACCATGGACTATCAGTGCTGGCGCATGATAGAGAATGGTGATGGAGTCATTCCTAAGGACTTAACTGAAGACCAATGGAAGCCCGAATACTACACCATCAAGGAGAAAAATGCTAAAGCTCGTCAACTTATTCTCAATGGGTTGACTAGAGAAGATATGGACAAGGTGATAGGAATCCCAACTGCTAAAGGGATCTAGACCGCTCTGAAGGAGATGCATGAAGGAAGTGAGAAACTGAAGCAAAGTAGAAAGTTTGCTCTAGAAGGAGAATATCACACTTTCGAGATGCTTGAAACTGAGAACATCTCCCAGTACCATTCCCGCTTCACAAGGCTTGTCACAAACACTAGTGGAAAAAACACTTTTTGCTGCTCCCTTTTAGAGGCGTACATAGTTCAAAACGCCTCAACAACGACTTAGGCAATCACTTTTTTTGGTTTTTGAGACGGATAATTAATTTATACACCTCAAAAACATCTTTTGAGGCGGGCAAATTAATATATGCCTCAACAAGTATCCGAAAAAACATTTCCCGCTAAAGTATTAGAGGCGGGCCAGGGTAAGGCCCGCATCTAATGCTAACTAATTGAGGCGGGCCAAGTACCCGCCTCAATTAAAGCTTGTTGAGGCGGGCCTCTTAAAGCCCGCCTCAAAAAGTATGTCCAATAGAGGCGGGCATGTAAGGCCCGCCTCTATTAGACCATTACTCGGCCGAGTCGTAATACTTATAGAGGCGGGCGTGTTAGGCCCGCCTCTATAAGCTCAACCCTAATTAAAAAAAAACAGCTGCGAGCGCCTTCATTTTCCTCTTCGTCTTCAATTCGTTCGTCCCAAGCTCCGACTTCATCGATCTCCTCCGTCTTCCCTACTTTATCGATCTCCTCCATCTTCCCGACTTCATCGATCTCCTCCGTCTTCGCCGAGCTCCGTCTTCCCGAGCTCCAACTTCATCTCCCTTCGCCGAGCTCCCTCTAATACTCCCTTCAACAAGTATCAACAACGCACTCGAGGTTTCACCAAAACGAGCTCCCTTCAACGCACTCGAAGCCAAGTCAGGTATTATTTCAGATTTCTACCCTAATTCCTTAGACCCTTGGCGGGATAGAATTCATAATTTAGGCCCTTGGCGGGATAGTTGAGTTTGTATTTTTTCTTGCTTGGTTGCGTATTATTATCTATTTAGTCCCTTGCCGATATAGTTACTAGAAATGAGTATTTAATCTTCCTTCCATGTTATTTTGCATGTATTACTAGAAATGAGTCGTCCTTGGATGTACGGTGACCATACTACGACACAATACTTGAGTGGGGTTGAGGAGTTCATTAGATGTGCTTTAGCACACCAACGGAGTACGAAAGCCGAAAAAATCTATTGTCCATGCCGTGATTGTAAGAATATAAGGTGGTTAGATGATATTGATGAGATTGAGGATCATTTATTTCGTCGTGGTTTCAAACAAGATTACCATGTTTGGTTTTGGCATGGTGAGAAAATACCTGATCGTCCAAGTTCTAGTGTCAATGAGTTTGATGTTCGGGTTGTAATATCCCGTAATTTTTAAGGGTATTTTGAATTTTTTCTTATGCCCGTTTTGCTAGACGGATTTAATTCAGAGAAGATCGGACATTCTGTAATATGTCTGAGCTCTGTAGATTTTTCCGAGCATTATATAATACAGTTGAAGTGTTTTGGGGGTTAATGTATCGTTAGTGTACGAATATATTTAACCCGGGTTTAAGGAAATTAACCCAAGTTGAATTCGGATAAGAAGGGGAGATTTTGGCCGTGATCGCACCCGGTGCCAGTGTCACCGCACCCGCGGCAAGGCCAGAAAACAGAGCAAGTCGGTCGTCTTCCTCGCGCAAGTGGCTTGGGCAGTCTGTGGGCAGGCCAAGTGGGCTCCCAAGTGGCCCTTCGCCTTTGTCCCCTTGTCCCCGACTTATTCCCTTGGTGGTGGCTTGGATTTGAGGCTATAAAAGGAGGTGAAGACCGAAGCTTAAGCTCTCTTCTTCTTCCTCCTTTCCTCCTCTGTTTTTCACCATTAAAACCGAGCTTTTGAGCTTCGTGTGTGAGAGAGATCGAGTGTTTCTTGAGTTGAGAAGGAGCTCTTGAGTGTTGTTGGAAGGTTTAAGGTGTTGGGAGATCGAACCATAGACAAATCGAAGCATACAAATCGATTTGGGTAAGAAATTCTCCATTTATGCTATGTCGAAGCTTCGCCTCTGTGCAGTCACCGCACCCGCGGCATGGACCTCACCGCACCCGCGGCGAGATAGGTTTGTGTTGTGGTTTTGTGTGTTGTGGTCTTGTACGAGGGTTGGTTCCTTCGATTCTTTTCGTATTCTTTTAGATTCATATATAAGTATATTGGATCTAAGTTAGGGTCTCGTTGTGGGTCGTTTCTTTGGGATTTATTATTCCAGATATGTTCCAGTTTCAGACTCAGGAACCCGTTGTCTCTAAGCTTTGCTTAAGCTTCTGCGGATCCAGGCAAGTGGCGGTTCGCTCTTGCTCATCATTCCATACTTCCATTAATTATCAACTGTTTTGTTGTTAATTAATTTGGGATGATTTCTTAATTATGTTGGGAACAGTTTTGTTAACTATGTGTGATTAAAATCTGATATTATAATAGGTTGTATATTCTGCTAGAATCGACGCTATTTTTGATATATTGTGCAGGTGTGGGCCGTGTTGGCTTTGATGTGAATTGTTGTGTGTTAACTGTTTAGTTAGCACGAGTATTGTGTGTTAATTACCGTGATGGTATTATTGTGAATTTAATGTTAACTATAATGCTAGTATAGCACGTGAGTTTGCAGGAACGCTAAGTCCAAGTAAGGATTTGTCGTGTCCTTATAATCAATAATCGTAGGAACGCTAATCATGTTAAGAGATTAGTGGCTTCTTTAAAACTTAATGTTCGTAGGAACACTAATCAGGTTAAGAGATTAGTCGTTTCTTTAATACAATACTTCCTACCACCCGTTAAGGTAGGAGGGGTTTAAGCGCCTAGCTAGCGCCACTGGGTGGACGTAATACCACCCGGGGTATTAATAATCTTCCGTTGTTACTCGGATTAATTTAAAGGCGGTAAATTAATTAAGCACCTCGCTAGTGTATCAGGGTGAACGTAAGGTCACCCAGTGTAATAATCTTCCGTTGTTACTCGGATTAATTTAAAGGCGGTAAATTAATTAAGCACATCGCCAGTGTATCAGGGTGAACGTAAGGTCACCCAGTGTAATAATCTTCCGTTGTTACTCGGATTAATTTAAAGGCGATAAATTAATTAAGCACCTCGCTAGTGTATCGGGGTGAACGTAAGGTCACCCAGTGTAATAATCTTCCGTTGTTACTCGGAATAATAATTAAAGGTCTTAAATGTGTGCAGTTGTGTGTGTTGTAATTTAATAAGATAAGTGCAGTTAAGCACATAATTAATAAGTTTAAAGCACCTTGTAAGTGCAATCTGGATGGCGTAGGATCATCCTGTGTAATAACTGGTGTGTTGTAAATTAATAAGGGTACGATTAAGCTCATAACTTAATAAGTCTTAATGATAAGGTAAGTGTTTTAAGTGCAGTTATGATTAAGTTTAAGTGCCGTTGTGATTAAGTTAAGTGCCGTTGTGATTAAGGGCCGTTGTGATTAAGTGCAATTATGATTAAGTTTAAGTGCAGTTGTGATTAAGTTAAGTGCAGTTGTGATTAAGGGCCGTTGTGATTAAGTGCAGTTGTGATTAAGTTAAGTGCCGTTGTGATTAAGTACAGTTGTGATTAAGTTAAGTATCATTGTGTTTAAGTTAAGTGCTTTGTGTGATTTATTTAATGTTCCCCAACATTTGTCATATTTTCCTATAAGGCTCATTTCATTTGGAGTCTTCTTTTGGGATTGATTGATGTGAGACTCGATCTCCAGAATCTTCTCTTGTGCATACATTTTGTTATTCTAGTAGGAGTATGGTGGTTGACTATCGTCATCGGTTTTGATTCGAGAAGCGATGAGTCTAACCTAATACGACTGCTTCGAACCACTTTGCTTTGTTGCCTTGCTAGTCTATTCATTTAGACTAACCAACCGTAATTTTCCTTGCATGGTTGGCTGGTGTCATCCGTTCGATTCGGCACATCAGGTGTGTTGAAGATCCGAGAAGGCTAGAACGACTATGAAGATGAACGGTGTTTTGAAGAGTTATTTTGTTTTAAAAGTCTTCCGCTGTATTTATTTCTGATTATGTATTTTTGATGTTTTTGGTCGTATTTGGAATTGTGTTGACATTCCGCGATCGTGGTTTAATAAAAGTTACGATATTTGGTATTGTAACTGGGTTTTGATAGTTATATCGTTTGGAAAAGCCTGGGGTGACTTCGGGGTTTTCGTCTAGAGTCATCGACAGTAATACTTTCAAATAGTGTGAAATTTGGGGGTGTTACACGGGTAGACACTGATGATAGTGATGATGATATTGCTGAGAATAATGAGATGGATGATGATGATGAAATAAATGGGATGATGGATGGGGTGAGAGATCACTTAAACGAACGACCTCAGATGTTCGAACAAGTATCAAAGGCTGCAGAGACTCCCTTGTATCCCGGGTGTACAAAATTTAGCAAGTTAGAGGGTGTGTTAATACTTTACAACTTGAAATGTGCTTCTGGTTGGACTGATGGAAGTTTCAACACCTTATTGGAATGGTTAGGTGAATTTTTACCAGAAGGCAATGAGATGCCTATCTCTACTTATTATGCCAGGAAATTGATGTGTCCCTTAGGCTTAGAGGCCGTCAAGATAGATGCTTGCCCAAATGATTGTATGCTTTACAGAAACGAACATGAAAATTTGGATGAGTATCCAAAGTGTGGTGCATCTCGTTACAAGCGTAAATGGGTAAATTCGGCTAAGAGGGGCCCATCAGCTAAGGTTATGTGGTGTCTTCCGATAATACCTAGGTTTCAGCGTTTGTTTTCGATAAAGAAGAAAGCAAAAAGTCTGAGGTGGCATGCGGAAGGGAGGAAGAAAGATGGACTCCTTAGACATCCTGCTGACTCTCCTCAATGGAGAAATATTGATAAGAAATATTCTGAATTTGGTGAGGAGGTTAGGAATCTGAGACTTGCTTTATGTACAGATGGTGTGAATCCGTATGGCACTCTAAGCAGTCAACATAGCACATGGCCGGTTCTTCTAGCGATTTATTATCTTCCTCCATGGTTGTGTATGAAGCGCAAGTATATCATGTTATCACTCCTCATCTCCGGGCCTAAGCAATCTAGGAATGACATAGATGTGTATCTGGCTCCACTTGTTGATGATTTGAAATTGGTAAAAATGTGATATCTCCTCCATCGGGATATTCATCAAATGTAAAACGTCTAGTTTCTCTTTCGGACCTTCGGTTGATTGGTATGAAGTCTCATGATTGTCATGTATTGATTAATGTTTTCTTGCCGATCGCACTTCGTGGAATATTGCCAAAACACGTGAGACATGTTATAACAAAACTTTGCGTGTTTTTCAGTTCCATATGTGCTAAGGTTATTGATCCGGAAATATTGGATGCTCTCCACGATGATATTGTTGAAACTTTGTGTCGATTTGAAATGTACTTTTCGCCGTCTTTCTTTGACATAATGGTGCACTTAATTGTTCATTTGGTTCGAGAAATCAAGTTATGTGGTCCAGTGTTCTTAAGATGGATGTATCCTTTTGAGAGATTTTTTGGCAGTTTAAAGGACAAAGCAAAGAATCGGGCGAATCCAGAGGGTAGTATCATTCGTGGAGTCCTTCATGAAGAGATATCTCAATACGCAGCTGAGTTTTTGTCAAGGCTTCATCCAATAGGTCTTATAAAATCTCGTCATGTAGGGAGGCTTGAAGGAGAGGGAGTAATTGGTAAAAATGTGATATCTCCTCCATCTAAAAGGAAGATTAAGGCACATCTTTGTGTGTTGCAGCATCTTACAGAGGTCAATCCTTACATAGAAAAGCATTGCCTTGAATTGCAACACAATAATGATAAATTGAATGAAAGAGCTTTGATGCGGGAACATAATCGCACATTTGTTGATTGGTTTAAGAAGGAAGTAGCTGAGGAACTAAGGAAAGAACATGACGTTTCTGATACGGTCAAGTGGTTATCTCGAGGTCCTCGACTATGTGTTCGGTCTTACGAAGGGTATGATATCAATGGGTTCACATTCTACACTATAAGACAAGATGAAAAGAGTGTGGTACAAAATAGTGGAGTGAAGGTAGTTGCATCATCTAGGGTCTATGCGAGCGCTAATGACAAAAGATCGGTTGATGTGACACAATCGTATTATGGTTTTATCGAAGAAATATGGGAGCTTGATTATAACAACTTTACAATCCATGTTTTTCGGTGCAAGTGGGTCAACAACCCTAACGGGGTGAAGCAAGATGAAATTTATCCGGGTTTGACATTGGTAAACTTTGACCGATTAAGTGATAGTGACGAGCCATTCATCCTAGCATCACAAGCTAAGCAGATTTTTTATGTGGTAGACAATGTTGATCCTAGATGGCGTGCAGTTGCCCAAGGCAAAAGACATATTCTGGGTATTGATGATGTTGTGGATGAAGATGAGTATGACGAGTATGATGACACACCCTTATTATCAACTGTTATTCAACCATTACCGGAGGAGGAAGATACAAATAATACTAATCATATCCGTACAGATCATAGGAAAGGAATATGGGTTACAAATCATAAATGAATAAGATGAGGTAATTTATTGACAAGTAGATTTAATTGCATTATAAATTGTCTTCCTTGGATTTTTTTTTGTGATATGTACTCATATGCTTTTTCGTTGATATGTACGCTGCGAAAAAAATCAGGAACCTAAGACGTTGAGAGTATCAAGGTGGGAAGTGCGAGAAATTAATAGGAAAACGTAAGACGTTGAGAGTATCAAGGTATGTAACTTAACTAACTATATATTGATAGTATTTGTGTTTTTTGTCAATAATTTCTGTGTTTTTTATGAAGCTATATCCTAAGAGGAAGACATCGTATACTTATGAAGAAATGGATGTTGTTCGTGAGCAATGGGCACAGTATTTTACATCGAAGTATTTATTATCGGATTGAACTTGTTTTTACTTGTCATGTAAACTGTTGTTGAGAACCTGACTGTACTCGGATTGAACTTGTTTTTACTTGTCATGTAAACTTGTTTTTATTCTGTGAATAAAATCAGGAACCTATTCTGCAATGTGTGTATGGTGCATCATAAATCCAAAAAACATCCAAAAGAAGCGCAAAAGAAGGGACTTATAGAGGCGGACTTGTATGTCCGCCTCTATAAGTACATAGACGCTGACTCGGCCGAGTCAACGCGACTTGTTGAGGCGGGCCTATAGAGGCCCGCCTCAACAAGTGTTTACTTATTGAGGCGGGCCTCCGAAGCCCGCCTCAACAAGTCCCTCATTTTGGCGCCAAAGTGAGGGACTTGTTGAGGCGGGCTTCGGAGGCCCGCCTCAATAAGGTCCTTTTAGAGGCGTAAAATGCCCGCCTCAAAAAGTGTCCCTACTTGTTGCAGCCCCCTTAGTTGAAGCGAACGGTGTTCGCCTCAATAAGTGTCCAAAGGCCCGCCTCTATAAGGATTTTTTCCACTAGTGAAAACTCACCAACGCCGATGTGGAACTTGATGAATGGTCCAAAGCCCTTGTCATCATCAACGGTCTCAACTCCAAATTCAGCCTCATCAAAAGAGTTCTGAAGACTACTCCTGGAATTCAAGGTCTCCCCTTGACTCAAACCATAGGAAAACTTGAAGTCGAAGAAAGAGAGGCACTCAAAACAAGTTCTGCCAAAAAGATGGAGAAGGGAATTGTCTTAAAAATCTCAAAAGCTTTTTCCAGGTTAGAAATGGAAGAAGAAAACTCCGACCTTGAAGATGAAGAAGATGAAATGACCGCCCTGGTCACAAAGCATATCAGAAAGCATTTCGTCAAAGGAAAGTTCAAGAAAAAGGACCTCTCTGAATATCAATGCAAAGAAAGAGGACATCTGGCAAAGAACTGTCCTAAGAACTCCAACGACGACGACAAGTCTCAACACAAAAATGCTCTCTTTGCTACCTTCGGAGATGATTCAGAAGACTCCGAAGAGGAACTAGAGACAAAGGGAACTACTAGAGGCAAATGTTTAATGGCCAAGGAAGATTCAACAGAATCCGACGACTCTGAGATATCTTCTTCTGACTTTACTAAATCTCTTCTTGAATATGACAAAAAACAACTGGTCAAGATAATTAAGAAACTTGGAAAGGAAACTAGTTCCCTACAAGAGAAACTGGAAGAATATGAAGATGAAATCTCTTGCTTAACTACTGAAAACTCTGTCTGGAGTAAGAAATTTGAGGATACTGAGAAATTACTAGCTAATCCTCTAAGAAAGTGTAAGTCTTGCAAAAATGTCAAAAAGGAACTCATCCATGCTGATAAACCCCCAGTTCCCATAACAGACTCTGAAAATAAGACATCCTCTATGCTTGATGAAATTATGAACAAACTTGATCATCTCACTCACTCTATAAATGAGAAAACTGTGAATCAAACTGTTTTTGTTAAGCAACGTCACGGTCTTGGTTACCCTGGTAAAAACGATTCTGTGGAAACGTGCTCCGCTGAGAATGAAAAGCTGAGAAGGGAACTGGTAGAGAAAAATGAGTCTCTCAGCTCTGCATTACAAAATTCTCGAGACAAAGCCCAGTTCTTAGAGGAGAAGGTAAAAGTTCTTGAACAGAAGCCCAAGGAGAACCAAAACTGGTTCAACGGTCATAATGCTCACAAGATGTATGTTGCCCAAGCTCAGGGAACTACGGGTAAGAAAGTTAACTTTGAGCAAAGAAAGCAAGAAAGACCATTTCGACCTGGTCATGGTAAGTATGGTCATGTTGTCTATAATCGTGTTTGCTGGCATTGTGGTAAGAATGGCCACTATATTCATGAATGCATTCACAAGAAAAGACAAGTGGAAGAAAATACTAGGAAAAGGAACCAGAAAATAAATAACAAGAAAAGGATACATACCATTAATGATTTGAATGATCCTTATTATTTTGTTCCTGCTTCTAACCCACAGACAAGATTTCAACCTCATTCGCCCAGAAAAGCTACGCTTAGCTGGATTCCAAAAGTTTGAGTTCCCTTGTGCAGGAAGTGCGACAACAAGATAATTGGTACATAGATAGTGGATGCTCGTGCCATATGACTGGAAACAGAAAGAAAATGTTGTCACTTCAGCAACACCGAGGAGGAACCATTTCCTTGGGCGATAAGAGAAAGGGAACAATCTGTGGAACTGAAAGTGTGAATCTCACTGATCACATTAAGGTAAGTAATGTTAACCTTGTTGAAAATTTAGGTTTTGATCTAATAAGTGTGTCACAGCTGTGTGATCAAGGGGGAAATGAGGTTCGCTTTACCTCAAAGGAATGTTTCGTGGAAGATAGACAGGGAATTGTGATACTGAAAGGAAAAAGGTTTAATAACATCTATATCATTGACCCAAAGTTCGTTCCCAAAGAAAAGACGTGTCTCTCTTCCATTGACGATCAAACAAACCTCTAGCATCAACGACTTGGTCACGCAAGCATCAAGTTAATTCACAAGCTGCATCAAAAGGAACTTGTTCGTGGTCTCCCCAAAATCAACGCTGAGAAGTCAGAAATCTGTTCTGACTGTGTTCAAGGAAAACAGGTTCGTAGTTCCTTCAAGTCCAAAACTATGGTGAGCTCTTCTAAACCTCTGGAACTCATTCACATGGATCTCTGCGGTCCTATGCGAGTTCAAAGCATTGGTGGTAACAGGTATATTCTTGTACTTGTTGATGACTATTCAAGATTCACTTGGACCTTATTTATTAAATTTAAAAGTGAAGTCTTTGATAGGTTTAGCGAGCTAGTTCCCTTGCTTGAAAAATCCTTAAATGTATCTCTTCGATCCATTCGTTCCGATCATGGAACTGAGTTCTAGAATGGAGATTTTCTAACCTTTTGCAGGGAACGTGGAATCGATCACAACTTCTCAGCTCCCTACACACCACAACAGAATGGGGTAGTTGAGAGGAAGAATAGAACCTTGGAGGATATGGCTCGCACCATGCTTATCTCCAGTGGACTTTCTCAATCCTTTTGGGCGGAAGCTGTTAATGTTGCTTGCTACATCCTCAATCGAGCTATGCTACGCCCCATGCTGGACAAGACCTCTTATGAGCTTCTTCGCGGCCGAGTTCCTAACATTGCTCATCTGCGTGTCTTTGGATGCAAATGCTTTGTTCACAACAATGGCAAGGACAATCTTGGAAAATTTGATCCACGCAGCGATGAAGGAATCTTCATCGGATATGCCTAAAATAGTAAGGCATACAAGGTCTTCAACAAACGGAATAAAAAGGTAGAGGAAAGTATTCACGTTGTTTTCAATGAAAAATTGCTTTCAAAGTCTGTGCAGGATCCCTCAGTTTCCTCGGAAGATCCTTTTCAACGACCTAGTGAAGACTCCGATGATGAAGTACCCTCCAACCTTAACTCACATCCATCCTTTGCTGGTCTACCCAACCTGACTCCCTTGATTGAACCCAAGGAGTCGTTGTCCATAGAAAGCTCCCCAACTCCTCCCACTCCACCAGACACTGTGGTTTCTGACCCAGTTCCCTTGCTTGACCCAATTCCCACTGACACATCGCCTCAAGTCAACCCGACTACACAAGGAACTGACTCTGCTCCACCCATCGCCCCTTCCTTGGCTCCCGTCCATATAGAAGCTACAACTCCAGGGACCGACGCACTGGCCTCAAATAGATCCAAAAGAACAATTAAGCCCCCGGACAGGTATGGATACGAGGATATGAATTTCTGTGCTTTCAATGCTTTTCTATCCCTTATAGAACCCAAGAACATCACGGAAGCACTGAAGGATGCTGATTGGATCATTGCTATGCAAGAGGAACTTCACCAGTTCGAAATGAACAAAGTCTGGCGACTAGTTCCTTGTCCTCCTAATCGTCATATAATAGGAACTAGATGGGTCTTTCGCAACAAATTGGATGATTCAGGTGCAGTATCAAGGAACAAAGCTCGATTGGTTGCTCAAGGCTATAATCAACAAGAAGGGATTGATTACGATGAGACATTCGCCCCTGTAGCAAGACTGGAAGCAATTCGATTGCTCATTGCTTATGCGTCCCACAAAGGCTTCAAGCTCTTTCGGACGTGAAGATTGCGTTCTTAAATGGCATTCTCCAAGAGGAAGTTTACGTCAAGCAACCTCCAGGATTTGAGGATGATGATCACCCTGACCACGTGTATTTCCTGGACAAGGCCCTTTACGGCTTGAAACAAGCTCCCCGCGCTTGGTATGATCGCCTTGCCCAGTTCCTAACTGCTAATGGTTATCGTCGTGGTGTGATTGATAAGACTATATTCATCCTGGAAGTTAAAGGTGAAATTCTAGTGGTTCAAATCTATGTCGATGATATTATTTTTGGTTCCACTAACTTGTCTCTTGTAGAAAAATTCAAAAATCTAATGAGCAGCGAGTTCGAAATGAGTATGATTGGGGAACTCACATTCTTCCTGGGATTACAAGTCACTCAGAAGGCCGATGGGATCCAAATCCATCAACAGAAATAGCTGAAGGAACTCCTGAAGAAGTTCAAAATGGATTCTAGCAAGTCTATCTCTACTCCCATTTCCCCAACAACTCGTCTCACCACTGATCATACTGGTCAAAGAGTTGAGGAGAAACTCTACCGTGGTATGATAGGATCTTTGATGTATCTAACTGCTAGTAGGCCAGATATTGTGTTTGTTGTTTGTCTATGTGCCAGGTTCCAAGCTGATCCAAGAGAATCTCACTTAACCGAAGTGAAGCGCATTTTTCGCTATCTGAAGGGAACTGACGACCTTTGTCTTTGGTACCCCAAAGATTGTCACTTCAACCTTCTTGGATATACGGATGCAGACTATGCTGGGTTCCTAGTTGATCGCAAGAGCACTTATGGAATGGCCCAGTTCCTTGGGCCCTGCTTGATCTCTTGGGGCTCTAAGAAACAAAACTTTGTGGCTCTTTCCACTACTGAAGCCGAGTACATTGCAGCCGCTGCATGTTTCTCCCAACTCCTCTGGCTCAAACAACAACTTGCGGACTTTGGTATGTCTTTTGGTCCCCTCAAAATCTTATGTGACAATACGAGTGCTATCAACATAGCGAAGAACCCTGTGCATCATACTAGAACCAAGCATATTGACATTAGGCATCATTTCTTGCGTGATCATGTTGAAAAAGGGAACATACTCCTAGAACATTATAGGACGGAAGATCAAATTGCCGATATATTCACTAAAGCGCTAAATCGAGAACCCTACGAGTCCTTAAGATTGCTTCTAGGAATGATTTCTCTCAACTAGTAGTTCCAGTTGCCATTACTAGTTCCCTTGATGTGCCTAGATCTGATATGTTCCATGATTCCACTGAAAATATTGATGATATTTGACTTTGTGCGGGCCTTGCATGTCCTGTAACATTGATTCTAAAGCATGTTCTAAATTATGGCATGATCGCATTTTCTTTTCATGATATATCTTGTGCATGTCTACATCTCTTTGGTTAGCCTTCACATAGTCAGTTCGATCACATCTATCCTATATTACAAGCCGAAATGATGATTGACTATAAGTCGTCCTTAAGCCTGATTACATTGCATAATTCCTTATGATTCTTTGTTTAGTCCACACTGGGAATTATCCGTGTAATGTCAAAATTGCCTTCCTAATTTTATTAATATGGGTACGTACTTTTCTTGAGTGTTTGCTTGGTTCCCTACATCAAATGTACCCATATTTCCCTAGTTCCGTGTCATTCTCTGAGGAAAGGAACTGGGCAAGCCGCCTCAACAGCCATATTTTTTGAACTCTGCTCTCTGACAGTGTCCGCTTCCCGAGATCAGTAAATGCACTGATGGTCGTCTCTCCCTCAGCCGAATTGAAGTTAAATTTTAATGTGACTGCTCTGAGAAACTCTTGATGAAGATATTCATGGATACTCTATTTTCGAAGATCCTGTGGCCGTTGGGATATTATCTGGTTCCCTTATTTGAAAAAGATCTGACCACGATTTGATTTGGATAGCTTTTGCTTGGGATTTATATAAGGCAACAGGGGCAGACCTAATTCGGCACCGATCTTCAATTCTCTCTGCTCTCCTCCCAAAAAAAAAATTTGCCTCTCTCCCAGGAAATCTCCAATCTTCCTCTCTCCCAAACCAAACCTCAACCAATGAGATGGTGGTGGAATTGTGGAAGTGTACCGCTGCCTTGGTCAAAGAAATCGAGAAGCTGGTTGATGGCAAGATCAAGGATGACAAGGAACACAGGGCCCAGGGCCAAGAGCAGTGAAGGACAACATCTAGTTCCCTACTCAGTTGACACGGAACTTGTAGTTCCCTTAGGATCCCACTTCCATATTATGATCCCTTTTGTGTGTCTCTGAGTGTTTTTATTTTTCTTATTATGATGCTTATGTAGTTCCTGTCCCTCTTATATTCAATGAACTTATTTTGTGCTCCTTGCTCTATTTATTCTGTTCTTTAAATCGTTATTACGGTGCCATTTCTTTAGAATTCGGCATTAGCTCATTTATCTCTCTAAGTTTTCTTTGTTATTCATCTAACCGATTCTTTTCGATGATGTCCAAAGGGGGAATGAACTTGGAAATCTGGAACTGATAGGCTGAAAGGAACTCTGATCCAGTGGTTACATTAAGGGGGAACTAAGGAACTAGATCCGGTGTTAAGGGGGAATATGCAATTCACTAATGATTATTCTGCATCTAGTCATGTTCTGTTTTTTCATCACACGTATTTTCATGCTTATTTCGATATGCCAGTTCTACATGTTTGTCATCATCAAAAAAGGGGAAATTGTTAGGAAGTGAACTTTTGGGAACTCCAGTTCCCTACCTAGTTCCCTTCCTCAGTTTTCCTAGTTTTGATAATGACAAACACCTTTGCTATTAATATTTCCATTAGTGTGACAAACAAGGAACTAAGGAATTAGAAAGCACAAGACAGAACCACTGACGCCAGACTTGGGAACTGGCGGAAGGAACTGAAGCTCGCAGACGCCAGAAACACTTGGATAAATTTGTGAAGGGCGGTGGCGAGCTGCTAGGGTAGATCTTTAGTTATGAGAGAGAACTATGTGATCTTATCCCGTTTCCATATATTTTAGGAGTTTAAAAGATTATCTTTATGGAAACAAAATATGTAAAATCGGTAAAGATTATATTTGGTAACAAATGTTATCTTTAACGATTACTTTTGATTATTTTATTTTTGTGATTCGGTTATTGGAGATTTGCTTCCTCCAGTGATTAAATCATATAAATAAAATAATTGAAACTCTCTCATTCTTCTAACACATTCACGAAGTTGAAGATTTCCGAGTGCTGTGAAGAATTTGTGCCGAGTTCTTTGAAGAAGAACTAAGTAAGTTGATTGCTTGTTGTTACTTGGTTAGGTTGAACTAGGTAGAGAGTCTTTAGTGTGTCTAAGACTTAAATCTGTGTGTTCTATTCTAGTTGATTGTAACCGAAGTATTAATACAAGAAGTAGACTTTGAAATCCTCTTGCAAGAGAGGTAGTGAGTTTTATCCTGGATAACTAGTTGGTTATCAAAGGTTTCCACTCTAAGGAACTTGCCTTGAATCTGCTATTGTTTTACTTATTTCGCTGCTTAGGAACTGGACTCCCAGTTCCCTCGATAACTAACAAGTACGATCCTACAAAGGCTTTTTTGATCGGTTCGAATAATGAAATGGCATTGGGTTAGGTAAGAACTCCACTTCTGGACAGCATATACCACGGCTAACAGCTCTCTCTCATAGACAGATAATAGCTGATGACGAGGGCTCAATGCCTTGCTAATATAGCAAATAGGATGATGATCTTGCATAAGGATGACCCCAATCCCGGTTCCCGATGCGTTAGTTTCAACAATGAACATTTTACTGAAATCAGGGAGAGCTAACACTGGTGAGCTGGAGAGGGCTTGCTTAAGCTTAGCAAAATAGTATGTTGCCTCAGTGGACCAAGCGAAGCTATCTTTCTTGAGCAAATTGGTGAGCATTCGTGAAATGATGCCATACCCCTGAACAAACCTCCGGTAATAATTAGCAAGACCCAAGAATCCCCTTAGCTGCTTAATAGTAGTGGGTGTAGGCTAGTCTTTGATATCTTGGATCTTGGAAGGGTCTGTGCTAACACCTTCAGCTGAGATAAAGTGGCCTAAGTACTCAATTCTAGTGGCACCAAAGCTGCACTTAGAGGCTTTGAGGTATAGACGATGCTGGTGAAGTATAGAAAAGACCACGTGGAGTTGCTTCAGATGATCTTCCCAATTTTTACTGAAAACGAGAATGTCATCGAAGAAAACCAAAATGAATTTCCTGAGATGCTCCCGAAATATTTCGTTCATCAGACTCTGGAAAGTACACGGGGCATTGGTCAGCCCGAAAGGCATGACTAGGTACTCGTAGTGCCCCGAGTGAGTTTTGAATGTTGTTTTGTAAACATCCGTAAGGGTCATTCGAATATGATGAAAACCGGCACGTAAATCAAGCCTTGAGAACAGAGTAGACCCTCCCAGTTCGTCGAGCAAATCTTCTAACAACGAGATGGGATATTTATCTTTGATCGTCTGAGCATTAAGATCACGATAGTCGACACATAACCGCCATGTGCCATCCTTCTTCTTAACTAGCACGACTGGAGATGCATACAGACTAGCACTATGCTGAATAACACCAATAGATAGCATTTCAGTGATGAGGGACTCAATAGCATCTTTTTGAATAGCCGGGTATCTATATGGTCATTTACTGATGGGGTTAGCACCATGGTAAAGGGGAATGTGATGATCGAACCCTTGCCTGAAGGGGGGAAGTGCCTTTGGTTCCTGGAAAACTTCAGCAAACTGTTTGAGCAAGGAATCCAGCTCAGGTGGATAGGAGAAGTCTTTATCAATGGCTGATATGTGGTGTAGTGTGGGACTAAAGGGTGATGTAGAGTTTTCAATAGCGTGAATGAGAGCTAGTTGTGGCCCTTCAGCTAAAATTCGGTTCATAGATGAACTCCCCACTGTTTTACAATAAGAGTTTGCTAGGCCTCGGAGGACATGCTTGTTACCGTGGACATAATCCCATAGGATTGGACCCAATGTAGTTAACCATTGAATACCGAGCACCAGGTCACAACACCCCAAAGGCAGCGCTACTACATCAGAAGTGAAGTTGGACCTCTGCAGCCTCCAGGTAAAGTTTCTACAAGCATGATTAGTATTTAATTTGCTGCCATTTGCCACAGAAACAGATAAGGATCGAATCAGTTCCAGTTTACAGCCAAAGGTTTTAGCAACTTCTAAATCAAGAAAGTTGTGTGTGCTTCCCAAGTCAATAAGGATGTGTAGGGGTCGGTTATTGTAATAGCCAGTAACTCTCATCGTATTGAGCATGGCAACACCCGTCAAAGCATGGATAGAAATATGCAAAGCAATACCCTCAGCCCTTGTAAGCTCCTGCTCAGAATTTGTAGAATTTGCATCACTCTCGCAATCTCCTTCCATCAAGTGAAATTGAGCCCTCTTGTGTTTCAGGTGATGCCCTGGGGTAAAGGGCTCATCGCAAAACATACAAAGCCCTTTTGCTTTTCTTTCCTCCATTTCTGCATATGTGAAGGTTCGAGTGGATTTGACATAGTTTGGCCTTGTGTTTGGTGGTTTTAGGGATGGTAGGATGGCTAAGGGTTGGGTTTTGAGAGGGATTTGTGGTGGTGGAGTAGGTAGAAGAGGAGCTGATGATTTTAGGGTGAAGGGGCAGGTTAGATTTTATGGGGTTATATTTTGTGGTATTTTCTTGTAACTTCACAAGCCTAGCAGCTTGATGAATTGTGGAAGGGGAGAATTGTCGCACGTGAAGCTGCATATGAGGGTTTGGATTTGCCAGGAAGATGCTAAGAGCGTGTCCAGCAGGGAGAGATAACTTCGTAAGGGCGCTTTCAAAATAATCTAGATACCCCTCTACATCCCCATGGTATCTCACATTCACTAACTCAGCCAGAGGGTCGTCTATGAGCTCACAAAACCTTGCTGAAATGTCGACTACATACTCAGACCAAGACGGAAAGTGATGAGATCACTCCCTCATATAAATGTGATGCCATTGCAGTGCTCGACCATCCAAATGCAGCGATGCTAATCTGACCCTATACTCAGGTAAAGTATTATCAAGGGCAAAAAACTGCTCACACTTATACAGCCATGGCCTTAAACTAGACCCATCAAATTTAGGAAAATTAACCTTAGTCAAACGGGATGACAATCCTCTTGGAAACACAAACCCGCCAGCACAGGTAGAAATTTTCCCTAGGTTAAAGGATTGGGGGTTACCTTTCTCCACAGTTGTTGGAGATTTTCCCTGGTGAAGCCCTCCTGGGTCAATATCGACTGATGTCGAAGAGTTACTCAAATCTGAGGGAGCTGAAGCTGGTGGGCGAATCAGCTGAGACAAGGCAGAAATCATCTCTTTCAGCTCTGCGATGTCTTTGTCGTGTCTTCCTCGGGTCCCGATCAGCTTCTCATGCATCTCCTCCATTCGTCTGGTGACATCTTGCATAGTCACTTTCTCAGGCATGGTTTTGTCCAAGGGATAGAAGCTCTGATACCAATGATACCGATCTGCAGGGATAAATAGCTTAATTAGGAACCTAAGCTCGAAATTAGGCTGATGAATCACTAGGGCCAGTGAAAGTAAGGAACACAAACCGATAAATGATCCAAAAGGGGAAGTTTTGACAGATTTCAAGAGAAAAGGAGGCTACTGTTTCATTGATGCCTTAAAGAAGTGATTACACGGCCTTATATACCTAGGTCACAACAGGTATCTACCATTTAGGGAAAAGTAAACCGGGTTCACACATAATTAAACCAAGCCCAACATAAGCAACACAAGCTAAACCGGTAAGCATAACAGGAAAGTATAAACAATCGGTATTTAATCAAGTTGCCCTGTATCACATACCGATGCGCAAAAGCGCTGCCATTTCGAGCACGCTTGAGAGTAGCAGAGGGCGCTTCAGCTTCCACTCTCTTACTCGACTTGGGCGCATTCGACTTCGACGCCCCACCCGCCATTTCTACTCCGCACAAGGATTAACAAGGAATCGATGACAGAGGTAAATAAAGAATAGAAGGGTTTGAATTGAGAATTAAAGCGGAGGGAGCGATATAAATTGGAAAGAGAATTGGAGCAGAGATCAAACATTACAATTGGAAATTGCCAAATGCCAATTGACATTGAAATTGAGGGAGCCCAAAATATCAAGTTGGCGCCAAGCAGAAATGACATCAACAAAAGCGTCACATTCCTTATTCCTCTGCCAAAAAACGAATCTCTTTAGAAGAAGACATATTTGTGTTAAAATTTTTAGACAAAACTACATTTATATTTTGTTTATTAACTAAATTCTACACTAAAAGGATAAAATGAGTAAAGTAAATATATTTAGAGGAATAGAAAATAGTAAAGAGATTAAATTTGTGTATTATTAAACCTCCAACAATGATATATATAAGGTTTACAATACTTGGCTCATAAGTCAACTCTAGGGTTTTTATATGAGTTTTATCTTATGTACATCCAGATACATAATATTATAACACTCCTCCTTGGATGTTGATCAGCTCTAATTTGTAGGGTTTAACTAGGAGTTGTTACCGATATTTTGGGTGCCATTTGTATGGATTTAGAGCGTATTATAGAGATTGGAGTTGAGAAGTAGAAGTGTGACTTTAGTGGTGTAGAGAAGCTTAAAACGAAGATATCCAGAAGATGAGGAGGAACCACTTGAGGAGACTGAGAAGAGTCGAAGAAAGAAGGCAAAGGAGCGGAGAAGGAGGAGCCGCGACCGCGGATGAGCACGGAGGGAGATCGCGGAAAATTCGAGAACCCGGAGCAAGAAAAGACATTTTTCGTGACCGCGGAATTTCTTCCGCGATCGCGGAAATATCCTTCAGCGATGCGCAAGTCGAGAGCAAAGTTGCATTTTCCGCGACCGCGGAATTCCTTCCGCGATCGCGGAACCACACGGTAGCGAGGCCCGGGGATTTCTCCGAAGTTCACTTTTACGTTTTCTTTTATTTTCTTATTTTCGTTACTTTAGTATTTTTTCCTTTTTGGATTACTTTCGTTATCTTTTCACTTTAGTTTTAGGGTTAGGTTATTTAACCTATTTCACTAGCAGCTTTCAGGGAGGCAGACCTAGTTTTCACTCTACATTCTATTGTTGGTTTTCGCACCTTTTGCTCAGGCAGACAATTGAAGCCTTTGGTTGATTTGATTGTGAGGTTATTCCCTTACTCTTTCTATGATTGTTTTAATTTCTCTCGTGCTTAATCTCATTGATCGTATATCGATTCCCCTTGATTTGTTAATAGGATATCAAATAGCTTGTTAATAGTAGTTCCCTCTAGCCTAACAACCTAGAGAAGATTAGTATTATGCTATTGGTTCCCCTTTTCTATACAACCTGTTGAGATTGTTATTGATCATACTACTAAGGATTGGAGAAGACTGATTGAGAATCTTGATCCCTTAGTTTGTGTAGAGAATTGATTGTATGTTAAATATTGACGGGTTGTTGAGTATTGCATGCACCTATCTATTCTTGAATTCATTGCTGCTGTTAGATTCAATCTAGAAGGTCTTCTAGGTTATTTGATAGTTAGGGTTATCAGGACTGGTTGGACTGATAACTATATCAGAATAGGGATTAGGACATTCATGAGTATTGAAGACTATGAATAATCAATGATCGATCTATCAATCTGAAGTGTGGATATTTGTTTGGCTGAGCTATTTTCACAATTATTATTTTGTTACTAGACTAAACATCCAAAACCCCCCTTGGTTACTTGTTGGTATACAATTGCATCGTTGGAATAGTATTTGATTCTCTGTGGGATTCGACCCTTGCTTACCAGACTACATTAGTTAGGTTTTTAAGGATTATTTTGTTTAGGTGTCACGATAACGTCTATCAGATGTACATCACTAACTGCCTCGTTAAAAACCTTGTATGAAAAAAATTCAATGGGATAAAACCAAGACTGAGGGAAAAAGAGTGCAGTTGTAGTTCCCTCCTCAATTTAGCATATATTTTCATTACTTAACCAAATATGTTCAACGTATTCTTTTTTTGACTCGAAGCTCGTGAGTGGAGAGAAATATCGGCAGTATGTGATTGATTCAGTGCAGAGTGATGCATGACCTTCATATATCTCCATTTGTTGCACATAAATCTAAGTTCTTCGAGAACTTGCATATACATACATGTATCAAAAATATAAAGACAAACCAATACAAATAACCATTTCCAAGTTAATGATTTACATATGTAATTGGTCCAAACATATCACTTATAATGTACAAAATCCAACTTTGCTTTAATCACCTTTCTCACCTCTACCAATCATCATTGTCGACGTGTTTCCATTGATCGAGAATCATTAACCTTCTCGTATGTCACTCTTGGTGAAAGTATTTATTCAAACAACATCATCAAGGACAATCTCATTTTTATTCTTTCTAAAATGGATTTTAACAAACATTTCATACTTATCCTTTAAAGTCCTTGCTTACGATGTGTAATCTGAGAAAATATTTTCCTCATGAACTTATCTTAAGAAACATCACTTGTCGACAATTAACATCTTGTTAAGCTGCAATATGTGATTTCTCTTTAGGAAAATCGAGCTTCAGATATAGTCTAATAGTCACCCACTGACGTAGGAAGGCTGGCTGCACGCATCGAAGAGGAGATTGATCGTCGCAAAGGTTCGTCCGGTCTTGCGTAGATTTGGCGTTCGGTGTCCGATTGACTATTATAATATGTTTTCGGGAAGCAGACCGGTCCAACGAGTCAAACTCACCACTATGCTATGACTTATGGGCCTTTTAGGTCATCCGAGATCGTTTCGGGCCTCAAACCAGCATTTTATTATTTTCAGTAATTTATATTTTAATTCGGTTTCAGTTTATTTTCGATCTAGGGTTTCGTTTTCCGTATTTAAGCACTTTTCAGTTGTTGCAGATAGTTATCTTTTATTCAATCAAAAACCCTAAAAGTTTCTCTTATTTCTGGTGGATTACAGAGTTTATCCTTTGAGTTCGTCGCTTGCGAACTTAATCTTCGATCTAGGTTTAGCGCTTGCTAATCCTCGCATTTCCTACTGCGTCAGGTGGTATCAGAGCAGGCCTTTTCCTGTCTCTTTTCGTTACTTGATTCGCCATGGGAGATCAACCGGTGACCAGAGCAGATCTAGAAGGGGTTAATGCGGCCTTTACCACAACCCTCATTGCTTTGACGGAACAGATGGCTACTTTGACGAACCAGATGAACAACATGAACAACAAAAACGACAATCAACGACGAGGCAAGAGAGAAGAGTTGAACAGAGTTCCGTGGGGCGGGAACAATCATGTTGCCGAGAGTTCTAGTTCGGAGGAAGATGTGGATGACGACGATCATCGCGTAGTTGCAGGTAATCTACAGAGTAATCACGATTATCGAGTGAAGGCTGATATTCCATTATTCTACGGAACCATGGGAGTGGAGGAGTTTCTGTATTGACAGATCGACGTTGATAGATTCTCCGACGTCATGGGTGTCCCTGAGAACAAGCAGGTTAAGATGGCAGTGATCAGGCTGAAGAGTACTGCTGCCGTGTGGTGGGATAAACTTGTTATTCATAGGCAGAGACAAAGGAAGGGATCAATCAGAACTTGGCGGCGAATGAAACAGTTGATGTTAGAGCGGTTTCTACCAGAAGATTATGAACAAATTCTGTATAAGATGTATATTGAATGTGTTTAAGGAAAGAGGACTGTGATAGAGTACACGGCTGAGTTTCTGCGTTTCTCTGAGCGCAATGATCTAGGGGAGACAGAGAGTCAGAAAGTGGCCAGATACATCAGTGGGTTAAAGGGTTCTATATAGGAAAAGATGGGCTTGCAGACTGTATGGACCGTGACGGAGGCTTCTAGTATGGCTTTGAAGGCCAAACTAATAGAAAAGTCCCCTCGTGGCTTTTCATCATTCCGGAGATATGCACCTCAGAATAGCTTCGAATCGTCAGGTGACAAGGAAAGAAGTGCAGTAACCAAGGATTCCAACCCCGAAAGTAAGGGAACTGGCAGTTTCAGTGGTAGTTCCAGTGGTACTCAGCAGGGAAAAACACCTTTTCAGAAACAGACTAATCCTTACGCTAAGCCATCCGGTGACAAGTGTTTTCGTTGTGGCGGACAAGGTCATTGATCGAATGTTTGTCCGACTAGGAGAATTGTCGCCCTTGTAGAGGAACACATTCGTTGTGGCGGACAATAATTGTGATTACTTGGTTGTTGTTGCTTGCCTTGTGCCTTATGACTCTCGTGGTTTATGGTCACCTTAGGTACAAGCTCCATGTAAGAACAAGGACTAGGCGTCACCCGTGACGACCCATCACCACCTTTGCCCTCGGTGGATCAAGCCAAGGATGCCAAGATTGCCGAGCTCAAGCGCCAATTGACCACGCTTCAAGCTTGCGTGTTGCCACCCACACCCCATCCCACGGGTCCAACTCCCCAAGTCTACTACATGGACCCGAGGAGTCACCATGTCGCGCACCACCGTGAAGGCGCACCCTGTGACAAGGTCAAGGACCTCGCTCACCCACTGACAGGGGCTAAAGTCGTGATGCCCAATCAAAGTAATCCTTAAAAACCTAACTAAGTAGAATAGGCAAGCAAGGGTCGAATCCCACAGGAGGGAGGTAATCTTTCTAAGTGCACAAGTGTATGTCAAAGGTAACAAAGGGGGGTTTGTTGGTTTGTTTATCAAGTAACAAAGTAAATCAAAGCAAAGGTTGTAATCAATTAGGAAAAAGTACTTAGCTAGACAAATATCCACCATTCATTCGATTGGTTGATCCTAGATTATCTCTATTCCTTCCTCTGAATATTCATGTCCCTATTCTGAAATAGTTACCAGTCCAACTAGTCTTGATAACCCTAACTATCGAACACACGAGAAACTATCAAGATTTAGAACAATAGCAGCAGGAAGCATAAGAATTAACCAGGATACATGCAACACCACAACTCGCAGCATTTAACACATAATCAATTCTCTTTCACAATAAACTAGTCCAACTAGTCCTAGAATATCATGTTTGCTACTCAAGATAAGGGATTTTAACTCGAAATATCCAAACCCTAGCAATAGACAATTACTAATATCAACTAGGTGATCAATCCAGTCAAATCAATAAGAATCAATAGGAATAAGCTCAAGAGAAAAGATATAATCAAAGGAATAGGAATAGAATTATAATCTCACAATCATATATCAAATGAAGGCTTCAATCGTCGGACTAAGCAAAGGTTGTTTAGTTCTTCATAGTCTTGAAACACAAAAACTCAAAGGAAAAAAACAATGCTGAATAATAGTCTGAATCCTAATAGTGGCTGCTAGGAACTTAATTTAAATAACCTAGCAAACCTCAAAACTAAAGATAACAAACATAATCTAAAAGGAAATAAAATAATCTAATCGGAATAAAGGAAATAAAATAAAAGGAAAATAAAAGTAAAAAGTAAATCTTCGGACGAAGTCTTGAGCGCGTCTGATAACGGGTTTTCCGCGACCGCGGAAATGTTTCTGTAAAGGTCCTCGCGTTCTCTGTCGTAATGTTCCGCGACCGCGGCAATGGCATCTGCGATCGCGGATTCTTCACAGTTGCTCGTCTTTACTTCTGATCTTCGCCTTTTCTCGTGGCTTGTCTCCATCTTCAATATATATCTTCATTTAAGCTCTTCTATGCCACCAATTTCCTACTTCTTCTCCTCAACTCCATACTCCACAATTGTGCTCTAAACACATCCAAATGGTACCCAAAACACCGGTAACAACTCCTAGTTAAACCCTACAAAGTAGCACTGATCACCCACACACTTCATGCATGCCGCCCCAACATCGACTCCCTTCCCAAATTGAGAGCCACCCGAAGCAAGTTGATCCAAGTGAGTGCTACAATCCGAGAGCATCGCCGTTTCACCGACAATATGAGTACGAGTCTGATGCCGCATCCTCGAATGGAGGGCGCCGTGCTAGACCGGGGGCGCGCTCCAGCGGCCATAACCACCGGCAACCATCGCGCCGCCACAATGCAAGGCGCTATGACTCCGATGGTGGCAAGAGTCGCACGCCCCACGACGATTACTTTGAAGATTATGAAGGCGAGGGTGATGCACTCTATGATGATGAGGAGCACCAACCTTACCAAGGTCCTATTGGGGAAGTTTATGATGAGGAGCATGATGAAGATTACTTCCCCAAGAGTGTGCCTTGACGCGACCCCACTCGAGGCCGTGGCTGCCCCCAACGCAACCGTGATCACCGCGATGATGACGTCCCACCTCCCCGCCATGCCTATGAGCGTTGCAACGACATGCCCATTCCTCGCCATGGCTATGAGGCTCGTGATCATGACCACCGTCGTGACCACCCCGCTCACGTGGTCAATTATGGCCAACGCCGCGAGATCAAAGTGAAGATTGACCATTTTAGTGGCGAGTATGATGTCGCTAAGTTCCTTGAATGGCAACAAAGCACGGAGTACGCCCTCTCCCATTGCCATTATAATGAGAGGGAGAGGTTGAGATTGCCACACTTCACTTCATCGACGGGGCACGGTCTTGGTGGTATCGCTTCAAGAAGAACCATGAGCGCCGCCGTTTGCAACCGGTTGTTGCATGGAACGAACTCATGTTTGTGATGCACAAGCGCTATGTGCCCGAGGACTACAAGGAGAAAATGCGCCTCAAGATTGCCCTCGCGCGACAAGGGTCACATACCCCATTGGAGTTCTTTGCCAAGTTGGAGGAGCTTGTTCACAAGGCCGGTGTCGTTGCCTCAACCACCGCCCTAAGGACTATGGTTGCGAGGCCTTGATGTTGACATCCGAGAGCCATTGACCCTTCTCAACATCAAGAACCTCAATACTTTGACGCACACGGCCATGGAGATCTACAACCAACTCCAACGCAAGAAGCGAGCCACGTGGACACGCACTCAACCCCTAAGGTATGGTTCTAATTCTAGTCCATTAGTTTCCCCTAATTCTCGCTTCCCCTCGCAGCTGTGCCCCGGCGCCGCTCCAACCGATTTCGCGGCAGCGCACCCCAACAGTGCCCTGACGCCTGCACACCCCAGTGGCAGCGCACCGCAGCACTGCCCCCATTAATGACCACGCGCGGGACCGTGTGTGTTTCACGTCCCAAGGCCACGACCATGTGCAACGTGATTGCACAAACAACAAGAGGGTGTTGTTCACTACCCAATCCGGGTATGAATCATTTAAAGATGACCCCGAGGTAAAAGAGGAGAGTTACTATGAGGATGCCGAAGAGGAGCCCGAGGAGGACCACTATGCTTGCGCCCCACATGACACCGGCGCCGGCACCCCACTAAGTTTGGTCACAAGGCGCATTCTCTTCGTGCTTGAGGGAGACTTAAAGGACCAACGTGAGAATCTCTTCTACACCCGATGCTTGGTCCAAACCGCCTCCCTTAGTGTCATTGTGGATGGAGGAAGTTGTTGCAACATCATCAATGAGAAGGTGGTCAAGCACCTCAACATCACGACGACTCCCCGCCCTCAACCATATGGCCTCCAATGGATCTCTGAAGGTAAAGGTGATGTGGTAACAAGGCAATGCCACCTCACATTTCAAATTGGCTATTATAAGGATACGGTCCTTTATGATGTTATTAGTATGGATACCACTCACCTTTTGCTAGGTCGCCCATGGCAATTTGACCGCAAGGCGCTTCATGATGGGTTCCTCAACATCTACGTCTTCATGCACAATGGCAAGCGCATCACTTTGCTTCCCATGACACCACGGGAAATCTTAAAAGATCAAGTGGAAAGGAGCCGCCTAAAGGCCAGCCTACCGTCGGCGTGCCCCAACCAAGATGGTGCCAAGGCGACCAAGAATGGCGATGGTGCCCCAGCGCACTCACATGGCACCACAGCGTGCTCCAGTGCACCCACAGTGCCCCAGTGGAGCCCCAGTGCAAGCACACCTTAGTGGCGCCCCAGTGCTTCAATGGCGCCCCAGCGCCCTAGTGCTCTAGTGACGGCCCAGTGCAAGCGCGCCTCAGTGGTGCCCCGACACCACAATGCTCTAGTGATCCATCAGTGGTAGCGCACCTCAGTGGCGCCCCAGCTACCCAGCTTCGCAGTGGCTCCCCTGGCACCCCAGCGCCCCAGTGCTCCTGCGGTATCACAACACTGCGGGAGCACTGAGGCGCCCCCATAGGTGCATCACGGGGCGCGCCCCAAGCCATGGCATCACACCTTAGTCCTGTGGTGCCCAATCATGGGCATTGTGAGACCCGAATTCTTTTGGCGCGCCAACGACACCTCACCCCGGTGCTCCAAGGACAGCGGCCATGTTTCTTGTTGGTGACAAAGCAATGCCTCGCCACTCCCTCACCTCGCGGCAATTTGCCAGCTAGTGTCGTGGCGCTTCTACAGGAGTTTGCCGATGTGACCCTAGAGGAGCTACCCGAGGACCTTCCGCCAGTACGGGGGATAGAGCACCAAATTGATCTAGTCCCCGACGCCTCATTTCCCAACCGAGCATCCTACTGCACTAGCCCCGAGGAGACCAAGGAGCTTCAACGCCAAGTTCAAGAGCTCATAGACAAGGGCTATGTCCATGAGAGTTTGAGCCTTTGTGCCGTGTCGGTGATCCTTGTGCAAAAGAAAGATGGCTCATGGCGCATGTGTGTTGATTGTCGCACCATTAATCAAATCACCGTCAAGTATCATCACCCCATCCCGCGCCTTGATGACATGTTCGATGAGCTCCATGGTGCCACTCTCTTCTCCAAAGTTGATCTCAAGAGTGGTTTCTACCAAATCCGGATGCGAGAGGGTGATGAATGGAAGACAGCATTCAAGACGAAGTATGACCTCTACGAGTGGCTTGTCATGCCATTTGGTCTCACCAACGTGCCAAGCACCTTCATGTGCCTTATGAACCATGTTCTAAGGGCCTACTTGGGAAAATTTGTGGTGGTCTACTTCGATGACATCTTGATCTATAGCAAGTCCTCGGAGGACAATGTGGATCACTTGAGGGCCGTGCTTGAGTGCCTTTGCAAGTAGAAGTTATATGCCAACTTAGCCAAGTGTACCTTTTGTGCCTCCTCCACCGTCTTCCTTGGCTATGTTGTTAGTCATGATGGCTTGCGTGTTGATGAAGAGAAAGTTTGCGCCATCAAGGAGTGGCCTTGTCCCATCACACCCACCATGGTTAGGTCATTCCTTGGCCTTGCCGGTTTCTATAGGCGATTTGTTCGCAACTTTAGTAGCATCGCGCCCCCCTTATAGTTGACCAAGAAGGGCGCCAAGGTCGTGTGGAATGACAAGCATGAGTCAACATTCAACTTGCTCAAGGATCACCTTTGCCATGCCCTACTCCTCCAATTGCCCAATTTTTCCAAGACATTCGAGGTGGAGTGTGATGCGTCCAATATTGGCATTGGTGGTGTCCTCCTTCAAGACAAGCGCCCCATTGCTTACTTTAGTGAAAAGCTTTCGGGGGCCACTTTCAACTACCCCACCTCTACGCTTTGATTCGAGTATTGAAGACTTGGCAACACTACTTGTGGCCAAAGGAGTTTGTGATCCACTTGGACCACGAGGCCCACGCCTACCTTCGAAGCCAAGCTCACCTCCGCCTACGCCATGCTCGTTGGGTGGATTTCATGGAGACATTCCCATATGTGGTCAAGCACAAAAAAGGCAATGAGAATGTGGTAGTCGGCGTCCTTTCTCGGAGGTATGTTCTCCTTCTAGATGCTAAAGTTTTGGGGTTTTCTCTCATTAAGTCTCTTTATGCTCAAGATGAATTATTTAAACCTATATTTGAGACTTGCACTTTGAGAGGTGAGTTTGAGGGCTACTTTTTGGATGTGGGTTACCTTTTTAGAGCCGGCAAGCTATGTATCCCCTTCTCATCCATTAGACGCCTTTTGATCCAAGAAGCCCATGAAGGGCATGGCCATTTTGGGATTGCCAAGACCTTAGCCGCCCTTAAGGAACATTTATTTTGGCCTAAGATGACCCGCCAAGTAACCAAGTTTTTCCAAAGTTTGTCACATGCCACAAGGCCAAGGCTAGGTCTAGTCCCCACGGGTTGTACACCCCTTTGCACATACCCACCGCCCCTTGGGAGGATATATCCATGAATTTTATAACCGGGTTGCCAACCTCAAAGGGGGAGAGATTCCATATTTGTGATGGTTGATCGTTTCTCCAAAATGGCCCATTTCGTCCCTTGTAAGATGACCAACAATGCGTTGGAAGTCGCATCTCTTTTCTTTGACCACGTGGTCAAGCCACATCTCTTTTCTTTGACCACGTGGTCAAGCTTCATGGAATCCCTCGCACCATTGTCTTTGATAGGGATGCCAAATTTGTGAGATATTTTTGGAAGACTTTGTGGGGTAAACTAGGCACCAATCTTCTATTTTTCCACTAGTTGCCAACAAACCGACAACCAAACCGAGGTGACCAACCGCACCTTAGGAGCCTTGCTTAGGACCAAGCTGCGTCATTGGGAAGACTTACTCCCGTTTGTTGAGTTTTCTATTAATAGGTCAATGCATCCGACCACCAAGCTCACCCCCTTTGAGGTCGTCTATGGGCGCAACCTACTCACCCCATTGGATTTGGTGCCGCACCCCATGGGCACCACAAAGAGCCCTCAAGGCGCCAAGCACGCCGACTTTGTCCGAAAGCTTCATGAGCACACACGGGTTCAACTTGAGCGTCGCGCTGCCCAATATGAGCGCCAAGCCAATGAAGGCCGCCGTGTTGTTATCTTTGCCCCTAGGGACCTTGTTTGGGTCCACTTGCACCGTGAGCGCTTCTCCACCCGACGTCGCTCCAAGCTTGACCAACGCGACGATGGGCCCTTTCGCGTATTGGAGCGCTTTGGTGACAACGCGTATCTCGTCGAGCTTCCCGATGATTATGGTGTCCATCTCACCTTCAACATGGCAGATCTCATCCCATATGTGCCCCCCAAGCTTGACGACGACGAATCGGGGACGATTCACAACCAAGAAGGGGAGAATAATGGCCCTCAAACCTTGACGGCGACAGATGAGGATGACTTGATGAGCGTCAAGTCGACCGGACCCGTGACTCGGGTCCACGCTCGCGCTATAGCTCAAGCCACACAATCCATTGTCACCCGGACTCACGCTAGCATAGGCTCAAGCCACAAGTCCCCCACCTTGGTGATCATGGTCACCATCGCGGAGCAGCCAAGCAATGCTCCCCATGGCGTGCCCCAGTAATGCACCCACTGGTGCGCCTCCATGGCGCGCCCCTTGGCAGCGCGCCCCGTGTGGCACCCCCAGGTGTCACACGCCTATCCCTTTTCCTTTACTTGTTATTTCCTTGTTTTATATTTTGGGAGTGTTGGCCTCTTGTAGTGGACCAAAACCATTAACTATTAGGCACATGGCCTTATGCTTGTAAGACTATTTAAGCACCTTTGTGTGCTACTTGGCAATTTTAGGTTTAGTTGAGGTTTATTGTGTATAGTTGAGGTTTTCCTCCTCCCACAAACCCCTAGGCCTCAAGCTCTAGGGTTTGGGTTCTCTTGCTTCCAGCCATCTCTCTCACTCCCCCAATCTTTCTCTAACGCTCCAAGGGCCTCAAGCCCTCATCGCTACCAGCTCAGTCGCGCCCCGCATCTCAGCCCATTCGCCGCCGCACTCCACTATAGCTCGCGCTCAGGTAACCTCACTTTGAGGTTATCTGGCTGTCGCGCCCCCTGAAGGCGCACCCCCGCATAATCCTATTTTGAGGTTTATTCCCAACTGTGCATCCAGAGCACCCTAAGGAAGGAATCCATCCAAGAGAAGAAGAAGGAAATCATTGTTTGAGCCACGATCTGAGCCAACGCACCCGGAGCGCCTTGTCGCGGGGGCGTTTCGCATCAATCATAACTTATGTCTCAAGAGAATAAGGACAAGTATCTCACGAGTTAGATGGGGTCTTGTGTGTTTTATGAGTCTATTATGTCGTCGTATAGACTACTTATGCTTCTAGATTACTTGATTCAGGTCTATAATATTTAATAAGATTACTTGATGATAAGTCTACTAGGTTGACCAGATTACTTTTTAGTCTACTGGTCATATTATGCCGTACAATATAGTTATATTGATTGGCTAAACTCGAATCTACTTTTCCAAACAGATTAGTCATTAGACCCTATTATACTCTGTATAGACTAGTCGATTATTTATATACTATATATATGTTATGTGATTTATGGTGTGCGTTTTATTAACTTGATTATTATCGTTATTGTTATGTGTATTTATTACATGCTAAAGACGAGGCCCATGATAAGTTTAAGTTTTATAAAGTCGAGGTTGAATTGCAACAAAATGACTTGATTAAAAAACTACGCACTGATAGAGGTGGAGAATATTATGATCATGTGTATTTCCAATCTGTAGGCATTATCCATGAGACTACAACTTTCTATACACCACAACAAAATGGTGTGTCAGAGAGGAAGAATCGAGTCCTAAAAGAAATGGTTAATTCCATGTTATCCTACTTGGGATTGAGTGACGGATTTTGGGGTGAATCCATGTTAACAGCTTGCTATTTGCTAAATAGGGTTCCTAACAAAAGGAACAAGGTCACTCCTTATGAACTTTGGTACAAAAAGAAACCAAGCTTGAATTATATTCGATTTGGGGATGTAGTGCAGTCGTTAGACTACCCCAGCCCAAGATTAAAATCTTGGGGAAATAGGTATTGATTGCATCTATATTGGATATGTTGAGCATTCCAAGGCTTATAGGTTTTATGTGATATAACCTAATGATTCTATTTCGGTTCACACCGTGATTGAATCAAGAGATGCAATATTTGATGAGAATCGATTCTCATCCTTACCTAGACCAAAGGATTTGGTTCCTAGCTCAAGTGGAACTAAAGAAGGAGACGACTCAGCTGTGTCTCCTAACGAGTCACCTATGCTCCGTAGGAGCAAGCGAGGGAGGATTGGAAAATATTTCGGTCCATATTTCCAAATTTATTTGGTTGAGGGATCTAGAGATGAAATTAGGTTCCAATATTCATATTGTGATAATGTTGATGAGGATCCTATGACTTTTGATGAGACATTGATGTCTTAAGATGTTGCATTCTGGAAAGAAGCAATAAATGAAAAGATGAATTTCATCATGGGAAATAATACGTGGATTTTATCGGATCTCCCATCGGGTTGCAAGTATTTGGGATGCAAGTGGATCTTCAAGAAGAAGATGAAGGTCGATGGTACTATCGATAATTTTTAGGCCATATTGGTTATCCAAGACTTTAGACAAAGGAAATGCATTGATTATTTCGATACCTATGCTCCCATTGCTCTGATCTCCACCATTAGGTTATTGATTGCCTTGGTGGCTATTAATGATCTTGTGATTCACCAAATGGATGTCAAAACGACATTATTGAATGGTGATTTGGAGGAGGAGGTGTACATGAAGCAGCCTGAAGGGTTTATTATGCCCGGTAATGAGCATAAAGTGTGTAAGTTGGTAAAGTTATTGTATGGGCTAAATCAAGCACCTAAGCAGTGACATCAAAAGTTTGATGAAGTTGTCTTGTCAAGGGGATTCAAGTTAAATCAACCGGACAAGTGTGTATGCAACAAGTTTGATAAGTCCCGTAATGGAGTAATCATTTGCTTGTATGTTGATGACATGTTGATCTTTGGTACGGATCAAAGACAAGTAGACCTTACAAAGGCGTCTTTGTCATCAAGTTTTACTATGGAGGACATGGGGGAGGCGGATGTGATCCTTGGTATTAGGATCAAACATGATAACAAGGGACTGTCTTTGACACAATATTATTACATTGAGAAAAGGGCTTAAGAAGTTCATTGTGAGACTTGTTCTCCGGTGAGTACTCCTATGGATACGAGTGTGAAGCTTATGCCCAATACGGGTCAAGCGGTATCACAACTCGAGTACTCACAAGTGATTGGTTGTTTAATGTATGCCATGACGAGCACAAGGCCGGATCTCGCTTATGCGGTAGGAAGGTTGAGTAGATACACTAGTAATCCTAGTACTCACCATTGGCAAACAATAAGGCGGATGCTCAAGTACGTAAAGGGAACCATGAATTATGGTTTGTCATATATCGGATTTTCTTCGGTCCTAGAAGGATATTCAAATGCGAGTTGGATCACTAACGTGGAAGATCATTCTTCTACAAGTGGTTGGGTGTTCTTGCTTGGGGGAGGTGCCATTTCATGGGCTTCTAAGAAGCAAAGTTGCATTACAAGTTCGACTATGGAATCAGAATTTGTAGCATTAGCGGATGCCGGTAGAGAGGCGAATGGCTAAGGAACCTAGTCTACGAGATTCAATTGTGGCCGAAATGGTGTCACCCATATCTATTCATTGTGATAGTCAAGCTACTTTGGCTAAGGCTTATAGCCAAGTGTATAATGGTAAGTCGCGACACCTGGGTGTTAGACATAGCGCCGAAGGTTGTTGATTACTCATGGGGTGATTACTATTGAGTTTGTTCGGTCTCAATAAAATCTTGCGGACCACTTGACGAAGGGGTTGGCTAGGGACTTGGTGATCAAGTCGACTATATGAATGGATATAAAGGCCGTTTGAAATCTCTAATGGTGGGATACCCAATTTCCCTCTAATACGACGTTAGAGGCTAAATTCAATGTGGAAAGCCTGCACTTAGAGATTGGAGCACATGTTCAATAACATCCCAAGGAATGTGCTCAAACCTGTAAGAAAAAGTTAGGGTGAACTTTATCTTCTTAATGGATCTTTTGGAAAAATGCATTTGCATGTGCATGATTGAAAAGAGTCCACCTATATGAGTGTGAAGTGGTGCCGCTTCAATTAGATCGGGCTTGGTTTTGTATGCGCTCATGAATGGATAAGGACACAAGGCTGTAATAGTGTCAAGTTAGCACTTGGAGTAGTGTGGAAACTTATGTGGGTTGTATATTCAAGTATTTAGATGGGTTGAAGTGTTCAATCCATAGGACACCTTGATTCTCGAGTATTTGGAATGTGTATTGCACTAATGTCAAAATTCAATCCTAAGGACATTTTCATTTATGCATGAGTTTGTGTTTGATGTATGTTATTTAAGTGAATCAATGATTACACTAAAGTGGGGGAGGAATGTTGGTAGTTTTAGTATCACCGGCCATTTGGTGTTGTCGGGATTCGCTCAAGACTTGAGGAGTTCGTTCAGCGCATGGCGAGTTTCGGGGGTGCGGAGTGCACGCTCGTATGTGTGGATTCAAACAGGGAATTACGTATATGTTACGGAACGTGTCAGAATTCGAGAGGCGGACACCGAGGGGGTGAAACCGGGGTCCAGGAGAGGTGCACGGACCGTGCACGACGTGCACAAAGGCCATACTAGGCCTAGTAAAAGTGCACGGTCCGTGCACACCGTGCACTTCAAGGGATTGAATTCAGTTGAATTGCACAGACCGTGCACCTAACTGCACGGTCCGTGCACTGTGTAATTTTACACGTAATTGGTCTCGAATTAAGTGCACGGTTTGTGCACTTTGCGCGGTTAAGTGGTTTGGCGGATTTTTGACTGTTTTTAATCGCCCTAACCGGTTCCAACCGACATGTAACTAATTAACTACCCTATGCCTATATAAGGGTGTGTGGTTGGATCAAGTTTTGGCCTAACCTAAGAGGTGATACTCTTGTGTGGATCATATCGAACAAAATCGAAAACTCCAAGTGTTTCTCTTTTGATTTTGCCTTGATCATTAGAGGTTGCGTTTGTATTATATATCCCGAATCAAATTTTGTGTAACCCGAAAACTTAAGGGTAGGGTCGAAATATTGATTTTGAAAAGTGCTCTTGCACGATTCATTCGCAATCCAAGTGAACTGAAAATTGATCAACGTTACACCCTTTCTACAACATTACATGGACTTTATCTATTCGTCCACATACATAATATTATAACAAATGTAACAATTTTGGGTTCTTTATTATAGGAAAAAAATATAATCCACTAGTTTGAGTGGGAGTTACTGAGTTACATTGAACTGAGTTAGTGAGTTACAACTGATTCAAAAGGTACTCGCCGGCCGCCGCGGCTTCCGTTTAAAACACACAGTGTACTAGGACAAGTACAACAATTAAACGAGGCGTGTTGAAAAGCATTCCCACAATCTCCAGCCAAAACTCGTCGTTTTCATCTACATCCATCTCTTCTTTTCTTTTCTTTTTTTATTTCGACCAACCACTTGAACTCGCAAGTCTAGCAGAGAGAAGAAAACCCTCTGCCCCCAGTTTCTGCTTCATCCTTAGCCTGTCGTCAAGTGCAACCCTCTTTCTTTCCCTGCAGATATTTGAACACTCAGAGCAAATTCCCTTTACATGCAATTGGTGGATTTCATGTTTTTTCTACTCTCAGAAATCACGCAACTTGGAGGAGTCGAACGATTTCAAACTTGCCGGCTGTGATCTGCGACTTCTCACATTATCGTGCAATCGACCAAGGTTCCGCTCTTTACTGATGAACCCCCTATTTCCTTGCCTGTTTTAGGGTTTGTTCTTCAATGATTGACTTGATTGGTGAAACCCTATTATTTAATCTTTCTGAAATTTGTTTTTAATTGTCGAAAAGATTGGTTCTGTTCCCACTGAATCATCGGAGTGTGCGGGTAGCTGATTGATTTCACTATATATTTTGGTATCTCCTTATGTAATTATTGCTAACGCTAATTCTTAGGTTTTCCGGCTAAACATTCATAAAGTCTCTTGCTTGACTTACTCTATAAATTGAGTTACATTACATGTGGCATTATGTTTTGATGTTGATCAAACATGTTTTTTTTGAAATTGACACAACGTTTGACTGGGATTACAAGTCCTGATTGCAGTTCTGGATGATAAAATGTATCAAATATTGGAGGATACGGATTGATTAGTAGAGATTATGGGTGCTGGATAGTTCAGGCATTTATACTTGTAACTGACTTGTGTTATTTTGATTTGGTTCTTCGGATAGTGTAGTTGACTGAAGAAGAGAAGTTGAGGTGTTGAAGAAATAGTGTGTGTAATTGTGTATGGGAAATGCTAATACGTATAAAAGTGCATGTGAAGAGGTTTTATTAAGCAATTTTCACAAAACCTCAAATCTCATAATCAATCTTGAATCTTCAAATATTTCTCCACTATGCTAAAGGCAGATTGACCAAAAGGCAACAATAAGTGGTGAAAAACAATTTTTAAAGCATTTTTTGTTATTTCATTTCAAAGAAAACTCCATGTATCACTTGCGTTTGATTTTGTTAGTTAGAAATGGTTCTAATTGCCAAAATGTTGAGCTCGAGTTATATGGGGATAACCACAGTTGAAATGATGGGCAAGTCTTATGAAGTCATCTACTGTACTGCGCCTCTGAACTTGCAAAAAATTGTTAATGCTGATTTATTCGAAAGTATCATCCACACAAAGGCATAAACCATTGACAAAATCTCGCCTTTATAAATTAAACATATATTATAATGTTAAGATGGGCACTTCTTTATGAAGGATTTAGTCGTTTGGTTTGTCTTTAAAGGTCATCGCTCGGTTGCTTGCGAAACATACCTGTGGTAGTTTCTAAATTGCTATTCACGATTTCAGCTTTATGAAATCCCTACTGTTGCTGGAGAGTCTTGTGGTGTTTTATACTGTTATGCATGGTTTTCGTACTATTACTCTCGATTATTGCATTTTTATTAACTTTTTCTGGTGAAATTTGTTTTTTTTCTTAGACGTATGTTAGTCATGAGATAACAATGGTCCGTCAAAATCACTCTAGTTATCCTTCTCTGAGTTCTCTCTTGCATGTCTTCTTAAGGAGCAAGTGTGCTCACATGGATTTCCATTTGAGATTTAAATTTGACATCGATGATTCAAATGTAGAAGTGCATTGTCTGGAGTACAGTCTCTCAATGATGAACCCTCAGTCTTTCACCATGCACAAGAAAGTTCTGTTTATATGGGACCTAGCTTCTTTGTAAATTCGTTGTATGTCTTTTAATTTTAGAAGCACCTTTCTCTAAGAAAGATATGTGCGTACAAAAAGAAGTTTCCAGCCAGATTTTTGACTTCCTTCAAACTTTTTGAGGATCATCACCTACCTTTCATATTCACATTGTGGCTTCTTGTTTTCTTGGCACTTCTAAATCACTTATCTGAAACATCTCATACATCGGCCTTTCTAAAATAGGGATGCAGCTACTGAATACCTCATCGTGACGATTGTTTTTTATTATTTTGATACCAAATGGAGATTACTGTGTGAAAGAATAGTCAGCTCAACTTTGGGATGTTCTGCTTATGTGGTAAGCTATTTTTTCTTGGAAGCTTTATGAAGACCATACTTCTAAATACTTTTGGCCTTTGAACCTTCCACATGAAATGCAGGTTGACTTTCCATTGAGGACCACATAATCCAAGTTGAGTATAAAAGGGGAAGTCACAGTTCACATTTTTATTATTCAAAATGGGATCTCCCATTAACATCTCTTCCAGTGAAAGTGATTTTGATTTTGGTTCTGATACCGATGAAGAGCCTAGTACAAATGTGAGAGCTGAAGGTTAGCATCTAGAACTAGTGGTATTCACTTGCTATACTTCTTCAATTGATTGATGGCTTGTTGATGCATTCAAATTCAGGTTATGGACAGCAATCTGGAAATGTCTCTTCTCCTCAAGCTGCTATGGGTAGTTCCAATAGGTCTTTGAGTCTTTTACCCTACTCGCAGATTGAGGATCGTCGACATCGTTATAGTGATGCTGATTTTCGGTCAGCATCTCATAGGAACATTTCCAATACTGAATATCAAAAGCATTCAGTGGAGCAATTAGGCAAACGGGCACTTCCATCTTCCTTTCTCCCATCTTCATCTAATGCAACACCTCATCATTACAGAAATGGTGAGCGTGGCCATCAGATTAATGACAGTGGAAGGCTTTACCCTTTACCAGGACTTAGCCCATTGAATGGCAAGAACCGGGAAAAAGACAACCTAAGTAGAATCAATGATAATGATGTCATTATGCTTGATAAAGGTGGAACAAGGATTCTTCCATGGCAGCGGGCATCGCTTATTTCATCTGGACGTTATGCTAACTCTGTTGATCCTACTGATCCATTTAGGATTAATGATGAAAGGGTAGGAGTGACGGATGAGAGATCTGTTTTTCAAGAGGTGATGCAGGTATGCATTTTTTATGCCTTTCATTGATGAAATAAAATTTGACCAGATGGCTGTGTATGTTGCATCATTTCACCTGTCTTGAACATCTTTGTAACAATTAGCCAAAGTCATGATTGCTTGTATTGACATTATGAGCCCTACCTAGATTTTGGGTTGGTCCTCTTGATCAAGGGAAAATAACTTGATTTTGGCTTTCTTTCTTGCTCCACCTTCTATTTTTGAAACAGTGTTAGAAGTTCATGATTTTTATGGAACCTATAGTATCTAGTCTCACTATTCTCGGATTTAGGAATTGTATTTAAAGATTATAGAAGTCTCACTTGTTTGTATAGTCGTTGAGCCAGGCTTTAGTAATTGCTAGTTTCTTTAGGTGCTCCACAAGTCATCATAGCTTCCGAGTTACCTTGGTCAATAGAATGTTAGCTATCTCTACATTCTCCCATAAGATGTCATGTCAAGTGTAGCCTGGCATATCTACCCCTCATGATACAAAATTTTTGTTGGATGCTGTAGTCCTTTTTCAAAGTTCTCAATTAATCTTACAACTGAAATATCTAGTATGTTTTCTTTGGTTATTTATGCAGGATCTTAATCAACCGAAACAAGAACTTGATTTACCTGAAGGTCTTTTGACGGTCCCTCTGCTGAGGCACCAGGTTTATTTGATCTATTTGTTTTTCATCTGTCTTTTCATTTATTGGATTATTTCTGCCTAATAGATTAACATTTATTTTCAGTCTTTTGGATCCTTTCTCTTGTTTCTTGAATGCATTAAAAAGCACATTAAATGTGGTCTAATACTTTTTCCATTTAATTTAATTTAATCTAATCAGAAAATTGCCTTGGCATGGATGCGACAAAAAGAAGCAAGACCTTTTTGTGTGGGTGGGATGCTTGCAGATGATCAGGTTTATATATATTTCCAGTTTACCTGTGTTTGTATATTCTTATTTATTTACTCTTTACTAATGCTATGCTTGAATTTCCAGGGTTTAGGAAAGACTGTCTCCATAATTGCCCTTATACAGATGGAGAGACACTCGGAGCAGAAGTCTAAATCTGAGAATCATAAAATTGAAGCTCTAAATTTGGATGACGATGATGGTGATGGGGTTGCTAATTTGGATGATGTCAAGCCAACAGGGGATTCTAATGGCACTAATCCTACTTCAAAAGAGACTTCGTCACACCATGCATGTAGCAATCAGAATAGTTCATCACAACAGGCATCTAATAAGCAGAGACCGGCTGCAGGAACCCTGGTTGTTTGTCCCGCTACAGTTCTTAGGCAGTGGGCCAGGGAGTTGGATGAAAAAGTCACTGAAGAAGCTAAACTAAATGTTTTGGTGTACCATGGAAGTAATAGGACGAAGGATCCTTCAGATCTGGCCACGTATGATGTTGTGCTCACAACATATGCTATTGTCACTAACGAGGTTCCTAAACAATCACTAGTTGATGAGGATGGCACTGAGCAAAAAAATGGGGAGAAGTATGGATTATCTACTGAATTTTCTCGGAGTGAGAAGAGGAAAAAGCCATCTAGCTTTAGCAAGAAAGGGAAGAAAGGAAAGAAAGGAATTGGTAGCTGCTTTTTTGATAATGACTCTGGCGCTCTTGCCAAAGTTCGCTGGCAGAGGGTGGTACTTGATGAAGCTCAAACAATAAAGAACCACAGAACACTAGTTGCTAGAGCCTGCTGCGGGTTGCGAGCCAAAAAAAGGTGGTGTTTATCTGGGACTCCGATACAGAATGCAATTGATGAGTTATTCAGTTACTTCAGATTTTTGAAGTATGATCCTTATTCTTCGTATAAAGCATTTTGTGAAGGAATAAAAGGTCCAATATCCAGAGATTCAAAATCTGGTTACCAAAAGCTTCAAATAGTCCTAAGAACTGTAATGTTGCGCCGAACAAAAGGTGAGTTGATTGTTACAATTTCCATACTTCGTTCATGCTTTGATGTAGTGATGCTAATTTCTCGAGCTAAAAAACAACGTTTTAGTAGATATATTTGAACTTATCTAGCTCATTTTTTATAGAATTTTTTTGTATCACTGACTATCATGGGCCTGTTATATGCAGGAACAATAATTAATGGGCAGCCTATTATTAACTTGCCTCCGAAGGTTGTACACATTAAATGTGAGGACTTTACTTTGGAGGAAAGGAAATTCTACTCTGAACTAGAAGCTGATACTCGGAAACAGTTCAAGGTCTCTTCCTTACAATTGTTTCATTACAGCTGTTCTAGCGTTTTCTGTTTCATTACAACTGTTCATCTCCTTTGTTGAGTAATTTGGTAATACTAATACGGCTTAGTTTTTTCATTTTCTGCTGCATGGATGACAAGTGTTTTGTCCCAAGTTGTACCATGTTATCTGATGCAACAGTCTCATGTGATTGCTTCACTTTGCTGTAATAATGCACAGGGGTACACAATTACTGGCTTTGATGTTATTTTCTTTTCTTGGTGCAAGAAGATCCTACGATATGATCTTTTATTGGTCTTTGTGGCTCATATAATGAGCATTTTGATATAACATGTGAAGAACATTCGAGATACTTTCCTTTTCAATACATTCCCGAATATGTTCTTTGATACTGTTTGAGGCACTGATTTTGCTGGAAGATATTCATTATATGCACCATTTTTTTTTTGGAAGTGGTAAATTTTTATAGGTAAGGAAGAATGTACAGGCTGCCCATTAATTAATTTCATTTTAGATGCACCATTTTTAGTTTGGCTTGTGCCATATGATCTTGAGTTTTGAAGCAAAATATTTATCTTGCAGGCATATGCTGATTCTGGAACAGTCAATCAGAATTATGCAAGCATTTTATTGATGCTTTTGCGCCTTCGTCAGGCTTGTGACCATCCATATCTTGTCTGTGGATCTGGTTCTGACTCTCTCAGGAAAAAATATTCCATGCAGACATTGAAACAACTTCCCAAGGACAAATTGATGAATCTGTTAGATCTTCTGCAGCACTCACCCATCTGCAGTATTTGTGGTGTATGTGTCCGTTTTTTGCTATATTACTTTCCTATTTTCTATATGGTCCAATAGATTTGGAGTTGTAATTTTACTTGGGAAGTCTAGTTAGGCTCATTGGTTAGGTACTGTAACGTTCATTAATCATTATTGGAAGTTACTGTTTGAAATTTACTTGATGCATCTAGCTTTGCATGGTGATGTGCATCTAGTGGACTTATGCTGACATTAGTTATGCTATTTAGCATACATACATGCAATATAGCTAGGTTGTGTTTGGCATGACAAAGTATGCCTTTTAAGGCTTCGTTATCAGCACATTATTATCTTATCAATTACCTTATCAACACTATAAACATTATGAACAAATTTTTCAGGAACACCCTTAATTGCTAATATTATACAAGAATATCGGCTGTGTGATGGTCTGTAGTGGGAAGTCATGATTTATCCCTTTCATCAGCTATATATGTTTCTCATGAAAAAAGATCTGCGCTTTGTGCTTTTGGTGTCGTTGAAGTGGTCACTGTATTCAGTCTTTGCTGATAAATCATATGTTGTCCTTTTTAAAATGCCATTTGATGATTTAACTATTATACGTTCATGATAGACTGCAGTACCATTATCTTTCCTAGTGATTGCTGTTACAGATCCTACATGGAAATAAGCGCAGAAAAGGATTGGATTATTTTAAACTTCTAGTCTGGGCTGATTATCTTCTATGCCTTATGATATGTAGGACCCTCCAGAAGATGCCGTCATTACCAAGTGTCGTCATGTCTTTTGTGATCAGTGTGTCTCAGATCACATGACTGTTGATGATAACACTTGTCCAGTTAGAAAGTGCAAAGAACAACTGAGCACTGATGCCATCTTTTCGAAAGCTACTCTGAGAATCTGCCTGTCAGATGGCAGTGAAAGCAGCCAACCAAATGGCGATCAACGTGGCGAGACTTCGTCAGTTTTATCGCATAATTACACCTCGTCTAAAATTAGAGCAGCGCTTGATATATTGCAGTCACTTGGTCAAGCTACTCCAGCTAGCATTCCTTGCATAAATCTAGATGAATCAGCAGAAAATGATGGACCAGCTTTAGGTTCAGTTGAAACCAACTCTCAAAGCTCTAATCCTGCTGTGCATGTGAGAACAGAAGTCATACATTCTGGGCCGTCTCAAGGGCGACAAAAAGCTATCATCTTCTCCCAGTGGACCCGCATGTTAGACTTGATGGAAGCATCAGTGAAGAAGTCTGGAATTCGATATCGTAGACTTGACGGGACTATGAGTTTGGTTGCTAGAGACAAAGCTGTGAGAGAATTCAACTCTGATCCCGAGGTTTGATGCCTGAGTTGTGGAAACAACTGCGATTTATTCCCCAACCATTTGTGATTTCTCTGTATAAAATTTGGAGCTGTACTCTTGCCTTTTCTCATTGTGGGTTGTGATTTGTTCCTCCTTTTAGGTGGCTGTTATGCTGATGTCATTGAAGGCAGGAAATCTTGGTCTCAATATGGTTGCAGCTTGTCATGTTATTCTCTTGGATCTCTGGTGGAATCCAACTACCGAAGATCAAGCTATTGACCGAGCACATAGAATTGGACAGACTCGTAAAGTAACTGTGTCTCGTCTTACTATAAAAGACACTGTGGAGGACCGAATATTGGCGCTGCAGGTACCACTAAAATTTCTCTCAGACTTCACATTGGAGGTTTTGTTTATTTGTCAGAAATTAGACTTGAGTTTTTTGTATTAAAGATTACAGGACTTAATAAAGAGTTTTTTACCTATTAGAAGGTGAAGGAAGCACATTAAAAGCTAATACGGGAACTGTTGTGAAATCTGTCACTAAATTTTAAACAAATTATTTTCCCCACTTAATTTGCAGGATGTATTTGTCTATTTGGTGTAATAGAGAAAGAGAGACACTGGTTTTAGAAGTTTCTTTGACAAAACAGTGGATCCTAAAAGTAAAACTTTTTGTGAAATTTGTCAACAAATGATTGTCTGCTGTTAATAAAGATGAAATCAAGTTAGGCGCCACTCGCATGACCGTTTCAAAACTTTTGCAGGAAGAAAAGAGGAAAATGGTGGCATCTGCATTTGGAGAAGAAAATGGAGGCGGGTCTGCTCGCCTCACCGCGCAAGATCTGAGATTTTTGTTCATGGGAGTTTAATATGAATGTATGTATCTGTGTTGGCCATTGGCTCTCTCTGCCCTCGTCCTCCATAGAACTAACCCTTGAGAGCTGATTCCATAGCTGTTAAGATTCCGTGTTTTGAGGGTAATTTTTTCTAGGCTTGAGAAAGGGAATATCCCCAGCTGAGATCCTTCTCTTTCTCTCTCTATATATATTGCTATAGATAGCTGCAGCTGAAGAATGATCTACTTGTAAGCTTTTGAGTGAGTTCTCTAATGGATCAGTGCTGAACAAAGATAGCTGAGAGCCTAATGGTTGTAAACTTCACCTTTTAGCTTAAATGGAAGATAATTATTTTAGGTTTAAATTAATTGCATTTAAAAAGGCCATGGAAAATTACTCAATTTCCATAGCCCGGGTATGGAAGATTAATGGAAAAATAATTATGAAGAAGATACAAGTACAATCTTTGTGCATGAATAGGTAAAGTTTTGAGCATGTAGTAGCTTATTAAGGTGAAAGGCTATTGTGGTATCTTTCTCTTACAAACTACTTGTGGATGAGGGGTTATTTTGGACTGTACATTCCAAATTTAACTCAGTGCATCTCTTTGCATAAATGACGTTTCTAAAAACAATTACACAATCAATCACTAGTTGGTCTAGTGGGTTTCATGTCTCGGCACCTGTGACGCCTTAACCGCTGAGCTTTGGGCCATATTCCATGGCATCAGGCTTGCTTCTCGCAGACAAGAACCTGAGGGCGCACTCAAATTTCCACCTGGTGAAACCATGTCAGCAGCTCATGTCTTCCTCTAATGGCGGTTGTTGAATGGTTCATGTTCGGAGGACGGCGATTCTGCATCAGATGCTTTTTTCCTTCTGTTCCTCATTGCCTTAATAACGCTCTGTTGAGTTATGTTGTAGCCTCTTTAGGGACATTTTTTCCTTGAGCTTAATCTATAAACTTCCTTAGGGGCTTTTGCCCTGTTTTCTGACCCCAAAAAAGGAGCCATTTTCTTAAAAACAGCCCGTTTGGTATTGACATCTACTGTTTGATACAGTTGGATACCGATATTAGAGTGTTATTTTGATATCTCATATCTTTAATATCGATATCAAACGAACCCTAAATGATTTTGAGTCTAATTACCCAAACTTTTTCTCAGCAGAGAAGGCGAGAGAAATTACAAATGCTCTGTATTCCAGGGATGGACTTTTTGGGGTCATATATATGATGAACCACTAAAGTCTCCTCTCAACACCTTCAAAAGCCGGCAGGGGAGACAAAGCATGAAACATGGAAGCAGCAACCCATAATTGCTCTTCTTTTGTACTTGCAACACTCATTTTTTTATTCTTTGTCATCGTGTGAATTATAGTTTGCTCAAGAAATGAAATTTTTATTCCTTAATTTCGATTCGCTCGGATGAGTTGGAATTAACGATATTGTAGGACAATTATAAGTTAGTTCCATTTCCACAATTTTTATACATGCTACTAATATTTTCGAGAGACCAAGATTCATGATTTTTCCGAGTTATATATACAATAGGTTTAAGAAAAAATATTTAAAAAAGAGAATTAAGTATATCCCTAATACTCACCAAAAGGACTGTAAATTACTTTGCTTTATGGATTCCCTTCCATTTACCCTTTTCACCCTCTCAAATTTCTGCTTTTAGTGGGACCCAAGTTACTGTGAGACCAATCAATTAACCACTGAGGGAAAAATACGAATTTGAATTTTCAATTAAAAAAAACAACATAAATCCAAGCATTTTTTTTTATTATTATTAGGTAAAAATTAGACTGAAAATCACAGAAAAACCGATTTCTCAGTCTATAGCATCCTTGTAGATGAGAATTACAAATTCTAGATTATCTCTAATATCTTCCAAGGAACTCCGTCGACCCAGTTTTGCAATGAAGTCGGCCACTGCGTTTGTTTCTCGGAAGACGTGACCGTTTAGGATAGGGGAAAATTTTTGGGAAAAATTTCCGTCCTGCACTGTTTTTCTTCTACCGCCCAAGATTTAAAAAGAAATGATTCGGCTTAATGCGCTACGACTAAGTTAAAACATATAATTTATCCTATTTATTTCACAAATATATATATAAATTAAAGAATCTCATCAATACTAATTAAAAAGACTAACATAATAATTGTATGTATCATAACATTTTAAAATATATATGACAAACGGTTTTAATGGACTAACTTTAAAATAAATTTGGAAAAAAATATATACGTACCCGTGATTTCTTCAATCGAATCAAGACCGAGTACATCATCTTCCTATTTTTAAAAAATGCTTTTCTTTATAAAAAAAGTTGAACCAGTTTGAACGAACCGGTTCTTTTTAATCGTTACTATGTAGCGCATACGTACGAACCAGTTCAACCTATTATTTTAAGAAAAGCATTTTTTAGAAAATTATACCGGATTTTTATGCGCTACTAAGTGGCGCATAAAAATCTGGTTCAACTTTGAGCGCCACTTCATGACGTCCAACATGCGGTGCATGGTATAAAAATTCCGGTGCGAACCTCAACTGCATTAGGATATGTAATTTTGCATGGATCAAATAATAGATAAATAAATTTAGAACAAATGGTTTTTCATAATTTAAACTTTCACTTGTAAAAAGTAACATTATCTAGATATTATCTGTGTATGAATCTACTATATATCTACTAAACTATAATCCAATTACGCCACATGGCAATCCCTCATTAAAAACGCTACATGGTACTCCGTCATTAAAATTGCCACATGTCAGTTTTTGCTTTTTTCAATTTTTTAAAATAAATTTAATTATAAATCAAAGATTATTATCCTAAACCTATCACTCATTTTTTCCTAATTTAAATACAAATCAAGCACACAGATTACAAATCCAAAATTTCTTAATTATATACAAATTCAAAATTTCCTAATTATATGGATGATTGAAATACAAAATTATGATCTAAAATTGATTTTGATATCAATGTTATCTACATCTATTTTGTAATATATCGATTAATTTTAATAATTATTAATATTTTTAATTCAATATATATGACGTAAAAACTCGTGCCTGGCACGAAAATTACACTAGTTTCTAAACTATTTGCAAATACATGGAACTGAAACAACAATATTGCCATTATTCGTTAGGGGTGGGCATGGGCAGTTAACCGAGATCTCGGTTAACCGGTCTTCGGTTAACCGAGGTTTTGGTTAGTAATTTTCTAATACCATTAACCATACCGTTAACCTCGGTTAACCGAACATCGGTTAAATCGGAATTTCGGTACGGTTAATCGGTTAACCATAAGAGTAAAAATAACCGAAAACGACTTTGAAAATACTTTAAGATGTTGTTTTACTGGTAATTTTTCACTTAATTTTCTTGATTAGTGGCGTTAGTAGGTAAGAGCAAATATGAGGACTCTATAAGCGGATGAGTTAGACAATTTAAGATAATCCATGCTAAATGATTCATGACTAAACGATTACAAATAATCCAAATTGACATTACAAGTAATTCAACAATTATCATACATACAAATTAGATAAGTTATTTATTATGACTTCAACGCGCATCAATTTACTACTTCATTACATTAAACATCCTATTATAGAGATATTTTTCCATGTGTCGATGTAAGGCTATACTTTTTAGCAACTTTTACAATAGATTAAGACAACTTAGTTTTATACAACTTTATAACACTCAATTTCATAATATGTTCAGAAGGATGGAAAAGTCCATATATAACTATGTAATTAAGAGTCATTACAAAGAACAATTGGTTATTCATAGGTTTTATTACACATAAGATATGTAGATGCATGATAGGGAGTTTTGGAATGCCTCTAAGATAATCTCGTAGTAAATATGTTAAAATGGAGTTAATCTCTTGTAAACCAAATCCATGCATGTATAGAGAGCGAGGGAGAATTGAACTAATTAATCATTTGTCACATGCAACATCTAAATGAGTCTTCAACCACTAGACTTGCTTAATAAAGTCTTTTCATTGCTAAAAATATATTATTCATATGTTCAGTTAGTCGGTTAACCAAAGGTGAAAATATTACTAACCGTAACCTTACCAAAAAACCGTAATTTTATTCGGTCGGTTAATTGTACCAAACTTTCGGTAAATGTTCGGTACTGTTAACCGCAAAAAGGATCGGTTTCTCGGTTTTTTGGGATGGTTTTCCAGTTTCGGTTTTTTATGTCCACCCCTATTATTCGTGCGCGCTTATTTGAACAACACTTGATTTTATAAGCTTGTATCTCTATGACTCTATGTGATAAAACTTAAGATTAAATTAATAATTAATAAGTTCATCTATAAATTGCATAATAAGAAATTTTTTATATGACAAAAAATTTGGATTTATAAACCAATTCTAAGGTGTATTTTTATACCAACCAACTACGAGGAGAGGTGTATAAGCAAGGTTATCAGGATCGGGATTCTAGGATCGGATCGATGATGGCTCTTCAGGATCGGATTGTAAGATCGGATCGTGAATCGTAAGATTCTACATTTTAACTAAAAATATGTTGTAGCAATCTAATATGGTATATGAGTATTATATATTATGTTGAAAAAATATTATAAATATTAGATATTGGGTAAGTAATAATGTTATAAAAATAACTTAGAATAATAATTAACTAATTTTGAAATATAAATTTTGATCGTATTAATATTTGATAATATAAAGTCTTACTTTTTACTATTTTAGTGTTGTTGTATAAGATTAATATGTACATGAATTAAAATTAATGTATTTCTAGCTTAAATCATTTTCATACTTGAATAGTATAATATAATATAGTCATTTGTAGAGGAACGCAAGAATCGCTTTTAGGATCGTTAGAATCGTATGTAGGATTGGAATCGTACACAAGATTCTACCCATTTTATTTTGTCAACTAAGATCCTACCTCTAATAAGATTTCAACTAGGAATGCCTTTTATGGATCATAGGATCTTTAAAATCGTAAATTCGAATCGGGATTTTGATAATCATGTGCATAAGACAAGCAAGCCAATAGTGATTTTTTTTTCCACTTGTTCTCATGATTTTACTACCACCACCCAAAACATCCTTTTCATTTAGAGAAAGAGGAATCTATATGAAGGGGAAAAAGTTAAATGTATGCTAAAAAAGAAAAGGCTAAAAATTGTGAAATGTCTATTTCATAAGAATTCAGATAAATTTTCGTAACTTATTATTAAATTTGATAGAGATATTTTCCACACAACTCAAAAGATGAAAAGGGGCTTCTCTAAAAGTAACTCCAAGTGATAGCAATTAGCAAGAGCCATTACCCAATAGTAGCAACTAGCACTGTAACATTTGCATCGATAAAAAAAGAATAATCCAAATCTCCAATTTTATTCGGTTAAAAATACACACGTTCAAATAAAGAGAAAATTATAAGTGTATTAAGGATGATTTTTTTAATCTGTTTCAAAACATTTGTAAATGTAACAAAATTGATTTTTTTTTGTAATCTGTTTCAACACCTTTAAAGGAGTCTCTTGGATTCTCATATATCCGAGAAGGGTTATACCACTTTTTTGTACTCAGTAAGTAATATACCTAAAAAATGGGGAAATAAAAAAAGGAAAAAGAAGAACCAAAAGGGGCTATGGAAAGTCTACAATAGTAATTTAGTTGTATTACTTTTGGGCTTTTTTGACTATATAAAGCTTTTATGATAACTAGTATTTGACTCCTGATTAGTAATAATTAATGAGTAATTTACCCTTTTAACTGTACAAATGTTGCTGTAATCTTTTCATACTTAATTAAAATACGCACACTAAGAAAACACCAAAGTAGGATTTTTCTAGAGAAAACACTCAAATCCTTATTTACTTACAAATTCATTGAACAAGGTATGCATCTTTTGACAGAAAAGAAACCCGAAAATCCAAAGAATATTGAGAAATTTTATGTACAAATCTAGTTGCAAAAGCAAATGGAACCAATTGCCGTATCCGTATATACCGAAGCTGTTCAGATTCAGTCTTGGGCTAACAAATGTTTCATTGATTATCAGTGATAGCTAAATGCACGCGAAATAACGTTTAAATGGACGCTACTTCACACGCTTAGCTTAGACGTGTGGTTTTACACGTTTAAGTTAAGCGTGAAGGGATATTTTGGCCATTTTAAAAATACATGAATGTATTACACGCTTACGTTAAGCGTGTAATACATGGGCTAGTTATTGGGCCGGCCCAAATAAATAGGCCATGCCCCAAGCCAAGTCACACGCTTAACGTAAGCGTATAGTTACACGCTTAACGTAAGCGTGTAGTTACACGCTTAAGAAGACGAGTCGTCTTCTTCCTCCCGCTGCGTCTTGAAACCTAAAATAAAAAATCGAAATCGAAGTCTTCTTCGTCCATTTCCTTCGATTGTTCCCATTAGCCATTGATTTGGATTTTGCTGGGTTGGGCGACTTGATTGGCGGCGGAGAGAGGGCCAAAACCGGCGGCGGATCGGCTAGCGAATCCGGCGAACGAATTCCGAATGGCGCGACGACGACCTTCGGCGCGGCAACGTCTGGCGGCGCGAGCGGTGGCGGGAGGAGCCCATGGCTGGGGGTAGAGGTGGACGAAAGCGAGGAGGAGGAGGTGGCCATGGTGTTTTCCGGCAGAGCTCAGACCCGAGGTGGAAGTGGAGGTCGAGCTAGGACCCGAGCGCAACCGAGGGCGACTCCGATTGAGGCGGAAACGACTCTGACGGCGCCTGTATCGAGTCCGATTGGTCTCCGAGCGGTATTTTTTTAATATTAAATTTATCATTAATTTCGTAATTGTTTTCGTAAATATATTTCTTAAGATTTGATATATTTCTTAATATTATGATTTAATTCGGATTAGTTATGAATTAGAAATAGTTTTGCCTTAATTTTTGTATTAGTTAACATATATTTAGCATACTTATGTTATTAATTAATAATTTGGATTAGAATGCATTATCTTTTAAATTTTGAATTATTTCGGATTAGAATAATATAGTTATTGATTAGAACTAATTATGTCTTAATTTTTGTATTATTTAACATATATTTAGAGTTTAATATTATTATTTAATATTTATTATTTACGGATTAGTTATTAATTAGATAGTTATAGATTAGAATTATTGACTCGTATATTTAGAAATTAACAAGTATAGTAAATTCTAAAATTAATCATATAAGTCCCTAAATGTATTAACTAGTCCATAATCTAATAAGTATCCAAAAAAGTAGAGTATATTGGCGGCCCTCACCCCTACGGGGCGTACGGAGCCGACACCTGTTGTTGCTGATCGTACCCGACGTGTTGGTGTTTCTGAGTCTATCCGTCGCCGCGCCGGTCTTGTCAGCGCTGATATATTGTCGTCTAGTGGGCTATCTTCACATCCGCCTATGACCGCTGATGATGAGTATATGGAGGACGCTGAGGACATGTCAGCTCAGCACATGGCGGTTGATGATCAGGCTGTTGAAGAGCTGCATCGGGATGATGCGGTAGACTATGTTGAGTCTTTAGATCCTACATTACCGACACGGGAGTTGAGTACGAACGACATTCCATTTTCCCATTCCCCTATTTTTTTTGGGTCGATACCTACTCCTGTCCCCTCTCCATCTCATGCCGGTCCTTTTTCTACACCTTCTGCCGGTCTTTCTTCTCCACTTTCTGCCAGTCCTTCTTGTCCACCTCCTGCCGGTCCATCTGTTGTACATACTTACCATCCTTGGATGCCTGGAGGCCCAAGGTGTCCGATTCTTCTCCGTAGCTACGAGATACACATTGCTCAGGCTATATTTGACCTTCCTATACCCCAGCCCGCTCCTGAGGCACTTGCGCAGATGCCACCTCATGTACAACAGAGGAGACGGAGACGTAGAGGAGACGCTGTAGCTGTTGAGGATGCTCCTGCAGAGCCTGTTGTTCCTGAGATTGCTGAGCAGGAGCAACAGCAGCAGCCACGTCGTAGCGGGGTAGCCCGTCGTCAGGCGGAGCAGGATTTGGTATGTTTTACGTTGTAGTTTATGTGTTGAATGTTTAAATGTATTTTTATTAGAAAATGTATACTAATCTTAAATTCTGTTAATTCAGAGTCGTAAGACTCTGAGGATCCATTTCCGCTCAGCCCATTGCTTTGCCCATGAGGATTTTATTAGCCCTGAGCCACATACGTGGTTTAGGCTGGTTGAGCGGAGTTGGCTTACAGGTCTACGTACACTTGGCATTGCATGCAGCATGGATTCAGCATTGATTTCTGCATTTGTGGAGAGATGGCATCCCGAGACGAACACATTTCATATGCCCTTCGGAGAGATGACCATCACCCTTGCTGATATTCACCAGATCTTACGGTTTCCCATACGTGGGAGGAGCTGTACTTCAGACCTCAGTGATTCGGTAGTGAGACAGCGCATCTGTACTGATCTGGACGTTGGGTAGGAGCAGATGAAGAAATGGCACACAACTGGTGGTATTCCTTTGGCGTTTTTAGAGAGTAGACTACTGGAGTGGATGGGGAGTGACGAGCGTGACGAGGGCGTTATTGCTATGTACTACCTCTTGTTGCTTCTCGGCTCGACTGTCCTGGTGGACAAGTCGACTAATGCCGTGAAGCACAAGTGGGTGGCGCTTTTGTTTGACCACGACGTTACCGGAGATACTGCATGGGGAGCTGGGATTCTAGCCTACGTCTACCGCAACTTGGGAGAGGCGTCTAGGCGTGGAGCACATGGCATTGCATCTTGCGGGATTCTGATTAGGGTAAGATATTGGATGGATTAGTGAAATATTAAGTTACGTTTTAATATTTCGGTCATTAATAGCCTTATTTATTCATTTACAGTGCTGGGTTTGGGCATATTTCCCACACTTTCGGGAACAATATGTTACGAACCCCTAGGCCTTTGGAGTAGCTGTTCCTAGTGTCGCGGAGGTGCCTAACAGTAGAGACATCGGTCGTTTGATCGCCATACGCCGCATACTGGACGACATGAGATATGAGGAGGTAGAATAGTACACGTAATTTTTGATATCTTAGTCTTTAATTTAAAAAAATATGTATGTATTGACTTTGCATTTTTGACTTTACAGGTTACTTGGACCCCTTGGGTGGGGTTGGACTTCCAGGCTCCTGAGGTAGCTCCTACCAGGTTTCGCGGTATACTGCGCATTATAGATGTTCATGAGCCGTACCACCCGGACAGAGTCCTCAGGCAGTTTGGGCTCATGCAGCCAGTCCTATTTCTGCCCATTGAGCCGGACAGGGCCGTCAGGAAAGCGGAAATTAAGGGATACGAGGTCAGTTTTGCTGATGACCTTCTAGTGGCTTGGGATGCAGATCCGAGACCGTTGATTGATCTGCATGGATCGGATGCGACACACTTTTGGGACATGTCTGCCGACTATTTAGATTGGTATGACGAGTGTTCTCATCCCTTGGTCGATCCCGGTTCCGTCAGACGTGATCGTCCGGTCGGCCCTATCCATATCTCTCCAGCTGTTGACGCAGTCGCGATATGCTTAATTTTGTTGAATTGTTTGAATGTTTTATCACTTATTGTGTATTTTGCAATAGTTTGACAAATATTACTTACTTTATATACAGCACATTCAGGTGGTTGCTGCTGATATCCGCACTTACTTACGCACACCTGAGGCGGCGACACATATATTCGAGGGACTTGCAAGATTATGGCTTGATATGCTGATTGGGCAGCCTCCACCCATGGCTCCACCTCCACCTCGCCAGTCCCAGATGTTTCGTGATTCTGTCATGGAACCTGGTGAAGGTAGTGGCTCATAGCCACATTAGTTTTTATGTTTGGATTAGACACGATTCATATGTAGGGAGTGTTTCTGTAAATATTATCTATTTTATCTTATTTGGTTTAGTATGTTTGTTCATGTTTATTATGTCGTTTGATACTTACCTCAAAGTACGAAATAGCAATATAACTTTACCGAGCCATAACAAGATGTATGAAGAACTATAAGAAAATCGACACAGTACGAAACGATTACCATCGAAAAACAAATAAGTACAAAATGGAAAGTTAATATGAACTTAGTACATGAGAAATACTAGTCCCATGTGATTCGTGCAAAGTAAAGAAGCAAGAGCGTACTCATTTTCGTAGCTTTTTTGGGTTAGGACTTAGAGTTCATCAAAAGAAGAGTTCATGAGGATAAGATTGCAATCTCCTCAAAATTCTCATTTTACTCTTGTGGTAGCTGGGGGTTAACTTAATTTACGACTGTGCGGTAGATGAGAGTTCATCAAAAGAAGAGTTCATGAGGATAAGATTGCAATCTCCCCATGCAATCTCCCCATGCATTTTCGTTTGATACCTACCTCAAATAATCGAGATTGCAATCTCCCCATGCATAACCACACACTTAGCTTAGGCGTGTGGTTACACGCTTAGCTTAAGCGTGTGAGTATGCGCATAGATTAGGCGTGTGGTTTTAGCATACTTATGTAATACGAGAAAGAAATATGAGAAAGTAATACTTATGTAATATGAGAAAGTAATACTTATGTAATATGAGAAAGTAATAGGAACTTAGATCATGTTAGCATACTTATGTAATACGAGAAAGTAATATGAGAAAGTAATACTTATGTAATATGAGAAAGTAATACTTATGTAATATGAGAAAGTAATAGGAACTTAGATCATTTTAGTATACTTATGTAATACGAGAATGTAATATGAACTTAGATTATTTTAGTATACTTATGTAATACGAGAAAGTAATATGAGAAAGTAATACTTATGTAATATGAGAAAGTAATACTTATGTAATATGAGAAAGTAATAGTAACTTAGATCATTTTAGTATACTTATGTAATATGAGAAAGTAATACTTATGTAATATCAGAAAGTAATAGTAACTTAGATCATTTTAGTATACTTATGTAATATGAGAAAGTAATAGGAACTTAGATCATGTTAACATACTTATGTAATACGAGAAAGTAATAGGAACTTAGATCATTTTAGCATACTTATGTAATATGAGAAAGTAATAGGAACTTAGATCATGTTAGCATACCTATGTAATACGAGAAAGTAATATGAAAAAGTAATACTTATGTAATATGAGAAAGTAATACTTATGTAATATCAGAAAGTAATAGGAACTTAGATCATTTTAGTATACTTATGTAATACGAGAATTAGGCTTAGTTTGGGCCCATTAAGTTTTTTTGTTGTTGAATTGGGCCTGGTTTGGGCCTATTAAGCCTTTTTTGGTAGTATTGGGCCTAGTTTGGGCCCATTAAGCCTTTTTTGGTAGTATTGGGCTTAGTTTGGGCCCATTAAGCCATTTTTTGTAGTATTGGGCCTAGTTTGGGCCCATTAAGCCTTTTTTGGTAGTATTGGGCCTAGTTTGGGCCCATTAAGGCTTTTTTGTTGAATTGGGCCTAGTTTGGGCCCATTAAGCCTTTTTTGGTAGTATTGGGCATGGTTTGATTTAGTACAATAATGAAACTCTTCCGAGGATCACGTTGTATAGCTTCAGCTCTTTCTAATGCTGAATTCCCAACATCTCTAGCATCGTCATCAGAGGTGTAGCTGCTGTCTTCTTCGACGACAAAGGAATTTGAGTCGTCGCTGATTACTATCACATTTCTCGACGAAGAGGCCATACTAACTATTGGAGAATTAAAACACAATTAGCTAAGAGAAAGATAAGAGTAAGAGAAGGGTGTAATTGTTTGTATGAAATTATTTGTATTTATAGGATGAAATATAGTCGTTGGAAAATGGCCGTTACAAACTGCACGCTTATGGTAAGCGTAAGACAGTTACAAGTGACCTTAAGCGTGCAAGTACACGCTTAGCTTAAGCGTGTATGTTGTAACGATCACTTGTAACGGCTCTATTTCACCCTACAAATACGAACAATGTCATCCTAAACCCTATACACCCTTCTCCTCTCTAATTGTGTTTTAATTCTCCAAAAAATAGTATGGTCTCTTCGTCAAGTTCGAGTTCAACTACGGGAGAGAGATTTTGCTTTTGTAATTTGAAGGCGGTCATACACACTTGTGACCGACATTGGCAGTACGGAAGAAGGTACTGGGGATGCCCTGAATTGGGGATGTACGATGTCCACAAACCTGATAATAAAGGGGGATGTGATTTCTTTGAGTGGTTCGATCCACCATACGATGAGAGGGCACGCGAGGTCATTATGGGGTTGTGGAAGGAAAAACAACAACTTCTAAAGCAGAATGAGGGTCTTTGTACGTATTGTTTACGAAAATAACAAATAAACATCGTAGGTGTTAGAAAGATAGAAGTAATTTGTTATGTTTTGTAGGAATCAAGCGGAATTAGCAAAAGAGGGACATCGAAATTGAAAAGGAATCAAGCGGAATTAGCGAAAGAGGGACATCGAAAAGGAATCAAGCGGAATTAGTGAATGAGGGAATGTCATTTGTTATGTTTTGTACTACTTCGCCCCAGTATAGGCCCATTAAATCAAGATAAAAAGCGGGTTTGTACTACTTCGAACGTAGACATAATGTAAAACACATCAAAGTAATATGAACACATCAAAGCCGTCTAAATATTACATTACATACTCGTATCATCAATCAAGTACATGAACGGATCCGTCTCCCACATACATAAAATGATCTGGTGCCCGACCATTTGCAATGCGGTAATCTCGATACGTCTTCAAATTCCACTCAAACTTTGTTGTCCACTACAAAATGTTTCGATTTGCGTTTCTGCGCCACGAACCAGGAGTGTGCGGTATTGGCGACCCTTCCTTAAGCACCACCTACATATACACACACAAACTATTTGAGTAGTGAAAACAATGTAACCTAATTTCATAAATATTTTATTACAAAGCACCTTTACCGGTATGAAGTGATCATGATTGCCTACGTGTGCCATGGCAAGAATCTTGTCTGGGGGTCTTATGCTTGATGTCCTATTCCTCAACGGTAAGCAAAACGTCGGAGCTTCCCACGTTAATAAGACGAGACCAACCTGATATAGTGTGGCAAACACTAAACCCATCAATGGCATGCGAAGCCAGTATACTTCTGAGCAAGGGCTTCTGCAATGGTTCACTTGAAAGATAAGATCATCCCAAGACCCTTGTCGAAGACGGCAACGTATCAGCTCGTATAGCTCTCGGTTGTCAAGCAACTCCGCTACTATCTCGTGTCGGATGTTGGGATATTCCTTCTCTTGCCTCCCCAACAATACAGCCATCGACCGATATCCACAATGTCCGTCGGGGCGTACATCTCTAACATTCTTAATGTACGGAATCCAAAAGTCATCCACATTGTCAATCCCAAAATTCACCCCCATATGAACAATGGGAATACTAGGTTCTTCAGGCCACTGCAAATCTTTTGGTTGTGATTCTTCTAGTATGGGTTGGGACTGCAAGTCGTCAAAGTCCATCACTACTGCAGTAGATGCACTTGCTTGATTTTTAGGACGACCTGGGCCTCTACCAGTGCTCACACTTGCCTTCCCCTTCGCCTTTGTCTTCGGCCCCGCCTTCTTCTCATTCTCGTGGAGCTCATCCCGTCTATGCTCAAACAAGCACTTATCCCTCTTCTCCGCGTTCTCATCCACCTTCTCCTTGTTCCTAGCACCACTTGGCCTTCCTTTTGACTTGATCCCCGTCGGCTCCAACAAAGTAATCTCTTCTGGATGCTCCAAGTCGTGGTACAACTCACCTAGTAGGAATGCTGTGCCTTCCTTCAATGTCCCAACCTCCAACCTGGCAAACATTTCACGAAGTCTCATCTCTGTAATGTCCATTCGAACGTAGGCAGAAGGGCCAAGAGTTGTTGTTGGAGTCTCTTCCCATTCCAAGTCCCTCCAGAACTCGTGAACGTCTGACGGAATGAGAGGTGTTCTTGAAACGATGGCTCTTGCAATGCTGTGCATGCAAGGCAACCCAAGGCAATCTCTCACCCAATGGTCGGTGCATTCTTCTGAGAACTCCCCCTTCTTCAAGATATCGTAATAGCCCAACAACATATCAAAGCACCTATCCGACACTTGGTAGAAGAGCCTAGAAAAAGTAGCTCGTACAACTGGCATCATCGATACATCATCGAAATCCGTTGGTCATTTGGAAAGTGAAAGGTTCATGCTCCTCCTAATCTGATCTATTTGAAGGATTATGGCATGGTGAATCCTCACGATCACTCTGTTGAAGCCCCCTCTACTAGAGCCAATAATATCTTTCAAAACCTTGTGCATCCCCTCAACCCTGTCAAATCACATGACGTTAATACAACATTAACAACTATGAGTACAAAAAACAACATATTGTGAACGTCATACCTATTTGAAGTCCTCGTGAAGAAGTGAAGATGATGATCCGTCCACGCCCTTACTATGCTCGTCTTGTACGGAATAAGCCATGTGTTCTCCACGTATCCGACAAGGCCTTTCTTCCACGATGTCCGTAATACGGCAAGCCTCTCTTCATAGCTTTCTTCACTGGTTGAGCAAAAAAGTGCCCAACATTGGTTTGCAAAGGCATCCACACTTTCCTTCTTCTTTAAGATGGACGAGGCACGTGCCTTGATGTTGTGCTTTATATGCACCCAACACAAGAGGTGTTGAACTTCGGTGCCAAAAACACTCTGGATAGCAGTTATGAGGGCCTTCTCACAATCTGTCATTATTGCAGTCGATATCACTCCCAAATCCAAACACAATGCCCAAACTTTCCTCATTATCCACGTGTAATGGTAAATCCTTTCCGCCCGGGTGAATGCATAAGCAATGTTGAACGTCTTATGAGTGTTGGTGAAACCAACAATCTCCATAAGTGGCATTCCATATCTATGGAAACCATTTCAAAATACCAAACACATTTTTAAATGAAATACTATAACAATTTATGTCATAAACTACACATTATTACAATTTAGGACTTACTTATTTGTCTTGTATGTCGCGTCAATGATTATCACGTACGGGAACTTCTTCAACAACCGCAGCGACTCCGGATTAGCAAAAAATAAGATTGCAACCTCATCAGTCTTCGCATTCCTCAAAGGATGAACTACGTATTTATGCTCAACCATAAATCTTAGGGACCACTGCATAACCGTTAACTCTCCCCGATCCTCGTACTGCAGCTTCTGTAAGAAGTTGGCCACTTGCTTCCTGAAAGTCACATTTCCCGCGAAGTTTTGCCTCAATTCCGAAACAATTTGATTCGGCGTCTTGCGACCGTCTCCTCACCTCCTAGCGCACAGCTGCTCCGCCTCGGTCATTCGACCCATGAATGCATGGCCTTTAAAGCTAGTTCGTAGCTTATGGTTGTGCCGACCTTCAATCACACCCAAGATCCACTTTTCACCAACCGTCCATGCCTCTTTCTTCATGCGAACACCCATTATCTCAAACTTACACCCACACTTTTTGGATCTCGACTTTCGGATTTTAGCAACCGGCAACTCTGGATTCTCTTCGTTCACCTTCGGCCTCCCCGATCTCCAAGGCCCAAACCTATCGCACACTATACTAATTTGGTACGGACTTGAGTTACGCTTCACCAAAGCTATCACAAGCTCCTTTCCTATTTCTTTCGCCCATTTGTACAATTCTTCCTTACTATCCCACACTAAGTCGGTAATAAAATGCTCTGTATAGTCTTTCCCCTATAAATGTAGCGGTTTATGTTAACTACAAATTCATCATAACTACATCACTATGTTACACTACATATGATTTCCAATTATATAACTACAAATTCATGCTAAATATTGGCTACCTAATTAAGTGCAATATTTAAGACACTAATTACGTATTAAAATACCGATGAAGGAAAAAGCAAAACTATTTTAACACTAACCACAAATTCGCCGCTAGGGTCCCAATCGCCAGTCGCTTCGTCGTCTTCCACAACTAAGAAATTTTCTGACTCCATCCATTTGTCGTCCTCCTCCTCTTCTTCTTCACTTTGAACCTAATCATTTTTTTCGTCACTACTATCCTCACCACTATGATACATCTTTAAAATTAGGAGAAAACAATTTCAGTTTCTTGGACATGGAATGGCAAGACCTTCGACTATAAATAGGAAGAAATAAATCCGTTAAACTCACCAACGGAACTTTCCAACGGCTATAAATGTACACGCCTAACGTAAGCGTGTAAAAATCACACGCCTAAGATAGGCGTATGGGTACACGTCTAAGATAAGCGTGTATGATCACACGCCTAAGATAGGCATATGGGTACACGCGTAAGATAAGCGTGTATGTTTGGGTCTCCTGCGTGACATCAATGATCTGTCTTTTAAAAATATCAACAATACCCCTCCACGCTTAGCTTAAGCGTCTAAAACCATACGCTTATCTTAAGCGTGTAATATAGCGTCGATTTAGACAATGTTTCGCGTGTATTTAGCCATTGTCTAATTCAACTTAGTTACAGAGTCATCTAAACATAAAAAAACAATATATTCTTATTTTTATTTATTTGTAACGAGACAGTAGCCATAATAACAATGCAAAATAATATGATGAAAAAAGTAAAACCCTAGTTTAATTTTATGCTAAAACACTATAAAAACCTTACAAAACCAACCTCCCTCAAAATCCCTATTCTAATACGCAATACAAACCTCGACCCAAAAAAATACAATATTACAAACCACTTCAGAAGTATAATTTATATGTCATAAACTAATCAAATTCCAACTTCCCTTCCCCCTTTTCAGCACACACCAAAAAAAAACTTTTTTTTATTACCTCTTTAAAATAAAAATAATATACCAAAGTTAATTAACTCAGCAGACATTGGGGCCAAAGCCCACAAATCCACTGGCCCCATCAATTGAAATCTGAATCCCTTCTTGCTGTATATTCCCAATTATCGACAGCCCCGATTCCGACGCCGCGAACGCGAAGCAATACGTCGCCGTTTCGTCAACTGGCACCAAGAAATTCTTCGCGGGCAGCGTCAGCTCCGTGCCCTCCTTGAAGTAAAACGACACCGTTGGGATTCTCACCGTCACGAATCCCGAGAGATCATAACACGTGTCGAAGATCGAGACCCCCTCCGCCCTGGGCAAATTCCCCGTCTGCTCCACGAACGAATCCCTGAACGCCACGTAAGCAAGCTCTGGCAGCCTCGTCACCGCAGTACCCGTATCCAAAACAACTCCCCCGTCGCCCGCCCCCGTTAGTTCGAATACGGATTCGGAGACGGGTACCCGAATCCCGCCCACGCCCAGCCCCGACAGGCCCACGTAGTAGAAGCTCTGGGCCAACGGGTTCCGTACAAGGTTTATCCACGCTGCCCCAATTGGCAAAGATTCCCGCCCGAAGTCAAGCGACCCGGATCCGGATGATTCGGCCCCGGGTCCCCGGCTGACGAGGCAGTAGCTGAACGCGCCGCCCGTTTGCCCGCCCAATTGCCCGACGAGCGACAGTGACCCGCCGCCGAGGCCCAAGAGCCCGGCCGCCCCGATGAACATGCCGCTGTTGCTGTGGCCGCACCCGATGGCGACGTCTCGGATACGGGTCGACCCGATTGTGAGGGTCTCGAGGGCGAGGGTGCCCTTGGTGTAGGAACCGTCGTTGTAGAGGATCTCGTAGCGGCAGCGGCCCGAGTGGCAGCCCGAGTTGTCGACCCGGTTGCAGATTTGGGAGGTGCAGGGGATGCCGGAGAAGGAGGAGGATTCGGCCGGGTTGAAAACCGGGTCGGATTGGCGGTAGCAGAGGTTGCAAGGCTGGCATTGGACCCAAACGACGTCGCTTCCGGAGTCCATGACAACGTACTGGGGCCGGGCCGGGCTGCCCACCCCGATCCGGACGAAGTACTCGCCGCTGCCTTGGTCCATACCCGAAACCACATCCGACCCGAATTCGGAAATCGAATAGGAACCCGACCCGGAAGGAGGGTTAGCGGCGGTGGTGTTCAGTTTGCGGGTTAGCGCGGCGACCCGAATGACGTCGCGGCGGATCCGGTTTGAGAAGCGAGCTGTGTGGTTGAGCGCCGGGAAATTGGCGGCGGCGGGGAGGTTGTCTCGGTGGACGACTTCGAGTTTAAGTGGGCCCGTGCGGGCAGTCGGGCTGTCCACGTGGACGTTGCTGTGTTTGGTGGTTGTGTTTAGGTGTTGAAAATTGGGGTATGAGGGGGCGGCAGAGGCGGCGGCGAGCAGCGCCACCAGGAGGAGGAAGGAGAGGGAATTGGAGGGCGTCATTGTGGAGTTTGGAGGGGTTTAACGTGGGAATGGAGGGGGTGGGGGATTCTAATCATTTGTATGAGTGGGCGGGCTAAAGTGAGCAAAGACAAGGGTAAAATGGGTAATGTATGTCTTAAATATATGGAGTTGTGAATTGTGATTGATGGTTGAGTTTGGCATGGCCATTTGCCACTGACCACTGACCACACCCCTTTTGCAATTATTTTTTACGTTTATAATTTTTGGAAATAAAAGTGGGTATGTCAAATTTCCTTTTATTTTCCGTGTAACAATAATTGTTTAGTAATTATTTTGACCAAAAATAACAATAGTTTAGTTATTTAATCATTTACTTTTTCAAAGTAAGTTTCTGAAATACTTCAAAAAAGTTACTATTATTTACATATTATTCCATCATTTTCTTTTTCTTGTCCAAATTATAGACACTATATTTGATCTACATAAAACTCATATATTATTATTGTTGATTGAGTTGGAAAGTATTATATACATACAAGTTGTTTCTATATTTTTTCGACCAAAAAAATAATTATTTCCCCCTTATTTATAGTGTAGAACTATCTTGTATTTATGTACGAGTAAGTCACATAAAAGGATTTTCTTGTAGTATTATGAGATACTTTTGTGAAGATAAAAAAAATAGAATAATTTTTTTTTGGTCCATAGGAGATATTTTCCCATCGGAAAAGGAGGGTTCGAACAACCACTTCAACGTGGCTCAGCTGGTAAAAAATCTGATAAAAGTCGAAGACTTTTCAATAGGTCGCCAGTTCGAGCCCCGGTAAGTGGCCATTGGAGGCACCACAGAGGTCGAAGATCTGCTGTAGTTATACCCCGGTCTCTTATTTCCAGGACCCATGGGGGTACTAGAGGGAGGGCCCCGCGGGTGGCGCCCCCGAACCCCACACACAAATTCAAAAAAAGAAAAAGAAAAAAAGGAGGGTTCCAACTCCTACACTTGAAATATACATAATCACTTTCTTTTAATATTTTTTATCATGTATAATTATTAAGATTTGGGATATATTAATTTTTCTCTAATCTCAAGTAAAAGGACAATTGAGACCAATTTCAAGTAATAATAACTCTCGAATTGTACACTCGTAAGCTCTACATAATACTTGATAATACTTGAAGGGGAAATTATCTCACTTTTCTAAAACAGAATATCAGGCCCATTTACTTAAATGAGGCCTATTAAGACATAAAGAGGGGATGTATTTAATAAGCTATACCGACCCTGAACGAGAAAATTCAGTCTGTAGCCTCCATTGAAAGAGAGAGCTTTGAGTATGAATGATTGTTGTAAACACAAGAGAAAATCAATAATCCTCCTGCTAGAGGTAGTGGTTTTTCCCTTTGTGCTAATTGGCACTAAGGCAGAGCCGGAAAAGCATCATCCACCGACGGAGCGAGGAAGGATATGGTTGTGTCGGTGGTGGGGGCATCTTCTCCGACGAAGGCAACAGACTGGTGCGGCTTCTGCAACAGGAAGGCTTACGACAAAAAGAGGATAACAGGTTACGGTGATGGTGGACCCCGGGAGCAAAGTTGTCAGATTCAAAGGAAGAGGAGCATCATTTGCAGGAAAGCATGTTTGATTGGCTCGTTGGCGGCTCAAACGGCGACGACATGGAGCAAGGTTATCATTGGGTTCGTGTCGCTGCAAGGGTTCATCGAATGTGAGTCGCATAAACTATACCCTTTCGCTGAAAGCAGACGGGTCGCGCGAACATGGTTCAAGAGTGCTTTGTTATATGTATTTCCAGCATGCGCCTTAGCAAGGGTCCAAGTTTGAGCGACTCGTTGGAGGCTCGGGTGGAGTCCGAATGGGGCAATTCCAGCGATGTTGGATTCGTAGCACTGCGTGGATTGCTCGAGTAAGGGTCGCAAGGGCTGCACTGTTTCACTGGATTCAGAAAAGTGGCGTGAACGTGTCCAGGGAGCGCATCACTATATGTTTTTTCAGCATGTCATTGCAATGAACAGAAGGTATAGGAAGCTCTTGCAAAGGCTGAGATTGCAAGTTCATTCCACGACACAATCACCTCGTCGACGTGCCAGTAGCTTCCCCCGCCTTTCGTCTATGGTCGGGTCGCTCAACCCAATTCCCTTCTCAACATGCATTGATGCCGGTCCGACGATGGCGCAATCGTCGCTGCCAATCCGACGATACTTCCGTCCGAGGCATCCTAAATCTACCAAGGTCATCGTCGTCGCCGAGCAAGGCTTGACAATTGACACACCGACGCCATTGATGAAACCCGTGTACGGGAGACATGATTGAGAGGTAGACGATGCTGTGTGCTGGTGGAATTTCCAGTGGGCCAAATATTGGATAATGGGGCCAATTGGTAAAGTTTGGATGTTGTGGATGAGAAGCCCATGTACAGTCATATCGGTAAGTTTCGACCGAACTTATTCAATTTAAATTGAATCGTTTTTTTATTTATTTATTTAATGATGGTATATTTAGAACGATCCAATTTAATTAATGATGTAATTGTTATATGTTTATGCCATGTCGGTACAAACTCGGAGGAAACCGCTAATGAAAGCAGACACGAGTTTCAAGCGATAGCCATCAAAAGACGAAGATCATGGTGTTGAGACTGAGGCCCAGGGCACGAGCTGCCATCTTATTAGCCTATGGGCTATAGAGAAATCGGGCACAACCTGCTTGGAAATCATGATAGCACGAGACGCCTCGTTCATTCTATCAGCCTAGGGGCAATGGAAAATGCTAGCTGGAGTGCATGGACGACAAGCTTGGACTAGAAGGCAGAGCGTGAGAGCATACAAGCTGGAGTGCATGGACGACAAGCTTGGACTAGAAGGCAGAGCATGAGAGCATACAAGCTGGAGTGCATGGACGACAAGCGAACGAAAAGGACCCTACCATGTAATGGCGGGCAGGGGCATTAGAGCGGGAAGCTACAAGGTATGAATGACAAGGTGACTTTTCACAACACAGTGTAAGTACGGCACGAGAGCCGAATTCGAGCTACTCGTAGTCAGGCATGTATTTTCGTGGTAACGAGCGACACGGGCGCCGAATCCGAGCGACCCACGCTAGGCAAGAGCCAGCAGTGTAAGTCCGGCACGAGAGCCGAATTCGAGCTACTCGTAGTCAGGCATGTATTTTCATGGTAACGAGCCACACGGGCGCCGAATCCGAGCGACCCACGCTAGGCAAGAGCCAGCAGTGTAAGTCCGACACCAGAGCCGGATTCGAGCTACTCGTAGTCAGGCATGTATTTTCGTGGTAACGAGTCACACGAGCCCCGAATTCGAGCGACCCACGGATGAGTATAGGAGTCGAATCCGAACACCTATAAGCAAGCATAAACCAGTTAGGCAAGGGTCAACGCATTACAAAACGGCTTGGGTAGCTTAGGTCCATCAGATGGATGACCAAGTGCTGCAGAATCGAGACGAAAATCATTCAGATCCGAATGCTGATTCGAGGTACGACCCGGAGTTATCGGATCCTACGGTTTCTGTCGAACCCGAGGGGCAAAATGAAGGGGAAATTATCCCACTTTCCTAAAACAGAATATCAGGCCCATTTACTTAAATGAGGCCCATTAAGACATAAAAAGGGGAGGTATTTAATAAGCTATACCGACCCTGAACCCTAGAACGAGAAAATTCAGTCTATAGCCTCCATTGAAAGAGAGAGCTTTGAGCATGAATGATTGTTGTAAACACAAGAGAAAATCAATAAAAGAAGTAGATCGTTCAAATCCTCCTGCTAGAGGTAGTGGTTTTTCCCTGTGTGCTAATTGACACTAGGGTTTTTCACTCTAAATTGTTCGTATATGTTAGTTATTCGAGTTCATAGAAGATAGATCGTCGTCGCAATCAATAAATATTAGTGGTACAAATTCATGCCACCACACGCAAATTCAAAAAAAGAAAAAGAAAAAAAAGGAGGGTTCGAACTCCTACACTTGAAATATACATAATCACTTTCTTTTAATATTTTTTATCATGTATAATTATTAAGATTTGGGATATATTAAATTTTCTCTAATCTCAAGTAAAAGGACAATTGAGACCAATTTCAAGTAATAATAACTCTCGAATTGTACACTCGTAAGCTCTACATAATACTATAGTAGTACTTGTCTGCATGATGGTCATAGATATTAAACTTTTTTTTCTCATTAAACTACACCAATAATCAAGCAAGATGATACATATGTGTCATATTAATAATCTTTAGTCCTTTCTAAACATAAACACACGATGCCAAATGGAACATTTAGAGAAAAGATTAAGGTGGAGGCAAAATCATAACAAAGGAGGATTAGAAGATCAATATATGTGCAACTTCATCAGGAAATGGTAATTTCTGAACGCAAGGAGAAAGTAACCTTGTTTAATTCAAAATTAAATATTTGATACTTGAATCTTGATTCTTGAGTATTAACTTTTCTTACATTTCTTGATCATTAGATTTGTTAGTTCTCCTTTTTTCTATGACCTTAAGCTTGACAAACTAAATATCCAAAGAGTGCTTCCAAGAATGACACCAAATCGATTTGAAGATGATCTTCTAGTTACCATGAATCACGGAAGCCACCAAGAGAAAGAAATACTCTGAAAAGGGTTGTATAGATTAATAAATATAAGTATCGTGATACCCAGAGGTGGATGCATGATTTTAGTCCAGTGAGGGCTAAAATTCTAAATAGCAAAAATGTATCGTCTATCTTAAATAAAATCTTAATTTTAAAGTCTACCATCTATTTAAGTCTATTGTGTATCTTACATAAGCAACCCCATTATTCGAATCCCAAATGAAATTTTATTCAAAATTGATCCAAAAATTACACAATCTAAATAAATTTCATCAATACAGTAAATTTTAACAAATTTGTATAAAAAATTATTTATAATTTGCAAATCCATAAATCCTAAATTTAAAAAAATTAAACACAAATAAAGATAGATATAGAGAAAATATTACATTTTTGTTGAATGATAGATATAGAGAAAATTTGAACCCTATATCTATCTTTATTTGTGTTTTTTTTTTAAATTTAGGGTTTATGGATTTGCAAATTTTAAAATCATTTTTTTTACAAATTTGTTGAAATTTACGATAATGATGAAATTTGTTTAGATTGTGTAATTTTGAATAAAATTTCATTTGGGGTTCGAATATAGGATTTGTTTTTGAAATTGGGGTTGTTTATGTAAGATAGACGATATACTTAAATAGATGGTAGACTTTAAATTTAAGGTTTTATTTAAGGTAGACGGTATATTTTTACTATTTAAAATTTTAGCCTCCACTGAACGGAAATCCTGCATCCGCCCATTGACAGACTTAAAGTCGTATGCCTAATCAAAGAAATCCTAATATACCTACTAAACAGAGTATAGCAAGCAAGTCAGGGTCGAACCTAAGAGAATCAGGTTATCTATTCTTGTGTTTCTCAAGTCACTAACTAGGAACTAGGGGGGGTTTTGTATCGGTTTCTTAGTGATCAAGTAACAAGTAAACAAGTTCGCAAATAAATGTTGTGAATATGGTTGGGAAAAGCGCTACACCTGACAAAGATCCACACAACAAGAGATATGGTTGATCACTGAATTCTATTAGTCTCAAGTTCTTATCTTTCCTATAGTTGTCCTTATCCCGATCTTAGATAACTATTAGTTCTACCAACCCTAATAGTACTTATTACCAAATCAAATCCGAATACTTTCAAGACTCAATAAAGCAATAGCATTCAACCAAGGATTCAACAAGATACATGCAATAGAAACAACCCGTTACTATAACATGCAATTAACTCTCTCTCACGATGAACACTCGCAACCCGCTTATGTAAATCGTGTTTGCTACTAGATATGCAACCCGAACCCGGAATCACAAATCCTAGTAATTAGGAAGATATCAATAGACCTAGGTAGCTACTCTAGATAAATCAACATAAACCAATAAACATTCAAGCACAAGAGAATTAATCCAACTAGATAGGAAATCAAACAAGAGTAGAAAATTCACAACCAATCAATTGAAGGCTTCAAAATGTCAAGTGCAACAATAGAAGCTTAGTTCTTCATAGGGTTTGTGAGAGAAAAACTAAGATAGGTGGCAACTAGGGTAATCTAAACAAAGTCTTAGAAATAACCTTAAATACTAGGGCAAATAATTCAGAAATAAAGAAAAGAAAATATCAAACTTGGAAACAAAGTTTCAGAATTAAAATAAAAGGAAAAAAAAATCTCGGAAACAGTCTTTCGCGTACAGGTCACCGCGGGTGCGGCAACCCCCACCGCGGGTGCGGTGGGCCTCCAGAGATTCAGATGCCAACTTCTGCTTGCTCACCGCGGGTGCGGTGGTGTTGGCCGCGAGTGCGGTGGCGCCTCCAGCTTCTGCGACACTTCCGTAAAAACGCCATAACTTTTGATTCCCAACTCGGATTGCGCTCATATTTTGAGGGCTTGCAGTAGACTTCAAGAGATAACTCCTAGAATTGGAATCACTCCATTTGGACATCTTAGTAGAGAGAACTAACCAATTGAATTCAACACACTGTCCTTCTACTCTTCAATGCACTTCAAACCTCTGTAAATCCCATGATTTCTTCACTTCTAGTCTTCTCTTCCGGATTACAGAATTACCATCAAATAATATCCAAACATCACCTAAATCATGCTAATAACCACTAGATGTGCTATACAATATATCGCATATCAAATTCCCCCATGCTTAAACCTTGCTCGTCCTCGAGTAAGCTAAAGTCAACCTACTCCTCCAAATTCAACCCCAAGACTTCAGGAAGCACAAGAAAATATGACACTAGTAGTTACAACACATCAACAATAAGCTCCAAGACAACCAAACAAGTGATGCAAAACATAACATACAACTCCTCAAATCAACACCCCACACAATCAAACTTAAAGGAAAGCAGAGTACTTTCCCCAAGCTTATCCCGAACACCATAGAGTGAATAAGTTCTAATCCTAGTCTCCCATCTATCTTCTTATACCTCCCAGAGTGACCTACCCGAATCCTCCTTATATCACCTCTTCTTATGTCACCACGCCAGGTAAAATGATGATTCCTAAAAATCACTCTTCTTCTTTTCACTCATTTTGCCAAGGCGCCCTTTTGGGTTTTCACCAAGCTACTCATTTCATTTTTTAATAGATGGGCTCACAATATACTCACATCACTCTTGACCAATTATTACCCCAGCCTAATGCTGGTCCAAGCCACCTGCTTATTGCCTAGGCCGCCCTTTCGGGTTTTTGACATATCCCAGAATTTCTATTTTAGCCTTTTTTCAAAATTTTGGCTCTTTTAATTTTTTTCTTCTTCTCAACGACTTAGCAAGTATAGAACCCTCCCCCATACTTAAACATTGCATTGTCCTCAATGTAATGAAAGACAAAAGAATAGAAGCACAGGGAAGAGCAAAAAACAACTCACAGACGCCGCTGAGTTGGCTTGGTGACGTACGTTGTTGGTGGCGGTATACTCAATAACGCTCAGGTCTCCAGTGTTGGGCAAGTGTCTTCAACTCCATAGTTTTCTCCATGCAACCAAAGGGAACCACTGTAAAGTGTAGTAGTCATCAAGGAAATCAGGGCTGCACGGCCTTCAACGAACACAAAAATGGGCCCAGATGTCATCGGGGTGTGGGCCCTGGTGTTCCTTCTCTCCAGCTGTCGATTGTAGGGCCATCATCGTTGCCAATTAATGTGTGGGGCGAATGTCTCCTCCTCGACAACATGATGCGCACCCTCTCTCCATGGGGAACTCGGACAGCTGGCCTTCGGTAAAACCTTTTTTTTTTTTTTTTTATTTTTATTTTTTTTATCCCCGTTTAAGGTTTTTTCGGGGATTTTATTTAGTGCAGGGCAAAAGAAGACTTACAATGGTGTGGGAAACACATTCTTCAATTCGCATAGGGTCTCCTCCCTGCAGGTTAGTCGGAAACAAAGAAAAACAAAAACAAAGCAAGAATACACTAAAAACAAATACAAAAACAAAGAAGGAAAAGCAAAGAAAGAAAAACATACCTCGGGTTGCCTCCCGGATAGCGCCTTAGTTATTGTCATGGCTTGACATGATACTCTTCCTCTCAACCTGGTTCACTCACCTCCACTGAGCACTCGGGGTTCCCATCTGGAGGGTGTCTCTTTGTATACTCCATGTTTAGCCTTTCCCCCATGCTTATGCACTTACTACTGGTTGGACCGCTGGTCATACCCATGAATGCACTTGCCATCTTCAGAAATGGCCTACCCAACATCTCAGGGGCTGCATGTTTGTCCTGCCCCGTATCTAGCGTGTAGAAATCCGCCATTTGTACCAAGGCCGTCTTTTTGTGCTTCCCCTTCAGTTTCTTTTTGATATTGCCCAGCGCCCTTAAAAATTCTGTACAACGAGGGATGCTGTTTGCCAGTGTGACCAAAGGAACGGTTTCTGCGCAGTTACTGAAGGCCTCATAGATTTCATTATTGTTCTTCACCCTTCGAGTAACATGTAATGCCTCAAGGAAGGGTGTGACAGGGTGCAGCGCAACAAGCGCGGAGGAGTTTAGACGCACATACTCATCATATGCAGCCTCAAGAGGATCGGGAGCTGCATGGGTGTTTTCGAGGGGAACGGGCGTCTCTGGAGTATTTCCGCGGTCACGGCCCTCCTCCTCATGGTCGCTGAATTCCTCCAGTCTCAAAAAGTACTCCTCTTCCGAAGGCACCTCTGGGAATGGGGTGGATGGCTTCTCAGAACCGAGAGGGGGGAAGTATGGACGAACATAGGTATCCAGATATGGTTCTTTAACAACTCCAGAAGGTCCACCGCGGGTGCGGTCAGAATCCACCGCGGGTGCGGTGATGTCAGCAGAGGAATTCTCGAGATTTTGTTCACCGTCACCGCGGGTGCGGCAAGAGTGTCGCAGGTGTGGTGAAATTGCAGGAGTCTCAGTTTGTTCTGCCGCTGGGTGCGGTGAGAGTAGCGTGGGGTGTGGTCGGTCTTCTGGAGTCCCACCGCGGGTGCGGTGTTCCTCTTCAACACTAGGAGCGACGTTCAGCTGCTTACCATTTATGAGCATCACGGCACTAACATTTGCTCTCGGGTTAACTACCGTTTGAGATGGTAGATTCCCCGAAGTCCTTGCATCGATCCTTGTGATAGCCTCAACCATTTGTCTCATCTGCTTCTCTAGATTCTTGATGCTTGACTCCCTAGTTTCAACACTAGTGCTGAAATGTTTAGTCAGAGCTTGGAGCATATCTTCAGTTGACATGGAGGAACTTGGATTGGACACTGACGGGCTATGCTCATAGGCCAGATTGTACTGCCGTGGAGTACCCTGCTGGTAGAACGATTGTGGCTCCGAGTAGAACTCCTGGTAGTCATGACCATATGGAGGGTATTATTGGTACCCATAACTCGAATTGGGGTAATCTCTCCACGTTGTAGTGTATGCGTAGGAGTATGGGTCATATTGCGGCTCTCCCCAGAACTCCATATCTGTAACAAAGAAAAAGAAATCAGTAGCACGAGTGTGGACCGTAAGATAGGTCCACACGAAAGTTGGTAACAAACAAAACCACAAAAACAGAAATTTTGACTCCCCGACAATGGTGCCAAATTTGACAGGCTTAAAGTCGTATGCCTAATCAAAGAAATCCTAATATACCTACTAAACAGAGTATAGCAAGCAAGTCAGGGTCAAACCCAAGGGAATCAGGTTATCTATTCTTGTGTTTCTCAAGTCACCAACTAGGAACTAGGGGGGGTTTTGTATCGGTTTCTTAGTGACCAAGTAACAAGTAAACAAGTTCGCAAGTAAAGGTTGTGAATATGGTTGGGAAAAGCGCTACACCTGACAAAGATCCACACAACAAGAGATATGGTTGATCACTGAATTCTATTAGTCTCAAGTTGTTATCTTTCCTATAGTTGTCCTTACCCCGATCTTAGGTAACTATTAGTTCTACCAACCCTAATAGTACTTATTACCAAATCAAATCCGAAAACTTTCAAGACTCAATAAAGCAATAGCATTCAACCAAGGATTCAACAAGATACATGCAATAGAAACAACCCGTTACTATAACATGCAATTAACTCTCTCTCACGATGAACACTCGCAACCCGCTTATGTAAATCGTGTTTGCTACTAGATATGCAACCCGAACCCAGAATCACAAATCCTAGCAATTAGGAAGATATCAATAGACCTAGGTAGCTACTCTAGATAAATCAACATAAACCAATAAACATTCAAGCACAAGAGAATTAATCCAACTAGATAGGAAATCAAACAAGAGTAGAAAATTCACAACCAATCAATTGAAGGCTTCAAAATGTCAAGTGCAACAATGGAAGCTTAGTTCTTCATAGGGTTTGTGAGAGAAAAACTAAGATAGGTGGCAACTAGGGTAATCTAAACAAAGTCTTAGAAATAACCTTAAATACTAGGGCAAATAATTCAGAAATAAAGAAAAGAAAATATCAAACTTGGAAACAAAGTTTCAGAATTAAAATAAAAGGAAATAAAAATCTCGGAAACAGTCTTCTGCGTACAGGTCACCGTAGGTGCGGCAACCCCACCGCGGGTGCGGTGGGCCTCCAGAGATTCAGATGCCAACTTCTGCTTGCTCACCGCGGGTGCGGTGGTGTTGGCCGCGAGTGCGGTGGCGCCTCCAGCTTTTGCGACACTTCCGTAAAAATGCCATAACTTTTGATTCCCAACTCGGATTGCGCTCATATTTTGAGGGCTTGCAGTAGACTTCAAGAGATAACTCCTAGAATTAGAATCACTCCATTTGGACATCTTAGTAGAGAGAACGAACCAATTGAATTCAACACACTGTCCTTCTACTCTTCAATGCACTTCAAACCTTTGTAAATTCCATGATTTCTTCACTTCTAGTCTTCTCTTCCGAATTACAGAATTACCATCAAATAATATCCAAAAATCACCTAAATCATGCTAATAACCACTAGATGTGCTATACAATATATCGCATATCACCCATGTTAACACTTAACCCATATGGTGTTGATCGAGGCAGACCGTTCAACAACATGTAGAAATTGGAACAAAATTGAAATAATGGCGTAAATTCAAGCAATGCACGATAAAACTTTACTTTAATCAATAAAGAAATATAAAAATGTTCAATTTTGCCAAATAATCGAACTACTGAAATATGAAGAGAAATACAAAGAGTCTAAAATTCGAAGTTGAATGAGAAATCTCAGACCAAGCTGAATATGAGATTTAGAGAGGAACGAGGAAACGAGCCACACCGATAATCGTCACTCTCATTCACTTTTTGCAGCAAGTAACAATGTCCATATACAAAGTGGTGAGGCGATTTGGGAAATAGCCCGAGTTAGCTAACTAGAGTCCTAACCGTCTGACCATGATTAATTGGACTGGTAAGCAAGCCCAATGCCACATCAGCAAGGGTAAATAAACGCACATTACTCTATATTCCCCCCCACAAGTTTGAAGATCTTAGAATCCCAACTTGGACGAAATCATGTTGAGCACGCCCCAATGCCTTAGTCATCACATCAACAAGTTGGAGACTAGTGTGGATATATATGCAGTCTTCAGGAACCCACTCTACACCTTTTCTCTGGTGAAATGGCAGTCCAACTCCAAGTGTTTTGTCCTCTTATGAAAACAGGGTTTGCCGCAAATTGTTGTGCAACCTTGTTATCACAGAACAAGGTCATTGGGAGACTAATTGACAAGCGTAAATCCTGAAGAATGTAGCTAGTCCACACAAGCTCGGAGGTAGTTGCTGCCATGCTTCGAAATTCTGCTTCTGCAGAGGATCGTGACACGGTTGCCTGTTTCTTAGTCTTCCAGGAGACTAAGGCATGTCCAAGAAACACGCAAAAGCCAGTGAGAGATATGCGAGTGGTAAGGTAGGCGCCCCAATCTGCATCAGAAAACCCTACAACCTGCAAATCTGTTTGAACAAAAGCCCCTTGTGGACAAAGCCTTTGAGATAACGGAAGAGGTGTAAAGCTGCCTGAAGGTGTGGTTGTCTAGGTTGAGACACAAATTGCGATAGATGCTGTACAACATAACTAATGTCAGGCCTTGTCAAAGCAAGATAAAACAAACGTCCAACCAATCGCCTATACATTTCCGAATCAACTATCAGTGCTCCATTCTCAAGACTTAGCTTCAATCCAGTTGGGAGAGGAAAATTAGCAACTTCAGCGTCTGTTATATGAGCATCAGTAAGGATGTCATTTACACACTTTTGCTGACTCAAGAATGTATCATGCTCAGTTCTGTGTATCTCCATTCCCAGAAAATATCTAGCTTCCCCCAGATCTTTAATAGTAAATTTCCCATGTAAAGCTACTTTGATAGAGTTCATTTCTTCAATACCATCTCCAGTCAACAAAATATCGTCCACATACACCAAAAGGACTGTAAGAGAATCACCCCTCCCTTTGGTGAATAATGAATAATCAGTATTAGATTGTTGATATCCCAAACTCACCCAAAAAAGCAGTCACATGATTCCACTGCCGAGAGGCTTGTTTCAAACCATAAAGAGATCGTTTTAGCTTGCAAACTTGGTCAGAAGAAGCCTTGGTATACCCTTCAGGAACCTTCATATAAATCTCTTCATCAAGGAATCCATGTAGAAACGCATTGTTCACGTCTAATTGGAAAAGAGGCCAACCATTTGCTGTCGCAAGTGCTAGTACAATCCTCACTGTTGGTAACTTGGCAACAAGACTAAAAGTATGCTTATGGTCTTTGCCAAGCTTCTGGTTAAAGACCTTCACCACCAAACGTGCCTTATGCCTTTTGATCGACCCATCGACCTTGAATTTGACTTTAAAAACCCACTTGGACCCAATGGCAACATGTCCTGCATATAGTTGTGTCAACTCCTATGTGCCATTGTCCTCTAGTGCAGTCAATTCTTTGGCCATAGCTGCCTCCCACTCAGGATGCCCTTTGGCATCTAAATATGTTGAGGGCTCATGCACAACCATAGCATAAGCAAGTGACACAAAAAACTCCTTCTTTGGAGGAACAAACTGATGGGCATTGGTGACGGTCATCACATAATCTTTTGACCAGACTGGAACTTGCCTGCTTCTCTGTGATATGAGTGTCACATCCAGAGATGGTACTGTCTCAGTTGAGGATTCAACAGGATGTAGAACCATTGTTGGAGCAGGATTAAAGAAGAGGCTTCCTCTGGCTGAGAAGTATAAGCTGGTTGTGAAAACATAGTTTGAGGGGAGCCACTCTTAATGTGTGAACTCAATTCCCTGAAAGGAAACTTGTCCTCATGAAAAAAAACATCCTGACTATGATAAACGTCTTTGGTTACCAAATCATACAGCCTATAACCCTTTTCCTGACTTGGATATCCCAACTACACACTTCTTCTACCCCTTGCATCAAATTTGTCATGACCCCTTTTGAGAGCTACTCCATAACAAAGACATCCCATAACCCGAAGGTGTGCAAATTGTGGTACCTTGTTGAACAACAATTCAAAAGGTGTCTTCCAATCAACACTAACCTGAGGCATTTTATTGATCAAATAAGTGGCAGTTAAAACACATTCCCCCCAAAATTCTTTGGGAAGGTTGGCATGTAGCCTTAGTGCTCTGGTTGTCTCAATCAAATGCATATGCTTCCTTTCTACCACCCCATTTTGTTGTAGTATATAAGGCATAGACCTCTGATGAAGAACCCCCCAAACTGCTCAAATATTCTCCATTAAGAAGTTCAGTCCCATTATCCGATCTAATATACTTTGGTGTCACACCAAACTGATTCTGTACCATTGTAACAATTTTTTTAACAATATTCACAACCTATTGCTTGTTATGAATAAGGTAAGTCCATGTTTGATGCGCTCCTACCCACCATGACTGCCACGGAGGAAGAGGAAGCTATGAGCATCCGCTCAGAAGGCCCAATAACAAGATTGCGTGCAAAAGGAATCGCCAACGCGACACAATCCATGGTTGTCCGCGTCGTTGCAAGCCAAGGAACGAAAGAGACAGCGTTCTCCCTCAGAAGCCTCCAACCAAGTCAAGAGAACGCGTTCTCTATCAGGATACTCTCCACGATCAAGTGAACGCGATCTTTCAGTGTTTTATCATTTTTAGAACATTAATGTTTAAATAGTTATTTCTTTTTGGGGCGTGTGTTCCACGCGTGTCGCGTGGGCTGGCCCATTTGGCGAGACTCGGCTCATCCGAGTCCCGCTATGTCCTATAAAAGGTCATCTTGACCTTCTGTACTAGGTTACGCTTCATTTTAATCTAAGACTATTTGTCGAGAGCTTTTGCCTCCAATCTCTTAGATCGGCGTCACCTCAAACTCTTACTTCTCATCCCCATTCCTCCGCTGCCGACGCTATGGCCTCCACTCGATCCCCATCGAATCTATCCAACTCCGCTGCCGACACTACAACCATTCACTCGATCTTTTCGAGTCTATCCCTTCCGCTGCCGACACTACGGCTTTGCTCATCTCTCGAGCCACCATCAACATCGCGTTCCACTCATCCAACCACAGAAGCATCTCGCGGGACTTCCCACCAAGATCATCGATCCGGTATTCACAAGCAGGAACACATCAACTGGCATCAGAGCCTTTGATCTTGTAAGTCGCTTGTCAAGTTTCATTTGTTCACAATTTTACTCCCCCAACATCCTCGCTTTCGCGTTTTGTCAAAAAAAATTCTCTTCAAACACATGCTAGTCCTTTCGGTTTCTACAAGAGAATCTCTTGGCATATAATTGCTTGATCACCTCGCGAATATTGTGTGATTTGCTTTGCATGAAATCTGCGTAATTAATTGAAAGATTTTCTTAATTAATCGCATGAATTTCGCTAACATATCTTGCCATATTTTCTTGTGTTGACCGTCATAAATCTGCATTAAATCTTCTCTCTCCTATCGCGTAAATCTCGCGATTTCTTTCCATAAGTTACTTAGCCATTTATTTTTATTTTGTTTCATTTAGTTCTTATCCGATCTCTAATCAAAGACTAAGATCTCGGATTTGAATTTCAAAAAAAAAAAAATGAAGTCAAAGTCGCATTTCAAAAAAAAAAGAACGCGACATTAAAAAAAAAAGAGAAGGAAAGACAAAATAAGGCAACCTTCTTCCCTCAACGGCTAGACTCATCTTCTTCATCTCTCCATCGTCTAGTGTCACACTTGAAGGTGTGTCTTGTGTGTACGCGTTGTTTACGCAAGAGGTTAGGACTTCATTCTTTTGGTCTCGTTTGCTTTTGTGCTTGTATATCACACTTGCTTTGCTTGCCTTTAGCCTCCCTCACGGCCAAAAGAACGCACCCTCCTACGTGAACACCTGCTACTTGTTGAGTGCTTACTTGTTCTTTGGTTTTGTATTGTCCTTTGTGCGTTTTTACTCGCGATGTCTGGTCATATTGTGATAGGTAGCCTCACGGCACCCACCGGTGGGAATGTCCAAGGAGATGGCAACAACCACCCACCACAGCAAAACATCGCGCAACATGACCCTCTCGCCAATCCTCCCCAACAAGACCCCATTCTGGAGCTCTCGGAGGAACAATGCGAGATCCAAGAACTTAGGCGCCAAGTTGCCCAATTTCAAGCCATGCAACGCGCCGCGCCGGCACAACCCACACCAACTTTAATGGTCCCTATGGACACCCTGGGCGCGCCGCGTCACACTGAAGCCGGGCCAAGTCAACAACGCGTGGACAAGGGCAAATGAGTGATGCCCTCCACTTCAAACTTGCAGCCGCGACTTCAAAGGATCCAATCAGTGATCGAAAGCCGCTAAGGCTATGTGTCGCATCGTGAACGATATGCACCACGGGCAACACCAGCCGGCTACGACAGCGACTCCGACCGCGACGAAGATGCCAATGGTGAGTACTCTGAACCCTTTGACTTCCATGACAGGTATGAAGCCAGAGGAACAAGACGCCGCGGCGAAATTGCCTCAACACCACTTGCAGGCCGAGCCAGGTGAGAAGAACGCGACTCAGGTCTGCCGCGTCGATCCTATCGCGCCCCAGACGCCGAGCCGCATCAGCGTCGCCATGATCCCACTCCAGTTCCTTTCGACGGCAATGACCACCTTGGCCATCAAAGCGCGTGCACTCCGCGTTATGGCTCCGATGGCTATGGTTCGACGATGCCGATTGTCCATGATGACTTCCATGAGTTCGATGACGAGGAGATGGAGGACGCAGGGCTCATCAATCCAGGCTCCTTCCACCCTCCCCTTGGTGATCCCATTGAACTCCAAGATAGGCCAGCGGACTGGATCCCACCTCCACTCCAACTAATCAGACAACAACATCGCGTTGTGGGAGACAACACGCGTGACTTTCGTGGCCAACAGCATGAGGACATAGCGCGTGACTTTCGTCACCAACATAATGCACCTGTTCAAAGAAGAAGACAAGGATGCGCTGAGTACAATGCGCATCCTAGGGACTTCATCAATGAAGAGGTCCTGGCTCGGCAAGCTCGCCGTCCTCATCATCGCGCTGAGGAAGCTGCACAACGCGCTTATGCGCCTCAACCTGCTCAACAAACACCAAGGCTAGGCCGCTTTGAGGTAAAAGTTAAAATTGAGCATTTCTTTGGCGAATATGATCCCGCTGTGTTTCTTGAGTGGGTGCAGGCTACAGAGTACACACTGCGATATTGTCGCGTTCCCACAAAGGAGCATGTTGACGCGGCAACCCTACATTTTAGAGGGGCTGCACGCGTTTGGTACCACAGGTTCGTGGACGATCGCGTTCGTCGACACCTTTCTCCCATCACGGATTGGCACCAACTCGTGTATGTCATGACATAGAAGTACGTGCCAGCTGACTATAGAAATCAAATGCGAATGGAGATCGCAATGGCGCGTCAAGGCTCCAAAACACCTCTGGAGTTCTTCTCTCAGATGGAGGACATGTACTACAAAGCCAGCATCAGTGTCACCCCATCCACACTGCGAACAAAATTTCTGAGTGGCTTGAATGTGTCCATCCGTGACCAACTTGAGATATTACCCATCAAGGATCTGAACACCTTGACGCACACCGCGATGCAACTCTACAACCAGCATTCGCGTCGTCGTCAATCCTCTTGGCAAACTCCGAGTCAAAGAAGGTATGAATCTAACTCTGCTCAATCCCCTTCTACTAATGTGCGCGGTCCACCAACAGGAACCACCGCGTCAACTCAAAGCCGACAAGGGAAGATCGCGACAACACACAACAATGCTCCTCGCGCGACGCCAACAAAGGGCACATCACTAACTCCAGAGCACACGTGTGACTTGGAGTGTTTCAAGTGTGGAGGACGAGGGCACTACCAGAGAAATTGCCCAAACAACAAGAAAGTCCTCTTCTCAAGCATCGCTGCAGGATATGAGTCTTATGAGGAGGATGACACACCCCTTGAGACCATAGAGGAAGGATTCGAAGATGACGATGAGGCTTACACCTATGAAGCCACCGCGCTACATGAAGGCACACCACTGAGCCTTGTCACGCGACGTCTCCTCACCGTCAAGGAAGCAACCCTTGTCGACCAACGCGAGAATCTATTACACACGCATTGCTTGGTCAAGACCGCGTCCTTGAGTGTCATCATCGATGGAGGCAGCTGTTGCAATATCATCAATGAAAAGGTGGTCAACCATTTCAACCTGCCAACCACTCCTCACCCACAACCTTATGGGCTACAATGGATTTCATCGAGTTCTAGTAACATTGTAACTCGTCAATGTCTTATTTCTTTCTCCATTGGTCAATATACAAATTCGGTCCTTTGTGATGTCATTGCAATGGACGCCACACATCTTTTGTTAGGGTGCCCATGGCAATTCGACCGGCGCGTTTTTCACGATGGCTATTTAAACACTTATGTGTTTACTTACCACGGGAAACGCATCACGTTCTTACCAATGTCTCCTCATGAGATTTTACAGGATCAAGTTGAGCGTGATCGACAGAAGGCTATGGAAGCAGCAAAGAATCCAAGTACAAGTAGCTCACGTTCTTCCACTGGGCACGAAGTCGCTACCACCGACAACACGTCCCATGATCGAACGCGTTCCAATGAAGGCACAAAGACCGCACAAAAAAGCTCCAAGTTGAAAGGCACTTGTGAGCACAGACTGCTTATGGCGCGGCCAAGCGACCTCACTGCCACCTTGAGCGGCAAGGCCCTATGTTTCCTATTGGTGCCAACGCCATGCATGTCGGAGGACCACATCACGGAAGTTTTGCCGAGCGCGATCTCCTAGCTGCTCGATGAGTTCAAGGACACATTCCCAGAGGAGCTTCCACAAGGCCTTCCCCCTTTACGAGGCTGATAAGCACTACTTTATAGGGCTTAACTAAGAGTTATTAGAGGTTTTATTGGTGCCATTCGGGTAGATTTAGACACATTCTTGTGTATGGCGTTTAGAGGCGAAGTTGGTGTTTTTGGAGGTGTTTGAGCTACTTTGGATATCATGAAGACACTGAGGCAGGAAGCCATCAAGAGAAGACGCCAAGGAGTGAAGAGGAGACGGGTTGGTGCAAGGCAAAGGACAAGAATGCCGAGCATTAACCGCTATCGCGGGCATGGGTGCCGCGATCGCGGGCCTCGGAGCATGTCGAGAGTTTTCTGCGGGCGCGAAGAGATTGAAGGGCGCGGAGCCACATGGGCCGCGATCAAGGTCCACCATCCGCGATCGCGGGTCTGACACGGCAGAGGCTCGGATTTATTCCGAATTATCTTTTTAGTTTTCTTTTCCCTTTTTCTTATTTCTATTTCAGTTATTTTTCTTAATGGGCTAGGTCATTTTTTAGGGCCCTATAAATACTCTCCTTATGCATTAGGGTTAGGGATCCACTCTTTAGAGACTAGTTCTAGTTTTTGCAATTTCAATTCATCGTTGTTTATTTCTTTTGAAGTTTCTACCATGACTATGAGGAGCTAAGCCTCTTTGGCTTAGTCCGGTAATGGAAGCATGAGTTTGTTCATCTAGTTATGAGGTTTTGTTCCTATCTATCTATCCTATTGAGTTATATCTTTTCTCTGAGCAAATTCATATTTGAATGTTTGTTGGTTTATCTAGACTGATCACATAGGTTTATTGCTTTCATTCATATTGCTAATACTAGGGAACTGTTGGGATAACGCTCTGGTATAAGTAGCAAGCATTGATTGTTATCTGCATCTGTGGATTATATCTATGTGGGAATTGATTACATGGTAAATGCATCTGAGCGAGCGTTCTGTGTATCCTGGTTAATTCTTATATGCATTGCTGCCTTTGGGTTGAACCTTTAGTGGTACTAGGGTTATTCATTGGTAAGGGTTCTTTGTGGAAGGTTTCCCTCTGAATTTACATAAGATCGGGATAGGAATAACCGAATAGGAAGATAGGACTTAATCTATGAACAACCTTTGAATGACTTATGTGGACATTACTTGGCTAAGTTTTTTTTTCTTTCTTGATATTTCATCCATTCTACTTTGTTTTGTTTTCAACCAACCAACCATAAAACCCCCCCTTTGTGACATTGCATGCTACCACCATTGGTTCCTTCCTTCTCTGTGGGATCGACCCTGACTTACTTACTATACTTTGTTTAGTGAGGATTTTAGGATTTACTTTTGATTAGGGGTACGACGACTACCCTCCGTCAGAGGCATTGAGCACCAAATTGATTTGGTGCCTGGTGCCTCACTCCCAAATCGCGCTGCCTATCGCGCTGGACCAGAAGAAACCAAGGAGCTACAACGCCAAGTGCAAGAACTTCTGGATCGCGGCTACGTAAGGGAATCTCTAAGCCCTTGCGCGGTCCCCGTGATCCTAGTGCCAAAAAATATGGATCATGGCGCATGTGTACCGACTGCCGCGCCATCAATAAGATCACAGTCAAGTACAGAAATCCAATACCGCGCTTGGACGACATGCTCGATGAGCTGCATGGTGCGACCCACTTCACCAAGATTGACTTGAAGAGCGGATATCACCAGATTCGCATAAAAGAGGGTGATGAATGGAAGACCGCGTTCAAGACCAAATATGGGCTTTATGAATGGCTAGTCATGCCGTTTGGTCTCACCAACGCGCCAAGCACGTTCATGAGGCTCATGAACCATGTGTTGAGGGAATATCTTGGGAAATTTGTTTTCGTGTACTTTGATGATATTCTGGTGTACTCGCGTAGTTTAGACAATCATGTAAAGCACCTTAGGCTTGTGTTAGAGTGCTTGAAATGCGAACAATTGTATGCCAATCTTGGCAAGTGTCGTTTTGCATCCGACACTACAAACTTTCTGGGCTACGTGGTCTCCAAGGATGGACTCCGCGTAGATGAAGACAAAGTGAAGGCCATCCGAGATTGGCCAACACCCACAACACCAACAATGGTTAGAAGCTTCCTTGGCTTGGCAGGCTTCTACAGGCGATTTGTTCGCGACTTCAGCTCTATCGCCGTGCCACTCCATGAGCTCACAAAGAAAGGCGCCGCGGTGAATTGGAAGGAGACCCACAACCACGCGTTCAACGCGTTGAAAGAGGCCTTGTGCAACGTGCCACTACTTCAACTACCAGACTTCACCAAGCACTTTGAAGTGGAATCTGATGCGTCCAATATGGGAATTGGTAGAGTCCTCCACCAAGAGAAGAGGCCCATCGCGTTCTTCAGCGATAATCTCACAGGGGCAACTTTGAATTACCCCACCTATGACAAGGAGCTCTACGCTCTTGTTCGCGTACTCAAGACATGGCAACACTACCTCTAGCCACGCGAGTTCGTGATCCACTCGGACCACGCCGCCATCAGCTATCTGAAGAGTCAAGCCCACCTAAGCCGCCGCCATGCGCGTTGGGTAGAATTCATGGAGACATTTCCATACGTCGTTATGCATAAAAAAGGTAAGGAGAATGTGGTCGCCGACGCCCTTTCTCGCAGGTATGTTCTCTTTACTCATCTTCAATCTAAACTCCTTGGCTTTGCGTTGATTAAAGAATTATATTTGATTGATCCATTCTTTAAGCCAATTGTAGAACACTGCCTTAGGGACCGCGAGTTTGAGACATATTTCTTTCATGAGGGGTATTGATACGCCACCGGACGTGACGTTGACGAAGGTCGAGGAGGATAACATGCTGAGAGTCAGATCTGAAGGCCCGATCACCAGATCTCGTGCCAGAGCTATTGCCCAGGCTACATAGTCCATCACGACCAAGGCCAGGGCGCGGGATGGACGTGCCTCACTATACACGACCCGAGCCATCACTTGTACGACGATTGGCCATGCTGCGGCCATCAACGAGGCTCGATGACTTTTCACAGGCACTCTCTCAGGCATTCGACTTTTCTTGGCATTGTGATGGTCACATGCCAATTTCGAGACATTCCGAGACACTTTCTATTTTTAGTACTTTCCGTATTTAGCAGTTTCCGTTTTTAGTAGTTTCCATTCTTAGAAAACTTCTAAGTATGGAAAGTTTCCATTTCTAGAACTTACCACATTTAGATGTTCCTATATTTAGGTAGTTACCATTTCGGGACATTGGGCCTCTCTTAGGCCCATGATTGTATTTGCTTTATTAGGGTCAGTTTGACCTAATGGAAAAGTACGTTGAATTGAATTATGGCTGCTGTAGAGCTTTGCTCCTGCACCCACATTCTCTTCTTCTCCATTACCTTGCGCAACCTCCATCGGCACTCGCTCCCTCCACGATCGATCATCGTCGGCCACCCTCGGTAACGACTTCGCGCCCTCGCAAATACTCGGCATCACCTTGGCCGAGAGCTCTCCAAGCCATTGCCCATCCGTGCTGTCTTCAACCTTGTCCTAGATCCACCCGGAGACGCATTTCGGGAGACCGAAGCGTATTAATTGGTATCAGCTTCCAGGCGGACAAAGGTTGGTCTTCTCTTGCTTACTTTGTCTCACAATTTCAGATTTTCATCCCTCCACTTCCGCCTCTAAATCTGTGGTTTGTCGCCACTTTGGTGTTGATGATTGTTGTTGTGGGTTGCCGACCACATATCCTTGCCTAGGTAAATTATTGGTTGCATTCAGCCATAATTAATAACCGAGTGCCCTAGGTAAATTGTTGTCAAAAAATACGAGTGGTTAGAAGTGAGAAACAAGAACCAAAAACGTGGACTCCTTGCATGAAATCAACCTAACTCCACTCCTATTGGTTGCTATTAATCTTTGCTTATTGCTAGAAATTTTTCTAGGTTGTTTCTTCCTAGTTTTCTACTCAAAATTGCTTCGTTCTTGTCTATTCCTTCATAGATGCTCACGGCTTTACATTAAAAAAAAAAAAATTGTTGTCATGCATCTTCTCTTGGTCTGCATTGCTAGCTTGTGTCATTTACAAAAGAAAATAGGCATCGGTTTTAACACAAAAAAAAAAAAACAACCAACCGATTAGGAAAACGAAAGCCTAAGGCAATCTCGGCGAAGCCGATTCAATTTTGACACAGGTCCATCGTACTCATCTCCCCATATTCTTTCACTGTGATTTCTAGGAATTGCATGCTAGAATATTTCTTGCGTAATCACTGATTTTTGGCTCCATTGTTGTGCGGTTAGTTTGGTTTCTGTTTTTGATATAGTCCACGTTGCGTCAGCTTAACCATTCCGCCCTCACGGCCCTAGCCAAATTAGAGACCTACGTGAGACTTAGTGGGTTGGAGTTGATCGTCATTATTCGTTTCGTTGGTTGTTATCCTTTGCTACGTTTTTACTCTTTCTGGTGTTCTTCCATGGTGTCTCCAAGTTCAGGGTCCGACGATCCGCACGCAGTTCGGCAGGCCGCAGACGAAGCCATGGACAAGCGCTTGGCGGATATTGAGGCACGACTTGACGACGCTGAAAGAGGTCGAGCAGCTGCCGAGCAGGCCAAAGATGTAGCCGAGGAGCGGATCGCAAGACTTGCTGCGACCGTCCCCGCCACAGATCCCTCTACCGGTGTGACCCTTCACCCACCCGCCCAGACGGACACGACACGGCGTCTAGGCAAGGGAAAGGGTCCACTGCCATCCACTTCGCACCACCAACCCCACATGCGTCGTCTCAACTCCATCATTGAGTCGCAGTAGGAGAACCAGGAGTTCGACCGCTACAAACCCCCGCGCTCGCCCGCATACGAGTTTGCCTACGACTCGGCTAAGCATGAGAGCCCCGCCGCTGATTTGGGGCCTCTTCCGTACGTCGACATCGGCAATCGTCAGCGCCGGTACGAGTCCATGAGGCAGATGGAGGCGCGCCACGACATCGCCGAACGCCGCCGGGAGCCACACACCGCGCCTTCGCAACCTAGCACTAGCAGACCTACTGCCCCAGCACTGCGTTCCAGGTATATTTCTCCTATTGTGTTTACTGAGTATGATGAGGAGGGTTTTGAGATTGCAGGTGACCCGAATCCGGGGAATTTCCATCCGCCATTAGGCGATCCAATAGAGTCACAACAATTTCCCCCGGATTACATTCCACCACGGATACCGATGCCTCCGCGATGTCCCAGTAGGCAGCCCACAATCCACGAGGACCGCGGCCACCGTGCCGCCCCTGCGGCCCGCCACCAGACTTGCGTCGAGAAACATGACCGACGTCGCCAGCGTCGCCCTCGACCCGTCCAGGATGATTTTGATGCTTATGATGACGAATTGGATAAACCATACCCTGAGCCAGATCCTACAGCTCGACGTTTCCCTGACCGTCGCAACTGGCCCAACCCCTACGCTAGTCGTCGCGAAATCAAGGTAACTATCGAGCACTTTCATGGTGATTATGATCCTACTGTATTTTTAGAGTGGATGCAGGCTACAGAACATGCTTTGCGACACTGTATGTATGAAGAGTACGAGAAGATGGATATTACCACTCTGCAGTTTCAGGGTGCTGCCCGGAATTGGTGGCAACGTTTCTGTTCGGACAGGGAACGGAGAGGTCTCGAGCAGATAGCGCAGTGGCACCAGCTGATATTCATTATGTGCCGTAAGTATGTTCCAGACGACTGCCAGAATCGCATGCGGATGGAAATCGCACTCGCCCGCCAGGGAACACAGACGCCAATCGAGTTTTTCGCAAAGCTCGAGGACCTGTATTACAAGGCGGGGATGAGCGTCTCTCCTTCTACTATACGGACCAGATTTCTCAGTGGGCTGAACGCCACCATCCGAGACCAGCTGGAGATACTTGTGATACCCCGTATTTTTTGTAAGCTATTTCTGGAGTTCCGGGATTTTTCCCGAGTACCCGTTATGTACGTCGGATTTAATTCAGAGAGTTTAAGACGTTCGGTAATGCTCTCTGTATCTGTAATATTTTTCTCAGTGAAATAAAATACAGACGACATGCTTTGGATTTTAATACTCGTTCGCGTACGATAATTTTATCCCAGGTTAATATCGTTTTCGTCTAAAAGCTGAGGAGGCGGCAAAGCCAAGGGCGGCGCCTGCCGTACAGTGGAAAAGCCCGCCGTCGCAAGGCTCGAGGAGCAGGCTGGGTCTTCTCCTAGCTGGGGACGCCAGGCCTATGGCGGCGCCCGCCGTCGTTGTTGTCCGGAGGTCCTTGCCCGAAGGTCACCGGCGTGGCTCTGGCAGCGCCAGAGTAGCTCTGGCAGCGCCAGAGTAGCTCTTCGTAGGGCCATGATTGTGTTTCCTGGCATTTGGCTATAAAAGGAGGTGTTTGGGAGGGGTTTTGACCTCAATCCACAGCCCAAGCTCTCCCAAATTCTTGTCTCACCGGAGTTATGCTTCGCCGGATTTCTGAAGCTTTCGCCGGAGGTCGTTTGGTGGTGTTTCCAGAGTGCCTTTGTGAAGCTTTTGGTAGCCTTGGAGGTTAGAAACCAAAGCAAGTCGAAGGAGGCCGAGTCGCTCGTGTTTTGGGTGAGTTTTCTCGCCACTTCTGTCGTCTGAGTTCTTCACGGCGCCCGCCGTGATGAATTGCGGCGACCGCCGCCAGTGTCCAGAATGCCTTTTTGGGCATTTGGCTTTGTTGGTCATCGTTGTGGCGTCGTTTCCTTTTGATTTCTTTCGTCGTCTTTAGATTCGTACTATTGTTATGTCAGATCTAACTTAGGGTTCCTTTTATGGGTCGACTCGAAGGTCGTTGTGCTGTCGGAGCTATACCCGTGTCGAGCCCGGAATCCCGTCGTTGTCATTAGGCTTTTCTGCGGATTAAGGCAAGTGGCAGTTCGCTCTTGCTCATCGTTCCATATTTACATTAGTTATCAGTAGTTTATCTGAGTAATTAATTTGGAATGATTACTGTGTTTATCTGGAAATGGTTTTATAAACTGTTTTGGAAACTGTAATAATGATATTATAATAGGTTGTATATCTGTTAGAACAACGCTATTAATTATGTTCGCCTTGAGGGCATTTATGTGGATTTATCCTGAACTATTGTTGTGCTAGAACTGTTTAGTTAGCACTAGTGGTTAGGAACGCTATGTACCTTGTGGGGGTTTAGCTGTTTCTTTATAACTGGTACTTGGTGGATTTTCCCCAGTACTTTCTCTTTGGTCATGACCATACCCTTACTTGGGATTGGCGCACTTCGCTAGTTCCAAATCTTCTAAGGTTCATCCTTTCTATATCTCTTGTGGGGAGGTCTGATATCTCTTGCGGGGAGATCCGATATCTCTCGGGTGGAGATTTAAAAGCTTATAACGTAATGCTCGTTTTGGGATTTAATAAGATAAAGTGCCCGAGTGCACATAATTAATATACCTTTGGCGAGTAGTGCAGCTAAGTAAATAGTGCAGCTAGGAAAGCTCGTCTCAACTTTTGATCAGAGTACGTTCTCTTTCTAATCTGGATTCGCTGTAAGCGGTGAGGTTGGTCGTGAACCGAAACATCTAAGTCAGCTTTTAAATCACTGATGTCTGATTCTGTAAACGTTCCAGATTTGTAATTTTTTCCTTAAGACTCACTTCCGTTGGAGTCTTCTTTCGGGTCAATTTCTGTGAAGATTCAGTCTTCTAGAATCTTCTCTTGTGCATGCCTTTTGTCATATTCAAGTATAGTATGGTGGTTGACTAACGTACTCGACTTTTATTCGAGAGACGAGGAGTCTAACCTAATACGACTGCTTCGAACCACTCTGCTTTGTTCCCTTGCATAGTCTTTCATTAGACTAACCAACCGATAATTCCCTTGCATGGTTGGCTGGTGTCATCCGTTCGATTCGGCACATCAGATAGAGTGAAGATTGAGGAGACTAGATTGACTATGAAGACGACAGTTATTTTTGGATGTTTTAATAATTATATTTTAATCAGGTTGAGATCCTTGAGCAAATGATCATTGCGATCACAATCCTTGTTGTAATATCTTTTATAAGACTTCCGCTGTAACTTATTTACTCTGTTATATATTTTATAAGACTTCCGCTGTACCTTGTTTAAAGACTTCCGCTGTACTTTGTTTAAACTCTGTGTTTTTCCTATTCGGGATTGGGATGTAATCCCGGGACTCATGTTTTATAGGAATAAAGTTATCATTTTGTATCATTGTATTTCATGATTTGTATTTAAACGGTAAAGCCTTGGGTGATCTCGGTAAGGAACACTGAGGTCACTGGCGGTAATACCTTTCCAAATGGGGTCAGATTTAGGGGTGTTACAGAAGGTAAGGAACACTGAGGTCACTGGCGATAATACATTTCCAAATGGGTTTAGATTTGGGGGTGTTACAGTTGTGGTATCAGAGTGTAAAGTTTTAAAACGGATTGGGTATTTGAAAACCATTTACTCGTTTTCGATTGAAAGGTATTTTCAAAAGGTTTTGAGTTTAAAAAAATAAAAACGGTGTTTTCATTTTCAACCGTTCATAGTCATGTCTTCTATATAGTCTGATATTGTAAGTTTGCTTCTATGTCTAGAAAGACTAATTCCTTCCCCGTTGCCCCGTAAGATATGGGTGCATTCTATTCTCTTCAGAGGAACCCGGGAGAAGCCTAGGTGGTGTCACCATACCCAATAAGGCTTGAATTCCCAGTTCTCTCGCTTTGAGTTGAGGTTGTAGAACCTAGTAACTCGGTTTAAGTTCATCAATAGAAACTACCAAGTTCGATCTATTCTAAGTTGATTTTATTACGATAAGTATATTAGAATGATACTAATGTGATAAAATCCTTGGAATGTGATCGGTGAACAGATGGTGAACACAAGGAACGTTATCCGTGCTGGTGCTGGGCCGAGCAATGACCCCAGACTGAGTAGGAGGAATGTTGCAGACCCAACAAGAGAGCGTGAGTCTGTCTTCAATAATAATCCTGGAGGCAATGACCCAGCTCGGGACGACGCACCAAGGATATTTGATGTAGCGGCCGTTGCAGAAATTCGAGGAATTGTCATGCAAGCGATCGCCGATGCGCTACGCCTGAATGTGCCTCAGGCACAAGGAGTGCCAGTACCTCCAGAAGTTCCGAGGTTTGAGGAACAAGAGAATCATGTACTACAGGGAGGTGTGATCAGGGATAGAGGGGAGTATGGCCGAGCTCTGAAGGCTATTAACTCTATGAGGCCTGATAGCTTCGATGGAAAAGGAGAGCCAGTCAAGGTGGCTCATTGGTTTTCCCACATAGAGCGGTTATTCCGCAATATTGAATGCACTAAAGCTGAGAAAGTGCATATAGCTTCTCTTCAGTTAAAGGAAGAAGCCAGTGAATGGTGGGAAAGCACCGGCTTAGCTGATAGCCCTGTTTTGAACTGGTCGATGTTCAAGTAAAAAATGATTGATCGTTTCTTTTCCCGAGCTATGAGGGAAGAGAAGCACAAGGAGTTTTTATATCCGCAGACAGATGGTTTGAAGGTGACTGAGCTTGCGACCAAGTTCAATCATTTACTGTAGTACGCTGAACCTGAGATTTCCAGCGAAGCACAGAAGATCTGATATTTCCACGAATGGATGAATCCAGATATTAAGCCCTGGATGGTGCATCACGGTTGCTCTACCCTGGAGCAGTACGTGGATGCAGCCTACAAATTGGAAGTGACTCTGGAGGAGTCAAAGAGGAAGCGTAACAGCCAGAGACAAGTGCAGAACCAGCCGCAGGCAGGTGGGTTTAAACGTCCCACGCCACCATCTGATTTTTCCAAATCTGGCCGAGCAAGAACGAGTATGACTCACGATGGGTCTACGCAACGTTCGGGTCATGGCAATAATCCGATCCAGTGCTACAACTGCGGTACGCATGGGCACAAGAGCAATGAATGTCTGAAGGACAAAAATACATGCTTTGGCTGCGGAAAGGAGGGTCATATGCATGCATTCTGTCAGCGGAGGAATGGGAAATGAGCTGAGTCACGGCAAGGGTCTGTTAATCAGAACAACCGACCCAAGTTCAGTCCGGTGGAAGCTCCTAGCCCTTCAATGCAGACAACTGCGCAGAATAAGGGGAAAGCCCCAGTGGCCTCTGGAAGTCAGGGTCAACGCCTTTACGAGATGCGTGAGGCGGAGGGACCCTATGCTTAGAGTACTTTGTATCTGCATTCTACTTTTGTTGGTTTGTTGTTGTTGTGGGTGCTACCCAGTCTTTCATTTTGGATGGTTGTAAGTTAAGTTCTATACGCGGCTAAGTTTGTGAACCTTTGGTTGTAAATATTCTTAATATAAATATTTGGTTAGAATAAATCGTCTGTCGGAACTGTCAATTACCATCGAGGGTAAAGCGATTTGACCTAAATAACCGTGGTTCCATACGATAATTATTCTCGGTATGGATTGACTGACGCGTCATAAGGCGGTGATCGACTTCAGTTCTTGATATTTATGTGGTTAGAGAATTTTTCGGATGTCTTTTCATAAGATATTCCTGGTTACCCCAAATCGTGACGTGAAGTTTTCCGTTGATATCGAGCCAAGTACCGCGCCGATCTCGGAGGCACCGTACCAGATGGCTCCTGATGAAATGCAAGAGTTGAAGACGCAACTCGAGTATCTTCTTGACAAAAGTTATATAAGGCTGAGTGCATCTCCTTGGGGAGGGTTCCCCGGTTTTATTTGTCAGAAAGAAAGATGGACCGTTTCGACTTTGTTTTGACTTTTGAGAGTCGAATAAAGTCACGATCAAGAGCAGATATCTGTTGCCAAGGACTGATGATCTGTTAGATCAACTACAAGGAGCAAAAGTTTTCTCCAAGATCAACATGAGACCGGGATGTCATCCGCTCATGATTCGTAAGGAAGGTATTTCGAGGATTGTGTTTCGGACAAGAGATGGTCACTACGAGTTTGTAGTCATGCCATCTGGACCTACTAATGCTTCAGCAGTTTTCATGAATTTAGTGCATCGATGTTTTCACCAGTACTTGGATAAGTTCATGGTGGTTTTCATCGATGGCATTTTGATCTTTTCCCGAGCAGGGAAGTTCACGAGCAACACCTGTGGATTGCTTTGTCGGTCCTTAGACAACATCAACGTTATGCTAAAATTGTCTAAGTGTGGCTTTTGGATCTAGAAGTGGCTTTCTTAGGCCATGTGATCAATGAGAATGAGGATTATGGTTAATCCCCAGAAGAGTGAATCAGTAGTTGTTTGGAAGCGGCCTCAGAGTGTGAATGAGGTGCGCAGTTTTCTAGGGCTTGCTAGGTATTATAGACGGTTCATGGAAGGATTTTTCTAAGATCGCTCCACCCATGACCGGTCTGTTCCGCAAGGTCCACCAGAAGTTTGTCTGGAATGACAAGTGCGAGGTCAGTTTTCAAGAAGTTGAAACAGTGTATGACCTCTACAACAGTTGTGACACTAGGGTTACTTAAGAAACCCAGATGTTAGCAGAAGTCTACCACTAGGAGATTGTCCGTTTACATGGTGTTCCTAAGACCATTATATCGGATCGAGATGACCGATTCATGTCAAGATTTTTGGCAAGAACTTCACAAGGCCATGGGAACTGAATTAAGATTCAGTACATCATTTCATCCTCAGACAGATGGACAGTCTGAAAGGACCATCCAGACCCTGAAGGATATGCTAAGAGCATGTGCACTCGATCGTCCGACTAGCTGGGAAGACAACCTGAGTCTGATTGAGTTCACATACAATAATAGCTGGCATGCTAAGATCAAGATGGCTCCGTTTGAAGCTTTGTATGGTCTCGGATGTAGATCTCCGATTTGTTAGGATGAGAATGCCGATAAGATTCTGCTTGGACCAGAGTTGGTCGAAAGGACAGCTCTAGACATTGCTTTGATTAGACAGAGGATGTTGACCGCCCAGAGTCGACAGAGGTCTTACGCGGATCAAGAAGCGTAGAGATGTCGAGTTCAAGGTTGGTGCCAAAGTATTTGTCAAAGTATCACCATCCAAAGGTGTTTTCAGGTTTGGTAAGCGTGGGAAGCTTAACCCTCGCTATGTGGGACCATTCGAGATTCTGGATAGAGTGGGATCTCTAGCGTACCGCTTGGCGTTGCCGCCATCGGCTCATCCAGTGCATAATGTGTTCCACGTCTCTTTGCTCAGGAAGTATGTGCCAGATGAGTCTCATGTGCTGAGTTATGAGGACATCGAGATTCAAGCTAATGGTACTTATGAGGAGAGGTCCGTGCGCATTTTGGAGCATCGTGAGAAGCAGCTGCGTAGCAAGATCGTACCGTTGGTACGGATTCAGAGGTCCAAGTCTGGATCGGAGGAAGTTACTTGGGAAACATGGGAAACCGAGTCAGATATGCTCATGCGTTTTCCCGAGTTATTCTCGACCTAAGTTTCGGGGTCGAAACTTCTTTTAAGGGGGAGGAGATGTGATACCCCGTATTTTTTGTAAGCTATTTCTGGAGTTCCAGGATTTTTCCCGAGTACCCGTTATGTACGTCGGATTTAATTCAGAGAGTTTAAGACGTTCGGTAATGCTCTCTGTATCTGTAATATTTTTCTCAGTGAAATAAAATACAGACGACGTGCTTTGGATTTTAATACTCATTCGCGTACGATAATTTTATCCTGGGTTAATATCGTTTTCGTCTAAGAGCTGAGGAGGTGGCAAAGCCAAGGGCGGCGCCCGCCGTACAGTGGCGGAGCCCGCCGTCGCAAGGCTCGAGGAGCAGGCTGGGTCTTCTCCTAGCTGGGGACGCCAGGCCTATTACGGCGCCCGCCGCATTTATGACGGCGCCCGCCGTCGTTGTTGTCCGGAGGTCCTTGCCCGAAGGTCATCGGAGTGGCTCTGGCAGCGCCGGAGTAGCTCTTCTTAGGGCCATGATTGTGTTTCCTGGCATTTGGCTATAAAAGGAGGTGTTTGGGAGGGGTTTTGAGCTCAATCCACAGCCCAAGCTCTCCCAAATTCTTGCCTCACCGGAGTTGTGCCTCGCCGGATTTCTGAAGTTTTCACCGGAGGTCGTTTGGTGGTGTTTCCAGAGTGCCTTTGTGAAGCTTTTGGTAGCCTTGGAGGTTAGAAACCAAAGCAAGTCGAAGGAGGCCGAGTCGCTCGTGTTTTGGGTGAGTTTTCTCGCCGCTTCTGTCGTCTGAGTTCTTCACGGCGCCCGCCGTGATGAACTGCGGCGATCGCCGCCAAGAACGGCGACCGCCGCCAGTGTCCAGAATGCCTTTTTGGGCTTTTGACTTTGGTGGTCGTCGTTGTGGCGTCGTTTCCTTTCGATTTCTTTCGTCGTCTTTAGATTCGTACTGTTGTTATGTCGGATCTAACTTAGGGTTCCTTTTATGGGTCGACTCGAAGGTCGTTGTGCTGTCGAAGCTATACCCGTGTCGAGCCCGGAATCTCGTCGTTGTCATTAGGCTTTTCTGCGGATTAAGGCAAGTGGCGGTTCGCTCTTGCTAATCGTTCCATATTTACATTAGTTATCAGTAGTTTATCTGAGTAATTAATTTGGAATGATTACTGTGTTTATCTGGAAATGGTTTTATAAACTGTTTTGGAAACTGTAATAATGATATCATAATAGGTTGTATATCTGTTAGAACAACGCTATTAATTATGTTCGCCTTGAGGGCATTTATGTGGATTTATCCTGAACTATTGTTGTGCTAGAACTGTTTAGTTAGCACTAGTGGTTAGGAACGCTATGTACCTTGTGGGGGTTTAGCTGTTTCTTTATAACTGGTACTTGGTGGATTTTCCCCAGTACTTTCTCTTTGGTCATGACCATACCCTTACTTGGGGTTGGCGCACTTCGCTAGTGCCAAATCTTCTAAGGTTCATCCTTTCTATATCTCTTGTGGGGAGGTCTGATATCTCTTGTGGGGAGATCCGATATCTCTCGGGTGGAGATTTAAAAGCTTATAACGTAATGCTCGTTTTGGAATTTAATAAGATAAAGTGCCCGAGTGCACATAATTAATATACATTTGGCGAGTAGTGCAGCTAAGTAAATAGTGCAGCTAGGAAAGCTCGTCTCGACTTTTGATCAGAGTACGTTATCTTTCTAATCTGGATTCGCTGTAAGCGGTGAGGTTGGTCGTGAACCGAAACATCTAAGTCAGCTTTTAAATCACTGATGTCTGATTCTGTAAACGTTCCAGATTTGTCATTTTTTCCTTAAGACTCACTTCCGTTGGAGTCTTCTTTCGGGTCGATTTCTGTGAAGATTCAGTCTTCCAGAATCTTCTCTTGTGCATTCCTTTTGTCATATTCAAGTATAGTATGGTGGTTGACTAACGTACTCGATTTTTATTCGAGAGACGAGGAGTCTAACCTAATACGACTGCTTCGAACCACTCTGCTTTGTTCCCTTGCATAGTCTTTCATTAGACTAACCAACCGATAATTCCCTTGCATGGTTGGCTGGTGTCATCCGTTCGATTCGGCACATCAGATAGAGTGAAGATTGAGGAGACTAGATTGACTATGAAGACGACGGTTGTTTTTGGATGTTTTAATAATTGTATTTTAATCAGGTTGAGATCCTTGGGCAAATGATCATTGCGATCACAATCCTTGTTGTAATATCTTTTATAAGACTTCCGCTGTAACTTATTTACTCTGTTATATAATTTATAAGACTTCCGATGTACCTTGTTTAAAGACTTTCGCTGTACTTTGTTTAAACTCTGTGTTTGTCCTATTCGGGATTGGGATGTAATCCCGGGACTCATGTTTTATAGGAATAAAGTTATCATTTTGTATCATTGTATTTCATGATTTGTATTTAAATGGTAAAGCCTTAGGTGATCTCGGTAAGGAACACTGAGGTCACTGGCGGTAATACATTTCCAAATGGGTTCAGATTTGGGGGTGTTATAATAATTCCTATACATGACCTCTACCAGCTGACTCATACTGCTATGATGATCCACCAGCAGCATCAACGCCGCAGACAGGCCCCCTGGCCCCAGACTTCCACTCGCAGGTATGATTCTAGACCTTCATCTTCTGCTTTGCCTGTTTCTACTTCTACGTCTGTGCAGCCCAGGTACCCTCCCCCTTCAGCGATTCATGGCCCCGCCAGACTCAGTGACCCACCCCGACCTGCAACTCAGCCTACCACTGCCCCTCTACCTCAGCAGCGAGCCGAGCGCACTCATGACCAGGCTTGTTACCAATGTGGTGGCCGTGGTCATATCCAGCGCGACTGCCTGAACCCGAGGAAGATCTTATATACGCAGGCTGCTGGATATGAGTCTTTTGATGATGAGACCGAGGAGGAGACTCTGCCTGAGCTGACCACAGATGATGAGGACGACGCCGACTACACTTGTGCGCCGCATGACTTAGACGCCGGCACCCCGCTGAGCCTTGTCACCCGGCGTGCCCTGACGGTGAAGGAGGTTGCCCTGATGGACCAGCGAGAGAATCTGTTTCACACCCGCTGCCTGGTTCAGACTGCATCGCTCAGCGTGATCATAGATGGTGGTTCGTGCTGCAACATCATCAATGAGAAGGTCGTGCAACACCTTCGTCTACAGACGCAACCACACCCTCAGCCTTACGGCCTACATTGGCTTTCCGTAGGTAAGGGTGATGTGGTAAACAGGCAATGCCACATCACTTTTCAGATTGGTCAATACCAGGATACAATATTGTGTGATATTGTTACTATGGATGCTATTCACTTGTTACTTGGTAGGCCATGGCAGTTCGATAAGAAGACGGTGCATGACGGGTTCCTCAACACCTACGTCTTTATGAATGGGGGTAGGCGCGTTACCTTGTTGCCAATGACGCCCAGGAGATTCTGCATGACCAGGTGGAAAGGAACCGGGAGAAGGCCCGGGAAGCCCGCGCCTCCACACCTCCAGTGGAGAAAGGCCGGACTGCGACTGCCAAGTCGGCTACTACAAGACAGTCGAGTACATATGTGCCTCCTCCTCAGACTCCCGCCTCTACTGAGACGCTACCCTACCGGGACGACGCGAGCACCGCTTGCCGATGGCGCGACCACTGATAACACCTAATTTATACATATTTTAGGAGTCTAGTTGCATATTAGAATAGTTCATTTACATGCATATTTTATATCTTTTTATTGTTAATTTTGTATTATTTTGTATTCGGAGTTTACACTCATACTTTTATATATTTCAGACATTTTAGGTTCAATTTAAAGATTATACGAGACTATTATTAAGGACGTCAAACAAGTGGATAATAGATTGGGTCACGTCCCAACATTTGCAAGCAATGGCTGCGTTGGGCAAAAGACAGAAGCAATTGAGAGACGTTAGGCCAAGTACTTCTATTGGGCCTCGTAATTACAGATCGCATGGGAAGCTTGGCTGCAGGAGCCCACCGAGATTAGGAGGATGCGCAAGATTTGGAGAAGGGTTTGACTTTTCAAAGGAGGCGGCAGTAGCTTAGATTAGTTTTGATTAGGTTTTGTTTTTTTTTGTTTTTCTTGCTTTAGTTTTTGTTCTGAGCTTGTTCCGCCGCACCTCACGTACAGGGATTGAACTTCATGATGGGATTTCATCTTTAGCATTTCGAAGATGGTATTATTGTTCTAGCTTTCGTTTGGATTATTTTGACATTGAGATTAAGTTATCTTATCTCTTATTTTTGTTGAATAATTCATGCATATTGATGGCTAGTTTAATCTATTGTTTATCTTCTATCGTGCTTGGCTAAATTCCTAGTTCTAGGGTTATGGTGATCCCAACGATGCATATGTATTTAAAATTATTATCTTTGTCTGAATTGAAATAGTATTTGATTCATTCCTAGATACTTTATTCCCATAGTAGCTTAGGCGAATTGGAACTTATTAGGGTTTGAGACCGAGAGGTGAAAACACTAGTAAGTAATCAGGTAGAGTTTGAGACCGAGAGGTGATAATTTCTACTAGATCCATAGGAATCGAACCTGAGTGTTATTTGTGCGAGAGCAACTTAATTACTCTTGAGGATACTAAGTCGTCATAGATGTTCTAGGTTTGAGTTGATTTAGCGGAGCGCGAGAGCGGATGTTATCTCAATTTATCTCTAGACTCTAAGTGCGTTAATGGGTTTGAATGAGATTAGCTCTGCGCGAGAGTGATTGTTAGTTTAGTTCAGACACGTCTATTATCGTCTGAGAGGAGTTAGTAGATTACTTAGATGACTTACCTTCAAATAGTTGGACTAGATTCAGGTAGAGTTTGATTTTATTTACTGAAGCATTGTTGCGGTGATCTTTAACCTTAGACACATTTATCCCATATATTTTATCCCTTTTATTTGCTTCTTAGTTTTAGCTTAATTATAGATTTCTATCATATTCCCTATTTTCTGGCCTAGTACACTGGTAGCATTTCAATTAATATTACATTGGTCTCTATGGGATCGACACTTGAAAAGCTACAATTGACCCCATACGCTTGTGGGTAGGTTTTAGCCACATCAACCACGGGATCTCACTCCAGTGTTCGAGGGCAGTTCTCATTGCATTCTTATTTATCCCTCTGTATGTCTTTCTGTTTCTAGGAATGTCAATGATCTAAACCCTGTTGTGTTTTCTCTGTTGCAGGAGTTTGCCGATGTCATGCCAGATGACATTCCCCCAGGTCTTCCCCCTGTCCGTGGAATTGAGCACCAGATGGATCTCATCCCCGAAGCTTCTTTGCCCAACCGAGCTGCTTATCGCACTAGCCCGGAAGAGACGAAGGAAATTCAGAGGCATGTCCAGGAGTTGCTGGACAAAGGCTATGTTAGAGAGAGCCTGAGTCCCTGTGCCGTTCCAGTTATTTTGGTCCTGAAGAAGGAGGGTACCTGGCGTATGTGCGTCGATTGTCGGGCAATCAACCAGATTACGGTCAAGTACCGTCACCCCATTCCACGCCTTGACGACATGTTGGATGAGTTACATGGAGCCATCCTCTTCTCCAAGATCGATCTTCATAGTGGCTACCACCAGATTCAGATGAAGGAAGGCGACGAGTAGAAGACGGCGTTCAAGACGAAGTATGGCCTCTATGAGTCGCTCGTGAGTCATAATGCCTTTCGGTCTCACGAATGCTCTGAGCACTTTCATGCGGCTCATGAACCACGTCCTTCGCCGTTTTCTAGGTAAGTTTATCGTTGTGTATTTTGATGACATTCTGGTGTACTCACGTTGCTTGCAGGACCATGTAGCCCATCTTAGACAGGTTTTGGAGTGTCTGCGCGCCGAGCATCTGTTCGCCAACCTGGCGAAGTGCGTTTTCTGCTCCGATACTACCGTATTTCTAGGGTTTGTTGTGTCCAAGGATGGGCTTCGAGTGGACCAGGAGAATGTCCGAGCTATTCAAGAGTGGCCTACCCCCACAACCCCCACCATGGTTCGCTCCTTTTTGGGGTTGGCTGGCTTCTATAGGCGGTTTGTGCGAGACTTCAGCAGTATTGCCGCACCGTTGCATGACCTCACTAAGAAGGGTGCCTCTGTCAACTGGACTGAGAAGCACGAGGTGGCCTTCCAGACCCTGAAGAATAAGCTCTACAACGCTCCACTTCTACAGCTCCCTGATTTCAGCAAGACCTTTGAGATTGAGTGTGATGCCTCCCACTTCGGGATTGGTGGCATCTTACTTCAAGAGAGGCGACCCATCGCCTACTTTAGTGAGAAGCTGTCTGGCGCTGCACTCAACTACGGCACATATGACAAGGAGTTGTACGCCCTCATTCGGGTCCTGTAGACATGGAAGCATTATTTGTGGCCCAAGGAGTTCGTCATCCACAGCGACCATGAGGCTCTCACCCACTTGCGGCACCAGTCCAATCTTACTGGTCGCCATGCATGTTGGGTGGAATTTCTGGAGACGTTCCCCTTTGTCGTCCTGCAAAAGAAGGGCAAAGAGAACGTGGTTGCTGATGCACTATCTCGCAGGTATGTTCTCTTGACTCAGCTCGACGCTCGTCTTCTTGGTTTTTTATTGATTAAGGATTTGTATTCTCATGATACTTTCTGTAGTTCTATTTATGAGACTTGCGCATCTCGGGGGGAGTATGAGGGATATGTGTTGGATGATGGATTTTTGTTTCGGGTTGGGAAGCTGTGTATACCCCAATCATCTATTAGGGCTCTACTCATACAAGAGGCACATGAGAGTCGTGGTCATTTTGGGATAGCTAAGACGGTCGCTGCACTTAAGGAACATTTCTATTGGCCTTATATGACCCGACATGTGACTAGGTTTATCAATGCTTGTGTGACATGCCATAGAGCCAAGTCTAGGTCGAGCCCTTCCTTATATACACCCTTGTATGTACCCTCGGCCCCCTGGGAGGATATATCCATGGATTTTATGATGGGGTTGCCGTTGTCTAAGAAGGGGAGGGATTCGATCTTTGTGGTTGTAGATAGATTCTCCAAGATGGCTCACTTTATCCCTTGTAGGCAAACCAACAATGCTTCGGACATAGCTAGCCTTTTCTGTGAGCATGTGGTGCGATTGCATGGGATTCCTAGGTCTATAGTGAGTGACCGGGATGTGAAGTTTGTGAGTCATTTTTGGAGGACACTGTGGGGTAAGCTGGGTACTCGACTCCTATTTTCCACTAGCTACCACCCCTAGACCGATGGACAGACTGAGGTGACAAACCGCACCTTAGGGACCTTGCTTAGATCCATGCTTAGGGCCAACACGCGCCGTTGGGAGGACTTACTTTCTTGTGTTGAGTTCTCTTATAACAGGTCTATGCATTCGGCGACGCGCCTCAGTCCTTTTTAGGTTGTTCACTCCGCATCCTCTCCGCGATGGCGATCATATCAGGTCGTGGACCGGGCTGCGTTCATTCAGGAGCTGCATGCTCGGACCAAGGAGCAGCTGGAACGGAGGACCCGACAGTACGGGCACAAGGCCAACAAGGGCCGGCATGGCATCACATTCGCGCCCAGTGACCTTGTCTGGATTCATATGCGCAAGGAGCGTTTTCCCGCCCGCCGCCGCACCAAGCTAGATCCCCGCGGTGATGGGCCCTTCCGAGTCCTCGAGGCACTTGGCCCCAACGCCTACAAGCTGGAGCTCCCCGACGACTGTGGCATCCATGCCACATTCAATGTGGCCGACTTATCCCCGTATGTGCCCCCGGACGTTGACATTGACGAATCGGGGTCGATTCGAGGCTGACGTGGCCGAAATATGCAATGCAAATATCGTTGAATGGCCTAGTTAAAGTAAATGTCCTAACAGACCTACTAAATGGATGTATAGTAAGCAAGTAAGGGTCGAACCCACAGGGAAGATCTGAAGAAGTATGCAATTGTGATTGACAAGTAACAAGGAAGGGGGGTTTTAGTTATCAAGGAGAATAAAGCAAACAAGTTTGATTGAGTTGAGAATATGATTGGGGAAAAGAGTTCCACTAGAACGAGATCCATAATACAGAGATATAATTTGATCACTGAAATCTATTCAATCCAAGTTCTTTCACTATTCATATGGTTGTTCCCACCCTGATCTTAAGTACTACCAATTCTCACAGTTGTTGATAGACTTATCACAATATCAATGAAAGAAAACCTTACCACCAATAAAGCAATAACAATGCACACAAGGATATAGGATACATGCAAATAGAAGAAAACCTTACTACTTAACATGCAAATGATTCTCACTCACGATTGCACACTCGTATTCCACTATATGCAACAATCGTGTATGCTACTAGATATGCACTCGTATTCCACTATATGCAAATCCTAGCAATTGATAAATAGTATTCAACCTAGTTGATCAGGCTATGAGGAATAACAATAAATCAATATTCAATATAACCAAGAGAATCAAACCAACACTTATAAGAATAGGAACAAGGAATATAAATCTCACAAACACATCAACTGTATTGCTTCAAACGTCTAGTAGAACAAAGGGAAATTAGTGCTCCATTCAGAGGTGAATGAAACCCTAATGAAAAGTAAAACATCGTAATGTAAAAGTAGTGTTGCGTGATATCAGAGTAGTCGCTTCTTAACCTAGAAAAGGGTCTTAAATTGGCTTAGGAAAAATAATTTAACCTAATGGAAATAACAAAGGAAATAAAATAATAGAAATAAGGAAATCCAAAATGCATAAAAGGAAATAAAATCCTTCTGGCCGCGGGGCGTTACGTGCCTCACCGCGGGGCGGTGGCTTCTTCTGGCGCGGCCAACTCTTCTCTGAGACCCACCGCCGGGTCGCGGTGGCATCTGGCGCGGGGCGGTGAAATCGCCCACTCCTTCTTCAGCTCCTCTTCTTCTTCTCTTCTGCTCTTCATTACTACCAAGTGTTGGTAGCCTTCTCCAATAAACTCTAGCAGAACCTCATCCATCTTCATCATCTCCATCTCCGTCTAAACTGTAAATCCCTGGATATCTTCACTTTTCTCCATAACTTCTGGATCACAAACTTAGCCTCAAATCTCATCCTAAACTCCTCCAAATGATACTAATAATTGCTAGTAAAGGTGCATGAAATGACACCTACCAGAGGCCAAGAAGGGGAGAGTGATACGCCACCGGACGTGACGTTGATGGAGGCCGAGGAGGATAACATGCTGAGAGTCAGATCCGAAGGCCCGATCACCAGATCTTGTGCCAGAGCTATTTCCCAGGCTACACAGTCCATCACAACCAAGGCCAGGGCGCGAGACGGACGTGCCTCACTATACACGACCTGAGCCATCACTTGTACGACGATTGGCCATGCTGCGGCCATCGACGAGGCTCGGTGACTTTTCACAGGCACTCTCTCAGGCATTCGACTTTTCTTGGCATTGTGATGGTCACATGCCAATTTCGAGACATTCCGAGACACTTTCTATTTTTAGTACTTTCCGTATTTAGCAGATTCCGTTTTTAGTAGTTTCCATTCTTAGAAAGTTTCTAAGTATGGAAAGTTTCCATTTCTAGCGCTTACCATATTTAGATGTTCCTATATTTAGGAAGTTACCATTTCGGGACATTGGGCCTCTCTTAGGCCCATGATTGTATTTGCTTTATTAGGGTCAATTTGACCTAATGGAAAAGTACGTTGAATTGAATTGTGGCTGCCGTAGAGCTTTGCTCCTGCACCCACGTTCTCTTCTTCTCCATTACCTTGCACAACCTCCATCGGCACTCGCTCCTTCCACGATCAATCATCGCCGGCCACCCTCGGTAACGACTTCGCGCCCTCGCAAATACTCGGCATCACCTTGGCCGAGAGCTCTCCAAGCCATTGCCCATCCGTGATGTCTTCAACCTTGTCCTAGATCCACCCGGATACGCGTTTCGGGAGACCAAAGCATATCAGGTATCTTTACAAAGTCGGGCGCATGTGCATTCCTAGCTCACCCATTAGGAAACTCCTCATCCAAGAAGCCCATGAAGGACGCGGTCATTTTGGGGTAACCAAGACTCTAGCTGCTCTTCACGAGCATTTCGTTTGGCCATGCATGACCACTCAGGTGACGCGATATTGCACAAGTTGTGTCACGTGTCAACGCGCTAAGTCTACTTCCCATCCATATGATCTCTACACGCCATTACCCATCCCATTAGGCCATTGGGAAGATTTTTCTATGGACTTCATCACAGGTTTGCCTCTCTCTCGTAAGGGTAAAGATTCAATCTTTGTAGTTGTGGACAGGTTTTCAAAAATGGCCCATTTCATCGTGTGTAGGACCACACACACTGCTAGTGAAATCGCCGCGTTGTTCTTTGACAACGTGGTCCATTTACATGGGATACCTAGGTCTGTCGTGAGTGATCGCGATACAAAATTTGTAGGCCTTTTCTGGAGAACACTTTGGGGGAAGTTGGGTACCAAACTTTTGTTTTCAACTAGCTACCACCCTCAAACAGATGGTCAAACTGAGGTGACCAATCGAACCCTAGGAGCCCTCCTTAGGACCATGCTCAAATCCAACCCAAAGCGTTGGGAAGACTTACTTGCAATTGTTGAGTTTTCGTACAACAGGTCCAGGCACTCCGCGACAAAGCTCACCCCGTTCGAGGTAGTCTATGGAAGAAACCCAATGACTCCGCTCGACATGCTACCACGGCCTTTGAAGGACAATGAACACACTAGCGCGGCCAAACGCGTCGCGATGATCAAGGAACTGCATCAAAGAACGCGGGAGCAGCTGGAACGCCGCGCTGATCAATATGCCACACAGCACAACCGTGGGCGCCACCGCATTACATTTGCCCCAGGAGACTTGGTGCGGATGCATCTTCACAAAGGAGGTTTTCCAGCAAAGCGAAAATCAAAACTGGCACCACGCGGTGATGGCCCGTTCCGTTTTATGAAGGACATTGGAGACAACACATATGAGATCGCGCTTCCTCCAGACTACGGTGTCCACGCGACCTTCAACGTGGCCGACTTGGAACCATATGTGGAGCCAGAGTTCGAGGATGGTGAAGCGGGGATGCTTCACAGCCAAGTGGGAGAGGGTGATGCGCTCCTACCCACCATGACTGCCATAGAGGAAGAGGAAGCTATGAGCATTCGCTCAGAAGGCCCAATAACAAGATCGCGTGCAAAAGGAATCGCCAATGCGACACAATCCATGGTTGTCCGCGTCGTCGCAAGCCAAGGAACGCAAGAGACCGCATTCTCCCTCAGAAGCCTCCAACCAAGTCAAGAGAACGTGTTCTCTATCAGGATACTCTCCACGATCAAGTGAACGCGATCTTTCAATGTTTTATCATTTTTAGAACATTAATGTTTAAATAGTTATTTCTTTTTGGGGCGTGTGTTCCATGCGTGTCGCATGGGCTGGCCCATTTGGCGAGACTCGGCCCATCCGAGTCCCGCTATGTCCTATAAAAGGTCATCTCGACCTTCTGTACTAGGTTACGCTTCATTTTAATCTAAGACTATTTGTCGAGAGCTTTTGCCTCCAATCTCTTAGATCGGCTTCACCTCAAACTCTTACTTCTTATCCCCATTCCTCCACTGCTGACGCTACGGCCTCCACTCGATCCTCATCGAGTCTATCCAACTCCGCTGCCGACGCTACGGCCATTCACTCGATCTTTTCGAGTCTATCCCCTCCGTTGCCGACGCTACGGCTTCGCTCATCTCTCAAGCCACCATCAACATCGCGTTCCACTCATCCAACCACAGAAGCATCTCATGTGACTTCCCACCAAGATCATCGATCCGGTATTCACAAGTAGGAACGCATCAATGTTGCTCTACTGTAATCATCAACAATAGTATAAAAATAATGCTCACCAGTAAGACTACCAACAGAATATGGACCCTATAAATCCTCATACAATAAATCAAAATAGACCACTGATTTTGTTTCACTGAGTTTGAAAGGAAGATGGTGCATCTTTGCAAGTCTGCAAGTATCACAAAAGTTGTCTAAACTCTTCTCATCATTACAACCTGGCACATATTTCATCCTAGAAAAGGAAATATGTCCTAATCTATCATGAATTATATGTGTGTTGTCTCTAATGCTAGAAGAATAGCATGCTTTATTATGACTCCCATCCTGACTGCGAAAAGCATCCAGCTGTAAAAGCCTACACTCTCATTTCCCACTGCTATGATGCTTTTACTCTGATGGTCTTGTAAGGCACAGTGAGATGCATCAAAGAAAGCTATCATGTGTCTTGATGAAACTATCTTACTGACTGACAACAAATTAAACCTGAAGTCTGTAATATGCAACATATTTTGCAACAAAAAATTAGGTCTAATAATCACATCACCAACTTTTGTAACCTGTTTCAAAGCTCCATCTGGCAACTTAACTGAAATAGGCTAACTTAAGTGCTTTACATTAGTCAATAGATCATAATGTGGTGTCATATGATTTGTGGCTCCTGTGTAAAAAATCCACTCATATTTACTGAATTTATGAGCAGCAAGGTTAGCATAAGAACTACCCGCATAATTGGCACCTGTTGGCATCACCATTTTCCCTTTGAAAATCTTCAGCATCTCTTGACACATAGCCTGCACGAAGTCTGGATCAAGCTGCTTGTACTTCCTATAGTTTCCCTCACTTTTTGTGTCCAATGGAGAAGATAGCTAATTACTGTCATCCTGAGCAGCAACTTTTGGTGCAAATCCTTGCATTATGTTGTTCTTCTTCCCCTTACACCAATCGGGATAACCAATTATTTCAAAGCATTCCTCAAGAAGGTGTCCAGTCTTGTGACAATGACTGCAAACCTTCTTTTCTCCAACTTTGGATTTACCTGTATCTTTCTTGTCATTAGCATTACTTTTCCGGTTTCCTCCTTTAGCACTGTTATAACCAGCCATAAGTGCAGATGACTCTAGATTCCGATTACTTATCTCTTTCTGCTTTTCTACTTGCATCACAGTATAATAGGCTTTTCTCACAGTAGGCATAGGATCAGTAGCTAGAATCTGACTTTTCACAGAGTCATAATCACTATTCAAGTTAGCTAAAAACTACATCAGCTTATCTTGCCGATCTAGCTCCTGCACTCGAATAAGAACTTTGCAAGTACACTTTGCTAAAGCACCGCATGTACACGAAGGAATCCCATTCTTAAACTGTAATTCATCCCAACATTTCTTCAATTTGGAATAATATGCAGTAACTAAAAGATTACCTTGCATAGTACGCATCACCTCTTGCTTCAATTGAAACACCATAGGTGCGTTGCTTTGGCTGCACCTCTCCATAACTTTCTGCCAAAGATCCTTAGCTGATCCATTGTAGATGAAAGTACTAGACAGTTCCGACCTCATCGAGTTCAACAACCAGCAAGCCACCATGCCATCCGCTCTGGTCCAACGTGCGGAATCAGCTGAATCCTCCACTGGATGTGCGACAGATCCATCTAGAAATCCCAACTTCATCTTCGTCCCCAATGCCATTAGAATTTGCCTACTCCAGACATAAAAATTCCCTCAATCGAATTGCACAGAAGTAAGTAAGGTTCCCGGATGATCAGAGTTCGCTACATTCAACGGATCTGCTTGCGAATTACTTTGATTCTGCGCAAGCTGAGCAATCTGAGCAATCAATTATAGATTAGACTCATCCTCCATGGCTGAAGCTGCTTAAGGTCAAAACGAACTCTCAATTTTGTGAATCTGCGTAGTACAAAACTCTCTTCTCACTCAAACAAAACACCAAAGATCTGATACCATCTAAAATTCGAAGTTGAATGAGAAATCTCAGACGAAGCTAAATCTGAGATTTAGAGAGGAATGAGGAAACGAGCCACATCGATAATCGTCACTCTCATTCATTTTTTGCAGCAAGTAAAAAAGTCCAATATATATAAAGTGGTGAGGCAGTTTGGGAAATAACCTGAGTTAGCTAACTAGAGTCCTAACTGCCTGACCATGATTAATTGGACTGGTAAACAAACCCAATGCCACATCATCAAGGGTAAATAAACGCACATTACTCTATATGCATTGCAATTTGTTTTGCTTTTCTCAACTCAATTATGTCATCGAGTTGGAGAGTCCACTTTAGATATAATAGGCGAAAGGCGACATGACTAGAAGAGCACGGTGGTAGCAACTAGCAAGCTTGGTGGTGGATAGTGTAGAGATAAGGCGATCGTTGTGAGGGTTTGTCCGCAAATGTGTCACATAATGAAATTGATGAAGATGGTGGTGGAAGAACATGGGTGGGTCGGATTCTGAGAGTGGAGCACCAATTAATTGCATCTCAATACAAACCCAAATCAAAGAACATTATGTATACGGAGAATAGGAGAGTGGTTTAGCAGTTTTGAAAAGGTGAGAAAGTGGGAAAGTTGTTTTCAAATTTCAAGACACAAATGAAAAATGAGTTAAACTTCAAAAAGAAAAAAAGGGGAAGGCTTTTTGCACCCTGACCGTGTCAGGGTGCACGACAGCGAGGGCCGCGCAGCACCCAAATCTGGGCAGCAGCGAGGGCCGCACGACAACAAGATCGGTGCAGCAGCGAGAGTCGTACGACAGCCATTGTCGAGCGGCGGACGACGGCGGGCAAAGGCGCGTGGCAGGCGAAGGCGAGCGGCTATGTCAGCCGTAGAATATTAGTAGACTGTCATAAGCGCGCATGCATCTTAGTAGGCTTTCGGTGGATTTCAATCGAACAGTAACAAACTTTTCATAAAGATTTGTATTTTGGCCGTTGTTATGATTCTATGGCTTTCAGTGCCGCATAAAATTTTTCCTATATAAAGAGCTGAATTTCGCTTTCACATCTTCAATGAACATTTGATTTCACTTTCATATTCATGTTAGAGTGGAGATACCATACATAGAAGAAGTAAACATTATCTAATCTACTGTGAAATGTCGTGGAATAACGACGATCACAAAAATCATGAAAATTCGCCTAAATCGGTATATAATTTTCAATTATTATAATATTGTATTAACTATGAATAAAATTAGTACTCCCTCCGACTAATTTTAAGTGTCGTTCAAGCAGTTGTTTATTTATCAGATTCAAGTGTCGTTTGAGAGTCTTTCAAATTTATTACTCTATTTTCCAAGTTATATACTAATCTTGAGACCTTTTTCCGTCCAAAATCTATATATATATTAAAGCAGAGGAATTTAGAGTCACTATATTGATTCTGGTTCCATAAATCCTAGGTGTTCATTTATGGTTAATCCACTTTTTTTTATTAATAATTCTATTCAATTTAAATCACAATATCTAATCACAACTAACTTCAAATATTTAAAAATTTTAAATCACAATATCTAATCACAACTAACTTCAAATATATAAAAACTATATACAACTTTTTTATAAAACTTGATTTCTACATATTACACATACAATAAGCTTATAATATATGTCAAAATAATATATAATAGATTTCCTACTAAACTTATATATAAAATACATCTTATATTCATATATGTAATTAGTAATATTATTTTCATGAGTTTGCATATATAATTTGACGTATATAAATTTATGGGCCAAAATCATACAATATATATATAATTTTCCATTTCATAGTACATGTGCTTTTATAATCAAGCTCACTATATATATATATATATTAAAGCTGTCATATTTCAAGCCACCAGAATGATTCTGGCCCCACCATGCTAAGTTGCTAACGTGTCAAATTGTGGTTAATTCTCAATTTTAATTTTAGTTCATTTTTTCAAGTATACTTTATTTTTAAATTTGTCACTAACAACATAAACTTTTCAACTAGATATGATTTTCAAAAGTTATTTAAATCTTAAAATTATAATTATACAATATCTATAAAATTTTGTTAAACCTAACGAATTTTAAACGCATAAATTTCACATTTTGAAAATTGTCTTGATAATCATGGTTATTATGTACATTTGGTTTTCATTTTGAAATTTGAAGTATATATATAAATATCTATAAACATATATTAAACTTGTCCCTTTTCGAGCCACCACATTAATTCTGGGCCCGCATATCTTATGTGTCATTTTGTGGTTAAATCTTAATTTTAGTTTATTTTATCTTTTGCAAATTTAGATAAATTTTAAATTGACAACTAACATATCTTCAACTATATATGATTTTGAAAAGTTTGTTAAATCTATAAAATTTACTTATAAATTATCTTTAAAATTTTGTTAAACCTAACAAATTTCAACAGATTAATTATGAATATCAGAATTTTTATTTTACATGTAATATGATTTACTCTAATCTATATAGGCTATAGCCCAGGTTTTCCCTGATGCTCAACATCTGTTGTATTGGGTGCATATACTAGGCAACTGTAATGCTTATGTGCTTACTGTGACGGCCGATAATAGTGGTTTAGCAAATGGTTTCTCAAACCAATGTCGTGGATTGTTCAACTCCAAATCCATAGGAGACCTTCTTGCATCAACTTAATGAAATGCGGGACAATTGACAAGGTGATCTGATGATTTACCTTAAGAAAATGTGGCTTGTGCCTTACCTAGATCGTATTGTCGGGGCCTGGACCGGTACTAATCTCCATGTAATCACCAAAACAACAAATAGGTAAGTTACTTTGCGGTTTAGAAATTACTACATACTACTCAAACACGACATGATTTATTCATATTTATATTATGTTTACAGGGTTGAGGAGGCCCACTCTGTGCTGAAAGATTTTATCGATTCTTCTGTTGGTGGCTTCAACACAATAGCAAAGAAGATCCACTATCTGATAGAAGATCAGGTTGCTGTTGTAAGGGGATCCATGGAGATGGATCGAAATACGATCCATGTGCGTGTACAAAAACTAAAAGCACCTATGGACTGTCTTTTTCTCTGACTTACCAACATGGTGTCAAAATTGTGTATGGACACAATATTGGGCACGATGGATATGATCTTGCACCCAAAATATGAATTTGACCCAACTGTTTGCAATGACTGTTGGTGGACAACAGTAAGGGGACTTCCATGCGCACACGATATGTATGAAGCGATGATGACAAATACCTCGTTGAAACTAGGTCAAATTCATCTTTTCTGGAAACAAGTTGTATGGGAAGGTGTTATGGAACATGAGCTCCTGCAAGACGATGTTCCCCTACGACAGATGGCCTACTATTCGATGACTTGATGAGGGATATACATGCTAGGAGGTTGAGCATTGACCAGATCCACCATAACGGAAGGGCATGCAAAGACGGGACCATGCCTGGGAGGTCCTCTCTATAGGAGCCTCCTACTAGCTCCATCAATTCAAAGGAGAGGCCGAAGAATGATTCAATGAGAAGGGATAAGATCTGGCTGGAGCACGCACAAGAGAATATACATACAAATCCGTCCACCTCGATGAGCGATTCAATATTAAAAGGTCGGGGTAGTCAGAGCCTGCGTTCACGTCGTAAGCCATCAATAAGTGAAGTAGTGGTCGGGCCCGAGGATGACCAACCAGACATGCATTTAGGGGTCAATTTTAGGGTTTGAAATGTGGACCCGTTTATGTTCATGTACATCACCAATGCCTTGGACATGGCGGGGGATGGTCACTGTGGGTATCGGGCACTTGCAACACTACTCGGGTTGCCCCATAGCCAATGGAAGCAAATTCGAAGAGAGATGGCGATAGAGTTGAAAACAAACATACATGTATACAATACAATCCATCCAATTATACGTCACGTCGCTGCCCGATCTGATCCACAACATCAACTTTTCTGGAAAAAATTATGGACTCCAGCATTGGATGGAGATGCCGATGTATGACTTGATTTTTGCTACAAAATACCAAAAAGCTTTGGCATTCTTGGCTTGGGACGGTGCGCACACTATTCTCCCAATGATTTGCTACAACCGTAATGCGCGCCCTCCTACAAAGGTGCTTGCAGTGGCCTTAGTGGGAGCACATAATCATTTTATACCGGTGAACTACGTTGCCCTATCTTGTTTTAATTTTTTGTACCTAAAATCGTATATCTGTAAAGATGGGTTAATTACTTGTTTCAAGTATGGTTGGAGAACGACGCGCCAATCCCTCCCATTGTGGCGCAGTGGAGGGGATTCCATCATCAAAGTGTTGATAATTGGGTTCGTGCATTTCTTCCGCATATTCAAGAGTTTCAAAGATATCATGCTGAAAATGGTTGTCCAACGGCCTAATTATATACATGTAATTTTGGTTAGTAATGTAAAATTTTAACAAATTTATCAAATAAAATAGTTCGTAAAAATCTCGTTGTTACACATTTTCTAACCCGACCCAAACACGTTAGATTTTTTAACCTAAACACAATTTCTAACCCAAATTTTTTTACAACCCGAACCGACTTGACCGGTTCCGCCCGATAATTGCCACGTCCAATTGTACTAATTTTTTTCCATTTTATTTATATATGTTAAATTTACTAACCGAAAAAATCAATTAGTTATACCTACTACTTAAATTTAGATTTTTTATAATAATAAAAAAATGGGAACTTTAACTACCAGGTCTAATTGTACTCATTTTTTAACCAAAAAAAAATGAATACAATTAGACTGCCAAGTCTAAAAAAGGGTAATTTTGGGTAGTAATGTACAATTTTTACAAATTTAGATTTTTTAACTCTAACACATTTTCTAACCCGGAAATTTTTACGACCCGAACCCGACTTGACTGGTTCCACCCGATAACTGCCAGGTCTAATTATACTATTTTTTTCCATTTTATGTATATATGTCAAATTTATTAACCGAAAAAATATCAATTAGTTATACCTACTACTTAAATTTAGATTTTTTATAATAATAAAAAACGGGCACTTTAACTACTAGGTCTAAAAAAACGGGTAATTTTGGGTAGTAATGTACAATTTTAGATTTTTAACCCAAACACATTTTCTAACCCGAAAATTGTTACGACCCGAACCCGACTTAACCATTTCCACCTGATAACTGCTAGGTCTAATTGTACTTTTTTTCCATTTTATGTACATATGTTAAATTTACTAACTTAAAAATATCAATTAGTTATACATATTACTTAATATAAGTAGTTCAAATTTACCGACCTCATTCACAACCGAATGACGATTCAACGAGTATCAGCACAAATGAAGGACGTGGCCGCCTACAGGACCAACCGGATCGCACGACACCAACTGCCACGTGCCATTGGCTGCAGCCCACCGCTAGCTGTTCCCCAATGCATGCAGCCCCCGATGTTTCCCAATGCATGCATCCCCTGATGTTCTCCAATGCATGCCTTAGCCTACCCCCACCCCCTTCATTCTTCCCCTATATTAACCTGGTGGCCATACCTCAAATACTCACTCTCCTTCTCTTCTTTCACTCTCATATTTAAGCTTTCTTCTTTGTATTTGCTTTCAATCCCTCTCTTTGCACTTGCTTTCATTAGCTTTCGTTGTAGATTTTCTAAGTGTTTGTAGTAGAAACTATGCCACAGACTCGAGGACGCAACAATTTATGGGTATTTTACTATCTTCTTTAGATAATTAATTTCTTTCATAATTTATGGGTCTTTTGTATACATGTCTTTTTTTCATTTATAATACAGTACTACTTGTAAAATATGATTATTTATATAAGCAATTTTCTACATTCATAATATATTAGTAATTGTATTATACATGTTTATGTACATGCATTGTTTTTAGATAATTAATTTCTTTAATACTTTATGGATCTTTTATATATGTGTCTTTTTTCCATCTATAATATAGTACTACTTGTAAATATAATTACTTATATACATGTACTTTTTCTACATTCACAATATATTACTACTTTTAATATTTTTTTTACATTCATGCTAATATTTTTCCATTGTACAATGCAATAGTGCTTTGGAATTAATAACTCCTATTTACTGCACCGTATTTTTTCAAGACATGAAATTCATCTTACTAATATCCATCTTCTTGTTTCATCGTTTCGTTTTCTTGTTCCCATATTTTTATTTAAGAAATATATTCATTTCAGGATTAGTAATCACAATTTGAGGAAGAATGTATATTTTTATGATAAATATATACCCGATTGGTATATCGTAATTCTATCATGGTCAAGTAAGTTTCAGTTCGCACAATCATGTGTTATGTTCTTCATAATAGAAATATTTAGGTATAACTTATTTTCATTTCTTGTTACATAATATATACATTGTTATACGTTTTCTTAGGTTATATAGACAATTAACTAAGAGTGTATTTTTTCCCAAACTCATCACTCATTGGTCTAAGAGCTAGCAAACTTTAAACATTTTTAAAAAATAAAAAAATTAAGATATCAATACTTTCCTTAAAAATCGAGTTAAAGGCTAGAACTACTTTTAGATCAAATAAAGTATAAAAATAGTACGATAACTTTTACTATGCCAGTATAATTACGATTGATTTATATTTGGAGCAGGGCCTCCGTACCTCCGTAATTCATTGGACGGCCCTGCTTTTCTACATTCACAATAATACTTATCCGTTTTTCATAATAATATTCATTTGTTATTATATGATATTAGAATTCTTTAACAACCAGATTCGACTTAGAAAGCGGGTCATGACACGTGCATGAGCGAGGGATCACACAATCCGCTCGCAAAGAGAACCAAATGAGAAGAATGGAAGTAGAAGACGAGGAAACAATTTTGGAAGTGGAAAAGGAGGAAACGGATTTCCGGGCGAAAGACGAGGAAACAAATGGTGGAAGCCCATCCCCGACTTTCGCTCCCCCGACTCGTACAAGAGCGTCCACAAGTACGGATGCATCTAAAGTTCCGCCTCCGGTCACGCCAATAGTGTAGCTCCGTCTGCTAGGCGAAGCTTCTGTGGCACAGCCGGTCGGTCAGGAAGTGGGCCTTCGTCTTCAAGGTTACGCCTGTCAGCTAGTGCATGATACAATTACTCTCCGACCGATAATGCACCTACATCGATGGAGCTTGAAGGATATCCCGGTGGACCAAAAAATCGCACGTTGCTTAGGAATTTCGATACCCACATTGCTAGATTTCGATACAAAATGTATTAACATTTCACTTATTGTTGCAGATCCAAAAATTACTTAAACCGCACGAAAGGTCCAACGGACTAGCGTCGTGGAAGGATAAAGTGATCCCACGTGGGCCATGCTTCACACGAGCAAGAAACAGTGGGCTGACTAGGTTGCTGTCCCTAGAGTGGAAAAATATGGATTGGTCTTTATTTCGGCTTTCGTGGAGCGTTGGCACCCCAAAATGAACAACTTCCATTTTCCATGGGGGGAGATTACCATAATGCTCCATGATGTGTACAAGATATGGGGTTGGAGATTGACGGCATGCCTCTGGTCCAAACAATGACGGAAGAAGAATTGTTTTCCATCCTTGATAGTGTGCTTAACTTCAATAGACAACAGATGGCCAGAAATAAAACCAACGGTGGTTTTGTCGTAAGTGAATTGAATGGGTGGTTGAATTATTTCATAACCGAGGGAAAGGTACACCCAGATATTGTCGCCTCTAGCTTTTTACCGACTCTCATAGGGTGCACCCTCTTCCCTCACAAGTCTGCGAGCAAGGTAAAGCTCCATTTATTTCAAGCTGTACTGGACATCGATTCGACATCGAAGTATGCATGGGGTGCAACAACCCTTGCCTACATATATCAATAATTAGGTATGGCACCCCTTCATTTGAGAAGCTCAAGGGGTTTACGGGGCATTCTCACCCCTTCATTGATTACAAATCCCCTATACTACTGGCAGAAGCTGAGGCACGGCCCGTACCTCTTGCCCTCGAAGAAGTGCGAGTACATAACCATATTGTTTTATAATTATTTTATTAAATTATATATCATCTATTATTTTATTGTATTGATTTTACGATGACAGCGTATGAACCAAGTGGAAGGTATCATACGGGATGAAATGGCCCTGATTAACAGCTTCAAGGACTCGCATTCATTGAAGCTGACACTTCTGAAGATTTATGGAATGGTGACAAATGAGACCGTCCCAGTGCCAGTTTTGCCGATGCGAGTTTCTCAAAACCAAGGTTATGCTCCAGCTCGCAATAGAGATTTTGGGACACAACACCAGGTACCACCAGGTCCAAGCTCAAGGGGTAGATACCAAGGGTACACATTTCAAAGTCATGAATTCGGGCCACAGTTCCAGGCTCCTTCTTTCAGGACAGAATCTCAAGCTCCCTACTTTGGGTATGGACATCAAGCTCCTAACGGGTTTTCCCCAATCTGAGGCGGATTCCAACCCCCCGCATTCGGGTCAGGATCCCAATCCCCCGCTTTCGGGGTCGAACCCTGATGTGGCTAAAACCTACCCGCAAGTGTACGGGATCAGTTGTAGTAGTCAAGTATCGATCTCACAGAGACCAATGTAATATTAATTGAAATGCTACCAGTATACTAGGCCGAAAAGATATGATATTGGGAAATGTGTAACTAGACTAATTACTAATAAAACAAATAAAATAAGATAAAATCAATGGGATAAATGTGTCTAAGGTTAAGGATCACCGCAACGATGCTTCAGTAAATAAAATCAAACTCTGCCTGAATCTAATCCATCTATTTGAAGGTAAGTCATCTAAGGTAATCTACTAACTCCTCTCGGACGATAATAGACGTGTTTGAACTAAACTAACAATCGCTCTCGCGCATAGCTAATCTCATTCAAACCCATTAACGCACTTAGAGTCTAGAGATAAATTGAGATAACATCCGCTCTCGCGCTTCGCTAAATCAACTCAAACCCAGAACATCTATGATGACTTAGTATCCTCAAGAGTAATTAAGTTGCTCTCGCACAAATAACACTCAGGCTCGATTCCTATGGATCTAGTAGAAATTATCACCTCTCGGTCTCAAACTCTACCTGATTACTTATTAGCAGTTTCACCTCTCGGTCTCAAATCCTAATAAGATCCAATTCGCATAAGCTAAAATGGGCATAAAGCATCTAGGATCGAATCAAATACTATTTCAATTCAGGCAAAGATAATAACTTTATTCACATACACATCGATCGGATCAACATAACCTTAGAACTAGGAATTTAGCTATGCATGATTGAAGATAACAATAGATCAAACCAACCATCGATATATATGAATTATTCATTAAAAATAAGAGATAAGAAAACTTAGTCTCAATGACGAAATAATCCAAACGAAGGCTAGAGCATTAAGGACAATCTTCAATCCATGCCAAAGGCTAAAATCCTTCTTGAAGTTCAACCCATGTCTGCGGCAGAACGCTCCCCAAAACTAGAACCATAAAAACTCAAACAAAAACTAAACTAAAACCCCCCTCTCACGTAAGAAATCCAAAACCCCCCTTTTTAATCTCTCCCTTTGAAAAGTCAAACCTGAAATCAAATCCCCCTCACCAAAGCTACGTAACTCCCATTTGGCTGGCTCCCCTTTAATTTGTTGTCGGACTCCTTTTTTTATTAGCCCATTTCGTTTGTGCGGTCCACCAGTCCAATAACAATGGACCAAATTCATGCTTGTGTAGTATCTCCTCTTGGTTACTGGAACGGGTTCACATAAATTCCAGCAGGTTTATCATCCGTAACGCGGTCCAAATTCAACTGCTGCAATGCTCCTTAAGTCTCATATTAATCCGCCTAAAAATACCTGAAACACATAAAAATACGAGTGTAGACTCCGAATACAAAATAATACAAAACTATATATAAAATATGCATGAGAATGACCTAATCTAATATGCAACTAGACTCTTAAAATATGTATAAAATGGATGTTATCAAATCCTAACCTCGAAAGCGGGGGGTCGGATCCCAACCATCATATGTTATAAATACTGAGCAAATTTTGGCCCAGTCTGGTCCGGGCCGATTCGGTCTGGTCCGGTCCAAATTTCCGGTCTGGCCCGGAATTTGCCCAACCCTATTTCAAAGTAGATTTTATAATTATAATTATCAATTTGATTGTTGATTAATAAAATTATTTTAGTGGTTTGTGAAATTGAATTTGAAAATGTTGTTATAAATATTGAAAATACTGAATTTGATAATAAGAATAATTTTAAATGTAGCATGAATTTAAAATCAAGTTAGTTATAAATGCGAAATGTCATGAATTGGAATTGGAATTTATGTTAGATTTTAGAGTTAAGTTAGTAGTTATTCATAAATATTTTTATGTGATTATAATATAATCATAATGAAATTTAAAATTGGGAGGATAAATTTAATGGAATTCAACTTGTGAGATAATATATATTTTAAAATTATATCTTAATTTTGATTTATGAGGAAATAATTGTGGGTAATTTATATATTAATTAATTATAAAATAAGAATAAAGAATGAATTAAAAGTTAATAAGAATTTAATTAAGGAATGAATTAGAACAAAATAATTTGGAATTAAGAACCAATTAATTAGTAATAAAGAATAAACTCCAAATTTATTTTTAAATAAGTTTAAACAATTAAGAATAAACAATGAGTTACAAATTTTAGAAAATATACTTTATGATTAAAAGTTAATAAATAATGAATTAGGAATTAAAAATAAAGAAAGAATAAAGCATGGAATTATTATTAATTAAGAGTAAAGAATGAAATAAATATAAATAAAGAAAGAATTAAACATATATACAAAAGTGATTACGAAATTAACAAAATTTAGAATTATGAATTAATTCTAAATTTAGAAATAAAAATTAATTTATATTTTTTATTATGATAATAGGATGTAGTTACTCGATTGGAGAGGATACGAGCCGAGCGAGAGCACTCACATCCTTTAGTGGAGTGTATCATGACGCAATCGGTCCATCGTCAAGCGAATACAGTTCGTCGATCCTCGAGAAACATGCTTATCGAGATGCATCTGGGGGCATGTGACATTCCCATGGCTGACCATCCTAAGGCCATAGATGACTAAGATGGGGATCTGTGATGTGACCTCGGTCACGACTTCACTCGGCACTATGAGTGTCATCTGAGTTTTTGAGACATTCTGAAACACTTTCTATTTTTAGTAGTTTTTCGGTATTTCGCAGTTTCCTTTCTTAGTAGTTTCCATTTTTAGAATGTTTCTAAGTTTGGAAAGTTACCGTTTTTAGTATTTACTATTTTTAGATGTTTTCAGCAAGTTTCTATTTTTGGATGTCGGGCCTCTCTTGTGTCAAGAGGGCCGATCCATTTATGTTTTAGGCACATTAGGGCAAGAACTTTGTTTGGCTGCTATATAAGCCAGCCTTAAACCTAATTAATGATAAGTTGAATTGAGAGTTAAAGCATAGCGCTGCCGTTGAGCCAAGCTCCCGTCCCCTAGGTCTAGCTCCTTCAACTAAGCCTTCACCAAACCTCCCTAACCCACAATCGAACCATCACCGAACTCACCTCACTGAACACGAACCACACTCAACCAAACGTGGCTCTCGGCCCTAGCCGAGATCCCCCGATTGAACCACTTCGCAGCTTCGCAGACGCAGACAACAACAACTTTTCCACGACCGCGGAAACCATCGCCGCGACCGCGGAAATCTCCCAGACAGCTTCCGAAGTTCAGTTTCGTTCGATTCTTCAGCGAGCAAGAGTTGTTTCGTCCGCCTTCTACCTAGATCCGCTCTGACTTGTGTTTTGGGAGACCGGAACACATCAACTGGTATCAGATTTCAGGGGTACAAGGTTGGTCTTTCATTTCTCGCTTTGTTCGCACGTTTAAATTTAGTCTTTCCCTTGCTTCCGCATTTGTTTCTTTCGTGTGTTTCAGTTTTTGTTGTTGTTGTTGGTTGCCCCCAATAATCCCCTACCCTAGGTTGAATTTGTGGCTTCTAAATCCTTGTTCAAGACCGAGAGATAGAAGAAAAAAAATAAAAAAAAAGAGATTTTTGTGAGAAACCCTAACCCTAGTTGTGGACTTTACTTGCCCTAAATCATATTCATCTTGCATATTTGGTTTGTTAAAGTTTGTGATTATTGTTAGAATTTTCTCTACTGTTATCTCCAAGTTTTCCTCACACAAAAACAGTTACTTATTTCCAGTCTATGCATCAATTGCTCTTTGTCTACACTAAAAACTTGTGTAAAATCAAAGGAAAAACAAAAAAAAGGCATTCGGTAATCAAAAAAAAAAACACCGTATTTGCAAAATCACAAGCCTCAGGCGATCTCGGCGAAGCTGATTCACTATTGACACAGGTCCATTAAGCTTATATCCCCGTATTCTTTCTCTGTGGATTCTAGGATTTGCATGCTGGAATACTTCTTGCGTAGTCACTATATTTTGGCTTCTGAATTGTGAGGTTTATGTGGTTTTTGTGTTGGTTTAGTCCACGCTGAGTCAGCCTCGCCACTCCGCCCTCACGGTTTTACCCAAATTAGTGTCCTACGTGAGACTTTGTGAGATTGATTTGATCTAGTTTGTCCTTTGTTTTTGTTCCATTTTGTTTGTGTTCCTGCTCTTTCTGCGCTTGTCATGGTGTCTACAGGGACAGATACGGACGACACACTCGCTCCTCACTAGGCCGCTGACGATGCTCAAGCCCGGACGCTGAAGGCGATCCTTTCAACGCTAGCCGAACTGAAGCAGAACAATGCGGTCGTCGCCGCGGACGAAGCAGCACTCAAAGCAAATGCGGACAAGCAAACCACGACCGCAGTACAAACCGTGACCGCGGTACAAACCGCACCCGCAGTACAAACCGCGCCCGTGGTTCTTGCAGTAGCTGCCGACACTGCTCCGATAGATCCCCTGATGGCTCCCGCACTCACTACCGACACCACGCGGCGTCAAGACAAAGGAAATGGCGTGATGCCCTCTAGTTCGCAACTCCGGCCGGGTCTTCGTCGCTTGGACTCCATCATTGAGTCCCATCAGGAGGACCATGGCTTCAACCGATACAAGCCCCTCTGCTCGCCAGCAGACGACCTCGCATATAACTCTGCCGAGCACGAGTCACCCGCCACAGACTTGGGTCTCTACCCCTACGTCGACACCACTGACCGACGTCAGCGCTTCGCGACCATGCAGCGCGAAGAGGCGCGCCAAGATGCCTTCTTTGAGAGCCGACGAGACGCAGCTCGTGGCCACACCAGCGGACGAGCACCACAGACGGCGTTGACCCATCCTACCATCAGCCGCGAACCCGGGACTATTCCTCGTACTACACCTTCCAGGTATGTACCTCATATTCCTTTTACTGAATATGATGAGGAGGGTTTTGAGGTTGCAGGTGTTCCCAACCTGGGAAACTTTCACCCCCTCTTGGGTGACCCCGTAGAGAGCCAGCTCTACCTGATGGATTACATCCCGCCGCGGATCCCGACACCTCCACGGCGACCCGTGCGTGAGAGACAGCAGCCCCGTGCGGAAGATCATGACTGTCGTCGCCAGCGTCGCCCATGCCCCATCTAGAATGACTTTGATCATTATGATGACGAGCTGGACGACCCATTCCCTGAGCAAATTCCTGCAGCTCGAGGTGTCCAAGACCGCAGACGCGCGCCCAACCCTTATGCAAGTCGTCGCGAGGTCAAGGTAACTATCGAGAATTTTCATGGTGATTATGATTGACGTGGCCTAAGGTCGTTATGCCAAATCAAAGTAAACCTCAACTTCCAAACTAGTATAGTAAGTAAGCAAGGGTCGAAATCTCAAGAGAATCACAAGTGTCTGTATTCTTGTCACAAATCAAATACCAATCAAACAGTAGTAACAAAGGGGGGTTTTGAGGTTTGGTGTTGCGAAATCTAAAGATGGATCAAATAAAGGAAAAGCGTTCCTCCTAGCAAATATCCACAATTCACGGAATATGGTTGATCATAGACTATCTCGAATTCTTCTTCCTTCCTAAGGTTGTTCCTGTCCCGATCGTGAGTAGATTAATAGGTCAACCAGACCTAAGAACTCTTACCAGTGAATAACCCTAGCACCACTAGTGATTCAACCCAAAGGCAGCTTTGCACATAAGAATTAATCAGGATGCATGCAACACTTCAACCAAAAGCATTCAACATACAATTATATCTCCCTACGATTAACAATCTCAACCAGGTCATGCAAATCGCAGTTGCTACAGCAGAATAGGACGTTAGCCCAACAGTTTCCTAATCCTAGCAATCAGAAAATCACCAATAACAACTAGTTGTAGCGAAATCAGTAAGATTCAATAAGAGTAAGCTTAGAAGAGATAATACAAACCAAAGGAACTCGAATACGAATAATAGTCTCACAACCAAAATCCAATGAATGCTTCAATTGCCAGGCGGAACCAAGAAGGTTAGTTCCTCCTCATGTTCTTCATAAACATAGAATGAAAAGTTGAAAAATGTAAAACTCTAGCTCTCTCCTCTTTTCAAAACCTAAAACTAAGAGAGTATAAATAGGTGGGCTTAACAAATGACCTAGCCCAACTGAAAATAGAAAACGAAAATAATTAAAATGAAATAAAGAAATCAGGAAAGATAGATTTGGGAAATCACGAAATAAGTCTGTCGTGATGACCCGCGATCGCGGGTAATGGACTGCGATCGCGGTTGCTTGTAGCTCCGCACTCTTCCGCGCCTGCAGAAATATCTCGAATGTCCCGAAGTCCCGCGATCGTGGCACCCTTGCCCGCGGTCGCGGTTAATGCTCGACCTTCTGCGTCTGCAATCTTCACTTCTACTCTTCTATAGGCCTTTTCTTGGCTGCTCCTTACTCAATGTCTCTAACAATCTTCAAGTAGGCTCAAAACATCTCCAAAACACCAAAACTTCGCCTCCTAACTCCATGCACATGAATGTGTCTAAAACTACCCGAATGACACCAATAAATCCTCTAATGGCTCTTAGTTAAGCCCTACAAAGTAGTGCTTATCAAACTCCCCCACACTTAGACCTTTTCTCGTCCTCGAGTAAACTAATAAAGAGTCTACTCCTCCAATTGCAGCACCCAATGTCTCAGGAAGCGTGTCCTCCAACTAAGAATCACCTAACCCATGCCAAGCTCCTGGCACCAATCTCATTCACGACATATCCACAACTCAACAAGCTTAAGGGCCAAGCAGAGTACTTCCACCAAGCTTAACCCGGACATCCAATGGTGTGAGTAACCTCTAATCCTAGCCTCCATCTATGACTCATTATGCCTCCCAGAGTGACCTACCCGACAATCCTTCTTCGACTCCTCTTCTTATGCCGCCTCATCGGTAAAATGATATCCTAGAAAACTCTCCTCTTCTTTTCACTCATTTTGCCTAGGAGCCCTTTCGGGTTTTCATCCTAGCCACTCATATTTTTTTTTTCATAGATGTGCTCACATAAGCTCACGTCACTCAGACACCTTCTTATCCCAGCCTAGCGCTGGTCGGGACCACCTGCTTATTACCCAAGTCGCCCTTTCGAGTTTTCGACTTGTCCCAGGATTTTCAGATTTTTTTTTTCCAGATACTGAAATACGAAAATGCTGAATCAACTACTGAATCAAATGTGCTGAAACGAATGAAAAAAACTGAATACAAAGATGGAAAGTAAATATAGATTCCTCCCCCACACTAAAAGATCACATTGTCCTCAATGTAGAAAAGACAAAGAAAAGGATTGGGGGGGAAGAATTACACTCACTTTGGAGGTGTGGATGGTGCCGCGGAACCAAGTCCTTTGAAGACGGCCTCCTGTCTGTGACGTAGAAGTGCCACTTGTCCCTCAATATCATCAAAGCGCGTTACCGAATACTGGTGTAGGCGGTCTAAGTCAAGCGCAAATGCTTGCACAGTTGCTGCCATTGTGGTCTGTTGGGTGTAGATCTCCTCCTGCCTGGCCGAAATGCGAGCTAGGTGGTCCAGAACTAGGCTGTGTGAACTAGACGTTGGAACCTCCTTGCTCGCGGGTGGTCGGGCAGGTGCTGGCAGTACTCTAGGTTCATCCGAAGGTAGGGCAAAATCTCTTGCTGTCGGACCAAAGGGTATTGGTCGCGGCAGCTTCATCCTGTGGTCCCCTGCTGTATGAGATAACCAAACGAATCCGTCCCTACGATCACCATAGATGAGCCTGGACTTCCTCAATTGGTCAATGTTGTAAATGAAGGAACCAGGGACCGGCTCCAGTGTGGTCTCTTCGGTATCAAAGTACTTCAAAGTGATAAGGGTGATCATACCCCCAAAACCAATTCTTCCTGCGGCCTTCTTTTGCGTCTTCTGGATGGAATACATGAAAATATCCGCCTAGTCTGGAACTGCCTCACTTTTCGGGGTGAGACACCATAGGATCGCCAAGTCGACACATGAAATCTTGTTCACCTCCCCTTGACCTAAGAATGCGAGTGCAAGCACTTTGTGGATCAAACGTAGGCAAGGATGGGTAATCTTGTAGTTATACTCTCCTCTAGTGTCGAACTCTTCCCATATAGCTTGCGACCAGAAGTCCAAGTGTTTGCCATTGGTGGACTCCCACCCAGATGTAGGAGGGGCGAAGACACCAAAAAGCTCTCTAAGGTCTGCCTTGGTCAGGGTATACTTCTTGTCCCGCAACTGGAAGGAGAAGGCCTTGCCCTTGTCCTGTGGTTCGAAAGTAGCAACGAATTCATAGACTAGAGAGTCATAAGTTGGTACCTTCTTCCACAGGAATCCTCCCAGTCCGCCATGATCGAGGAGTTGCTTGGTGTAGTCCCAAAGTTGGAGAACTGTTAGGGCTGCCACATCGAATAACTTTGTTGGGATCACTTGCTTCCTCTATAGATCCTTCTAGATCTTGATCTGCGGTTTGGACATCTTCCGGGGCATGGGTTGGGCCATGGCTACTGTTCGGGGTCTTGGCGAAAAATTTGGTAGCCTGTAGATGCCGCGATCGCGGGGTCTCAGGGTGAGGTCGCGGTGGCTCTCGGTAGTCGGGGCACAACAGGAGGGTGTTTCGGCGATCGCGGTACTATTGGTGCGATCGCGGGGTGCAGGGGCTTGGTACGGCGACGGCGGTTGTTGGGAAGAAAAGAAAAGAATGATGGGGAAAGTGGATGGATGATGGTTAAGAGGGGTGATTTTAGGGTTTGGAAAGATAGAAAGAGGTGAAAAAGGTGAAAGTTGGGGAAATGGAAGTTACCAAGGGGAAAAGATTTGCTGCCATATGTCCGATTTTTTTTTTTTGAACTAACAGAAAAGATGTTGCACCGTCTGATGGGCCGCGATCGCGGTTTGGTCTCGGCTTGCTGTGATGGGTTAGTTCACAAGGAAAAATATGGCGGGCAGAAAAGAAAAACTTAAAACAGAAAGAATATTATGAAGAAGTGTACCTCGGGTTGCCTCCCGAGCAGCGCCTTGTTTAACGTCCTGGCTTGACGTAATCCCATTTTCTCTAATCTACGTCAGGCGGATCCTCCAAGGTGAGATCTTCCTGCTCTGTGGGATGTGGTCTTTCGTAGTAAGGTTTCAGGCATTGACCATTCACCTTAAACGTGGAACCACTGGTTGGGTTGTACAGATCCACCACTCCATAGGGGTATGCATGAGCGACCGTGTAGGGACCTGTCCAACGAGACCTAAGCTTTCCTGGAAAGAGCCTCAAGCGTGACGTGAAGAGGAGGACCTTGTCCCCGACCTTGAATTCCTTTCGGAGAATGTTCTTATCATGCCATGCCTTGGTCTTTTCTTTGCAGATTACTGCGTTGTCGTATGATTCCAGGCGTAACTCTTCTAATTCCTACAGCTGTAGTTTCCGGAACGCTCCCACCTCATCAATCCTCATATTGTAGTTCCTCACAGCCCAGTGGGCCTTATGCTCTAGCTCCACAGGAAGATGACAGGCCTTTCCGAACACCAATCTGTAAGGAGACATTCCAATGGGTGTCTTGTAGGCTGTGCGGTAGGCCCATAGAGCGTCATCCAGCCTCAGGCTCCAATCCTTGCGGTTCGGGGAGACTGTCTTCTCTAAAATAGTTTTAATCTCCCTGTTTGATATCTTTACTTGGCCATTTGTCTGGGGATGGTATGTTGTAGAGATCTTCTGTGTGACATGGTACTTCCTGAGTAATGCACTGATTGTCTTGTTACAGAAATGAGTACCCCTGTCACTGATGAGCGCTCTTGGGATTCCAAAGCGTGCAAAGATGTTTGCTTTGAGGAATTTCGCCACGACTTTGGAATCGTCTGTCCTGGTGGCCTTGGCTTCTACCCATTTTGAGACGTAATCGACGGCCAGCAGTATGTACAGGTTTCCAAAAGAGCTGAGGAAGGGACCCATGAAGTCGATCCCCCAGACATCAAAAATCTCGCAGAAGATCACGAGTGATTATGGCATCTCATTTCTTCTGGAAATGTTTCCCATGCGCTGACATCTATCACATGCTTTGCAGAAGGAATGCGCATCCCGGAATATATAATCACTTTAGTTCCTAGGAGGTATGGCCGAAACTTCTCCAGTGAAAATACCACGGCTAGCAACTCCTTTTCTGTGGTGGAGTAGTTCCTTTGTGCTCCGTTCAGGGTCATGGATGCATAATGGATAACATGGGAGGCTATTCCCTCCTTCTGCCCCAGGACTGCTCCAACCGCATAATCACTTGCATCGCACATGATCTCAAAGGGGCGATCCCAGTCTGGCGCCTGGATGATTGGTGCACTGGTGAGGCGAGCCTTCAGCTCATCAAATGCCTTCCGGCATTCCTCATTGCAATCAAAAGGAACATCCTTCTTCAGCAATTCGCACAAAGGGGATGAGATCTTGGAGAAATCCTTGATAAACCTGCGATAAAACCCTGCATGGCCTAAAAAGGACCTCACTTCACGAACATTAGTAGGATAAGGCAGAGATTGAATGACATCAACCTTTGCTTTATCGACCTCAATTCCTTTGGCGGGGACAATATGACCTAAAACTATTCCCTATTCTACCATGAAATGACACTTTTCAGAATTTAGACACAAATTTGTGTCCACACATCTTTGTAGGACACGGGAAAGGTGATCTAAACATAGGTCAAAACTGTCTCCATGAACTGTGAAGTCATCCATAAAAACCTCAATAAAGTCTTCTACAAATTCAGAGAAGATACTTACCATACACCATTGGAAGGTGCCAGGTGCATTGCATAGGCCAAATGGCATTCTGCGGTATGCAAATGTGCGAAATGGACACGTGAATGTGGTCTTCTCCTAGTCTTCTGGTGCAATGGGGACCTGAAAGTAGCCTGAATATCCATCCAGGAAACAGTAGTATGGTCGCCCTGCCAGTCTCTCCAGCATCTGGTCAATGAATGGGAGGGGGAAATGATATTTCCTGGTTACCGCATTCAGCTTGCGGTAATCTATGCACACCCTCCATCCTGTCTGTGTTCTGGTCGGGACCAGCTCGCCGTCCTGGTTTTCTACCACAGTGATGCCGCCTTTCTTTGGGACCACATGTGTGGGGCTTACCCATTTGCTATCGGAGATGGGGTAGATTATTCCAGCTTGCAGGAGTTTCAGCACCTCCTTCTTCACTACTTCCATCATTGGTGGGTTGAGCCTCCTTTGGGGTTGCCTAGATGGTTTGGCCTCCCCCTCAAGTAGAATCTTGTGCATGCATGTGGATGGGCTGAGTCCCTTAATGTCTGCAATGGTCCATCCCAGGGCCGTCTTATGTTCCTTGAGCACTCCTACCAGTTTGTCTTCATGCGCCTTGGAGAGTTTGCTCGAGATGATGACTGGTAGTGTGTCATTCTCTCCAAGGAATGCGTACTTGAGGTGATCTGGTAGCTGCTTAAGTTCACTTGGGGGTGCCTGCACAATAGAAGGAAGCAGCTTCTCGCTGGGTACGGTTAGTGAAAGGGGGCCATCGCCCCATCTACTATGAACGGGACTTCCCCCATACATGTCCAAATCTGCTACCTTCTCCTGCATGTTAGTAGACAAAGAAATCTCCGCACAAGGACTAACAGTGTCACTCTCTAAGTCGGCATATAGTTCCTTTAAACATGTGATATCAAAAACGTCTTGAACAATAGGATAAATCACATCAATAGCACAAAGAGAATGTTCATCATTGGGGTGTTTCATAGCTTCGTGAATGTTAAATTCGACCTCGTCCCCATCAAATTCCATAGTAAGTGTCTCAGTGCTCACATCAATCTTAGTACAGGAGGTTTTCAAGAAGGGCCGTCCTAAGAGAATAGGGGTTCCATGAGGGTCATCCTCCATATCAAGTACATAGAAATCAGCGGGAAAAATAAGCATGTCTACCATAACTAAGACATCTTCTACTACCCCTCTAGGATAAACATTGGACTTATCTGCTAACTGCACTACTATCTCTGTTTCTTGAAGTGGTCCTAACCCTATGGTTTTGTATATAGAATATGGCAACACATTGATTGATGCGCCAAGATCTAGCATGGCTTTCTCTATATGGGTGGCTCCTATTGTACAGGAAATAGTGAACATGCCAGGGTCACCGCACTTGGGAGGCATTCGCTGTTGAAAAACTGCAGAAACTCTCTCACTAACCTGAATCTTTTGGTTTCCCTTCAGCTTTTGTCTTCTTTTATTTGTGCACAGTTCTTTCAGGAATTTAGCATAACTAGGCACAGACTCTACCAGTTTTAAAAGAGGAATATTTACCTCACATTTGCTGAAGATGTCAAAGATCTCTTGGTTAGTCTTTGGCCTTCTTTTCTCCTTCAATGCCTCGGGAAATGGTACAGGTGGCTTTTCAGGGTTGAGCGGGGGAAATTCTGGCTGGATATAATCTGTGTAATCCTCCGTGTTCAACCCGCGATCGCGGTTTTCACCCCGCGGTCGCGGTTCGCTGACGACATATTCTGATTCTCGATCTTCCGCCTCGCGATCGCGGGTCGAAAACCGCGATCGCGGTTCCTCCTCGTTGTTTTTCGCCTTTTCCGTGATATAACCGCGATCGCGGTTTTCACCCCACGGTCGCGGTTCTTCCCAGCGTGCAACCCTTATTGGTGCTTCATCATTTTCCACAGCATAGGGGTCATTCACCCTTTTTCCACTTCGCAAGGTGACTGCATTGGCTTCCTGCTGATGTTCGCAGTCCTTATTTTGAGTTTCCGCCATTGTAGGTGGCCAATGCATTGGTTGTCCCAGTGATGCACCCAAGCTTAATATAGATTGCTGAGAGGATTGGTGCAGAGTATAATTTTGCTGGGAGAGCTGAGAGAATCCCTCTTTCATTACTTGTGCGTTGTTTACACCGGCCTGAATCACCGCTTGTGTTAACGCTTGAAGTGTCTGGGTGAGAGCCATCAGTGTGCTCTCATTAGATATCGGCTGTGGTTGCTGAGACTGGATTTCTGTGGTGTTCACCTCTTGCACAGCATGCACTCCTGCTTTAGGAATGTTTGTGGTGTTTGCTTTACCCCTTGAGCGGTATTGCCTTGAACTCTCAGAAAGTTCGGAAAAGACCTCGAAGGCTTCAACGGGGGTTTTGTTCAAGATGTTTCCCCCACAGGTGGCATTTACCAACCTACGGTCTTCTTCTAGCAATCCACTAAACAAATATAGCACCAAGTCTTGGTCTGAATACCCATGAAATAGACAGTTAACTACCAGCCTTCTGAACCTCTCATAATAGTCATACAACTGCTCGCCTTGAGATTGTTCAATATTGTTGATGCTTCTTTTCAGGCTATTGAGCTTTGTTGCCGGAAAGTACTTTTCCAGAAAGGTTTGCTTCATCTTTGCCCATGTGTCTATGCTGCCTGGGGTCAAGTAATAGAACCATTCCTTTGCTGCATCCTTTAAAGAAAAAGGAAAGGCTCTCAACTTGATTTGGTCTTCAGTAACTCCCCGAGGTTGCATACTAGTGCAGACTGAATTGAATTCATGCAAGTGTTTGTTCGGGTTTTCCTCATCGGTTCCTCTGAAATGAGGTAACAAATTGACCAAACCCGACTTGAGCTCAAAACTCACGCCCTCCTGGATTTTCGGAAATTGGATAGCCAGAGGTTGCTGCTCTGGGTACTGCGCTGTTAATTGCCTCAATGTTCGGTTTCCTTGTGCCATAGCTGTATTTCTTCACCGAATTTATCTAAGCTGCGAATTACACTCGACAAAATAAGAGTTAGTAATGTTAGAGGGAACCGTAAGATAGGTTCCCTACAGGATCAATATTCAATCTATTCATAAGAAAACAGATAATGATTCCCCGGCAACGGCGCCAAATTTGACGTGGCCTAAGGTCGTTATGCCAAATCAAAGTAAACCTCAACTTCTAAACTAGTATAGTAAGTAAGCAAGGGTCGAAATCCCAAGAGAATCACAAGTGTCTGTATTCTTGTGACAAATCAAATACCAATCAAACAGTAGTAACAAAGGGGGGTTTTGAGGTTTGGTTTTGCGAAATCTAAAGATGGATCAAATAAAGGAAAAGCGTTCCTCCTAGCAAATATCCACAATTCACAGAATATGGTTGATCATAGACTATCTCGAATTCTTCTTCCTTCCTAAGGTTGTTCCTTTCCCGATCGTGAGTAGATTAATAGGTCAACCAGACCTAAGAACCCTTACCAGTGAATAACCCTAGCACCACTAGTGATTCAACCCAAAGGCAGCTTTGCACATAAGAGTTAACCATGATGCATGCAACACTTCAACCAAAAGCATTCAACATACAATTATCTCTCCCTACGATTAACAATCTCAACCAGGTCATGCAAATCGCAGTTGCTACAGCAGAATAGGACGTTAGCCCAACAGTTTCCTAATCCTAGCAATCAGAAAATCATCAATAACAACTAGTTGCGCAGGCTAGCGAAATCAGTAAGATTTAATAAGAGTAAGCTTAGAAGAGATAATACAAACCAAAGGAACTCGAATACGAATAATAGTCTCACAACCAAAATCCAATGAATGCTTCAATTGCCAGGCGGAACCAAGAAGGTTAGTTCCTCCTCATGTTCTTCATAAACATAGAATGAAAAGTTGAAAAATGTAAAACTCTAGCTCTCTCCTCTTTTCAAAACCTAAAACTAAGAGAGTATAAATAGGTGGGCTTAACAAATGACCTAGCCCAACTGAAAATAGAAAACGAAAATAATTAAAATGAAATAAAGAAATCAGGAAAGATAGATTCGGGAAATCCCGAAATAAGTCTGCCGTGATGACCCGCGATCGCGGGTAATGGACCGCGATCGCGGTTGCTTGTAGCTCCGCGCTCTTCGCACTCTTCCGCGCCTGCAGAAATATCTCGAATGCCCCGAAGTCCCGCGATCGCGACACCCTTGCCCGCGGTCGCGGTTAATGCTCGACCTTCTGCGTCTGCAATCTTCACTTCTACTCTTCTATAGGCCTTTTCTTCGTTGCTCCTTACTCAATGTCTCTAACAATCTTCAAGTAGGCTCAAAACATCTCCAAAACACCAAAACTTCGCATCCTAACTCCATGCACATGAATGTGTCTAAAACTACCCGAATGACACCAATAAATCCTCTAATGGCTCTTAGTTAAGCCCTACAAAGTAGTGTTTATCAATGATCCTGCTGTGTTTTTAGATTGGTTGCATGCTATAGAGCACGCACTGCAACACTGTCAGCATGAGGATTTCGAGAAGGTCGATGTCGCCACTGTGCAGTTTCGTGGCGCCGCCCACTCTTGGTGGCATCGTTTCTGTACTGACAGGGAACGACGAGGCATGGAACAAATTGATCAATGGCACCAGCTGGCGTTCATTATGCGCCGCAAATATGTTCCGGATGACTTCCAGAACCACATGAGGATGGAGATAGCGCTCGCTCGCCAGGGCACCCAGACGCCAATCGAGTTCTTCGCCAAACTTGAGGATTTGTATTCAAGGCGGGCTTGAGCATTGGCCCTGCTACTCTGAGGACCAGATTTTTGAGTGGGTTGAATCTTAACATCCGCGACCAGCTGGAGATCCTACATATTCGGGACCTGAACCAGCTCACTCATACGACGATAATGATCCACCAGCAGAATCAACGCCGTAAACAGACTCCCTAGTCACAGACTCAGTCTCGCAGGTACGACACTACACCTATTCCTTCTATTTCTACTGATGTGTCCTCTTTCGTGCAGACTAGACAGGTTCAGCCCCCGGCCCGTGGACAAGAGACCACACGCACCACCGCAGCACCTGCACCGAATCGGGAAGCCCCACGCAACTATGAGAGGACACGAGACCAGGCCTGTTATCGTTGTGGCGGTCGTGGACACATCCAGCGCAATTGTCCCAACCCCAGGAAGATCTTTTTCACCCAGGCTGCAGGATATGAGTCCTTTGAGGACGAGTCCGAAGAGGAGATAGATCCCGCCACTCAGGATGATGGGTAAACTTGCTTGCCACCAGACCTATCTGTTGGTACCCCACTGAGCCTCTACGCGCAACGTGCCTTTACTGTGACGGAGGTGCCCCTAACGGACCAGAGAGAGACCATTTTTCACACCCGATGTCTGGTCCAAGATGCCTCCCTCAGCGTCATCATTGATAGTGGGTCGTGCTGCAACATTGTGAGTGAGGAGGTTGTCCAACGCATTCAATTAGCGATGCAGCCACACCCCCAGCCATATGGTCTTCAATGGCTTTCTGCAGGTAATGGCGATGCGGTACACAGGCAATGCCGCATCCCAGTTCAAATTGGTCAATACCATGATATTGTTCTATGTGATGTTGTGTCTATGGATGCTACTCATCTTCTTCTTGGTAGACCTTGGCAATATGACAGGAAGACGGTACATGACGGGTTCCTCAACACTTACATCTTCGATCATGGCGGAAGGCGAGTCACTCTTCTCCCTATGATGCCTCTGGAAATCATACGCGACCATGTGGAGAGGAACCACGCACAGCAAGAAGACAACCACTGTCTCGACCTCGTCCAGACAGCGACAGCAGACGCTGCAACCGCGACCGCGGCACATTCCACCGCGACCGCGGTTTCTCTACGGACGTGCCCCATTTTAGCGTCAACATCCGTGACCGCGGCAACCATATCCGCGACCACGGATTCCTCCCTGTTCGCCACAGCTTCTGCTTCCGGAACCGCGCCCGCGGACAACCTTTCCGTGACCGCGGCATATCTACTGTTGGCTCCCACATCTACACCAGAAACCGCGACCGCAACCCTCCTTCTCGCGACCGCGGCATTGCGCCTGAGCCTTGATCCCGGCACATCCCCAGTCTGAAGCCGCGTCATGCCGCGCGCTTTGCTCATTAGATATTGCGCGTCTACTACTATTTCTCAGGGACGTTCTCCTAATTCTTCTACTGTGTGTCTTTTTTTATTGAAGAACCCATGTGACTTATACCCGTTTGTGCGCCCTATATTGCAGGTTTTTGATGATGTCCCCCCGGATGAGCCTCCACTCGCTTCCAGCGTTGCCTAGGCATTGGACCTACACCCGGATCCGACGCGGAGACACGGCCCTGCAATCCGTGTTGGACCTGGAATGAGCGCAGCAGCATTGGATGAGTCCAAGAGGACTACCGCACACACGATGATCATGGACCGCCCTCACGCCCCTATTGACCACAACAACTTGCTTCCACACGAGCCCCCGGACCGCAACATTAGCGAAACGGGGACGTTTCGCAGCCAAGTGAGGGAGGGTGATGTGACCCCGGTCACGACTTCACTCGGCACTACGAGTGCCATCTGAGTTTTTGAGACATTCTAAGACACTTTCTATTTTTAGTAGTTTTTCGGTATTTCGCAGTTTCCTTTCTTAGTAGTTTCCATTCTTAGAATGTTTCTAAGTTTGGAAAGTTATCGTTTTTAGTATTTACTATTTTTAGATGTTTTCAGCAAGTTTCTATTTTTGGATGTCGGGCCTCTCTTGTGTCAAGAGGGCCGATCCATTTATGTTTTAGGCCCATTAGGGCAAGAACTTTGTTTGGTTGTTATATAAGTCAGTCTTAAACCTAATTAATGATAAGTTGAATTTGAGTTAAAGCCTAGCGCTGCCGTTGAGCCAAGCTCCCGCACCCTAGGTCTAGCTCCTTCAACTAAGCCTTCGCCAAACCTCCTTAACCGACTCCCTAACCCACAATCGAACCATCACCAAACCCACCTCACTGAACACGAACCACACTCAACCAAACGTGGCTCTCGGCCCTAGCCGAGATACCCGATCGAACCACTTCGCAGCTTCACAGACGCTGACAACAACAACTTTTCCGCGACCGCGGAAATTATCGCCGCGATCGCGGAAATCTCCCAGACAGCTTCTGAAGTTCAGTTTCGTTCGATTCTTCAGCGAGCAAGAGTTGTTTCGTCTGCCTTCTACCTAGATCCGCTCTGACTTGTGTTTTGGGAGAGCAGAACACATCAATCTGGTGGGTACAACAGATGATTAGGGTTGGACGAGCCTGTTGCGACACAAACATTCACTACTTCCTTGGCTTATCCCGAGGCCTAGTCCGAGCTTGATAGGAATGCCCACACTGAGGCCGAGTACGAGCCTGATGGGGCGGCCCAAGCCGAGGACGACATTGATACATACATTAAGGACAATCTCAAGGCCGATACCTAGGTGCCGATGGAGACGTTCTCAAGGGTTGCCCTGACCACCGGACATCCGCTCAGCGTGCCTTGATGCAAGCGAAACACGTGGCATGAGCCCGCTCCTCGGCAAGCCCGAGTGAGCATCCCCGGGTGCCCCGGCCGCGCTGACCCGACGCATTCGATTGGAAGCCCCGAGTCTTCCACTGAGGGAGGCGTTCGCCCACCCTGGCAACCAAGAGGGCCCAAATTAGACTAGGTACTTAGGAACTATCCCACTCACTTACTCGTATTATTTAGAGTGGGCGATATCTGACTATGACGTACACTTATTATTTTCATAATTACATATTTATTTATTTTATCAAGTAATTATATTAACATTTTTATTTATTTCAGGATTTAGCAAATATTGCGTGCTCACACTCGTCCCCTTCATTTCCTAAGATTGTATCCGTTTGTGGTAGACGGTCTGATAGGCGGTGGGGTATTTTCCAGCGTAGTGGCTTGACAAACCTAGAGACGTTGAATTACGGTGGCATTGACCACATCATTTTTTCTGATTTTGTGGAGCGTTGGTATCCTGTGACCAACAACTTTCATTTTCCATAGGGAGAGATCACCATTACCCTCCAAGCCTCCATGACGTGCAAAGAATTATGGACCCACCCATTCTCGACCTTGTGATGTCCCAACATAAGGATAATTTCGATGTCAGAGCTCGCATCGCTCATACGTTTACCATTTCCCCGGTGCATGTCAATGCATACAGCAAGGCGAGATATCATCGGGAAGGACATCGTTTGGTTTTTGGAGGATATGATAGAGAACACCGGGATCCAAGAGAGATGACATCCAACTATCTATTTTTGTTGTTGGGCTGCACCATTTTCTAGGACATGTCCACAAACCGGGTTGAGCACCAGTGTATGCAGTTCCTATTGGATCACGACCGAGTCGGGAAATTTGCATGGGGTGTCGTGGTACTTGCGATCTTGTACCGCAATTTGGGGGAGACATCTCGGGCCGAGGCGGCGTCATAGTTGGTTGTCTAAGACTTCTCCACGCATGATTTGCGATTTTAATAATTATTACGATTTATTTTCAATCAATAACTTTATAATATTACTATAGGCTTGATAATGCGCTATTTTCCTAGATTTGGAGGTCAATTGTCAGAGGACTCAGAGAAGCTAACAGATCTGCGAGTTGCTGCTACAGACAAGATAGAGCGGATTTTGAGCTAGGATGGACCCAGACTCGAGAGGATTAGACGGGCCCTAGACAGTGTTACGATTGAAGAGGTAAAAGCCTTTAATAAATTTTCCAAACCAAAAGTACATATGGAATATTATTTACCATATCCATTATTATTGGTAGCGATGTTGCATGAGATAAGCCTGGCGAGGGTAGTCGTACTGCATGAGATGAGCCTAGCGAGGGTAGCGGTGTTGCACAAGATTAGTCTGGCGAGAGTGGCGATGCTGCATGGGATGAGTCTAGCGAGAGGAGCAATGTTGCACGAGATGAGCTTGTATTTTGGATATTTACTATTTATCTATACTTAAAAGTTGGCTTTCTTGCCAATTCAATGCTATCTTTGTTGATTTTCTTGTCAATTCAATGCTATCTTTTAAAGGCCTAAAATGCAAAAATTTAAGCAAGCAAAAAACCGTACAATACTTTGGGCCCAAGGCTTTGTAGATTGTTTATTAAACGGGACAGAGGCTGCTATAATAGTTTGGAGGCTGCCCTTTCCTGCACTTATGATAGACGTTGAAGAGACTGTGAAGAGGCTGCCCTTGATAGAACGTTGAAGAGGATTTGAAGAGGCTTTGAAAAACCTACAATGATGAGAATTAGAGATTGCCCTTTCAGGTACACAAGTGGGACGTTGAAGAGGATGTGAAGAGGCTTTCACAAATCTATTATTTCTAACGCAAATCCGCTCTCTCTCTCTCCCTCTGCATCTCTGACACCTCGTCTTTCTCCGCCATCTCCACTGTTGTCCGAAGCTTTTCTCGTCCGTCCACACACCGTCCAACCCTAACCCAGACCTCTGCGCCGCTGCTGACTGAGCCACTTGCTGCTATTCGCACCACCTCGAGCCCACCAGGTGAGCCCAACCGAGCCGGATCAAATTCGACTTTGGTATGCTTCTCTGACTTATCTCTATGTCGTTCCCTGAGCAAAAAAATTCAGTTGATTCTATGTTTGATTATTGTTCTCATAGATTAGTTGAAAAATGATGACATTCAATTACGTTTGAACTCAATTCGTAAGCTTTCCACTATTGCTCGTGCCCTTGGAGAAGAGCGGACAAGGAAAGAGTTGATCCCTTTTCTGTGTGAGAATAATGACGATGATGATGAAGTTCTCCTTGCTATGGCCGAGGAATTGGGAGTTTTTATACCATATGTGGGAGGAGTGGAGTATGCCCATGTTTTGCTTCCACCATTGGAAACCCTTTGTGCAGTTGAGGAAACCTGTGTGAGGGACAAAGCTGTCGAATCATTATGTAGAATTGGATCTCAAATGAGAGAAAGTGACTTAGTTGACCACTTTATTCCCATCGTGAAGGTCAGCTTGCCTTTCCACGTGTTGAATGTTGATATCATGTTGTTGTTAGTCTCTTGAAAATATAGATGTCTGTTTTATGGAAAGCTTAAGGAAATATTTGAGTTCAATGTTGTTAGTGGCCAATGTTTGGAGGGGTTTCTTTATTGTTCAGCCATAGTCACTGGCTATTGTTGTAGTTTGCTGTGATATTTGGATTTACCATTTCCTATAGAAGGTCCTAAGGTCTCATGGATGCTTAGGGTTGGAGTTGTTACTCTTATTCACTCCTGAAGCTGATGATTACAAGGCAAAAGGATTGGTGTCTTTTCTTTTAACTATGAACAGTTGGCCTATAAAGCTATATCATATAAGTAAGACAATATCTGGATACTATTATAGCTTCTTATATTGTTTAAACTTTTCTCCCTCTAGAGACTGGCAGCTGGTGAATGGTTTACTGCTCGTGTATCTGCTTGTGGCATGTTTCACATAACTTACCCAAGTGCCCCAGAGATGCTGAAGACAGAGCTGAGGTCAATATATACCCAATTGTGCCAAGATGACATGCATATGGTGAGGAGGTCTGCTGCCACAAATCTTGGAAAGTTTGCTGACACCGTCGAACCAGCTCATTTGAAGACTGGTGTTATGACGTTGTTTGACGAGCTTATACAGGATGGTAACTGATCCCACACTTACCTTTGTCATCTTTATAATGCTCAATGTCTTCTCTTTAGTTTGTTGATGTAAATTTTATTTTTGGTTTTGCTAGATTTTCACAATTTGTAATTTTTCCATTTAGTAACTTATCCAGTCTACTATATACATTTCATCTTCATTTTAGATCAGGATTCTGTGCGCTTATTAGCTGTCGAGGGTTGTGCTGCCCTAGGAAAATTACTGGAGCCCCGGGACTGTGTTACACATATTTTCCTGTCATCGTCAATTTCTCTCAGGTATGATGATGTACAGACTTATGCTGCAGATTAAGTGCTTTAATGAACTATTCACATATAATTGGCGACACTGATGACATGAGCTATAGAGAAGTCCATAATAGCAAGTTGTGAGTCTGTATGTAACATTCTATATTATTCAAATAGCGGCAGGAGGAAAACTATCAAGATGCAATGTACAGACTTATGCTATAGTTTCTTTCCCATTTTTGACTAACAATAACTACGGGTTTGTTTGGTGAAGGTATTTATAAAGACTTTTTTAGTTAAAAGGTACTCTTTTTTAGAAAAGTAGTTTTTGAAATTTAAAATTTGAGTGTTATGGGGAATGATGAAAGGGGTAAAAAAAGTACTTTTTTGAAATAAAATCTTGATAAAGAGGTTGCCAAACAAGGCCTACAACAAAAAATAAGTGTTTATAACATTGTAAATCTAAAGAGGCCAACTATTTTTACTCTTTTTTTCCTAACTTGCAGGTACCCTGTATTCTTGGTGTCAATTTGACTGAAAATGATCTGCTAGAATTTGAGAAACAAGTATGCCATATATCTCACTGCTAGAGTTTGTTCAAGGGTTTTGGTCTCAGAGCGACCAATATACATTAAGCAGGTACGTTTTGTGCTATTGTGCAATTTAGATGATGGTTCATTACTAAATTCTAATGCGTTCTGTTGAATAATTTATCTTTAGGGGCACTAAATTCTTATTAGTGGTTGACTTGCAAAATATTGCTTGCAAGGTCAGACTACTTGAGAGATACATTTCAGATACAGGAAGGAGAGTTATTTATTTTACCTTTGATGCATTGGTAGATCTCGGTTACTCTTATTGTCATTGTTTTTGTTCTTCAATGTGGTTGTATCTTAAATTACTATGATGACCAGAGGCAAGCTGCACAATGTGTTGGACGAGTTATCGGTTTAAAAGCAGACTATGGAATGATGAACTTCACCGACAAGAGGTATGCCTTTTCATGGGTAATTAGAATAATGACGTGGGATTTTAAGATGACAGCTTTGCTTTTATGTTTTAGCCTCACTTCAGATTGAAAATGATGGAAATTATGTATAATTATATAAATTGGTGTTTGCTCTGAGTAAGTGAGTATGAACTCCAATTTTAACTCTTAAACCATGTATGATCGAATTTATTTGATTTAATTTTCCCTCTAAATTCGTTTGGTCTAGGAGGCGAACAAGTTGAATAACGATGATATAGTAAACTGATTGATATTTGAAAATGATAAACATTAGTGTGAAGCACTCTATATAATTTATGTGTTGATTGCTGATATATGTCTAGACACCTAATATATGGTGTCCTTTACATGTAGGAGTTATACATCCTTCAGGTGGCTGCGGTACTTTATTATGTAGTTATTACAACTAAAACCTCACATAGGGTAGGGTAATATCTTGATATTTTATCGGTATATATACCATACATAGCTAAATGCTCCTCCATCCGACCATTGCAGGAAACTACTGATTTGAATTTTAGAGAGACCTTGCGGAATAATGAACTATCTCGAAGTTGACAATTCGGGTGTCATTGATGTTGTATCTTCTCCTTGACGGTGTTGTTGTTTACGCGCTTAAAGTACTTCTGAGTATGGCTAGCCACCTGACTTGGGGTCTTGGTTTTGACAAACTCACTTGATATCCTCCTCCACTCTCATTTTCCATACTTTGGGAGCCCATTGAGAAACAAACCGTCCAAACTCTAAACCAAGACAAGAGTTAGAGACCTTGGTGTAAAAACTGAAGATCGATCTACATAAAAATTAATTATATGTTTACTTTTGTATCAAGTATTTGTTGCTTCAATTGATATTATCTTTTTGGTAGACTTATAGAAATGTTGATATTATTATTTTATATAAATCTTAAGTCATGTATGTGGAATGAAAATTGCCTACATGGATTTACAATGTTTTTGTCTGCATCTAAAAAAAATCACATCCTGATTTCTTAGTTTCAATAATTTGATGTAAGTGACCATGCATGTTACTTCTACACTGTAGTGAATTTATTTATTAAAATAAAAAAGAGAGATAAAAAATACTTATCGTGAATTCTAAACAAGAATTTAATAGCGAAACATTTAATGAAATTGGGTTCAATACTTGAAAAAAAAAAGATTAAATAAATGAAGAGGTTCAAAAGATTGGAAAAAAGAAGTGTGAAACTTATGAGAAGTTATATTATGGTTATTTTTGTGGGTATCTGTTGTTTTCTTACTCCTGGATTTAGCAAATTTTCTAGAATTATATGTATAGACTACTTATTGGTACCCTTTGTCTTGTCGTGTGTCATTCAATTCTCTCATATATAGTTAATATTCCTAGCAACTTGCACTTTTTAAAATGTCCTCTTTTGAAGTGTCAACTAAAACTAACATTGAAAAGAAAAGAAAAAAAAAACTTGGTTTGGCATTTGCAAATATATAGACAAAAGAACACGCGTTATAGATTTCTGCATTGTCTTAATTGGCTTTCACTAAATTGTTTGCTTCTATAATAGGTTTCTCTAGAAATGGAGTCACCACAATCTGTTGTGTCACCATTGAAGAACCTCTATTTTGCCGGTGAAATAGCAAAGCAAAAATTTAATGTCATAGACTGTTGAGGACCGGTCTCAACATAAGAATCGAGCTTCGACGTTAGCTCTCATATGTGTTCAATTAGCTCTTGATGGTAATTTTAAATTAGGACATCGGAATGGATATCTGTTGTTGAAAAGTGTTGAAACTGTTATGTTCAGCATGGAATATTAGCATTACAACTTATAAACAAACATGCATATCAGTCAATAGTATTCCAATCCATTCAACAATAAAATCTACAAGAAAAAAAAACATTTCATTTCAATAAATATTTTATACAATAAAAACACCAACACTTAATACTTTTACCAATACTGCATCAAATACATGACTCCTTTGGAAAAAAACTTCACAATGATATTATACAAATTCTAAAGTCGAACACAAAATACACAATAACTTCAGAAAGGGCCCGTGCGTAGCACGGGCTCTGACTACTAGTTTTATGTATGATTAGCTTTTTGTGAATATTTATGTTTTATGTTTTGATAATATTTATTTTTTATTGTTTTATGCAATTAATTACACCCTAAATATTAAACTCATATCATCCCTATACACAACAATATATTCTTCCCAAATTAAGAATACAAAACGAGTGCACTTGTCAAACACAAACACTATCAACTGCTCTACAAGAGTATGTGATACTAATCACAACAAAACATGTGCACTTCCCATCAAATAAGTAACCTTTGGCTTGCATACAGTACACATGCCTCACCAATATGCGTGCCGAAGTGTATGTTGCCATTTGGCAGGCATATAGGCGAGGCATGAAGACTGTATATATGCCAAAGGGTTTCTATACCCTAGCGTTGTGCCAATGGGTTAATTCACCTGTACGCTTTGGCTATATTAAATAAGTATTATATAATACTAATCTCATTACCCAATATCAAATACCATCTACCGTATATTTCTATCGCTCTCTTTCGACTATCGTAAATAAATACTAGCATGTACCATCTACTTTCGTATTATCGTTCTTTTTTGAATATCCGAGAATAAATAAGTATTATGTAATACTAACCTTATTACCCATGTCAAATACCATATACTATCATATTATCGTTCTTATTCAAATATTCTTTGACATGTGTATATTTAGGGTTTAGAATTAGGATTTACGGTTTAGGTTTAGGGTTTGACATACCCTAGGGTTTGGCATACCTATGGAACGCTTTCCTTATTCGTGTTCATCCCTTCTACGTGCCACATGGTTTCCATACCCTAGGGTATGTCACCATATGACACGCGAACAAGTTTTGTGCTCAGTTGTTCTACGTGCCACATGATTTATGTTACGATCTGTGCGGTTTTATGCACGGACCGTGCATAAATTTATGTTATATCTGTGCGGTTATACGTAAGAAATTAAGGTATCAAATACTTATAAGAAACCAACCAAATTATTGTATATTGGAATAAAATAGTTTAAATGGAAATGATTAATGTGATGATTACATTCTCAATTCTTGAAACTAATTATGAAACTCAACTACGATTTGTCTTCACACGATAGTTACGCCACTCTTCAATCCTCGTCTAGTAGAAGTTGTCTCAACCTTCGACACTAGGGTGATGAAGCAATATCACTAAGCCAGACCTACAATTAGATAACTTTAAATATTATGTTCGAAGATTGCATGATCAAACATAACAATGTATTTACTAATATATGTACTCATTGGTATGAAGTGGTTAAAAGCCTCGACTAAAACTATCATCAAGATCTTGGTTGGAGGCAACGTTTTCACCAGATGTCGTCATCGATAAGTATAGGCATTGCCCATTCCATGACAATAATACAAGAGCCACCTAAAATCGAGTGGAAAACGCTAAATCAACCATGGGCATCTTTATCTAATATTATCGAAGGCAAGGACGTGAGAAGTACTTGATATTTTGGATGAGGTCATCAATCAGGGCATGCACGGGTGTTATGCGCATGTATATAGATTTGTTTTCCACAAGCTCTGCCGCCACCTCCATACGAACTCTACAGTATTTAGTCTCTTCCTATCCCAATAGTACAGTTAGGCTCTGATAACCATAATGTTCGTTTGGACCTACGTCTTTAGCCCGCTTAATGAAGGAAAACACGTAGTAGTTAAAATTCTCAATTCCAAAGTTCAGTCCCACATGAAATATTTCTTTTTTCATGACATGTGGCATTGTTGCTGTTTTTCTCACTTGGCTACCACTCATGGTTGAAACTTCACTACATGCCTTGCTGCTACAGCTATGTCCTCGGGAAGCGCATGATGAATAGGGGGGTTCTCCAAATGAACAACCTCAATGTCATTCTCCTTGCCCTTAATCTCCTCCTAATCAAGCAACCTTTGCTCAAACAAGCTCAAATCTCTCTTCGTGGAGTACTAGGTGGAGCCCTTTGGCTTTCTTTTTGGAATGACGTCTCTAGGCTCCTTCATTGAAGAATGATGTGGCGTCTCCATTTCATGGTACGTCTCTATGATCTGGTATACTTGGTCTTCATTCAATTCACCCCTTGAATATTTCTCGTTCATCTCCCTCCATTTCACATCTTGAATAGATAGAGGTATTGTGTAATCTCTCTCCATCATATCGTTGGTAACCCCTTATCACACCATTTGCTACCAAACGAGGTGTTTGTCGCTCAGCATGATCGGAGTGCTCGTAAGGATGGAATTTATAATTTTGTGGATGCATAGAAGCCTAAAGTAGTTTCTCCACTAATGATCAACGCAATTTCTCGAGATATTTCCTTTTTCTATCTCATAATACATATCAAGCAACTTTTCAAGCACTTTTTTGTCACTCTATAGAATAATATGAAAAATAATACAGTTAATTTGGGTTGCAAATCTTCCACCTCTGTTGGAACTTTTGTATATGACATCTTCATTGTTCCCTTACCTTATTAATTTGAGTCTCGATGGCATGGTGGATCCTCAAGGCCGTTGTGTTGAAACGTTACCGAGAAGAATCTACAATATCTTTCAAGCTTTTGTGCATACCCTCAACCATATTATAAAAACAAACTGTTATTAGGTAACTTATCTAATAATATAATTGTACCTTTTAAGCTATAAATTTACTTATTTGTGGATCTGGTGAAGAAATGAAGATGAACATCCATCCAACCTCTGGCTATATTCTTCTTTCAAGGATTGCGCCACATTCTCTCCACGTACGAAATGAGGCCATTCCGCCATTGTTTCTCCAACTTTTGGAGTCTCACTTCGTAGAATTCTTCTGTTCTTGACAAAAACATCCCCCAACATTGGTATGCAAAAGCTTCAGCTTTCTCTTTGTCCTTTATGACATCGAGAGCATATGATTGGATGTTGTGTTTAATATGCCCCCAACCTAGAAAGTGTTCCACTTCATCTCCGAAAGCTTGACCGATTATTTTGATGAGAGTGGTTTCTCAATCAATCACTATGCTTGTTGGCTTTACTCCCACATCTTCATATAATTTCTGTAGCTTTCTCATCACAAGTCCTCGCCTTGCGTAAATGCATAAACAATATTGAACATCTTTCCATTGGAGGTAAAACCAATGATCTCCACCAAAGCCATATCGTACATGTGAATATATCACAAATGAAGATTATGACATGACAAATTTTACACGTACCGGCCTATTCGTCTTGTATGTGTTGTCGATAACAACGACGTAAGGGAATAACTTCAGCAGGCGCAATGAATTTGGGTGGGAAAGGAATATGATATCCACTTCAGTGGTAGCCCACTTCCTCCTACAATACACTTTGTATTTCTCTTGTTTCATGTACTTTAGCGTACATTTGGTTAGTGTAAATTCTCCACGATCCTCGAATTGAATCTTCTACCGAAAGTTGGAAACTTATTTGGTAGATGTTACATTTTTGGGGTATAGATCTCGAAACTCCGACACAATAGACATTGGCGACCACCTCCTACCCAGGTTCTCCTGTTCTCGGGGTCATTTGACCCATATATGCATGTCCAAGGATGCTACTTGCAAGGTCATGGTTGTGGTATCCGGTAATGACAGTCCGCTTCCAGCTCTCAGACTTTGTTTCCGTATCACTCTTCAATTGAACCCCAACCAACTCAAATGGACAATTGGCGCTTCTTTGTATTAGTTCTACGTCATTGGGTGAAAGATTCTTCGTTCGTCAGTTTCTTCTTTATAGCTCAACAAGGACCGAAATTCTTGCAAGTTAGCTTCACATTATGATATTTGAGTCTTGAATGATTATAACCATCATATGTTCCTGACCCTTTTGCCTAGCCTAATCAATCATTTCTTCTTGACTATCCCACACTTGGTCTACTGAAAAGTCATCTGAGTAATGATAATTTTCTTCAAGGATCTCGTTCTGGTTCAAGGCAAAATTGGCACCAAATCCATGGTTACCACACGTCCTCGACGATAGCGCAATTACGAAGTAGGGCTTAATAACTCTTCGAGAAAACTTTGGATTTTGAAGGCGGGACTTTGTTGAGACAATTGACTATGAAATATAGGATGAACACATCAATGAAACAAAGGCTTTGGTAGTTTTGATTGTGGATAAACGCACCACTCTCTAGCTACATGACTCGAATGAACTCACCAAGCCAAACAACGAGAAATCTATGGAAACTCAAAGCTTTTGCAGAGGAAAGGCTCAAGTCTGTATATGATTCAATGTAAAATGAAAAATGACAAGAAAATAAGCTTAACTAGTCTCTCAAATGTCTTTATCCTAGCATTAACAACCCCTTAAGTTGCACCGATACATATTCTCACATGTGATACCAATGGACCTTTTTTAGTATGATATATAATAGGGCTCATGTTCCACGTTGATAGGACAAAAACCTACCCACAAGCATATGGGATCAGTTGTAGCTTTTCAAGTATCGTTCCTACGAGGACTATGTAGTATCGGTTGTAACTTTGACTGGTAAGCTAAGCCAATAGATGGGAATTTTCGTTGAACTAATAACTAAAAATAAGAAACAAATGCAAGTGATGATTGTAATCAATGGAGGGAAAGTTTATAAGGAAGGGATCCCTGCAACTATGCTTCAGTAAACTAAACTAGATAAATGTCTGAATTTAGTCTGTCCTTGTTGAAGGTAACTATTGTAGGTAATTACTAATTCCTCTCGGATGATAGCAAATGTGCCTAGATTCAATTAACATCCACTCTCGCGACTTGCTAATCAAGATCTAGACCCCTTGGGCACTTAGAATCTAAGGTCAAACTGAATTAACATCCACTCTCGTGACTTGCTAAATCCAACCTAATCTTAGGGTTTCTATAATAGTTATTAATCCATATGAGAAATTAAGATGCTCTCGCAATAATAAAATCTCAGGTTCAATTCCTAGGATTCCAATAGAAGTTATTACATCTCGGTCTCAAACCCTATCTGACTACCTGTTAACGTTTTTACCTCTCGGTTGCAAACCCTAATAGGATCCAATTCGCATAAGCTAATATGGGCATTAAGCATCTAGGAATGAATCAACAAAGTTTCAGAATTCCATTCAGGCAAATATCAAACAAGTCTACCTACGCATAGTCGGGATCACCCCAATCCTAGAAATATGGAAATTAGCTAGACATAATTGCAAGATCAACCAATGAATTCATAATAACAATGGAAATCATAAACAAGATTAAAGAGAAAGATGAACTTAGTCTCGAATCCAGAAGAACAATCTCCAAAGTTGCAATCTTTCAAAGAGAGGCAAACAACTAGGTCTAGAGAGTTAGAAAAAGTGGCCAAAGATCCCTCCAAAAACCTAAAACAAAGTATTTATACATATTCTAAAAATAAAGTCATCCGGATAAAACGCACGGCCCGTGTCTTGATCGTGCGGAAAACGCATGGCCAAAATGCTACAGGTATAAACCGCACGGCCTTGCAAAAAACGCACATGCAACCGCACGGGCAGATTGCGAGAAATCATCGTCTGCACGGCCGTGCGGTGGAACGCACGACCTCTTGAAGGAAATTCAATCCAAACACACGGCCTCCCTCGTATCTTGCGTAACTCTTGTTTTAGCTCGAATCCGGTCCAAATTCCTCACGGTTCATCCGGTTAGCCTCCAGATGACGTCCGAGGTCCTAACAACATTCATAGATAGCTCCAAAAATCCACCTAAGTACATGAAAACACACATTTTCTTGTGTAGACCTCCATAACAAAGAAAACAATGCAACTAGCTATAAATGCAACACAAAATGCATAAAACGACCTAGACTAAACACAAATGCATGTCCTAAACGTGTAACAAATTGGATGTCATTAAATTCCCCCAAGCTTAACCCTTGCTTGTCCTCAAGTAAGTACATAATCATTGAATCCACAAAATATGTTACGGCTGTTTCTATCCAAGAGACAAATGAGCAATGATCATGAGAATTCAAACATAAGACAAGTGTTATCATAACATGCTTTGCAACCAATGACAAAAATGTAGATAGTTCCTCAACTCTAAACCTCACCAGGATAAAGAAATAAGTCATTCCACTCATGTGTCTAGGTTTGTGTTTTGCCCAATCCTCCACTATGAATGCTAAACTACCATAGGCTTGCAACAATGTTCTTAATCTCCACTACTAGGGATCATGTACACAACAAAAATCATGAGGTCTTTACAGGGTTGTAATGGGGCCAAGGTATAGGATCAAGGTAGGGATATATTTAGGCCATGTGGTGCTAAATCCGGGGAAAAGAATTTCCAAGACGACACCAAGCTTAGAACAATCCTTCACTTCCAATTTCGTTCTTCAAACCCATACAACAAAACCCTTTTATGCTAAATTGTCTCCTTTCTTTTCTTTGTTGCTTCTTCCTCTTCTACTTTTCTTTTCTTTTTTTTCTTTTTTTTCTTTTTTCTTTTTTTTCTTTTGAGGAAGGAAAAGAAGGGAGACCTAATACAAACATCACATCCAATCACTAACACATGCAACCTCCCCCAAGCTTGGCTCAAATCCACTCTAGCAAAACAAATCAACTATCCTAATCTTCGGATGGGTAGGATGAATAAATAGGCTCGGTATGCTTTTGTGGAGCTTCCAAAGAAAAGGCAATTAAGGCACAAATGAGCTTCAAGCAGATGAAAACATATATAGGGTGGTCAAGGATAAAGGGCTAATATAGAACAATGCCTCAATCATATTAGAGTCATGTACATAAATCATAAGCGTAGCCTGAAAAAGATTTTAATGCAAGTTCTAGAGTTAGCAAACAAGTAGAGATTCACACACAAGAGAAATAAGAGGATTCATGAAATTATAGTCCATAAAAGGCTCAAAAGCTCACTAGGATGTTTGTCTAGAGTATTGGTCCTAACACATCTCAATCAAAGGTCACATGCTCCAACCAAATGTCAAACGTTCAAGCACCCATAATCATGCACATAATGTGATTGCAATATTAACAACCAAAAGATATTGAGAGGACTCATAAAGCATGCATCACAAGGAAAACAATTAGAGGGAAATAAGCAAAGGGAGTCAAATCCAACATCCAACAATGCAATGCATGCAAACATAACAAAAAGACATGGAAAACTAACACTAAATGTAAATGCAAATGGAAACATGTCAGTCTATTAATGAGTATCAACCCCCCCAAGCTAAAATTCACATTGTCCCCAATGTAAAGAAAATAACGAGAGGAGGAATAAACTCACCGAGGAAGTCTACCAAGGAGGTGGTGGTGGGTACTGGGCACTCGGGTCGAAAGGGTACCCGAACATGTTGTTGTACATCAACTCGGTCATCCGTTGCTGGCTGTCAACCTGCCCCCAAATGTGGTCAACCGACACTTGCAGGTTTGTCATCCTCGACTCTAGGGAATCCACATGCCCGCGAAGATAGGCAAAATCAGATGCATAGTCAGGCATGGCATAAGTAGAGGATGAAGAAGGGCCACCCTACTCATAATGACGTGAAGGACCCGCGTCGTCATGAAGGGGGGTTGTAGCAGCAGGTAGCGAATCAACATCAGGCATATCATCATCATCAGACTCGTCCTCCTCATTAGATGTGTCGTTTCCAATCCAACCAGAATACAGTTGCGTTCATCAGTGGTGGGGGTGTGGTCAGGATCGGGGAGGCGTCTCATATGACCAGTATGCGTGAACGTGAGAAATGGAATGCGGGACTCTGTCACAATCCAACGACACAAATGTAGGTAATCATTATCTATCCGGAGGTTTGTCGGTGTCTGATTATATTGCCTCAAGTCAATGCCAAAGTGGGAGGCAATGGGAGTGATCATGCCCCCGATGCATATGACGCCCGAGTCCTTGCCCTGATACAAGAGGAACTTTTTGGTCAGCTAAAAACCAATATTGACTTCAACGCCCGTTACCATAGCCCAAAGGAGCAGAAGTTCCCCACATCGGACACCACCACCACAATCATCACGTGCGAATATGGTAAGATGATCTCGCAATAATAAAATCTCAGGTTCAATTCCTAGGATTCCAATAGAAGTTATTACCTCTCTGTCTCAAACCCTATCTGACTACCTATTAACGTTTTTACCTCTCGGTTGCAAACCCTAATAGGATCCAATTCGCATAAGCTAATATGGACATTAAGCATCTAGGAATGAATCAATAAAGTTTCAAAATTCCATTCAGGCAAATATCAAACAAGTCTACCTACGCATAGTCGGGATCACCCCAACCCTAGAAATATGGAAATTAGCTAGACATAATTGCAAGATCAACCAATGAATTCATAATAACAATGGAAATCATAAACAATATTAAAGAGAAAGATGAACTTAGTCTCGAATCCAGAAGAACAATCTCCAAAGTTGTAATCTTTCAAAGGGAGGCAAACAACTAGGTCTAGAGAGTTAGAAAAAGTGGCCAAAGATCCCTCCAAAAACCTAAAACGAAGTATTTATACATATTCTAAAAATAAAGTCATCCGGGTAAAACGCACGGCCCGTGTCTTAACCGTGCGAAAAACGCACGGCCCAGCGCACGGCCAAAATGCTACAGGTATAAACCGCACGGCCTTACGAAAAACGCACAGGCAACCGCACAGGCAGATTGCGATAAATCACCGCCTGCACGGCCGTGCGGTGGAACACACGACCTCTTGAAGGAAATTCAATCCAAACGTATGGCCTCCCTTGTATCTTGCGTAACTCTCGTTTTAGCTCGAATCCGGTCCAAATTCCTCATGGTTTGTCCCGTTAGCCTCCAGATGACGTCCGAGGTCCCAACAACATTCATAGACAGCTCCAAAAATCCACCCAAGTACCTGAAAACACACATTTTCTTGTGTAGACCTCCATAACAAAGAAAACAATGCAACTAGCTATAAATGCAACATAAAATGCATAAAACGACCTAGACTAAACACAAATGCATGTCCTAAATGTGTAACAAATTGGTTGTCATCACACGTCATACTCAAAGATGAGCCAAAACGCAAGAGCCATATGGATTTATGCCTTTGGAAAAGTTGGCTCGCAACTTGGCGATGCCGACGCTTGGGAGGAAAGTTGTTGGATCAACATCACCGAGACAACCTCCACTTTGCTCGACGCACCTTGGCTCCATTGGCTTGTTTGGAGGTCCAAAAGCATTTGTCAAGTTCGGGCTCGAGAAATAGCTCCTGGAGGTTGATCATGGCCGCTAGTAGAGGTAGGGACAAAAAACCGAATAATCGTTCCGAAAAACCGACATATTTCTAGGTTAACCGTACCGATTTTTTTAAACTACGGTATGGTTAACCGACCGAAAGAAAACATGGTTATTTGGTACAGTTACGGTTAGTGATAATTTTTAATTTGGTCAACCGATTAACCGAACATATAAGTAATATATTATAAAGATAATAAGTTAATTTAGTGAGTATGGATACATTTCAATGATTCTCTTAGTGTTTGGTTCATGGTTTGAATTTCCTTAGTCTTCCCTCTTTCTAATTTCTATTGTTGTATTTAACTATTCTTCTATGCTTTGAATAATCTCTTTGTCTTTAGTTGAATTAATAATGATTTAGATTATATAAAATAACCAATAAATTAACTTTATAACAATACAAATCTAATCTTGTGGTATTGTGTAGTGACTTGTGATATTTAAACGAGTGTACTTGTCATATTTTCTACAAGTATAATAGAACAATTTATTATAAGTTTATTGGCAAAGAGGGTTTCAGGCTACGATCGTATCACATATGGAAACTAATAGATTAATAAAAGTGTCCATACATTAGAAACCATAATGACTATGTGAAGGATATTTTTTATTCTAATCAAAGTTGATTCGCCTGCCAAATTAACAATGTAGTTTAAATATCTTACTTGATATTAATAGTTTATGTTTTAATCAACCTAAAAGAGTAATAAAATTGGAACGAAGATAAGTATTTTTTTTATGAATTAGTAGTTAAGAATCATAAAATAATAATATATTTTTGTTAAAAAAACATGTGTTTCGTCAACTTTTAAAATTTTGGTTAACCAATTAATCGTACTGAAATATTGGGAATCGGTTAACTGGATATCACGGTACGGTTATAGTATTGAAAATTAAGTAACCGAAATATCGGTTAACCGCACTCCGGTTAACCAAAACACGATTAACCGCCCACGCCCACCCCTAGCCGCTAGACATTGAGCTAACCCTAGTTTTGGCACGAGCGATGGCACGAGTTACATGGGGCAACGATGTTGGCCACGTCTGCGGCACTTGCACGGCCGCTCTGGATCCCAATGGCCTAGCCATACTTGGAGGCACCCCTGGTGAAGATGGTGTAAGGTTTGGACCAGTTTGGCTAGAAGATTATCGAGCTCCCTTTGTCATAGCGTCGGGCGCAACACATGGCGCGACGCTTGGCTTTGTCACGGAACTTGGGGCCACCTGAGCCTCTTGGCTGGCCTTGGGTGAGCTAGGAGAAACTTGATCAGGAACTTGGCCAGGTTCATCTTGATGTGGCACATGTGTGATCACATCATCCCCCCTCTCTTGGAAAGGATTCGACACCGAATCTTCTTCCTCGTCCATGGTCTCTTCATCTACATAAAAGGCACTAAATCAGCTACATTAAAAACATTATGAACTCCATACTCGCCTAGCAAATCAATTTGATAGGAATTGTTGCTAATTCGCTTGATGACTTGGAAAGGGTCGTCTCCTCTAGGCTTGAGCTTTGAATCACGCAACATTGGAAAGAGATCCTTCCATAGGTGAATCCACACTAAATCTCCAAGCTCAAATATCACTTCTCACCTTCCATTGTGAGCTTGTTTCACATATTTCTTCGTGCTAGCATCAAGCCTTAGTCGAGTGGCCTTGTGCAAGCTTTTGATGTGCTCGGCATGGTCAACTCCTTCATGGTTCTCTTGGTCCTTCATAGAATAAGGCACCATGTCGAGGGGAGTAATATGGTCGCGCCCATAAACCACCTCAAATGGAGACTTCTTGGTGGCAAAATGCACTGTTCGGTTGTAATCAAACTCTATGAAGGTGAGACAATCTTCCCACCCACGCATGTTAGTACTCAACAAAGAACGTAATAAAGCAAGAAGTAGATAAAATAAGTTAAGTAAATATTCTTGACCAAAGAGCTCTGTAAAAATAGATAAGGAACTTAGCATCTCTATCTGAAACAATGGTATTAAGCACTCCATGCAATCTCATAGTCTCACAAAAGAACAAATTAGAAATCTCATAGTCTCACAAAAGAACAAATCAGCAACATGTGATGCATTGTCGATTTTATTACAAGCAATAAAATGGGCCATCGTGGAAAACGGATCAACCACCACAAATATAGAGTCTCTCCCTCTCTTAGACCTAGGTAACCCCATCACAAAATCCATTGAAATATCCTCCCAAGGAGCACTAGGTATAGGTAGAGGGGTATACAATCCATGTGGGTTCATCTTAGACTTAGCACACAAACAAGTCACACAAGAAGCACAAAATTTGACAACTTCCTTATGCATGCATGGACAATAAAAGTGTTCCATAAGGGCACTTTGAGTCTTAGCTAAACCAAAGTGACCCATCAATCCTCCCCCATGAGCCTCATGTACAAAAGGTCTTCACATAGTACCACTAGGCACACAAAATTTGACAACTTCCTTATGCATGCATGGACAATAAAAGTGTTCCATAAGGGCACTTTGAGTCTTAGCTAAACCAAAGTGACCCATCAATCCTCCCCTATGAGCCTCGTGTACAAAAGGTCTTCACATAGTACCACTAGGCACACAAAGTTTGGAACCTCTAAGTAGATAACCATCATGAATGTAAAATTAATTCAAGATACCCTTAGCAATGCATACATGAAATATATCACCAAAATCAGAATCTTTAGCATATAGTTCACGCATGAGAGAAAAACCAAGCATTTTAGCTTCTAAGGTGGTTATGAGTGTATACCTCCGAGTCAAGGAGTCGGCCACAATGTTGTCCTTTCCATTCTTGTGTTTGATGACATATGGAAAAGATTGTATGAACTGCACCCACTTGGCTTGCCTCTTGTTCAGCTTACTTTTCCCTCTGATGAACTTAAGTGCTTCATGGTCCGAATGTATAACATACTCTTTTGGCAAGAGGTAATGTTGTCATGTTTTAAGCACTCGAACTAGGGCAAACAACTCCTCGTCATAGGTGGGGTACTTCAGCTCAGCTCCACTCATTTTCTCACTAAAGTAAGCTATTGGACGTCCACCTTGCATCAACACTCCACCATAACCAATTTCCAAAGCATCACATTCAATTTCGAATGTCTTGGTGAAATCGGGTAACACTAGCAAATGAGCGTGTGTAAGCTTGTCTTTGAGAACCTGAAAAGCCTTCTCTTGATCTATACCCTAGTGGAACACCACATTATTCTTTCTAAGCTCAGTCAAGGGTGTTGCAATGGTGCTAAAATCTCTTAAAAATCGGCGGTAGAAACCGGCCAATCTTAAGAAGCTCCTCGCTTGGGTCATTGTGGTTAGTGTAGGAAACTCTCTTATAGCCTTGACTTTCTCCTCACCAACCTTAAGGCCTGACTCACACACCACAAATCCAAGAAGCACCACATGATCTGAACAAAAATGGCACTTTTTAAAATAGCATAGAGCTTTTCTTTTCTAAGGACTTTTAGTACTTGTCTAAGATGTTCAACATGTTCATGCATTGAACGACTATATATCAAGATGTCATCAAAATAAACAACTACAAAAATCCCTATAAAAGCTCTATGAACATGATTTATTAATCTCATAAAAGTGCTAGGAGCATTAGTGAGTCCAAATGGCATTACAAACCATTCATACAAATCATACTTAGTCTTGAAGGCGGTCTTACATTCATCACATTCCTTCATTCTGATTTGGTGGTAGCCACTCTTGAGACCTATCTTTGAAAAGACTTTGGATCCATGGAGCTCATCAAGCATGTCATCTAGGCATGGAATTGGATTCGTATACTTGGTGGTGATGTTGTTGATGGCTCTATAATCCACACACATGCACCAACTCCCATCCTTCTTGGGCACTAGGATCACAAGCACGCACATAAATTCAAACTCTCCCTAATATATCCCTTATCCATCAACTCTTGCACTTGTCTTTGGAGTTCATTTGTCTCCTACGGATTGGTCCTATAAGTTGCACGGTTGGGCAAGGTTGAGCCTATGACAAAAGTCAATCAAATGTTCAATACCCCTAAATGGTGGAAGACCATTAGGGATCTCTTCTTGAAACAAATCCTCAAACTCCTGCAAAAAAGAAGAAATAGGATAGGGTAGATCACTCAATTCCTTAGAAGAAAACAAGTTAGACAATGGAATCAAAGAAAAACAAACTTGACTCCCATGAATCGCTTGATCCACTTCCTTGGCCTTAGCCAAAAGCAAGTGATTGTTTGCACCCGAGTTGGCTCCAATTGCTTGTTGCCTCCCTTGTCTTGATCCTTTAAGCTCCTTCTTTGTTCCCTTGCAACATAGTCGGCCATAATTTCATGTGGAGCCATATGATATAGTGTAATCCTCTTTCTCACCATATGAAAAGAATATTCATTGATGACCCCTTGATGGATCACTCCTGGTCATATTGCCATGGCCTCCTAAGCAATAGGTGGAAAGTCGTCATTGGAAGCACATCACAAAGCACTTCATAGGTGTATCCACCTATTGAAAACTGAATTTTGGCTTGATCATGAACCTTGAGAGGGGTAGTGGAATTCAACCAATTCAAGGTGTAGGGTTGGTGATGAGGTGTAGTCTTGATGTTGAATCTTTCACCAACTTCTTGGTCAATAATATTACAACAAGAATCACTTCCATTATAACATTACTTATCTTCCATTGGATGTGACACCTTGTATGGAAGATGTTCTCCCTTTGTGAAGGCATGGGAGGTGTGTCACTAGCCACAAAAGATCTCTTGACCACAATTCACAAAGCACTCTCCCACGGCGGAAGTGGCATGCACCTCTTCTTCTTCCTCCTTTGGCCCTTATTCATTCTCTCTTTCCCTCTCATCTCCATGCTCATTGAGGAGCACTTTCTTTCTTGTAAGACAATCACGAGCATAATAGCCTCGCCCCAAGCATTTGTAACATTTCACATCTCTAGTGCAAGACATGTCCTCCTTTTTGGGGCCTTGGGTTATTGAGGGTGCCTCACGCCTTGGTGGGTTCTTGGAGGGCTCACTCCTTGGTTCTTGGTGCTTAAAAGGTTGTGTGGATGAGCTAGAAGTGGCACTTGAGTTAGTGATAGTCTTCCTCTTTAACAAATTTTGATCCTTTCCCTTATTGTCTTGCATCATGACCTACATAAAAATAAAAACATAAAAGGAACCCTAAACAAGAACAAAGCAAGCAAACACATGAAGTTAATAGAAAAAAAAAGTCTTAGCAAGAAAATTACCTCTACTCAATCACTATCCTCTTCTCTTACCAAGCACCAAATCATGCACTAAGGTGCTAATTGCCAAGTCCTTCACTAGATCCAAGTTAGAGCAATCATAAATATTTTTTACAAGTACAAGTAAAGACCATGCAAAACTTGAAACCAAGAATAGGACAAGTGTACTCGGCTTGAGTTTGAGGATGGCTAGTGTTTGGATGAGAAAATGAGTTTCACCAAGTCTAGATTAAGCAAGCACAAATTGTCACAAATATAGTTAACTTTGAAGCTTACTTAGTCAAGACTTACTTGCCAAAAAAAATTTTTATTAAAAAAAACACAAACATGAGGCACAGGTTGAGACCTTGTACTTATTTCTCTTGGACTCGTGGAATCCGAATTTTTCTAAGCTCGACTTCTCTTTCTTTTACTTTCGTCAAGTCCGAATTTTTCAAAGTCCCACCTGTTTTACTTTGTTTGAGTCTGATTTTTTTTCAATAACACTAACAAAAGGCCAACAATAGCAATCTATGTTATCACACGCACAAAACCAAATGTCTACTCGGCCAAGTCTATTCTAACTTAGATAAGCTAAAACAAAAATATATAATCTATAAATATATAAAGTAGAATGGAAGGGCCAATTAATGCCCCCATTCATTGCATTATGTACATGCTGAAGCACTATTTGAAATGAGTGTGGGCCGAGTAGCCCCGTAGGCTGACATGCATAAGTATTAGGCTTCCATGGCGTAGGCCCAATGAAGTGTAACCCCTATCTCTTCACTTCAGTTTAAAAAAATCTATAAGATATTACACGAGCTCTTAAATGAAAAAGATAAGGATGTAATACCCCTTTTCCAATTCATGTTGCTGTTACAAATTCCAACGACTGTTATGTTGAAAAGTCAAAATGATTGTTACACATATGTTGAAAAGGTAAAATGGCCGGTTATACAGCCATGACCATTTAATTTGTTATTCAACAGCTATTATACGACCACATTACATGTTTATCCATGCCAGCCAATTACATTGGGAAAAACCAGAAACGGCTAAAATTAAAACCCCAGATGCTACCGACTCCAAATAAATATTCTTTCCTCCCAGCCTTTTTGCAACACTACCCTCCTTCCTCTCTTTTATCTTCCACCATCTCCCTGCACAAACACCAAAACCATGGCTGACAAACCAGAAATTGAAATAAAATGCACACCTCTCAATCAATTGCTTCGAGGTGTAAGCTGCAAAATAGAAGTCATGGTATGTCGCAAATGAGATGCAATAGATAGGTTTGGGACATACATTTCCACAAACTTCCTTCTCGCAGGTACTATGGTATGCTACTAATTTAGAAAATTCAAATACTTTTTGCATTGTAATATTGATTACTACTACACTTTTAACAATACATTTGTTCTGCTATTCAAAGGCAAACCTCATACATCTATGATTGCGCTGACATCCCTCAATTAGCAGAATTCAGACAACAATCGATGTAATATACTCGACTTATTATTTGTATACATTAAATTCATGTACCAAAGTAAAAAATAACTCTATGGCTAACTTGTTCTCCATCACCTAAATGTATTTCCTCTGTAGCAACAACTGCGTAAAAAACCATGACACATTCACTATAAGCGCCGACCTGCCAGCAACGCAAGGCACTATATTAGAGTTGTTACAATGGTATCGGGCTGGAAAGAAGGTAAAATATATTAGCATTCAATGGTTTAACATCACAAAGTATCTATTTCTGCCTCAGGTAATTATCTTTAAAAATACTACATCTTTGAATAGGGTAAAACCTTTGAATGCAAAGCCCGAATTACCAAGATTGAAACACGAACCCCTTGGTACTACTTCGCGTGCAGTAGTGGCCAATGCAAGAAAGGTGTTGATATTGAATTATGTATTTGGTTCATTGGCATATATCTTGATCGAGTTTTATGGAAAAGAGTTTAGACTTTGACCATAAGATACCAAATGTTTAGAAACATGGTATGCTGCAAGATCACTATACCATTTTATTATACTAAAGCCCGTTGTTTACATACTTAACCCGGAAAATTAAATTTATATAGTACTCCTTTTCTGGTAGAGTTTGCAAAGCATCTACTGATACATCCAAACAAGAATACATGTACCCAACCGAATTCTTGAACTCTCTTAAATTCTCAGGTAACCTCCTCCCTTACTAAAGCATTCACAAAAATATACATGTAAGGGTTTAGCTTCATACTATTCCCTTAATTTCCAGGTATGCCACCTCACTTGCTTCATCTAAAGGAAGGATTATCGGTAATGCTTCTAAGAAATATAAATCCAAGTGAAGGGCTGTGCAATGGTACAAGATTGATTATCACACATTTGGGAGAGTGGATTATTGAGGCAGTTATCATTACATGAAGCAATATAGGAAATAAGGTATTGATTCCTAGAATAACAATGAGTTCTACAAGTGGTCACTAGCCTTTCATTATGAAACGCATGCAATTCCCTATCAAACCATGTTATGCAATGACAATAAACAAAAGCCAAGGACAATCTCTTAATTATGTGGGAGTGTACTTACCGAAGCCTGTGTTCAGTCATGGCCAACTTTATGTTGCAATCTCTAGAGTCACAGACCCAAACGGCTTGAAAATTGTCTTGCTTGAGAGGGATGCAAATTTATGCGGCCACACAAGAAATATCGTATTTAGGGAAGCATTCAACAGCCTCAACAACAAAAATCAGGTATGAATTCTGATGCTTAAATAATGAATTCATCATATTATATAGTTATACCTAATCTCATTTACAATAAAAAAAAGTTTACACACTTCAATTCACCAAGACCTGTAAAAAACAAATCTGGAGCAAAGAATAAACCAGGTATGTTGAGTTCTGCTAGCATTTTATAAATAGATAGTATTTGATTTGGAAAAAACTGCATAACTTAGAACATCACTTTGTCAACTCAACCCATGAATAATCTTTACTATTTCAACCCTAAAGACGTTCTACAAACATTGTGGTAATACTATCTTTGTTTCCGCATGTTTCAAATTATAATGGAAATTAGCAACATCATGTGAAACCCAACATAGAAAAACTAACTATATACAAGATAACGTTACGCCACCTCAACCGGGTATAGTACATCAAACATACTGCCATTTAAAATGTATTAATACATCGAAAGAAGGTAAAACACGGAGACAAAATGCTAATAATGACCACTAAATTCCTGTAACAATACTGTCTTATACACCTAATACTTCCACAGTACCAAAAATGTAGAAATTGAATGATGAGTTTTGGATTCGACTATTATCTATTAAATAATATGGTTTAAATAATATATGAATTAAAATAGTAATAATAATGTTATTAATTATTTTAATTTCATTAATATTAGTAGACCAAAATTAAATTTTATTTCAAATTTTAATCTATATTATATTAATTTATAAACTTTCACATTTTTAGTTATATTATATCTCATAAACAACATATGATGTTCAAACCAACCCAGTGGATGTGACTGATGAAGGACTATCAGCATGCAAGTGCATAAGCATGCATTAAGCTGATATGATGTCAAGTTTTGATTAATTTGTTTAGTGAAATAAGATAGGTAAGAAAACCTATAGTAAACTTTACATGATAGCTTTACTCCCTTCATATTACCTACTTACCCTCTGCTTAATCAAAGAGAAGAACTGTGTAGCTTTAAAATGATACAGAACATAGGACATACAAACTAGTGCCAAGCCAATAAAATGACATGATGATTTTTTAATGATTTTAATAACTAGACAATGGAAGTGATTATAATGGGGTATGAGCATGAAAGCATGTGAATCATGAATATATCCAGAACAACAGGGATTTGTTCATGCAGACATAATGACCTCCAAGGAACTACTAAGCACTAAAATTAGACAAACCAAAGCCTAAGGCTTCTAGGATTTTAAGGCCTACTCTCTATATAATTACCTATTGCATTTATAAGCACAGAGGGAGAAGCAAAACGATTTGGGGGTAGCCTCCTATTAATGGAACATTTCTAAGCTTTGTTGCTCACCTAACCTATGTTTCTAACTCCTTCACTCTCATATTTACTCCCTCATCATTATATACAGTATAGCCCTTTAGTTTCCCCTCCTCAAATTTTGACAATGGTTAAGAAAACCACAGGAATATTAGTAAGTTATCTCAATGTACTTTTACAACAACCTCTTCAAATTGCCTTAATGGGGTAAGAATAGAAAAACTTAATATATTTAACTATTTGTCAAAGAACATCATATACGGGGGACATATTAAAAATAGAAAAACTTAGGCACTCCAGAATGAGTTCTTTATAAGGCATTATCTCACAAATTGCCCTTTGAGTTTCTTTATATCAGTAACAGTATCAGCGTATTCACATGTCACAGAGACAACTTCCTCTTGTACATAGACAATCAAACTATTTCAACTTGAATCATCATCATCAAAAAAGAAGAGAAATGACTTCAAAGAGTTAACTCACTTGACGGGCCCGCACACCAAGGTGCGACAAGTGAGGCAACTCCTGCAAAAGTATAACACCAACTATGTTGCCACCAGCTGTAGTCACCTACCAGTAGCTAATTTGCTTAATATACACTCTCAGAACTGCAGATTTAGACAAGGCCTAGAGAATGTTTGGGCAAGAAGTATGAGATACAACTCCAAACCTCCTCATCTCCATCAGCTCTGTTGACAACCAGAATTACAGGCCCATGAGTGGATGACGGTAGTGATCCAGTGTGAAGCCATTACTGATCTGCAGCTCAACTCTTGGGTTATGGGTAGCACGGGACTCAGTGACATCAAAAGGTATACTTTAACATATATATAATGTAAAAACTTAATAAATCACGATGGTAATTAAAAGTAAAAGGGTGATCCAAATTTTGTGATGAGGAATTTGTTGCGTTGTTGTGGGTTGATTGCAGGATATTGGTGGGAAGTGTTACTGGCTATGTGTTGGACAATGCACCCTGCCCTGTTACTACTGTCAAGGGGTGAAGTTGTAAAGTCAGTATTGGTCTTGGCTTTGCCTATGAAGAAGTAGTGAATGATATTGTTCGTTTAAGAGTTTGGGATTTCTGTTGACTTGGGAAAATTTAGAACAGCATATACACAACTAACCACAATCAACATTGAAAGAGCTCCGTATAACACAAATGCAGAAACAAAAATTTATATAAAAATTTCCATGCATCGGACAGGTCAAATAAACCAAATAGAACATGTGACAAATATATGAAATCTCATGGCTTGCCCGTTCAACTATTTTGTCTAAATTAGCAGATCCTCAACATCAAACATTAGCTGAACCCTAGAAAAATAAAAAGGGGGAAATTGTGCTTACTCTGCCAATACTGTCGAACTCATCCGCCATAGACGCCACGGCACCCCTTCTCTGTATGGCAGCATGCTTGGTCTGCGCGGACAACACCTCATCAGCGTCAGCCTCAACAGCAGTGTCGGCGGCATCAGCAACACCAGCATGAACGACGGGAGGCAGAGGCGGCAGAGTCAACTTGGGGTCGGGAACCTGAATTGTTCCCCCTACCGTAACCCTAAAAAAACATGGATCGGAGAGAAACTCATGGCGCTTGGAGAACTCGAGCAAGAAGTGGTTCTTGGCATCGTCGGAGAGCAGATTGGGGCGAAACCCTAGAGCGCATGAGCAAATCAGCTTGCTGCCATGAGAGATAGAGAGAGGGAAACGTTAGAAAAAACGGGAATGAGGGAGGCAGAAACCAGAGAGAGTTTGGGGGTTTGAGAGAGTGGAAGAAAACATACCGAGTAATTGAGCAAGCGACATGAAAGGACATTACGAATTGAGTCAGTGAGGAGAATTTGGATTAACAAAAAATGTGCGACCGAGCGTCTCTCTCTAGTTGTGCACAACAGGGAGGTACAATTACTTTAATAATATAAAATAATCCACTCATAAAGGATGTTGTGTTAATTTCATAAAGTGACATAATCTACCAATAATACTTTTATATTTACCAAATAAAGAAAACCCATCAGTTATTAACTCCCACCGATGCCTTTATTATTCCTCACCTTAATTCAATCCAATGCAATCGCCAACATATAATGTAAACACCTATTAAAAAATTGAACAAAATTATGTAATAAAACGAAACCATACAAAAGGTGCGTTTGAATTACGCATTATCTGACATTATAATGTCGCTTTTTTGTATTATAATGTCAGCTTTTGGTATTATAATGTCATATAATGGGCAATCCAAACACACCCAAAAGAAATAAAAAACACTCAAAAGAAAAAAGCAGATATAACTACAAAAACAAAAAAAACAGAATCCTTTCAAAGGATAACTAAATTAATACATATATTATGATATTTGTATATAAATATATAGCTAAATTAATACAAAAATAATGTAAAGTTTATTAAAATCAAACCATAATAAAACAAAATGGTAGCATGCCCGTGCATCGCACGGGCATAAAGACTAGTAGACATATAAGTGCAAGCAAATCTTTGTATTAAAGAATGTAGTCAAGGCTAATGAAAGCTACAAGTAATGGCTGAAATTTAAGTGGCTATTCAAGGCATTAAATGTGGGTTGAAGTTACAAATTAGTCAAGTAAATCTCTCTTGGATTCAAGCCGTTGGGACTGACTCCTACTCTTAACGGTGTCTTCAACCTTAAGCTTGAAGGCAAGAATACTCAACAATGGCCAAAACTCACATGCAAGACAAAGACACTACACTCGGACACGGCTAGACACAAGCAAGCACAACAAGGCCTAAACTATGGAAACAAAGCAAGAAATGGTTTGAAACCTTACCTTGAGCAAGCTCTGATACCAAATGATAGCTTTCCTCAAGGATCTCGTTCTGGTTCAAGGCAAAATCGACACCAAAGACACGATTGCCACACGTCCTCGGCGATAGCGCGATCACGAGGTAGGGCTTAAGAACTCTTCGAGTAAACTTTGGATTTTGAAGGCCAAACTTTGCAAAGATAATTGACTAGAAATATTGGATGTACGCACCAATAAAACAAAGGCAAATGTTAGTTTTGATTGTGGATAAATGCACCACTCTCTAGCTACACGGCTCGGATGAACTCACTAAGCCAAACGACGACAAATCTATGGAAACTCAAAAAATTTGTAGAGGAAAAGCTCAAGTCTGTATATGATTCAGCGTAAATGAAAATAAGCTTAACTAGTCTCCCAGATGTCTTAATTCTGGCATTAGCAACACCTTAAGTTGCACCGAACCATATTCTCACACGTTACGCCAATGGACCTTTTATTAGTATGATATATAATAGGGTTCATGTGCCATGTCATACTCAAATACAAGCCAAAACAAACGAGCCATTTATATTTGCGCCTTTGAAAATGTTGGGCCCGCAGTCTGACGATGCCGGTGCTGGGGAGGAAAGTTGTTGGATCAACATCACCGAGCCAACCTCCACTTTGCTTGGAGCACCTTGGCTCCATAGGCTTTTTTTGGAGGTCCAAAAGCAGTTCTCGAGCTCGGGCTCGAGTAATAGCTCCTAGATATTGATCATGACCGCTAGACATTGAGCTACCCAAGCTTTGGCGCGAGTGGTAGCACAAGTGACAGGGGGCCACGGCGCTAGCCACGTTTGGGGCACTTGCACGACCACTCTGGATCCCAAAGGCCTAGCCTGATCTGGAGGCACCCCTGCTGAAGATGGTGTAAGGTTTGGACCAGTTTGGCTCGAAGATTGTCGAGCTCCCTTTGTCGTAGCATCGAACGCGACACTTGGTGTTACGCTTGGCCTTGTCACGGCACTTGGGGACACTAGAGCCTCTTGGCTCGCCTTAGGTGAGCTAGGAGAAGCTTGCTCAGGAACATGGCCAGGTTGATCTCTATGTGGCACATGTGTGATCACATAAAGTAAATGACGTGCGTACCTATTAAAACATGTTTACAATATTATTTAGAGACGATTGAGATGTTGTATAAATTATGAGGCTGAAATTTGGTATTTATAGGCGGACAAATTTGACAGTTGAATTGCTATAGTGGAGCACGTAGACCGTATGCATGCCTCACTTGTATGCGTACGTGCCTTTTACTTCTGGCCAACTGTACAATTGAAACGGTTAGATTTTTGTAGTTGAATGGAACACATACACTCCAAGTGCCTAGGCGTTACGCACACCTTTAGGATACTTTTTTTCACACATACCAGTCTGAGTGTCTGGGCGAAACGCGTGCCTAACCGGGTACTGTTTGGTTTTTTTTTACCATTCTAGGGAAAATTAACGACATTACATACTGCTTGTATGTATTTACATGGCCACGCCCAAACAAACAGTATGCATGTGATCAGTGCTACTTTGTAGTGCATATGTAGGAGTTGTTACCGGTGTTTTGGGTGCATTTGGAGAGGTTTAGAGCGGTATTGTGGAGTACGTGGCTGAGGAGAAGAAGTGTGACTTTAGTGGTTTGGAGGAGCTTAAACGAAGATTTATTGAAGATTGAGAGAAAACCACTTGAGAAGACGAAGGAAGAGCTGGAGTTCAGAAGAGAAGTGGAGCTACAGAGGTAAAACCGCGATCGCGGGGCCACGGCCGCGGACATCTACGAAGACGGAGAATCGAAGCCGGGACAAATCCGCGACTGCGGATGCCCGCAGAAATTGCCCGCGGAAAAGTCGAGGACAAGAGCCAGGAATTTGCATTTTCCGCAACCGCGGAATTTCTTCCGCGATCGCGGAAACACTCAAGACTATGAAGAACTAAGCACCCTTTGCTTAGTCCGACAATTGAAGCCTTCATTTGATTCATGATTGTGAGGTTATAACTCTATTTCCTATTCCTTTGGATTATATCTTTTCTCTGAGCTTATAATCCAAAGGAATAGGAAATAGAGTTATAACCTCACAATCATGAATCAAATGAAGGCTTTAATTGTCGGACTAAGCAAAGGGTGCTTAGTTCTTCATAGTCTTGGAAACAAATAAACTCAAAGGGAAAAGTATGCTGAATGGAAACAACGATAATGAAAAGGTTGCTCTAGAAACTAGGTTAAATAACCTAGTAACCAAAACCTAATGTAAAAAGATAACAAAACTAATCCAAAAAGGAAATAAACTAAAGTAACGAAATAAAGGAAGTAAAAGAAAAATAAAGGAAAAGTGAACTTCGGACGAAAATCCCGGAGGGCCACTCTGGGTGTTTCCGCGATCGCGGAAGAAATTCCGCGGTCGCGGAAAATGCAAATTCCTGGCTCTTGTCCTCGACTTTTCCGCGGGCAATTTCCGCGGGCATCCGCGGTCGCGGATTTGTCCCGGCTTCGATTCTCCGTCTTCGTAGATGTCCGCGGCCGTGGCCCCGCGATCGCGGTTTTACCTATATAGCTCCACTTTTCTTCTGAACTCCAGCTCTTCCTTCGTCTTCTCAAGTGGTTTTCTCTCCATCTTCAATAAATCTTCGTTTAAGCTCCTCCAAACCACTAAAGTCACACTTCTTCTCCTCAGCCACGTACTCCATAATACCGCTCTAAACCTCTCCAAATTCACCCAAAACACCGGTAACAACTCCTAGATATGCACTACAAAGTAGCACTGGTCAAATTCCCCCATGTTTAAACCTTGCTCGTCCTCGAGTAAGCTAATGTAAACCTACTCCTCCAATCAAATCCTCAAGGTCTCAGGAAGCATAGAAAAATCATCTCCACTAAGAATTTCACCTAACACGAAACTCTAAGGCACCAATACAATAAGCTCAACACAACACAACACAACACAACACAACACCAATCAAGCTAAAAGGAAAGCAGAGTACTTCCCCCAAGCTTATCCCGGACACCAAAGAGTGAATAACAATCTAATCCTAGCCTCCATCTATCTTCTTATGCCTCCCAGAGTGACCTACCTGAATCCTCCTTATATCTCCTCTTCTTATGTCACCACGCTAGGTAAAATGATGATTCCTAATGATCACTCTTCTTCTTTTCACTCATTTTGCCAATGCGCCCTTTCGGGTTTTCACCAAGCCACTCATTTTATTTTTCAATAGATGGGCTCACATATAACTCACATCACTCTCAACCTCTTATTACCCCAGCCTAATGATGGTCCAAGCCACCTGCTTATTACATAAGCCGCCCTCTCGGGTTTTCGACTTATCCCAGGATTTTTATTTTTGCCTTTTTTTGAATTTTTGGCTTTTTTCTTTTTCCTTATTTTTTTCTTTTCTCCTCAACGACTAGCAAGTATAGAACACTCCCCCATGCTTAAACATTGCATTGTCCTTAATGTAATGAAAGACAAAAAAAATGAAGCACATGGAAAAGCGGAAAGGTACTCACAACCGTCGCCGAGTTGGCTTGGACTGGAAGTTGTTGCTGGCGATATATCAATATAAGCACATGTCTCTGGTGTCACGCCGGTCTTCAAACAAACTCCACCGTGCAACCAAATAGATCCATTATAGGGTGTAGTGGAATAGCAAAGAAGTCGGGGATGCACGGCCGTCATCGAACACAGAGTGGAGCCTAGATGTAATCATGGTAGGGGCTCTAGTGTTCTTCCTCCTCAGCTGTCGAATGTAGGGCCATCATCGTTGTCAAATAAAAATGTGGGGCGAATGTCTCCTCCTTGACAATATGATGCGCACCATCTCTCCATGGAAACTCGGACAGCTGACCTTCAGTAAAACTTTTTTTTGTTTTTTGTTTTTTTGTTTTTTTGAATGCATGTTTACACGGTTATTTTGTCTAAATATACAAAAACAAGCATGTACACGCTTGTTTTTGTATATTTAGACAAAATAACCGTGTATATATAGCTTTCGCAAAAAAAAAGGATGAATTGGTCCTAATGTAGTGTCATTAGACTCATTAGTTTCATCCAATTCAAGAGTGCATAATAATTGTTTACTTTTTTTGCTTCCTTGATATATACAAAACAAAGGACTAAAACGGTGAATAAAATGGTTGAACCTCTTAAGAGACTCTCTTCACATCATTTGAACGTAATATGACCTACAAGGGGGTTAATCCATAAATTACCCTACATTTCTTCATATTGTTGTCAAATTCTTAAGACACATTTATTATATACACTTAGTAATTAATTAATGTTTCGTTAGTTCAGTGGAAACTGGCAATAGGCTTTTTAAGCGCTCGAGCCGGAGATCTTGGGTTCAAGTTTTTTTAACGGTATGTATGAAGTGCGAACGTTAATAAAGATTTAATTGTCTTCACCGTTAGCTGTCCTCAACCGGATTGAACCGGTTGATCAAAAACAAGAAGAAAAAACACGTATTCTTATGAACCCAAACAAAACACGAAAGTTCTAACCTAGTCAAACCCAAGAATTCTGTTTTCAAGTCAATTACATTCATGTTGATTTGTACGTTTTTGCAATTATGCAGTACATTTGTTAGCCAACGTCGTGTTCTTATAGACAAACAAATAAATAACTGTACGTACGTTATTCATAGAAACATGACAATCTGTGATTTAATGTGTATGCGTTTTCGGAACTTTGTTACTTTCTTGACAGGAAACTTCGTATGGGCCACAAAAACGTACATGCTGGCTGCTGCAATGTCATGATGTAATTCTGCATATAAATTAATTATTTTTCCATTTTGTCTTTTTCCTAAGTCTTTGCTCGTACTAGTGACTACTATATATTTACTAAAGTAGAACCTAATTACGTCATATGGCACTCCCTCATTAAAATCGTCTATTTTTTTCAATTTTTTAAAATAAATCTAATTATAAATCAAAGATTATTATCCGAACCCAATCACTCATTTTTTCCTAATTTAAATACAACTCAAGCACAAAGATTACAAGTTAATCACAAAAATTACAAATTCAAAATTTACTAATTATATACAAATCCAAAATTTTATAATTATATGGATGATTGAAATACGAAATTATGATCCGAAAATGATTTTAATATCCATATTATCTAGATCTATTTTTTAATACATAGATTGATTTTAATAACTATTAATATTTTGATTTAATATATATGACTTAAAAATCCGTGGCTGACACGTAAATTACACTAATTTCTACTCTAATCCTGAAATAATGATCAATAGAGTATTAGACTATTAGGTAAATTTGAGTTTGGTTGACGAGGTGGTAATTTTATTAATTTGATTAATAAATTGGTTTTTAATTGAAAAGTTTATGGATATTTGAAGAGCCAAATAAAGATATGGGCCTAATTAATTGTCAAAAAGAATAAAGGTATATAATCTCCTTCTCGTGCCCTATTTTTTGAAGTTGGACTCATTTATTTAATTGTGTCGTAATTTGACTTGAGTGTCGGAGTGTCAACGGGGGACACAAGCTCTGCCTCTTCTTCTTCTTGTTCGTAGATTTTAGATTTCAGGCTTGATTCGAGAAGATCGATCGTAGTCGGGTTCATTAATTAGGATTTCTACTACGACATTTGGCACCGTTTATGAAAAACGAGACGACAATGGTCGGACCTACTAGGGTTGCAAGTAATGCGGAGGCGGCTAGGCAGGCCGACGTGGAGGATGTGATGACCGAGCACGCTCGCCGACACGCTAAGTGGAGGCCGCCATGGCCGAGAAGGAACGTCAACACACTGATCTTGTGAATGCGATGGCTGAGAAAGTCCGCCAGATCCACGCAACCAACATGGAGATGGCGGCACTACGAAGGGTGTTTGATAGATCTCAAGGGAAGCGGCGTGTGGATGCGATCGTCGAACGACAGAGGCGGGCATCGGCTCAATAGCGTCGTGGTCTTGCCGGCCACCAGGGGACAGCGGCAAGATGGGGTCACAGTGCACAACCGGGCGAGCGGACCCCGGCAAGGACCTGTGGATCTCAAGGTGTCAAGGCAGAGGCTGATGATCACCAGCGGACCAACCCTCGTCGTTGGCAGGAAAGTTGATCCTCCTCGCCGACATCTAGGGCCGGCCATCAGCCCGAAAAGGGACGGAGCAGATCGCCAAGATCGCGAGCCCCAAGCGAGAAGCGAGTTCGGAGCCATAGGCAACGATAGTCTCGTTCGCGATTGTGCAAACGTCGGGGTAGATTGAAGATCCATGAATCTGGCAGATTCCATGGAGCCAAGAGGGCTGAGTGCAAGATGCAGAAAGGTGACTCCTTCATCTGCTTGAAAATCAAGGAGAGTCGTTGATCAACGCACAAGAACAAGCGGAATTGAAGTTGGCTCGCATGACCTCAACTCCTTTCGCAAGGGTTATCCGCGACCAACCACCCCCACCTAAGTTTTCTACTATATATTTCGATTTGTATGATGGGAAGGCTGATCCGGTTGGAGGTAAGGCCTTAGACCTTAGAAGCGTCATGCCATGCGAACTCGAGGACTTTCCAAGAGGTCACCCATCTTAGTACTACTCTCTCCCTAGCACGCTTATCTTCAGATTTCTTTGTCCTCACTTCAACCTTGAAAAGGTAGAGAGCTCTTGTTGACATGAGTAGAACTTGTAATCCTTATAAGAGATCACAAATTCAGGGTGTTACAATAGCTTCTTATTCTCATAAGATTGCTTTGTGGGTGTCAATGGACACTTTAATGTGTAAAATGTTCCCTGCTAGTCTAGGAAAAATAACTGCAAAATGATTTCACTCCTTAGAAATGAATTCTATTAACTCGTGGGATCAACTAGCTAGGAAGTTCGTTTCGCACTTTATTGCAAACAGTGAAGAGCTTGCTTCCATGGTTACTTTATTTACTTTGAAAATGCGCAGGGGAGAGAGACTAAGGCAGTTTTCCCCCCGACTCATGGAAAGTTATGCGGATATGAACAACTGCAATATTTAGGCTGGCCCTCCCACATAAACGTAACCTACGGGAAAGTCTGACGTTGAGATCCCCATCAGGGATGCCTGAGTTGCATAAACGCCTCAGGCAATACACCAAATTAGAAGAAGATTTGAAATCCTACCGGTATGAGAGATCCTAATCCCTAAGGAGAGAAGTTTCTAACGACCGACAAATGTCGAGTCAGGCGTCCAACAAAGATAATGGGTTGATTCCTGCTATAGAAGTGCAGATGGTGCATGCCGTGTTTAAAGAGCATATCTATAGAATTCTGAATAAGATCAAGAACAAGCCGTTTTTTAGGTGGCCTCGGCCTATGAGAGGGAACTCGGAGGAGAGGGACCAAAGAAGATTTTGCTCTTTTCATCGAGAGAAGGGGCACTTGACCGAGGACTTCAAAGTCCTAAAGAGCCATCTAGAGACATTGGTCTCGTTTGGTCACTTGCAACGGCGGACCGAGGTGAGGCCCAGTGGGGGCTGTAGCCCCCACTGGAAAAATATATATATATATCCCCCACTGGAAAATTATATATATATATATTCTTGATTTTTTTGGATATTTTCAGACATTATTTTAATTTTTTTCTTAAAAAACTTTTTTTTAAAATTTTCAAAATAATATATATTTTTCAATCTTTTAAATATAAGGATTTGTTATGCATAATCCTAAAAAAAATACAAATGAAACACAACTTATCCAAATTTGCACACAAATTATTCAATAAAAATGTAATACTTTCTCTATATCTATCCTTATTTGTGTTAAATTTTTCTAAATTTAGGGTTTATAGATTTGTAAATTTTAAAATCAATTTTTATACAAATTTGTTGAAATTACACATTGAAAGTAGTAAGTAATGATGAAATTTGTTTTAGATTGTGTAATTTTTTTATCAATTTTTTTTATTTTTTGGGGGTTCGAATATAGTATTTGTTGCTTGAAATTAGGGTTGTCTATGTAAGGTAGACATTAGACTTAAATAGATGATAGAGTTTGAAATAAGGTTTTATTTAAAATAAACGGTACATTTTTTTTCTTCAGAATTTTAGCCCCACTGAACTAAAATCATGCGTCCGCCCCTGGTCACTTGAAGGAGTTTATTGCACATGAGGCAAGTTCAAAGGACATCAGGCAGAGAAGAAGGCCCCGGAAGTTGTTGTTGAGAAAGCAAAAGAGCTCGAAAACTTGTGATACATATGATTGAGACAACAGTTAAGCAGACTAAGGCTGCCGGAATTGATGTGCATGTTGAACATGCATGGACCAACTTGATGTGCAAAACCAACATGCACGAACGGGCCTGATGTGCATAACCAACATGCAAGTCAACGTGCCTATTCAACTTGTATAGCACATGTCAACGTGCTTTTCAAAAAGCCTAAGACGAAGTGTATGAGCTTTTTCTTACTTAACCATTCGAAGTAATTAGTTACCTATATCACTATCACTTGACATAGTCCAATGACACTTTAATTACATGAAGATTTGAAAAATGGGTTAAAACCCCTAATTTCTAAATTTTGTTGTGATATTAGGATTTATGTGATTGAGAATAAATAAAGGCATAAATCACTTTTCTCGTTCGATCTATTATTACGTGTAATTTCTCGTACGACATTAGGGTTAACAATGACGTATCATCTCTTACCCAATTTGATAGGTTTTTAACTGTTGTACGTATATATTTTCCAATAAGGGATAAATAGCTTACGTGAATGTATATTTAAAAGAAAATTAATTAACCCAAGCAAGTCAAAACCTATTGTGGGTTATTGGTTTGCTTAGACAACATTGATATGCATGTTGGCTTTGCTCATCTATACTTGATGTGCATATTTGAATAGCATGTCATCCGATGTCATGCATGTACTTTTTTCCTCTTTTAAATTGATTCATTTGCATGCCAACAATGTTTGTGCTTTACCGATTTGTACATCCGTAGCGTCTGTACATTTGTGGTTTGCACAGCCAACACATCTATATGCTTTTGTGGATTACACATACAACATCGATGGGGGCTGATTTTGTAATTTTCAACATTTTAAGTTTTGCATACTATTTACAAAAATATGTATCGTACGTAAAGAAAACAATTGTGCGTCAAGATCTAGTTTTTTCAAGATTAGTATATGTGAGGTTTCAAGGGTAGAATTTGTCAACACATATCTTCAACTCATTTGAATTAAATATTACATTTCTTACCTCAAGATCTATGAAGTCTGGCCGATACAGATGGCCTTATAGATCGATTTAAGAAAATGCGTATAAGTAACACCTTAAAATCAGATGTTGGCTCACTTTGTTATATACTTGCTGATTACATTTCAACTGAAGCCCTAAAATCAAGGGAAGAATTTGTAAACATTTCAAATGAAGCCATACAGATTACATAATTGAACCAGCCATAAGCCAAAATGCAAGACAAAAAATTAAGTCCAAATATCCTCTTCAATTGTTTCCCAAATTTACGTCACCTATTATTTCATTACTTTAATTGATTGAATTAGAATTCTAACTATTTTATTGATAGAAATTATTATTTTCTAATTTAATAATAAAATAAAAAAAAAATAGTACAACTTGGAGTGATAAAATATGTGATCTCGTTGAATAACATTGTTGATATAGGTTATGTCATGTATAGGTATAATAGGATATTATGTGGTGATTATAGTATAAATACATATATTGTAATATGAAAAGATCATCAATGAGAAATAATATCATATTCCTACTTTTCCTTAATCTATTTCCTCTCTATCCCTTATCCTCTTCCCTAACATCTTCCTTACATGCATACTTCTCCTTCTTCCCCAATTCTCCTATTTCCCTTCTCAATTTCTATCAATTTCATCTTCAATGGTCATGAACTAATTCGGAACATGACAAATTAGTATTAGAGCAACGATCTTGCAACCAAAATTTTGTTTTGTTTTTCCAAATTTTGACCTAAATTCCATCCATTTTTTAGAACTCAAAGTCCATTTATGGAGGATCGAGCGTCGACGTGGACATGGGAGGACCAACTCTGAGAGATAGGGAACTTTATTTAATAATTTAGGGCTAAAGTGCGTTCTCAATTTGAAGAGATTCGGGAATCCTTTCAGACGTTTCCCAAATTCACTCAGAGTTATTTGACCTTGGCCATGGAGAAAGGGAGTCAAGGGACGTAGTTGAATACGATGGAATACATCGTTCCAGAGGTGGAAGCCTAGCTTCAACAAATCGTTCATGTGAATTCAAAATTCCAAACTTCCACGCAATAGTTCATAGGGGATTCACACAGGCCATCCGAAGAAGATCAAGATCACGTGGAGTTGTTACAAAGAACCCCTGAGTAACCGATTGGAAATCCGCATAAACACATTGATCAAAGATTGGAGTCATTCACTGATAAGGAGTTGAACTTGGCCACTAGATAACATATGATCAACAATCTAACTCCAATATCGAAGAATCAAGGAATGAGCACAAATCTTGGAGCTAATTTGGGAAGACAAGATCTCGATCAAGGGATTCTGGGCACTTCTTTAGATAAGAGGCATTCCGAATTCCAGAAGATGGTTGGGAACATGGATTGGAAAGTCTGGGTTTAAATGTTGAGGAATCTCAAAACAACATCAACAACATTGAAGCTTATGAAGAGCAAATTAAGGGCGACTCTTCTGAGGTAGCTCAATCCCCTAACTGATTTCAAGACTGAGACTGCAATGAAAGGAATTATGGTCTGTCATGTTGCTTTAGTTGATTCCATGGATGATTTTAAGGCAAGTTCAACAAATTCTTTGGCAATTTCAAGTGCATAATAACTGTTTGGATAAATGACTAGTAGAAAAAAAAATTGACTTGGTTCTTGGCGATATATCTTTTTCCTTATTTTCTAGTGGGTTGGGACTGATTTTGAGTGTAGTCGATGCTCATTTGAAGGCTGAAATTGTTGAGACGAGTATGCCATGAGATCGTGGAGGGAATGATTGGAGGAAATTGCTGAAATAATAGTGATATTGTTGAAATACTCTCTGGGGAATTTAATTTCATAGGTGGTTGCTGAATCTTGTTGTTGTTGAATTGGCGTCAATAAGGCATTGCATTTGTGTGCTTTTGCATGGTGTTCCTTCATAAATTGTGCAGCAGGAGGACGCCACATCAATCATTGATAGCATGAAATGAAGCATCGAGATTATGTTTGTTAGCAACAATGGGAATTTCATGAGCTAATGTTTGTGCAGATTTTTTAAGAGTTCTCATGTAGAGGGTCTCTTGAGTTGTTGTCATCACTTGGTGAAAGAGTTTGGGACATAGGTAGTGGAAGGATTGAAGGCTTATTCATCTTAGTTTTTGAACCTGGTTAGAGGACAATGTGGTTGTTGAACTCCTTTGTTGTTACTTGTGTGTTGAACACTAGCTGATTTCCTCAAAAGATGGAAGTTGATAGCTGCTCAAAATTCAGTTATTGTTTAGGAATGAGCGTGTTCCTACACTAAGTGTTCGATAAAGAATCAAGAGATTGCCCTTAAATTTCATAGGTGGTTGTTGAATTTTGTTGTTGCTGAATTGGCTTCAGTAAGGCATTGCATTGGTGTGTTTTTGCATTGGGTTCCTTCATAAATTGTGCAGCAGAAGGACACCACATCAGTCATTGATAGCATGAAATGAAGCATTAAGATTATGTTTGTTAGCAACAATGGGAATTTCAAGAGCTGATCTTTGTGCAGATTTTTTTAGAGTGCTCAGTTAGAGGGTCTTTTGAGTTGTCATCTTTACTTGGTGAAAGAGTTTGGGCCACATGTAGGCTCCGTTTGGGAAAGAGGTTATAAACACTTTATAAGCAAAAAAAGTGTTTTTTACAACCTTGCACAAATTTCAATATCTCATAAATTTCAAATTTCAAAAACTATTTTTTCACAAAAACATATTATAAACAATAAACACCCTTTACCAAACAAACCCGTATTGGGAGGATTGAAGGCTTATTCATCTTAGTTTTTGAACTTGGATAGAGGACAATGTGGTTGTTGAACTCCCTTGTTGTTACTTGTGTGTTGAACACTTGCTGATTTCCTCAAAAGATTGAAGTTGATAGCTGCTCAAAATTCAATTACTGACCAGGGAATCAGGGATAAGCATGTTCCTACACGAAGTGTTGGACAAAGAATCAAGAGATTGCCCTACAATTTTTTATGGTCTTTGTTGAGATCATTCCCCACCCCCGAGTAGACACTTCAGGCTAAGTTGAAGTTGATAATGATGGTGGCTTTACATGAAAAAGGCATGGGCATACATGATAGTACGTCTTGTATCTTTTGATACCCTATCAATTGTAATTGAGATTAAGTGTTCAGCAATTTACTAGTTGTGTTCATTTTTGTTTTTTTCAAGGCTTTATAAGAGGATGGTAATTCCATGTACACGTATAATAGGATATTATGTGGCGATTACAGTATAAATACATATTTTGTATTATGGAAAGATCATTAATGAGAAATAATATCATATTCCTACTTTTCCTTAATCTCTTTCCTCTCTATCCCTTATTATCTTCCCTAACATCTTCCCCACATGCCTACTTCTCCTTCTTCCCCAATTCTCCTCATACCTTCTCAATTTCTATCAATTTCATCTTCAATGGTTATGAACCAATTCGGGACATGACAAGTTACAAATACAACAATAACGATGACGACCCATTAAAAATATCACCTAAGCGGGGTTTGGAGGGTCAAAATGTATGCATTCTTTTCCCAATCAAGTCAGAAAAATGAAATCCCCAGAGGACCTAGTAAAAGAAAAAGAAGAAGAAAAGAAAAAAAGTCAATAGCAAAAGGAACACACAAAACACAATATAACGAAGGAAAAGACATAGCACGTAAACAAGAAACAATAGATCGCATTACCCTAAGCTAAGGTCCTATACTATAACACTAATCCAACCACCTCTCTAAGGTCTAAAGCCCTAAGACTGATCCCTAAAAACTGAAAGAACTAAAACTAAGTCTTCGATACTCGAATCTTCTCCCTCCATAAGGCTTACAAAACAGTAGTTAGTAGTCACCATAAAAAAAAAAGATTGATTATCTATATTTTTTCCATTAAAAATATTTAATTTTAAATTTATTTCTTAAACTTTGACGGTAGTTAGTAGTCACCATAAAAATAGGCTGCTACTATATGCACAACGTTTTTTGACGTTTCGCACTACAAATCACTACGCAGAAACCTGGCGTACGCCATATTTCTGCGTAGAAGACCAAATTTCTCTACGCAGGTATCTGGCGTACGCCAGATACCTGCGTAGAGCTAGAATATAATTGTTGGAGATAGGGAGTTGGGGTTTTTTTTGAAATCTGCCTCCTACGCAAAGATCTGGCGTACGCCAGATCCTGGCACTTGAAAAAAAAAATGGACGCAACCAAGTGAACAATATATTTTTTTAAATCTGCATTTGAATTTAGTAATAGACGTTATCAAGTAATCAAGGTTACATGGTAATAAATTCGTTTGTATTATGAGATTTCAATATACTTTTATTCATGTATATTTCTCCACCAATTTGTTTGATATTATCTGTTTGTTATTATTATTCTCGAAAATCACATATAACTATGGTTATATATTATAGTTGGATTGACCACATGTCTCATCTATATTTGGATTTCCGGTCCGTCAGACAGGACCCACATGCATGAGATCCTGTCCCTCTAGTCCCTCCACCTCCCCCGGCTTCCGCTGTCACGGTATGTCATCATTTTCTTATGTTTATTTTGATGTAATTTATTTATGTTTATTTTGATGTAATTTTTTAATACAGCGCTCACAGCTGGTGGCCGGCAAGATGACGGCTTATCTGGCCCAGTACGACGATACGCCTCCCCGTCTTACAAATCAGATGATCCGTTGGATCGAGTATCTGACGGGTGACGTGACGCCTTCGACCCCTCCCATGCATTCCACGTGCGTCCTAGAGATTCCGTGACTCGGTTCACGAGGAGGGATCTGGTAGCGGGCGACAGGAAGATGAGGACTAATTACGATATGTATATTACCTAAACTGTTACGTATCACATGAAATATTTTGTTCATGTTTATGGTATTTTGTTGATGTTTATGGTATTTTGTTGATGTTTATAGTATATAAGTATATTCACATGAAATATAAAGAAAAACTATAGTATATAAGCTTATATCACATGAAATATAAAGGAAAACTATATTACATAAGCTTATATCACATGAAATATAAAGGAAAACTATAGTACATAAGCTTATGCACTATAGTTTTCTTTTATATTTCATGTGAATATACTTATATACTATAGTTTTCCTTTATATTTCATGTGATATAAGCTTATGTACTATAGTTTTCCTTTATATTTCATGTGATATAAGCTTATGTACTATATTTTTCCTTTATATTTCATGTGATATAAGCTTATGTACTATAGTTTTCCTTTATATTTCATGTGATATAAGCTTATGTACTATAGTTTTCCTTTATATTTCATATGATATAAGCTTATGTACTATAGTTTTTCTTTATATTTCATGTGAATAAACTTATATACAGTATTCCTTTATATTTCATGTGATATAAGCTTATGTACTATAGTTTTCCTTTATATTTCATGTGATATAAGCTTATGTACTATAATTTTCCTTTATATTTCATGTGATATAAGCTTATGTACTATAGTTTTCCTTTATATTTCATGTGATATAAGCTTATGTACTATAGTTTTCCTTTATATTTCATGTGATATAAGCTTATGTACTATAGTTTTCCTTTATATTTCATGTGATATAAGCTTATTGTAGGATCGTGATTGTTAGATAATAACTTAAGGAACTCAGAATATCGATTATAAGTTCCCTTCGCAGCGGAAATAAACAATCAAACAAATGACAAGTTCCTTATAGTGGAAACCTTTGATTGTCAACTAGCAATCCAAGATAAAAACCACTACCTTTCTTTGAAAGGATTTCAAGGTCTACTTCTTGATTTCTTATCTCTTTTGGTTACATCTTATCCTAGGAACAAACACACAGTTTATTTGCCTTACACACAGTTAGGCAATCCTAGATAACTTAACACAATCAATAATTAATCCAAGAAACAGACCTTCGCATCTAGGAACTATCACTTACAGTCACAGGAACTTAGCACTCAGCTCTTCTATTCCTTGACTGGTTCCTCTTGATCTCGGTTTGCTTTAATGATCTTGTTTGAAGCTTCACACTTTGATGTTTGCTATGGAGTGTGATTCTATTGTGAATGCTTGAAGATAACCCTTGAGTTAGTCTTCCTTTTATAGAGGATTCTTCGCAGCTTAAACTTCTCTTGGTTCCCACAGATCGAGCTTCCCTAGGATGTGTGGTTCTCTTTGGTCCATGTTGTCTTTGACATATGCAAACAACCTAGGCAGCTCAGAATCCTTCTAGGTTAGTCAACTACTTCAGCCAAGTCGTTCTCCAGCTTCCTTCTTCCGAGGTTCAACAATCTGGGCACTTGGGAACTGTCTTCTGGATAGTGACATCTCTATGAGTTGTCGCTTTCAGTGCCTTTGTCCGAGGTTCATTGTTCTAGGCATCTTGGAGTCTTGCTATTGGATGGTGGCAGGCTTTTGGAAGCTTCTCTCAAGTCGCTTTCACCTCCTTTTGTCCGAGGTTTGGTGTTCCCAGATTTCTCGGGAAACGCAAAGTCACGTGTTGCATTTCTGGGCACACTTGGGTTCCTTTGGCTTGCTTGTTTGGTTTCTTTATCTTGTTTGGCTTCCATGGTTCCAACAATTGTCTTGCGGTTCCTCTAAACACATCTTTGAGATAAAACATTAGTATCAAAATATTTGTCATCTTCAAAAGTAGAGAAACTGAGGAAAGGAACTCTCAGGGGAACCGAAGTTCCAGAGTTCGGTTTCCTAACACTTATGTACTATAATTTTCCTTTATATTTCATGTGATATAAGCTTATGTACTATAGTTTTCCTTTATATTTCATGTGATATAAGCTTATGTACTATAGTTTTCCTTTATATTTCATGTGAATATACTTATATACTATAGTTTTTCTTTATATTTCATGTGAATATACTTATATACTATAAACAGAGAAGGCAAAGCCGCGATCGCGGCTTAGGAAGAAGTTGTCATGAAGCGGAGAAGGCAAAGCCGCGATCGCGGCCATGGGGGCAGCCATCGCGGCCTATGAAGGAATTCGCTGGACATGGAAGGAAGAGTAAGTCGTGGGCGCGGCTATGACTACAGCGATCGCGGCCTTGAAGATCAGAGACACGCGAATTATCTTGCTACTTTATTTTCTTTATTTTTATATTTTGATTATTATTTTTAGCAGATTGTTAATTTGTAAAAAAAATACATTAAATTTCTAAAATTTATTTACAATGTAATTTTTATATAAAGAAATTAAATTGCTCTAAGCTTATGTACTGTAGTTTTTCTTTATATTTCATGTGAATATACTTATATAATATAGTTTTCCTTTATATTCCATGTGATATAAGCTTATGTACTATAGTTTTTCTTTATATTTCATTTGAATATACTTATATACTATAGTTTTCCCTTATATTTCATGTGGTATAAGCTTATGTACTATAGTTTTCCTTTATATTTCATGTGATATAAGCTTATATACTATAGTTTTTCTTTATATTTCATGTGAATATACTTATATACTATAAACATCAACAAAATACCATAAACATTAACAAAATACCATAAACATGAACAAAATATTTCATGTGATACGTAACAGTTTAGGTAATATACATATCGTAACTAGTCCTCATCTGCCTGTCGCCCGCTACCAGATCCCTCCTCGTGAACCGAGTCGCAGAATCTTTGGGACGCACGTGGAATGCATGGGAGGGGCCGAAGGCGTCACATCACTCGTCAGATACTTGATCTAACGGATCATCTGATCTGTAAGACGGGGAGGCATATCGTCGTACTGGGCCAGATAAGCCGTCATCTCGCCGGCCACCAGCTGTGAGCGTTGTATTAAAAAAATACATCAAAATAAACATAAATAAAATACATCAAAATAAACATAAGAAAATGATGACATACCGTGACAATGGAAGCCGGGGGAGGTGGAGGGACGGGATCTCCTGAATGTGGGTCCTGTCTGACGGACCGGAAATCCAACTATGGATGAGACATCTGGTCAATCCACCTATAATATATAACCATAGTTATATGTGATTTTCGAGAATAATAATAACAAACAGATAATATCAAACAAATTGGTGGAGAAATATACATGAATAAAAGTATATTGAAATCTCATGATACAAACGAATTTATTGCCATGTAACCTTGATTACTTGATAACGTCTATTACTAGAGTCAAATGCAGATTTAAAAAAATATATTGTTCACTTGGTTGCGTCTAGGAAAGAAAAAAAAATATTGCGCCAGGATCTGGCGTACGCCAGATCCTTGCGTAGGAGGCAAATTTCAAAAAAAAAAAAAAACAACTCCCTATCTCCAACAATTATATTCTAGCTCTACACAGGTATCTGGCGTACGCCAGGTTTCTGCATAGTGATTTGTAGTGCGAAACGTCAAAAAACGTAGTGCATATAGTGGGACCGAAAAAATACGGCGAAAAACCGCGCACGCCTTTTTTTTCGCCTCGCACTCCCCTATGGGCGGCACTCATTGCCGCCCAAAAAACCCGAGTTCCTTGGGCGGAACGAATTGCCGCCCATGATGGGTTCAGTTTTGGATTTATTTTTAAAAATAAATTAAAATGTGTTTTAAAAAACCGGTTCATTGAAACCGGGGTTGTGGGCGGCAACAAGTGTCGCCCAAGAAATCGGTTCAGTGAACCGGGTTTTTTGGGGGGACAGGGTTCATGGGCGGCAAGACGTGCCGCCCAGTTTACTTTAAAAAGAGAGTCCTGGACGGCACTAGGTGCAGCCCAGGGAGTATACGTTTCACTCCCAATGGTAAATGTGGGCTGCACATAGGGCCGCCCAGGACAGGTGTAGCCGGCAATATATATTGGGGATGGTGGTATTGTATTGTATCAAAATCTTGAAACTCCTTTTCATAAAAAATGTCGTCGTCAAGCGATTCTGGATGGAGGGGGTTGTCGGAGTCGTCTTCGAGCGTGCACACATCTGTAGATGATGAGGGTGATTTGCAGGCACCAATTTCTCCCGAGTACTTCAAGGTATGTAATGTTGTAATTTTTATTGTATAAAATAATTAGATCTTAAATGTACTTAGTCTTTGAACTGTTTTGAAATATGTTTAATTTTTTGATATTAGTTTGTAGAAATTTAATTATTAATTAGTCTCTAATGTAATAATTTTTGTATATAAATAGGGTGATTCTAGTGATGATGAATTTGTAGCAATCGACTTCTCATCCCATTTTACTACTACTGAGATATTTCCTAGTAAGGAAGGATTGAGAGATTGGGTGCAAAGGGTAGATTTTAGTCTTTTTATGGTGATCACTACTAAATCATCAAAGCCTAAAAAGATTATATTTCATTGTGAGAGATCCGGGTTACCTAGGTCCGGCAAGAAGAAGGTGTTAGTCGATGGTAAAAAGGTCAGCCCGATACGAGTGAATAAAACTAGGTCAAAAAAGAAGGATTGTCCCTTTTTGCTGCATGGTACTTTTAGGGAAGGAAATGCTATTAGAGATCATGGGTGAACCATATCGGTTGTTAGTGGATCCCATAACCATATGCTTTCGAGCACCTTGATCGGCCATGCATATGCTTCCCGACTTACGAAGGAGCAGCGTAGGAAAGTAATGATTGATACTGCGGCGGGTGCAAGACCCAAGGTTATTTCTACACAGATTAGGAATGAATATACGGGTTCAACGATTTCGAGGAAGCAGGTGTACACTGTTAGGGCTAAGGAGAGGTTGAAATCCCTGGGCAATCTGAATGTGACACAATGGTCATTGGGATATTTGAATGAGAAAGGCTATTTGTTGGACACTGCTACTAAGACGAGCGAAGATGGGAAGGAGGTTTTGGCGTTCTTGTTTATTTCTCATCCAGACGCTCGACATTTGTTGTGCATGTTCCCTAATGTCGTCATCATGGATTCGACATACAAAACCAACAGGTAAACCTTACTCTTTTTTGTATTATGTGTAGATAATGGTATTTTCTGTGTGTTTAAAGTATTTTTTGTGTTGCATTTATAGGTACGGTATGCCTCTATTCCAGATTGTTGGGTTTACTTGCACCAACTACACATATTGCATTGCTCTTGTATTCATGGAAAGGGAGACGACAAACCACTATGCATGGGCGCTGAGACGATTGAAGTGGTTGTACGGGGAGAAAAATCCCGTATGCATCATGTCTGATCGAGAGCTAGGACTGATCAAGGTTGCCAAACTGGTGTTTCCGAAGGTTCGTCATCACTTGTGTCAGGTCCATGTAGACCGTAATGTGAAGGCATATGCTAAGATGATGAAGATTGACGAGAAGAAATTCTCGGGAAGTGTTCGTCGGGTGATGAGGTCTCACACAAAGGAGGAGTACAGAGAGCGGCTTGCTCACTTTAAGGAGATATGGAGTGAAGGCTTGGTGAGATATGTGGAGCAAACTTGGTTTAATGAGCATAAGAAGAAGCTGGTTGCGGCATGGTGTGATGATGTTCTCCATTTTGCCACAAGAACATCAAACAGGTAACTTTCATACAAACATTTGCAATCAAATTGGGTTATAAAATTTATTTAGTTAATTGTATACGAATATATTATTGTCAGGGTTGAGGGTCAGCATTCTATGCTTAAGGACATGATTGAGACATCCGTCGGAGGGTTCGACACAATTGTGCAGCACATCGACAACATGTTTGTTGATCAGCATCGGAAGATCCGATTTGAGATGACCAAGAACTGCACTGCCTTTCCCATGGAGATAGTGAATGGACCTGAGTGGGTTAAGGTTAAGGTGTTCTTCAAGCGCATCCTTGAAAAGTGCTCTGAAAAATGCTTGAGAATGTTGTATGCCCAAGTTGTGTTAGCAAAGGAGGGAAAAATTGGGAACAAATGTGATGATTTTTGGTGGAGGTCCACACTAGGGCTGCCTTGCCCACACACAATTAAGGTCTACGTAGAGACGGGTTACCCGTTAGTGCCTGAAGAGGTTGATATTTTCTGGAAGCAGAACCGATGGGAAGGGGTGGATGCTAAGGATCTTGATGTCGATGATGGTGTTTCACTGACAGCGGACAATGTCACGGTGGATGACTTCGTTGAAGAGTACTTATGTGGGACAGTTGAGGGATTTGATTTGAAGAAGATGGCGGAAAAGTGGCGTGAGTCAAAGGACCCTACATCGTGCGATATTCAAGACCCGCCACGTGGTGAGACCAAGAAGGGGAGGCCTAGGATGAATGCGAGAAAGACCGGTACCAAGAGGAAAATGGGTTGGGACGAGCATGTGGATGCAAAAATGAAGAAGATGAAGGAGAAGCAGAAGATGAAGATGGAGGGTGAGGAGTTGGGAGTGGATGAGGAGGATGATCTTGCAGAGAAAGAGACGACCAATGTGAAATCGTCCGTGGGATCAAAGGGATCGAAAGGATGCCCTTCTAGCGGACGACCTCACAGTGGAGTTTCAACAGCAAAGGGGAGTGCCACTAAACCTGCAAAGTCGAAATCTGCTTCAAGCAAGTCCAAGTCGGCTTCAAACAAGCCGGTCAAGTATCTCGGCTTCAACTGGGGACACGAGAATATTGATCATTTCATGCTCGCCTACATTTCTAGAGTTCAAAATGTCAAAGGTGATGGTCATTGTGGGTTCCGTTCTCTTGCCGTTTTGCTGTGTCGCCAAGAAGACGAGTACATTGATGTCCGGTTAGGGCTTTCGAAGCACGTCCAGGCACATGGAGCCAACTACGTAGCGATGCTTGCGGAGGAAGCGTTGACGTTGGAAGAATTTGTTAGGAAATTGTTGTCTTATCATGGTTCGGACCGCACACATGTCTTCCATTGTGGGCCCTCCCGGGTGCCGAGCCTCCGACAAAGGTTTATGCGATAGCACATGTAGGCAGGAGAGACCATTACGTACCGGTACGTGGAGTCATACTCTCTCGTATTTACTTATTCTTTCATAATTTTTTTTTATAAATGTATTGTTTACGTGTACAGATTTGGCTTGTTAATGACCATTGTCCCATTCCACCGCCTCCAAGACAGTGGCGCATTTACAAGGATCCAAGTGTTGATGGATGGGATAGTCATGAGCGCTTTAAGGATAGGTTCAAGAATTATGTAGAGGAGCGAGCATATCATGGGCGACCTGACATACTTACCTAGGTTTTTTGGATTGTAATCGACTTTATATATGATATTGTATTTCCTTTTGTGTGAAAGTTTGATTGAGATTGATCGTATATTGTGTTTTGAATCACTTGTTTTTTCGAATTGAAAAAAATCGGGAAAATGCGATACGCGACAACAATATTATTAATCATTAACAAAAACACGTTCACGAAAACATTAAAGCGTACACTAGTTGTGGGCGGGTGCGTATTAATAGGGTAAAATATGACCGTTGTGGGCGGCACACAGTGCAGCCCAGTAGGGTTCACTGGGCGGCACACAGTGCAGCCCAATAGGGTTCACTGGGCGGCACACAGTGCCGCCCAGAAGGGTACTTGTGTGATTCTGGTATTTGTAGGATTTCAAGTTTCGGTATTTGTAGGATTTCAAGTTTTTATGTGATGCAGCTAGGAGAAGGAGCATATCAGCATGAACGACGTGGTCGTAGGAGGTTCATCCCTGGGCTCTTGATTCGGTCAAGATGATAATGGCCACAGGGCAAGAGTTGTGTATGTCATTTGTTCCATGTGTTTTTTTGAAATAATGGACGAAAATCCAAAAAACCAATAAACAAAGAACTCAAACTAGAAACGACGGAACAAATATCTAAAAACAACCAATAAAGCCAAAAGTCAAATTAGAAACGACGGAACAAATATCTAAATACAACCAATAAAGCCAAAAGTCATACTAGGAATTACTGGAATGTCAATCCCAATGTGAAATCGAACAAACACAAAAGTCAAAAGTCATACTACAAATTGCTAAAAACAACCAATAAAGCCAAAAGTCATACTACAAACTCTCCGTCTCACTATCCGATGACTCATCTAAATGTGGAGTAGAATCACTAGCCAAGGACACACCTACATCCGAATCCACGCCCGGTGCCCATACTGGAGGAACCATCGGCGTCGGCTGAGACGCTGTCTGCCGAGCTGATGCCTGTTGAGCTGTTGCACGCTCTTCCGCCATCCTAGATGATTCGGCTCTATCAAATATAGTAGAGTCTGCACTATATGCATGGGAAGGCATCTGTGAAGCCCGTACAAGCGGTGGAGCTACAGGAATGACGTCACTGAAAAGGATGTCATGCATATGCTGAAAGTGCTCCCTACACCCTAAACAACCTCCAGACATAAGCTCCTGAAGATAGGCATTGCTCATCGCCACACGCTGCAAATGAAAACAAACATTTTAATTTAAAAACATAGACTTTCATAAAATAATTTAAAAGAATAAAATGGGACAAAAAACATACCCTTTGCAAGTTGATAGCCGGAGGTGGTCCTCTACTGATACGAGGCTGCACTGGTGCACTCGGACTCACGTAAGGATGTGACACCTGTAGATACCAGTCCAGGTACGCGTCGTGGACATCCCAAGCCATCGTCGCAGGAGGACTCGTCAAGATGTGGGGGCAAAGATGATGCTCAAGCTGGTCCCACCTGTGCCAACGCGGGTCAAAGTGCAACTGGTATCGCCTCGTCCCCCTGAAATCATGAGGACGCATTGCAACCAGAGGCTCTATGATATCCATCGGCCTGCTCTGTCGATAACCGAACTGGCGTGTAAGCCGATCTGGCATGTATGGCTCCTCTACACCGAGAAAACGAATAGTCTCTCGATAAGTGGAGGACCTATGGGCACCTCGAAAATCAAGACCCTCGTACAGCATCCACCGTATCTGTAATTAACAAAACACGATGGAACATAAATTAATTCATTAAGCTATCTTACTGTAAATTAAAATTGAAAAAGAATACGTACATCTTCTGGCCTATACTCGTCCAGAATTCGTCTGTAGTGTGACTGGTCACGGAGGGACCGGAGAGGTGTCCGGCCAATGCAGTATCGTCCAGCGCGTCGGAGGTCATTGTCCGCACCTTCCTTGAGGTTAGGGTTGCCCGGGAAGTATACGAAGTACGTCCAAATCCAAACCTGCGTACAGAGAAAGACAACCATTATTAAAAATAATTCAATAATGTATATTAATAATTTAAATTATAAGTTAACTATATTAAAGGCCTACCTCCAAAAGACGTGCGCAGCCGGCGAACTGTGCAGCTCCGCGCCGAGAACCCTCTCTGAGGTTCCTATAAAGGAGAGCCAGAACCCCAGTACCCCAAGCAGTATGAACGACACGCTCCCAGTCCACAAAAAGAGATAGCAGTGTTGTCTTCAGCTCATTCGTTTACTTGTCAACGAAGATGCTAGCCGACATGGCGTGTCATAAGAAATCGGCTGATATATCCTCTGGGTAGGCACCCTCCTCAATCATCCTCATCACATGCCTCCCAACCTGGAATTGCTTGACCCAACCCTTCCTAAGGTCGCGGACCATGTCAGCATCATCCTCATCAAAGCTGTAGTCTGAATCTATCCCAAACAAATAGCCGAACAAAGCCTCACACTCCGCCAGCTCGCTATCATGACTGGTCCATGGTGACGTCACCTCAAATCCCTCGATCGGCAGCCCTAAAATCATCAGCATGTCATGTAGAGTAGGAGCTATCTCGCCCCAGGGAAAGTGGAAGGTGTTCGTCTCTGGATGCCATCTCTCAACGAATGTTGAAATGAGGATGTGATCAGCATTGCCGAACTGCAAATCAAGTAAATCGGTCAACCCCGTCTGCTGCGCAATCCAAAACCAGGACCCCTCCACAGGGACCCCTCTAGGAATACGATCCCTCCAAAATGCAAACTGCGTAGGGCGTGTCTGGACCCTCAAACTCCTAACAACGTCCTCGGGTGGGTCCAACGACGCCTTCCTCCATATCAGCTCTGCAATGTGCGTATCAAAGTTCCTCAACAAAGAAGGAAGCTGCTCAGCTGGCTCATGCGGAGATGGGGCATGTGTGGCTGGCTCAGACTGAGACGGGGCCTGCTGAGATGGCTCATGATGTAGAGATGGGGCATGCTGAGATGGAGATGGGCCATACTGAGTCTCCTGATGTGGCTCAATCAGAGATAGGGCATGTGTGGCTGGCTCAGGCTGAGACGGGGCCTGCTGAGATGCCTCACGTGGAGATGGGGCATGCTGCTCATGTGACTCCTCCAGAGGTAGCCGCTGCTGAGGTGAGTCATCAAGATGTGGGTCCTCCTGATGTGACTGTTGAGGTGGGTCCTCCATAATCACGTCCTCATCTGAGCGGACGGGACCAACATCGTCCTCACTAGCGCCCTCACTATCGGCCTCAATATGGCCCTGCGATACACCGCAAACCCTCCTCTTGCGATCAGATGCAGTAATAGGGCGACTATCTCGATCGGACTGTGCGATCTTACCCAAAACTTCCTATTTTTCCATAAAAAATATAGAAAATTGTTTTCTTACAAACAAAATCAATATATTAAAATTTGCATTACAATGACATATTTAATATTACAGTATAATTGAGCTTATTACCTATACTATTTTTTATAATGAACAATAAAAACCAAATTTACAAATATAACTATATTCATTTTACCCACTATAACATATTTACATATGCCCAAATATTGTTTTCTTACAAACAAAATCAATATATTAAAGATTCCATTACAATGATATATTTAATATTATTTAACAGTATAATTGAGCCTATTACCTATACTATTTTTTATAAGATAATGATTAAATAATCTAAAATCCAAGTATATAAATCTACAAGTGCAGTAACAATTTAATTAAATAAATTAGATTTAACGATTACAAATTTAAAAAACATCATACCTTTTCAGTTGGCCTCCGTTCATATTTTCGCTTTTGGCGAACGGGAATTTCACCCAAGTCTAACATAGCCTGCTGAGCAACCGCGCACGCGACGTCGAAGGCATTCTCCGCCGCGATGTCGCCCTCCTCGCCCAAAAAAGCCCCGATATCGCCCTCCTCGCCCTCGGTCCTGGGCGGCACCACGTGCAGCCCAGATTCCCCCATAGTGGGCGGCACGTAGTGCAGCCCAGCCTCGCCCAGCCTCGCTTCGCCTCCTTCCTCCGCCAGCCTCGCTTCCTCCGCCGCGTCGCCACCCCTCTCCCCCAGCCTCGCTTCCGCCGCCTCCTCCGCCGCCTTGTCGCTGCCCCCCGTGAAACAGAGATTGGCCGCCGCCGCCACCGTCGAATCTGCCGTCGATTCTAGTACATCGCCGCCGTCTCCGCCAAGAACTCCCGCCGCCGCCATCTGATGGTCCCTCAGTTCTTCCTCCGCCAAGAACTCCCATATGTCGTCAACCGAATAATCGCCGCCGAGATCCATTTTCGCTCTCGAACTCTGCAAATCGCTCTCGGAGAAGACGACCCTGGGCGGCATTTAATAACGCCGAAGTTTCAATTTTTGGGCGGTTTGCACATGGGCGGCAATAGTTGTCGCCCAAGTTTCAATTTCAAATTCGCCATTGGGCGGCATGTTTTGCCGCCCAGATTTTTGGGTTTAGACTCGGCGGCTTTCAGTGCCGCCGAATTTTAACCCGGTTTCCAGAAAATCATTTTTTAATTTTTAAAATAAATAAATTAAATTTCAAAACCGAGTTCTACAAAACCAAAAACACTGGGCAGCAATATGTGCCGCCCAGGTCCAAATCGGGTTATAAAAAAACCGGTTTGCATGGGCTGCACCTAATGCCGCCCAGGTGCAAACCGTTTTTTTGGAAGGGTTTTCTGGGCGGCGCTAAGTGCCGCCCAGAGGAGAGTGCGAGGCGAAAAAAATCGGCGTGCGCGGTTTATCGGCCAAAAAATATTATATCAAACAAAAATAAAAATTATATTTGCGATAACTTTAAAAATCAAACAATATAACAATAAAAGTACATTCTAAAAATAAGTTCAAATTGAATAACAACAATTAACATATTATAAAAATGATATATGACGAAAGATGATATGGTTTAACTTGGGGGTGTCAAGTGATCTTAATCCTTGTTCATTTAGTATTATATATAGATATAGATTACATAGAAGAATACATTAATATAAGATATCTTCACACAGTGACTCACAAAACAGAAAATTAATTTTACACATTATATAGATGGGATTTGGTTTCTTAATCACCACCACAATTCCTTTAGTCCATTTCACTGGGAAAAAAATTTGGAAAGGGTTGATTTCATCATTAATATATCCTTTATTTATTTTTTCTGTTACGGCAACTTTAACCAACATATATCCCTACACAGGGGTTGAATAATTGAAGGATATGGTAGTTGGCCTGCTCCCAGATGTCATATCGGATCCTGTATCACAATTCACATGCACTCATCTCTGTTACTCATCTCCCAGCTTTTTCTGTTATTTATATTTTAACACCCACATGATCAACTGAACAATCACACTTTCACAGTACTAGTTATAATAATGCATTAATCTATACCGTCCATACTCCATTCACAAGTTAGATCGATCTGATGCTGAGCTATTATTAGTCTATTACTATTGAACAAGACAAACATTTGTCATCAAGACATTTTACTAAATATTGGTTAAATTATAGTCTCTCCGTTAAGAATGAAGTGTCATTTTAGCCTTTAATGTTAAGATATATTTGTCATTTTAAGAATTTTAGATAATGATTAATTGGTGAATTACGAAATATGTTATTAAAAGTTGCACATATTGATATAATCTATACAAATTCTCTTTATTTATTGGTTAAAGATGAGGTGAATAGTTATTAAATTATAAATCTTAGAAAAAATTATTAGTATTTTAACTTAGTGATTGTATTTCTTAATAGTTGTATTAAATGCTAAAATGACACTCATATTTTAACAGAGAAATTAAAAATCACCCACTACATATTTATGTTGATCACAAAATCATCGATTAAACAAAATTTTAAAAAAAGAAAGAGAGGACTTCTACCATGAAAGAGTAGTACTCCCTATGTACTTAAGGCATCATTTATGAATTGTAGTGAATACTGAATACCAAAAGGGGATTTAATGTGATCTTCTTTCATTTAGATGGCCACTAGCAAATAATGAGGAAGGCTGAAGCCTTTTGCTCATGACAATGAGAAAATTGGGCGCTAAGGGTACTTTAAGAAAAAAATAGCAAATTTAGACCTATTTTTTTCAAAATTACAAATATGACCCTCTATTACTACACATATGGTCCAAAGGAATGAAAGTGTTTTTTTTAGGATTTAGGGTGTAGTATTTAGGGGTTTTAAATACTTAGAGAGTCAATGAGCTAATTTATTTAATTAGGAGTCCAAATTTGCTATTTGACCCCTTAAGGGGTCAAAAATCCCAAGGATCGCATAACAATTTGTGTTTTTCAAGTCCACTGGGCCGATAAACGGAGATGTGCTATCCGAACGCAACACACATTAAAACCTAATAAGGCTACATCCTAGAATCAATTGGAATAAGAGGAATAGCCCAACCAACTGTAATTTCCTACAATAATTTTTTTAAAGGGAATTTGTGAAAATTGAACGTTTTACAATTACGCTTTTTTTTCAGTCTAGTGTATATATGTCGAACGACCAGAACATAGTTGACAGTGACTCGAAATCAAGCTTATATAATTACCATGTAAAATCAAATAAGTGATGTAGTGGTGACTAGTGAGGCATGCATAAAAAATATATACTACATGTTGGGCAGCTAGTGAACGGTAAATAATATTATCCATTCAATCCATTAACAAGTATCATTCATGCCATTTTTTGGTCAGCTAGGGTCATTCATACCTGCATTGCACTCAAAAGCTAACTCGGGCAACTATCAAATTGTCACTGACTATATATTACACCAAACTGTATTTCAATTTGCTCAGCTCAGTTGAAAAAGTTAGATAGAGATGGAAAAAATCTTAAAAGAGTGATTTAATATACTCAATCAATAAACGTTAACATCTTTAATAATATTATTTTCTTACTGTTATACACAACTCATGAAATTTGAATAACTATAGTCACCAGATAATTTACCTACAATTATTATCACGCTCAAAGTTACCAGATACGCCTTAAAATTGGTAGTATAAGAATACTTCAAACCATGACAAGTTCTTTATTTGGATGAAAACAATATTTAAGGAACATTTTGGTAATTCTAAAGAAGAATGTCATATAACGAATAAAAATGTAACCAAATACATAATTAGGCACAATGTATACAAGTCCTAAAATAGACGAGGCACCAGTGCACCACTTTGATTTAAAAAACAAACAAACCTAATAAGCTTATCTATTCGAAAGAACAAGGCCTCCGAGTTGTAATACAGCACAAAATTATACTAGAGCATTCAATCAATGTCATCCATAGTAGACACCGTTAAAAATTCAGTTCACTCTTTAGCATGAAATACCACTCATATTAGAAACTAGCACTGGAGCCTCAGATGCAGACTAGAGATTAACAAAAATATTACCCTAGACCTAAATGCAAGATTAATCATCTTAAAAAACAATGAATTCATTTCAGATTTTCATCAGCCTGAGATAATGTTAAAGATGTAGAGCAAAGCCCACCTCTTATAATGCCAAGGGCATATCTACAACCGCGTCTTGGACGAACATGCATTTAAGTATTGTATTAGCAATGGCACAGTGCTTCAAAGGCCTTGAAACCTCAACGTAGAACAGACTCTTTCACCAGGGTTCTGCCACCAGAACTGCAAACAGGATGAAAATTGTAAAGGAGTAAAAACCGGGCTTCGAATTAGCAAAGGATAAAAAGGTTCGCAGAAACGCTCACGTGTATTCGAGATGAATGTTCATGAACCGTCGATTTTCTTTGCTCTGCGATAGGGTTACTGAACCTTCAATAAGCTGATCTTGCTCTACCTCTATGGGCTCATAGAAGTATATCAAAGTCTGCAAGAGCCAGGCATTGCTAATTATTTACATACACAATCAACACAACTACACAAGAAGAAATCCATATGGCAAATAAAGTTGCTAAACAACCTTAAGAAAACTGTGATTTTATATTAGAAGAGACTACACTTATTCATGATTTTCATTATCAATATTATTTGACAGGCACCAGCAACTGCACAAAAATACTAGTTCAGCTACCTCTATCTTTATATATGTGTTTATTAGCCAAGTAGATCATAAAACAATACCAAATGTATTCTTAGTTAAATTACTTAGATACTACTGGCAAATCAGAAAAAAACCAAAGGTATCACAGATCATGTTACCTGCTGCCAATGAGTTGGAGGGTCCTCAGGAGCAGTGGACAATACAAGTCCATCATTTGGATTTGCACGCTTCTTTCTCTGGCCCCATTCTGTCACTATTGAGGATTGAACATCATTGCTAGTAGAAGATTGAGCTGGTCTACAGAAGTCAACATCAAACCAGAATGCAAATCCATGAAGTGGAGCTGGATGGCAGCAAAAACAATGGACAAATGTAAGAATCAGTAAGAACAATTTATTCGCTTATAAAGGATGCCGTAAGGATAAATTTACTAGGCAAGGAGCTGTATTTTATGAGTGAGCATTATAATTTTCCCCCACCACAGAAGACATATACAGTGAAGACTCCAAACATAAGAGAGAAGAATAAAGATAAGATCATAAACAAACTACTAGCCACATCAAAGAAGATCATGATATAATAAAACAGCTTATCACCATCAACATCCTTCTCAAAGGGGGTGAATAATAATATCATAAAGATCATACTTTATCCCAGTAGAGAAGCAATAACGTTAAAACAATATTTGATAATAAGACAAAACAAGGACGGGATAGGTCTACCTCGCATCATGGACTTAAAGTTGAACTTAGCTGTGACGGAATCTAGTTCATCATTTGTAACCGTATAGCAATCGACATGCTTCACCTATGATTAAGACAACAAGCAGTTAATTTCCTACATTAGCACCCAAATCTCATGCAGGACTCTCAAGCAAATACACCATCAAAGAAAGAGCTTCAAATAGTGGACGCTCAATAGTTATTCCAAACTCCCTGGTAATGGAAGAATAGTGCCTCTAATTAATGAATTGCAGAAAGAAGAAATCGCACATAAATGTTAGAGATGTCTACTTGTACCAAGTAATCATTCAAAATGATTAACAAGCTTAGTTGATTTTATTCTCCCACTTAACATAAACAAATATCAGAAGATTCTGAAAAGTAACATCATAGCACAAAAATAAGCATAGTTATGTTTCTTTAAACTATTTGTATAATAGCACAAGCAGTGAAATTGCATATGAACAGAACAACAACGAATGGGAATTTGGAAAAACTAAATAGATCAACTAACCACATTTGGCCATGTCAAAACATTCTCGCCTGATATGGACTCCACACTTGGCTCTTCAAAAGCACACTGTTTAGCTAATGGCATCATAGCAGACACTAGAAAACAAAGAATTTACAGGATTACTATTATCCTAGATAAAACCCATAAAGGAAAGAAAAGTCAAACATAACTTAATGTTGGGTTAAAGAAGTAAATAGCATCATGCCAGGCACTGTAAAACAATATACACAGAAAAGTATTGGGGGAAAAAGGAAACTGAAAATTGACCTAAGTAGATGTTATTAACTTCTTGTTATTGCCATATTGCACCACCAAAAACTATTATGTAAACAGGACACTATTAGAATGTTGACGACAGGTTGACATTATGCGTGATGTCCTTGCTAAGGTAGAGACAAAATGGAGGAAGAAAAAGAACTCTTGATTTCCTTAACCAGCAACGCAATATGCTCATAACCTCTTACCACTCTAACGAGTAGCAACTACAAGTCAAGATCATTTAAATGTTACCGTTACTTGTTCAAAATGTCTTAGGAATAGGGGAAATGAAAACAACTAATAGGGTTTGGGAATAGAGCAGATCCTTCACCGTGAAACCTGTGCAATGCAGCTCAAAGAGCTTCGGAATAGGGACCTTATGGCTCTATGTAAAACTTCCAGTCTAAAGCTATCACCCAAAGATAATAAATATCTTCAAAACTACCAGAAATGAAATGAAAAAGAAAAAGAATGCACTTCAACGGCCTGGAAAATTAGAACCAGCATACAACAATTTGCAAGTTCAACTAGTCATGCTTCAGAAATATGTTCATATTGCTACAGAAATAGTTCAGAGAAACAGACAGTTACAGATTTTGAAGATAGGGGGAGGGGGGCGGAAGATGATAAAATAACCATAGTCAAAAACCAAATCAAAGGATTGCAAAGGATAAGATGTATTAGAAAAGTGAAAAACGATAAGAATAGTACTTACTATCAATGCCGTAAACATTGCGCCAGAAATCAATGCTCTCATTGTATCTATCAGGATGTGAAACAGGTGCCATGTATAGCTGCAGCATCAACAAAATTCCATACTCCATTGGCATGCCTCAATATATGATTGAAAAACTGAACAGTCGGAAAACATTCAAACGAATACCACTGCCTACCTTCATGAACATTTAAAACCAAACTTTAATGATTGTTGAGACCACTCCAAAACCCAACTCATCTCATCCTTACACAAATCAAAATCAAGCAGCTCTCTGTAAATAGTGAAGATAATGGCCCAAAAATCCCCAAATGATTTTTCTCTTATCATTTCAAGTGATTTATTGACATATCATGTTGATTCGGGATAAGTGAAAGTTTCCTTTAGCTGAGGACTTAGAGAAAGGTGCCAAGTCTTGCTAGAGACAAAGCTAGAAGAATATTTTTTCTCTCAATACGAAAGCAAAAGGAACCTTTGTCCACCATAAGACAGAACCAAAAAAGGTAAAAATGACCTCTCAGGAATAGAGCGAAAGGGAGGGAGGGAGAGAAAGAGAGACATATTGCACAGAGAGATGTTTTGGTGGTTAACATGAAAAGAAATGTTTTACTAACATACTTTGGTCCAGTTGAAAATATAAACAAGACATTGTGAAAAAAGCGTGTCATTATCTTAAATTATTGATATCAGGAAAATGGACAGTAAAGCTTTTATAATCAAACCATGAACAAGGACTTTCCTATAGCATTAAAGAATAAAAAAATGCAAACTGAAACAAACATACAAACATTGAGCAGTAGAACACCCGAAAGGGAACTGTACCGTTGCAATTGAAGGAAGAATAAGACCTCCAGGTTTCAGCCATCTATCTCTGGCAGTAATGACACTTCCAAGCATGCTCTACAAGGAAGAAAATATTAAAAAAAACTAAGGTAAATAGAGAAATAAGATATTTTAAAGAAAACAGGGGGTAATGCCACGCAAATTATTGATTGCGCAAAATAACAGACCCTGTGGAAAAAAGAAACTCAAAACACGATACTAGAAACATTGTCATGGCATCCAAAAAACTGCACAGGACATGTAAGTTTGAAGCTAAGTGAAAATCAAATAATAACCTCGTAAAGTAGCATATAGCCCATCCACTCCGAAACTATAACATCAACTTCTTCATCAATCTCCACATCCTGCAATCAGAAGATCAAAACTTGACGAGGGACAGAAAGGAATAAAGTGCAACAAGAACTTAGATTACATAGTGAAGCTAGAAAGTAAACAAGGTATTTCAAAAAGAAAGCATTAAAATAGCAATGCAAATTGCAATGGGCAAAACGCCTCCCATATACGTAGTGAAACACATCAGTTTCAGTCTCCATAAGAGGTCTTCTAGGACATTTACTTCCCATTTAAAACTTCAGTCTATGATATGGAATAGAATTCCTCCCTCCTAGTCTCTTCTCCACTCACATGGTATCATGTGCACCTTTGACAGTAACAAGAAAGTTCCTTTCCAGATGACACTATAAACACAATTTCTTAAAGACGCTCAATACTATTTTAAACAACTCCTCGCACATATCAGAGATGTTCTACTCAATCCTGACAAAAATCGGAGACTACATTTGCCTCCATTTTTACAATATTAATTATGATGTCTTATGAAGTAAACTTTAAGTGAACAAGCAAACCCATCACATTCAACCAATTTAATTTAATGACTAAACACTGTCTTTCTGAAGATCTCACCAATTGAGTTTAATTTTCCTTCTCACTTTCTTCTATCTTACAAATGTCTGTTGGTAACAAAAATGAGCATGTATCATTGGCCAATGGCCACCCAAGAGTCTTGCACATCACAACAAAATTAAATCATGCAGTCACAAAACATCCACAAAGGTAAAAAAAAACTTTAAAAACGATATTAAAGCCTTTTTGTAGCAGTATCATTATAGTAAGTAAACACTTTGCACAAACAAGGTATCAAAATGATAGAAAACAGCGTGTAGACCTAATAAGAAATTATTTGTACATATATCTATAAGAATTGCAGCAAAAGTAGAGTAAGCATTGACTCGATCTTAGCCACAAGAACAAGAAAGGATTAAAAATACCTTCAGCAGAGGAAACAACAACAGTACTACTTTGAGATCATACCTCGACTCGCCCATGCAACACTTTCACTGTGTCAGAAAGGTTATTTGCCTTTACAACTTCATTTGCCTGATTCAAAAATTATACTATATAAGACATACACGGAGATTAATTAATCAAAACAGTCGAAGTGAAGGATAATTAAGCATGTTTGAAACAAACTCATTCATTGTGTAAGACAAATATTACACCACACATTGTATGGTAGATCACAAAGAAATAATAACCAACTACGAACAGACCCTCACAAGAACAACTACAACATTCTAAGATATGATGAAGCAAATTACATATGGACAAACCTTAACCATATGAAAAAGGAAAAGAAGAGAGAAAGGAAGGTAAAAGGAAAGGATGAAGAAACAAAGCATCTCAAAGAAATAATAACCAACTACGAACAGACCCTCACAAGAACAACTACAACATTCTAAGATATGATGAAGCAAATTACATATGGACAAACCTTAACCATATGAAAAAGGAAAAGAAGAGAGAAAGGAAGGTAAAAGGAAAGGATGAAGAAAGAAAGCATCTCAAATCAGCACAATGCAGTCACAAGTCATCCACGTCAAACTCATTCATGATTGATTTCAATATGCAAAACAGCTTGATTCCTAAGAAGCTCATTTATAAATATAATAGTAGCTGATCTAGACTAGATGCTTCATTTGATGAATAAGAACCTTTGCGAGAGGTCAAAATACAAATCATCAAATGATTCCTTGATCGGGATTTGAGTAAGCTTCCTTTCCAGTCAAACCGACAAAAAAGCAAAACAAAGATAAACTTGGCAGCCTAATATAGGCTTTATTATCATCCTAAATGCATCATTGGACAAGCTAAGCTCACTTTAGGCCAAGCTTTAGTCAAACCACCATAAGAACTAGTAAGTGACTAAGCTAATCCATGCCGAGGAATACACAAAGTCTGTAAGCAGATGAGGTCAAAATGTGACAGAAAACAAGTAACGTTAATTACTAATAGACTAGACAATATTAGGGACTCACTTGCACAGCAATGTCACTGGCATCTACAGCATAAACCTGTGAAATGAGAAAGAAAGAAATATAAAAGTCATAATCTTTAGTATCACTAAAAGAAGAGGTAGCATGGATTTATCAGTACAATGGATATTTACTTCATCAAGAAATTACAGCAACTTGACAGATGATTTGGTCTTCTTGCTAATATATTCATAGCAGTATATAGACTGTTTGGAATTTGAATGGCTGATTTGGGAGAGAAGAGTCCGAAAAGGGAAATAAATGAGTTACTTACCCCCCCCTTCTGAATAAGTTTGGAGGGTGGAGCAATTCAAATAAGTTAATAATTTCCAATCGTATTTGAAATACCTCCAAATTGTGAGCAGTTAGAAGTTAGAACAAATTTAACCATTTTATGATTTAATCAAAATTATAGCCATGCAAATCAAATCTACAATGAAGTATGGGGGAGAAAAAGCAATCAGAATGCATGGAGGAACAACAAAAGATGTAACATACATGAATGAATAAATCATTTGCTCCATGTATTAATTCAAAAAAGGCAGAAAATATCTCTCTCTTCCCCTTCTTTTACCCACTCCCTCATCCTTCTTTTAATCTCCACACAGTAGCCAACCAACAATTACAGTTGAAAACCTCTGATGCAAGAATCACGGAGTTCATCTCACATGCTATTGCAAAGAGAGAGCTAATACATAGCATCACTCTTCATATATTTAGATCTCTAGAAAACTAAAATGTTCATTACACAGAAGCATGTAGAAAGATTAAACTAGCAGGCTAAGTATCAGTAACATCCATATGAATAAGTAAAAGCAAAGTTTAAATCACAAACCCGTTTAGCTCCAGCTTGTGCACAAAATATAGAAAGAATGCCAGTTCCACACCCAACATCCACTACAACCTGCAATGAGATTGCAATCACAAGACAGTGGATGATTTATACACTTATGTATTCGGAACCACAATTAAAAAGATAAACATAACCAAATCGAGTTGAATTCCATTGTTCCAAGCATTAGGACTCACAAGTCACAACAACCTCCATGCATGAACATTACTTGTATTACATAAAATGAGTAGACCAACCACTCCAATTTTACTAAATTCAAACACGCATTTTATAGTCACTAATTCATAATCATTAAACAACTTTGTTCGAATAACAATAGCCATCATCTAATAAAAACAAATTATAATGACATATTTTAGCATTTACTTTGCCTGCAATGAAGTCTTTATGATGGAAAATAGCGTTCCTGTAAGCATCAGTCCTCACACGATCCTGCAAAAAGATTAAAGATCACACGTTACAAAAAAATAGAATGCAACTACACTTGTTCAACTCCAGTTAACCCTCGCAAATGCAGACAATAGGCGAACAAACACTCGCAAAGGCTCACGTCCTCTATGGACTCCAATTAAAGTGTAATCACCGACGAGAGCGAGAGAAAGAAAAGAAGATAAGATGAGGAACGAACCTTAATCATCTCCTCGTGAATGCCGAGGTGAGAATAGGACTGAAAGTAGGCAACATCGAAGTCCGTGCAAGGGCGCTTGTCCCTGTCCTGGATGGCGGCGGTGGCGGCGTTTTCGGCCGCAGGAGCGTCGGCGTCGGAGGAGAGTAATCTGCGGCCCATTTTTCTCATTTTGTCCCGGTGAGAAATCGGCGTCGCCATGGCCATTCCGTTGAGAGAGTGTCCGTTGGTGGTGGTGGTGGTATTCGGAGTTTCACTCGGAAGCATTGCCTGCTTTGTCACTCTTTCGTTTCTCTCGAATTCTAAGTTTAGGGTTCCAGCGAACGCGGGCTAACTCTAGTCTCATGTGACCCTCTTTTATATGCCCAAAACGGCTCAGTTCAGAAAAAAGCCAACGAGACCTTTAAAATTTGTTCAGTCGAATTGAATTGTTTTTTAGTTCTTGCCATAATTGCCGGAATAATAATATCTCATAAATTGACTTGTCCGTTTTTTTTTTTTACGGTTTTTCTAGTGTGTGTCCATGGCACATGGTAACAAACTTAAATAGAAAATTTATCTTTAAAATATTTTCTAATAGAGAATTGATAAACACTTAACAAACAAGATTAAACTAGTGGCTAACTAATAATTGTCAAAAAATAAGTTCTTAGAGTGTGCCCATGGGCACACACTAGAAAAAACCTTTTTGTTTATACAAGGCAAATAATAGGATCCATTAATAACATAATGATTAAGATGATCTTTACAAATTTAATACATAAGTAATCATACATTGAGTAATTAAAAAAAATCTAATAAGAAATAAAAGGAAATATTTTAAAAATACTTATTATATTCTAATGTGAATAATCTATATGATGAAAAAGAAATCATGATCATATCTAAACTATTCTATTTAATATAAAAAATTAGTGATAGGACACGATGTGGAGTAGACACTTGACAATAAGTGACATAACGCAATGTCCAAACAACAAGTGCTTTTATGTAGGTTCTACTTTAGTATTATATAGTATATTAGACATTAAGGCTTCAAACCAATTATGTAAATACGTAATCTTGATGAGTACACAAGAAAAACTTGTTCTTCTTCTAAGGAAATCTTGAGTAACTAGTGATTCAATTCTTTAGGATAATATATATTGTACTTTATGTTGTATATTTTAGAGTTTTAAGTTTCTAATTTTGGATTTCAATATAGTTAATGTAAGGAAAGGCTACAAATTCTATTAAATGTTTAAAAACCTTTATACTATTCTTGAATTATATATGTTTACAAGACATACATTAACTTTTAAACCAGAGATTAAAAGCTCGTGAAAAATTATGTTGTATAATCAGCAAATACTAGTAAGTGGGTACACAATAAAAACTTATTCTTCTTCCAATGAAATCTTGAGTAACCAAATATTCATTTATTTAGGATAGTATATGATGTAACTACGCCCTATCAAGAACCTCAAAGGAGCCCAGACATCCAAGATGGCTCAAGCATTGAAGATGGGGGTCAAGTCAATCAAGAGAGCTCAAGAAGGATTTTTGGGGCATGAAAGTCCTTCCAAGCCTCGGAGCCTTTAATCAAGCCTCAAAGGAGCTCGTTTATCTTATTGCGGCGCGTCTGAGTGCATGATTTACATTAGAGTTTTTCCGATGAGTTTTATGACATTTTTAAGACATGATTTAAGTTGTTTTTGGCTTTTTATTTCAGTTTGGCCGTGTGGGCCTTATGTTGGGCCGGCAGCCCATTAAGAGGCCTTTTTTGCCTTAGTCATAACTTGTGTTTTCTCCTATAGAAGGAGCAACTTATTCATTTCCTTAGACACGTTTAATCTGAATCAAAGACGGTTATTTTCATCAGAAAAGCTCTCCTTCTTCCTCTTGCTTTGTGTGTAACATCAAAGTCTGCTTTGTGAGTCATATCAAAGCAATTCCTTGTTGTTTTCCTTGAGTGCGTAATATCTCTAGAGATTCGACTTCCTCTTCTTCTTTGTTGGTGGGTCATATCCAGACAAGGGAAGAGATTATCCATCACTTCCGCCAGCCATCAACAACACTGGCCATCCTTCACCTCACTGTTGTCGCGGAATGCCTGCATCGCCTCAAGCACCGACCATATCCGTCACCGCTGCGTCCCGCCAAGCCCTTTCTATACACCACCTTAATCAACCTCTCTAAGGTAATTCTAAGTCATTTGCCTCAGTTTTGCCTTGGGAGAGCATCGTCAAAACCAAGGAAGCCCCATCGTCGGCCACAAGCGTCCTTCGCTGCAGCCTTGCCTTGGAGGCCTTCGGAGGGCCTTGCCTTGCACCGAGTCGCCCCTAGATCCATGCTACATCATGTGGTATCAGAGCCTAAGCAAGGTAATGCTCTTAAACTTGGTTCTTAAGTCATGAGAATTCAACTTGCAAGTTTTAGACGTCAACCCTAGGATTGTTGTTGTTGTTCGTGTCTTTGTGTCTTGTTGTTGAGTCTAGTTCTTTGTCTTGAATTGTGTCATTGTGTATTGAAATTCTCCTGAGTCAATTGGCTGCAATAGGGACGGAAATACCAAGGAGAAAACCGAATTTGAAGAGAAGATCTTGGTTGTTGTTGAGATCCTATTTTTTAGGGATTTTCTGTTTGAGTTGTTGCATCTGATTCCTTGTTGTTGCAGCCCCGGTTTTTGCTCCATTTGTTGAGTAAATTTGTTGGTCGTGTCATTCAATTTGTTGAGTCTTTGGTCGTGTATCATAGCAGTCTACGTTCCTTGGAATTTGCATGCTATTCGATCTTGAATTAAAACGCCAACACTAGGATACGGGAAAGGTTCGTTGCTGTTTTTGAGCACTTGCTTTTCACCATTTTAAAGTGTCAATTCTGCATTATAGCATCCTCATCAAAAAACAAACAAAAAGTATTGCATTTGGACAAGAAAAAGTGGATGAAACCAGAAAAACTCGGCTAGTACAAGAGAGAAATCCATAGGAAAAGTGGTTCATCGTTTGTCAAAATTCAAAAGAAGTTGTTGCATTGAGTCATGTGATCTCCTTCAATTTTTCTCCTTCTTGTTACACAAGTGCTACATTTGTAAAGCAATTGAACTTAGTAGCTTCCTATCGTTGCTTGCTTTAATTGTTGCTCGAGTGTACCAAGTTCTTTGAGACGTGTGTTGCTTGTTTTCTTTTATTTATTTTGTTTAGTCTAGTGACCTTGAGCCTAGCCCGTTAGGAGTATTGCTTGCTGAAAATTCTTGACTTTGAACCAAGTCGAGAGCTCTTTGCTAGCTTAGGTCCATTGTGTAGTTTAGTTTCTTTGGAGGATTATTGTTGCTTGGCTGTCCTTTGTTGGTCGCTATGACAAGATCAAGATCCATGGACGGCCACAATAAGGATAAGGGGCCCTCAAATGAAGAAAATCCAGCCAATGCTCCTATCACCTTGGAGACACTTCTTCAAGCCATCATAGCCAACAAGGAGGATACGGATGCCAAGGTGAACCAACAACTCCAATCCATGAGGGAAGATCAAGTGGCTTTCATGAGGAGCATGGAGTCCAAATGGGAGTAAGTCCAAGGGAGTGCCCGACTAGGTGACGGCCAAGACGTCGGCGCCTCCTCCAATTCCTACGCAGCCGACGGCGGCCATCATGGAGGCACTCATGGGGGCGTGTCTCAAGAGCTATCAAGGCTATCTTTGCATGAGCCTACCACCTCTCAAGTGCCCATTGTCTTTACACTTAGAGAAGGCCACGACGTGTCAAGAGAAGGCCATGGCGTGCCAAGAGAAGACCAAGGTATGAACTCCGATTTTCATGTCTCTTCAAGCTTATATACTACTCCTCCCTTGTGCACTAACCATGTAGATTATGGAGGGATAAATCATGCCCAACCTCAGGCCAAATACTACCCACCCCGAAGTCCGACGCCGCCCTTGTTGCCGAGGAGAATCTCAGTCGACCGTGGCTTTGGCCGTGGCCCATTTCCAGCCCCAAGGCCGACCTTTCAAGCTCAACGTGTGGCCTACGAGGATGAGTGTGGAGATCAGCTAGGCCTCCCGCCTCACCATGGGATCAAGCTTGAAGTTCAGAATTTTGGAGGTACATGTGATGTAGAGTCTTATCTAGATTGGGAGCAAAAAAATGAGCAAATTTTTTAGTTTTATAACTACTCGGATGCTCAACGAGTAGCTATAGCCTCAATCAAGTTTGTTGATTTTGCTTATCATTGGTGGCTAGAGGATAAGGAGGATATGGCCTATAGAGGCTATCCCCAAATTGAAATTGGGAAGAGCTCAAGGTTGTCTTGAGAAATCAGTTTATGCCGGATGATTATAATGAGAGGGTCCATGCTCGGCTTGCACAATTGAAACAAGGGAGTAAGACCCTGAATGAATTCTATAAGGAGCTAAGGACTTTGGTCTTTAGGTCCAGACTTAGATTTCCCGAGGGTTATCTTATTTCTAAGCTCATCAATAGCTTAAATCCGGACCTTAGGGTTGTGGTGAACATGCAACATTTTATACGAGGGACACCTATTGAAGAAGTTCTTCATTACACTAACCATGTGTACAAGAACCTCCCTCAAAGGCACCCCCAAGCTGCAAACCCACGGCCATGGACTCCCAATGGTAGTGCTCCCCAAGCTATTCCAAGACGCATATAGCCTAAGCTTGACCCACAAAGTCAGCCTAAGAGAGACGCTCAAATTCAACCTCAACCCCAACCACAAGAGAGGGAGGGCCGAGCTAGATATCTCAAGTGCTTTAAGTGCCTTGGAAGACGGCATATGGCTAAGGATTGCCCCTCTAAGAGGCAAGTTCTTCTTAACACTCTAGGGGACTATGAGTCCGAGGATGAGTGGCATGTAACACCCCCAAAACTTAACCCTTTTGGAAAGGTATTACCGCTAGTGACCCCAGTGTTCCTTACCGAGATCACCCAAGGCTTTACCATTTAAACACAATTTAAGAAATACAAATGATACATAATGATCAAAGCATTCAATTCCAAAACATAACATTGTCAAGGAAACAAGAGTTACGGGATTACAACCCAATCCCGAATAGGCTAACACAGAGTTTAAACCAAAAACAACGGAAGTCTTATAAAGTACATTACAACCAAAGCCATTGTCTAAAAGATCTCAACCTGATTAAAGAAATAATTAAAAAGTTCAAAAACCACCGCCGACTCCATAGTCCTTCTAATCTTCTGAGCTACTTTCTATCTGATGTGCCGAATCGAACGGATGACAGCAGCCCACATGCAGAGAACAAAGTTCGTGGGTTAGTCTACTTGAATAGACTAGCAAGGGTACAAAGCAAAATGGTTCGAAGCAGTCGTATTAGGTTAGACTCATCGCTTTTCGAATAACAATCGATGACGATAGTCAACCATCATACTCCTACTGGAATAAACAAGAGGTGCATAAGAGAAGATTCTGGAAGACTGAATCTTCACAGACATCGACTCGAAAGAAGACTCCAACGGAAATGAGTCTTTAAGGAAATATGACAAATCTGGAATGTTTACAGAATCATACAACAATGATTTAAAAGTTGACTGAGATGCTTCGGTTCACGACCAACCTCATCGCATACAGCGAATCCAGATTGGAAAGAGAACGTACTATGATCAAAGTCGAGACGAGTTTTCCTAGTTGTACTATAACTTAGCTGCACTACTCGCCCAAGGCTTATTAATTATGTGCGTCGAGTAGCACTTATCTGATTTATGTTTCAAAAACACACACCACGTTATTAGACTTTTACATGTGTACCCCATCATTGGGACGACACATCTTAGTATACGTTTCGTCGAGAGTGACGTACACCGGAAGGTTTGTGACACCAGCTAAGTGTCCTGTCTCTACACACTTGTGAAAGAGACCGATCATGATCTTAGAATAGTACCAGATGGAGACGAGAAACCCCGATACCAGATTATAAAGAAACGACTGGACAGAGTCCGAGTAACGTTCCTATCTAACAGTGCTAACTAAACAGTTACAGCACACCAACAGTTACAGGATAAATCCACATAAAGGCTCGAAAGGCGATCATAGATAATAGCGTTGTTCTAACAGATATACAACCTATTATATGATTTTCAAAACAGTTTATCAAAACTGTTTCCAGACAAACAGAGTATTCATTCCAAATTAATTACTCAGATAAACTACTCATAATTAATGTAAATATGGAACGAACGAGCAAGAGCGAACCACCACTTGCCTTAATCCGCAGAATAGCCTAACGACGACAACTGGATTCCGGGCTCGACACGGGTATAGCTCCGACAACACAACAACCTTCGAGTCGACCCATAAAAGGAACCCTAAGTTAGATCCGACATAACCACAGTACGAATCTAAAAACGACGAAAGAGAACGAAAGGAAAGACGCCACGACCACAACCAACCAAGCCAAAGCCACAAAGGCATTCTGGGCACTGGCGGCGGTCGCTGTTCTTGGCGGCGGTCGCCGCAGTTCATCACGGCGATCGCCGTGAAGAACACGGCGGTCGCCGTGAAGAACTCAGACGACAGAAACGGCGAGAAAACTCATCCAAAACACGATCGACTCGGCCTCCTTCGACTTGTTTGGGTTCTGACCTCCAAAGGCAACCACAAGCTTCTCGAAGGGCTATTGGAACAACACCAAAGGCCACCGGCGAAAGCTTTAGAATTCCGGCGAGAGGAAGATTTGAGGATTTCAGCTTGATTTGTGCATGAATCTGATCCCAATCCTCTTCCTTTTATAGCCACAGATCATGTGGACACCGCGATGGTTTAAACGAGACGTGGCGAGGCTAAATCGGCGCCTTGTCAGACGTCTCCGGCGACCAACGGATAATGACCCCTGGGTAATCACGGCGGGCGCCGCAATTTTGCCTACGGCGGGCACACGGCGGGCGCCGTAATTACGGCGGTCGCCGTTCTTCGGGTCTTCGCGCCCAGCTGGAAGGCGAGGGCACTGTTGCCTCGAGCCTTTCGCGGCGGTCGCCGCCTTACCTACGGCGGTCGCCGCCACTGTGGCATTGTCCTTCTCAGCTATTGGACGACAACAACTTTAACCTGGGATAAAAATTATCGTACGCGAACGAATATTAAAATCCAAGGCATGTTGTCTGTATATTATTTCACTGAGAAAAATATTACAGATACAGAGCACATTACAGAATGTCTCAAGCTACCTGAATTAAATCCGACGTACACAACGGGTACTCGAGAAAATTCCAAAATTCCCAAAATAATCTTACAAAAATACAGGGTATCACATCTCCTCCCCCTTAAAAGAAGTTTCGACCCCGAAACTTAGGTCGAAAATAACTCGGGAAAACGCCTGAGCATATCTGACTCGGTCGATCTTGGAGAAAACCTTTTCTCCCTGCAACTGGTCCAACAAGTCATCAATCCTAGGCAAAGGATACTTGTTCTTGATTGTCACCTTGTTCAACTCTCGGTAGTCGATACAAAGTCGGAACGATCCATCCTTCTTTTTGATGAATAATACCGGAGCACCCCACGGCGATGCACTCGGCCTGACATAACCTTTGTCAAGGAGATCTTCAATTTGATTCTTCAACTCTTGCATCTCAGCTGGAGCCATCCGATACGGTGATTTGGAAATCGGCGCCGTACCAGGCTCAAGATCAATTGAAAACTCTATGTCACGGTTCGGGGGTAATCCAGGAATTTCTTCCGGAAAGACATCCGAAAACTCCCTAACTACAGGAATATCAAGAACCTCAGGTCCATCCTTCGCAGGCGAATCCAAGTAGCAAAGGTACCCGACACATCCTTGTCGTAGTAGCTTAAATGCAGCCATCGCATTGATCAGCTTGCCATCATCAGCGTTATTTCGACCTTTGAACTTGCACACGAACTGGCCCCCAGATGACACCATCACCGTTCTTGAACTAAAGTCGATCACCACCTTGTGACGCGTCAGCCAATCCATACCGAGAATAATGTCATATGGAGCCATGGCTATGCATATTAAATTTGCCTCGAATTCCTTACCCTGAATGGTAATCGGAAAGTCGGGCAAATGCTTGGTTCCCACCAAACGTTCTCCATTAGGAAGATTAACGACGAAAGGGTCGCACGAATCGTTGCACACTAAATCTAACTTGCTAACACAGCTATCCGAAATAAAGGAATGCATAGCACCAGAATCAAACAGAATGCACACTGAAGTAGAGTGAAGGTATAGAGTACCTTGACCAATCGGAGCGTTGGGTCCATCTGCTTCACGCATTTCGTACAAGCGTTGGCCCTGACTTCCAGAAACAGTTGGGGCCTTTCCCCTATTCTGAGCAGTCATCTGCACTGAAGGGCTAGGAGTCTCGGCAGGCTTAAACCTAGGTCGGTTGCTCTGATGAACCGACCCTTGCTGCGACTCTACTCCCTTCTGCTTCCCCTGCTTGCAGAACTTTTGCAGATGACCATCACGTCCACACCCAAAGCACGACCTCTTATCCTTCTGACACTCATTGCTCTTGTGCCCTGTAGTACCACAGTTATAACACTGAACTGAACTCCGGGTCTGCCCTGACTGCTGAGTCGATCCTCCTTGCGTCATCTCCGTCTTAGCTCAGCCGGACTTGGCAAAGTTAGACGGTGGCGCAGGGCGCTTAAAACCCCCTCCCTGGTTCTGGTTCTGCATCGACTTCTGTCGGTTGCGCCTCTTGGTCGACTCCTCAAGAGTTACCTCCAGCCTATAGGCACAATCCACATACTACTCCAAGGTAGAGCATGTGTGGTGCACCATTAACGGCTTGATATCCGGGCTCATCCACTCGTGGAAGTATCAGATCTTTTGGGCCTCGCTGGTGATCTCGGCAGTGGCGTACTGTAAAAGGTGATTGAACTTAGACGCCAACTCGGTCACTTTCAGACCATCCGTCTTTGGGTACAAAAACTCTTTATGCTTCTCCTCTCTCATAGCACGAGAGAAAAAACAATCAACCATCTTGGTCTTGAACATCGACCAAGTCAACACTGGGCTCTCAGCCAGACCTGTGTTCTCCCACCACTCGCTAGCCTCCTCCTTCAACTGAAGGGAAGCGATATGGACCTTCTCGGCCTCAGTACACTTCACGTTCCGAAACAGCCTCTCCATATGGGAGAACCAATGAGTCACTGCTACTGGCTCCCCTTTCTCGTTATAGCAATCGGGCCTCATGGAAGTGATGGTCTTAAGAGCGCGACCATAGCTGTCTCTAGCCCTGACGGCATTCTCCTGAACCACAGGGTTTCTGGGTTCCACAACATCAGGAACCGCTGCGTTAGGAGACACTTCTTGCGCTTGAGGTGCACTGGGTCTCAATACGTCTGCAATTGCCTGCATCACAATTACGTGAATTGCCTCAACAGCTGCGGCATCAAACAGTGTCGGCGCTTGGGTCTGATCTTGACCTTCACGCCTCTGCTGGACGCGAGACTCTGACTCGTGTTCATCTTGAACACCTCTTCCTACTGGCCTGGATCTTGGCTAGTCCCAGCACCGGCTCGAATCGAGTTTCTCATGCTTCTTGGGTTCACCATCTGTTTACCGATCCAATTCCAAGCATTCAATACATCAATATTATGCAATCTACTTATGCAATATACCAACGTAAATAAATTACTCAGAATAGATCAACTTGGCATTTTATAGATGAACCTTCGAATTGTTACACAAGCTACACATAAGTCTATCATCCGAGCGCTAGGACAACATTGCTCGAAGATATAAGTGTTTCTCAGAGTACTTGCCGCAATACTGAAATATTACACATAGTACAAACTTGGAATGCTAAGAAACGAAACTACTGCGATAGGCAACGCCAATTCTCATCAAGGCGTTCCAAACTGTCTCCTATAAGACTGGCTACTCATGCACGGTCTCTTCAGACTAGGCTCACCATCAACCTCTGGCGATGGGTTTCGCACCCGACTTGACCCTGAAGCACATGGTCCTATCTCAGTCATGGTAAGGTATGGGTCGTCCATGACTGGTCCTCTTATCCCAGCCCTTCTCTGAGTACTGGCGATCAGCTCATCCCATTGACGCTCCTGTTATGCCGAGATTACCTCGGTCTGGCGGAGGATCTCCTGCAGCTCGGATTCTGACCTCCTTCTTCTTGGAGTAGGGATAGGCTGAGATTCCATGTCACTTCTCCTAATACCGTACTCGGTATACAGTGCCTCTCAATCAGCTTCTGACATGGGTGCGTACTCTGGCACTGGTGGCAACTCTTGTATAGGTGGTAACTCTGTATTGGGGTGAATAAATTGTATCCCCGTTTCCTGACTACCCACCAGCAAGTGCCTCAAGTCATCGGACTCCTGGTTTTGTCCGCTGAGGTCCATCTCGGTATCCTCCTCGGGATCATCTTCGATGGGGTCCTCTTCCTCTTCTTCCTCTTCGGGGTCATCCTCTATGGGGTCCTCTTCTTCATCTTCCTCCTCGCTCCCTTCAATAATCATATCCATCAGGTAATCGTCATGGTAGTACCCTCTCGCGTACCTCGACGATTCATCTCCTTGCATTGCTTCCTCCCTTGGTGGCTCCACTGGTGCTGTCACAGAAACTACAGCATTCCTTGACACCAGGACTACCGACTCAGGAAGCACATGCTTGATCTCCTCAGATGGGCTGCTCGGGCCTCCAATCTCGAAGCATCTCTGGGGTATAGGGAAGTCTAGCCTCTCGGTAGATGGTGAATCCATCTTGGCATCTTCCGACCCCTTCTTCAGATATATACATGCACCCATCTCCTATAGGATAACGATGAAGGAATTAATCTTTCTAGACATAGAAGCAAGTTTACTATATCAGACTATCCAGAAGACATGACTATGAACGGTGTTTTTACATTCTTTTTACTTTGAAAATTTAGAGCCCTTTTAAAGCATTTTCAAAAACGGATAAATGGTTTATAAAAATCCTAAACCCGTTTTAAAACATTTGGCTCTGATACCACAACTGTAACACCCCTAAAACTTAACCCTTTTGGAAAGGTATTACCGCCAGTGACTCCAGTGTTCCTTACCGAGATCACCTAAGGCTTTACCATTTAAACACAATTTAAGAAATACAAATGATACATAATGATCAAAGCATTCAATTCCAAAACATAACATTGTCAAGGAAACAAGAGTTACGGGATTACAACCCAATCCCGAATAGGCTAACACAGAGTTTAAACCAAAAACAGCGTAAGTCTTATAAAGTACATTACAACCAAAGCCATTGTCCAAAAGATCTCAACTTGATTAAAGAAATAATTAAAACGTTCAAAAACCACCGCCGACTCCATAGTCCTTCTAATCTTCTGAGCTACTTTCTATCTGATGTGCCGAATCGAACGGATGACACCAGCCCACATGCAGAGAACAAAGTTCGTGGGTTAGTCTACTTGAATAGACTAGCAAGGGTACAAAGCAGAATGGTTTGAAGCAGTCGTATTAGGTTAGACTCATCGCTTCTCAAATAACAATCGATGACGATAGTCAACCATCATACTCCTACTGGAATAAACAAGAGGTATGCACAAGAGAAGATTCTGGAAGACTGAATCTTCACAGACATCGACTTGAAAGAAGACTCCAATGGAAATGAGTCTTTAAGAAAATATGGCAAATCTGGAATGTTTACAGAATCATACAACAATGATTTAAAAGTTGACTGAGATGCTTCGGTTCACGACCAACCTCATCGCATACAGCGAATCCAGATTGGAAAGAGAACGTACTATGATCAAAGTCGAGACGAGTTTTCCTAGCTGTACTATAACTTAGCTGCACTACTCGCCCAAGGCTTATTAATTATGTGCGTCGAGTAGCACTTATCTGATTTATGTTTCAAAAACACACACCACGTTATTAGACTTTTACATGTGTATCCCATCATTGGGACGACACATCTTAGTATATGTTTCGTCGAGAGTGACGTACACCGGAAGGTTTGTGACACCAGCTAAGTGTCATGTCTCTACACACTTGTGAAAGAGACCGATCATGATCTTAGAATAGTACCAGATGGAGACGAGCCACCCCGATACCAGATTATAAAGAAACGACTGGACAGAGTCCGAGTAACGTTCCTATCTAACAGTGCTAACTAAACAGTTACAGCACAACAACAGTTACAGGATAAATCCACATAAAGGCCCGAAAGGCGATCACAGATAATAGCGTTGTTCTAACAGATATACAACCTATTATATGATTTTCAAAACAGTTTATCAAAACCATTTCCAGACAAACAGAGTATTCATTCCAAATTAATTACTCAGATAAACTACTGATAATTAATGTAAATATGGAACGAACGAGTAAGAGCGAACCGTGACTTGCCTTAATCCGCAGAATAGCCTAACGACGACACTGAATTCCGGGCTCGACACGGGTATAGCTCCAACAGCACAACAACCTTCGAGTCGACCCATAAAAGGAACCCTAAGTTAGATCCGACATAACCATAGTACGAATCTAAAAATGACGAAAGAGAATGAAAGGAAAGACGCCACGACCACAACCAACCAAGCCAAAGCCATGAAGGCATTCTGGGCACTAGCGGCGGTCGATGTTCTTGGCGGCGGTTGCTGTTCTTGGCGGCGGTCGCCGCAGTTCATCACGGCGGTCGCCGTGAAGAAATCAGACGACAGAAACGGCGAGAAAACTCACCCAAAACACGATCGACTCGGCCTCCTTCGACTTGTTTGGGTTCTGACCTCCAAATGCAACCACAAGCTTCTCGAAGGGCTACTGGAACAACACCAAAGGCCACCGGCAAAAGCTTCAGAATTCCGGCGAGAGGCACAAACTCCGGCGAGAGGAAGATTTGAGGATTTCAGCTTGATTTGTGCATGAATCGGATCCCAATCCTCTTCCTTTTATAGCCACAGATCATGTGGACACCGCGATGGTCTAAACGAGACGCGGCGAGGCTAAATCGACGCCTTGTCAGACGTCTCTGGCGACCAACGTATAATGACCCCTGGGTAATCACGGCGGGCGCCGCAATTTTGCCTACGACAGGCACACGGCGGGCGCCGTAATTACGGCGGTCGCCGTTCTTCGGGTCTTCGCGCCCAGCTGGAAGGCGAGGGCACTGTTGCCTCGATCCTTTTGCAGTGGTCGCCGCCTTACCTACGGCGGTCACCGCCACTGTGGCGTTGTCCTTCTCAGCTATTGGACGACAACAACTTTAACCCGGGATAAAAATTATCGTACGCGAACAAATATTAAAATCCAAGGCATGCTGTCTGTATATCATTTCACCGAGAAAAATATTACAGATACAGAGCACATTACAGAATGTCTCAAGCTACCTGAATTAAATCCGACGTACACAACGGGTACTCGGGAAAATTCCAAAATTCCCAAAATAACCTTACAAAAATACGGGGTATCACATGGCAAGAAGAAGTTGTTGAGGAGGGAGAAAAGGTCGAAGAGTTACATGTGATGGTAGATGAAGGTAAATGTTTTTTGGTTAAAAAGACATTGATTGCCTCGGAAAGTCCTAGTGTGCCTACTCAACGTGAAACCCTCTCTCACACAAGGTGCACCATTAAGGGGAAAGTGTGTAGTGTCATCATTGATGGTGGGTCATTAATAGGATTTGCCTTCTTTCGTCCACGGTGCAAGGGAGACGCTCCAACTGAGGTCCAATTGGAGGAGAGTACACGTCCTGGCTTCAAAGGAAGGATCCTGAATTCCAAGAAATATGTCTGGTTTTCAACTGGCTTGTTCTCTCTAGTCCGGACTCCGAATTGGGTGATTACAATACCCAGAGTTAGATCCGGAAGTCTAGATGATTTCCTTAAAATTAGAGCATGAACGGATCAGGGAATCAGAAGTTGTGCAGAATTTACTGAAGGGTCGCAGACGGTTCAACGAATGAGGTGTTAATGATGTTGGTTCTGCGAAGGAGGAGTTGAGGAGGGTGGAGATGAGTGTTTATATGAAAGAATGGTGAAGTTGACCAGCTGGATAGGTGGACTTCAAAGGAGGATATGACACACCCCCAAGGAAGAACAAGATTGAACCTCTTCGATGGGATGGGACTCACCCAAAGGAGAAGAACAAGATGAGCTCGATATAACACACGAGCTAAGGACTTTTCTTTGATAGAAAGAAGCTTGAAGCTGTTGGTTTTTTATTAAACATGTGATGATTACAAAAGTCTCATGATGCTTGCTTAAATAGGCCTACAAAAATGGAGTTAAAACTCTTGAACTAGCCTAGTAAAAGCATCCTCAATTAGTGTCTTCCAAATCAAGTAACTCATAAACCCGAAGTCTTTTGAGCTTTCCCTTCTAGAACATGGTAGCTGGATGCGTTAAGTGGGCCTCCTTTAAAAATGGGCCCAAACGCCCGAGGGAATTGAATTCGAGCCCATGAGGAATGCAGGTATATCACTCAGGCGCGGCAGCGAGCGCGTCACTGGCTTAGCGCACAAGAACCACCAAGCACCCTTCATATTTGCTCGGCACTCCTTGGGTCATATGGCTTCTTTTGAGTTATAATTAATGATAGAAAAGCTATGACTCGACCAAAGTTGCCATGATGGTGGAGAATGCCGAGAAGGAACATGAAAACCCTAGAAAGAGCGCATGTCCAAGAAGCCAGCTGGAGTTGATTGAACATTTGACCATTTTCCTCAAACAACCTTGGTTATGGGGCCTTCTTGGGTCCAGTGGAGCCTTGTGGCTCATTGGTTTGGAGCCAAGTGGTGGTGGGGTCGATGGAATCGGGGTTGGAGTAGTTATGAGCGCCACCACCAAGAAAGGTGGCCTTAGAAGGAGCAAAACAGCTTGAGGATCTTGGCCTTCTTGATCTTCTTGATTGACCCTAAACAGGGTCACATCAGTCATGTTGCAATATCATTGACCAAGAAGTAGTAAGTAGATTCAATCTACCTACTACTCCCCACCTTCAACCCTACACCTTATGTTGGCTGAATTTCAACACTCCTCTTAAGGTCAAGGACCAAGCCATCATTGCATTTGCTATAGGGGGATATGAGGATGAAGTTGTGTGTGATAAATTACCCATGACTGCATGCCATATCCTCCTAGATAGACCATGGCAATATGATAGAGGTGTCATTTATCAAGGAGTATCTAATGAGTATTGTTTCATGATGAATGACAATAGATTTACTCTTTACCCTATGACTCCCCAAGAGAATATGGCTGACCATATGGCTAAGAAACAAAGGGAGTCACCACAAAGCAAAGAGCAAGCCAAAGGTAAAAAGCTGACCATTGGAAGCAAAGGAGGTGCTTTCAATCATATGCTCTTGGCTAAGCCAAAAGAAGTTCCTAGGCCTAAGAGAGGGAGGGACTTTGCCTTTGTTGTTGTGGATAAGGCCTCTAAGAAATCAGATTATATTGCATGCTCTCCACTTCATGATGCATCTTATATTACTAACCCTTTTAATGACCAAGTTGTGGAGTTGCATGGAGTTTCTAGTGCTTTGATTTCAGGTGAAGATGAGACGATTTTAGACCATTCAAAGCTGGAAAGAGGAGAAGTTCCCTTTGAGCCCGAAGAGCAAGACGTCCAACATGTGGTTGCTTCGGTTCATGCCTTGATGGAAGAAGATGAAGACCTTGACGAGCTGGATTCGAGGTCGAATCTCTTTCAAGAGAGGGAGAATGATGTGACTATGCCCCATCAAAAACCTCAAAGGAGCACGGACATCCAAGATGGCTCAAACATTGAAGATGGAGGTCAAGTCAATCAAGGGAGCTCAAGAAGGATTCTTGGATCATGAAAGTCCTTCCAAGCCTTGGAGCCCTCAATCAAGCCTCAAAGGAGCTTGTTTCTCTTATTGTGGCGCGTCCGAGTGCATGATTTACATTAGAGTTTTTCCGATGGGTTTTATGACATTTTTAAGACATGATTTAAGTTGTTTTTGGCTTTTTATTTCAGTTTGGCCGTGTGGGTCTTGTGTTGGGCCGGCAGCCCATTAAGAGGCCTTAGTCGTTCCTTGTGTTTTCTCCTATAGAAGGAGCAGCTTGTTCATTTCCTTAGACACGTTTAATCTGAATCAAAGACAGTTATTTTCATCAGAAAAGCTCTCCTTCTTCCTCTTGCTTTGTGCGTAACATCAAAGCATGCTTTGTGAGTCATATCAAAGCAATTCCTTGTTGTTTTCCTTGAGTGCGTAATATCTCTAGGGATTCGACTTCCTCTTCTTCTTCTTTGTTGGTGGGTCATATCCAGCCAAGGGAAGAGATTATCCATCACTTCCGCTAGCCATCAACAACACCGGCCATCCTTCACCTCGCCGTTGCCGCGAAGTGCCTTCATTGCCTCAAGCGTCGGTCATATCCGTCACCGCTGCATCCCGCCAAGCTATTTCTATCCACCACCTTCATCAACCTCTCCAAGGTAATTCTAAGTCATTTGCCTCGGTTTTGCCTTAGGAGAGCATCGTCAAAACCAAGGAAGCTCCATCGTCGGCCACAAGTGTCCTTCGCCGCAGCCTTGCCTTGGAGGCCTTTGGAGGGCCTTGCCTTGCACCGTCGCCCCTAGATCCTTGCTACATCAACATACATTGTACTTTAGTGTTTATAATACCGACTCAATTAGCACTATAACACATTGCATATTGACGGTTGCACTTTCAACTAAAGTGAGTGTCTTGGAAAATACTCAGTACATAATCTTTGGATTATGTTGTATATGTTAGAGTTTACGTTTTTAATTTCAGATTTTATATTGCTACTATACGCAAAGGACACAAATTCTATTAAATGTTTAGAAAATTTCATAGTGTTCTTGAATTATTGTTGTTTATAAGACTAACATTAACTTTTAAAACCACATATTAAAAGTGCATGAAAAATTATGTTGTATAATTTATAATAGCTACTAAGTGAGCACATAAGAAAAACTTGTTATCCTCTTAAGGAATTCTTGATTAACCAGTGAATGACTTATTTAGGGTAGTGTAGTATAATGTACTTGGGTCTTTATAATAGGGACTAAATTAGCACTAACATATTGAATATTAACAATTGCACTTTCAAGAGAAGTGAGTATCTTGGAAGATACTCACTACATTTTATGGAGGATTATGTTGTATGACGACACTCAGAGATCCTTTCATGTGTGCCGAGATTGTGATTCTGGATTGGAAATTGATGCTACAATGGAGTCTGCATCAGTTGAGGATGATGAAATCTAATTATTCGGCTTGCAAGTTCATAACAAGGTCCAAGGTATGTACAATTTTGTTTAAGTTGAACCTAAACTATTATATGTTGACTTAACAAAATACGTATTGATCAACTTCTTTGTAACATTCATTCAAGGTACGCATAATGGCATATGTTTGAAGTATATCAGCCATGATTTTTTGAACGGATGTGTGAACCTTTGTCTAGCCTAAGGAAAGAAACATATTGTCGTATGTTCAAATGACTATTTTTGTGCCTCATAAATAGGCAAAGACTTTATGTTAATTTGCAGTTTGATTACATTGGCCCCTTATAAACAATTTAAATGTATGTGATACATTTCGCCTTATTTCATAATGGTTTGTTGCAATATATACTATGCCATGCATACATCATGTTTACGTATGGTTTTAGTTTAGAACTCATTATCATATCCATATAGATACATATATTTATAACATATACAAAAGTAATTCGCGAAGTTATGGACGAAATGACTTAATAGTTATGACTTGGTTATTTTACATTGTTATTTTGATAAAATGAGTTTCATAACTCATTCTTGCATTTCCTCTTGCCTCCACATCCTTTTAAAAAATTCGTCATGTTTATTCTACTTCCATGGTTTTTTAACTTTTTATTTTTTTTATTTTTTAAAGGAGCTTTTTAATTTATTTAGGAATCATATAATTATATAATATAATAATAGTATATGCATAGTCAATTGTTTATTTTAAGATATTAGAATATGTTGTGTAGTATCAAAACGAAATAGTAATTAGAATATCTTATATAAATTATTAGATAATAACAATTCTTATCTTAATTAATTTAAAGAATGCTACTTAAATTTGGATTAAAATATATAATTTTTTAGATAATAAAAATTCTTATCTTAATTAATTTGAAGAAAAACTAAGTTTTTAAACTAATATGTAATATATTGGTCTTTACGTATAGATAAAACTAGTGTAATACCCGTGTCTTGCACGGGATTTGTTTATTTTTTTTTACATTTGTAAAAAAGATATTTATTAAATTATAGATGAGTCATTGGTTTAATATTTTTTTTGATTAGTTATTTGAATAAAAAATGACTAATCGACTACAAATATTCAAGATATACAAAAAAATACATTATATTAAGATAGACAGAACTCTCCATAACTTTATTAATAATAAAATTTGGCTAAATAATCTTTCACACAGAGATAGCCATACCCCTTACATCAACTGTTGGAATCAGATCTAAGTCATAATCACAACGAATAATATGTTTTAGTATATATATATATATATAAACTAAAATAAATTAATTATTGGACTTATTGAGTCATTACATAATTAATAATACTAATGAGCCTTATAAAATATAATGGGCTTATAGACCTGAATGTAATTTTTTTTAAATGTATTTCGGGCCTAATATATAATTTTTTTTATACAACTCACTACTTTTTTAATATATTAATAAACAAAAATTAAATAGTATTGGCCAATTGAATGTGTAAATTATTAATAAGCCTCGTAATTGTTAATGAGCTTATAACATACTTTATTTCGTTAATAACATAATAACTGTAAAATATGTATATATAATCCGTTAAATACAATCAACTTTATTTCGTTCATACCACAATCACTGAAAAAACATATATATATATATATTTGAAAAAAAGTAATTAAATATACATACTAATAATTTGTTAAATATACTTAAAATTTGTAGACATAAATAAATACTTAATATATTTATGCAAAGTAGAAAAAATATATGTACATACTAAATATTTATTTTAATACTTTAAAATATAATAAATAATTGGAAAATTTACCAAAAATAATCTCAACTTTCATTAGTAGACCAAAAATAATATCAACTTTCAATTCAACCAAAAATAATCCCAACTTTTAATTCATGAACCAAAAATAATCGCAATGATTTTTTCGGTTGAGATTATAACTAATTTGACTACGTGTATTCGAGGTTTCTTTGTAGTTGGATGTGATAAATGATTTTTCTTAGTACAATATTGTTTATAGGTGTCATATTGTCATCGAATTAGTTATAATCTCAACCGAAAAAATTATTGGGATTATTTTTGGTTCATAGGTTGAAAGTTGGGATTAATGAAAGTTGGGATTATTTTTGGTCATTTTTCCTAAATAATTTTCTAAATTAAATTGACTTATGGGCCAATAAGGACATACATAATTACATATAAACAAATGTAAACATTAACTAATTGAAAATACAATTTATTTATTTTAATAGTATAAATAACAAATATTTTTTATACCAAATGGACTAATGGATTAATGGCTTTTTTTTGTTGCCTCGCTCAAACAGTGCTTCACCCCTCAAACCCTAATTCCCACTTTTGATTTCTCTCACAAATTGTATCAGCCACGACCAAATTCTCATTAATGGGCTAAAAGGCCCAATCACTGTATTTTCGGACTCGATCCATTCAATCAAGCTCAATATGGTATTAGGCCGGTTTACTTAAAATTTTTATTAAACAAAAAAGCCCCAAAACCCCACCCAAACACATCTAACCCTAATTGCTTCCGCCTCTCTATCGTTTCACTCTCTCCCTTTAGTCTTTCAAATTCATGAACTTTCTTTCCTTTTCGGTTCTACCCAGATTCAACTGATTTTTTCTCAAAAAAAAATCATCGGAGTATGGAGCTTACAAATCTGAGTTTTTTGTGAACCTAAAGAAATGGCTACGTATTGTAATGGTTTCGAAACGCGAAGGCGAAACGACGTCGGATTTGCGATCGGTACAGAGAGAGAGGGAGCGGGAGAAGCGACGGATGAGGGATCGGCAGAGGCGGCAGAACATGATCCTAGAGCAGCGCGCGACGCCAGAGGAATTACCAGCTCCGGCGAATTAGGGCTGAGAATGCGAAGTTCGGCGACCATCATCAAAATCAGAATCTCACGCCCACTAAATCGCAAGAGAATGTCGTTAATCTTACTATTTACGACGCTTCTGGAGCTGATTTCCCCGTTCAGCTGATTTTCCCATTCCTGGACTCCAAATCGTGGAGAAATCAGTCCCCACAGTCGAAGGTTAGTATAAAAATGAAAACTTTTTTATTTGAATTGATTTTTTTTATCCCATAGCTCAGATTTCTTATGAGAGCTCATCATTTGTACCATTTCTTTTTTTCTGGATTGATTTTTCTACCCTAAAGAAGCTCCAGAAGACGATCTACAGATCATAGAAGCGGAAAAAACAGGTTAATCCCATATCTCTTTAACATGCATCTACTTTCTCTCTCAGATCTAGATTAATACACATTTCTCTTACTTCTTTTCGGTTACATGCAAGGGAAAACAACTGTTGATGCGTAGATCTGGAGTTTTTATTGGAAATTTCATTTTCTGTAGTTCTGGAAGAACTGTCTGGAAGAACTGTTCTGGAGTTGATGAGGAGTTCTGGAAGAACTTTCTGGCAAACTCCAGATGCAAGAAATGTAAGCTCTCCCCTCTCTCTGGATATTTTTTTATGTTTGAAATGCTAAATTTCCCTTTGTTCAATTTTTTTACAAATGCTCAGTGATTTCGTCTGCTTTAGTGATTTCATTGTTTGAAAATTTTACAAATTTCAGATAGATCAACCATTAATAATATAGTATAATATCAAATATATATCATGCTTTGATTTTTTTTGGTTATAAGTATGAAATGTAGTCTTAATTTAGATTGTTCTTCATTTATATTCTTCTTCGTTGATTATATATTATATATATTATAATGCTTTGATTTTTTTGGTTAAAAGTCTGAAATGCAGTAGTCATATAAGTGGTAACAAAGGCTTACATTATGTCTGGGTAACAAAACGACTATAATATACTTAACTTGGGTAATATACTTCATCGGGCTACCTAACTGAATGTAAGTTAATGAGATTCAGACTATTATATACTGGGCTTACACATATTGTGAAATATGTCCGTTAACAATTCTGAATTGACCAATTTATGGGCTTATTGGCCCGTTAAACTAAACCTTTAATGGGCATTTAGGCCCAAATCAATTAATATTTGTGGCATACAAAATCTATTTCATTGGGCTTCTAGGGCCAATTGCATTTTACACGCAACTTTAAACATTATATTGGGTTACTGGACTTAAACGGGCTTTATAGATTGGGCTATTGGTTCTAAAATCGGTCCATGATCGTTGCCAAATTAGACGATTGATTTTGTACTAAACCAAACACTGAAACAAAAGCAACTCAAACCCTAAATCATTTCTTACTTTCCTTATTCCGTCATTTCCATCTCTCTCTCTCTCTCTCTCTCTCTCTCTCTCTCTCTCTCTCTCTCTCTCTCTCTCTCTCTCTCTCTCTCTCCCTCTCTTCATCTAAAATTGCCACCTTTCCTTTTTGATTTTTCAATTTTCAAAATTAAAGATCGAAAATAACTGTTTGTTTTTCCACATCTACACTGAGATCTGTATCACACCAAGAAAAAAAGGAGATCTAGAGGAGAAACTTCATCCCATATTACTCAGATCCAAGCCCGGTCTTGTCCCCAAGTTAACCTACAAAGCGATGAACACGATTGATGAGGGTATCTAGAGCTTCATGAGGAGATCTAGACGAAGAGAGTTCTACTGAGATCCAGTCGATAAAGGTAATCTCTCTCTCTCTCTCACACACACACACACTCTATTCATCTATTTCTCTGAAGATTCTTTTCGTTTTATTTTGTCCCTAGATCAGGATGTTTGGAAGTTGGCAAGAGATATAAAAGAGTTCTGCCCACATCCAAAGTGATAAATGTAAGCACGTTCTCTCTCTCTCTCTCTCTAGATCATTTATTTGATTTATGTCTTGGTTCATTACTGTATGAAGGTAATTGTGAGTGTTGGGTTGTTTAGGGTTTCAAAAGAAAGCAATTGTGAGTGTTCGTTGGTGAATCTATAAACAAATTTTATGTTATGTATTTCTTGTGAATAATTTGTACAGAATTTATCTGGAGATAATGATACTGATTGCTAGCTGATTTGACGTTTACTGGATATGGTAATATGGTTACAAGATGATGAGATAATTAATCAGTAATCACTAATCATAAAACATGTTCATAAATTATGTGGGTCTATTCTATAGGAATTAGGTCAAAGGTTAACAGGTTTATAGCAAGTCTCATGCCTAGTTATTAAAGCTCTTGTCCTCTCTAGGTGACAATAACTTGGGCAGAGATTTGATAGTCAAAGAGGCTCTAGATTGGTGAGTAACTTGTTTTTTGTAGTGTTGGAGATCGTGATCATGTAACTTTGTTGCTGCCTATTATACAGTGTTGGAGATCGTGATCATGTAACACAATTATTTTGTCATTTCATAGTATGCAATATTGTTGCCTGTGATATTTGAATTGAAGGATGAAATGAGTCTTTTGAATATCGCTCAAAGCAACTTCATTACTGTATGAAAATAATTAAATAATTTATTTCATATGAGCAGATGCGAAGGTTGGTCAAGATATGGAAACGAAGAATGTTATTGTGAGCTTCAAAGTCGATAAGTGTAAGCTTGTTCTCTCTCTCTCTTTTTTTTTTTCTCTCTCTCTCTCTCTCTCTCTCTCTCTCTCTCTCTCTCTCTCTCTCTCTCTCTCTCTCTCTCTCTCCATAGAGATCCTTCGTTTGATTTTTTACCCTAAATCCCAAATCTCAATCCGTAAACCCTAACTCTAACCCTAATTTCTAACCCCTAAACCCCAACCTTAAACCCTAACTTGAAACCCTAACTCTAGACTATGGCCCTAAACCTAAATCCCAGTCCTCAATACCATAATCCCTAACCCTAACTCTAACTCTAGTCCTAAACCTAAATCCTACTCCTCAATACCTAACCCTAACCAAAACCCTAAACCCTAACAATATTGCTAACCCTAAACCCTCACCTCTAAACCCTACATCTAAACCTTAAATCGTAAATATTTGCAAGTCCTACAATACAATATTCATCTTTTTAACTTATTTCCTCTATCTGATTGCATGTGAGCACGAGCTGGCCCTATTTACAAAATTTAGGAGTACATTGGGAATATCAAGTACAAAATGCTCATATTCTACAAGGTAAGCATTCTAGCAAAATAGTTTATATTATTTGTTTTAAATAATACTCTAATTACTGATCCTCAAACTTATTCCATCATAGGTATAAAGATATAACCGGAAATCAGATATCTAAAATGTGAAGTTTAGTTTGATAATATTCTAAAAGGTAGGCCTTCTGATTTTTTTACTTAGCTTAGATTTATTATTCATTCACTTATATTTTAATTACTGACTTTAAAGCTTTTTTCCTAATAGGTTTAAAATTATAACATCTAAAGTAGCTGGTTTAGGGTATGAGGAAATCAAATAGCCACAATTAAATGTTTACTATGTTCAACCTATATAATCAGGTCATGGTTCTAACTATTGAAATATTATGTCAACATATCTTAAATTATTTTAAATATATAATATGGATCTAACTTGTGTATTCTTGTCACAGTAATCCATCATGGACCTCATAATGGCCTCATTGAACAAATTTAAAGAATAAACATAAACTTGAAAGAGATGTAAAGGTATGTTAACTATACACAGATTTATATTTCCATAGTAGTGCAAGTAGTTGATCTATAATAATTACTTTCATTAGCTTAGAATTAAATAATAGAAAATAACTTAGAACTTAGAAGTGCACATGATTTACAACTAATTAATATAAAAAAATAGAATTTATTTAGTTATAAGTAAATGCTTCAGTTGTAAACTAAATCATACAAGAGAACATAAAATTTATTAGTTTTAAAAATAGTATATTGTGCAGCAAGAAATTGTTTATTAGAGGACGAAGCAAATTAAGACATAATTTCTAGTTTTACGATGAAACTTTGTGCAACAATAAACTGTTGCAATATACTTACAAAGCTTAAACAATGTCTTGATGATATTACCTTAGAGGATGAAAGGATGAGAGGCTGTTGTTGTATGTACTGTAATTTCCTGAGAGGATGAAAGGATGAGAGCATGTACAAACAAAGTCGTTTACAGAATAATTATTGTATTGCCAAGTTCTAAAAGGATGAAAGACTTAAATTTTTGGGTTAAATTATTATGAAAGACTGTATTTTTTGCAAATCAATGAAAGATAAACCATAAAGTTTGCGGAATTACCTTGTAGATAGCTCAACACGGTCTCTTGTTTATATTGAATTGTCTAGTTGCATGTATTGAAATTGACTGAGAGGCTGGAAATATATAGCCACACAGATCGGGTTATTGAAGATTGAATTATTTTCCATATATTTTCAATAATATATCATTATTTATTTTTGGCAAACTAAGATTTTCATTGCCATCAATTCAACCATATATTGTATGTGATATTCTGCTTTTTATTTGAACATCTATTTAATTCTGTAATATTTTGGGTATGATTATATTACCAAGTTTGATTTCAATTTCTGGAAATACAGATTTTTGGTGCATTATATTCGAACATATATATTCTATGATATGATGTGATATTGGGCCACTGATTGTGCAGTTTATAGTTTGTAATATTATGTCTAATATTATACAGATCATCTTTATGCCCTAAAAATATTCCATGTGTTTATTTTTGGACAGGTTTTTACAGGCACCACAATATTGTGTTCAGACTGCATTTGCATAATTTGTATTTGCATACATCATAATGTTTGATTAGTTGGGGCCAAAATATGTATTATTAGTAGTTTTTAGGTGCTTTGTTTTTGCGGTTTACTATTAGAGGTTTTAATGTGCTCTGATTTTAGTTTTTAGCATTGTGTTATATGTTGTTTAGAGTTTGTGGTTTTTGCAGGTCAAATGCCGGGTTTAATAGGTGCTAGCATAATTTTTATATGTTTTGTTTTCTGGGCAATTATACATGCATAACATAGTGATTTGATTATATACAAAAAATATAGGTAATCGGTTTTATTTCATAAGATAACGTACCATTTTTCTGCCAAAGAAACCACAATTTAGGTAAGAAAATATTTATGTATTCTTTTAGAAAGATTTTCAATATTTAATTAGTAAAAATCTGATGCTAATCCGCCTAAATAAAAGAATACCAAAAATTCCTTTCAGTATAAAAGAATCGAATTAACGGGTTTGTGACACGTGGCAAAATTACTACCATTGTGACACGTGGCATCGAAAAAAACGGGTGCAATCTTGGGGCGCGTGCTGTTCAGTTGAGATATTGCTTTAGTTATTATATAGTAGATTGAAAGTTAAATATTAAAAATATTGTTTAAGTTTTCATACTTAAATTTGGACAAAAAATACATAAAAAGGAAGCAAAACCACTTTGTTTCTTTCGGTCCTTATTTTTGGGCGAATAATTTATAAGAAGCCCATTTTACAAATCTGTTTTCTATTACAATACTCCACCATCGTCGTTTGGTTTAATATTTTTTTTATAAATTATAAGATAATTACAATTCTTATATTAATTCATTTGAAGAAAAACTAAGCCCTCGTTTGGTTCGTGGTACACTTTCCATGAAGTTGAACTTTCTTAGGAAATACATTTATTTCCTATGTTTGGTTCATGAAAAAAACGTGAGAATTTACTTCTCAGGAAGTTGCAATTCCTCCAATTACAGGAATTGCACTTACCTTGAAGAGGTAGGTAAGATCTACTTCCTGCGTTTTTAAACGAAAATATTATTACTTCTTATGTTAATATAAAAATAACAATTTTGAACCAAACATGATTTTGCAATTTCCAGCAATTTACAATTCCTAGGAAATAGCTAAATTCCCAGGAACTTAATTTACCACGTTCAACCAAATAAGGGATAAGTTTGTAGATCAATATATATTATATTGATCTTTATGTATAGATAAAAATAAAATATGAATAATAAGAATATGTTTAAGTTTTCATACGTAAATATTGGACAAGAAATTACATGAAAAGGAAACAAAACACTTTTTTTTTCAGTCCTTATGTTTGAGCCAATAATTTATAAAAATTCCATTTTGCAATTTTTTTTTCGTTGCAATACTCCATTATCGTCATTCTGTTTAATAAATTAAATTGTATAAATATTAAGATAATTACAGTTCTTATCTTATTTCATTTGAAGAAAAACTATGGTTGTAGATCAATGTGTATTACATTGGTCTTTATGTACAGATATAAATGAAATATGAATATTAGAAATATGGTTTAGGTTTTCATACTTAAACTAGAAAGCAGAGCCCCGTGCTACGCACGGGACAATGTTTTATGTTTGGTGGGGGTTTGCGTAGTTCGTCATTGTGGTCTCCTTTGGTAATACATCTCTTTTATAGGGTTTGTCGTTGTCCATGGTAGTTGGCTAATGAAGTAGTTGAGGCGTACCCGAAGCCATAAACCCTGCAAAAGATATATGTTTTTTTGTAAAACCAAAGGAGCTATTCCTGTACAACTTTTTAGAATTCTTGAGTATTTGACGATCCTCAAAACGCATGGTTGTTGGAAATAATGTTTCTGCTTACCTCAAGTTTGTTTGACGGTTTGATATGCGATTCATGCTTTCCATTGATGCCAAATGTATAGTTCCCTGGGGTGCTAAACCTGATACATGATGTCACATATTTGAGCAAGCTCTATTAAAAGTGTTATAACATATTGGTCGTAGTGTGTACCACGAAACGGTGTTTCCCGTCAAAATCTTGGCTTGTAATCATTTCTCACTGATTTGTAGTTTTATGCGTGTGTTGTGGTACTATCAGAATTGGTTTTAGTACTTACATTCATTTCGGTGACCAAGTTGTTGAATGCCTCTCGGAAGACTATGTTCCGTGTGTAGTTTGTCGGCTCTCTTCCCGTGTGTAGTAACAATATACTGAGGCCTTGTGGGTCTGTCACTCGAGATATTGCCACATAGAGTTGACCGTGGCAGCAAAATGGTTTTGGCAAGTACAATCCCACATGTTTTAGTGATTGCCTCTGGCTTTTGTTGATAGTCATAGCATAGCAAGCTTTGAGGGGAAATTGACGACGTTTCATTACGAATGGCCATTTGGATTGGGTGGTGCTTAGTGTGATCCTAGGAATTAGCACCTTTTTCCCTACACACGTGCCTGTTATAATCTCAGCCTCAACAATCCAATCCCCCAAATGCGTAATGATGAGCCGGGTGCCGTTGCACAACCCTTGCGATGGGTTGACATTCCTTAGAAGCATCACTGGCAACCCTTCCTTTAGTTCCAACGCAAATGGTGGGATTCCTGTAAATTGGTTTCAACGTTATTTCATCCATTGGTGATTTGATAACTTATTAGGCATAGAGTATGGAGGTGTTAGCGTAATGTACCGGGGACATCCTGGCTGTTTAAAAATTCTGGTGGGTACAAAAGCTCTTGTGCAGCCACATCGATAGATGCCTTGCAAATCTCATATGCGCTTTTGTATGTCTTCTTTTGTCCGTGTAGACGTTTGAACATGTAACTGTTTATCTGATCTGCATCTTCGTTTAAGGGGGTCAGGATAGCCTTGTCTTGGATGTACGACGGGTTCGTTCCATTTGCAACGAAATCTGGAAACACTATGTCAATTAGTTGCTCAATCGGGTTTGCCCCTGGTACGATTATGAACTCGCTTGGGATCTCGGTCCATGTTTCTTCCTCCTCATTGTCTAGTGCTATTGCCTTAGCATTTCCATCCCCGATCTTTTGAATCCAGGTGTTGAATTGTTGTTTACGGATGTCAATCTCCCCATTTTCTTGTTGGTCATTGGTCCTCATGTTTTTGGTCAGCGTGAGTAATTGGCATTGACTCCAAATAGGCGAGTTGCTGATGCACGCTTGAACGATGTCTTGTCGTTTGCCTTTGGTAATGACTGGCAATATTTGCCTGAAATCTCCTCCTAGTAGGACCGTTATGCCGCCAAACAGCTTGTGTTTGTTTTTAGCCTGTTTGATGCTTTGGATATCTTGCAGTGTTTTGTTTAATGCCTCGAACGCATTTCTATGCGTCATTGGCGCTTCATCCCAAATGATCAGTTTGACTTCATGCATCAACTGTGCTAATTGCGTGTTTTGCTTGATTCCGCATGTGCAGTTATCTAGCAGTTCGACCGGGATTATGAATCTGCTGTGGGTTGTCCGGCCGCCCGATAGTAGAAGGGAAGCAATACCTGCGGGGAATAAAAGTGTTAGAGATGAGCTCAATTGAATGTGCGGGGTATTCTTTTTTGTATCTAAAGGCAACATGCAACCACCAGGTACGTAATGATGTTGTAGTGTTATTGTTACGGAGCTACAATGGGTGTAGTTGACATAAGTGTGTTGTCTTGTATGCGGCATAATTTCATCGATAAGAAATGGATTAGGTATTACAAATTTGATGATGTAAGTAAACGTAGCTTAGGACTTACCCGACGATACTACGGCAAGGACGATGTTCCCTTGTGATCGTATGCAGGCCATAATTGTCTTGTACAAATAAGTTTTCCCCGTTCCTCCTGCACCGTAGATGAAGAAGAACTCTCCGGATTGTCTATTCACTGTATTGATCACCTTGGCGTAGATTGCTTTTTGGTCCGCGTTCAATGAACGATACATGGCTGAATGCAACTCTTCCATTTTGTGGGCATTGTAGGAGAGTTCTTCTCGTATGAGCCGGTTGTCCATTGCGGTTAGCAGTTGCTTATCTGGCATTGGAATTCTCGGGTAGTCAATCAATGATTTCCCGGTTTTTGCAAGAAGCTCTTCAATGTCAACTAAGCAATAGCTTTTTAGCTGATTTTTACTGAGTTCTAAGGTCGGGAATTGGAATTCTCTTCTCTTCCTGTATAGTATGTCTTTTGATAGCATAGGCCAATTAGTGTCCCACAGTTTTCCCGGGTTGGCAACCTCACAAAAAGTTAGAATCGTGACAAACAAATCCCTCAATTGTACTCCCGTTGCCCAGACTTGTGCTTCTTTTATTGCGTCGGTCCATTCTTTGTCTTCCTTGAGCATTCCACGGGCATAGCATGCTTGCCTATAGGTGTCATATTGTTTCCCATTCACCGTCCTGATTTCTTCAAATGTTCGGGGTCCTGCAACCACATTTAGAAGCATGCGTAGGTAATACCTTTCGCCGGAGGCCGAGTGAGCGTACACAATTCTGCCTATCGGTTTGAGATTCCGCCTTGGCCCCCACACCTTTTGTGATGCATCCCATGTGTACTGTCTGGGTATTTCCGCGTACTTTAATTTTTGTGCTGCCTCATCCTTGTTGTTCAGAGTAAACCACTCTGTAAACATTGTTGAGTGTACTCCTTCTCGGCATATCACAGTGGGCAGGTTTTGCGAATTTGACATTGTCACTGATTGTTGTTCTGGGAGATGGAATGTCAGACGTATAACAGCATGCCAACTGTAATGAATGTCGAACCCATAAATACGCCAAGGGCTTCGCATGTAGATAGGTAGCGGCAATCTAGGTATTGCTTGATCTCATTTATTTCCTGGCTTGTGGATTGACCACCTCCGTGTGGGTGCGCATCTTTCTGCATGAAGACAACAATTGCTTTGTCTGGTCCCTTGGTTATATACTTGAACATGTACTTGATGGCTCTTGTTCTGTTACACCATTCAACATTGATGTGCGCGCCATATTTCAGCAGTAAGTACCGATTATATGGCACGACATGGTTGTTGGTAAATGTCGCACGCCCTTTTTTCAATGTAATTCCATTATTTCAACGCCGGTAAACTAGAAACCCGTCCTCATCAAGCGTTGTTTCTGCATAGTAGGGCTTGGGAAAGTGTTTGTTACATTTCCCATTGTGCATACACGGTGCGTTAGGGTTTGTATCTCCACATGGTCCGTGCAACATGTGCTCAGCCACAAGTTTATGTGCTTCCGAGTCCATCTCTTTGCACGGGATTTCTGCTGAAATGAAATCATATACGGTGTCTCCTATCGTGGCCTTGCACCCTTCTTCCAACCATAAGAGGTGTGCATGCGGAAGGCCATGCTTTTGGAATTCAATGGTGTATATGGCTGCACGTTTACAAACAGAAGAAAGTTAATTAGCGGGACATATGCGTTGTGAATTTGCCATATGTCACAAATACAGGGTGCAACTTCACATAGGGGTTTGACCTAATTCATTTTAGGGTACACGTACCTGCCTTTGTGGGACCAAATATCTCGTGTGTTTTAAGATCTTTTAGCAACTGGCACACCTTGCGCCTAAAAAGCCTGCTCATGACTTCGGGCCTATCATTTGAGTGCTGCCCTGCTAATTCCGCCAGCATTTCACCTGTCTCATACCATTTAGGGTTAGCAGTGAATGTAATGAAAATGGCGGGATTCCCGAATACTCTGCATAACGCCATTGCATCTTGGTAATTCTAAATCATATATCGGGGGCTTCCCGTATAGGTAGCTGGGAGGACTATTCTTTTGCCAACCATTCTTGCATCTGTATCGCCCTTGGTAACAGCATCACAAATGTTGTTGTATAGGTCGGCACGTAGTTGCGCTTGGTTGTCTATAATCCAACGTAACCTCTCCTCTTCAACAGCAGTGTAGGCATCTACTATGTACTGGTGGTATAGGGGGCCTCCGCGTATTAGCGTCGTCGTCTCGCCCGCCCTCTGCTGCAGCCTGTATGAATAGTATTATTTCATTGTTACGTTATTCCTTTGTGTTTCTCTCCTCCCAGAGTTTTTATCATACGGGATTTGTAAGTGATACCCATCTTCGCCATGAGGAAACAATAAAGGATACTGAAGGGCCATGTATGATGGATGTAGCTCCGATATCCTCCTTGGATATCCTGCTTTTGTTTGGATGTACACGTCTCTGGGCTCTCTGGTGTGCCCGAAGTCCCCTATAATGAGTGCGGCTACTTCATCCGTGGTAGGCAAATTGTACTGCCTTTTATCAGGCTTCCTCTCTCCTATTAGTTTGATCGTGAACTCCAAAGAATCATTAGCGTGGGACCAATCTCTTGCCTTCCTGAAGGCTTGTGCTACAACACTTGTAGCATCCAACATGGCCATTAAATTATGCACCGTGCTTGCATCAATTTCGCTGCCGACGTTCATGCATCCAAGTCTGTTCCGAATTTCATTGGTAGTATCGTAGAAGTACAACTGTGTAAATTTTGGCGGGGCTCCTTCACCTGGCATTAGGGCTCCCAAACGGTGGTAGTTCTGGCCAGAAATCCTGAAGGTGTATGGGCCTTTGGTGCGATTGATGTGGTCATCTATCATGGCACCAAACGATGTGAAGGAAAATAAGTTGTTGTAGACTCTAATATTCCGCCTGAACATAGTAGCATTGGCGGTGGAGCTGCATAGTAGATGCTTGAGCGGCTCAGGTATTTCTTTGAGCTTGGGCAAGCTGACCTTGCCCTCCTGGCAGCAGATTGACGTAGTAAACTTGGCAAAAGTCGCTTTCTCAGCCTTCTCCTCCGGCCACATCCGTGCGTTATAGAAATAACACTTTGTTGTAGGCGACTTTAGTTTTGCGTAGCTCACCTGTACATTTGCGATTGAAGATAACATAATGGTATTGCCGAGCAAATATTTTTGGTTTTAGTTATGGCATAAAGCTACTGACTGTTTGAGTGCCGTGCTACAGCTGCACTTGTGCCGCTCTCCTTGGGAGGTCGTCCACGTGGCCCTGTTCAAAGACGCGATGTGAATTGTAATTGGGTCCAATAATAAGGGGGGGGGGGGGGGGGACGGGACACTGTACTTAGATTCCATATTGTACAAATCTTACTTGGGGATCCCACTTGCGCGAGTTGGCTAGCGACTTGGGAAGTACCGGCTATATTTTCCTCTAGGTGTTTCGTTTTTGGTGGCCGGCCACGCCGTCCTGATGCGGCAAACAACATGAAAGACTTGTGTGATCAGAAACTGTGATATGTATGCATATACTTAAATTGTTCGTGCAAATCTTACTCGGGGTCGTCAGTGTTGCAGGTTGGCTTGCACGTTCGACAATACCGGTTGCACTTCCGCCTGAGTGTTTCATCGTGGTTAGTCACGTACACTGGCCTACTTGAGCCGTAAGAGTAAACGACACATGGTTTCATAGCGTGTGGTATGAACGTATGGATAGGCAACAATGGGGGGGGGGGGGGACGGGACACTGTACTTAGATTCCATATTGTACAAATCTTACTTGGGGCTCCCACTTGCGCGAGTTGGCTAGCGACTTGGGAAGTACCAGCTATATTTTCCTCTAGGTGTTTCGTTTTTGGTGGCCGACCACGCCGTCCTGATGCGGCAAACAACAGGAAAGACTTGTGTGCTCAAAAACTGTGATATGTATGCATATACTTAAATTGTTCGTGCAAATTTTACTTGGGGTCGTCAGTGTTGCAGGTTGGCTTGCACGTTCGACAATACCGGTTGCACTTCCGCCTGAGTGTTTCATCGTGGTTAGTCACTTACACTGGCTTACTTAAGCCGTAAGAGTAAACGACACATGTTTTCATAGCGTGTGGTATGAACGTATGGATAGGCAACAATGGGGGGCATTGTTGTTTGTAAAGTTGCTCGAGATTTCGTAACTATGTTCCACTAATAAATACATCTTTTAATTAAATAATTCTCCCATTTGGAAAAATCAACCCCTTTAATTCCTATTCATATATTTATGTCATAAAGTTATATGTGCAAACTACATGGTTTTTTCTCAATAAAAATGCTTTATTCTTAAGCTATTATTTATTAGTACATTGTTTTTTATATAAAATATCGGTCTATGCTAATTCAATTTTAAATGTAAATACTTCAAGAAAGACCAAAAATAATACTATATTTTTTTGGATAAGAGGTATATTTATAAGAGGATTATTTTTTCCAAACATTCAAGATTATTTTAGAGAAGAACTCCTAATGTAATTGATTTTTCTTTTCAATAATGTAAATAGTTCATATCAAGCAATGAGATTTACTTATTAGTAGGTGTTATATTTTCTAAAAGTGCAACTCATATATGCATTATGAAAATATAAAATTATTGTTTAATGATAGATAAAAATAACCTTAAATTAGTATATTTATCATTGTACTTATTACGGGTCAAGAGATAAACATAATGGTAATTATGCAATATCTATTTGCATGACATTTAGCCCGCAGTAAACCTCTACCCTTCCGCTTGGTCGTTTGATACTCGTTGTCAGTAGCTGTAATGGGAAGTCCATGTTTCCAAACGCGGGTAGGCTACCTGTCAACAGAATATATACAATATAGATGTATAAAATGTTAGTAGGATGATCAGACTGCTGACAAACTGGTTGTTGTGTTACAAATATTTAGGTTGTGATCCGCATTCTACCCTAGTGTTGCAAGTACTTTCATTGCTTTTGTTGTAAACAATATTGCCAATATGTTAATAATGCCTCTAAGATATGGGCTTGCTTTTCCCAACTCCCCCCATGCGAAAGCCCATGGCAAGTTGCTGTGGCCGAAGTATGTGGGCCATTTAGCAGCCGACTTCACCCAGCTGGTATACTTTTTCAATCGAAAGCTGCAAAAAACCCTAAACCCAGCCCCTCGCCACCATCGCCAAGACCGCCGCTAAGCCCATTTTCGGTGGTCACCAAAACCCGCTAGGAAGGCGTTGTCGCCATCTACCGCATCCACGCCGCCTGATCTACTCTGGCACTTGATGGCTCGTGTTCTACCGCATCCACGTTGCCACCGACCGCATCCACACCGCCACCTCAATTCGCCTTCCACAAACCCCCTATTTGAAATCGGAGCTCGTTCCGACGTCCCAAGAGTGGATTTTGCTTTGTTATGTGTCGATTGGTGAAATCATCGCCGAATTGGAGCAGCTGGAGATGAGAAAGGAGGAGATTGTGGATCGGTGGATTGGAGAGTATGATGATGTCGGTAGAATTGTTAAACTTTTTGCATTGTGTGTGTTGATTTGGGCGTTGCTGACCTCGGTTTCTAGGGTTTTGCTTGGCCGGCATTTCGTGTTTGACGTCGTCGTCGGTGCATGTCTCCGTGTTCTTGAAGGTTTGGTTGCTTATTACTTCTTCAGGTTTTAGAGATATTTTGTGGTGAAATTCAAGATGATTTTAGTCACCTGAAGTTCTTTTGGTTGCAATTGTACATCTGAAACATCCTGTAAATTTTGATTGAAGGTACTGTATTGTGTATTTGAAACAAGTGGTATCATGTTTTTGAGTTGTTCAGTAGTTCTTGAAATAATAGAATTAAAGTGCATAGGTTTATGTTGGAATCCAAGATAACCTTACCCCCAGCGTAAGTGCTATTCTCCGTGACCATGCCTGCAGGAACATCAACCTGGACAAAGTAGAATTTGAAATGACGTACTTGCAAAGGTAGTAGCTTCCATTAGGGGGTAAAATAAAGCCCTTACCGGATTGCTTGGGTTGTGTAGGATCGTAGTTGTATCCATTGTTGGCAAGAGAATGAGGGCTCTGTAGGCATGTGCTAGGTTGCATGAAAGTGGAAATTGCATGAATGTCTATTTAACACGAAGCTTGAATGGCTTTGGTAAACCGCAACGTCTTTCGTTCATAGCTAATTTAACCCACTGCAGTTTTTTTCCCTAGGAATTAAATACACTAAAAATTTGGAGGTTACTTTTTCCAATTAGCAGGGGTTAAATGCACTATTATTTCAGGGGTTAAATGCACTACTATTTCGGTTGTGTGCTAGTTTTTTGGGTTTCCTATGTACTTAGTAACTTCCGGCTCTTCAGGTTGTCATTTTGTTGATTTTAATTCATATTGTGTGAGCATTGCTTCAGCCTAGTTTCAAGTTATGTGGATGTAGCTGTTATCCGGTTATGTTGTTTTTAAAAAAAGGCCTCTCCTAACTCGTGCAGACTACGACTTAGTCCAGAAAGAGGACTACAAGTTCATCTACTTATAAGTAGAATATTCATCACATGACCAAATATGAATTCAAAGGTGATTTTATTTTTGGGTCTCATTCTGTAAAGTAACTACACATATCATCAAACAATGAAAGGTAAAATAATTTTTTTTAATGGTTATATTATGTAACACCTGTGCTGCTGGTTTGGATTCTTTGCCTAATCCTAGCTTGTTTTACAGCTCTTTCATGCTTGGTAGGTTTTGTCTTGATATCAGATCCAGTAGAAAGGGTAATATCTTGGTTTAAATATAGTATAATGATGAGACTTAATCAGAGAAGTAAGAAAATGGTTTTTGGTATGGTGACACCAAACAGGAATAAAGCATGTAAACTTGTAAATTATTGTGTATGTCTTGATCATCCCAGCTTCCTTTGTGGCTTACGTTTAGATGTTATATTCTTTCTTCAATGAAAAAGTAGGTCAATCAAGAAATTTAGGTGGCACATTTTTTCTTCAATGAAAGCCAAAGTAGCTCAATGAAGAAAATTATTCTGTTAACATGCCGACAGTAATTATATTTTTCTCCTAACTACATGTGGATATATAACCTCTGAAATTGGCGATACCGGGACTTTGGTTGGGAAACAGTGAAGTTGGTGATGGAGTAAACTTCCCCGACCAGGAGCTTGCCCGTGAAGCAGTGGCTGATATTTGCCCTGGCTATGCAGTGAATGGCACCTCCCTGGCGCATAAGACAAATAAAGTAAGCACGACAACAACCTTAGAGAGCAGGCAAAGTAAGGTAAATCAATTTGTTACTACCTCGTGATCGGCCAAGATATAATATGTACTTATGTAATGTTTTTGCAGCGTCATGGCATCCCACTTGTGGATCACCATTGCCTTCACAGGCCGGTCCACACCGACAACAAGTTCAGAGAATGGGATGTACGAAGAAGCCACAAAAACACCGACCGCCTTCATCATCCCCTTACGGATGGCTTGTTCGGAGGAGCTGGGCATGCAGGAGTTTTTCGCAAATGTTGAATCCATTTCAGTGTTGGTATGGGAAAGGTGGCTCTCGTAAAGAGACTCTAATGCAAGAATGGCTGGCATATGAGGAAGACACTTATACGCCGGTTACGTTGGGATTCAATTGGCTTTGAATGAGAGCTAATTTGTAACAGGCATCACCTAATTGCATGATTACTTTGCATGATTATTGTACGCCGGTTACGTTTGGCTTGAACACCTTTAGGCCGTTACATTTGTCTTCAATGGGGTCCAGGTGGCACCGTCTTCAAATGATGTAAACACTGCATTTAGTTATGTAGAGATTTTTTCAATATTTTCTCATAGGACAAAATTATAGTAGATATTGATTTGGACAAAAGATTACATTAAAATGTAACAAGACTACTTTGTTTTTTTCAGTCCTTAATTGTGGACCAATAATTTATAAGAAGCCCATTTTGCAAATCAGTTTCTCATTGCAATACTCAACTATCGTCATTGAGGGCCTATACTTGTCTAAGGATAAATTGGATGGTTTATTGCCCTTTACGAGTTTGTATACTTATTCATATACAGACATAGGTTTCATTGCCCTTTTATTGGAAACCTATATCTTTTTCACTTAGCTTGAACATATGCTCATTTTAACAACTTATGGTTAATGCATTACTGATAGCGCTGCTATAGTGTTGCGATGAGATGTACTTTTGGATCCAACTGTCAAGCCCAATACATAAGGTCAACGAGGTTTCATCCTAAAATCATTTGGAAATGGGAGGAGTAGTCCATCTACCTATATACTAAGCTTGGTTTCCTCACAACTTCGATGTGGGATTCACAATTGACTCTCAATAATCTCCCCCTCACTTGAGAATCCAACAAACCATGTTCGGGCCCAAGTTAAACCATCGACTCTGATACCACTTGTTACGGGGAAGATGTATTATTGGGCCCAACTGTCAAGCCCAACACATAAGTCCAACGGGGTTTCATCCTAAAATCAATTGGCAATAGGAGAAGTAGCTTATCTACCTATTTACTAGGCTTTGTTTTCTCATAACTCCGATGTGGGATTCACAATTGACTCTCAACATATAGGAAAAGGCTACTAATTCTATTACATCTTTAGAAAACTTTTGTATGTCCTTGAATGGTAATTATGAATGAGCCTAACATAAATTTTAAAAACCTAACTGTGGTAATCAATCTTTCAAATTCATTTACAATTGAAGTCAATTGTAATTGTTAATATGTAACACCCCCGACTTATGTCGGAAATGTCACACGGCAATGACATCAGAATTTAAAGTCCAAAACCATCCTATGCTTTAATCCAAACAATTTATGCATATATACATTGATACCAAAGAATTAATAGTGAAATACTTGTGAAACAAATGCTCAATCTATATTAAAATTCCTCTCGTGAATTGAGAAGACTAGTTTTACAAAACAATATGAAATTATAACGGAAGACTTCATATAAACCCTAAATACATGACTAGGTGATCTAGATATTATAACATTTTACATTTATTAAGAAGATTAAATCCATACCAAACAACTTCAAAATTATTCTTCGAAACACAACTTCAACTGCAAGCCTTCTTCTCCGATTCGTTACTTCGAGATAACTTGAGAAAAACGACTGATGTGACGGATGACACCAGCCAACCATGCAAGGAAAAAGAAAGGTTGGTTAGTCTAATGAAATATTATGCAAGGGTATTTATGTGAGGTTCTGTGTAGTCGTATAAAGTTATTACCTTTGTTTCTCGAATAATACTCGATAAATAGTATATAACTAATATACTTCCATTGAAACATATGAAGAGACATGATTCAAGAGAATACTTCAATGAAACTGAGTCTTTATGAGAATTTTATGTATTTGTTTGGGAACATTTACAATTATAACACACCAAGATTTTTAGAACGACTCATTTGACTAATTGGGTCCTCAACCAACCTCACCGCATGCATGTTGTGCCCATTTAGATTGGAAAGAGACTTACTTAGACAGGAGCTCGAGCGGTTTTCAAGTTATACTTCTCGCTCAAAGTATATTAATTATGTGCATAAAAGCACGTATCTTATTTAATTTCAAAACGTGCATTTACGTTAAAGCTTTTAATCCACACCATCTCGATACGAGAAATATCATGGGACAAATCCCAAATAAAGGCACTAGCTAAGTGCACCACCACTTATATTCGAATAAAGGTACGATCATGACCAAAAGTATTAGGGCAATAATCCTCCTAATAACAAGTTATACAGAAACAGCTAAACCTCGCAAGGTATATAACGTTCCTACGAATACTCGTGCTAACTAAGCATACAAGTTCAAAGTTCAACTAGTACCCTACGATAATAATAATATATACAAGAGTCATCTAGCAATATATACAACCTAGTATATAATTCACATTTTACCACACCATTATATCAAACAAGTTCTCAAACACAATATGACAATATTTATCCTAACTTAATTAAAACAATTAATTAATTGTCAATTAAGGGAAATATGGAATAAATGCAAGAGCAAATCGCCACTTGCCTTAAGATTGTTTTGTCGGAAAACGACGTGTCAACGTTCAAGAGAAGATCGATTCTAGTCGACGAACTGGATTCTTGATTCGTTTACGTTTTCAATAGCGATTCCGAGACGTACCCAATTCACACAAAATAAATTATAATTAGATAATTTATTTCAAAAATGGAAAAATGAATGAGGTTCATATCAATTAGTATTTAAATTGATTTAAACCAAATCAATCAATCGTCAACTTAACTTAATTATACTCAATTATTTATGCGACATAATTAATCCTCTAACTACAGGTCCTAACAATCTTAATACAAACTAATTTATTTATAGCCTCTAATAACCATTTTTTAATCATATACACTATATAGTTTTAAAATGCTAATATTAATATTTACCTAATCAAAGTATTATACAAAAAATATGATTAATTTTAATACTACTTATATTAATCTTGTATTAATTTAATTAAGCTAATTTAGCTTAATTAAATTCAATAATCGAATTGAAAATAAGAATAAAAATCGCATACAACCCCTCTATCGCAAAAACAGACTGCACGAGGAGCGGTTTCTGAAGGCTCGTTCGGGGACCAAACAGTGACGAAATGGGACGGGGCCGGTGGTGTTGGATTCGTTGCAATGTGAACTTTCACCAAGGATTGACATCGGAGTTGAAGGTTGTTATATCTCACTTAAAGTAGAAGGGTATTATGGTAATTTTGTAATAATGAAATTTATGAACTTTCACCAAGACTGAAAAGAAGGCCAACTTCTTAAACCTTCAACCAACTCGTCAGAAGCTCCGCTTCGATGGAGAAATTGCACCCGAATATGGCCTGGTTTCTTGAATTAATCCATGGGCTTTGTACATATGGATATCCCATACATAACTCCCAAAAATTGGGATTTATTACGCCCCCAGTGGAAAGAATTTCATCGTTTAAAACTAAACATATCGATTGTACGAATTTTGATAGAATTTCAAAATTCGACCTTATCTCGAATCCTTTGAAGCCAAAATTTTCGAGATATTGAAGATATCATTATGGGATTCAATTCCCCTATAAATACAACCTCATCCATGGTCAAATTCTCATCCAATTTCTAGATCTAGGTTCCGGTTTTTGTAGGAAATTTTGTGAAGTTCCAAGGTAAAATTCTCCCTCGTTAGAGCATCTCTAACTACGATTCAAGTTTCCAAATCTTCATCTTGAAGTCATGAATCCAACGACACCAACCACGAGCCATTTGGTGGTCGATCGAGCCACCGCCGAGCCAAATCCCTCCATGCGTGAACAATACCCGACGAGAGGTTAATGACGATGGCATTTTGGTAAGTTTTGCCATTTTTGTTAATTCCGGATATTTTAGTTAATTAGGTTAATTTAATAATTAAGTGGGTAAAATATATAATTAGGAATATTAATTGGGTTGATTTTAATTAAGGTTTTAACATTACCTATCTAAGTTAATGAGGTAATTAAATTACAAATGTGCATCTACATTTCATAAATAAATATGTTTATGAATAAGGGTTAAAATAAATTAATTTTGGTCAATTTATTTTAATTAGGTTTTTTATTTATGATTAAAGGAATTAATCATAAAAGTATCCGACAATTGATTTATTTGGAATCAAATCAATCCAGTTAGAAATCGAGACAAGTATTATTCAATTCTCGTTATTGAATAAATTATCTTAATATAATTTATTGTTGTGTGTAAATTGGGTACGTCCCGGAATCGCTATTGGGAATGGAAACGAATCAAGAATCCAATTTGTTGATTTAGAGTAACTTTCTTCTGAATGACATTACGTCGTTCAACCGATATCTTAATCTAAGGCAAGTGGCGGTTCGCTCTTGCATTTATTCCATACTTTTCTTAATTGATAATTAATTAATTATTTGAATTAAGTTGGGATACATATTCTTAATTTGTGTTTGTGAACTTATGCGTTATAATGGTGTGGAAAATGTATTATACATTAGGTTGTATATAGTTTGCTAGTAATGACCCTTATAAATATGTTATTATTAATATAAGTGCTAGTTGGATTTTGGTATGGAATTGGTGTGGACTTGTATGCTTAGTTAGTATGAGTATTCGTAGGGAACGATATATACCTCGTGAAGTTTAAATGTTTTTTTATAACTTGGTATTAGGAGGATTATTGCCCTAATACTTTTTGGTCATGACCTATCCTTATTAGAATATAAGTGGTGGTGCACTTAGCTACTGTCGTTATTCGAGATTCTTCTCATGATATATCTCGTATCGAGATTGATGTGGATTAAAAGCTTTAACGTAATGCACGTTTCAGAATTAATTAAGATAAAATCTTTTATGCACATAATTAATATACTGCGGGCGAGAAGTATGACGTGAAGACTGCTCGGGCTCCTGTCTAAAGTAAGTCCCCTTTTCAATCTGGATTCACATTATGCGGTGAAGTTGGTTGATGACCCAAATAGTCAAAGAAGTCGTTTTAAAATCTTGTGTAATAATTAATAATGTTCCCAGACAAATACATATAATTTCCATAAGACTCAATTTCTTTGGAGTCTTCTCTTGAATCATGCCTCATCCTTTGTTTCAGTAGAAATATAGTAGTCATATATCGTGTATCGAGTTTTATTCGAGAAACAAGGGTAGTGACTATACACGACTACAAGAACCTCACATAAATGCCCTTGCGTAGTCTTTCACTAGACTAACCAACCATTTTTTTCTTTACATGGTTGGTTGGTGTCATCTGTCTCTATACAACACATCAATTGTTGGTCTCGGCTACTTGAAGTATGATATGCGATATATTGTATGGCGTATCTAGGGATTATTAGCATGATTTAGAGGATGTTTGGATATGACTTGATGGTAATTCTGTAATCCGAAAGAGAAGACGAGAAGTGAAGAAATCATGGGATTTACAGAGGTTTGAAGTGCATTGAAGAGTAGAAGAACAATGTGTTGAATTCAATTGGTTCATTCTCTTTACTCAGATATCCAAATGGAGTGATTCCAATTCTAGGAGTTAGATATTGAAGTCTACTGCAAGTCCTCAAAATATGAGCGCAATCCGAGTTGGGAATCAAAAGTTATGACGTTTGTACGGAAGTGTCGCAGCTGTTGGAGTACCACCGCACCCGCGACAACATCACCGCACCCCGCGGTGAGCCAGCAGAGAAGAAGGCGCGAAGTTCCGAAGCCTCTGGAAATCCACCGCACCCCGCGGTGGGTGTTGCTGCACCCGCGGTGACGACGCGCTGAAGACTTTTCTCGGATTTATTTCCGAGATTTTTATTTCCTTTTAGTTTAATTCTGAAACTTTGTTTCCAAGTTTGTTATTTCCTTTTATTTATTTTCTGAATTATTTGCCCTAGTATTTAAGGATATTAACCCTAGTTGCCACCTATCTTAGTTTTTTTCTCAAAAACCCTATGGAGAACTAAGCTTCCATTGTTGCACTTGACGTTTTGAAGTCTTCAATTGATTGGTTGTGAGTTTTCTACTCTTGTTCGATTTCCTATCTAGTTGGATTAATTCTCTTATGCTTGAATGTTTATGGGTTTATGTTGATTTATCTAGAGTAGCTACCTAGGTTTATTGATATCTTCCTAATTGCTAGGATTTGTGATTCCGGGTTCGGGTTGCATATCTAGTAGCAAACACGATTTACATAAGCGGGTTGTGAGTGTTCATCGTGAGAGAGAGTTAATTGCATGTTATAGTAACGGGTTGTTTCTATTGCATGTATCTTGTTAAATCCTTGTTTGAATGATATTGCTTTGTTGAGTCTTAAAGGTTTTCGGATTTGATTTGGTAATAAGTACTATTAGGGCTGGTAGAACTAATAGTTACCTAAGATCGGGATAAGGACAACTATAGGAAATATAAGAACTTGAGACTAATAGAATTCAGTGATCAACCATATCTCTTGTTGTGTGGATCTTTGTCAGGTGTAGCGCTTTTCCCAACCATATTCACAACCTTTACTTGCGAACTTGTTACTTGGTCACTAAGAAACCGATACAAACCCCCCCTAGTTCCTAGTTGGTGACTTGAGAAACACAAGAATAGATAACCTGATTCCCTTGGGTTCGACCCTGACTTGCTTGCTATACTCTGTTTAGTAGGTATATTAGGATTTCTTTGATTAGGCATACGACTTTAGGCCTGTCAAATTTGGCGCCGTTGCCGGGGAATCAAAATTTTTGTTTTTGTGTTTTTGTTTGTTACCGACTTTGGTGTGGATCTATCTTATGGTCCACACCCGTGCTATTGACAATCCACTTGTTGATTTAGATTTAGAGATCAACAGGACGTTCCACAGGAACCGCAGAGAACACACCACCCCACAAGTTGCAATGGCTGACCAAATGCTTCGGCAATTGACTGCGCCGAATCTGACCATGCAACCACTGGCTGTGACCATCCCAGCCATAGGAGATGGCGTGAACTGAAGCCGGGGCTGATTCATTTGCTCCCGTCATTCCATGGACTAAGTGGTGAAGACCCAATCAAGCATATGGGTAAATTCCACACTGTCTGCATGAGCATGAAACCGGCGAACGTCACGGAGGAACAAATCAAGATGAGAGCTTTCGGGTTCACCCTCAAGGACGCAGCTGATGATTGGTATTACCATCTCCCCACTGGAAGCATAGACACGTGGAACAAGCTTCACAAGGCCTTTCTGGAAAAATACTTTCCTGCCAAGAAGGCGAACAGCTTGAAGAAGGCTATAAGCAACATTGAGCAAGAAACTGACGAGACTCTGTACGAGTATTATGAGAGGTTCAAGAGACTTTGCTCAAGCTGTCCATTCCACGGGTACACTACTCAAGATCTAGTGCTTCATCTCTACAATGGTTTGCTGGATCATGAGAGAAGGATCGTTGACGCTGCATGTGGTGGCAACATTCTCAACACAACGCCGGTAGCAGCCATGGAAAAGATTCAGGAGATGGCAGAGGGGACAAGAAATTTCGGTAGAACTTCTACCAAGAGAGGAGTCAATGCCGTGAACTCCAATCACTCTGAGCTAGCGAGCGAGATTGCTGAATTGAAGGACATGGTGAGGAGACTAACGCTGCAAGGAACTCCTCAACAACTCAAAGCATGTGGGATTTGTGCTGACCAATTCCACCCCACCGATGCATGTCCTCAATTGCAAGATGATCTGAATGCTGAGGTGAACCATGTAGGAGGTTATGGACCTCCAAGACCTCGGAACGATCCCTACTCCAGCACATATAATCCGGGATGGAGAGACCACCCCAATTTCAGATGGAGGGATCAACTGAATCAACAACATCAACCTCAGCCTAGACCTCAATTTTTGCAAAGGTCACAAGATCAACAACCGGGTACGTCTGCTTCAACTGAAGATATGCTCCAAGCCTTGACTAAACATTTCGCCACACATGTTCAAGCTACGGCGTCGAGTATCAAGAACCTAGAAACGCAAATGGGACAAATGGTTGAAGCGATCACTAGAATTGATGCAAAAACTTCGGGAAATCTACCATCTCAAACGGTAGTGAACCCACGAGCAAATGTTAGTGCTGTGATGCTTCGAAGTGGAAAGCAATTGTCAGTCGCTCCTATTGCTGAGAAGGACGATTCAGGAAAATGGGAGTTTCTGGAGGACCACCGCACCCAGCGGCAAGAGGACCGCACCCGCGGTGAGAATACAGAAGAGGACTAGAACATTCTGTTAAAGCTACCGCACCCAGCGGTGGGACCTGCCGCACCCCGCGATGACGATGCTGTTTCTCGAGAAAATTCTGGGGACACACCGCACCCCGCGGTGGAGGCTGACCGCACCCGCGACGGATCTCCTGGAGCTGCCAAAGAGCCATATATCGACATCTATGTTCGTCCGTACTTCCCTCCTCTCGGTTTTGAGAAGCCACCCGCCCCATTCCCAGAGGCGCTTAAGGAGAGAAGAATTATCTACGACAAGGACCTCTTCGATACGTTTAGCAAGTGCGAGGTAAACATCCCTTTACTCAAACTTGTTAAAAGTATTCCCAAATATGCTCGTTTCTTGAAGGAACTTTGCACAATCAAGAGGAAACAGAAGCAGAAGCAAAAGAAGCAGGTCCAGGTGAGCGAGCAAGTTTCTGCTGTGTTTCAAAGGCGCCTGCCCAAGAAGTGCAGTGATCCAGGTATGTTTTCTATCCCCTGCGTCATTGGTGAGACAAAGATTGATAAAGCTATGTTAGATCTTGGTGCATCTATTAATGTCTTACCATTGTCATTTTATGAGTCTCTTGGTCTGCCGCCATTACAGGACACTAGGCTTGTTATTCAATTAGCTGATGAAACCAATGTCTACCCAAAAGGGGTTGTTGAAGATGTCCTTGTTATGGTAGATAAGCTGATTTTTCCCACTGATTTTTATGTGCTTGATATGGGTGGTTATACAGGTGCACATATATTGTTAGGTAGACCATTCATGAAAACCGCAAATACCACAATTGATGTCAGAAGTGGGAAATTAACTATGGAATTTGATGGGGATGGAGTTGAATATAACATATATGATATGAAACCCGTCATTAACACCTCTTTGAACTTTGTTGATGTAATGAGTCCTAACCCTTTGGATGAATTGCAACCTATAATAGAGGATTCCATAGTTGACTTGCCTGTCGATATTACCGTATCTTCTAATCTACAGGAAGTCACGGCTTTATTGGATGAGAAGGATGAGTCTCCTACTTCTCTTTCGGGTAGTGGCCCCAATGTGCTAACTCCGAGCGAGAAGCTCGTTCCCTCTACTGTGCAGGCCCCTGAAGTTGAGCTTAAACACCCCCCTGATCGATCTAAGTATAGGGGCAAGGCAACTAAGAAGGACAAGGTGAAAGAGCCGTTGAAGAAGAGGAATGGTCTAAGGTTCAAACCTTTCCATGATTGGTTCAGGAAGGAGGTGCTGAATGAGAGGGTTCCTAAGGAACCTGATGCTGTGGATTGAGATTGTCTGAGTCTCATGTCGAGCCAACGACAATAACTAAGGCGCTGTCCGGGAGGCAACCCGAGGTTTGTATCACTTTTCTTGTTTTTCTTTCTTTGTTTTTGCATTGCTTTTGGTGTGTTTTGTTTTTGTTTTTGTTTTTGTTTCCAACTAACCTGCAGGGAAGAGACGCATGCCTATTGAAGAAGGTGTTTACCACCAATGTAAGTCTTCTTTCCTTGCACTAATAAACTCCCCGAAAAAACCTTAAACAGGGAGCAAAAAAAAAATCGAAAAAACAACAAAAAAGAGTTATACCGTAGGCCAACTGTCCAGAGTTCCCCCATGAAGAAGGTGCACATCATGTTGTCAAAGGAGGAGACATTAGCCCTACACATTATTTGGCAACGATGATGGCCCTACAATTGACAGCTGAGGAGGAGGAACACTAGAGCCCCTACCACGCTAACATCTGGGTTCCACCATGTGTTCGTAGAAGGCCGTGCAACCCCGACATCTTTGCAAAGCCACTACTCACCAAAGTGGTTTCCTCTTGGTTGCACGGTAGGAGAAAACTCTGGAGTTGATGAAGACACCCGTCCAACACTGGAGACCTGGGCGTTACTGAGTATACCGCCAGCAACAACGAAAGTGTCCAAGCAGCTCGGCGACGTTGTGAGTTATTTTTTTGCTTTTCCCTGTGCTTCTATTCTTTTTGTCTTTCATTACATTGAGGACAATGCAATGTTTAAGCATGGGGGAGAGTTCTATACTTGCTACGTTGTTGAGGAGAAAAATAAAAAAATTGAATAAGCCAAAAATTTGAAAAAAGGCAAAAATTGAAATTCTGGGATAAGTCGAAAACCCGAAAGGGCAACTTAGGTAAGAAGCAGGTGGCTTGGACCAGCATTAGGCTGGGGTAATAATTGGTCAAGAGTGATGTTAGTATATTGTGAGCCCATCTATTGAAAAATGAAATGAGTGGCTTGGTGAAAACCCGAAAGGGCGCCTTGACAAAATGAGTGAAAAGAAGAAGAGTGATTATTAGGATTCATCATTTTACCTGGCGTGGTGACATAAGAAGAGGTGATATAAGGAGGATTCGGGTAGGTCACTCTGGGAGGTATAAGAAGATAGATGAGAGACTAGGATTAGAACTTATTCACTCTATGGTGTTCGGGATAAGCTTGGGGGAAGTACTCTGCTTTCCTTTAAGTTTGATTGTGTGGGGTGTTGATTTGAGGAGTTGTACGTTATGTTTTGCATCACTTGTTTGGTTGTCTTGGAGCTTATTGTTGATGTGTTGTAACTACTAGTGTCATATTTTCTTGTGCTTCCTGAAGCCTTGGGGTTGAATTCGGAGAAGTAGGTTGACTTTAGCTTACTCGAGGACGAGCAAGGTTTAAGCATGGGGGAATTTGATATGCGATATATTGTATGGCGTATATAGGGATTATTAGCATGATTTAGAGGATGTTTGGATATGACTTGATGGTAATTCTGTAATCCGGAAGAGAAGACGAGAAGTGAAGAAATCATGGGATTTACAGAGGTTTGAAGTGCATTGAAGAGTAGAAGAACAATGTGTTGAATTCAATTGGTTCGTTCTCTTTACTCAGATATCCAAATGGAGTGATTCCAATTCTAGGAGTTAGATATTGAAGTCTACTGCAAGTCCTCAAAATATGAGCGCAATCCGAGTTGGGAATCAAAAGTTATGACGTTTGTACGGAAGTGTCGCAGCTGTTGGAGTACCACCGCACCCGCGGCAACATCACCGCACCCCGCGGTGAGCCAGCAGAGAAGAAGGCGCGAAGTTTCGAAGCCTCTGGAAATCCACCGCACCCCGCGGTGGGTGTTGCTGCACCCGCGGTGACGACGCGCTGAAGACTTTTCTCGGATTTATTTCCGAGATTTTTATTTCCTTTTATTTTAATTCTGAAACTTTGTTTCCAAGTTTGTTATTTCCTTTTATTTATTTTCTGAATTATTTGCCCTAGTATTTAAGGATATTAACCCTAGTTGCCACCTATCTTAGTTTTTTCTCAAAAACCCTATGGAGAACTAAGCTTCCATTGTTGCACTTGACGTTTTGAAGTCTTCAATTGATTGGTTGTGAGTTTTCTACTCTTGTTCGATTTCCTATCTAGTTGGATTAATTCTCTTATGCTTGAATGTTTATGGGTTTATGTTGATTTATCTAGAGTAGCTACCTAGGTTTATTGATATCTTCCTAATTGCTAGGATTTGTGATTCCGGGTTCAGGTTGCATATCTAGTAGCAAACACGATTTACATAAGCGGGTTACGAGTGTTCATCGTGAGAGAGAGTTAATTGCATGTTATAGTAACGGGTTGTTTCTATTGCATGTATCTTGTTAAATCCTTGTTTGAATGTTATTGCTTTGTTGAGTCTTGAAGGTTTTTGGATTTGATTTGGTAATAAGTACTATTAGGGCTGGTAGAACTAATAGTTACCTAAGATCGGGATAAGGACAACTATAGGAAAGATAAGAACTTGAGACTAATAGAATTCAGTGATCAACCATATCTCTTGTTGTGTGGATCTTTGTCAGGTGTAGCGCGTTTTCCAACCATATTCACAACCTTTACTTGCGAACTTGTTACTTGGTCACTAAGAAACCGATACAAAACCCCCCCTAGTTCCTAGTTGGTGACTTGAGAAACACAAGAATAGATAACCTGATTCCCTTGGGTTCGACCCTGAATTGCTTGTTATACTCTGTTTAGTAGGTATATTAGGATTTCTTTGATTAGGCATACGACTTTAGGCCTGTCAAAGTAACAAATCGAAGACAAAGGCTTGCAGTTGAAGTTTAATTTTGAGAATTTTCAAGGTTGTTTGAATATAAGATGTATTTTCCTAATTAATATAATAGGTGAAATTATTATATCATAGTCATGTATTTATGATTTATTTAAAATCTTTCGCTGTAATTTTAATATCTTTTGTAAAACTTATCTCCTCAATTTATGAGGGGAGTATTAATAAAGATTTGATATTTATTTCAAAAGTCTTCCGCTACTCTTTTATTGTTGAATGTTTATTTATTCAAGCATAATTGTTTAGATTAAAGCCTAGGGTGGCTTTGGACTTTTAAGTCTGAGGTCACTAACGTGTGACACTATCGACATAAGTCGGGGGTATTACAATTATGGTATCAGAGCAATAATCTTAAGATTCTTGGCCTATTGTTAGGTTTGAGAATTTTTAAAATTGTTTTCAAAATATTTTATTCTATTATAATACATTTTTTTTTTAAATCTTGAGAATTTTAAGGTATTTGATTGAAAGGTTTTGAAAGTAGTTTTGAGCTTAGAAAATGATAGAATCAGTGATTTAGTTATTAAGATACTTATATTAATTATAATATTTGTTTTATATAGTAATAGTGCTTTAAAAAGTTGAATTCTAAATTCATTTAATGGTTTTAAAAGTATGGTTTTGAAAGTAGTTGAGAGTTTAGAAAATGATCAGATTAGTTGTTTAATTATTAAGAAACTAATATTAGTTATATAGTTTTATGTACATAACAATAGTGGTTTAAAGGGTTGGATTTTACATTCATTTAAGGATTTTGAAATGTGATTTTGAAAATAGTTAAAAGTTTAAAAGAGAATAATGTCGATAATTTAATTATCAATCACATGTCTCTATAAATAATTATTTTATAAAGCATTAAAAGTTTGAAGAGTTGATCCATATTGTAATTTATAATGGTTTAAAAGTGTGATTTGAAAGATTTGAAAGTGTGTTTCAAACTCCTGCAAACTTCAATCCAATTACTTAATACATAGATCCATTCATAAGAATATCTCTATATTATTGGAATAATGTCAAGTTGGGTATTGACATTATTTGTTTTTCTATACGAGTCGACGAGTGTTGTCTCGTGAGTTTAGTTTTGTAAGGATTCCTTGTTTATAAGGAATGAAGCGTGGGCAGTTAATGCTTTATGGAGTTTGAGATTTATTTCTCATGTTTATAATCCGAGCATTAGTTGTGGTAAATTTCCTATGGGAAACTAATATTGTAATAACCCTCATTTTTAGTAAGGATATTTATGTAATTTCCCAATCCTATTTCTAATAAAGGAATTTTGGCATTTGTTTCATTATTCTAAAAAGGGAAATAAAATGGAGAACCTTAACATAAGTTGTTACAACTTTATGTGGTGAACTATTTAAATTTATTTTAACATGGTGTTATTTTAAATTTAAATAAATCTTACTAAAATTTTAACTTAGAAATGTTTGAACCAAATTAACAAAGTGTTAAAAAAGGGTTAAGTATAGTTAAAATTATAAGAAAGGGTAACTTACAATAATTTAAGCTTATTTTAACCTAAGTTAATTTTTCTACATATTAATTTTGGGTTAAAATAATATTAGAAACTTAGATTTATTAAATAATTGAGTTTGGGTAACTTTTGTAATTTTTGAAAAGTTATTCAAGGGTATTTTTGCCACAACTTTAAAACATTGGGCAAAAATTACAAATAAGCCAAAATTGGGAGGGGGACCGACCAACACTATTCATTGTCCTCCTCATTTCGCCTAGCCAAGAACTCCAAGGTCCGTCCATGGCATTTTGGCCATAAATTCGGCCTCGTTTTGGGCTCAATCTAGTCGATTAATCCATGGGCTTTTTAGGGGAGGTTTAAACGCGCTTTATCATTGTGGAAATGGAAGGTAAAGATCAAAGACATGATCAAAATTTAGCAAATAAGGCAAGTGTGTATTCGGTTTTGGCGTTTTGGAAATTTGGCATAATCGGGGCCAAACCGCGATCGTTTCCTATGAAATTTTATACGATTACAAAGCTCTTTCCAAGATCTTTCCAACCAGTATATATAGGATCCCACGAGCACTTCTTATCTTCTCATATTGGTTGTTCATTGATCCCTAGATTTTACTTTTACCCTAAGTATCTCTCTGGTGGTTGTCTTTGCTTTACAAAGTCTTGCAATCACCTTTTGCTGAATTTGTTCTCGACTTTGGTGCACCCCCCCCCCCCTCTCCCCCTTATGAATAACTTCTGAAGTTTGATTTTCTGATCTAGCATGGTCTGGTTTTTTACTTTGCTCGGTGCTCTTTCCTTTTGTCTGCACTATCCTTTGGGTCGACTTTGGTACTTTGCTCCTCACTTTTTCAGATAGGTCTACCTTGGAGAGGAGTGCGGATGACTCATCTGGAAGATTTTGCTTTGTGGTTGTTGGTTGCAGATTTTGTTCTTCCTTTGTTATTTCTCTTTTATTCGAATTTTAGATCTTTTCGATGGGTTTCCCCTTTCGCCCTTGTCGGATATTTCTCTAGGGAGTTTTGGCTTAGGGTGAATTTTGCTTATGTATGTTGACTCTAGCTTTTTAGGGTCTCTGGGCTTGCAACCATTTGTCTTTTGCATCCCACATCCTTTTGTTGGGATTTTTTGTATAGCTTCTATTATTTTATATATATATTTAACACCTTTCAGGAATGCAATCGATGAGGTTTGAGCATCCAGATTCTCAAGCAAAGCAAGAACCCTAAAAATTTCGTAGCTTCCTGTTGCCGAGCAGATTCCGGCCACTCCAGAGCTCCTCTGCCTCAATTGTCTCCGCCGTCGTGTCCACCCGGAAGTGCTCTTCAAAATCCCCAACACTCCGCCGCCGACCTCTAATTTCGCCGGAAACCGATGTGCTCCAACGCGTCCAGTTTGGGTAAATCGGGTTTGACCGATTTTTTTTCTTTGTTATTACTTGACTTAATCTAGGTTAATTAAATTAATCTAGATTACTGAATAACTATATGGGATTAATATTATTTTTATAAAAATTAAAATTAAATTAATTATAATTATTTTGGGTATTATCTTAGATTATGAATGGTTAATTTATAACTTTTCATTTAGATAATATTTTGAGTTGGATTTTTTTCTTACTTATAAAAAATTATGGGATTAATTTATGATAAGATTATTTAGAATATACGACTAATTGATTTTTAATCGTATAAATAATCATTGTACCGATAATCCTTGAAAATTGAATTATTTGGAGATAAATTAATTCAATTTAAAACTTGAGACATATACCCTTCAAAATTCAATATTGAATAAATGATCTGATTATAATTTATTTTTGTGTGTGATTTGGGTACGTCTCGGATTTGCTTATGGAACGAAAATAAAGCAGGAATTCACTTTGCTACTTGGAAGCAACCATTCCCGTGATATCGTTCATCTCTCCGTGATTCAAGGCAAGTTGCGGTTCATTTAGTATATATTTTCAATTTCTCTCTCCTATCTTCGAAATTTCATGTCTCGATCTCTTTTCCTCTCTCAAATACACGCAGTCCTTGCGTCTTACTCCACCTCCTTCATCTAAAAAATACTTGTGTCGGTTATTTAAAAAGAAAACATTATTCGTCGGTTGCTTCAAAAAAAAAATCACAGTCGAGCAAAACGAAAGCCTCAGGCAATCTCGGGGAACCCGATTCACCATCGACACAAGTCCACTAAGCTTTTTCTCACGCATTCCTTTCACAAGTCGAACTGATTTGCATGATTTTAATTTTGCCATTCATTTAGTTCAATTTGTATCATCTGTTTGCGTGATTGTGTGTGATTTGTTGTTCGTTTGACTCACAAAATTCCAAGCCTCCCCTACCGCCCTCACGGCCAACCAAAAATAGTGGCCCGTGAGATTGCTTTGTGAGTTGTTTTGGTCTCCTTTGTTAAGTTGTTTTTGTTTCCTTTGATTGCGTTTACCCTTGTTCGCTTGTTCTCATGGTGACATTAGGGACAAAATCGGTCGAGGCTTTCACTGCTCTTCAGGCCGAGCGTGAGGCTGTCGAGAAATCCAAGGCGGACTTGGAGGCAAAGAATGCAGAGTTGAAGCGCCAGCTCGCTCAAGCCACTTCCAGGGCCCAAAAAACTGGCCCTGCCGCCGAGCCTGTCGGCGTTGACCCCAACTTGCCGCCGCCTACGGATACATCCCACCGCCTGGACAAAGGCAAGGGCGCGATGCCCTCGTCCTCACAGCAACAACCCGGACTTTGACGACTCCATTCCATCATCGAGAGCCACAATGAAGACCCCGGTTATGAGCGCTACCAGCCCCTGCCGCGGTCACCTAATTAACATGAGGACTATGCCTCAGACGAGCACGAGTCCCCCGCTACTGACTTAGGGCCCTTTCTCTATGTCGACACCATAAACCGTCGTGGCAGGTATGAGCGTATACAACGCACTAAGCAATGCCATGACGACATGGAGCGACGACGCGAGAAAACGCGTGGCCAAACCAGCGACCGCGACAGAAACACGGCGTCTTCGCGTCAAGGCCCCAACCGCGACCCCACCACCCGCATTGGCTCCGCATCGCGTCGCATGTATACCTCTCCTATTTTCTTTAATGAATTTGATGATGATGGCTTTGAGACTGCAGGAGAGCCGAACCCCGACAATTTTCACCCTCCTCTCGACGATCCTGTGGAGAGCCAACAGTACATGCCCGACTATATCCCTCCACGAGTGGAGACAGAGCCACGCGGCCCAGGCCACCATGGTGGCCCCGCTTTCCCAACATATGATGCTAGCGGCCGCCCTCCAACACCTGCCGCCCGCGAGCCCGTTTACGGCGATCGCGATGGCCGACGCCGCCAACGGCGCCCTCGGCACGATCCTTCAGCGACCAACTTCTATGAGCCCAGGGCCCGTGATGATGATGATTATGAGATGCCCTACACAGACCGCGGCTACGATGCCATGCGCTATGACGACTGCCGCCCCGTGGCCCCCCATTTTGTCGGCCGCTGAGACATCAAGGTAACCATCGACCATTTCTTTGGTGACTATGATCCCTCTACCTTTTTGGATTGGATGCATGCTATAGAGTATTCTCTACAACACTGCCAATACGAAGAGCATGAGAAAGTTGAGATAGCCACTCTCCATTTTCGGGGCGCCACACGCACATGGGGCACTGATCAGTGCTATTTTATAGCACATTTCTATGGATTATTACCAGGTTTGAGGCGCCATTTGGTGGGATTTTATGCACAATTGGAGATTATGGAGTTGGAGCAGAGAAGTGTGGCTTTGGTGGTCTGGAGGAGCTTATTGGAGACATCCAGAAGAAGAGAAATTGACCACCTGAGGAGACAAGCAAGATCCATGAAGAAACCACGTGAGAAGGCGGTGAAGTGAAGAAACCGCGACCAAGCTGCGAGGAGCAGAAGGCCGCGGCAAGATTTCCAAAGGAGATGGGCGATAGCAAAGAGGCCGCGCCCGCGACTGAATTATCGGAAATTAATTATGCACTTCGAGAGCAAACCGCGACCGCGGCCATCAACGGGAGTCAGTCCGACGCGCTCTGAACTTCTGTTTTCTTTTTCTGTTCTTCCTTTTTCGTTGTTTTATTTAATTCCGAATATTAGTATTTTTCCTTTTTATGGATGAGGTTTGTGATCTTGGGCTTTAGGTTAACTTATTTAACCTAACTCTCACAGCCTCCATTGAAGATCATAGATGAACCATCGAGAGATCATCGTTTTTTCCATTTAGTATTGTTTTTCCTTTGAAGATTATGAAGAGCTAAGCACATTTTGCTTAGCCCGGCAATTGAAGCTTTTTCTATGATTTGATTGTGAGGTTAATTCCCTATTCCTATTTTCTTTGGATTTATATCTTTCTTCTTGAGCTTCATTCCATTGAGTTATATTGATTTCTCTAGATTAGCTACCTAGTGTTATTGATATTATTCATATTGCATGATTAGGTTCTTAAATAGTATTGGTTGGATCTAACTCATCAGTTGTGGTAATTATCATTATTAATATTAGTTTCCCTAGCCTGACAACCTAGTTGAGATTAATATTATCTATAGTGTTAATTATTACTTTCTGGTCAACTTGTTGAGATCAATATTATTCATCCCTAATTCAGAAGTAGCATTCATGATTATCTAGGACTGGTAGGACTAGATTGTTATGAAAGAAGAATTGATTGCATGTTAATTATTGCGGGTTGTGATTATTGACATGTATCCTGGTTGATCCTATGCTCTATGTTGTTATTGTTCGGTTGTTCAATAGTAAGTGTTGCTAGAACTGGTAGGGCTAGTAACTATATAAGATTAGGGACAGGAATAACTAAAGGAAATGAATAGAGATGACCTAGGACCAATCTATCATAGAAAAAGTGGATCTTGCTTGGCTAGGTGTTTTCCCCATATTTGATTACATCCTTTGATTTGTTTATTTGCCTTGATTGCTTGTTACGAAACCAATCCAAAACCCCCCTTTGTTACTTGCATGCTAAGAAACACATAGATTGATTACTTCCTTCCTGTGGGATTCGACCCTTGCTTGCCTCTACTACTTGTTTAGGTTTGTTAGGTTTTATTTTGACCGGGTTAAGGACGACTGAAAACCCGTCTGTCAGGCACCGCTTTGTCACGGATAGAATCCGGCACAACCTTGACCTCGTTGACCAGTGGCACCAACCAGTGTTCATCATGCACCGGAAGTACGTGCCAGACGACTACCAGAACCGAATGAGGATAGAAATTGCACTCACCCGCCAAGGCACCATGACATCGCTCGAATTCTTCTCCAAGCTCGAAGACATGTACTACAAGGCGGGCATGAGTGTTTCCCCTTCTACATTGCGCACCAAATTTTTGAGTGTCCTCAACACCTCTATCTGGGACCAGCTGGAGATCCTTCCCATCAAGGACATCAACAGCCTCACCCATACGGCCATGCAGATTCACTAGCAGCTTGTGCGAAAGAAACAAGCACCATGGCCCCAAGCCACTTATCGCAGGTATGACTCTCGTCCTAGTGCTTCTTTTAATACTAATGTGCAATCCAATGTGTAGCCTAGGACACCCAACCCCACCGCCAGCCGTGGCCCACCCAAGGCCGCAGACGCGCCGTGCGTTCCTTCGACCGCTGTCGCGGCCCATGCGTTGGCGCCATATGCAGAGAAAACCCGTGACCAAGCATGCTTCAAGTGTGGCGGGAGAGGCCACATTCAGCGCAACTGCCCTAACCAGAGGAAGATTCTCTTCACACAGGGCTCGTGGTACAAGTCGTTTGATGATGAGTGATAAGGCGTTGTCGTGACACCTAAACAAAATAATCCTAACAAACCTAAACAAGTAGTAGAGGCAAGCAAGGGTCGATCCCACAGGGAGGAAGTGATCTTTCTAAATATTAATCAGCATGCAAAGTAACAAGAAATGGGGGTTTTGGTTGTTCACAGAGTAACAAGGTTAAGTTGGCTTGAGAATATGAATGGGGAAAGTAGTTCCACTAGAACGAGATCCACAATACAGAGATATAAGTTGATCACTGAAATTTATTCAATCCAAGTTCTTTTACTATTCTTATGGTTGTTCCCACCCTGATCTTAAGTACTATCGATTCTCACAGTTGTCGATAGACTTATTACTATGCCAATGGTAAAATACCTCCGATTCTCACAGTTGTCGGTATACTTTATCACCAACAAAGCAATAGCAATGCACACAAGGATATAGGATACATGCAAATAGAAAGACGTATTAATACTCGCATGCAACTGACTCTCACTCATAATTGTACGCTCGGAACCCCTATACGCACAATTGTGTTTGCTACTAGATATGCACTCAGAACCCCTATATGCAATCCTAACAATTGATAAATATTACTCAACCTAGATGGCCAGACTATGAAGAACAATGATAAATCAATAATCAATATAACCAAGAGAATCAAACCAACACACATAAGAATAAGAACAAGGAATATAAATCTCACAACCGAATCAACTGTATTGCTTCAATCGTCTAGTAGAACAAAGGTGTTTAGCTCTCCATGGGTTGAAAACCCTGGAGGCAGAATGAAAAATGAATTAAGTCTCCTATATAAGACCCGGAAAAGATCTTAAATAGGCTTTGGAAAATAAAGTTAACCTAATGCAAAATAACAAAGGAAATAAAATAATAGAAAATAAGGAAATCCGAAATAGCAAAAATAAGGAAATAAAGTCTTCTGACCGCGAGGCGCTACGTGCCCACCGCGGGACGTCAGTCTTCTCTGAGATCCACCGCCGGGTCGCGGTGGCTTCTGGCGCGGGGCGTCAAGTTACACCGCGGGGCGGTGAGTTCCACCGCGGGGCGGCGGTGCCTTTTTCAGCTTCTGCGACACTTTAGTAAAAATGCCATAACTTTTGATTCCCAACTTGTATTGCGCTCATATTTTGAGGACTTTCAGTAGACTTCAAGATCTAACTCCTCGAATTGGAATCAATTCATTTGGACATCTGAGTAGAGAGAACGAACCATTTGAATTCAGCACATTGTTCTTCTACTCTTCAATACACTTCAAACCTCTATAAATCCTATGATTTCTTCACTTCTCCACTCTAACTCCATAATCTCCAATTGTGCATAAAATCCAACCAAATGGCGCCTCAAACCTGGTAATAACCCTTAGATATGTGCTACAAAATAGCACTCATCAATGAGCCCATGGAGGATGTGGCCGATGACCTCGAGGACGCCAACATAGTTGATAAGTACTTGTGTGCCGCGCATAAGTTGGACGCCGACACTCCCTTAAGACTTGTTACATGGCGTGTCCTCATAGTCAAGGAGGCAACTTTGATGGATCAGCGAGAAAACTTGTTCCATACTCGTTGCCTGGTCCAGACGGCCTCCCTGAGTGTCATCATTGACGGTGGCTCGTGTTGCAATATCATTAATGAGAAGGTGGTTATTTAAACTCAAGTCCACTTATAAGTTCTATCATTTATGTACAAGGTCTTTTCAACACTCCCCTTACTCAAAGTGAACTTGAAATTTACAAACACCTCACCGAGGTAGTTAAGCTGAAGTATATTAGTTATTCTTTCCCTACTTTGTTTTTTGATTGTTTGTAATATGCTCAATCCGTCTAATATTACATGTCCTTTTAGACTTTGACACAATATTTAAGAATTTAAAAGCTAGCTTCATCTTCTTTTCTTTTTTTTTGTTCTTGGGTTTGCCGATTATATTTTTTTATGTATACTATACACTTTAAAACTTATTGCAAATTTCGACACTTGTCGAGCTTATAAACATTCAAACTTTTTCACAACTTCCTGTTTCACATTGTATGAGATTGTCTATTATTTATACAAAAAAAACGGTGATGTTTATCTGAAGATTATTTCTCTTCTTTCCAATCGGTTTTATATTTACCAAAATACAAAGACATGTGTTTCTGGGTGGAATCTATTCATATTGTTGCGTTTTATATGTTTGTTTTCTTTATTTAAGCACAAACCCTGATTTTCCTACACAGTTCCTACACTTGGCGCTAATGAGATGGACGATTGAAGAAGATCAGGGGTGTCCCTAAGTGTCTGGTTTCATCCCAATTGCAAAAGCCTAAAAGAGCAATATTCTTAAATAAAGGTGTAACAAATTAGTTAAAAGATATAATAATATATAATCCCTTAAAATTATTTAAATTAATTTTGAAATAATATTATTCCACAAATAACAAATTTTAACGTTTAAGAGTTGAACTTATGATCTACAAATTTTGACGTTGGAGTTAAATTATCCCACTTCCCAATTACTTTAATCTATTCTTATTTATTGTCCACACTTTCCAATTTCTTCTCCATATATTTCATTTGGCATGAGTACCCTCTTTTTTCTATATTTTTTTGGGTCCCATCTTGTTACACCATAATTGATTACTTTTTAAAAAATTAAAAGAGGTATTAGAGCTACTTTTTTCTTCTTAATTTGTGTACATTACAATAGAACGTCTTCTAATTATGATCGGAGGGAGTATTAACTAAAGCAATATTTAAATTATCCTAGTATATACAATATATCATTTATATGAGATATTTATAATTAGATTGAATTTTAAATTTAGAAAAAAAATCAAAATTATAAAAATGAATTTTGATTTGGATATTGTGTTGATAAATAAGTATTAATTTTAAATTATATCATGAATTTTGATATGTGTTTCAATTTGCTTGAGAAGTATTCACTGTAAATATCATGTTTCTTAATCTTTGATTTTATTAGATTTGTTTTTTTAACTTTTTTTTACACAAAGTCGTTATAACCAAATTTTTTGACATATCATACCGATCAGATAAAATGAAAAATAACTTAGTAGTGCCAAAAGTTATTCGGGTTAATTGGAAACTATCGGCTAAAATGGAGAATTAAGAATTGAAAGAAAAAATCAATCATAATCTGATACCTAAATTAGTTTTAGATATTGTATTTTCAATCTCACATCGAATGTCTTTTAATTATTTTTCTAAAAAAATAGTTATAACCAAAACTCATAATCTTCGATTTTCTATAATTTTTATTTAGTTTACTGTCATATATCCACAAATATGTAGCAATTAGTTACCTCAATTATCTATAAATGCTATTTAATTTTCAATTGACCATTAATCTTTGTTCTTAAGATTTTACTGTATATGATATTCAATTAGTCTCACTTTTTAAAAATGCACAAGTACTTGAATTGTTGTATTCCGACTAATGGCTACTGCAACTTCAAGGATTTTTTTTGTCAATTAAGAGGTCCATTACCGAGACAAACTTTGTGACAAACCATAGATTTCAAGACAATGACATGGAAAAGGATGTCAAGATCGGCGTTCACCGGTGATGGCATGACGATGGCGATAAAGGGAGACCAACCATGAAAGAAAAAAGATCGACGCTTATCGACGATGGCGTAGCGATGGAGGATGAGCTTTGAAAGAGGCAAAGTTAGGGGAAATGACGAGTCTGGTGTTCTAGATAATCCTTTTGAAGAAGACTCACATAAAGAACAATACAATTTTATTTTATTTTGGCGAGAGGAGATCCATCCAATTCTGAGTTGATCAATATTGTGGAAGTTAAATCAAGTCATGTATTCATGGAATTTTGACACCTCTTTTGGTGAAAATTAAGGACGTAAATGGTTCATTTGATCATCTTCATCGTGCAATCGGTATTAAATGTATGTGTTTAATAAAGATTTTGTTGTTGTATGTATTGTAAAGGAAAACTCTGATCGGTGCCCATCAGTTTAGTGTACTTTGGTTGTGTTATAAGATTACTTTTTATCTGATTGGAGTCCATAAATTTTGTGTATGTTTACTTTGTAACCAAACTTCTCTATATGCGTATCCTTCTAATTCGAATCGATCAAATCCAATGCCACCATTGTGCTTCTCACTCTCAAATAAGTAGGATTCAACTCCTAAAAAACCCAGATACATATCCAATTCATCCCGATTTAAATTCCAAAGCAACAATTCATTTTTGACATTTGATTTTCCGACGTAACCCTTCATGTATATATTTGGGTGTTTTAAGAGTTGAATTTTACTAATTTGAGGGCAATGAACACAATGGTAAGCTTAGATTTGATCAGTTCGAACATAAAATATAAGATAATAAAAAGATTTGATTACGAAGCAAACAAAAAATATAATAGAGACCATCCATAAAAAAAGTTAATATTAAAACACCAACCAGAATATCCTACCATATTACAAGATATACCTATTTTTTTGGTAATACAAGATATACCTATTAAGAAGGTCGACGTTTTTAGTTTGGAAGCAAACAAGGTGCGCTTTGATTCTTGAAATATTGAAAATAAATACTCACACTAAAAAAAAACAGAGCAGCTTTAGAAGGTATTCGTAGGGATATCTCCCTTTAACATTAGATCTCTAGTGGTTGAGGGAGATAATTTAACTATCATCAACGCCATTAGAGGTATTTGGAAAATACCTTGGGAAATTTAACCTATTATTTTTTAATTAAAAATTCTTTTATATTATTTTACTAATTTCCAGGTTTGTCACTGTTACCGATAGAACAATAGAGCCACTTACTTTTTGGCCAAGACAGCTATTTCTCCTATTTTGCTTTGAAGTACTATCACAGAGTGCACTGCACCACAACTTCTGCTTCAACTTCAACCTCGATCGCGTCATCAATTATTAAGAAGTAACTCTAGTCTTCATGTGGCTTGTTTGACGCTTGTAAAAATCATCCGTTATGATGATTTAGGTATTCCTTCTAGCATGTAAGGATACCTTATGTTTGTCAAATAAAAAAGGATCAATTACCAAAAACCACCCGTTGAATAGGCCATATTGCTCAAAATCACCCCGTTAATTCAATATTACAGGAAACCACCCGGGTATCACCTTCCGTTAAACACTCGGCACCCTACCCAATGAGCCATCAAAATCGTCGTGAAGCGGGTGTATGGACGCACTATTTTCTAATTTCTTTATTCACTTTTGAGGTAAAAAATGTATTTCTCCTTCTATTTAACAGCATGCCCAATCGTAAACCCCCGATTTGTGCCCTAAACATCGGATTTGGAGCAATTTTGACAAATTGGAGCAATTCCGGCCAAAGAAGTGGAATTGGAGCAATTCCGACGAAGGGGGTGAAGGAATTGGAGCTATAAATCGAAGAAAATTTTGCATCTGTAAGTATATTAATGAATTCGATTGGCATTAGGGTTCGCAGTTTCGAATTCACATTTGTTTGATTTTAATTTCTATTGGTGCGAAGTTGCGAATTCGATTGGCATTAGGATTAGAATGATTGCGAACTCAATATAGTTAGATTGATTGCAAATGCAAATATAGTTAGATTGATTGTGACAGAAGGAGATATACCATTGTCGTCTTTACAAAAGGAGATAACATGTTCAACATAGTACCCTAGGTTCAATATAGTTAGATTGATTGCGAATTCAATATAGTTATATGGTTTTGAATTGATTTTCAATATTTAGGGTTTACCATTGTCGTCTTATTGAACAGGTTAGATGGTGAATGTGGTGTTCTTATTGAACGGGTTAGGTTATGAGTGAGTGTGAATGGTTTTGAAATGGAAGAAATGTGTTTTGATGTAGGTTAACAATGTCAAGCACAAGTTCTGCATCCACAGACTCACAACAAATGGTTTGTTATTGTGGCCTTCTGGTTAAAGAATCAACTGCACATACAAATCTCAATTATGGGAGAAGGTTTTGGGGTTATCGTCTATATGGATAAAATAGCAAATGCAATTTATTTATGTGGAGGGATGAGGAATACAGTGAAAGAGTTATGTATGTCATCATGAAACTGGTGAAAGAAAAGGAGTTGAAAGTAGAAAATTTGAAGCTACAAGAATCAACTAGACTCATAAAGCTTGAGAATGAGGCATACAAATTGGACTTTGATGCAATGATAAAGAAACTGAAGGAGCATGATCGTAGTTGGGTCCTTGTAATGGTTTGCTTTATAGTATTTTTCATGTGTGTAAATGTTGTTGTGATGTGGGCAAAGTAGGAAGGCATTTGCAATATGTTTGGTTGTGAAATGTAACACTTGGTTACTAAACTTTCAATGGTTTCCTTAATAAAAAGTTTGGTTCTTGTAATGGTTTCTTTAGTAGTTGACAATGTAATGGTTGTGAAATGTAACACTTGGTTGCTAAACTTTTTCTAGTGTTTTCCATTTGCAATATGTTTGGTTTTCTAAATATTTGGAACTAAGCTTGTGTAAGCTTGATGATTGGTCCTTGTTGTACTATGTGTGCTGAATTTTAGTAGTATAAATTGTGTTAAGCTTGATGATTGATCCTTGTAGTGTTTTCCATTGCATAAACAGGGACTGTGTGTGCTGAATTTTAGTAGCATAAATTGTGTAAGCTTGTACATGCAACTATAGCATAACTTCCAAGTACCTAGAACACCTTAAAAAGTCACACATAGTATCACTAAAACCATATTCTGCATTGATGCATATAACACCTTAAAAAGTCACACATAGTTGATGCATAACATCTAACACCTTAAACCATATTCTACATTGATGCATATAGTACCTTAACACACATAGCACAACTTAAATACATATTATAGCATCCACGTGCACACAACAACATGCATGCCTTCAATGTTTGGGTAAGAGGTTGAAAAGTACCCAACTTTGGCCATCCAACAGAACCAAATTATATCACATCACCTACAAGTACACTTGACACCAACAAAATACACATCCCAACGTTGGCCATCCAACATAACCCAACTCCTTGGCTAACCCTTAGATGACTTCCTAGGTGAACGTCTGCGCACTCTCTTCAATGCACTTTTTGAAGCAATAACCTTTTTCCTGGGAGCTCTGATAGGGAGATATGGCTTGTTTGTTCTTGTTTGTTGTCCATTGGGGTTGGTCTGAATGCTTAGACCTTGAGTCATAGGAGGTTGTGTACTCTGGACATATTAGATGAAAACATTAGCTAAAATCAACAAGTGAATAAAAACAAAAATCTATATAGCAGAAGACATTTGGAAGGTTCAGTACCTGAGAAGACACATGATAAGAAGCAGAAGACATTTGGGTAGCCATGGTGTCAAACAATTCACCACTCTGGTAATACAAGAACATGTGCAGAGAACCAATTTGTGGATATTAGTATACACTTAAGCTAACCATATGAAAGCCAAACTTGAAGATCAAAGGAAACCCTTATCATATTGTAGCTAACTTGTACATTGCTTCCACCTTGACTGCCTTGATTGCCACCATGATTGCCTCCTTGACTGCCTCCTTCATTGCCACCTTGACCTAAACCATGATTGCTACCTTGATTGCCACCATGATTGCCTCTTTGACTACCATCATGATTGCCTCCTTGACTGCCACCTTGATTGCCACCTTGACTGCCTTCATGACTGCCACCTTGATTGCCACCTTGATTTTGAGGGACTGACCTATTACAATGTATGATTAGAAACTGAATACCTAGCACAAAAATAATTAGGAAAAAATAGAGTGCAAGAACTACCTTTTTGGTGTACTTCCTCTTTTGAAAACCAATTTGAAATGTGTTTGGATTTTTGGGCCTTCCTCCAGGGTTAGGGGGCCTAGGTGGATCAAGACATTTTCTTGCATTGGTGCATTTGTTCTTGTAGTGTCCATGTTGCCCACAGTTAGATTACTTGGGCTGCCCCACTATTCTGATTTTCTTGGTTTTGTTTGGTACATCTTCTCCAGCTTCTCTTCTTCTATTTTTCCTTGGCCTTCCAGGTTGCACTATGAACTTCGGTGGTTCTGGATGAGTGTGACTAGTCCTCTCCCATTGAGATTCTCCTGGCATTGGGTTGATCATCTCATTGTAAGCCAGTAAGTAGGCCTCCTTAGTGTAATATGGATGCACAAAGTCTTCTATCTTACGCATGTTCTTCATGATTTGCATGAGGACATGGGATACCAGTGAGATCCCACTTAATACAACCACAACTTTTTGACCCTAAGTCAACAACATAAGTCATCCCAAAGTGATCAACCTCAAACGTGTCTCCTCTACCCCACCATGGTACACAGTTCCTAGTGCCTTCTTTCTTGGCCATCTCTATCTTCTTCTTTGCCTTTGGTGTGAGCTTTCCCTCATACTTTGTCATTCCTTCACGCTTAGCAACAAATCTTTTCATTAACTGTCTTCTAATCCATTCACACATAGACAATAAAGGCTTCTCTCTTGTAGGCATACTATATGCAATAAAACTCTCACACACATTGTTAAGTAGCATATCATACTTGGTGTCATGCTTGAAGCCATGTCTTGACCATGTTTTTGGATTTGAATCAATCAAGTACTTATATTCCCCTTCATCTAATCTCATGACATCATCTATATCAATTTCAAAGTCAACTTCATTGCAGGCCCTTGCAGCTGCGCATATTGCATCTTTGAATGCCTTTCATAGCCATCTTGACTTGAAGTTATGTAAAGATGTCTCACACAAACCCTTGTCTCAGCCATGGGAACAACTTCATTCAATGCCTCTATTAATCCCTATATAAATAAGAAATAGTTGTTAGTGTAGGATTATAAACATAACGAAATGATCACAAATTGATCTTATTTACCTTTTGTCTGTCAGACATGAATGTAGGGTTGCTTTCTCCAATATCCCTCATTAAAATGTCTAAGAACCAAATCCAAGTGTCCTTCCTCTCTGCCTCTACAACATCAAAAGCAATGGGATATATATTGTCATTCCCATCATTCCCTACTCAACCAAAACTTGACCAGTGAATGCATCTTGCAGATGACAGTCATCAAGGCCTATTATTGGTCTACAACCCTTTATGAACCCCTGCTTACAAGCCTCAACACATATAACCTCTCAAAAAGAGGTTTCTCTGGATTGTCTAGACCCACCTTCAGAAAACTAGAGGTGCTAGGATTCCACCTTCTCAAAGTGGTTGTATAATCCCACACCCTACCATATTGTGCCTTAGCATCACCTTGTGTCATGAGCATTGCCCTAAGCCTTTCTTTCCAAGCTTGATTGTATGAGATATGGACATTGTGATCCCTTTTCACATCATTAATAAATGCAGAAAGTTTTCATGTAGGATCATCCCTATAATGCTCGAGGTACCTCTCAACTAGCCATTGAGATGTCAATTTAGTGTTTTCATGCTGCCATCCACACTCATGTTTTCCATTCCATGTTTTCAACTGGAAATTGCCATTAGAGCCCATTTTTCTAGCACATGCTTTAAACCCACAATACACTTTCTTGCACACACACTTTTTCCTAGAATGTTTCATATTATAATCACATTTCTTTTTACAGTAAGCAAAGACCTTAGTCTTGTCATTGTGAAGATAGTAATAATCACCCCCATTTTCTATGGAGAACTATCTTAAATCTTTTCTAAATACATCATTGGAAGCAAAAATCATGCTTGTGGGAGCCAGATTTAGCCCGACCCAAAAGTGTCGGCCCAAATAGGGGAGAAGCCCAATTAGCGGTATGGACCAACTCAAAGTGAAGCCCCCAGAAGCACTATCTTAGCTCCTCCCGGCCATAGCGTTCGCAACCCTCCTTCCTGTACTGTCCTGCCGGCCTCCCGCGGTCCTACCCGGCCGCTCGGTCTGAGTACCCCTTATTGTATGGGACGACTACAAGACGCAGAGGGCCATTAGGCTCCAAGTATATAAGGGGGAAACTGTAATTGGAAAAATGGATTCTCGACCCTCTTTTTGGTTGGTCTCTCTCTTCCACCCTATCGGCTAAAAGCGAACTCGTACTTTATACTATTTATGCCATTGTAGCTCCACCGTACTCTAGACTCTTTCTGCTACTGTAGCTCCACCGTACTTTGGACTTTTTCCGCCACTGTAGATCTATCGTGCTTAATACTCCACCGCCATTACTGCCCTTTTTTGCGGATTAAGCACTGACTTGAGCGTCAGAGTGGCAAGACCGGGGTCACCCTCGGACCCCTCTTCTTTTTCAGGTCGGAGCTTGGCACCGAACGACGTCTGATGTGACCGGTGACCGTCGGCGGGGAATGGGGAGAGAGGCCGCCGAGAGAGACGAGCCGGAGTTGGTCACATGTGAACCGCCAACTATTCCCTCGCAGAAAACCGGACGATCACACTAGCGCCGACCGTGGGGACTCCTCACACAACTAGTACACCTCCGGTCATGTTGAACGCCGAGTCCACCAACCGCATCAATTAGACTGGGTTTAACGAGCCCCAAACCCCGAACGCGCAACACCCTTTCATGAATGTGGAAGAGGAGCACTTCCAGGGGTTCCAGGGGTGGCAGTACACATGCCCAACTTTTTAGGGGCCATACGCACCCCAAGCAGCCCCTATGATGTAACCTTGCCCGACGGAAAGACTACAAGTTGTTGTCAAGGATCCGATGAACGCGTAGTAGGGCGTAGCAACCCTTAGGAAAGGAATGGAGGTGGCTGCGGGCTGTAGGGTTTCGAAAACCCCCTTGGAGACCGGCGGCTGGTAGAGGCGCGGCGGAGAGGGAGAGGGAAGGCGTCAGCGGTAACTATGGTTGGTGGCGGCACTAGGGTGGTGGTGTTCGGCGGCTGCACTAGTGGTGAAGAAGGAAGCAGCCGAGTGGTGTAGGGTAATTAGGGTTTGCGGAATTGTAATGGGTAACCGAATTAATGCGCCAGGATAATTCAACTAGAAACGCGTTAATTGTTGATGTCGGGGCCCGGGTTTCAGGAGATTACTCGACTGTAAACAAAAGCTCTATTTCGACGTAACTAGAAATGAAGACAAAAATTCCTACTTATACTAGAGAGTTGACCTAATGGGCTAGACTCTCTAGTTACTAAATCTGGTGGCCCATTTAACACAAATGGAATCCACTCCAGAACTAGTAGCTACTAAAAATAGAAATACTGTAAACAGAAAGTACTAAAGAAGTAATGTCTAGAAATAGTAAGAACTAGAAATAGAAAGTCTCCTAAATCTAGTTCGGAATGGATGTAGCTGTAGAGGAGTCAGTCACGGCTAAGCTGATGAGACATAGAAGCTCGGACGCTGTAGTGATCTGGCCATGGCTGGCTACAAGTCTGGTCACCAAGGATTGTGTCGCTGCTTGGACACTCTTCGCTCTGGCGCGTGTGATAGGACCTGTAGGCGGAAGTCTCATGGCGTCTTCCTCCTCTATAGCTGACATGGAGGGCTGGGTCACATCACACTCCCCCACTTGAGTGTGAAGCGTCCCCGCTTCACCCTCATCATACTCATGCTCAACATATGGTGCTAAGTCAGCGACGTTGAACGTCGGATGCACCCCATACTTGTCCGGGAGCTCGAGCTGGTAGGCGTTGTTGCCTATGGCATTGACGACTCGGAAGGGACCATCACCCCGTTGGTCGAGCTTAGACTCGCGGACGGAAGATAATCGCTCCTTCCGCAAGTGAAGCCAAACCAAGTCGCCCCAGGCGAAGATCAAGCGTCGCATGCCCTTGTTCTTATGGGCCGAGTACTGTAGAGCACGCCGCTCTAGCTGTGTGCGTGTCCTCCTGTGCAGCTCCTGAATGTGCTCAGCCAACTTGCCAGCAACAATGTTCTCCTGGTCCTTCAGCGGGTAGGGCACCATGTCCATCGGCGTGAGCGGGTTCCTTCCATACACGACCTCGAAAGGAGTCAGCTTCGTCGCAGAGTGCCTGGACCTGTTATAGGAAAACTCAACCGTAGCAAGTAAGTCCTCCCACCGGCGTGGGTTAGCCTTGAGAACCGTCCGAAGGAGGGCTCCCAAGGTACGGTTGGTCACCTCCGTTTGACCATCCGTCTGTGGGTGATAGTTAGTAGAAAATAGAAGCTTAGTGTCTAGTTTTCCCCACAAGGTTATCCAAAAATGGTCTATAAATTTGGTATCTCTATCACTAACAATAGTTTTAGGGACACCATGCAAGCGCACCACATGCTCAAAAAACAATCCAGCGATGTTTGTAGCATTGTTGGTGTTCTTGCAAGCAATGAAGTGTGCCATCTTAGAGAACCTGTCGACTACCACAAAAATGCAATCTCTACCACGCCGAGACATAGGCAACCCTGTGATAAAATCCATCGAAAGATCTTTCCACGGGGCTGCAGGAATCGGGAGGGGCGTGTAGAGACCATGTCGACTCGAGCGAGCCTTAGCCTTTTGGCATGTCACACAACTCTTGCAATACCTGGTAACACTGTGGGCCATCTTTGGCCAGAAAAAGTGCTCCCGAAGTGCTACAAGGGTCTTAGACACCCCAAAATGGCCACGGCTGTCATGTGCTTCCTGAAGCAACAAGTGCCTGACAGAAGACGTAGGAATACAGAGTTTCTTGGCCTTGTACAGATACCCGTCATCCAAGAAATACGTGTCATGCCCTCTGCTGGTCTTACATTGCTCAAAGATGTCTTTAAAGAAGACATCATCAGCATACAAATTCTTGAGCAATGCAAAACCAAGTAAACGAGACTGGAGATGAGTTATGAGCACGTACCTGCGAGAAAGGGCGTCGGCTACCACATTCTCCTTACCTTTCTTGTGCATGATCAGGTACCAAAATGTCTCCATGAACTCGACCCACCTAGCATGCCTGCGGTTGAGGGTCGTCTGGCTCTTCAGATAGGCCAGAGCAGCATGGTCTGAGTGTATCACAAACTCACTCGGCTAGAGATAATGCTGCCAAGTCTTCAGAACCTGGATCAGCGCATACAACTCCTTGTCATATGTCAGGTAGTTCAGCTGAGCACCCGAAAGCTTCTCCGAGAAGTAGGCGATTAGTCGCCTTTCTTGCAGCAAGACACCCCCGATGCCGAAATCGAAAGCGTCGCACTCTACCTCGAAGCGACGAGTGAAGTCAGGCAACTGCAGCAAAGGGGCACGACATAGGGCATCCTTCAGGGCGACAAAAGCAGCATCATATCATGGAAGCCATGTGATCGATGCCGCCTTCTTGGTCAGCTCGTGCAGAGGGGCGGTAATAGTGCTAAAGTCGCAGACGAACCTCCTGTAAAAGCCGGCCAGTCCTAAGAACGAGCGAACTTGAGTGGGTGTCGTCGGAGTAGGCCACTCCTTGATAGCGCGTATCTTCTCTTCATCCACTCGTAGGCCATCCCTGGACACAATAAAACCAAGGAAGTTAGTAGATTCAGAACAAAATACGCACTTACCTCTATTGACATACAAGCTCTCTTTCCTCAAGCACTCTAACACCTGTCGAAGATGGTCAATATGGTCACTTAAACTGCTAGAGAACACAAGTATATCATCAAAGTAAACGACGACAAACTTCCCCAAAAAGACCGTAAGACATGGTTCATGAGTCTCATGTACGTCGATGAAGCATTGGTCAATCCAAATGGCATGATTAGCCACTCGTATAGACCATACTTGGTCTTGAAAGTTGTCTTCCATTCATCGCCCTCCTTCATACGAATCTGATGATAGCCACTCCTAAGGTCAATCTTGGAGAACAAAGTGGCACCATGCAGCTCGTCCAGCATACCATCGAGGCGCGGAATGGGATGTCTGTACTTGATGGTGATCTGGTTGATGGTGCGACAATCCACACACATCCTCCAGGTCCCATCCTTCTTCGGCACCATAATCACAGGAACGGCGCAGGGACTCAAGCTTTCCCGCACAACACCCTTGTCTAAAAGATCTTGGACCTGTCGCTGTAACTCCTTAGTTTCATCAGGAGAAGCTCTATAGGCAGCGCGGTTCAACAGAGAAGCGCCGGGAATGAAGTCTATCTGGTGCTCAATACCATGCACCGGTGGTAGACCTGGCGGCAGCTCGTCAGGCATAATATCCTGGAAGTCCTGCAAAACAGACAAAATAGCAGGCGGGAGTACAGGCTCTACAGTAGTAGTGGCACAAAGGCTAAGAATAACAAGGAGACTTGCGTTGAAGTGCCGTAGTGATGTCCCTGTGATGAGCCAGTAGAATCCTGTTTTCACAGGTTCCACGCAGGACAGAAATAGGCGACGCAGTAGCCCCTGTAGCAGACGATCCACCTGTACCTGTAGATGGTAATTGAAAAGTAATACCAGGTGTAGAACGCTTACTTGTCTGCTCAGTAGATCTCGCAGGAGGCGTCAAAGGTGTAGACGCAGAGCTGGCCGTTGGTTTTGGTGCAGTAGCAGGCTTCTTTCCTGCAGCCTCCATTGCCTTCTGGCGTTGGCGCTCTGCGTGATCCTGTAAAATTTCCTGCGGGCTCATGGGTAAAAGAGTCACGCGCCTCCCGTGGTAATTGAACATATAAGTGTTCAAATACCCGTTGTGAAGCACGCCACGATCATACAGCCAGGGACGTCCTAAAAGAAAATGGGTAGCGTCCATGGCGGTAACATCGCAAAGCACAATGTCGCTATATGGACCAATAGAAAAAGAAATAAGACACTTTTGCGAAACTTTCTTACCTGAACCGTCAGAAATCCACTGAAGGCCGTAGGGAGTGGGGTGTGGTGTAGTCGGAAGGTTGAAATGGTGCACAACCTTCTCATTGATGATGTTGCAGCAAGAACCCCCGTCAATGATCACACTCAGCGACGCATCCTGAAGTCTGCATCGAGCATGAAACAAGTTCTCCCTCTGCTCAGTCAGGTCGCCCCCCTTCACGCTCAGTACGCGTCTAGTAACCAAGGCAAAGTGGTATGCCTGGTCATCATGGTGATCGGAAGTACCGACCACACAACCATCAACATCGGCTGTATAGATGCACACAACCTGGACACAGTGGACGAGATCAGAGAAAGAGCCCGAATCAGGATGGTCAAGTCCCAACAACAGGTCGCAAGGAGTTACAACAAGAACGTCCGGATCAAGGCATTCAAAGTCGGAGATTGGGTCCTCAGGAAAACTTTCCAGAATACCAAGAATCCATCCGACGGAAAGCTCGCGCCACAATGGGAAGGACCCTACCTAATCACCGAAGTGGTCGGACAGGGAGCATATTAGTTGGAAGATAAAGACGGACAACCAATCCCGAGAAGTTGGAATGCGGCACACCTAAAGCTATACCATTTCTGAGCCAACAAGGTAAAACATTACATAACTTCACACATCGCTCATTATCGCATATGCATCTCTATTCTTTAAACAACTAGCATGTGACACTAAGTGAGGACTTCCTCCTTACAAAAACACGAATGCAGAACAACATTGACGTATACATTGGATCCAGTCATCCGCAAAAAGCGCTTACATTACATCTACATGATCGATCGGAACACGGGGAGATGAACAACACAGGCACGTCGGCACACCGCCTGCCTTATACAAAACATAAGGTACGACACCTTATTATATTTACACAATAGAAACATATTGCTTACCTCCCCGACATAAAGTCATGACTAACACATACACCAATATTTACAGGCCTTCTCTACGCACATACATACGGCGAGCCCCACTCGACAGAGCACACGAGTGAAATCGACATACAAAATATGCAACGTCATCGACGATCTCCATGAAAGTCTGACGACATAAACGAAACAAACGGACATACAATTCTATATGTAAAAGCAGATCGCATCAAATAAAAGCACGAACATTTTTATACAAATGCGCGACCCGCGATGGTAGACGGGTCGCCAAAACATATTGTCTGCCTACATACCTGTAGGACTTCATCAACATTCACTTAAAAATATTCTGCAACCCGCGATGGTGGACGGGTCGCCAAAAACACCAAATATCCAAACCCACACACAAGTGGGACAACAAGTCAAACTACGCAAGAAAAATAAGTCAGGCATCAGGGACGACGGCACTACCTTCAACAGGGGATGGCTTCAGAGAATCTACGCCATCAACTGACTCGACATCGCCGGAATGGGCCTCGTCCTCGCCAACGCCCCCCTCCGCAGCTTCCTCTCCGACGCCAGCCAAGCGGAAGAGCTCCTGACCAGGATTTCCCTTCGGGAACATGGAGTCCAAAGTCTCCTTCTCTGCCTTCAGATCCCAGAGCTCATGCTTGCCATCGTCAAACTCTTCTATCATTTCGACACGCGACTTCAATGCATAAAAAGCACCGACGTCGCCTGCGATCTGGCCAGTTGCGATTTGAGCCTGCTTCACCTCTTCCTCGACGCCTGATCGGCTCTCTTCAAACTCTTTCCGGCTTGCGACCAACTCCTCTTGACAACTCTTCAGCTCCTTGGTAAGGCGGCGCTCAGTCTCTCGACAACGACTCTCTGCTCCCTCTAGCTTGGTCCTCAAGGATGCAAGGGCGGACTCCGACCTGGCAGCCCTTTCCTCGGCCTTGACGACCATCGTCTTGACACCGGAGTATGCTCCCAAGAGGTACTGAAAATTCTAAATCAAGAAAATATAACACGATCAGAAAACACAGTCGACGAAAGAGAAAGAAAAACACGAACGGAGACAACTCACCCTCCACGCGGAACACCCCGCTTCACCAATGCAGTCCAGGTGAGAGATGTCGTCGACCTCCTATTTCAAAGACGGATCCTGGGCGTGAAAGAGGTCGGCAATCGATTGACCGACCGCGCCAATTTTGTCGATCCCTTCAGCAATCGCCTCTTTCTTCCTAGGAGGTTCTTCTGCTTTGACATCACCAGGGGAAACGCCCGCTTTCCTCTTTAAGCCACCTTTGACTTGAGGCGCCGGATCCGTCGGAACCGACTTACTCGACGCGATTTTGGCTGCCGCCTTCCTCTGCTCGATCAGGCCCTTCCCAGACACTCCCTTCAAACGAGCACTTGCTCGACCACCAGGGGAAGCTAACACGACAGACATAAAAAGATCATAAAGCATGCGACAAAGTGAAAAAGTATAGAGAAAACTCCCAAGGTTGAAAGCTTACCCTTGACGCGAGATGACGAAACAGTCGACATGTCGTCTTGAGCGGCAAGGGATGTCGACAACAGGTTGACGTTGACAAAACTCCTCTCTGACGCCGGAACAACAAGAATAATTCTGGACAAACCCTCCGACCGAGCGCTCACCTCCAAATCTTTTGCCTCAGGAACTACAAAAAAGAAAAGTTAAAGCAAAGAGTTAAGACGCATAAACAAGCAAAGGAGAGAACAAACACATACTCTCTACTCGCCACTCCGTCAACAAGAACGAACACTCTCCCCCCTTCTCTAGAGACGAACGCTCGACAAAAAAGAACTTCGACCCCCATCCGCGGTCGTTGACATCAAGATTCTGCACCAAAGTCTTCCGACCCTGTCGAATGCGTAACTGGACACGGGAAGAACTCTTCGACCCAAGGATCACTTTTCCTCCCAGTCCTTGACTTTGGAGGGGAGAACAATATTGTTGACGGCATCCGCCTTCAGTGTAAAGTAGCCGGTCTTGATAGTCTAGGCCGATATTGTCGACACCTCAAAAAGAGTAAAAACGCCCTATGCTTCCAAGACACCAAGATGGTCATCCGCCACCTAACCAATCGGGGGAGGCCGGTAAAGCTCAGCTCTCCTCGGCCTTATTGGTTAAGCGCGCGGATCAAAAGTAATAGGAGTCACGCCCACGTGGTAAGCCATCTGCTTCACGCCATCTTGACCCCCGGCCTCATACACAGGGCATGAGAAATATGCTCATCTCCGCTTGTGGCGCAACCCCTTCGCAAACTCGATCACCGCCTCTTGCCGGATCACTTGCTTTTGGTCGGCGAAGCCGGTGATAATGTCCCTTGAACTCTCGACTTCCGAAAGAATCCCTGAATGCTCTTGTCTCAGGCGAGAAAGCTCCATGTTGACCTACGGGGGAGGATAGTTATCCTTCCGCGTAGGGGGCGGTGCTTGGTTCTTGCTCACCCCCCTGCTCACCGCTCTGTAGCCCCGAGCGAATAGAGACCCCATAGTGGGTTTCTTAGTCGGGGAGCCGTATCCCATACACTCATTGTCACCGTGAGTTTTGGACTGGTGGTACGAGCATAACTTCTGGGGAGGTGGTCCTTGTTGGGGTGCTGCTTGGGATTTGGAGCGATTTATAAAAGGGTTGTACTGCGGGGGTGGCAGGTTCATCGACACTGTGTTCACTAGAGCTTGCTTTGGGGCTTTCCCTTTGTCTGCGGCCGTTGAAGGCCTCCCCTGTTCCCACGGGCCCTGGTACCTTCCTTTAGTCTCATTTCGGGATGCATTCGAGGCCCGCGGTACAAGCTTGCCATTTCCTCGGCTCGGATATGGGTGTTGGCCTTATCCAGCAATTTGGAGTAAGTCGCCGACTCTTTCTTTGTGACCGAGAATTTGAAGTCTAAGTTCGCGAGGCCTTGTATGAACGTGATCTTGACCACCTTCTCGTCAAAGTCGCACACTTGTATCACCTCAGCCGTGAACCTTTTAACATACGAGGCCAGGCTTTCCGTCTCTCGCTGCCTCAGGGTAAAGATATCATGTATTCCTATGCGTCTTCGCCTTGAGCTTCCAAAGTGCGTTAGGAATGATTCCTCCACCTGTAGGATTTTGCCAATACTTCCCGTCGGGAGGTTGATCATCCACGTAAGGGTTGATCCCGTGAGCGAGCTAGGGAATAACTTGCACATGGTCGGTCCGTCCACCCGACAGAACAACATTACGTACTTGTACTTTGAGATGTGGTCCTGGGGGTCTCCCTCGCCGACATACTCCCCCATGGTTGGAATTGCGCTAGCGTCAACTTGGGGAATAGCCATCAACACCTCGTTTGTGAAAGCGATGGAGCCGTAAAGGGTCGGGAGGTCACGAGGTCCTGGTGTACTTCAGGTCTGTCAGCGACGAGATGGCTCCGCGTGCGAAAAGTTGTTCCTCCTCTCGTGATGATGGTGCCTACCGGGTGCGCTGGCCGCTGAGGCTGGCCGAGTAGGGTGTGCTTGTGGTACGGGCCGCGCCTATCCCCTCCCTGGGGATGAAGGGAGGTTTGGAGTGGTTTGTCCGGGCGTTGGCACGTATCTGTACCCGTAGGGTGGGTACGGCTCTTGTGGGAACCCATACTAAGGGTATGGTTCTGCTGGTGCATGAGGAGGGGCTCCTTGGGGTGCGTACGCCCCCCAAAAAGCTGGGCATGTGTATTGCCACCCTTGGAACCCCTGAAAGTGTTCCTCTTCCACGTTCATGAAAGGGTGTTGCGCGTTCGGGGTCTGGGGCTCGTTAAACCCAGTTTGGCTGGTGCGGTTGGTGGATTCGGCGTCCGACATGGCCGAAGATGTACTAGCTATGTGAGAAGTCCCCACGGTCGGCGCCAGTGTGATCGTTCGGTTTTCCGTGAGGGAATAATTGGCGGTTCACACGTGACCAACTCCGGCTCGTCTCTCTCGGCGGCCTCTCTCCCCGTTCCCCGCCAACGATCTCCAGTCACATCGGACGTCGTCCAGTGCCGAGCTCCAACCTGAAAAGAAGAGGGGCCCGAGGGTGACCCCGGGCTTGCCACTCCGACGCTCAAGTCAATACTCAACCCGTGAAATATGACAGTAAGGGCAGTAGAGCATAGGGTATTGCAGAGCTACATTTGTTAAAAGAGCATAGAGTACGGTGGAGCTAAGGTGGTCGGAAAAGTCTAGAGTATAGTAAGCCAACATCAACAGAAGAGTATGGAGTATGAGTTCAATTTTTAGCCGATAGGGTGGGAGAGAGAGGCAACCAGAGAGAGGGTCGAGAATCCCCTTTTCCAGTTACAATTTTCCCCTTTTAAACCTGGAGCCTAATGGCCCTTTGCGTCGCGTAGCCGGCCCAGGCCATGAGGGAGGTTCTCGGACCGAGCTGCCGGGTGGGGCCGAGAAGAGGCCGATAGGGCAGAGCGGAAATGAGGGTCGCGTGATATGGCCCGGAGGAGGTAAGATAGCGCTCCTTGGGGCTCTGTTCCGAGTTGGGCCGCTTTGTTAGTCAGGCCTTCCTTCCGGCGCGTCTAGGCCGGGCTAAATCTGGTTCACACACCTTCGATGAGTCAAAACCATTCGACTTCACCAATTTCGCCCCAAATTGCCCTAGCTTTGCTCCAAATCTTCCAACTATGCCGCTCCACTTGAAATCGACTATGAATCGCCCGCCCAAACGTAGCTCCAATTTCACGCCACTAACCCCAAAATTCCTACATCGATTAGGGCTCCACCGTCAAAGCTTCAAATTACACAGAAGAGAGGCCATCAGGTTTGGGATTTTATCCCCAAACTAATTTAACAAGGGTAAAATTTAACCCCAAACAAAAAAATATAAGAAAATAAGTAATAAATGAAAGAAACAAGCGTGTGCACTCGCGCGTTCACGTCGATTTTGACAGTTCATGGGATACGGTGACGAGTGTTTAACGAGAGGTGGTACTTGGGTGGTTTCCGACAATATCAAATTAAAGGGATGGTTTTGAACAATATGACCATTCTATGGATGATTTTCGATAGTTGACCCTGAAAGAAATTATATTTAGATTTGAGGGTTGAGCAAATTTCGGACCAGACCGGAAATTTGGACCGGACCAGATCTAACCGATTCGGTCTCCGGTCCAGAAATTTAGGATTTCTGGGTCCGGTCCGGGTTAAATACCGGTTCGGTCTAGCCTGGTTTATTAAAAAATCCTAAAATTTTATATGGCACACCTCTCATCTCTACCAAAACTTTATGCAAGTTATAGGTTTTATGTTATTAACAGGTTGTATGCAAATTATAGTACAATGTCATGCCATTACAAGTGTCAGATTTTATCATCTATGCAAATATATATTTAGATTTGAGATTTTTTCTTAATGTTCCTCTAAACTGGTCCAAATTCAATCTAAATCGAATCGGACCGGTCCGAACCGAATATTTCCGGTCCGATCCATCAATTTTCAGGTTCCGGTCCAATCCGGATCGGTCCGAATTTAGACCGATGCTCAACCTAATTAAAAGTCCATAGTATTACATAAAAATAGAAAAATATGAGTAAATTGTATTTTTCTTTGTACGCGGGCGCCGGGCAGGACTGATCCCAGTTCGCGTAGGGCATTTCTTTGACCCGTTCTTTAATAAAGGTTGCCGGCCATTCCCACTTCGGTTTCCATTTTCCCTTTACAACCAAAAAAATGAGAGAGATCGCAAAAACCCTAACCATGGCGAGACAAGCTTCTAGGTTGGTGGATTCCTTCTCCAAGATTCGGCCATCAAGTCCCTCCCTCTCGTCGGCCGGTCATCCGTCTCCTACCTCGCCGTCATCGTCTTCTCTCATCGGCCAGATCAGGCACTACGCCGCCGCTCCCACGCCTTCACCGGCGGTTTTCGTCGACAAGAACACTCGTGTTATCTGCCAGGGTATCACCGGAAAGAACGGTACCTTTCACACAGAACAAGCCATCGAATACGGCACTAAAATGGTATCGCGCCTATTGTTTTAGCTTCTGGTTGTTCGCCGTAGTTTTGACTTTCAGATCTAGAGCTATTTTTTTTTGTAGAGGCTTGGTGGATTCGTTGCAATATCTTCTTTGTTTAATTTTCGGTGGTAGAAGTCATATTCTACATTGTTTGTGTTGTTGTAAGTGCTCGTAAGTTGTCGTAGTCTTTGAGTGGAGAAGGTATGTTTTTACAGACAAATGAAGAGGATTGGGAAGGACGGAAGGGATGAAACATTAGAGAAGTTATTGAATTGGGATGATAGAGATGGATTTTTGTTTTTCTTTCGCTAGGATATATGCAAAAGTAGGCAATTTGATACTACCAAGTGGTATTGATGTGACTTTGTGGAATGGTGGTTGATGTACAATTAAAAAAAGTGGAAGTTGATGCTGGTGCTCAATGATATACATTTCTAAGGGTTTAATCTGAGATTTAATTTGTATATAGTCTTAATGTGCTTCTGGCTTAGTTTGTGAGTGATATGCTGATCACAAATGGATAAAGGAGTCCATCTGATGTACCCTGAACTCCTGAAGTGGCATGTAACTGACTGAAATCTGGTTTGAATTATATACTTAATACGTGGAGGGGATTCGAAAAGCCAAAATCTTTTGAATTATTGTGAGAGTTTCAGATCAGCTTTGCATATGTACAAAGTTGGAGTGGAGGTTTCTTTCAAAGTCTTACATAGTCCTGCATTGTGGATTTGTGGGTCTTGTGTTCTGGCCACTTTTGGAAATACAGTGGAATGTTCTCTGAATCCTAACATGTTCTTTGTTCACCAGAGATTTGGATCGTGCAATTAGTTGCTGTTGTTTTAGCTTTTTGAGGATATTTGCTATTCGGCTCAACTGGTCACTGTTTCATTATCTGTTTGCCCTTCCTTTGAAGTGTAATTTGAATCATTGATCAAGATCTCGGATGCTCTTGTTGTAGTTCCTTTGTAACGGTCATTAGCTTTCAATATGGATGATTTTTAGTGGGTAGTAGATCAGATATCACGAAGTAACATGGTATTAAGTAAAATTTTCTTCTGATTTTAAAACAGGTTGGTGGTGTGACACCAAAGAAGGGTGGAACTGAGCACTTGGGACTTCCAGTGTTCAACTCAGTTGCAGAAGCAAAGGCTGCAACAAAGGCTAATGCTTCTGTGGTGTATGTCCCACCCCCATTTGCTGCCGCAGCTATCATGGAGGGCATTGAAGCTGAACTGGATTTGGTTGTTTGCATTACAGAAGGAATTCCTCAGCACGACATGGCAAGCATTTCTTATTATGTTGGATTTGGTTGTCAACCTGTTCTTTGATGGTTTACTATATTCAACAATTCTTATATGCCACCTGTGGAACTCTTCTGCAATGTTTTGAGAATTCATGGAAAACCACTTATCTTAAAAGGTTTCTGTTATTCAAATGCCACCTAAGTCAAATGTTCCATAAAATTCAGTTTAAAATGTTTGAAAATACCACATCACCCCTAATTAAATGAGTAGCCATGCATCTTATTTTGGCATTTGGAATCTATTTATCTTTTCTTATGTGTGATTTTGCTATTTAGCATTGTTTTTTACAATTTTTCTATACAGTTGACGTTTGACTATATTTTTTAAGATATGTTGTTATAGAATCTTATTAAGACTGAGTAAGTTTTGTGTACAACTCTATTGAATCCAAAACCATCATGTATTATATTTGCTCGAACGTGCTCTAGCTTCTAAGCACCATATTTTCCCAGGCAAATCAAATGTAAACATGGATGAAGTTTAGTAATGAGTTGTTGAAATATAAATGCATGCTGCTTAGTTGCTAAATGTTGGGCAGTCAAAGTGCCAGGAAAACCTTCATTAGGGAGTAGACAGGGACCTAACAAGTAAATAGTCAAGTCTGTAATCTGATTTTGAGGTTTCTCCTAAGCTAATAACTACAGAATGTGGTTATTAGCTACTCATCTTTTGTTCTGTTTTGTGTGAGCAGATGCATGTTTTTTGATGAATATGACTTCTGTTTGGGGATTCATCTTGCAAAGTACATGCTAGGCTCTAGAGTTTCTGCAGTATGCTCCTCTTTCTCTTTTGAGTGTGTAGACAGATGTTTTAAAGGAACCACAGGAATCTGGATAACTGTTTTCTAGTATATATATTTACAATACCGTGAATTATACACATCTGTACTAAATTTTGATTCACATTTGCAAATTACAGGTCAAGGTGAAAGCTGCATTGCTTAGCCAGACAAAAACCCGTCTAATTGGTCCAAATTGCCCAGGAATTATTAAACCTGGAGAATGCAAGATAGGAATAATGCCCGGATATATCCACAAACCAGGGCGTATAGGGATTGTTTCACGTTCTGGTACATTGACTTATGAAGCGGTAAGTTCCCGTATCTAAATTTCTTTCTCTGTCTCTCATTCTGTCCTTGGAAGTTGGAACTTGCACTATGATATGATTCAATATTCTCAACCTCGAACTTAGAGAAAGCACTAGAGTTTCCATCTTAATGACTAGTTCTTACAGTGTCATACTAAATCAAAATGCTAATCAACTTATCACAGTATTTTTATCCTGTCTTCATTTGGCTTGAAATATGCAATGACTTGCTTCTGAATATTATGTCTATATTTTTGTCTAAACATTTTTTGTAATTGTGTGGCAGGTTTTCCAAACAACTGCTGTTGGGTTGGGACAGTCCACTTGTGTTGGAATAGGTGGCGACCCTTTTAATGGCACAAATTTCGTTGATTGCATTGAGAAGTTCATCGCAGATCCTCAGACTGAAGGTAACTTTGTCTTCATGCTTCTCCCGTACTTCGGTCCTTGTGGTACGAAAGGATTAATTGTCAAAACTTAACAGACTTAAAAGAGGAATAGTGTATGTCCAATTGTCCATGTATGAAGAGGGGTCACTCCTTTTCTGTATTCCCCCCCTAAAGTATCTTCAAGCAACCAAAATTTAACAGGATGGTAAATTAGGTTATAGTATCTATATCTGTGTATGAGCTTTTTTTGAAATTTGTCTATACAATGATTTTTAGAAGTTATCTATTAGTCTGATATCTTTGAATTGGATAACTGATGATCATCTTGCTTTACTGTTTCTATTTTTTTGGGGTAAAATTACATTACATTTGGAAACAATACCGTTGACTCTTCTAATCTGCTCTCCTTTTCCTTTTCCTCGAGCTTCTGTATTAGCCATTGAGATAGGCTACCAAAAGACCTGTGTAGAAATGATTACTTAATGCAATGATTGATCAACAATGCTAATGCTAACAGTATCCATTTTGGAGATAAAAGTATGCTTAAGGTTCTAATCTCCGATAAATGAAACATGCTATAATAGCAATTAAATAGGCTGTAAAAAATTCGTTTTAGCATGGTAGTACATTGCTCTAACAGTACTTATCATGCCCTTTCTCCAAAAAATCACAAAAAAATGTGAAGTGTTCTGTGCTCTTCATGCATTTAGTGTCAGCAGATAAGTACTTCAAATTTGAATATTTAAAACTATCGATTTACTAATCTTGAACTATTTATTTGACATCCAATGTTTCGCTCCATTACTGGGTGAACTGGATTTAAAATTTGACCTGTACTGCTGTGCAGTATGAAAAAAAGCAGTTCTTGATATTATTTTCTGTTCCAGGTATTGTTCTCATTGGTGAGATTGGTGGGACTGCAGAAGAGGATGCCGCTGCTTTAATTAAGGTGTGTGATTAGAAAATATCATTCCTATTAAATTCAGTCTGTAGTTTATAGCTTACAATAATATTAGGCGTGATAAAATTAATTTGCGACCCTACTTCAGAATTTAGATATGTGACGTGGTAATTGAAAGTTAATAGGTGAAGTAGATATTTGAGCGGAGAGTTGAAGTTATGGTTTTGCATATCATTTGCATGTATATAGTTGGAATTAGTCAGTTGTCTGGTGAAGATTTCTTCAAAACATGACATGTTTGACACTTTCCATCGGTTTTAACACAGGAAAGTGGAACACAAAAACCTGTTGTTGCTTTTATTGCTGGGCTAACTGCCCCACCTGGTCGACGAATGGGGCATGCTGGAGGTACAATTTCATACTTTGTGTCGATACGATTCCATTGCATCATTGCAGTGTTTAATTATTTGCCGGTGCATTGGTGTGTTCATCACAACTTGATGTGTTGCAACATGCTCATTATGAAGTTTATCCCAATTAGAAGGCAATCTTTCTTGGCGAGTTTAAGTTAGATGCTCTATTCTTTAATCATGCTGAATCCCTTGAAAATAAATACAGGTCTCTGTCATTGATAATCTTTTGAGCACTACATTTGACTTTGCTGCGTTCTGTGATTGACTGAAACTACATCATGGTTTATTATAACCTGATTCAACATACAAGAATAAACTATGGCATATGATTTAAGACATTGCAGTATGTACTGTTTGTTTAGCGTCTCTACTGGATCGTGATTGTGGCAGCAATTTGAGATTAACTGTGAGATTCCACTAGACTGATCATTTCAGCACACATATGTTAAGCACCTGAGTACTTGCTAAATTCTTATTGTCTAGGATTCCCCTCAATGAATGAGGTCTCCATTGCTAAAATTAGAATGTCGAATTGATTGTGGGAGCAATTTGAGATTAACCTGTGCTTACAAGGAAGTTGCTTCATCGAACTCACATGTCACTTTTTTCCTATGAATTTTGTCTTGCAGCTATCGTATCAGGGGGAAAGGGTACAGCGCAGGACAAGATCAAAGCCCTTAAAGCAGCCGGGGCGACAGTGGTCGAATCTCCTGCAAAGATCGGCGTTGCCATGCTTGAAGTTTTCAAACAAAGGGGTCTTGTCGACTAGTTTCAAGTTCGGCTATTCCTTCATCTCCAAATTCATCAGTTTGATCGAAAAAGGGTATTTTGATGAACCATCATCAATGTTTGTTTTCCATTTTTGCTCTAAATTACCTGGCTCGTGCATGCCTTGTCATTTAACTGGCTCAAAGTAATTACCCCTTGAACATGTTCAGGCAGAAACAGTAGGCGTTGCAAGCCTTGGAAATTCAATGATTAAATAATAAATTCTTCATCTTCACCTGTTTTTCTTTTGGCCATGAGAGCTTCAAAAATCGAAGTTTCCTTTGCTTGTAAAAATCCGTTGCAGGAAGCAGGGCTCAATCATAATGATGCATCTCTGAATCTCTGATTGATTCACAATCTTCTATTTTATCACCTATCAATCTCGTTCTCCTGTATAATCAGTCTATTCAGCCATGTATACCCTGTATCACTGTATGTATGTGTATTGCAGCAAAATGGGAAAAAAATTATCATTATGTGAGACCAAAACTCTAAAAGTAAAAACTCAACCAAGTAAGAACACCCAAGGTATATGCTATTCCAATAATGGGAAAAAGTAGATCCGAACTTGTGACACATGAAGTACAAGTGTGAAACTATGAGTTTTTTTTTCCTTCTTGAAAACGGAAAAAAATGACTTTAATTAATTAATATGAACTATTAGTTATGAACAAAAAATAATATTAACCCTCAACAACAACATCAACATCGACCCAGTGTATCTCGCTCATTGGAGTCTAGGGGGTAAGATGTACGCATTCTTACCCCGAGCCAATCACAAAGATAATTTCAAAAGACAGGAAAATTAAGAACAAACAAAATCACCGTAAAAAACAAGTACACAAACGTAGACGAATGAATAAAACACTGAAAGCAAGCACACAGACCTTATACTATACACAAACTAGGGCTGTTAAAAAATGGATCGGACCGGAAAACCGGACCGGACCGGAAATGACCGGACCGGACCGGAAATGACCGGACCGGACCGGAAATGACCGGACTGGACCGGTAAAAATACGGACCGGTCTCCGGTCCCAGATAATTTCCTTAATCCGGTTCCGGTCCAAACTCGGAAAAAAACCGGTCCGGACCGGTGGACTAGATTTTTTTTTTTAATTTATATGTTTTTATATGTTTTTTGGGAGATTTATATGTATTTTTTTTTAATTTAATAAGTTAGGAGTATATATGTTTTTTAGATATTTTTTTATAGATTTTAAATAAGAATTTAATTTTTTATTATTTTTAAATAAAATCCGGTCTAACCGGTCTTGGACCGGACCGAATAGGTCCGGTCCGGTCCAGATTTCTGAAAAAATCCGGTCCATCGGACCGGATGAACACCTAACACAAACCAATCTGCACCCAAAACATGGTTCCTAACAACTAGACAACCTAAAGTAGACATTCAATACTCGAGTTTTCTCTCTCTACATGGCCCTATACTGAGTCGTATCTTCTATGAAAGTCAAAAAACGAGGTCTTGTCTAATTACTTCCTTCCAGCTCTCCTTGGGTCGACCTTTGCCTCGGCGGGAGTCAACGAGTACTAAACCTTCACATTCGCGTACTGGGGCGTTGGGTTGCCTTCTATGAAATGAACGTGACTGAACATCGTTGTCTTATCGCTAATTTTGGCCACACTGACTTTGTTGCAGATGACTTCGTTTTTGATCTTGTCTATCCTAGTGTGCATGCACATCCATCGTAAATTAATAGGCAGAATAATAATAATCTTAAAAATTGCAAATTCATAGCTTGACAAAAAATAATATTAACTTTAAAAATTGTAAATTAATAGTCAAACTATGTTGATATTTATAAAAAACGATACCAAGTCTATTTTCTTGCCAATTTTTCCGACAATTTTGCACATGTGGACGTCGGGTTGTAGAAAAAAAAAATTACACGTCCTCCACTATATCTTTCGCAAAAAAACAGACTTTCTGGTTACAATCGGTTTTGTCTTTACATAGCTGGGTTTAGTACTGTGCCGAGTGGCAACTTTCTTTCTTGAACTCGAATTAGGAGACACAACTATACTAGTGCAAAAGCGGGACTAAAGCGGGACCCAATAGTCGTCATTCTCGTCGAGGTGGACGGATGAGCACTCTGTCCAGTCATGTGTGTAGGCTCGCGAGCATAGCTTGATCTTGAACTAGTGGAGATTCCCATGTTTAGTCCGACAATGCGGCGCTGGAGAACACCTTTGGCGACATCTATTCGGACTCGAAGGCGATGACAAAGGCTCCATTGTCGATTAACACCCGAAGGTTTTTTCTCGACTAGAGCCTCCAAAGACGGTGAAGTGGAAGACGAAGATAGAATCACATCTGATGAGGCCAAGAGGATGGATTCATGACGTGTAATATTTTTTTTTACTTCAATCAGATCTCATTTTCTTTAAGGAAAATGTCGTGTAATAGTTTTTCTTACATGTCAGATGTTCGACGTCCGGTGTACAAAACCGTCGAAAAATTGGTTGAAAAATTAAGTTGTATCTTTTGTGATAAATATCAACATAGTTGGGCTATGAATTTACAATTTTTAAAACTGATATTATTTTTTGTACAAAACTAATAGTTTGTATTATGTAAAGTTATTTCCCCCCGAAATTATAGAGCTATGAATATAATATATATAGGAAAACTGGCCAAAATATAATGCCAAGGGCTAACTATACGTGTCAAATAATCCTAACTTGAGAATTTGTGAAAAATTATTTGAACTATTCATAAGTTTGTACACAATAATCTCGAATGAATTTTTCAATGCCATATCATTACAGAAATATAAAAATAGGAAAAAAACTAATATTAATATGAAATAAATACATTAGTGACAAATGTTCAGTTGCATATATATAGTATTTTTTGTTTAATGAATTTAATTCATTTTCTAGATAATGTGACTGTCAACATTAGGTAGGAAATTCAGTTGCACTTGTACAAAGTGACACGTTATCTTTACCAAAAAAATAATAATTATCCCAACAAAAACATCTCTACCAAAAAAATAATAATTTTCCAACAAGAAGATCACAAGATTTCAAAATAAAAACCGGGAAAAAATTATTCCAAGTATCATAGTCTGATGTCAAGTCTAGTATAATCTAGCAAGGTAACAACATCTGCCAAAAATCAAAATGCTAGTATTCTGGGCTGTTTCTACTTCCTAACGCAGTGCATCAGCCCAGGAGACATGTTGATTCTGCAACATGCATGTATATCATCTCTCAGCTGTAAAGAGGGAAAGCCCGGAACACAAACTCAGAATCAAAGACGAGGCAAATATGACAAAATCAAATGTGCAAGTTGTCCATAATCATCCCCACCTGCGTCGATCCTCCTCTTCATCAACAGGGGTGTACCATTCAGGTCGCCGCTTTGAGTTGCTCAGCCGGTAGTTGAGAAGAATCTCTTCATTGCTAAGAGCCCTAGTTGCAATAAGAACAATGGTCTTGAGGAAACCAGCACCAGACCCATCATTTCCCGAGCTCCCGGATTTGAACCAAAAATTCCCAAACCTCCTCATTCTGATGCCATCTCCTCCATTTCCGAATGCTAAATTTGGAATGTAAGGTCTCATGTCTTTGTTCTCCAAGGGGAAGTCATATGGACATACCATCACATTGGGGGCCATTTCTTTGCCTGGGTGGTTGGCAAAATGAGCATACGCAAGCGGGTTCCTCCTCTCTAGAACTTCACCAGTCCCGCCTTTTGCTCCCTCCAAAGGTTTGCTGAGCATTTTCCATATCTTATCTGAGCCCTTCTCAGCACTTCCATTTGAAGTTGGCTTGACTTTGACGCTCGTTCCGTCCCAAAACTCTCGGGTGTCACCACCCACACCCCAAGGCTGAGCATTAATGATGGTTCCATCATAACGTGTGATCAAATATGGATTATGTGCATCGACTCTGGGGTATCCTGGTATATACCGGTAATATGCTGGAGAATATATGACACCGGGATATATTGCAATGACTGAACCGACATCAGCCTCACCTTCTAGGAATAAACCTTGGCCCGCATCCTTATCAGGGATTTCAGAAGGTTTAAGTGCAAGGGAGTAGCCAAGGCGGTCCTTTATAGTTTGGTTGATCTCGCTGAGCTTTAACAACTTTGTCTTTGGCATAGCTGCACTGAAAAGGAACTAATACTTAATCTACTAGACTACCATAACAATTGTATGCACGAACCTTAAGAGAATAGGTATCTCATCAATTTCAGAAACAACCAGTAAGCTTAGAGTTTTCTGAAAAAAGAGTTTCCTTAATTTTTAATGATTTCCTTACTTTCAGTGTTTGGTAAAATTAAGAGAAAAAAAATCCTGTCAGTCAAGCATCTTCTATATAAAAAATAGAATGTCATGGGAAGACATCTCCTTGATAAAGTTTTTGAGTTAATTTTCCAAGAGAGTTCTTTTGCATCCAACCAGAACAACTAGGTTTTGCATTAGTAGTAATTTAGTAGAGGGAAACGAACTATCTCCCCTCCCATATGACTTTCTGATCAAATATGTGGAATTTGTTAGAATGCTTTGCATTGCAGCATAGCCAGAGGATGTGTCCTTAAATTGGGTGAAGTTTCATAATTCCCTAACCATAGGTGTTTACACAATATAACATGTGAGTTTAACAAAAATAAAAGTTACAAAAGCAAAATGACAGGAGGCATTATTTCATCAGCATGATGCACTTTTCTCAATCCATTTAGCTAATGACAAACATGTTTATTTGTAGTAAAGGTTTAGTTCTTCACTATCCCACAATTATGATTGAGAATCAGGAAACAAAGTAATACTAGATACAGTAAATCAAATTACAGTGCAGAATTAAGGACATTCATAATGTCGTGAATCCTGAAAAGATAATAATCAGGGGAAACAGCATGAACAAACAAGATAAAAATATAATTGCTTAGAACATTCCCTCATCAATTGGATGATAAAAAATCATATGTCAGTAAAAATACTGGTTGTACCATAGCAACTAAGAGGGCATGGGAAGGTTGAAGTCAGGACAAATAGAACACAAATTTAATATATGCATGCTCGGTTCTCTTCATTAAAGTCAAAATTTACAGAGGAAATTAAAGGAACCCAATAATATAAAATGTACTCACCAGAATGGTTCTGAGTTGAGCCACTAGTACCACCACCAACAGCAAGGCTCAGCCCGCTTCGCCGTGGGGCACTATCTGCAGATGGAGATTGAAGGGAGTTTAAAGTTTCCTTTCCTGAAAGAAGAATCTCATCCATAAAGTTGCTGAAGGTCTTAATCTGTGAATGAACATTTTCTTGAACGAGCTGCTGTTGATCAGCCAGGGAAGCTTTACTGGCCATATCGATTATTTCCTCTATATCTGCCTCATCAGCTTCTCTACCTAGACGATTATAGCTGCAAGGAAAGATGCTCTTGAACCTATAAGTACCTCTCTAAGGAATGAGCAATCCTTGAAAACAGTCATACTACAACAGCATTTGCTAAAAGTCTACTACAAACAAGTGAATATGTGCCAGGACATAGAGCAAAGAAACAAAAATATATAACAGCATAGTCTAGAAAAGTTATCAAACTCTCCTCAACAATTAATATGCTTTACTGAAGTCCCACAAAAATAACACGCAATAGCATAGTTTATAGGAATGCAACAACATAGACTAACAAGCCTTCTCTGATAGTGAAAATAAAAGCACAAAAGGCAAAGAAAACATCAATGAGTTAAATCAATGAAAAACAACAACAATTTGGATTATGTAGATAGCACTAGAATGCCCAGAATACAACATTGCACTGACCTAGAATATAAGAAGAGACGATTTATGTCTGCTTCAAATTGAAGGTGCCTAGGATCCCTAGAAAATGTTGGACTCTTTGCTAGAGTTTTCACGGCCTTCAGATACAACAAAACAAATGTCACTTCAGAGAACAATAACAGATAATACATAGTATCAAAACTACTTGAATTTGACAGCTTACTCAATCTTAGTTTGTGATCCATTTTCAAGGATCTAATATTAGCAATTGCAACCGAATTTACGGAAACACGAGAGAGAAAGAGAGGGATGATACCTTTTGAAATTTCTGGAAGAGGAAAGCCATTGCCAACTGAGAATTCAAAATTTCAGCAGCCTTGCAGGGAAGGGTGTATGAGATGCTCAGTTTGGTGGTAGCTGGCTCTGCTTCCTGATCGATCGTGCTTCACTGTAGAGCCTCCGGTGCTCGGTGATTGGTTTCGACGGCGGAGATCCCGGTGGTGGCGAGCGATAGGAACGGCGAAGACACAGACGATGGGAGCGGCGATGCGAGAGGAGGGACTAGGGAGGCCGAGGCCGGGGGTTATCGAAGGCGCACAAAACAAAAGAAGATTTTTCTTATTTAAAAAAAAGACTTCAAAGTCAAACAATATCAATTATAATTAAGAAAATAATAATATTAATTTAATAAATTGTAAATTGATGTAGAAAATTTATGTAAATATTCATCAATAACAGTATAGTATTGTTTTCTGATCAAAATTTTCGTGAGTATGATGACGTGACACGGAAAAAACATACTATACGAGTATTTAATTAAGAATATATTTTAATTAAAAATATTACGTAACACTCAAGAAAAATTTAAAACATATAATAATACACATAAGAATTAAGAAATTTACTAAATACTCTAGCTATTATATTATTATTTAATCTTTTTAGGTTATTTTGATGCTTTTTTTATACTAAAATATAAATTCCTAATTAAATTCTCACTTAGTTAACTTTTTTCAGTGCCACATCATCGAACGGGCAAGAATTTTCATCGGAAAAATTTTCGTACATTGTTGATAAATTATCAAGTTGGTTTTATATTTGGTTCATGATAATTGTTATTATTTGAAATCATTTTTTCTTTGCAAAAAGTACATATCGGGAATCATGTTGGATTCCCCCCCCCAAATCGGCGTGGATTAAAAAAGGACTCAATTATTCGGCGTATAGGTATTTTTGTCTTTTGATGCATAGGATCGCGCGTAACGTGAGAATAGACTTCCCACGTTACGCGTCGATACTGACCCATTCAAGACCCACACGTAACGTGTGAATTGGCTCCACACGTTACGTGTGGGATCGGTTCACACGTTACGTGTGACATTGTATCACACGTAACGTGTGGGAATCTGGCTATAAAAGCCAGATTCGGCTCCTCCTCTTCATTCATCACCATCACTCAGCCGCTGCGCCTCCTTGCCCCTCCCGCGTAACGTCTCCTTGCCCCTCCCGCGTAAGGTTAGTTCCTAGAAATAATTATTTGATTTTGTTTTTAATAAATTTAAAGTGTTTGGTTAGGAATTGTAGATCCACACAAAGTGTTTGGTTAGGTAGATCTAGGTTTGGATGGTAGATCTACGATGTGGAGATGATTTGGATGGTAGATCTAGGTTTTGTAGAAGTTTTTGTGATGTTTATGAATTTGGTAAGGTAGATCTAGGTTTGTTGACATTTTGTGTGGAAAAATGAAAGTGGAAGTGATGATATTGTTAGATTGGTAAAAATTGTGGATTTGTTGTTGAATTTTGGGTATATTTGATAAAAAAAAAAGAATCGAACTGTCTCGCCGGAGAAGACGGCCGGAAAGTTGCCGGAATATCGCCGGCGGCTTGCCGGTGAAATTGGAATGTGCACATTCACACGTAACGTGTGAATGTGCACCACGCGTTACGTGTGAGAGCAAGTCACACGTAACGTGTGAATGTGCACCACGCGTTACGCGTGAGAACAAGTCACACGTAACGTGTGAATTTGCAGTTTTTTTGATATCTTGAACGTTGATTTTCTGTTTGTTGATTTTTGTTGATTAAAATGTGTTGATATGTAACCGTAGATGGAACCTGGGGAAAGAACTGAACGCAGGATACGTCGCAACCTTGTACGCCAACAGTCGTATGTGACTGGCGAAGAGGTCAAAAGGTCGGAAAGGAGGCAACGGAGGGATGTGTGCTACCGGGATGATGAGACCGGCGCATACCAGATTGGAGCAGGTAGCAGTACTGAGGCTGGTTTAGGGTTTCAAACTGGAGTTGGTAGCAGTAGTGGGGCTGCTGGCGATACTGGCATGATAGGAGTGCATAGCCTAATGGCAGTGCCGTCGTTTATTGGGGGTAGAGCAGGCTCTGAGCCTCCGAGGGACCCAGACTATGAAGGAAGTCCGCTGCATTGTTATTCTGATACAATAGATCAGAATAACTATTACGGGCGGAATTTTAGTCTGCCGGTACTACCGCCGCATGTGAGCCCTCATCATAGCCCGAGGGATTATTATCAGGGAGATGAGGAGCAGGATAACCCGTGGGAGAACCCGACAGTGTACCCGAACGCTGCCTATCATCAGCCTATGGTAAGTACATTTAGTATAACATGCATTTGTTTATAATTCATTATTGCATCTGATCTATTTAATAAATGTAGGATCATGCCTGTACATGGGGGACTCAGGACCAGGGGACTCAGGACCAGTCCAGCAATGCCTGGATTCCAAGAGAAGATGCCCCAAACACGGCGGGCGAGGAGCCTCAAGAAGCCTCTTCTTCGCGGGGAAAACCACCCCGGTCAAAGAAGAATGTCAGATACGACCCTGAACTGGTGGTGAGCGTTCCTGGAGGTCCGGAGAGACCTGAACTCCTAAAGAGTTTTGTAAACCACGTGGCGTACCTCCTTTACCAGCGCGTTGTAAGTTGAATAGTTTCCAATTTTTTTAATTATTAATCTTGTTTTAAATAAGTCTGTATGATTGCTTAATTATGTTCATATACAGTCGGTGCAACCCTTGAGGTTCCAGCAGCGAGGCAAGCAGTTACGCTCATGGCGTCTCACAACGGAAGACGCGTGGGGTAGCATGGCGTTGGCGTCCGGGCTATGTCATCTATCGGACATCATGCATGAGCATGTGGATGAGACGCTGATTGGTGCCTTCGTCGAGCGTTGGCAACCGGAAACCAACTCATTCCACATGCCATGGGGAGAGATGACTATAACTCTCCATGATGTGTGGATGATCCTTGGGCTTAACATACAAGGGCAAGACATGGGTCCCCCAAAGAAATGGCACGCGCAGCTGAGCCGCAATGATTTGAAGAAGGCGTTGATGGAGCAGACGCATGAGTTTTTTGAGCTGGAGGATGGTGCTATCGTCGCCGGTAACTTGCACGCGGGAGATTTTAAGACTCATTGCGAGGAGTTGGCGTCAAAGAAGCTGGCGGCTGGGTTCTTGCTGTACTTGGTGGGGTCTGCCCTCTTTCCTGACAAGTCTCAGCATCGCTTGCCCGTTTATTACACTCCGTTCGTGACTGATCTGACAAAAGTCACGAACTATGCATGGGGTACCGGTGTTCTTGCACACGTGTACCGCAGCTTGGGCGAGTGCACAAGAAAAGAGGCACGGGTCATGTCCACATGTTTCACTCTGATCCAGGTATTAAATGGCTTGAATAAAAATATCTAAATTTTTGTTATAGATATATTATATGTTTGTTATGTAGGGAATTGACATATGTGTAATTATTTTGTAGTCATGGATATATCAGTACTTTCCCATGTTTAGACCTGCACAGAGTGTTTACTGGGACCCACAACAGCCGATCCCATACACCAGAAAATGGGACATGTCACATGAACCCAACCGGACCAGGAATTATAGGGAGGAGCTGGATGGGATGCATGCTGATAGTGTAAGTGCATATACGGTTCTTATCTATTATGTTAAAATATATATGCATGATAAGTTGTTTGAAATTCAATTGTGTTTAGGTTGAGTGGATGCCATACGGCTCCATTGACTTCAATAATGAGATGTTTGCTTCATCGCGATTTCATGGAGTCATATCCTGTTTGTGGGTCACCGAGCCTTACATGCCGGATCGAGTAGCTCGGCAGTTTGGGCGTGCACAACAATGTCCAAGACCACCGATTGTTCCCATTAAGGCATGGAAGGGCGTGAAGATTAGCAGTTACACGATGTAGTACGATAGATCCTTACATGCATGGAATGCCCGCAATGAACATTCCATTAGCCTGCAAGCCATGGGTCCTCCAGTCCGTCAACACCACCAGTGTACCGATGATTACATGCAGTGGTACCTCCAGCATACACATCCATTCATCATCCCTCAAGAGGATCGTTACACTCAGCAGCAGGTAAGTAATCATGTAATTATATCCTGTTTATTTTTGACTTCGTGTATGTTTATTAATCGTATCCACTTATCTTCTGTGCAATGCCTTGATAGTTGCTATTCACGTATGGATCCATATCGCGATCATCACCATGGAGATGACCGATGTGAAGACGTAGCCGAGGCGTTACGGCAATCATTGGAGCAAATGTATCCCTTCCTTTCGAACCATTGAACTTGGCTGCTTCGTCATTTGAGCATTAGTTTGAATGTTTTGTTGAAATTTGAATGTTATGACTTGAGTTTGAATGTGTTTGTTGAAGTTTGAATGTTATGACTTGAGTTTGAATGTTTTGTTGAAGTTTGAATGTTATGACTTCAGTTTGAATGTTTTGGGGAAGTTGTTTGGATTATGACATGATAAGCGGTATTTTACATAGCGCTACTAGTAGTTATTAGCATATTATTGAGGAGATTTGGATTTGATTTATGGGATATTTCTGTAATCCGGAGAAAAGGTGAGAAGTGGTTAAATCATAGGATTTACAGAGTTTTGGAGGTAAGTTGCTGTTTGAGGACAGAAGTTGCTGAAGTCCAAAACGGCGACCGGAGGCGATCGCAGTTGGTTGCGGTTTTCCAAAAGGGCGACCGGAGGCGATCGCTGTTGGTCGCGGTTTTCCAAAACGGCGACCAACGGTTAGAATATTTCCAGCAGAACCTTGGGGAGCACAAACCGCGATCCCCCGCGATCGCAGTTGGTCGCGGTTTTCTGAGCGACTGAACAGTTTCCGCTTTTCTCAAACTGCTTGGCTGTTTCGTTTTGTTTAATTAGTTATGACTTCAGTTTGACAGGAATTGGGGAAGTTGTTTGGATTATGACAACAATAGAAATGTCGTACTCATTGCAGCATACTATAGGAATATCGTACTCATTGCATCATATCATTCATTACATAAATCGACTGTTTCGACCTTCTTCTTTCGTTTTGGCTTCTTTTCGTCCTTGTCTGGTTCATACTCCAACGCACGATCTAATAGCCATTGATCTACGTAATCACCCGCAGACGGGTCATGATGATACAGCCACCCCGAGTAAATAGGAGGCAAGGGCGAAGTTTTGGCCAGCCCAATCTACATGAAAATCAATGCATCATACATATGTTTTAACACAAGATAGTATAAACAGATGTTTTAACACAAGATAGTATAAACAGATGTTTTAACACAAGATTGTATTAACGTACCGCAATAAAATGTTGCTCGTTCTCGACATGGCAAATGCATACCGTCTTCACATTCTCCCCAATCGATGCTTCGTTTGTCTTCCCCCTCATAGGCAAGTATGTCATCCCCACGCCACGACCGACGGTAACGAACACACATGTGAATGCCGTTGCCACCAAACATCCCATATCCGGGAGCTCCAACCACGTCTCCGGTGGGGCCGGCCTGTTCGGCGAAGGAAACCAATCAAGCTTCGCCTCCATTGCCTCAAGTGTCATCGTAGACACCCAAAGTGGGGCCAGTAGCTCATACTCTTTTCTCAACGTAGCGATCATGGTACGTCGAACAAATTTCCACTTATCTTGCCCTAAGCCCAGACCATGCGCAATGGCTCTGTACCCGCAGTTTCCATCACCCACTATCTCATACCATCCTCCAAAGTGTGGTCTCATACACTTGGGGAACTGTGAAAGATATCGCCACGGGTTCTTGATTAATGACGTGGCACCACACGGTAAGGGTAGGCCCGTCTTCGGTGGTCTTCCTTTTTGCTTTTCGGAGGTGTTCCGTCCATCTGTTGGTCAGTGTGCTCCCATGATGAGGGTTGTCTTTTGGTGGCAAATTTCAGAGCTCCTTGAGGCCGACCCTTATGCCTGACTTTGGCTGGCTCTTCCAGAGTAGTCTGCTCTGGATGTGCTATACTTCTAAGTGTACAGACTGCTCTTTGTTGAATCTCCACTGACAATGTAGGGAAGACGCTTCGGGAAAATTCATCAAGCAAAGATCTATTCACGTTGCGTGTGCAGAATTCTTCCTCTTCTGATGTCTTCACTTCTGACAAGGTCAGTTGCCTCCAGAACGGATGCAACGAGCTAGGTTCAATTGGGGTCTCGCTCCGAACATTTTGCGCCATGTCATGAACGCAAGGCAAGCCATCTCTGACCCTCATCTGGCATCTGCATATAGTGCTCCACACTGGAGCTTCTCCTTTCTTGTATTCCTCAATCAAACGAGCTAGTGCAACCGCAGACACCTTGAAGTGCAGCTTACGAAAAAGATGTGCGTCTGTTAGCAGCGTATATCTCTTCCCAATGCTCTCATTCAATGCCCCCCGAATCTCAGTAATATGATTGCGCAACCGTGTATCATATTGATCGAACACAGTGCAAAGGTTGCCATCGTTGCTTGTGAAGAAGCTTTTCAGACTGGAATGGGCCCCTTCAACCCTGTATTACAATCAAGAATCCGAAAATTGGTTTGATTGTTGTAAAGGTCTAACTAAGTTCAAATAACTAGCTACATTTAGATAAACCATTGATGCACATACCTGTTAGTGGTGGTAGTACCGAGCGTGAACACTGTATCTGTCCATACAGAGACGATTCTTTCCTTGTAGGGGTCAAGCCAGTTTTTTTGTAGGTACTGAACACATTTTGGAGCTTGCTTCCAATCACACTTCAGCTTCCAGAGTGATCTTTCGTACCCTTGTATGGTCGTTTCCTTGAAGAGCTTCATGCAGTCGTTGGAAAACGTTGTGCCCCTAAACTTGCCCATGGCCTTCTTCCCGAAGTCTTCAATATTCTTTCTCACATGCCGCCTACATAGGAGGAATTTTGCTTCTGGAAACTGCTTCTCTAATGCGTTCATCAACGCCTTCTCTCGATCAGTGACCGCACATGTGGGTGCACGTTGCACCTTGGCAAACATCTTAGCAAGTTGCTCTATGGCCCATTTGTAACTGTCTTCGTCCTCCTTCTCCAGAAACGCCCCGTCAATATTGTAGTTTTTCCAAACTGATGTGATGCCGACAATTTCAAGGAAGGGCAAATTGTAGCTGCACACATAATCATATATAAAATACAATGGCGTCCTAACCTTGACATGAACAAATGAAGAGTATAATTCATATGTTTGTTACTAACCAGTTAGTTGCATATGTAGAGTCCAACAACACAATGTACGGAAATGCCTTCAGCAACCGCAACTGATCCTGGCTTGCAAAGAAGGGCAATATGAATCTTCTGAGGCTTGCAATGATTGACCGTCATCACCCTTATAATCTCCTTCTCTTCAGCAGTTGGTCGCCTAGCTAATGCACTACCATACAAATTGTCTCCTATGACATGGTTGTGAGTTCCATGTTGTACAGTGATCCCCCACAATCCCTTCGGCCTTTCTTTCAGCCTCAACATGAAGGGACACCCACATTTCTTCGACCTTGTGATGTCTTTCACTTGGTCAGCTCCTTTAGGGACGTTTTGTCCATGCCTATCACATGGTAACCAAGTCCCCCCGAGGGTCGAAGGGGTGGAAGCTTTATTCCTCCACTTTTTGATGCAGAATTGCTGATTCATAGCAATCTCCCGCGCCCACAAAAAGGCTTCTTCTCTAGACTCTCAGATTTGATCAGATGTGAAGAACCTTGAATAATCGGCCGAGACATACACATCCTCCTCCGGTAGTACACTGAACTGAGGCTGTGTGTGTAGGGATGGAAAGCACAGCTGTGGGGTAGCATCAGATGAAGATGCTTCTGGAGGAAACGGTATCCCAAGATCAAATGATGGTATATCAATAATTGGTTGAGGTGTGTTCCAATCCTGCAGTTTTTCCGGCGTTTCCCAAACCGGAAATGTCTTCTGAGGCGTGCTCCAATCCTGCAGTTTTTCAGGCGTTTCCCAAACCGGAAATGTCTTCTGTGGAGTACTCCAGTCATTGAGGGAGATATTGTTTAACCCCTCGTATAAATGATAGTTCGTCTGCATACACGAAATCATGTCATCAATTAGTGCACTGATTATAAAAAAGCACGTTTACTGTCAAACCGTGCCATATTACAGAATGAAACCTGGTTTCGGGTGGTGATTACACATGTAACGTGTGTAGAGTGTCCACACGTTACGTGTGAAACACACCCACACGTAACGTGTTTAACACCTTCACACGTTATGTGTGAACATTCTTCACACGTAACGTGTGAAACTGTTCTTCAATATAACAGCAAATTCGTAGCCCTAAACCCTAAACAACGCTCAATCTTTGTTTCTAATACCCTAAACAATAAAATGAGATCTTTAATATTAAACAATAAGTATCAAAAATAGCTTCCCTAAATCCTAAACAACAAATATAATGGGCCATCAAAAATAACTTCTCTAAACCCTAACCATGAAGCTAAGAACTTTAAACATTTTCAAAACAAGAAATAAAAAAGACAACTTTAGGGTTACTTATAGAAATTACCTCGTTCCAAAGTGGAATATCTTCCCCATTGTTGCTCCAATACTCGTTGTTGTTCGGATTGTCCATTTTTTGTACAAAAAATATGAGTGAAAATCAAGATTTTGGGAGTGTTTAGGATGAGGGTTTAGGTTCGAAATGGATTCGAAATGGGTTGTTAGCGGACAAAGAAGATGGGTCATTATTACAGTTAGGTGGGGACAAGACGGTTAATTCAATGCGTTTTGCAACAGACTGAACCACACGTTACGTGTCAAACCGTGCCACACGTTACGAGTGAAGTAGATTGGCACGTTACGTGTGAAACACACTAACACGTAACGTGTGATTACTAGGGTTTAGGGTTTAGGCGTATGTAGGGTAGGGTAGGGTAGGATGGATAGGGGTAGGGTTTAAGTTTTGTGGTTTAGGGTTATGGCATTTCGATAGAGTTTAGAATAATGAGTTTTAAGTTTAGGGTTTAGGGTTAGGGTTAGGGTTTAGGGCTTAGGGTTAGTGTTATGATTAGGGTTTAGGGTTTGAGTTTAGAGTTTATCTTTAATTATTAAGGGTGAATTTGGGTATGCGAGTTACATTGTTTATGAGAGTGGTTGACGTTTAGGGTTATTAGGGTAAGAGTGGTTGAAGTCCTTAATGCTAGTGGTTGAGGTCTTTAATGCTAGTGGTTGAGGTCTTTAATTCTTGTGGTTGTGGTCTTTAATTACTACAGTTGTATATATCATTTCACTATATACGAGGCATTAGGGTTGTTTGTTCACTATAACACTTCCAACACAAGCGGGATTGAAGATTCATTTGTGGGTAAGCTTCTTCTTTCAGTTTCTTTCGATTTAGTAACCCTAATTGGCCTTTTCATATTAATGGATTTGTAGGAAACCAAGCACTACATCAAATAATGACATCTTCATCCGAATCATCATCAAACCTAAATAGGCACCATCAACAAATAAGTGCTCCACAATGCGAGTGTAATTTGAAAACCATTGTCCGTACTTGGGATTTGCAGTGGAACTACGGAAGGAGGTATTGGGGATGCCCAAGACTAGGGTGTTTATACAGGAATTGGATTGATCCTGTGTACGAGGAGAGGGCACACGCGGTTATTCGACAACAATGGCGGGAAAAACAAGATCTTATTAAGGGGAATCAAGATGTTGTTAAGCAAGAACTTTTACAAGATATGGATAAGATGCGTAGGTATAACCTCAATCTATATAATGATGTACATCATATAATGCCTTGATGTCGTATCTTTTGTGTAATGTTGTTTACGTACTATCAACCTTTGTAGGGAGCAAGCAATTTTATCAAAGCAGAGACATGATATGTCGCGAAGTTTTACAAGAGACTATCCTAATTTTTTCAAACGCAACTAGGCGATGTCATTTATTTTGTGCTAGGTTTTCTAAGTTTATGAAAAACTTGTATTATTTCTTGTATTGTGAGCTAAATGTGATTGTATTCATCCAACGTAATGAACAATTCTATTCTATCTTCTATGTTGATTATTTTGGGGTGTTTTTTGTAGGATTTTAGATAAACAAATAAATACTACAAATAAACAATAATATGATACAACATTCATACATGTAACATTATAATATGTATAAAATAAATAATAATTTAACATTGAACAACAAATAAATACCATAAAATATACAATAATATGACATACACAAATACCCTAAACCCTATAACCATTCTAAACCCTATTGACTAATCCACACGTAACGTGTGGGTACAAATCACACGTTACGTGTGAAATGGTCCCACACGTAACGTGTGGAGCACTATCACACGTAACGTGTGGTTTGTACCCTCACGTTACGTGCGAGCTTATGCGCCAAACGACAAAATGCCTATGCGCCGAAAAGTAATCGTGTTAAAAAATAATTCGGAAAATAGGCTTAGTTGAGAAAGTGCCGATAATAGGCTGGCATATGAGATTATGAGTTTCGTTTGTGGAAAAGCGACTAATTCACAATAAGTCACCCAACGACTTAACTTTACATTAGCGTAATTCTCATGCTTTGTGCAGGTTTTATTAATTAGTATTTACAATTATTTTATTTTTTGGAAATCGTCAGTAGATTAATAGTATGACAAAATATAATATGATATAATTATATCTTTTAATTAACACAATTCTCATATAAAGTATATAAAATCTATATAAAAAAAACAAAAAAACCAAATTATACAATAAATATGGCACATTGTGGAGTAGATATGTGAAAAACATTGACTTGGTTTAGCAATAATTTCATCTTTAATAATTATATATAGATTTATTTATTTAAAAAATCATAAAATTGTTTTAATATAAAGTAATATTAGAATCGTTGCTTGAAGCGACGACTTTACTGTTTTTTATAGGAAAAAGAAAAAAAAACATTTATAGTCCATGACTCTTATATAAAAAAGAGATTTCGGTTGGTGCCCATAAGTTTATATGTATTCGTGTGGTGTCCCAACAAAAAAAAATTCTCTTGTTGGTGCTCATAAGGTTTTGAGTTTGTTTGCTTACTAATCAAACTTTTTCGTATTTTCAAATCAGGATGGTTAAGATTTGGATATGGGTGTTCTAGGAGTCGAATCTTACTAATTTGAGGGCAAGGAACACAATAGTGGACTTGGATTTGATCAATTTGAACCGAAAGGGTAAAAATATTGATAAGTTTGGTTAGAAAAACAAACATATCCAAAACCATAGGAACACCAAAAGCCTAACTTTTTCTTTATTTAAATGAACATGTGCCAAGCACGTGATCATTTAAATGAGTTGACCGATCAACGCGGGTGGTCAATGGATGGTCTCTGGCATTAACTGGCCTTTTTTTTTAAAAAAAAATTTAGGGCCATTTTTTGGGGGTCAATTTATTGTTTGCCTTAGTATTTCGAAAATGCACATAGAGTAGAGTAAATGCATATACAATATAATTTAAAATGCACATTTATTAAGTTTAATAGAACATCTCATAAAATTCAAATGCACATCATGTTATATTCAAATGCACATCTAGTTATATACAAATGCACATTCAGTTATATCCAACTACACATCTAGTTATATACAAATGCAAATTCAGTTATATCCAATTGTATATCTAGTTATATACAAATGCACATTACGTTACAATCAAATGCACATCCTACAAAATCCAAATGCACATCACGTTATAACCACATTATAATCACATAGAGGTGAGTTCAGGTAAAACGAGTTTTGTGGTAAAACAGAAATACTAATAAGGAGCGTTAGATGAGGGAAAATCAATGATAATATTTTGAGTTGCTATAGAGGTGTATAGGGTGAATCATATGAGATAATAGTTGTGATATCTAATTTCCTAAAATTAAGGAGGTGGTTTTTTATTTAAAAAAGAAAAGAAAAAAGGATCTTATGAAAGGTAATTATGTTGATTTTATGATAGAGAATTAAGGAATATTTTATAATGTAAATTTGCAGATCCGTAAATTCTTTGTTATTGCTTCCGCCATTGCTTCTTGAATATAGTCAATGTTTGTATGAATATCTCTGTTTAATAAATGAATAATTTAATTTCTTAAAGACATGAATATCAACACTTAAAAATGAATATCAACACTTGATAATATGAATATCACATTCAATTACATGAATATCACACTCAATTAAATGACACAACAACCAATTATATTAATATCACATTCAATTACATGAATATCACACTCCATTACATGAATATCATCACCACTTGATAATATGAATATCTCACTAAATTACATGAATATCACACTCAATTACATGACACATCACCATGTTACATGAATATCGGCACCCAATTACATGAATACCACCATCTAATTCATGAATATCGATCGTCACCCAACTACATTAATATCATCACCCAATTACATGAACACGATCACCTAATTGCACGAATATCACAACTGATTATCGTGAATATCACCACTGAATATCGTGAATATCACCACCCAATGACATGAACACGATCACCTAATTGCACGAATATCACAACTGAATATCGTGAATATCACCACTGAATAGCGTGAATATAACCACCCAATGACATGAACATGATCACCTAATTGCACGAATCACCACTGATAACGTGAATATCACCATTGAATATCGTGAATATCATCTTTCATGACTTTTTACGAAGCTTTATAGCGGTTAACAATGGCGTTATCGCGCTGGAAGGAAGAGCTCTCTCACACATCCAATTTAGGGTTATTGATCTCAAACTTCCAATGGATCTTTAATCTAAAAAGACCATTAATAATGAGCATGAAAAACACAAAAAGCGTAAATCTGACAAACAAGCCTTAAATTTGGAAAAAACGAAACACAAAATTCATTGGTCTAAAACCCACGATTGCAAAAAATATGAAAGAGATGATACATGTTTTGGGGAAGACGACGCACATACACCAAGGTTTAATATGGATGAAAAGGACAACCGACGAAGTGAGATGGAGCATAGGCGGAGCAGATGCGGACTCCGAAAATCTGGAGGCGGAAGCGGAGTCAGACTTGGGAAATCTGGAGGCGGAGTTGGAGTCGGACTCCGGAAATCTGGAGGCGGAAGCGGAGTCCGTCCGCAAATCTGGAGGCGGAAGCGGAGTCGGACTCCAGAAATCTGGAGGCGGAGGCGGAGTCGAACTCCGAAAATCTGGAGGCGGAAGCAGAGTCGGACTCCGGAAATCTGAGGCGGAAGCGGAGTCGGAGCAATGGCGAGGGCGGAGTTTGTGCGGAAGAGAAGACTCTTCAATGGAGATTTGAGAGATTTTGTTTTATAAGAGGAGAAGAATGGTTGTTATAATTTTGGGAGGAGAGATAAAAGTAGTTTTTAAAATATGAAAAGAATAATATTTTATTTCCTAAAATATCTCTAGTAGAAATGATTCAGTGTATCTCATCATATCTATACATTTTACACTTTTTTTAATATAAATCTCATCCGTTTAAAAATCATAATCTAACGGTCTAGAACAATACTTCCGTTTTACCATAAAACTCTGTTTCACTAGAACTTAATTCTATGCAGATATAGTTAAAAATGGACATCTAATATAATCAAAATGCAAGTATAATCCTAATGCACATCTAGTTATATAATGCACAATTGCATGCACTTGAATAATTAATGAAACGAGAAACGTGAAAATAAAATAAAAATAAGAAGGTTTTGAATAAAAAGTATTTTGGGTGAAAATAAAAATATTTGGATTGAAATTGCGATAAATGCACAATTACATGCACTTAAATAATTAACAAAAAATGAAATGAGGAATTAAAATAAAAATAAGAATGGTGGAGTGTGGGATTCGGACAAAGGAAAGAAATGCTCCCCCTCGCCCCTTGAACCAACTACACTAAGTGATTTTTGTAATTTAAATAGGCCTAATTACTTGTTCGATTTTTTTATATCAAAGTTGGCCATATTTACAAAATTGTCATTGCCACTCCCTTGTTCTCAAGGGAACAACATTCTCACGTGAATTTTGGTTTTGATGGGAAGTGTCCCCGATATATATAATATGTATATGATTTTTTATATGGTAAGAATTAAGTTGGTATCAAAGTCTACTTGAAAATCATCATGTAGCATCCTTTCGGATGAGAACGTGAAGTTCTGATTTAGTCAAGATTTCTTCCAGTGAAAACTCATGGCAAAAATTTTCATAGAATCAACCACCGAGTTAGTTTCATGGAAGATATGATGAATTTGGATTGTCACAAAAAGATTATAACATAAAAGACACCAGAGATAAGAATATCGATCTCCCATGGACAGTTTCAGATTCCATTTAGGGCATTTACAATTGTAAGATTGTCACTTTCTATATCAATATTGTAAATATCAATGTCTCTGGCCTTTATGAGTGCATTGCGCACAACTAGCGCTTCTGTTCTGATTGCAGTTGATATCCATATTTTTCTGCCATAATCCGTCTCGGTTCACCCTTTTCATTTCGAAATATATATCCAATCGTTGAATCGCAATTAGTTTTACACAATCCATCCATATTTATTTTTTATTACTTTGTCCGGTGGTTTCTTCCATCTTGTAATTTTTTTTTTCTCATATTTGTGTTTCTCATCTTGTTGTCCTCTTTGTCCTTTTGATATGTGCAGCCGTCATTCCACAATTTTGTTTTATTCCAAACATAGATCATACTTTGAGTGAGTTTTGTTAGGTCCTTGATCGTTGAACTGTTTGGTTAATTTGTGTGAATGTTTTTTTATTCCTATGATACCAAATGCACGACCATGTAGTTGCTAGTTATTCAAATTGTAAGTCCGTTAATTTATGTCTAATTTGATCTAGAACTTCTTCAATTTTTCAATTATTGAGGTTTAAGTTTTGAACATAGCTTTTTATGTCAGTATTAAATTTCTTGATTGTTTATAGTGTGTGTTTGCATTTTAGCAGAATGTGATCTGTATCTACAACCTGAGAGTTGCAACTCAATGGAATTGCTATACCTTTTTCATGTAGTCTTGTTTTTCGTTGTTAGTGCATTTTCTATTATTTTCCACAAAAAGTTTTTAACTTTAGGATATGAATTTAGTTTCCAATTCCAAGTGGAGTCATACGCTGAGTAGTTTTTATTTTCATTAATTAATTGCATTGCTGATTTGGTCAAACACCAACCATTTTTTCTGATTTTCCAATAAAGTCGATATGTTATTTGGTTAACTGGGATATGGATATCATCAATTATTACAATTTCATGAGGTAATAATTGTTGGAGTTTCAGAATATTCCATTTCTTGTGCCCATTGATGAATTCTTAACCAAGATGCTAGGGTCTGTACTGGACGAAATAGTCAATATTTCTCTTAGTGGTTTTTCTCAGACCCATGTATTCTTCCAGAATCTAATGGTTCTCCCATCACCAACTTGCCAAAGTATTCCCATTTTAAATTCATGTCTAATGTCTATCATTTTATTCCACTACCACGAAGAGCTTCCTTCCTTTTCATATTTTAGTACATGTTGATTCTTTAAGTATTTTTTTGTTACAATTTTAACCCAGAGGTTATTCGGTTATGCAAAGATTTTCCATAGAAGTTTAAATTATAATGCATAGTTCATATCTTTTGATTTCCTTAGTCCCAGTCCGCCAAAATTGGTAGGCGGCATATTTTGTTCCATCTAATTAGCGGTTTGTGTGTTTGGTCTTTGTTCTAGAAGAAAGATCCGTTGGTTCTATCAAGCTCATTATGAGTTGTTGTAGGTATCATAAACTTTGCATAATGAAATTGGGTCTCACTACAAGGTTTAATTATATTAGTGTAGTTCTCTCTGCTTGTGATAGAAAGATTGCCTTTTTTAAGTCGGTTGATTCCTCGTCTTAACTATTACTTCACCAAAGGTTTGTAAATTGACACTTTCGGTTATTATTGGGCAACCTAGATATTTTTCGACTACTGTTATATTTGTAATAGTTAGAATCCCTTGGATCTCCTATTTTTTCATGTTTGGAACCCTTTTAGTAACCTGGAAGGTTGACTTATGAAAAATAACCTTTTGTCCAGATATGGAGCAACATTCATTTGTTTTATTTCTTTCTAGTTCTCGTGGTTGGCTTTTGAAAATATCACGATGTCATTGGGAAATGCTAAAAATGGATCCATGTTTCTCTATGTGTCAATTGGAATCCAATTGGTTTTTTGTTTCTTTATGTAGATAATTGTATTCTCCTAACCAAAATTTCTACTCAAAAAATACACATAAATGGAGATAACGGATCTCCTTGGCGAAGTCCTATCTCTAGTTTAAAGATTTATGTGGGTCCTTTATTAACTAAAACTGAAAATCCAACAATTGAGATATACTCTGTGATCCAGTTAACAAATTTGTCATAGAATTCGAGTTTTTAAAGATGTCTAGGATAAAATTCCATTTAATTCGGTCATAGGCCTTTTCATTGTCGAGTTTATTGCAATATATCCTTCAACTCCCTTTCTTGATTTAAATGAATGAAATATTTCATGAGCAATCAGGATAATGTCTTGGGTTGCTCGATGTGCCACAAAGGCACCTTGGAGGGGGTGAACCAAATATTTCCATTGCTTTTTTTTAATCTTTTTGTAAGTATTGATATAATTTTGTATATTGTAGAACACAAACTTATTGGTCGATAGTTGTTCGTTGAGTTAGGGTTATCACATTTTGGTATCAGTGTATGAAAGTGTGATTAATTTATTTTAGTATTGTTGCGGAGAGGAAGAAGCTTTTTACAACTTGGGTCACCGAAGGGCCAACAATGTCCTAGTATTTTGATGAAATTTAGCCGTCATTCCATTAGGTCCCGAAGATTTGTCTTGTCCAATTGCAAAGATAGCGATTTTTATTTATTCATTTGTCGTTGCTTTCATGAGGTTTAGATTGTCTTGGTCAAATATTTCCGCTTTTATAAGGTCTAGATATTTGCCTAGGATATTCTCATTAATAGGAGAGATTTTGAACCTTTTGATAAAGTCGTTTCAAATATCATTTCTGATATTTTCTTCACCAATGATGTTCGTCCCTTCTCTTTGTTCTTTGATAACTTTCCTATTTCGTTTACCAGTTGCTGTTTTGTGGAAATAGCTAGCATTTGTGTCGTTAAATTTAATATGTTTTGTTTTTCTTCTTTGGTTCCAAAAGATATTATGAAAATTTGTGAGTTGTTCTTTTTTTGCAATTAGTCTCAATCCTAAGAAACCTTGGGAAAGAAAGAGAAAAGCACTCTTATCATTGCCCAATTTCATTAGTCTCAATCCTAAGAAACCATGGTTTGTAAACTTGTAGTCCTCCACGCATGCTTTACCACATTTTTGAAGACCTTGTCATCAAATTTTTTTCAAAGGTTGTTTTTTAAGAGGTGTTGTTGTAGTTAGCTCAAATGAAATTGGGCAATGATAAGAGTTTGTGAATGCATGATTTTTTGTTTAAATGTCCGGAAACCACTATAGGATTTGGTTATAGACCAGAGCTCTATCCAATTTTTCATAGATGTTATCTATTTCTACTTTTTTTTTCTCCACATAAATTCATTTCCATGTATGGGAATATACAGTAGGTCACATTCATTTTTCAATTTATTAGTTTGTTGCATTTGTAGCTCCAGTTTATCCCCTAACTTTCTCTGAAAAGCATTGAATTTCATCTAAGTGTCTCATACGAATATAAGGAAGAGGGTTGTTTTTGATAAATCGGATCATCTAGTCCCAAAACGCATTTTTTTGCGGATTCATTTGGTGGAGCGTATGCAAGTATTAGTGTCAATTTAGTATTTGTCGTCATGTTTGTGTATCTCATACTTATGAATCTTTCATTGATACTTTCTAGTTCAAGAAGTTCATTTGTCAACCGATATCTTTTCCATATAACACATAGTCCTCTGGAAAAGCCAATAGCTAGAGAAAAGAAAAGCTGATCAAAACCCGATTTTTTTTCCAAATACGTTCAAGAGGTTGTTTATCTGTTCGCGTTTCAAAGAGTGCAATAAGTTGAATTTTTTCAATTTTACAGAATGTTTCAATGTCAATCCATTGGTTTATTCTTTCTATCCTCCTACAATTCCAAGAACATATCTTCATAAAAAAACAAAGTTTGAAGAGTAGATTGTAGTCATATTTTCCCTTTTGTTTCAATCTTTTGTTTCAATTTTTGTGCTTCTTTGCGACTGTAGAATTGCTTCAAAAGGTTCATGGAGAAGAGCATGGTTATGATATAAAGTCGAAGACAATAAGTCCACCTGGAAATTGAAGGTGAGATATTGTAAAGCAAAGGGGTAAGTCCTATGGAAAAAGGGGATCACAAGATTTCGAACATCCTTGCTAGGTTTATAAGTTCATGTCGATTATCAATTTGGTCATCATAGGTAGTCATATGCAAATAAAGGGATGAAGAAAGGAAACAGATGGACCAAACAAATGAAGACAAAGACGAGGTTTCTATATTCATTGTCATAGTCAAAGTAAGGGTCATGTATAAGCGCGGTAAAAGGCATGTAATATATATGATAGGATAAGAATCAGTAACAAAGAACTTTTGGAATTTGGAACAAAAAACATTATAAAAAAAATGGTTTTTTAAAGTCCATCAGATCTGAGGTACACGAAACCAGTTCTCGACCTAGTTCAAGGAATCACATAAGTGAACAAAATAATCAAAGGAAATAAGTAGTCTTTAATATGGTATGCAAAAAAAAAAAGACAAGAGACGAAATGAGCAAAAAGGCCAAGAAGCAGGAAAGGAAACCAAGAAAAGCTCATAAGAAGCCTTCATGTTTTACTCAAATCTGAGGAAAAAGTTGGATGAGAAGATTAAATGCATTGACGAGATAGATGAAATGGAGATAAAGTATCTGTCACCGCGGAAACCAATGCTACAACCAATCGATGTCAAATATGACGATGACCTTGATGCTTTCAAATTTTTGAACTTGCAATCAGAAGATGCTATTTGGCCTATCGAGTTATATGCAAGTATGAAAAAGAAAGGAAACAAAGAGGCAGAGGCCGAGGTTGTGATGACTGGTCATCCAAGTAGAAATGATGACGAGGACATCACAGTGTGTCTGACTCCGCCACCGTTAACACAAACTCAAGAGGCAGAGGCCGAGGTTGTGGTAGGTTGTCATCCAAGCAGAAATGGTACCAAATCCGACAAGAGCAATATGGTAAGCGATAATTGTCCCACTGAAGCTGTATTGAATATAGTTGATTGTGACATGTATGAAATGAAACCAAAAATTTGTCGTGTAAACAATGGGGATGTACAAATAGTTGACTTGGTGAGCCAATCTGAGGCAGATTCGGAAACTGATGGGAGAGAAACAAGGTCTTTCACAAGAACGAAAAGAATACATGAATGTATTGACATTAAGAGTGATTATGGGGAAGACGTTGGGCGAAATTTTGATTGGGATGACTTTGAGGATGACTTTGAGGATGATGTTGAGGAAGATGTTGAAGAAGGGCAATTGTTGGATGACACTAATGAAGTGGACACCTTATTTATAGACATTGAAGAGGAAGTTCTCCAAGAGATTGAAGCCGAGTACTATCGTAGCAAAAAGTTTAGTAAAAGGCAATTGGATGATTTGGAAGAGCCAATGGAGGATAATTGGGTGAGCGGCAATGATTTGGAAATAAAAGTTAGAGAGCATTTCAATTGCAAGAAGGATCTTAAGGATCATTTATCGTTGATGGCATTACAGAGACGCTTCCAGATGCATGTCCAAAAGTCTGATAAGAAGTTATATGTGGTAAGGTGCATTGATCCTAGTTGCACATTTTTTTGTCGTGGGAGCGCTCTTGGTAACACATGATTGTTTGAAGTAAGGAAGTATTGTGGACATCACACATGTGGCATGAAACTAAAGCATAACCACCACACACATGCAAGTTCAAGCGTAATTGCTGACTATATTATGTCAAGGTAAGTAAGCAATCCTGTCAGTACGATCATATATATTTATTAGCATGTATATGAACTAACCTTAGCACGTTACATATACAATCCTATTACAACTTTAACACAACCGGTACATGTCTTTGATCTCGTGCTGCCGAAATTCAAGACATCATGAAGAAGATGAGAGTAGCAGTTAGTTACAACAAGGCAAACAGAGCACGTTTAACCGCCATTGACAAGATAAGAGGTATAGCTAAAGAAAGCTATAATAGGATTCATGGATACATGTACATGCTCGAAAGGATGAATACATAGACAGTCACACATGTTGAAGTAGATTCTAATCGTCGATTCAAGTATTGTTTTATCAGCTTGGGTGCTTGGCGCAATGGAATGCAGTTTTTAAGAAAGGTAAATTTAAATTTTGTCACGTTCCACGATGCTGTTGTCAAATTGATACATTACACTATAGCATATAAGATTACTACTGTATTTGTACAATGTCACTTTGTAAAACTGAGTGAAAACTATTACAGGTCATAACTGTGGATGGTACCCATCTATGATCAAAGTACAGAGGCACACTTCTAGTTGCAGTGGCACAAGACAGAAACAGACAAATATATCCAGTGGCTTTTGTTGTTGTTGACAGCGAGAATGACAGTTCATGGTCATATTTCTTCCGACACCTACGCTCCGTTGTTGCCGACGATCATGACCTCGTATTTGTGTCTGACCGTCATGGAAGCATTTACAAAGGTTTAAGAGAGCGCTACATCTTCGCAAAGCATGGTTGTTGCACACTTCACCTATTTCAAAATGTGAAGACGAGGTTTAAAAGGAATGACTTATGGATTCTGTACCAAAAGGCAAATCAAGCGTACACCAAACATGACTTCAATCGTGAATTTGCAAGACTTTGCGCCCAGTCCGCGGAAGTCGATACCTACCTCAGGGGTGTTGGATTTGAAGCGTGGACAAGGTCGCATATGCCCGCAAACAGATTCAACATTATGCCGTCCAATAATGCGGAATCCGTTAATAGTCGCTTAGTGGGCCCGCATCGAATGCCGTTGATTGGGTTGCTTGATGGCATACTGAATGTCACGAGTTAGTGGTTTTATGACAGGAGATTAAAGGGAGAGCGACATTCTGATCTTCTGACTCCGACAGTTTGTCGTGAGCTAGAAGGTAATTATTTGAAATCGTTGACAATGGTTGTGAGTAGGCTAAATCAATATGAGTTTCAAGTGCATGCCTATGGAACTACATTCTTGGTAAATCTGCATGCTCGAACTTGCTACTGCAATGTCTTCCATGTTGACCAAATTCCTTGTGCGCATGCAATAGCGGTTGCGAAAGATTGTGGTGTGGATCCTGTCAATCTTGTTCATCCCCTCTTTACTGCTGAAAAGTGGAAGGAAGTGTACAAGGAAACTTTATATCCGGTTCCTGCATTTGAGCGTTGGGAAGTTCCTGACACGGTCTTGAATAGAGCATGTTTTCCCCCGGATGTTAGGAGGAAATCTGGAAGACCAAGGAAGAAAATAATCCCATCATGTGGAGAATACAGGGGCCCGAGGAGAAGGTGTGGAAGTTGTGGCATTCTCGGCCATAACTCACGAAGTTGTCCTAACCCCTCAACCGGCCCATGATGCGGTTAATTGTGTTAACTCTTTAATTATCTATTTTGTTAATGTATTAAGAGATCCAAACTCTTGAAGGATCTCTTACCACTCATATTACTTTTCATATAAATGATATCTATTTTGTTAATATGCGGTTAGTTACTGTAACTCTATCCTGTCATGACTACATTCATATCCTGACAAAGTCAATATTGACTACTTTTGGTTAAATTCATATGACAGAAGTTTGACTCCATTCTGTATCCCTTGACCCCACTTGTTATTCTTCCATATTTATCATGACAAATTCAATATGATTTCAAATAACCTACCGACCGACATCTAAATAACACACAGGAAAAACATAAACCATCCTCGGCCATACATAACATGCTTCCTAAAAGCACTACATTTACGTGACATTATATAGTCACTACATGACATTATATGTTCACGACACTAACATGTATTGTCGGCATGGTCACTGAGTTGGAGGAGTTCATCAGACCCGAGCCAAACTCATGGTTTCGGCTAGCGGAGCGTAGTGGCCTCACACATCTACGTGTTCTTGGCACCGGGGCAGTTGATCGTGTCCTGGTCTCTGCTTTTGTGGAGAGATGGCACCCTGAGACGTCATCGTTCCATTTCCCATGGGGTGAGATGACGATTACGCTACATGATGTTTATGAGTTACTTAGGGTGCCCATTGACGGGAGGAGCTGTACGGCACCAGGCGTGAAGGATCCAGAGCTTAGACAGAGGATTGTGCTGAAGCTTTTTGGGTTTGAGGATAGTTCTCAGGTGGATAGGTGGTACTCGTTGTAGTAACGATGTTCAAAACAACTAATTTAAACCAACAAAACCATCACCATAGAGTTACATTCTTCAAATTCAAAATAATACTAAAAACAGACATCTAAGCTTTGAATATGGTAACGTTGTATATAAAATTGCGGTGACTCACTATTTTAAATACACATGCATCGTTGATTTCCAATTCATTGTCAATTACAAATTGCCTCCAACATGTGCCAAATCTATAGTGATTCCCACTTTTTGCGACAGACACGGGCCAAGCAACCATACTACAATTCAGGATGAGTTCAGTGGTTCTTGCAACACTCAAGAATTTGATAGCATGTTTGCTCGGGACACCCTGCATATCAGTAAATGCATTGCAAGTTGATATTATGAAGTAATCCTTATCAAACATTTACATGATATTATGAAGTAATCCTACCAGATGATAGTCGCCCTGGACATTGGTTTGATTCATTAAAACAATGAAACTATTATTCTTGTCACATGGAAAAGCTTGGGCTCTTTGTATTGCTGATGTTGGTTTAGCTGCAACATCTCCAACATCTTCATCATCATCAACATCTCCATCATCTTCAAGAATAATTGGGTAGTCGCCACTGTTGTACTCTCCAGTACTGAACCTACTATAATTGGTGTCTTCTTCACAGTGGGATTCAGAGCTGATATCAATCACATTGTTCGGCATCTTGTTAACAATACCACACAAAAGAGGACTTTGATTCAATACGGTAATGCAAATATCATACCCAGTTCCAAAGAGAGACTTTCATTGAAACTCAGAATATCACTTTAGCAACTCCATGTGTTCGAATCTAAGGTAAACTTTTCGAAACAATTTAAAAATAACCATGCTAAATGTATAATAATACATGGACTTCCTTTTTTCGTGAGTCAAATGGTGTTGATTGTGGTTGACCTCTCTCCAAATGGGGTCAATTTGATTTCAGCTGCTCAATCCCGACAAACCCTAGAAAACTTACCCAAATTGAGATAGATGAAATGAAGTCAAACCCGTTTTGGAACAATATATAATAGTCTGTTAAACCGGGTTCATAATAAGTTCTTAATATAATTGTTAAACCGGTCAGAAATTGGCCCTAATAGGTCATTGTGTGCTCCAAGGAACCGCTCAGAAATTGGGCCTAATATGGCATTTTGGGCTTGTCATACTAACTGTTTTGGCATGTCGTCTTTAATATGTCATAAAGTACTATATTATGCAACATTATCATAAAGTACTATATTATATAAAATGGAAATACATAACATGCTTCATAAAGACTACATTTACGTGACATTATATAGTCACTATATGACATTATACGGTTCCTACATGACATTATATACTCATTACACTAACATGCATTACAAAATACTTGATAACCTACTAAATACTACGTGACATTACATAGTCACTAAACTAAATTACTTAATAAAATACTAAATATTACATAAACACTGATGCTGAGGAGACCGATGAATCTGGGCCATCGTGTTGCGGAAGTTCTTGAACAACATCTCCGTTCACAACATATATGTTAATGAACGCCACGGTTCTACCAAGGGCTGCAAGGACGGCTGCGTCTCTATGGTTCTGTAAGGCCCTCAAGGTACGAGGGCCGCTGTCGGGGGGCACAACTTCGACGAAGTAGGAAGCGTCCCGTTCACAATTGTTAAAATGATAAAGTTGGTTAATGAGCCACCAAACATCCTTTACCATTTCAGCCAAAGGACATCAGTTTTGGGTCGTCCCACCTTCGTAGTAGTGGGTCGAATTTCTGGCCATTGCTCCCCTCGAAGGGAGGATTCTCCCTCCTGTATGGACGGTGGTAAACATCCCGTGATCGTACGGTTGATCATCCATGAAAACAAAGGAATAGTAGGGAATTTGGAGTTCTGTAGAAGGTGGAAGATGTTGGGAAGAGTTGTGGATGAGGAAATGTGACTACGTAAGAGGGGGTATATAAAGAGGTTTTGGGTTGGTTGGCAGTTACAGATACATTTATGACGGTGCTCTAATATCTTCTTAATTTAATTACTAGTGTTAATGTCCTTTCACTGTATAACTTGTCTAATCAGCGTAAATTGGAGTTGGTGGGCAGTTACTGCTAACTTCATCACGGTTTAGAGTTTTTTATTGTCTCTTCTCAAAAAGGAGTTAGTAGAGCCAATACCCTGTTATAGTTAGTTGTGTATCCCACACCCCTATTAGATTCATCTTGTCATGTTACTTCTTAATATGTATATTATAAAGTCAGTCAATGTCCCTATATTATTTGACACAATTGTCATTCGAATGCCATTTAAGTGCCATCTAACTTCCATGTAACTGCCATTTAACCTACACGCACATAACTGCCATTCAACTACCACATCTATGAATAAGTTGTTGTAACATTGTATGTAATCTAAACAAATGTCTTCCAAAACATCCAATTGTACGTAATCTAAGCAAATGCCATCCAAACCACAAAAAGAACCTAATGTTTTATCCAAACATCCAATTTAAATGCTGGGGTTCCTTAGGCTCAACCTCCATACCCCGTCAAAACGCTGTGAGCCATGTCGCTCTTGAAGCCGTCAATAAATTTGTCTGCCACAACGTCAAGATTTTTCCAACCAGCACAGAGCAACTCAATGTGTTTCAGAGTGTATATCCCACAGTCATGACTATGAACACAAAATGCAATAAAGTTACTTAGATGAAGTATATAATAAAATTGTTAAGGGGATTGATATTTCGATTTACCCGCGCTTGTTCTGCTTCAGTCCTTGAATTCTTTCAAATTTAATCTCTTTAGTACCCCGATGTTCAAATTTCTTGGCAAGAGGCGGGTACTGTATCATGAAGTGAGGAAGAAACCTTAAAACCCCATGCAGCCAGGTCTCTACGACCAAGTTAGTGTTCAAATCCACATTACAATCATATACATTTGCGTTCCATTGCTGCAGATCGATCTCTACAGCCACCCAATGCATGTTATCGATGTTGAAGGGGACATAAATGAAGTCCAGATCATCCCAACTGGACCCATAAACTTTAGGCCGATCTCCCCTAAAGTATTAAAGTGCACGTTCAGGTATATGTGGAACAATGCAAGCATTTTTGACATAGTATCTATATGCATCCGTATAATCGACAGCCTAGAAAACGTCAAATATTGTGGCCTTGCGTTTAACTTCGGACTCCAGAAGCGCCTGACGGATATAACAACAAACTTCATCGATTTGCTTCAAAAAAATATAATTCATCGTGTCAAACATTGCAACAAATCCCAATAGTAAACTAATTTGACATCATAAGTAAATAACTTACATCATCTTCCAGCCAAGCTTTTGGTTCTAGTATTAGGCCAAACCAGTCCTTGTCCATATTTTGAGCACACAGTCCAACTCTTGGCTCAGAGCTGAAAAATAAAGAAGGCATAATTAAATCCATGAAAGATAGTTGAACATTATTAAATCCGTGAGATACTAACCTTTCATCATCCATCCATTTCAGCAAAGCAGTCATCTCCTTCACCTGTGAATTCTTGGTTATCTTCTTCACATTTCCCCCCTTTTTCTCATCTGTGTAAGGTGTTAGTTTTTTGGCGGATGGCTTCACGATACGACTAGGAAGAACCCTCTTCGGTTGGAGATGCTGCTTCCGTTTATTTTTGGGTTTCGCCTTGGTGGATAAATCAACCACAACGGCTAGCACTGAAAGAGGTTCCCATCTTTCCTCAACCTCTGTTGTGGTTAGCTCCTGTTGGGTAGCCTCCTGATCAACGCTACTTTGTAGGGTTTAACTAGGAGTTGTTACCGGTGTTTTGGGTGCTATTTGGAGACGTTTAGTGCATAACTATAGAGATTGGAGTTGAAGAGTAGAAGTGTGGATTTGGTGGTTTGGAGAAGCTTAAACGAAGACTTATTGAAGATGGAGAGGAGACCACTTGATCAGACCGAGGAAGAGTCGAAGAAAGAAGCCACACGAAGCAGCAGTGGAGAATCCGCGACTGCGAGCGAGCAATGGAGTTGATCGCGGATAAATCGAGAGCAAAGAGTCAGAGTTGGAATTTTGCGCGACTGCAGAAATTCATCCGCGATCGCGAAAATGGGCATCAGCGAGCCACACGGGATTTCTTCGAAGTTACTTTATTTTACTTTTCCGATTTTCTTTTAATTTCTTTATTTCGTTTATTTAGTTTAATTCCTTTTTAGATTATGTTTGTGATCTTTGGTTTTAGGTTTAGATTATTTAAACCTAGTTCCATAGCCTCCAAGCATTGATCATCGTTTATTCCATTCAGTATTGTTTTTCTTTCAAGACTATGAAGAACTAAGCACCCTTTGCTTAGTCCAAAAATTGAAGCCTTTATTTGATTCATGATTGTGAGGTTATAACTCTATTTTATATTCCTTTGGATTATATCTTTTCTCTTGAGCTTATTCCTATTGATTCTTATTGATTTGACTGGATTGATCACCTAGTTGATATTAGTAATTGTCTATTGCTAGGGTTTGGATATTTTGAGTTGAAATCCCTTATCTTGTGTAGCAACCATGATATTCTAGGACTAGTTGCACTAGTTTATTATGAAAGAGAATTGATTATGTGCTAAATGCTGCGAAACATCGGTGTTGTATGTATCCTGGTTAATTCCTATGCTCCATGCTGCTATTGTTCTAAATCTTGATAGTTTCTCGTGCATTCGATAGTAAGGGTTGCCAGACTGAGTTGTACTGGAAACTATTTCAGAATAGGGACAGGAATAATCAAAGGAAGGAATAGAGATAACCTATGACCAATCAATCGAATGAATGGTGGATATTTGTTTGGCTAAGTGCTTTTCCCTAATTGATTACAAACCTTTGCTTTTGTTTCCTTTGCTTACTTGTTTACAAACAACCAACCAATTCCCCCCTTTGTTACTATTGCATGCAACCTTACATACAAAAAGATAACTCCTCCCTGTGGGATTCGACCCTTACTTGCCTATTCTACTAGTTTAGGTTTGTTTAGGATTTTTTTGATTAGGCGATACGACTTTAGCTCTTATCAAATTGGCGCCGTTGCCGGGGAGGCAAGTTTTTTTTGTGTGTGTGTTTGTGTGCTAAATTTTTGTGTGGACCTATCTTATGGTCCACACCCATGCTACTGACTCCCCTCTTCTTGCTTGTGATATAGAAATTGAGAGGACCCTTTCTAGGAACCGCAAGATAAACAGAGTTTTGTGTTTTGACAACCCTTGTTTCGAGATGGATGACGAACAACAGACGTTGAGGCAGCTGACTGCCCCTAATCTGCAGCAACAACCGCTGGCTGTGCAGTTCCTTGAGCTGGCAGATGGAGTTAATTTCGAGCTGAAGTCCGGGTTAATCCACCTACTCCCCCACTTCCATGGGATGAGTGGAGAAGACCCCAACAAATATCTGGCTGAGTTTCATTCCGTTTGCACCAGCATGAAGCCAAAGGGCGTGACTGAAGACCAGATCAAGCTGAGGGCCTTTCCTTTCTCTCTAAGGGATTCGGCCAATGATTGGTTCTACTACTTAGCCCCAGGGAGCATAGACACATGGGCCAAGATGACAAAGGCTTTCTTGGAGAAGTATTTCCCTGCGACTAAGCTCAACAGCCTGAAGAGGAGCATCAGTAACATTGAACAATAGGCTGCTGCGTCGTTATACGAGTACTATAAGAGGTTCAAGAGGTTGACTTCTAGCTGCCCCTACCATGGGTATTCAGAGCAAGATCTCGTACTTTATTTGTACGGTGGTCTTCTTGACGAGGAGTGTCAGATGGTAAATGCGGCCCGCGGAGGAAATATTTTGAACAAGACGCCTACTGCAGCGTTTGAAGTTTTCTTTGAGCTATTTGAGGGCTCGAGACAGTTTAGTAAGAGGGTGAGCGCCCAATCAGTCAAGGCTGTAGACTCCCAGCCAAATGCCTCACTAATTTCTGAGTTGGCTGAGATAAAGGAGATGATGAGGAGGTACATGATGAAGGGTGGCCAACAGCAGGTCAAGTCATGTGGGATATCCCAAGACACGATGCATCCAACCGATGCATGTCCCACGCTGCAGGAGCCCACTGCTGAGGTAAACGCTATTGGAGGATACAGCCCTTCAAGGCCAAGATATGACCCGTACTCCAACACATACAATCCAGGGTGGAGAGATCACCCCAATCTAAGGTACGGAAATCAGCAGAGTACTCCTCAAGGTCAGGAAAATCAAGAGTATCAACATAGGCCTCCACAATTCCTACAGTGCCCACAACAATATCAGCAGCCTGGGGGTCAACAACAACAATTTTGAGCTCCATATGACCCTAGACCCTAAAGCCAAAGCTCAAGTTCATCTATGTCCCATGATGACCAGATCAGGGCCCTCGTCCAGGGCATGTTGAACTTGATTCTAGAATATTTGTTTTCCCTACAAATTTTGTCCCGTTTGGCTAGAAAACCCTTTATTATGGCTTGAAAACCCTTTAAAGTCGGTGTTAGGGTATTGGTCATACTATCAAAATTTGTCATAAAGTATTTAACTTATGTTTGCTTTTTGTTCGTATAACAGGTTCAAGATCATACTACTTGACTTTGAAAACAAGTGGTGAATGGATATGTAAGGGAAACAAGCGGGTTTTCGATGGGATCACAACGACAACAGGACTTCTTTTGTATGTAAATATGAATTACTCAAATCTGAGGAAAAAGTTGGATGAGAAGATTAAATGCATTGATGAGATAGATGAAATGGAGATAAAGTATCTGTCACCGCGGAAACCAATGCTACAACCAATCGATGTCAAATATGACGATGACCTTGATGCTTTCAAATTTTTGAACTTGCAATCAGAAGATGCTATTTGGCCTATCGAGTTATATGCGAGTATGAAAAAGAAAGGAAACAAAGAGGCAGAGGCCGAGGTTGTGATGACTGGTCATCCAAGTAGAAATGATGACGAGGACATCACAGTGTGTCTGACTCCGCCACCGTTAACACAAACTCAAGAGGCAGAGGCCGAGGTTGTGGTAGGTTGTCATCCAAGCAAAAATGGTACCAAATCCGACAAGAGCAATATGGTAAGCGATAATTGTCCCACTGAAGCTGTATTGAATATAGTTGATTGTGACATGTATGAAATGAAACCAAAAATTTGTCGTGTAAACAATGGGGATGTACAAATAGTTGACTTGGTGAGCCAATCTGAGGTAGATTCGGAAACTGATGGGAGAGAAACAAGGTCTTTCACAAGAACGAAAAGAATACATGAATGTATTGACATTAAGAGTGATTATGGGGAAGACGTTGGGCAAAATTTTGATTGGGATGACTTTGAGGATGACTTTGAGGATGATGTTGAGGAAGATGTTGAAGAAGGGCAATTGTTGGATGACACTAATGAAGTGGACACCTTATTTATAGACATTGAAGAGGAAGTTCTCCAAGAGATTGAAGCCGAGTACTATCGTAGCAAAAAGTTTAGTAAAAGGCAATTGGATGATTTGGAAGAGCCAATGGAGGATAATTGGGTGAGCGGCAATGATTTGGAAATAAAAGTTAGAGAGCATTTCAATTGCAAGAAGGATCTTAAGGATCATTTATCCTTGATGGCATTACAGAGACGCTTCCAGATGCATGTCCAAAAGTCTGATAAGAAGTTATATGTGGTAAGGTGCATTGATCCTAGTTGCACATTTTTTTGTCGTGGGAGCGCTCTTGGTAACACATGATTGTTTGAAGTAAGGAAGTATTGTGGACATCACACATGTGGCATGAAACTAAAGCATAACCACCACACACATGCAAGTTCAAGCGTAATTGCTGACCATATTATGTCAAGGTAAGTAAACAATCCTGTCAGTACGATCATATATATTTATTAGCATGTATATGAACTAACCTTAGCACGTTACATATACAATCCTGTTACAACTTTAACACAACCGGTACATGTCTTTGATCTCGTGCTGCCGAAATTCAAGACATCATGAAGAAGATGAGAGTAGCAGTTAGTTACAATAAGGCAAACAGAGCACGTTTAACCGCCATTGACAAGATAAGAGGTATAGCTAAAGAAAGCTATAATAGGATTCATGGATACATGTACATGCTCGAAAGGATGAATACATAGACAGTCACACATGTTGAAGTAGATTCTAATCGTCGATTCAAGTATTGTTTTATCAGCTTGGGTGCTTGGCGCAATGGAATGTAGTTTTTAAGAAAGGTAAATTTAAATTTTGTCACGTTCCACGATGCTGTTGTCAAATTGATACATTACACTGTAGCATATAAGATTACTAATGTATTTGTACAATGTCACTTTGTAAAACTGAGTGAAAACTATTACAGGTCATAACTATGGATGGTACCCATCTAGGATCAAAGTACAGAGGCACACTTCTAGTTGCAGTGGCACAAGACAGAAACAGACAAATATATCCAGTGGCTTTTGTTGTTGTTGACAGCGAGAATGACAGTTCATGGTCATATTTCTTCCGACACCTACGCTCCGTTGTTGCCGACGATCATGACCTCGTATTTGTGTCTGACCATCATGGAAGCATTTACAAAGGTTTAAGAGAGCACTACATCTTCGCAAAGCATGGTTGTTGCACACTTCACCTATTTCAAAATGTGAAGACGAGGTTTAAAAGGAATGACTTGTGGATTCTGTACCAAAAGGCAAATCAAGCGTACACCAAACATGACTTCAATCGTGAATTTGCAAGACTTTGCGCCCAGTCCCCGGAAGTCGATACCTACCTCAGGGGTGTTGGATTTGAAGCGTGGACAAGGTCGCATATGCCCGCAAACAGATTCAACATTATGCCGTCCAACAATGCGGAATCCGTTAATAGTCGCTTAGTGGGCCCGCATCGAATGCCGTTGATTGGGTTGCTTGATGGCATACTGAATGTCACGAGTCAGTGGTTTTATGACAGGAGATTAAAGGGAGAGCGACATTCTGATCTTCTGACTCCGACAGTTTGTCGTGAGCTAGAAGGTAATTATTTGAAATCGTTGACAATGGTTGTGATTAGGCTAAATCAATATGAGTTTCAAGTGCATGCCTATGGAACTACATTCTTGGTAAATCTGCATGCTCGAACTTGCTACTGCAATGTCTTCCATGTTGACCAAATTCCTTGTGCGCATGCAATAGCGGCTGCGAAAGATTGTGGTGTGGATCCTGTCAATCTTGTTCATCCCCTCTTTACTGCTGAAAAGTGGAAGGAAGTGTACAAGGAAACTTTATATCCGGTTCCTGCATTTGAGCGTTGGGAAGTTCCTGACACGGTCTTGAATAGAGCATGTTTTCCCCCGGATGTTAGGAGGAAATCTGGAAGACTAAGGAAGAAAATAATCCCGTCACGTGGAGAATACAGGGGCCCGAGGAGAAGGTGTGGAAGTTGTGGCACTCTCGGCCATAACTCACGAAGTTGTCCTAACCCCTCAGCCGGCCCATGATGCGGTTAATTGTGTTAACTCTTTAATTATCTATTTTGTTAATGTATTAAGAGATCCAAACTCTTGAAGGATCTCTTACCACTCATATTACTTTTCATATAAATGATATCTATTTTGTTAATATGCGGTTAGTTACTGTAACTCTATCCTGTCATGACTACATTCATATCCTGACAAAGTCAATATTGACTACTTTTGGTTAAATTCATATGACAGAAGTTTGACTCCATTCTGTACCCCTTGACCCCACTTGTTATTCTTCCATATTTATCATGACAAATTCAATATGGTTTCAAATAACCTACCGACCGACATCTAAATAACACACAGGAAAAACATAAACCATCCTCGACCATACATAACATGCTTCCTAAAAGCACTACATTTACGTGACATTATATAGTCACTACATGACATTATATGTTCACGACACTAACATGTATTGTCGGCATGGTCACTGAGTTGGAGGAATTCATCAGACCCGAGCCAAACTCATGGTTTCGGCTAGCGGAGCGTAGTGGCCTCACACATCTACGTGTTCTTGGCACCGGGGCAGTTGATCGCGTCCTGGTCTCTGCTTTTATGGAGAGATGGCACCCTGAGACGTCATCGTTCAATTTCCCATGGGGTGAGATGACGATTACACTACACGATGTTTATGAGTTACTTAGGGTGCCTATTGACGGGAGGAGGTGTACGACACCAGGCGTGAAGGATCCAGAGCTTAGACAGAGGATTGTGCTGAAGCTTTTTGGGTTTGAGGATAGTTCTCAGGTGGATAGGTGGTACTCGTTGTAGTAACGATGTTCAAAACAACTAATTTAAACCAACAAAACCATCACCATAGAGTTACATTCTTCAAATTCAAAATAATACTAAAAACAGACATCTAAGCTTTGAATATGGTAACGTTGTATATAAAATTGCGGTGACTCACTATTTTAAATACACATGCATCGATGATTTCCAATTCATTGTCAATTACAAATTGCCTCCAACATGTGCCAAATCTGTAGCGATTCCCACTTTTTGCGACAGACACGGGCCAAGCAACCATACTACAATTCAGGATGACTTCAGTGGTTCTTGCAGCACTCAAGAATTTGATAGCATGTTTGCTCGGGACACCCTGCATATCAGTAAATGCATTACAAGTTGATATTATGAAGTAATCCTTATCAAACATTTACATGATATTATGAAGTAATCCTACCAGATGATAGTCGCCCTGGACATTGGTTTGTTTCATTAAAACAATGAAACTATTATTCTTGTCACATGGAAAAGCTTAGGCTCTTTGTATTGCTGATGTTGGTTTAGCTGCAACATCTCCAACATCTTCATCATCATCAACATCTCCATCATCTTCAAGAATAATTGGGTAGTCGCCACTGTTGTACTCTCCAGTACTGAACCTACTATAATTGGTGTCTTCTTCACAGTGGGATTCAGAGCTGATATCAATTACATTGTTCGGCATCTTGTTAACAACACCACACAAAAGAGGACTTTGATTCAATACGGTAATGCAAATATCATACCCAGTTCCAAAGAGAGACTTTCATTGAAACTCAGAATATCACTTTACCACCTCCATGTGTTCGAATCCAAGGTAAACTTTTTGAAACAATTTAAAAATAACCATGCTAAATGTATAATAATACATGGACTTCCTTTTTTCGTGAGTCAAATGGTGTTGATTGTGGTTGACCTCTCTCCAAATGGGGTCAATTTGATTTCAGCTGCTCAATCCCGACAAACCCTAGAAAACTTACCCAAATTGAGATAGATGAAATGAAGTCAAACCCGTTTTGGAACAATATATAATAGTCTGTTAAACCGGGTTCATAACAAGTTCTTAATATAATTGTTAAACCGGTCAGAAATTGGCCCTAATAGGTCATTGTGTGCTCCAAGGAACCGCTCAGAAATTGGGCCTAATATGGCATTTTGGGCTTGTCATACTAACTGTTTTGGCATGTCGTCTTTAATATGTCATAAAGTACTATATTATGCAATATTATCATAAAGTACTATATTATATAAAATGGAAATACATAACATGCTTCATAAAGACTACATTTACGTGACATTATATAGTCACTATATGACATTATACGGTTCCTACATGACATTATATACTCATTACACTAACATGCATTACAAAATACTTGATAACCTACTAAATACTACGTGACATTACATAGTCACTAAACTAAATTACTTAATAAAATACTAAATATTACATAAACACTGATGCTGAGGAGACCGATGAATCTGGGCCATCGTGTTGCGGAAGTTCTTGAACAACATCTCCGTTCACAACATATATGTTAATGAACGCCACGGTTCTACCAAGGGCTGCAAGGACGGCTGTGTCTCTATGGTTCTGTAAGGCCCTCAAGGTACGAGGGCCGCTGTCGGGGGGCACAACTTCGACGAAGTAGGAAGCGTCCCGTTCACAATTGTTAAAATGATAAAGTTGGTTAATGAGCCACCAAACATCCTTTACCATTTCAGCCAAAGGACATCAGTTTTGGGTCGTCCCACCTTCGTAGTAGTGGGTCGAATTTCTGGCCATTGCTCCCCTCGAAGGGAGGATTCTCCCTCCTGTATGGACGGTGGTAAACATCCCGTGATCGTACGGTTGATCATCCATGAAAACAAAGGAATAGTAGGGAATTTGGAGTTCTGTAGAAGGTGGAAGATGTTGGGAAGAGTTGTGGATGAGGAAATGTGACTACGTAAGAGGGGGTATATAAAGAGGTTTTGGGTTGGTTGGCAGTTACAGATACATTTATGACGGTGCTCTAATATCTTCTTAATTTAATTACTAGTGTTAATGTCCTTTCACTGTATAACTTGTCTAATCAGCGTAAATTGGAGTTGGTGGGCAGTTACTGCTAACTTCATCACGGTTTAAAGTTTTTTATTGTCTCTTCTCAAAAAGGAGTTAGTAGAGCCAATATCCTATTATAGTTAGTTGTGTATCCCACATCCCTATTAGATTCATCTTGTCATGTTACTTCTTAATATGTATATTATAAAGTCAGTCAATGTCCCTATATTATTTGACACAATTGTCATTCGAATGCCATTTAAGTGCCATCTAACTTCCATGTAACTGCCATTTAACCTACATGCACATAACTGCCATTCAACTACCACATCTATGAATAAGTTGTCGTAACATTGTATGTAATCTAAACAAATGTCTTCCAAAACATCCAATTGTACGTAATCTAAGCAAATGCCATCCAAATCACAAAAAGAACCTAATGTTTTATCCAAACATCCAATTTAAATGCTGGGGTTCCTTAGGCTCAACCTCCATACCCCGTCAAATACGCTGTGAGCCATGTCGCTCTTGAAGCCGTCAATAAATTTGTCTGCCACAACGTCAAGATTTTTCCAACCAGCACTGAGCAACTCAATGTGTTTCAGAGTGTATATCCCACAGTCATGACTACGAACACAAAATGCAATAAAGTTACTTAGATGAAGTATATAATAAAATTCTTAAGGGGATTGATATTTCGACTTACCCGCGCTTGTTCTGCTTCAGTCCTTGAATTCTTTCAAATTTAATCTCTTTAGTACCCCAATGTTCAAATTTCTTGGCAAGAGGTGGGTACTGTATCATGAAGTGAGGAAGAAACCTTAAAACCCCATGCAGCCAGGTCTCTACGACCAAGTTAGTGTTCAAATCCACATTACAATCATATACATTTGCGTTCCATTGCTGCAGATCGATCTCTACAGCCACCCAATGCATGTTATCGATGTTGAAGGGGACATAAATGAAGTCCAGATCATCCCAACTGGACCCATAAACTTTAGGCTGATCTCCCCTAAAGTATTAAAGTGCACGTTCAGGTATATGTGGAACAATGCAAGCATTTTTGACATAGTATCTATATGCATCCATATAATCGACAGCCTAGAAAACGTCAAATATTGTGGCCTTGCGTTTAACTTCGGACTCCAGAAGCGCCTTACGGATATAACAACAAACTTCATCGATTTGCTTCAAAAAAATATAATTCATCGTGTCAAACATTGCAACAAATCCCAACACTAAACTAATTTGACATCATAAGTAAATAACTTACACCATCTTCCAGCCAAGCTTTTGGTTCTAGTATTAGGCCAAACCAGTCCTTGTCCATATTTTGAGCACACAGTCCAACTCTTGGCTCAGAGCTGAAAAATAAAGAAGGCATAATTAAATCCATGAAAGATAGTTGAACATTATTAAATCCGTGAGATACTAACCTTTCATCATCCATCCATTTCAGCAAAGCAGTCATCTCCTTCACCTGTGAATTCTTGGTTATCTTCTTCACATTTCCCCCCTTTTTCTCATATGTGTAAGGTGTTAGTTTTTTGGCGGATGGCTTCACGATACGACTAGGAAGAACCCTCTTCGGTTGGAGATGCTGCTTCCGTTTATTTTTGGGTTTCGCCTTGGTGGATAAATCAACCACAACGGCTAGCACTGAAAGAGGTTCCCATCTTTCCTCAACCTCTGTTGTGGTTAGCTCCTGTTGGGTAGCCTCTTGATCAGCACTACTTTGTAGGGTTTAACTAGGAGTTGTTACCGGTGTTTTGGGTGCTATTTAGAGACGTTTAGTGCATAACTATAGAGATTGGAGTTGAAGAGTAGAAGTGTGGATTTGGTGGTTTGGAGAAGCTTAAACGAAGACTTATTGAAGATGGAGAGGAGACCACTTGATCAGACCGAGGAAGAGTCGAAGAAAGAAGCCACACGAAGCAGCAGTGGAGAATCCGCGACCGCGAGCGAGCAATGGAGTTGATCGCGGATAAATCGAGAGCAAAGAGTCAGAGTTGGAATTTTGCGCGACCGCGGAAATTCATCCGCGATCGCGAAAATGGGCATCAGCGAGCCGCACGGGATTTCTTCGAAGTTACTTTATTTTACTTTTCCGATTTTCTTTTAATTTCTTTATTTCGTTTATTTAGTTTAATTCCTTTTTAGATTATGTTTGTGATCTTTGGTTTTAGGTTTAGATGATTTAAACCTAGTTCCATAGCCTCCAAGCATTGATCATCGTTTATTCCATTCAGTATTGTTTTTCTTTCAAGACTATGAAGAACTAAGCACCCTTTGCTTAGTCCGAAAATTGAAGCCTTTATTTGATTCATGATTGTGAGGTTATAACTCTATTTTATATTCCTTTGGATTATATCTTTTCTCTTGAGCTTATTCCTATTGATTCTTATTGATTTGACTGGATTGATCACCTAGTTGATATTAGTAATTGTCCTTTGCTAGGGTTTGGATATTTTGAGTTGAAATCCCTTATCTTGTGTAACAACCATGATATTCTAGGACTAGTTGCACTAGTTTATTATGAAAGAGAATTGATTATGTGCTAAATGCTGCGAAACATCGGTGTTGTATGTATCCTGGTTAATTTCTATGCTCCATGCTGCTATTGTTCTAAATCTTGATAGTTTCTCGTGCATTCGATAGTAAGGGTTGCCAGGCCGAGTTGTACTGGAAACTATTTCAGAATAGGGACAGGAATAATCAAAGGAAGGAATAGAGATAACCTATGACCAATCAATCGAATGAATGGTGGATATTTGTTTGGCTAAGTGCTTTTCCCTAATTGATTACAAACCTTTGCTTTTGTTTCCTTTGCTTACTTGTTTACAAACAACCAACCAATTCCCCCCTTTGTTACTATTGCATGCAACCTTACATACAAAAAGATAACTCCTCCCTGTGGGATTCGACCCTTACTTGCCTATTCTACTAGTTTAGGTTTGTTTAGGATTATTTTGATTAGGCGATACGACTTTAGCTCTTATCAAATTGGCGCCGTTGCTGGGGAGGCAAGTTTTTTGTGTGTGTGTGTTTGTGTGCTAAATTTTTGTGTGGACCTATCTTATGGTCCACACCCGTGCTATTGACTCCCCTCTTCTTGCTTGTGATATAGAAATTGAGAGGACCCTTTCTAGGAACCGCAAGATAAACAGAGTTTTGTGTTTTGACAACCCTTGTTTCGAGATGGATGATGAACAACAGACGTTGAGGCAGCTGACTGCCCCTAATCTGCAGCAACAACCGCTGGCTGTGCAGTTCCTTGAGCTGGCAGATGGAGTTAATTTCGAGCTGAAGTTCGGGTTAATCCACCTACTCCCCCACTTCCATGGGATGAGTGGAGAAGACCCCAACAAACATCTGGCTGAGTTTCATTCCGTCTGCACCAGCATGAAGCCAAAGAGCGTGACTGAAGACCAGATCAAGCTGAGGGCCTTTCCTTTCTCTCTAAGGGATTCGGCCAATGATTGGTTCTACTACTTAGCCCCAGGGAGCATAGACACATGGGCCAAGATGACAAAGGCTTTCTTGGAAAAGTATTTCCCTGCGACTAAGCTCAACAGCCTAAAGAGGAGCATCAGTAACATTGAACAACAGGCTGCTGCGTCGTTATACGAGTACTACAAGAGGTTCAAGAGGTTGACTTCTAGCTGCCCCTACCATGGGTATTCAGAGCAAGATCTCGTACTTTATTTGTACGGTGGTCTTCTTGACGAGGAGTGTCAGATGGTAAATGCGGCCCGCGGAGGAAATATTTTGAACAAGACGCCTACTACAGCGTTTGAAGTTTTCTTTGAGCTATCTGAGGGCTCAAGACAGTTTAGTAAGAGGGTGAGCGCCCAATCAGTCAAGGCTGTAGACTCCCAGCCAAACGCCTCACTAATTTCTGAGTTGGCTGAGATGAAGGAGATGATGAGGAGGTACATGATGAAGGGTGGCCAACAGCAGGTCAAGTCATGTGGGATATCCCAAGACACGATGCATCCAACCGATGCATGTCCCACGCTGCAGGAGCCCACTGCTGAGGTAAACGCTATTGGAGGATACAGCCCTTCAAGGCCAAGATATGACTCGTACTCCAACACATACAATCCAGGGTGGAGAGATCACCCCAATCTAAGGTACGGAAATCAGCAGAGTACTCCTCAAGGTCAGGAAAATCAAGAGTATCAACATAGGCCTCCACAATTCCTACAGTGCCCACAACAATATCAGCAGCCTGGGGGTCAACAACAACAATTTTGAGCTCCATATGACCCTAGACCCTAAAGCCAAAGCTCAAGTTCATATATGTCCCATGATGACCAGATCAGGGCCCTCGTCCAGGGCATGTCGACCTTGGCTAGCACTGTGACCTCGATGGGGTCACAAATTCAAGCAGTGGTCCAACATCAGCACGAGACGAAGTCTATTATTCAGAACTTGGAGAAGCAAGTGTGACAAATCTCCGTCGCAGTGAGCAAGCTGGAAGCCCGGGACTCGGGAAAACTACCATCTCAAACGATAGAAAACCCGAGGGAGCAAGTATATGCCATGACGCTAAGGAGCAGCGCAGAATTGGAAGGCAGTCGAGCACAACAGAGAGAAATCCGCGACCGCGGAGAAGGAAGCCGCGACCGCAGATTAGCTACTGGAGCGGAGGAGGAAATCGACGCTATTCCGCGACCGCGGATGGAATTCCGCGATCACGGAAAAATTTGCCACGAGGGTGACCTGTTCGAGAGTATTCCGCGACCGCGTCCAGAATTCCGCGATCACGGAAAATGCACTGAAGATGGGGATCAGATCGAGAATATTCCGCGATCGCGGACACAAAACCGCGATCGCGGAAACGCCCCTACAACTCCAGTTCCTCTCGACGAAGCCCACGATGGATATGTGCGGCCCAATTTCCCTCCGCTCAACATATTAAAGCCTCCCGTACCCTTCCCCGAGGCTCTGAAGGACACAAGAAGACCGGAAAATGATAAGGAACTGTTCGAGACCTTCAGCAACTGCGAGGTAAATATTCCTTTACTCAAGCTGGTAAATAGCATTCCTCGTTATGCTAAATTGTTGAAGGAGATCTGCACGATAAAGAGGAAGAAGGCGGTCAAGGAGAAGAGAAAGGTCCAGGTCAGCGAGAATGTATCCGCTATGCTGCAAAAGCCATTACCGAAGAAGGCAAGTGATCCGGGGATGTTCACTATTCCCTGCAAGATTGGGGGCACCTTGTTCGACAAGGCCATGCTTGATGTGGGTGCCTCCATTAATGTGCTGCCTCTCTCATTGTACGAGTCTCTGGAGGTCGGACCATTAGAGAAGACGGGGATTGTGATCCAGTTGGCGGACAATTACTATGTCTACCCCAAAGGAGTGGTGTAGGACGTGCTGGTCGAAGTGGACAAGTTGATATTCCCTGCAGACTTCTTTATAATGGATACGGGGCAGGATAAGGACGCATCCCCTGTGATGCTAGGGAGGCCATTTATGAACACGACAGGAACCAAGATTGATGTGAGCAGCGGTTCGCTCACAATGGAATTCGACGGGGTGAGGGTCAGAGTCAACATCGATGATTCAAAACGACACCCTCCAGATAGAAACCCCGAGTGCTCAATTGACGTGAGCAACCCAAGTTGAGGTGGGAGAGTAGCAAGTCGAGCCACGACAATAACTAAGGCGCTGTCCGGGAGGTAACCCGAGGTATGTAATTCTTTCCTGTCTTTTCATTCCATGTTTTTAGTTGTTTGTGTGTTATTTTTGTTTTTGCTTTTGTTTTTGCATTTAGACTAACATGCAAGAAGGAGACCCGAAGAAAATTTGAAGACGGTGAACTATGCACCAGAATCTTTTCCGCGGGCGCGGAAATTTTTCCGCGATCGCGGAAAAGTTACTGTAAGTCTCCTCATCCCTGCTAAAACAAAAAATCGAAAAAATCGAAAAAAAAAGAGTTCTACCAAAGGCCAGCTGCCCGAATTTTACACGAGAGTAGGTGCGCATCATGCTGCCAAGGAGGAGACATTCGCCCCACATTTTTATTTGGCACCGATGATGGCCCTACATTTGACAGCTGAGGAGGAGGAACACCAGGGCCCACACCACGATTACATTTGGGCCCTATTTTTGTGTTCATTGAAGGCCGTGCAGCCCCGATTCCTTGATGTACCACTACACCTTACAGTGGATTCCTTTTGGTTGCACGGTGGAGTTTGTCTGAAGACCGGCGTAACACCAGTGACTTGTGCTTACATTGATTCACCGCCAGCAACATCTTCAGTGTCCAAGCCCACTCTTCGGCGGTTGTGAGTACTTTCCGCTTTTCCCTGTGCTTCATTCTTTTTTGTCTTTCATTACATTGAGGACAATGCAATGTTTAAGCATGAGAGAGTGTTCTATACTTGCTAGTCGCTGAGGAGAATGAAAAAGAAAAAGTCAAAAATTGAAAAAAGACTTAAAAATAGAAATCCTGGGATAAGTCGAAAACCCGAAAGGGCGGCTTAGGTAATAAGCAGGTGGCTTGGACCAACATTAGGCTGGGGTAATAATTGGTCAAGAGTGATGTGAGTTTATTGTGAGCCCATCTATTGAAAAATGAAATGAGTGGCTTGGTGAAAACCCGAAAGGGCGCCTTGGGAAAATGAGTGAAAAGAAGAAGAGTGATTATTAGGATTCCTTATTTTACCTGGCGTGGTGACATAAGAAGAGGAGATATAAGAAGGATTCGGGTAGGTCACTCTGGGAGGCATAAGAAGATAGTTGGAGATTATGATTAGATTTTTATTCACTCTATGGTGTTCGGGATAAGCTTGGGGGAAGTACTCTGCTTTCCTTTTAGCTTGGTTGGTGTTGTGTTATGTGTTGTGTTATGTGTTGTGTTGTGTTGAGCTTATTGTTTTGGTGCCTTGGAGTTTCATGTTAGGTGAAATTCTTAGTGGAGATGATTTTTCTATGCTTCCTGAGACCTTGGGGATTTGATTGGAGGAGTAGGTTTACATTAGCTTACTCGAGGACGAGCAAGGTTTAAGCATGGGGGAATTTGATCAGCGCTACTTTGTAGGGTTTAACTAGGAGTTGTTACCGGTGTTTTGGGTGCTATTTGGAGACGTTTAGTGCACAACTGTAGAGATTGGAGTTGAAGAGTAGAAGTGTGGATTTGGTGGTTTGGAGAAGCTTAAACGAAGACTTATTGAAGATGGAGAGGAGACCACTTGAGCAGACCGAGGAAGAGTCGAAGAAAGAAGCCACATGAAGCAACAATGGAGAATCCGCGACCGCGGGCGAGCAATGGAGTTGATCGCGGATAAATCGAGAGCAAAGAGTCATAGTTGGAATTTTCCGCAACCGCAAAAATTCATCCGCGATCGCGGAAATGGGCATCAGCGAGCCGCACGGGATTTCTCCGAAGTTACTTTATTTTACTTTTCCGATTTTCTTTTAATTTCTTTATTTCGTTTATTTAGTTTATTTCCTTTTTAGATTATGTTTGTGATCTTTGGTTTTAGGTTTAGATTATTTAAACCTAGTTCCATAGCCTCCAAGCATCGATCATCGTTTATTCCATTCAGTATTGTTTTTCTTTCAAGACTATGAAGAACTAAGCACCCTTTGCTTAGTCCGACAATTGAAGCCTTCATTTGATTCATGATTGTGAGGTTATAACTCTATTTCCTATTCCTTTGGATTATATCTTTTCTCTTGAGCTTATTTCTATTGATTCTTATTGATTTGACTGGATTGACCACCTAGTTGATATTAGTAATTGTCTATTGCTAGGGTTTGGATATTTTGAGTTGAAATCCCTTATTTGGTGTAGCAACCATGATATTCTAGGACTAGTTGGACTAGTTTATTATGAAAGAGAACTGATTATGTGCTAAATGCTGCGAAACATCGGTGTTGTATGTATCCTGGTTAATTCCTATGCTCCATGCTGCTATTGTTCTAAATCTTGATAGTTTCTCCTGCGTTCGATAGTAAGGGTTGCCAGGCCGAGTTGGACTGGCAACTATTTCAGAATAGGGACATGAATAATCAAAGGAAGGAATAGAGATAACCTAGGACCAATCAATCGAATGAATGGTGGATATTTGTTTGGCTAAGTGTTTTTCCCTAATTGATTACAAACCTTTGCTTTTGTTTCCTTTGCTTACTTGTTTACAAACAACCAACCAATTCCCCCCTTTGTTACTATTGCATGCAACCTTACATAAAGAAAGATAACTCCTTCCTGTGGGATTCGACCCTTACTTGCCTATTCTACTAATTTAGGTTTGTTTAGGATTATTTTGATTAGGCGATACGACTTTAGCTCTTATCACCTCCGGTTCTCCTTCAATGTCGTTAGTAAAATCCTGCTCCTGGTCCTTTTCACCATGGCCAACCCTTTCATTTAGGTCTTGGACAATGGCCATTACACCATCAGCACCCTCAACATCATTGTTACCCTCAATAGAATTATCAAAATCCTGCAATCATAATAACCATGTCAAACTACTGACATACATGAGTAACAATCCTGTCACCATGCCAGACTTTCTTGTAAAACATATAAACTCCCATCATACACTAGAAATCTTGTCACCTCGTAGAAATAATAATGTCATAGTAGTAATGATAATATGATAATTTTCATATGAGCATATTCATACCTCTTTTCCTTCAGTCTCTACCTTCTCCACCTCAACCTCCTGAACTTCAGCCTCCTGAACCTCAACCTCTACCTTCTCCACTTCAGCCTCCTGAACTTTAGCCTCTACCTTGTCCACCTCAGCCTCCTAAACCTCATCCTCTTTGTCACCACCCTCACCATCACTCTCATTATCCTGATCAGTATCACCAACTTCATTATCCTCATCAGAAACTTCATCATCATCATCATGACTTGCAACCTCAACGTCTACCTTGTCCTCCTCCTTCAGTTTGTCACCACCCTGGCGAAGTTCTTCATTGTCATTACCCTCATCACCATTACCCTCATCACCATCATTATCCTTACTCTCAACCTCCTCACTCTCAACCTCATCACTTTCAAACTCCTCACCCTCAACCTCCTTATCCTCCACCTCCTCATCCTCTGTTTCCTGTTCATCCTTATAAACTTTCTCCTCTTCCTCATCAGACTCATCATAGGATTCAAAATCATCCTCATCCGAATAAATCTTTGGTTTCCCCTTACTCTTGAGCTTAGGCACCTCCTCCTGCTTTGATACCCTCTTTTCCAGCCTTCCCATCCTGTCAAGCACTCCTTTTTCCATCCTCTTCATCATTCTGAACATCTGACTTATCACCTCTGATGAATGCACATATGCATTACTCGGGCTCGCTCCATCTTTTCCTTGCTTCCCCTTCCCCTTTGATGGGTGAGGATCGAGATGCAGCCTTCGGTGCGAGGAAGTCCACAAGAGCCAAAGGAATTAGGCGAGACAACACCAAACCGGAAAGGAGAATCTTCTGTATTCAGATGGATCATTTTCTCGGTCACGGGCTCCGAATTGAGTGATTCCAAATCCCAGTGGTAGATCCGGGAGTCTATCTTGTTCCCTGAAAATCTGAGCGCGAACTGATCTAGGAGTAGGAAGATATGGCGAATCTACTGAGGTGTCGCAGATGGTTCCGCAAGGAACTTGGCACCGGCGAGAGGGAGATTTGAGGGCAGTTTGGGGGCGCGCCTTGGGCTGACTCTTTGGATGATCTTGGGGTGATTCAAGGGTGGATTGAGGACAGGATGGAAGGCGGAGAGATAGGGCTAGATCGAAGGGATATGGACTTACAAAGGTTGGATATGACGCACCTCGCCTTGTAAGAACTAGTGAAGAACTCGCTTTGGATATGACGCACCAAAGGAAGCCCTTGCACGGAGGTTGATATGACTCACAACCTGGGATTTGAAGCTATCTAAGTGATGGAAGAAACACTAAAATTCTGCAGAAAACTCCATTGAAAAACGAGAGAGAAAACAAAGTTTTTGGTTCAAGTTTGCATCCCCAAAAACAAGGGCCGGCTACCCCTAATATACCCAACCTTTAATGCTGGAATTTTAACCATAACATAGCCAATAACTAAGGTAGAAAATGTCATGAAGACCCACACAAAATCGGCATTAAATGCCTCTTCAAATCAAGCCCCACATGGCTTAAGGAAACCTTGCGCCTAGCCCGGTTGTTGCACCAAGGCACACATGGCCTTCTCTTCCATTTGGCTCGGCGCTCCCATGGTCATCAAGCCAGCCTGGAGTCCCTCTTGCAATGCTCGAGCCCGAGCCCGAGTGATTCACCCCAGAAAGACCCGAGCGTCGGCCTCCCTTGTGCCTACCATAGGTGTGCGGCACTTCCTTGCTTCCACGCCAGTTTCATAGGCATTCTTGTGCTCAATATCTCCTAGAGGACCAGTGGAGTCATCCCCCAAAAGATGGCTCAGAGAGTTGTGAGAATCGCCGGGCCAACTTCCATGCCCTAGCTCGGATGCCCTAGGCGCGGCGGCGACGACACTTGACTCTTCATGGCTTGAATGGCTTGAGTCTTGTTCATGATGCGACGTAGTCACATCATCCTCCCCTTCTTGAAAAGGATTCTCCCACGAATCCAAGTGCACTTCAAGAAAAGCTTTAGAGCACACAACACTGCACAAAGAAAAACAAGGAAATGAGGGACCAATACATCGTCAGGGAAAGCAGGGTATGTGTAAGCGACCATGATTAGTTTCATTGAGTATCCATGGATGAATTTCCATGCACAAGTATTTCCCCACTTCAGCCTAAAGATGTGCTTAAGTATAGAACATGAGATGCACATGACATACTTTGCAACAAAGGCAACGCATAGGACCATTTTTTTTATCATGAAACAAGAATTGCGAATGAGAACAATGATGCACACATGAATGTCTAGTTCTACATGCAAAAACTGAATGCAAGGACTTGTATACATGTTGATCACGAACTAAAGGTATCCAACAAGTCATGAATAGAACAAGAGAACTATGATGTATGCATGCATATCTAGTTTCACCTACAAAAACATATTCATGAACTAGGTATTCTCTAACCCTTGAAAATAATTCAGTTTGAAGCAAAGGGAAAAGAATAAATTGAGTAGAGTCAAGTGATACTCCCCTAGAATGAGCCTTGGATTGAACATCCTTCTTCTCATGGTCACAAGTGCTCTTGAGTTCAGAAGGCTTATCATCCTTGTCGTCAACCTCTTCTTGGAATAGGAACGGCAAACATGAAGGAACCATAGATGTTGCATCCATCCATGGAGTAGCCAAAGAGTTGAGTGAACTACGGGCAATGATGGGTGGACGTGTTCCTTTTGTAGATGAAAGAGATGGTTCTTCAACTTCCTTCTCCTTTTCTTTTGGCTTTAGATCTTCAACGAGCATAAAAGGATGACATGATGCGGTTATAAGTGGAGGTTCTTCCTTGAGCTCTCTTTCACCAAAGGATCGCTTCACAACTTGTAAGGGTTCAAAGCAACGATTCGGCTGAACCATAGGTGTGGGTGGAACAACTTGCTTCCTTTGAGGTTGGTTCTTGTTGACATGATTCATGTAGTGTAGAACCTCCTCAATACTTGTACCACAGACGAAATGCTGCATGTTAACAATAGCACGAAGATCAGAATTCAAGCCGTTGATAAACTTAGAGATAACATACCCTGCGGGAAAGCGAAGGCCAGATCGGAAGATGAGAGTCCGAAGCTCCTTGAAGTACTCATCGGGAGTACGACTTCCTTGGCGCACTTGCTCCAGCTTGGCATGCACCCTCTCGGTATAGTCCCTTGGCATAAAATGCTCCGAAAGAGCATCCTTGAGCTCTTGCCAAGTCCTAATGGGATCATATCCCATGCGGCGCCGCTCCGCCTGGTCCTCTTGCCACCAATGGTAGGCGAAGTCGGTGAAGTGAATTGCGGTGATGGCGACCCTCCTAGCATCATCATATCCATAGAACTCGAAGATGGATTCAGTTTTGGCCACCCAATCCAAGCACTCATCCCCGTTGGAAGATCCCGCAAATGGTTGCACATGGAGCTTAACACTGTGGTGTTGCTCCCTTCCTTGTGTCCTTTCTTCATGGTAGGCCAGGGGAACATGTCGTTGGGGAGGCATTGGAGGCCGTATAGTTGCACGGACTTGAGGTCCCCTCATCGCCATTTGTGGAGGGAAAAGATTGGCGGTGGGCATAGGTGTAGCTTGAGATCGCCCATAAGAGTCATAGCCTCCAACTCCATAACCTGGAAGGTTAGTAGCACCAATAGGGATATTATTAGGAAATGTAGCAAAATCATTAAACATACTTACCCCCAAGGTTGCTACAAATGGTGGCGCTTCGTACGCCGCAGATGCCCCTTGTGGCGCCAAAGACACCCTCGGCGCGTGAGAAGAAGACGCTTCCTCCCGGAATTGCACATGGTCCACATTATTAGGGGCAGACCCAATGACTTCTCTTTGAACTTGTGGCACCACATGACCACAGCTTGGAGGACAGTTGACACTCAATTGTTGCAATTGCTCGGCGATATCCTCTTGTTTGTGCTCCACAATTTCCAGCCGTGCATTGATAGATATCAAGGTTTGTTGAATGTCTTGCAAAGTTACTCCCTTGGATGGAGATACATTCCCTTGTGAAGACATGGCTAGCTCCTTCCCGGGTTGGTTATCATCCACCATCCCTAGACAATTGCAAACAACCAAGCACCAAAGCAACAACACAAAACCAAGCAAGATGTAGTATACCAAGCCAAACAAGATAGCCCCAAAACTGACCTAGAACTCAAATCACAACAAGATTCAAGTGAAAGTAGGTCACGGCTAGGAAATGTTTGGCTAGGCAAACAAAGACTAGCTAGCTTGCCCGGACCTATGTCTAGGAAGCTACTAAGTACGCACTTGATTTTGAAAACTCTTTTTTTTTTTCACTTAAAAACTGAATTAGCTCTTAGGTTGGCTCACTTTTTTCTATGGCCTCTCCTATTTAGGCCGGGTTTTTCTTGGGCACCTTTTTTTTTTCAAGAGCAAACACAAGCCAGATGAGCTCACTTTTTTCTATGGTCTCTCCTGTTTAGACCGGGTTTTTCTTGAGTTTTTTTTTTAAACAAGTAGAGACAAGCAAAGGCAAGTCACAATGAGCATGCAACAAAACAAAACAAAGAGAATCAACCAAGGCAACCGTTCCCGTATCCTAAACACAAGACTAGGCAAGCATTACTAGTCAAGATTGCATAAAATGCAAGGGTGGTCTAGGGGATACAAGGCTCGGTATATGGGCTCAAAATGTTCTGTTTTATTGTGTTTTAAAGCAGCCAAAGGTCAGTAAAAAATGCACTAAATTCGGGCAAGTGAAAGTGCACAAGGAAACCGAACAATTCAATGCACAAGACCTTTCATCAAACCACAACTCCTAATCTTTTATGGCTTCATTAACCCTTCATCTCCACTCAGAAATATGCAGAAATCGAACCCAAAAATTTGCAGAAAAATGTCCAAGAACAAGACACAATACGCATGGACAACCAGGCCAACAATAATTCGGCTAGAACTTCACTTGCACTATTGTAACTTGAAATTCTAAGCCAAGTTTAGGACATACCTCGCGTGGCTCTGATACCACATGATGGGTGAGGATCGGGATACAGCCTTCGGTGCGAGGAAGTCCACAAGAGCCAAAGGAATTAGGCGAGACAACACCAAACCGGCAAGGGGAATCTTCTGTATTCAGATGGATCGTTATATCTGGTCCGGGCTCCGAATTGAGTGATTCCAAATCCCAGTGGTAGATCCGGGCGTCTAGCTTGTTTCCTGAAAATCTGAGCGCGAACTGATCTAGGAGTCGGAAGATATGGCGAATCTACTGAGGTGTCACAGATGGTTCCGCAAGGAACTTGGCACCGGCGAGAGGGAGATTTGAGGGCAGTTTGGGGCGCGCCTTGGGCTGACTCTTTGGATGATCTTGGGGTGATTCAAGGGTGGATTGAGGACATGATGGAAGGCGGAGAGATAGGGCTAGATCAAAGGGATATGGACTTACAAAGGTTGGATATGACGCACCTCGCCTTGTAAGAACTAGTGAAGAACTCGCTTTGGATATGACGCACCAAAGGAGGCCCTTGCACGGAGGTTGATATGAATCACAACCTGGGATTTGAAGCTATCTAAGTGATGGAAGAAACACTAAAATTCTGCAGAAAACTCCATTGAAAAATGAGAGAGAAAACAAAGTTTTTGGTTCAAGTTTGCATCCCCAAAAACAAGGGCCGGCTACCCCTAATATACCCAACCTTTAATGCTGGAATTTTAACCATAACATAGCCAATAACTAAGGTAGAAAATGTCATGAAGACCCACACAAAATCGGCATTAAATGCCTCTTCAAATCAAGCCCCACATGGCTTAAGGAAACCTTGCGCCTAGCCCGGTTGTTGCACTAAGGCACACATGGCCTTCTCTTCCATTTGGCTCGGTGCTCCCATGGTCATCAAGCCAGCCTGGAGTCCCTCTTGCAATGCTCGAGCCCGAGCCCGAGCCCGAGTGATTCGCCCCGGAAAGACCCGAGCGCCGGCCTCCCTTGTGCCTACCATAGGTGTGCGACACTTCCTTGCTTCCACGCCAGTTTCATAGGCATTCTTGTGCTCAATATCTCCTAGAGGACCAGTGGAGTCATCCCCCAAAAGATGGCTCAGAGAGTTGTGAGAATCGCTGGGCCAACTTCCATGCCCTAGCTCGGATGCCCTAGGCGCGGCGACGACGGCGCTTGACTCTTCATGGCTTGAATGGCTTGAGTCTTATTCATGATGCGACGTAGTCACATCACCCTTCCCCTTCTTTTTCAAACCCTTCATTGCTTCCTTCACAATCTTATCAAAATGCGGGTCATCATTTTCAACAACATAGTAGTAGTCGGATAGCTTATCCACCTCATCCTCATCGGGAATAAGAATGGGCTTAACCACATGTGTAGGATCAGCCAAAGACAACTCCAACACTCCATGTTCATGGGCTTCATCTGAAAACCAACGAAGACCTCGAGGCATTGCAGATTCACTCAACTTTGATGCAAATTGGAGACCAAATGTTGGCACATCTTCCCATACCCATATCTACAATAACAAGCGGTTTGAGAATTAGCAAATTAAGATACATTAAATCATTATATCCTGTCACCCTATAATTTAAATCAGGTCACCATAAAACTATCTGGAATGCAAATAAAACTATGTTGGAAAACTAGTATGTTGTGTCAATAAAACAACAAATAACATCCTGTATATTCACCATGATCATGTCACCCTGTATTCAATCATCCGGTCATAGTATAGCATAAAGTATACTACTATGCTGCAAATAAAACACACTCAGTAATTCATATTTGAACCATTAAAAATTTATAATATAACTACCTGAAACACAACTGGCATGCCTTGAATGGAATATGGAATTCTTGGTGCATTGGAGAGTAGCTTTGCCTTCTCTACTGTTTGGATCCTTTTGGCCAATGCTGTGGTCAATGACTTGTAAAGCTCTTTATAAGCAACCCATTCCCTATGGATAATCCCAAAAGTTATCCATATTCTCCAGCAGCCTAACATGCAGCGGCTTCACTAGCCTCTTCTTATCCCCTCCCAGCAACAAACCCTCAACTATCAACAACAGTGCCAACTTGAGTTTGTAGTTGTCCAACTCACGATGTTCTTTGAATCTGTTGTAAACATCTTGTACTGTCGTCTTAGGACCACCAGGACTACCAAAAAATTGCTCCATTACTAGCCTGTCAGCTTTAGTATCCACAAATGGAAGTTCACCATAATTCAGTCCAGTTATGAGAGAGAACTCCTTGATCGAAAACCTCAACTCTTTCTGATAGCTCCATGACCCCATCAATGATGGCGAAGGACGAAGAGGAAGCAATGGAAGTGCAAACCAACGGCCCGGTGACTAGAGCTCGTGCAAGGACGATGGAACGAACAACTCAATCTTTAGTCACCTGGAGTTATGCAGGTTACTCAGCGTCAAACAGTCCTAAATGGGTCCTCCTTTTGACCTACGAAGGGTTGGGTGACGCCCCATCCTGAAATGGAAGTTGCACCCGCAGCAAAGCCGCGACCGCGGTTGTGTATCCGCGCCCACGGAAAAAGCCGCGACCGCGGTTGTGTATCCGTGCCCGCGGCAAAAGCCGCGACCGCGGCCTTGCATCCGCAACCGCGGCTCGTTCATGAATTCGCCTGTGACCGCTGCCTTCTTTGAACAACTTTATAGTTTCTTTCCTTAATTTATTTAAGACTATTTTAGCTAGTGTTTCGGGCCTGCCCTTATGTGTTTTGGGCCGGCCCACCCTTTGGATGTTTATTAGTTAACGTACTTCCCTTACTAGGTTTTGTCTAGACTATTTAAACCTTCTTTCATTCATTAATAAGAGCATGTTGATTTGAGTTGTTAAGTTGAGTTATCTCCTTCCTTGAATCCCAACATCAACCCCCCTACGATCCCCCAGATCTCAATTATCCCGTAGCTCGTCACTTTGAGCATTAATCCGACGTTCCTCTAGCGAATGTCTTGATCATCTCTTTGATCGTGACTGTCCATCACTTTGGACGTGTGAAGACCATCACTTTGGTCCAGTTTCCTGCGTGAAAAGGCTCTCTCTTTAGCCTTAGAAGACACCATCTCTTTGGCAAGTTAGAAGAGACGAAGGGAGGCTTGTTCAATGTTAAAGATCCTATCTTGCAACGGCATTTCGAGGGTCATTCGCATCAATTGGCATAAGAGCCAGTACAAGCTAAGTTTGTTCTTCTCTTTTAAGTGTTCCTTGAATTTTTTCCGCGTTAAAACCAAATTTTTTTTTGCCTCACCACCCCGCCGTTGGAACCACCCACCGCCGCCGTAAAACCCACCCTACCGCCACCCCTCCTTCCACCACCATCCTTTCCCCTACACGGCTGCCCTAGGGTTAGATTAGTCTTCAAGTAAAATTAATCTTTGACTTTTCCACCTTTCTTATCTTCATTTGCTAATACCCATACGTAGCATTATCTTGTTTCCTTATTTGCATATCTTATTCCCTTGTTTATTTTGTGATCTTTTTCTTGCTTTATCTTAGGGTTAATTACTTGACTAGTTGTTTGATTTTCTTTCCTTCTAGGTTGCATAAGTCTATCTCTTCTTATCTCTTGCACTTTAATCTTATGCTTCTTTCTTGCAAAAAAAAAAGGTGTAGGCTGAAATTATTAAAAAAAAAAAACAACCTTCCTCAAACAAGAAACTTGGAAGACGGAGCCTAAAACAAAGGCAAGGGAAATCCCTCACTACGGTCCTACACTCCATCTTCTCACCTCTCATGTCTAAAGCAACTTAAAATCAAAGCAAAGATTTCTTGCAACTCTCTTGTGATTAACTCATAGAAACTTGAATTTGATCATACTTAAACTGTGGGATATTGATTGTTGTTTGGACTTGATTTTGCTACTTCTCTTTCTTCTTGCCTTTCATTCAAGCCTCTCCCTCCTCACGAGCAACCAAATTAGTACGCCTTGTGGAAAATTTCTTGGTTCACTTTTGAGACAAGGACTTGGTTTGAACTTGTTCTTTTGCTTGGTGCGTTTTGATCCTTGTGCTTTGCATGCTTCGTATAGGTACGATGGACATCCCCACTATGAGTCGTACCCGCTTGTCCGAACGTCGCAGTTCCGACCCCATATATGACGTTCATCGTGAATTGGAGGCCGCCCATGCCGCCAATGTCGCAAAGGACCACGCCTTGGCCGACCGTGAAGCCGAGGTTGCACGCCTATGCCGTCTTGTTAGTGACATGCACCTTCCTTTGGAGGATCCCATGGTGAACCCCATGGCTACTTCACACCAGCCACGTGGTCGCAAAGGCAAGGCAGTCGCGTCTACACCGCATGATCGCCTTCATTCCCAAATTGAAGGATATCTCACCTCTCGACGCGTTGATCCCCGTGAACGGTATGATTCTATCCATGACGCGGACTTTTTGGATGGCAATCACTCGAGATGCAGTGTTCGTGTTTCAAAAGATCCATACCCTTATGTCAACACTATGGATCACCGACAAAGAGGACAACGCCAAACCCGGTATGATGATCCCGAGTCCGACATTGATGACCACCGTGATTCCGCATCAGATGATGACCGGGACAACTTTGATGAAGAAGAAGCTTATGAGGCGGAACGACAAGCGGAATATAGGGCACCGCGCTACAACACCGAGCGTCGACGTCCATATGACCGACGCCGTCCAAGCCCGCACCGTCACATCACCCCACGCTGAGACATCAAGGTGAAAGTTCCTAACTTTTATGGTGATTATGATCCAATTAAGTTCCTTGATTGGCAGCAGTCCGCGGAGTATGTGTTGGCTTATCACAAATACCCCGAGGAGGACAAAGTTGAAGTCGCGACGTTGCACTTCGAGGGCGCTGTGCGTGCATGGTGGCACTGGTTCCAGACTGACCGAGACCGCCGTGGTGATCCACCCGTAGCCACTTGGTGTCAATTCATCCATATCATGAAGAAGAAGTATGTTCCCGAGGACTTCACATCTGAGATGCACCTCAAGATACAACTTGCGTCCCAAGGAAGCCGATCCCCCCTTGATTTCTATGCCGAGGTTGAAGAACTTTCACACAAGGCGGGTATCTACCATTCCGATGAGGATTTTAGGAGTATATTTCTTCGCGGCCTGCATGCACCTATTCAGGACCAACTTCGAGTGCTCGACATTAGGAACCTCCAAAAGTGCGCCCACACGGCTCAAGAGAATTGGACGCAAGCCCAAGCAGCTAAGAAGGCGTCTTGGTCTCGGCCTAACATAAGGTATGGTTCTAATCCTATGTCAAGTTCCCCTTCTACTAATGTGCGTTCATCTTCTCAGCCCTCTCCCGTACCATCCACGCCGACGCCGGCCAACCGTTCTAGTGCCCCGGTGCACGTCAACCCACCTCATTCGTGTGGCACCGCTACTTCCGAAGAAAGGGCTCGTGATCAAGTGTGTTTTAAGTGCCAAGGAAGAGGTCATGTGCAGAGGGACTACCCTAACAACAAAAGGGTACTCTTTTCCAACATTTCCGGCTATGAGTCATTTGAGGAAGACGATGTCGACACCGGTCCTGTGTTTGAGGAAGACAATGTCGACACTGGTCCCGTGTTTGACGAGCACCATTCCGAGGCCGCCGGCGATGATGACGGCTATGTTTGCAGCACCATGGATGAGCAAGGCACCGTGCCTCTTAGCCTCGTCACACGACGTGTCCTCACCGCCAAAGAAGGTACATCATTGGACCAATGCGAGAATCTCTTCCATACTAAGTATGCAGTCCAAGGTGCTTCTTTGAGTGTGATCATAGATGGTGGGAGTTGTTGCAATATCATCAATGAAAAGGTGATCAAGCACTTCAAGTTTGAGACGACTCCACACCCGCAACCTTATAGCCTTCAATGGATCTCGGAAGGCGATGATACCAATGTTGTCAAGCGTCAATGCACAATAACTTTCAACATTGGGTATTACAAGGACTCGGTGATCTGTGATGTAGTTCCTATGGATGCCACACATCTTCTCTTAGGGCGACCTTGGCAATTTGACAAGCGAGTCCTTCATGATGGTTTCCTCAACAACTATGTCTTCATGCATAATAGGAGAAAGGTAAGCTTACTTCCTATGAGTCCTAAGGAGATCTTACAAGACCAAGTCGAATGGAACCGAGCCAAGGCTTTAGAGCAAGCTAAGAATGCAGCCGCCACTGCCCACGGTGACAAGGGTGCCATGCCCACTAAACCAGGCCGTGACAAGGCCGCCAAAGCCGCGGCCAGCCCGTCCCCGACGCCTCCACAACCCAACATTCAAGGCAAATGTGAGAACCGACTTCTCTTAGCCCGATCCCGGGATGTCTCTCCAATTATTCAGGGACGTCTTCCTTGCTTTTTACTTGTTCCTTTCGCGTGTCTATTAAATGTTAAGGATTTGGTTGATTTACCCCCTGCGGTGTCTACTCTTTTGCAAGAATTTGAGGATGTTATGCCCGAAGAGTTGCCTGAAGGATTGCCACCAATCCGAGGAATAGAGCACCAAATCGACTTTGTGCCAGGTGCGTCTTTGCCCAACCGAGCTGCATACCGTGCGAGCCCGAAAGAGACCAAGGAGTTGTAACACCAAGTGCAAGAGTTGATGGACAATGGATACGTCCGAGAGAGCTTAAGCCCCTGCGCCGTGCCAGTCATCTTAGCGCCTAAGAAGGATGGTACTTGGCGTATGTGTGTTGATTGTAGAGCTATCAACCAAATCACGGTGAAGTATCGCTACCCTATTCCTAGACTTGATGATATGCTTGATGAATTACATGGTGCTACTTTGTTTTCTAAGATTGATCTTAAGAGTGGGTACCATCAAATTAGGATGCATGAGGGTGATGAATGGAAAACTGCATTTAAGACTAAGTATGGCCTTTATGAGTGGTTGGTGATGCCTTTTGGCCTTACTAATGCTCCTAGCACTTTTATGAGACTTATCAATCATGTTTTAAGGGCTTACTTAGGAAAATTTGTAGTTGTCTACTTTGATGATATCCTTGTTTATAACAAGACCTTTGATGAGCATGTTATACATCTTAGGAAAGTTTTAGAATGTCTTAGGAAAGAGAAACTTTATGCTAACTTAGGTAAATGTTCTTTTTGCTCAGAGTCTACTATTTTACTTGGTTTTATTGTTAGCAAGGATGGATTGAAGGTCGACCAAGAGAAGGTATGCGCCATTGAAGAGTGGCCACGACCTACTACACCGACGATGGTCCGGTCTTTCTTAGGCTTGGCTGGGTTCTACCGTTGGTTTGTGTGCGATTTCTCCACCATTGCAGCCCCGTTGCATGAGCTAACCAAGAAGGCTGCATCCATAGAGTGGACGGACGCCCATGAGCTTGCTTTTGTCACATTGAAGGACCATCTTTGCCATGCCCCTTTGCTGCAATTACCGGACTTTTCCAAGGCCTTTGAAGTGGAGTGTGATGCCTCTCACCATGGAATTGGAGGTGTTTTAGTACAAGACCGCCGTCCTATTGCTTACTTTAGTGAGTAGCTCACCGACGGCGAACTCAACTATCCCACTTATGACAAGGAGCTCTATGCTCTTATTCGGGTGTTGAAGACTTGGCAGCACTATCTTTGGCCCAAGGAGTTTGTCATACACTCGGACCATGAGGCTCTGAAGTACTTGAAGGGACAATACAACCTCAGCCGACGCCATGCAAGATGGGTGGAGTTCATGGAGACCTTCCCTTATGTGGTCAAGTACAAGAAAGGTAAGGAGAATGTGGTTGCCGACGCTCGATGCTTCTATCTTAGGCTTTTCCTTGATCAAAGAACTGTATATGCATGATGATGACTTTGCTAATTTTTTTTAAACCTGCATGAAAAAATGATGTGTTCTTGCCTCCGATGATGAGCACACTTGTCAAAGGTGACACTTTTGGATCTAGTCTTGGGCAATAAGTCACAAGCTTTCCTTGTCAAGCCTGCCGTGGAACCCTTGGGTGAATCCCTTGTTGTATTGCACGAAAGGTTGACAAGCGGTGGCAAAGTGAATAGTGACTTTTGAGGTTATCGGACACGGTGGTGAATGGATGCGAACCCAGTGGTGAGTGTCTGGGTGGTATCGGCGGCAGCGACGATGAATGTCAAGATGGTTGTCAAGACAGCGAAGGCGGTGCCGATGGTGAAGGCGATGGCGATTGCATTGGCGGTGGCGAACGATTGACTAGGTCCAGTTGTTGGCTCGAAGGCGACGGCGATAGCGAAGGCGGTGGTGGATGTCACAAGCGATTGGCTAGCGACGGCGGCAACGATGGAGTGGGTGCGATTACAGAAGCGATTTGATGGATGGAGATGGTGTGATGGTTGGGGATAGATGACTTGAAAATGAAGTCTTTGGCCATAGCATTGGCGGCAGAGTGAAGGGAGATGCGAAGGAAGACTTTGCTTGAAGGATTCCAAGCATTTGCCGTAGCGTCGGCGGCAGAGTGAAGGAGATGCGAAGATAGAGATAGGTGACGTCCGATCAAAGGAAGGAGGATAAACACTCTACTTGAACTTTGATTAAAATTGAACGTAAGAAATAACAAGACATAAGTTTGACTTAAATACTAGAGGCGAAACTCGGATGGGCCGAGTCGAGCCTAGTGGACTAGCCCATGCAACATGCAATAGGCACACACCCTAAAAATAGAAAAACTATAAATGGAAACTTTCTAAAACAAGTAAATAACAAAGATAGTAATGTCTCAAGAAACAATGTCAAAACACGAGGAACATAAACCTCTAAGTGTCTAAGCCGGTGGAGGCAAGGCATGGGGCGCAAACACTAGGAGCGGCGGCGACGATGAGTCGACTGGCTCGGCAGTGGGTGCACCCGGTGCCAGTAGTGATGGGCTCGTCTCTGCGATGCCGATGGTGGCGAGGACTTGGAGTCTGGGCTCGGTCTCGGGTGTGCCTTGGCCAGCGATGATGCGAGCGACAAGTGAATGCACGGCGTCGGCGATGGCCTTAGACATGGACCTTGTCACTAGGCCCTCTGAGCGTAGGCTCATGGCATGTTCCTCCTCTGTGGCCATCATGGAGGGAAGGGTCGCATCACCCTCCTTCACTTGGCTGTGAAGCGTCCCCGCTTCACCATCATCAAACTCAGGCTCCACATAAGGTGTCAGGTCCGAGACGTTGAAAGATGCATGGACTCCATAGTCGTTTGGGAGCTCGAGTTGATAGGCATTGTCCCTTATGGCCTTGATCACGCGGAATGGGCCATCTCCACGTTGGGCCAGTTTGTGCTTGCGCCGCGAGGGGAATCTTTCTTTTCGTAAATGCACCCAGACAAGGTCTCCGGGCGCAAACACAACGCGGCGTCGGCCATGGTTGTGCTGCGATGCATATTGCGAGGCCCTTCTTTCCAATTGCTCGCGCATTCGCCGATGGTGCTCTTGCACTTGCTCGGCGCGATTGGCGGCAGTGATGTGCACTGGGTCTCGGAGTGGGCGCGGCGACAAATCAAGTGGCGTCAAGGGGTTCCTTCCATAGACCACTTCGAATGGTGTCAAATTGGTCACCGTGTGCCTGCATCTATTATAAGAAAACTCCACAAAAGATAGTAAGTCCTCCCAACGCCTAGGGTTGGCCTTTAGCATGGTGCGAAGGAGGGCTCCTAAGGTTCTATTCGTAACCTCTGTTTGGTAATCGGTCTGGGGATGATAGCTAGTGGAGAAGAGAAGTTTAGTGCCTAGCTTACCCCAAAGTGTTCTCCAAAAATGACCAACAAACTTAGAATCCCTATCACTAACAATGGTACGTGGGACTCCATGAAGACGCACCACATGCTCAAAGAATAAATCGGCTATCTCACTAGCACTATGGGTTGTCTTACAAGCTACAAAATGTTCCATCTTAGAAAACCTATCCACAATCACAAAGATAGAGTCCTTACCTCGACGAGAGAGGGGCAAACCCGTGATGAAATCAATGGAAAGGTCTTCCCAGGGGGCAGTGGGTATGGGCAGAGGCGTGTAGAGGCCGTGTGGGCTAGACTTGGCTTTGGCCCTTTGGCATGTCACACAGCTCCTACAATAGCGGGTCACCTGGTGGGTCATACGAGGACAAAAGAAGTGTTCTCTAAGCGCGGCCAAGGTCTTGGCAATCCCAAAGTGGCCTCGGCCATCGTGTGCTTCCTGGATCAAAAGGAGCCTAATAGAGGACCTAGGGATGCATAGGCATCCAGCCTTGTACAAGTAACCCTCAGATCGAAAATATGACTCAAATTCATGGCTTCTAAGGCAGTGCTCTAATATAGGCTTGAAGAAAGGATCAATAGCATATAATTCCTTTATCAAAGAAAAACCTAGAATCTTAGTTTGCACATGAGTCAAGAGAACGAACCTGCGAGGAAGGGCGTCGGCTACCACATTCTCTTTTCCCTTCTTGTGGACCATGACATAAGGAAATGTCTCAAGGAACTCCACCCAACGAGCATGGTGTCGGTTGAGGTGGGCTTGGCTCTTCAAATAGCTCAAGGCGGCGTGGTCGCTGTGGATGACAAATTCACGTGGCCAAAGATAATGTTGCCAAGTCTTTAGTACACGAACTAGGGCATACAATTCCTTGTCATAGGTGGGGTAGTTTAGGGTGACCCCGGTGATCTTCTCACTAAAGAAGGCAATGGGCCTCCTCTCTTGGTGCAAGACACCTCTAATGCCAATGTCAGAGGCATCACACTCCACCTCAAAGTGTTTGGCGAAGTCAAGGAGTTGTAGTAGAGGCGCGTGGCACGAGGCATCCTTTAAAGCCGAGAAGGCCTTCTCGTGTGCCTCAAGCCAAGTGACTGTGCTCCCCTTCTTTGTGAGCTCGTGCAAAGGCGCCGTAATGGAACTAAAATCCCTCACAAAGTGCCTATAGAAACCGGCGAGGCCAAGGAAGCTCCTCACCATGGTGGGCGTCATCGGCGTCGGCCATTCCTTGATGGCCTTGACCTTGTCTTCGTCGATGCGCAATCCATCTTTGGACACCACGTAGCCTAGGAAGTTGGTAGTTTCGGAGCAGAAATGACACTTGCCAAGGTTGGCGAATAGGCTCTCACGTCGCAAGCAATCCAACACAAGTCGTACGTGGTCGACGTGATCCTCAAGGCTGCGTGAGTAGACAAAGATGTCATCAAAATAAACGACAACAAACTTACCCATAAATGCTCTCAAGACGTGGTTCATCAGGCGCATGAAGGTGCTAGGGGAATTGGTGAGCCCAAAAGGCATGACAAGCCACTCATAGAGCCTATACTTGGTCTTGAAGGCGGTCTTCCACTCATCACCTTCTTTCATCCGAATCTGGTGGTAGCCACTCTTCAAGTCAATCTTGGAAAATAGTGTGGCACCGTGGAGCTCATCAAGCATGTCGTCTAGGCGTGGAATAGGGTGCCTATACTTCACTGTGATTTGGGTTATGGCACGGCAGTCGACACACATTCTCCATGTGCCATCTTTATTGGGCACAAGGATCATAGGCACAGTGCAAGGGCTTAGGGATTCCCTCACGTAGCCTCGATCCAGCAGCTCTTGCACCTGGCACTGCAACTCCTAGGTCTCCTCAGGGCCGGCCCGGTAGGCGGCGCGATTGGGCAAGGAGGCACCAAGCACCAAGTCAATTTGGTGCTCAATGCCCCTCAATGGTGGAAGGCCCTGAGGTAACTCCGCTAGAAAGACGTCGTTGAAGGCAGTGAGCAAGGCGGCGACGACATGCGGCAATGACGTGACACTTGACGACTCAGCGATGCACGAAGTAGGCACAAGAATAAAACAAGGGGCCTTGCCTGTCAAAGCAGCAGTGAGCTCACTGGGCCGTGCCAGAAGCAGCCTGTGCTCATAGCGGCCCTGCAACGGAGGCGTCTGAGGCGATCGAACGGCCAACTGTGTCGATGGCGAGGCACTTGGTGATTTTTGTGAGGCACTGGGTGTGTGGACACATGTTCTCGAGATAGAAGTTGGAGGGCCTGGACAGTGCTCAGTGGGCTTCGTCTTGGCCTTCCTAGCGGGTGTGGTAGCGTCACTATCACGATCGAGGGAGGCATTGGATGGCCCACTAGTGGCATTCGATTTCTTTGGACCAGTACCAGTTGTAGATGAAAAATTTCCAGAATTCGATGAGTTTGGCTTCTGGAGTGCCACTGGGGTCTTTTCTTGCCTTGTAGTGGCGGCCTCGATGGCCTTCTGACGGTCTCGCTCAACCTGGTCCTGCAAGATCTCATGGGGAGACATTGGATGCAAGGTGACGCGCTTCCCATGGTAAGTGAACACATATGTGTTCAAATAGCCATCATGGACCATGCGTCTGTCAAATTGCCATGGGCGCCCAAACAAAATATGGGTGGCGTCCATTGCAATGACATCACATAAAATAGAATCACAGTATTGACCTATAGAAAAAGAAATGAGGCATTGTCGAGATACTGTGTTACCTGGACTAGAAGAAATCCATTGGAGGGCATATGGTTGTGGATGAGGCATCGTTGGCAAGGCAAAGTGCTTCACCACCTTCTCATTCACAATGTTGCAACAACTTCCTCCATCAATAATGACACTCAAGGAAGCCGTTTGAACGAGTGCCCTTGTGTGAAACAAGTTCTCTCATTGGTCGTCTAAGCTTGCTTCCTTGACCGTGAGGATTCGTCGTGTCACTAAGCTCAGTGGCGTGCCCGCATGCAGTGAAGCAGGTTCGCAGTCGTAGGCGTCCTCAGTGTCCTCGAGACCTTCCTCAATGGGCTCGAGAGTGGGCTCATCCTCCTCGTAAGACTCATATCCGGCGGCGGCGGAGGAGAAGAGCACTTTCTTGGCATTTGGACAATCTTTCTTGTAGTGTCCCCTATCTTTACATTTGTAGCACTCTAGGTCGCGCGCGCGGTCTGTGCCCGCTGACTGCTGTCTGGGCGCGTGTGTGCGGCTCGTTGCGTCTGGCGTCGTGGGCTTCGACTTGGCAGCTTGGATAGACGTGGCGGTCACTGGAGCAGTGGAACGCACATTAGAAGAATTGGATGGACTAGGGTTAGAAGAATACCTTGTTTGGCCAGTTTGCCAAGTGTAGTTCTTTCGGCGATTGAGTTGATTATGGATTTGCATCGCCGTGTGGGTCAATGTATTGAGATCATTAATGGGCAAGATCTCAAGTTGGTCTCGGATGGGAGCATTCAATCCACTCAGAAATTTTGTTCTCAATGTTGAAGGGGCAACACTAATGTTGGCCTTGTAGTACATGTCCTCTAAAGTGGAGAAGAACTCGAGGGGAGTCTTGGAGCCTTGGCGAGCCATGGCTATCTCCATACGCATTTGGTTCCAATAATCTGGAGGCACATACTTCTTCGTCATTATGTACACCAATTGATGCCATTCGGTGACGAGAGGGAGGCGGCGTCGGACGCAGTCGTTCGCGAAGCGATGCCACCACACACGGGCGGTGCCTCAGAAGTGCAAAGTCGCGGCGTCGACATGGTCCTCAGGCGGCACTCTGCAATATCTCAAGGTGTACTCGGTGGCCTGCACCCTTTCAAGAAAAACAGAAGGGTTGTATTCACCAAAGAAATGTTCGATCTTTACCTTGACTTCGTGTCGCTGGTAACGAGGAACGGGCGCGGCATTGGGCGCGTTGTTAGGCGCGGCGGCAAAGAGAGGATTTTGATAGGCGCATAAGCCAGGTGGTGGGGCGCAACTAACTTGTCGCCTGTCGCGTCCTTGGTGGGCATCGCCGTGGGCTAACTCGTCCCTAGGCGCGTAGGCGTCGTCGCGTCGGCGCTGTCGCGGCTGGGCATCGTAGGCGGCTCGGCAACGGTAATCATGTGGCAACTCGTCTCGGCGCTGGCCGCGAGTGTCACGAGCATCGACACCTTGTGCTTGTAGGCGCGACGGTGTAATCCAGTCCGATGGGCGATCCTGCAATTCAATGGGATCTCCAAGAGGTGGATGGAAGAAATTAGGATTCACCATACCCGAGTCCTCAATTTCTTCGTCGTCCAATTCGTCGAAGTCATCTTGGACGGTAGACGTCGAGTAGCCAAAGCCATCAGAGTCGTAGTGGGGCGTCCTTGCACTTTGATGGAGAAGATGGTCTTGAACGTCATAGTCTCTGGAATGGGTAGTGGGTGTCCTCCTAGGCGCGTCGTCGCGTCGCTGTGAACGACTGGGTCATCGACTGAGTCTTCTCGGCATCGCAACGGCTAGCTCAGCTTCGCGGCCTCGGCCTTCGCGTGGCGCTCAGCCTGGGACACGGTGACAAGCGATTGTCGTATACCACTAAATCAAAATAAACCTAGACAAACCTAAACAAGTAGTTAGGGCAAGTAAGGATCGAATCCACAGGGAGGAAGGGATTAATCTATGTGTTATTCGCGTGCAATAGTAACAAGAGAGGGGAGTTTTTGGTTGGTTTTGTAATCAAGAAAGTAAACAAAGCAAATAAGCAAAGAGTGTAATCAAATGTGGGAAAAACACTTAGCCAAACAAGATCCACTTTTCCTATGGTAGATTGGTCCTAGGTTCTCTCTATTCCTTTCCTTTGTTTATTCTTGTCCCCATTCTTGTATAGTTACTAGTCCTACCAGTCCTAGCAACTCTTATTATTGAACGCACAATAAACAATCAAGATTTAGAACAATAATAGCATTGGGCATAGGATCAAACCAGGATACATGTCAAATAATCACAACCCGCAATAATTTAACATGCAATCAATCTTCTTTCATAATAATCTAGTCCTACCAGTCCTAGATAATTATGGATGCTACTCTAGATAAGGAATCACCGATCGGTCAATTCCAAACCTTAGCAATAGATAATTACTAAACCTAACTAGGTGATCAGTCTAGTCAAATCAATAACAATCCATATGAATAAGTGCAAGAAGAAAGATATAAACCCAAAGGAAATAGGAAATAGAGAATTAACCTCGCAATCAAACCATAGAAAAAGCTTTACATGCCGGACTAATCAATGAGTGCTTAGCTACTCATAGTACTGAAAGCCATAATTGTTGAAAGGGAAAAACTCTGAATACTGAACATACGATAATCCGGGGTTCATCTATGTGGGATCCCGAATGGAGGCTGTGAGAGTTAGGTTAAATAAGTTAACCTAAAGCCCAAGATCACAAACCTCATCCCTAAAAAGGAAAAATAATAATATTCGGAATTAAATAAAACAACGAAAAAGGAAAAACAGAAAAAGAAAACAGAAGTTCGGAGCGCGTCGGGCTGACTCCCGCTGATGGCCGCGGTCGCGGCCTTCGGGCCGCAGTCGCGGTTTGCTCTCGAAGTGCATAATTAATTTCCGATAATTCGGCCGCGAGCGCGGCCTCCTCGCTATCGCCCATCTCCTTCGGAAATCTTGCCGCGGCCTTCTGCTCCCCGCGGCTTGGTCGCGGTTTCTTCACTTCACCGCCTTCTCACGTGGTTTCTTCATGGATCTTGCTTGTCTCCTCAGGTGGTCAATTTCTCTTCTTCTGGATGTCTCCAATAAGCTCCTCCAGACCACCAAAACCACACTTCTCTGCTCCAACTCCATAATCTCCAATTGTGCATAAAATCCCACAAAATGGCGCCTCAAACCTTGTAATCATCCCTAGAAATGTGCTACAAAATAGCACTGATCAGACAACGCTGGGTACGTCTAGAGGCATACCTAGCATCAAAATCATAAGGTTCAGAATACTCACCTTGGGAGTCGTCGGCGCGGTCGGATCCGGTGTCGTAGCCAGCGGATGTGGCTCTGGGCACGTAGCGATCCGTGTGAGACACGTAGCCTTGGCGACTCTCAATGACACTTTGGATTCTGTTGAGACGCGGTTGGAGGTTGGATGTTGAAGGCATAAAATCTTTTCCCTTGTCTACTCGTGCATGGCTTGGGCTGGCGTCGGTGGGATGTGGTACAGCTGGCGCGTCCATAGCGATCATGGGTGTTGGTGTGGGCACGAGTTGTGCCGCTCGCTGCATGGATTCGAATTGAGCCACTCGTTGACGAAGAGCTTGGATCTCTCTTTGCTCCTCGGACAACTCTAAGATAGGATCTTGTGGTGGGGGATCTTGTAGTGGTGGGTCTTGTTGGGGACCCAAAGGCTGAGGTTGTGGGTTGGTGTTGTCGGTGCCGGTGTTGTCTCCACTAGATGTGTTGGCCATCATGCTACCTATAACAATATGACCAGACATAGGAGTAAAAACGAACCAAAGGCACAAAGAACAACAACCAAGCAAGCACTAGTCAAGTCAACAATGTTCACGAAAGGGGAGGGCTTGTTTGGCTTGCCGTGAGGGCGGCTAAGGCTAGTCACAAGTGATGGCGTGAAAAGCAAGTCATCAAGCAAACAAACAAGAACAATTGAAACCCTAAACCAAACGTAAACAAAGAACCAAACTAGCAAGAAATTACCTTCTAGGAGGTGAATCTAGATGGCGGAGAGATTGAGAAGATGAGCCCAGGCCGAGTCGAGTGGGTTAGGGTTCCCTTATTTTGGCTTTCCCTAACTTGTTACCTTGTATAACTTTTGTGTTTTTTTTGTTTGATAACCGATTGGCTATATCTTTTTTTTTTGTTTAAATATCCAAATATCTTATCTTTTTGACTTTTGAGATATCGGATAAGGAAAATAAAATAAAATAACGGCCTAAGTAACAAGAAAAGATCAAAGAGATCTTAGAGATAAGAGAGAGAAAAAGAAGATATGATTGCTTCTTATATGGAAATTTCGGCTAACCAACTAAAAAGCAAATCAAGAAAGATATGGAAACTCTATCAAACACATGAAATAAGGAAACAACTACTCTAGCATGCAAGATATCCGAATTACCAAACACACCAAAACTTATGGGGCAAGAAAAAAATATTCGGCCAAGTTGTTACCTTGTGAAAACCGAAGGAAAAGCAAATATGGAAACTTTTTGGTTTTTCGAGTATGATGCGAAAGCAATGGATAATGGGCAAGAACATTTTTTGTGAACAATATGAAAAATTGATTTCGTGACTTAAAAGACTGATGGGCTCTGATGCCAGTTGATGTGTTCTTGCCTCCGATGATGAGCACACTTGTCAAAGGTGAAACTTTTGGATCTAGTCTTGGGCGAGAAGTCACAAGCTTTCCTTGTCAAGCATGTCGTGGAACCCTTGGGTGAATCCCTTGTTGTATTGCACGAAAGGTTGACAAGCGGTGGCGAAGTGAATATTGACTTTTGAGGTTATCGGACACGGTGGTGACTGGATGCGAACCCGGTGGTGAGTGTCTGGGTGGTATCGGCGGCGGCGACGATGAATGTCAAGATGGTTGTCAAGACAGCGAAGGCGGTGCCGATGGTGAAGGCGATGGCGATTGCATTGGCGGTGGCGAGCGATTGACTAGGTCCGGTTGTGGGCTCGATGGCGACGGCGATAGCGAAGGCGGTGGTGGATGTCACAAGCGATTGGCTAGCGACGGCGGCAACGATGGAGTGGGTGCGATTACAGAAGCGATTTGATGGATGGAGATGGTGTGATGGTTGGGGATAGATGACTTGAAGATCAAGTCTTTGGCCATAGCATCGGCGGCGGAGTGAAGGGAGATGCGAAGGAAGACTTTGCTTGAAGGATTCCAAGCGTTTGCCGTAGCGTCGGCGGCAGAGTGAAGGGGATGCGAAGATAGAGATAGGTGACGTCCGATCAAAGGAAGGAGGATAAACACTCTACTTGAACTTTGATTAAAATTGAACGTAAGAAATAACAAGACATAAGTTTGACTTAAATACTAGAGGCGAAACTCGGATGGGCCGAGTCGAGCCTAGTGGGCTAGCCCATGCAACATGCAATAGGCACACACCCTAAAAATAGAAAAACTATAAATGGAAACTTTCTAAAACAAGTAAATAACAAAGATAGTAATGTCTCAAGAAACAATGTCAAAACACGAGGCAAGTAAACCTCTAAGTGTCTAAGACGGTGGCGGCAAGGCATGGGGTGCAAACACTAGGAGGGGCGGCGACGATGAGTCGACTGGCTCGGCAGTGGGTGCACCCGATGCCGGTAGTGATGGGCTCGTCTCTGCGATGCCGATGGTGGCGAGGACTTGGAGTCTGGGCTCGATCTCGGGTGTGCCTTGGCCAGCGATGACGCGAACGACAAGTGAATGCACGGTGTCGACGATGGCCTTGGACCTGGACCTTGTCACTGGGCCCTCTGAGCGTAGGCTCATGGCATGTTCCTCCTCTGTGACCGTCATGGAGGGCAGGGTCGCATAAAAAAAGGAGAGTCTAATGAGTTCTATGTGGATAATGGCTACCTATTTAAGGCCGGGAAACTATGTATCCCAAAAACATCTATATGTAGGTTGTTAATTCAGGAAGCTTATGAAGGTGGAAGACATTTTGGTATTCCTAAGACTTTGGCTGCATTAAGGGAACATTTTTATTGGCTTAAAATGATGCATCATGTTACTCAATATTGCAAGGCTTATGTTACTTGTGTGCATGCTAAGTCTAGGTCGAGTCCCCAAGGTTTGTATACCCCTTTGCCTATTCCTAACGTCCCATGGGAGGATATTAGTATGGACTTTATCACTGGTTTGCCTTTGTCTAAGAAGGGGAGGGACTCAATATTTGTTGTTGTTGATCGGTTTTCGAAAATGGCTCACTTTATTGCATGCAAGACTACTAATAATGCTTCTGAGATTGCTTCCTTATTTTTTGAGCATGTGGTTAGGCTGCATGGTATTCCTAGGAGTATAGTGTCCGATCGTGATGCTAAGTTTGTGAGTTATTTTTGGAAATATTTATGGGCCAAGTTGGGGACTAAGCTGTTATTTTCTACTAGTTATCATCCCCAAACGGATGGCCAAACGAAGAACACTAATAGGACTTTAGGTATTTTATTATATACTATGTTAAAGTCTAACCTCCGCAAGTGGGAAGAGTGCTTGCCTTTTGTTGAGTTCGCTTATAACAGGTCCATGCACTAGGCGACGCAGTTGAGCCCGTTTCAGGTTGTCTACAGAATCAATCCCCACACGCCTTTGGATCTTGCATCGAGGCCCATGAAGGATAAGGAGAGTGTCCAGGGCATGGAACGTGCGGACATGGTGAAGGCGCTGCATGAGCGGACCAAGGCGCATCTAGAGAAGAAGGCTGCGCAGACCGCTCGTCAGCGTAACGCAGGCCGGCGTGCCGTGGAGTTTGAGACCAGAGACTTGGTGTGGCTGCACTTGCGTCGCGATCGCTTTCCATTGAAGCGACGCCACAAGCTGGATGCTAGAGGTGACGACCCATTTCAGGTGCTCCAACGCCTTGGTGCCAACGCCTACCATTTCGATTTGCCCGATGACTATGGTGCGCATCCTACCTTCAACATCGCTGATCTTTCTCCTTATACACCTCCTGCTTTTGACGACGAGGATGAAGCGGGGATGCTTCGCTGCCAAGAAGGGGAGATTGATAGCTCCATGACCCCATCAATGACGGCAAAGGATGAAGAGGAAGCAATGGAAGTGCAAACCAACGGCCCGATGACTAGAGCTCGTGCAAGAGCGATGGAACGAGCAACTCAATCTTTAGTCACCCAGAGTTATGCAGGTTACTCAGCGTCAAACCGTCCTAAATGGGTCCTCTTTTTGACCTATGAAGGGCTGGGCGATGCCCCATCCTAAAATTGAAGTCGCACACGCGACAAAGCCGTGACCGCGGTTGTGTATCCGCGCCCGCGGCAAAAGCCGCGACCGCGGCCTTGCATCCGCGACCGGCTCGTTCGTGAATTCGCATGCGATCGCTGCCTTCTTTGAACAACTTTATAGTTTTTTCCTTAATTTAATTAAAACTATTTTAGCTAGTGTTTCGGGTCTGCCCTTATGTGTTTTGGGCCAGCCCACCCTTTGGATGTTTATTAGTTAACCTACTTCCTTTACTAGGTTTTGTCTAGACTATTTAAACCTTCTTTCATTCATTAATAAGAGCATGTTGATTTGAGTTGTTAAGTTGAGTTATCTCCTTCCTTGAATCACAACATCAACCCCCCTACGATCCCCCAGATCTCAATTATCCCGTAGCTCGTCGCTTCGAGCATTAATCCGACGTTCCTCTGGCGAACGTCTTGATCATCTTATTGATCGTGATTGTCCATCACTTTGGACATGTGAAGACCATCACTTTGGTCCAGTTTCCTGCATGAAAAGGCTATCTATTTAGCCTTAGAAGACACCATCTCTTTGGCAAGTTAGAAGAGACGAAGGGAGGCTTGTTCAACGTTAAAGATCCTATCTTGCAACGGCGTTTCGAGGGTCGTTCGCATCACTTTCCCTGCCATTTCATACCAAGACTGCCACTTCTTTTTTATTTCAAGTTGCTTAAATAGAACTGCATGCAATCTCTATGAAGAAAATGATACCTGCTGCAACATTTTCAAAACTTTTCCAAACGGGCCATCCAAAACCCGTTGCCAATCCGCATGTGTGAACTTGTTTTCAATCTCACGAACAAAGTGCACCCTACAGTTGATGTTAATTCTTTCGTAGAAAGGTTCACCTCTGAAATAACTGTACCTAATCTGCAAACCAAATGAAAAAAACCATAAACAAACAAAATCGAACCATTTGAGAAGCCTCAGACGATAGATGAAACAAAAAACCCTACACAAACACTCCCGATACAAATTAAACCATTTCAGACGGGTGACAGGACAATTGAAAAAATACCCTAAACAAATTAAAACCATTTCAGAAGACTGACATGACAATTGAAAAATACCCTAAGCCCTAAACATAAAATGTAGACAACTTACATCCTCTTTAAAGATTACGGGTTTTTTCGCCTTTGCTGTTTTTGCTTTTGGCCTCGACATGCCCTTCCCGGATTTTTTTGCTATGGTACTATCACATGTTTTTTCCCCTTTCACATGCACTTCGTCTCTTGGGAATATCTTCTTCTTTCGAGCCTGTCTGCCGTCTTCTTTTCTCTCCACTCTTCTTTGGGCTCGATTATTTACCGTCTCTAAGCACTACCATTTTCTAGGGTTTTTTTGTAACGCGCTTCAGAGGTTAAGGAAAAGTTTGGGGAGGGGCGAGTAAGTAAAAATGGAGTTGCAGAGTCGCGTTAATGGAGAAAGATGGAGGGAGTAAGTAATAAAATGTGGAGATGGACTTGGTAAGATTTTAACTAGGTACCGGGCCGGGCCTAAAGGAGTGTCCGTACCCGGCCCGTTTATGTACCAGGCCGGACCGGGCCCGACTGTAACATCCCAGGCCAAGCTACCCCAGCCACCAAGCCGCCCAGCCACCCAACGGTGCCGGCGCCGGTACTGGTGCCGCCTGGTTGTCCAAGGGCATGCAGCCCACACACCCAACCATTCCCCCATTTAAATGGGTAGGTTGTTTCCCACGGGGATCGAACCCGGGACCTTTAGATACAAGGGCAATGCCTTAGCACTTGTATCACCAATTGTGCTGCAGCGCAATTGCTGATACAAGTGGTAAGGCATTGCCCTTGTATCTAAAGGTCCCGGGTTCGATCCCCGTGGGCAACAACCTACCCATTTAAATGGGGGAAGGGTTGGGTGTGTGAGCTGCATGCCCTTGGACAACCAAGCGACACCAGTACCGGCGCCGGCACCGTTGGGTGGCTGGGCGGCTTGGTGGCTGGGGTAGCTTGGCCTGGAATGTTACAAAAAAGTACACTTTTATGTGAGTGCTCAAGCCACGGGCCTAGCCCCACATGAGACACTCCATGAGCCGCAGCCCATGTACCCCAACCCTTCCCCCAAACTGGATAGGTTGTTGGTGAGAGTCGAACATGCGACCTCTCCACCCTTTATCAAGCCTCCGAAGAGCGCCTTGATACCAATTGAGCTGCAACACAATTGGTGACAAGAGAGCGTAAGGCTTCTTGTTAAAGCGTGAGGTCTCGGGTTCGAGTCTCACGAACAACCTCCCAGCCATGGGGATTTGGTTGGGGTACATGGGCTGCGGCCCATGGATAGAGAAATGGCTGGCCCGATAAGGTCGGAGCCCCTCTCATTCAAAGTGTACTTTTTTGTAACATCCCAGACCAAGCTACCCCAGCCACCAAGCCGCCCAGCCACCCAACGGTACCGGCACCGGTACTGGTGCCGCCTGGTTGTCCAAGGGCCTGCAGCCCACACACCCAACCCTTCCCCCATTTAAATGGGTAGGTTGTTGCCCACGGGGATCAAACCCGGGACCTTTAGATACAAGGGCATTACCTTGCCACTTATATCACCAATTGAGCTGCAGCGCAATTGGTGATATAAGTGGCACGGTAATGCCCTTGTATCTAAAGGTCCCGGGTTCGATCCCCGTGGGCAATAACCTACCCATTTAAATGGGGGAAGGGTTGGGTGTGTAGGCTGCAGGCCCTTGGACAACCAGGCGGCACCAGTACCGGCGCCGGCACCGTTGGGTGGCTGGGCGGCTTGGTGGCTGGGGTAGCTTGGTCTGGGATGTTACACCGACAGCCACTATTACTGTCCAAGCCCGGTTTTTAAACCGGGCGGACGGGCTGACTCGGACTTGTACAGGTCTAGGATAAAGCTTCGGGAATATCTTCTTTTGGAGGGAATTTTGGAATGTAAACAGGGAGGGCCTTTTGCGAGCATTCGAAGAAAGGTAAACAGGGTTTAGTCTTATCCTTTTTATTCCAAATTAAATATTATTAAAAAGGTCAACAAAATGGTAAACACAAATAAATAATATTAAAAAATTCTTTTTTACCCCAAAACAACAAAAACAAAAGGACAATTCCGAAATAGGATTATACAATGTGACAAAACACATATGTACGCAAAATATCAAGAAACTTCACTGACAAGAATTATGAACAACACTGACAGGAAGTATGCATCTACAACGAAGTAGCAAAGAAGAAATGCACCAACCAATTTTGCTAGATTTCCAAAATAATTTCAACACAAGTTATTGTCAACAAGACAAGTCAATTTTAGCAAAAACCACCCAAGAAGGAATCATACCACAATATCCCAACTACAGTGAAGCTTACATGAAAGTGAATAAGATATCCTTCACTAGTCAAACGACTTCATATCGAAAATACTAACGGCTATCCTTTTTCTGTAGTGATCCACAAATTTGTCACCCACGTTCATGATGTTTTGACGTCCGGAACTTAGCATTTCTATGTACTTGATCGTGAAGACGCCACAATCGCCCCTGCACACAAGTAAAAAATGTAGATGGTTTCCTGATATTATAACTAATTTCATACCAAAAAATGAACAATTGATGTAAACAACTTACCATTTCTTGTTTCTCTCCAATGTAGGAACACGAGTCACATTTAGGGGATTTTCCCCCCTATTATCATAAATTGTTGCCAAGGGCCCATACTGTGCTATCATGACAGGAAGAATATATGTCAACCCTGCAAGGAACCTATGGACTTCCGACAATTTGAACAAACTGACGTCGGGATCGTATACAGTGACAGACCATTTACTTAGTTGTATCTCCAGAGCTACCCAATGTTTCTCCTTGAAATTGAAGGGGAGGTATATACGATCCACGTCCTTCCAATCCTTCCCATAAAGTGGAGGCAGTTCCCCACGCAAGTATCTCATCTTAGATCGATCAGCAACATAACTTTACTTATCTGAAAACCATGTATTCATTTCCTTGTCCAACTTATGCTGAAAAAGGTGTCCATATTGCCACTGGTTTGTCACGCACACGACAACCAAGATAATACATACATTTGTCCAAGTGCTACAAACCAAAAATATAATATGTCATACCAGAAATTTAAGACTTGCAGCATGCCACGATAATTTATATAAATAATGAAAGAGGCTTACATGAGAACTCAACCACCCCATTGGTTGCAACAATTTCTCAAAAAACTTCTTCTGTAGATGTTCTCCAGTTGGAGAAACAATTTACTCACTACATCATAAGATGGTTTAATTAACATCTCAAACACGCGTTCATATCATCAAGACAGGAGGGACAACTTCCTAACCTTTCCTTCGAGTCTAACCAACGGCACAATCTATTCGTGTCTGAAATACCTTGGGACGTTGAAACCTTGCATCGTTTGGGATTATCGGCTTCTCTGAACAGTTCTCTCTTCCTGACAGGATGGTCCCTCAGTTCACCATTTGTATTAATTTTTTTTTTGAGCTTGTTGAGACTCCAATTGATTCTTTGGTAGAGTCTCCTTCCACCTCAGCTTTTTTTGTTACTATCGCTAGCGTCTGCAAATAAGTTTTTTCATAAATAAGATGTTGGTGAACTGAGGGACCATCCTGTCAAGAAGATTTATTGATTCATACCTCAACTCCTTTTGTTCTCCCTTTTTTAGTTTTCCCCCTCATTCTGAACTGCACCATCTTCATCACCCTTCTTCTTTTTTGAACGAGTCTTCCTTGTAAATACTTTTCCTTCTTTCTTATCTTTTTCTTCTTTTGTCATCGTTTCTCCATATTTCCCCTCATCTTGTACTGCACCCTCAACATCATCACTCTGAACTGCACCATCTTCATCATCCTTCTTCTTTTTTGAACAAGTCTTCCTTGCAAATACGTTTCCTTCTTTCTTATCTTTTTCTTCTTTTGTCATTGTTTCTCCATATTTCCCCTTATCCTGTACTGCACCCTCAACATCATCACTCTGAACTGCACCATCTTCATCATCCTTTTGCTTTCGATAAACAACCATATATCCTAAATTGCCATTGTCGACTTTAATGGCACCTTCATCATCGTCATCCTATAGGGGATTTGAATCAGACCCTGCCATTCTATCCATTTCGACATCCTCATCACGACCATGTACAACATTCTGCTTCAATAAATAACAAATTACATTTAACTCACAAGAATAATAAGTAAGTGCACCATTCTATAATGTTTGTCAAAAACAGAGCTTTATGCATCCATCCAACTTATAAATATTGACTTTCTATTAACTAACTATGACATTCCTGTTATGATGTTTGTCAAAAAATAGGCTTTAACTTACAATAAATATAAGTAACTATCAATCTCAAGTTGAAAACCGTGACATGTTAACTTTTTAATATGACATTCCTATTCTACATTCCGACAAGAAAAAATGCTTCAGCTTCCACGAAATAAATATCTAAGTTCCCAAACAAAACTTAATAACGATTGTTGACAGTTATCTTACCTCCCCTTCCTCCTGTTCAATGTCTTCTTCTTCATCATTTGTTGAACCTGAGTTGTTGAATGCCCTCTTCTTGATCATCTGTTCCATTATGCCGAAGGTTTTATTCATAGCACTAAATCCTGCATCCACTTGGTTTTCCAAATTAATCATACGCTCATGAAGCTCTTTCATAGCGCACATCACCTGTCTTGCATCCAGGCTTGAGGACTTCGCATCAGGGGCAGGGTCCAAATCACTCTTTCCTTTTCTTCTACCATTGATAGACCTCTTATTACTTAGCTCGAATTTCTCAACTGCCTTGTCAAAGTAAGTGTCCTTCACTTCCCCATCAAATTTGCATTCTTTTAGGACCTCCACCTTAGCTAGTTCCTCTATTAACACCACATTTGGAATAAAACGGGATGTGGCCTTCCCCAAGAAAGACTCCACAACCGTCGCATCAGGTTGTGAATCTGATGACCATCGTAGACCGCGTGGGTAGGCCTCCTTATCCACCAAATGTGCAAACGCTGAAGCAATTGGTTTAACAACTTTAAATAGCGAAACCTGAACCGTAGTTTTTCTTTTCAGTATGATACTTATTTCTTGTAAGAAACCATCAATATATTGTAACTACAATACCAACTTCAAAACAATATACATTACATCCTGTCATGTTACCTGAAAGGCCATTGGCAACCCCTTGAGTTTGTAACCCAACCTTGCACTTGAGTCTCTGCTTGTTTCAACCGTTTCCAATCTATTCTTCACCGTTGAACTCAATCCCTAGTGAGTTTCAATGTAGCTAACCCTGCCCCACGAGAATTTCATGAATCGATTGATATCAATCAATAATTTGACATGACCCGTGCTTATGCGAACTTTTTTCTCAACCCCAAGAATGGCGCCCTCTAATATAATCATTAATGCCATCTTAGATTACAAAGGGCTATCAGGCTGTGTACGCATACATAATGACTCTAGCTCACCCAACGTCAAATTTTGTACATCAAATAACTCTTTCATGACATTTTTATTCGGGTTCAGCTCATTATCATTCATTCTGCGACATCATAACCCCGTCAGAAGTGCAAATTCCTTCATTGAAAAATGCATCAACTGTCCTTGTAGGTCATACCACGTCTCCCACAACTTCCTCGTTTCTACTTGACGGAATAAAACGTAATGTACAAGCTGGCATGAAAAGGTTTGTCGATGAACCATCTTCACAGTAGGTCCAAATGGACCATCTATTATCCTTTTCCAGTCCACAAGGGAGAGGCATTTCTCAATAATATTCAGCAATTCACGTCGACAGTTTTGGTTGACCCTGTCGATGATTTTTTCCCCTTTAAATCTCAATAAATGACCCTAAAAAATACAAATTATACGAGGTCAATAAATACAAAATGAACATATACTTAAAAACTACATGACATGATGTGAACTATGGAAAACTACACACAATGAGCTAACCAAAATTTACCTTTTTACCCATTTCAATTTCCTCCGTTTCAATATGGAAAACTACAGCACTTTAGCTGCACTGGTAGAGATAGACAAACAACAAAAAATATCAACATTTAAGTTTTTTCTAAGAACCAAACTGAACATACTCAGATGTAGAGATCACACGAGAAGACAAGGAAGTTGCGAGAGTAAGAGAGCTATAAAGTCAGGCAAATAAAAACATTAACTTTCAAAACACAACAATGTTTCACAAAATCGACATTCTAATGTGACAAATATTTCATCAACGCTGACATGAAATTGTCAAACAATGGTAATTCCTGCAATTGTGACAAAAAAAAAACTAATGTGACATTCTCATTTTACAAACACGGATTTCACAAGTTTATATAATTCGCTGCATTCAACTTTAGTTCATTTCAGCTCAAACGAACAACAGTGACAAAACCCTTCAACGAACAACAGTGAATCAACCCTAAAAACCAAATGAACAGCAACAGAGAAACCCTAAAACGGTGTTGAATGGATGGAACCCTAAAAAAATGGACATACCTCCAAGGCTCGAACGATATAGACAGAAGAGGAAGATGAATCGGAATCGCGACCGAATCGGGACGTCGGTCGAAGACCTGCACTTTGTCCCGCGTCTTCGGTGGAAGACCTGCAATTTTGGGCCTTAATCAGAGGATGATTACGAAGCTAGCTCAAGTGGCGATGAAGGGCTCCGTCTGTGGAAAACCTGCAATTTCGCGTCATAGTCGGTGTAAGCTAGCTCAAATGACGATGAAGGGTTTCAAGCAAAAAACAAAGCTGGAGATTATGGAGTTTGAAGCGATATCATACCTGGAAGAGAAACCTTTTCACCGGCAATGGTGAAATCCGTCGAACAAAGCTGGATTCCGTCGGAGAAGATGGACACACCTCCAGCTGAAAGAGACCTCGGCCGACAATGTAACTGGGTTTCTGTAGCAAGTTTCACATTTCAAATTGAAATTGAAACTGATTTTTTTCTTCTTCATAAAATTAGTGTCATGTCATATTTTATTTTCCAAAACAAAATTCAATTTACCTTTTTATTTGGGGGTATTTTTGCAAAAACAGAAGGAATTTTTTTTGGATGGGATATATTTGCAAAAAACAAATAGGGTAGGGTAAAATTGAAAATGCATTAGTAAGATAGAGTATTGGTTGCTATTTCTCAAAATCAAACATGAGCAAATCATAAAATAATTACAATTAAAGGGTTTGGGTTCAACATAAGAGTTCCGATTCTTTGGGGTTGGTTCAACAATATGAGAATCGGAAAAATAAACTACAAAGCAAACACCACAACAAAGACACATTTTAAAAAGTACAAGTAGCAAAATAGAATGAGGCAACTCAGGTTCAAAGCAGTGCCAGTCCAAACATTTGGTGGACCCTAGGGCGAAATAAAAATGAATGCATAAAAATCAACTAAAAGAGAAATGGGCTTATTACATAAATATAAAAGTAGAGTTATTGAGATTTGAACCTAAGACATTTTAAAAGACAATTGTTCTTATCCACTAGACCAACTTTACTTTCTATAAATTAATAATTATATTACTACTACTTGATGCTGGATTTGGGCCCCTCCCGACCTTGGGCCCTAGGGCGGCCGCCTACCTAAACTACCCTTTGGGCCGGCCCTGGTTCAAAGGCGTGGGAAAGCTCATCCCCAACAACCAAACTGTATAGATAGATCTAGATAGTAGATAGTAATAAGTTTTCAGAGTGAAGGCCTATGTGAGGGAGATCAGAAAGACATAAGACGGAGGTCTGGAAGGTGCAAAAACATGAAAGAAAGCCGTGTAATTCGTTGAGAAACCCATCAAGTCACCAAGAGGAGTGCTGGAAATCCAAAACGCCCCACCCACTCCAATCCAGCACAAGCCATATTCCACGCCGACACCAGAACCCAGTCACCACTTCATTAACATCCCCTCTTTGTTTTTTTGAAAGAGTGGGTTCACAGAATAGATCCAACCAACCCACATGCCAGATCCATGTGAAGAGTGAAACCCATACCAATTTCTGACGAAGATTGAACTTTAGGGTAGGTTTTTTGTTAGCATAATCAAAATCGATGTGATATTTAGGGTAACAGTGGTTGGTGATATCATCCTTCTTTGATAGAAAGTAGGCATCGTGATTTTTCATAGCTATATAGTAAAAGGATCAGACTGAAGTACATGTGAGATTACCTTTTAACATTGGCAAAGGAAGATTTTTGGTTCTATTTGGTTGTTTTGCAGTGGCAGAGTTGAGGGTGAAGTTCCTCCGTAATGCTCTTAACAAGCCTCTCAATTTTCCTTTCGCTTATAATATGTATATGATATTGACATGAATGAATTTAATGTATAATAAATCCTTTATTAGTAGAGAAGGTATCACGTACGAACACCCGCTTAGGTAAGAAATGCGAATTGTATTTGGCATGGCCGTTTGTTTTGGAAAAAAATCATTTATTAAAAAAATACAGCAAAATGACACACGCTCATCCTGAGTCGAAATGTGCACAATGTAACACCCCGTCCAGAAATCCGGGGCGCAACATGGTAGTGGATCACACATCGGTCCACCAGGCCTAGCCTAACACACTAAATTAGACCTTCCAACAAAGGCACGGCGAGAAAAACAATGAAAACTATCCAACTTATATTTACTAAATAATATCAATGAAAACCAGCATGTATGCAATAACCAAAGTATAACTAGAGAAGCGATGTGTAAGACTGAAACTATAATAATACGAGGGCGTTATATACACGCGAATTTTGAACTTTTCGCACGCGGTTTGGTGCACTCAATTTTGGCGTGCAAGACTGGTGCGTTAAATTTTGGCGTGCAGGGGGCAAAACAATAAGAAAGGGTTAAAAAGGGCATTAAGCTCACGCGCCAGAAGAAGGCGCATAGAAATTGTAAGCTTTCTTCTGGTGCATGGCACGCCTCTTCTTGGCGGGTAACTTGCACGCCAGATTTTGGTGTGTGGTATTTAGCCGTTTGAAAAAACGACCGTTGGATGTGCCAGATTTTGGTGTGCCTAACGGGCAAACTTTCTAACGGCTAAATCTTATCTTACAACTATCCGAATTCAACTCTATATTCAAAACACCCTTATAAAAAATGTATCATACTAGTTTAGATGATGATTGGCACTTGAGCGGAGACGATGAGGATTGGCAAGCTAGCGGAGAAGAGGACGATGGGCACTCGAGCGGAGACGATGATGATTGCGGCTTGAGCAGAGACGATGATGATTGCGACTCGAGCGTAGAAGATGATGATTGGAACTCGAGCGACAATTTCGTGGTTAGTGTTGAAATAATTTTTAAACCCTAAAATTTTAGGTCGTAGTTATATGTATAAATTTTGTACGTAGTTGGTTTCGCAACCTTAGTAATGCATAATTAGGTCATAGTTATATGTTTAAATTTTGTACGTAGTTATATAAATTTCGAACGTAGTTTTGTAACCTTAGTAATGCATAATTAGGTCGTAGTTATATCATAAAATTTTAGGTTGTAGTTATATGTATAAATTTTGTACGTAGTTAGTTTCGTAACCTTAGTAATGCATAATTAGGTATAAACTATTAGATATGAATACAACTTCATGGTTGAATATATTATAGATGTAAGAAGAAAAGATTTTGTGGTTAGTGTTGAAATAATTTTGGTTGAAATGATAAGTTTTGTTATAGTTATTGTTAAAATTTCGTATGTAGTTAATTTCATAGTGTAGATATGGATTAATTTGTAACCTTAGTAAATAATTGTTCATTAAAGATTAATATTTACGTTACATATACTCATAGATGCCTATACTAGTACGTATTATTGAATATATTGTAGGTGTAAGAAAAAAAGATTTATAGTAGGATATGTGGCCTTTAGAAATTATAATCGAGATTTTCTAAATCATCCATGATTATGCAAACATGTATAGGGGAGAGACTATGGAGGTGTATTTCGTACTAGCCTAATGTGGGATAGTCGCCAGGAATTGGCTGATTGGGCTAGGCAGAAGGCAAAAGATTTGATGATTGTTCTGGTCACTCGTAACTCAAATGAGAGAATGATTAGTTTGACTTGCGAGCAGTACGGTAAATATAGATCGGGAAGGCCAAAAGTTAATGAAGAAGATTCGGAAAAGAGAGTTGAGATTATTCGCAAAACCAGATCGAAGAAGTGCGGATGCAAATTTGAGTTGCATGGGGTTCGGTTGAAGAAAAAGCCAAGGTCGACTACTCATAAATGGATCTTGGATGTGATAGAAGGTCGCCACAACCATGCGCTTCCGACTAGCTTCATTGGGCATGCATACATGGGTAGAATGACCCCCGATGAGCAGCTCGTGGTTAAGAGCTTGGGCGAACATTTCATGGGGCCAAAAGGTATTGTTGCGTATTTGAGGACTTTATTTCCCGGCAATGTAACATCCATGAAGCAGGTTGCGAACTAATTGCAAAAGATCCAGTACGAGGATCGTGGTGAATTGACAGTTACCCAGTGGGCGCTAAATTTTTAGAAAGAAAATAACTACGTAGTTCGTCCTCTGAATAAGAAGTCAACGCGTGAGGTGGATATCCTATTTTTTCCTCATCCGGACTCGCAACACTTCTTGAAGATGTTCCCACATATGGTAGTTATCGACGCCACCTACAAAACAAATAGGTATGCATTACATTTTAATATAACAGTAGATTTTTATCTATGTACTTAATTTTGGTTCTGTAATTTTTAACGAACAATATTTTATCTTTTGTACAAGTATGATATGCCATTGGTGGAAATTGTTGGCTTTACTTGCACTCACAAGACGTTCAACATTGCATATGCATTTATCCGAGGGGAAAAGGTTATGCATTACAGGTACATCATGAAACATCTTCGACAATTATTTGAAGAGTTGGGAGTAATGCCTGCGGTTATAATGACTGATCGAGAAAAATCCCTCATCAAAGCAATTCATATAGTATTCGAAGGGAAAGTGCAACACCTTTTGTGCTGGGTGCATATTAAACACAACATCAAGGCATATGTTTCCCTAATCCTGAAAAACAGTGAGAAAGTGAAGAACTTTGCGGACCAATGCTGGGGACTTTGGTGTTCAACAACTGAAGAAAGCTATGAAGAGAGGATGGACAGTGATGCGAACGACCCTCGAAACGCCGTTGCAAGATAGGATCTTTAACGTTGAACAAGCCTCCGTTCGTCTCTTCTAACTTGCCAAAGAGATGGTGTCTTCTAAGGCTAAAGAGATAGCCTTTTCATGCAGGAAACTGGACCAAAGTGATGGTCTTCACACGTCCAAAGTGATGGACAGTCATGATCAAAGAGATGATCAAGACGTTCCCCAGAGGAACGTCGGATTAATGCTCGAAGCGACGAGCTACGTGATAGTTGAGATCTGGGGGATCATAGGGGGGTTGATGTTGGGATTCAAGGAAGGAGATAACTCAACTTAACAACTCAAATCAACATGCTCTTATTAATGAATGAAAGAAGGTTTAAGTAGTCTAGACAAAACCTAGTAAGGAAAGTAGGTTAACTAATAAACATCCAAAGGGTGGTCCGGCCCAAAACACATAAGGATAGGCCCGAAACACTAGCTAAAATAGTCATAAATAAATTAAGGAAAGAAACTATAAATCTGTTCAAAGAAGGCAGCGATCGCAGGCAAATTCACGAACGAGCCGCTGTCGCAGATGTAAGGCCGCGGTCACGGCTTTTGCTGCGAGCGCGGATACACAACTGCGGTCGCTGCTTGGCCGCGGGCACGACTTCCATTTCAAGATGGGGCATCGCCCAGCCCTTCGTAGGTCAAAAGGAGGACCCATTTAGGATTGTTTGACGCTGAGTAACATGCATAACTCCGGGTGACTAAAGATTGAGTTGCTCGTTCCATCGCCCTTGCACGAGCTCTAGTCACCGGGCCGTTGGTTTGCACTTCCATTGCTTCCTCTTCGTCCTTCGCCGTCATTGATAGGGTCATGGAGCTATCAGATAGGTTAAGGAAATCGTGGCACAATGGCCTCGTTGGGTACGTTGAGAGGGAGTGGCTTATTCCACACAAGGAAAACATAGTAAGAGCATGGACGGATCGTCATCTTCACTTCTTCATGCGGACTTCAAACAGGTATCCCTTGACCAATGTTTAGTTGATTATTAATATTGGTCTCACTAAAGTGTTATAACACGCGTCCTTTTACCTGTTTTGATAGGGTTGAGGGTATGCATAAGGTGTTGAAGGACATTTTGCGTTCTAGTAGAGGTGGCTTTAATAGATTGTTTGTGAGGATCCACCATGAGGTCACAATTCAAATTGAGCAGGCGAGGGCGAGCATGGAGATGTCAAGGACAACATGACCAACGTTTTTTGATGAAAACATTGCGCCAGAAGTAAGAATGGCGTTTGTAAGGTTATTCTACAAAGTATCGGACAAGTGCTTCGATTTGTTGTTGGGCATGTATGATCAGATAGTGAAGGAGGAATATTCTGAAGATTGCACTGATCAGTGGGTGAGAGATTACTTTGGGTTGCCGTGCGTCCATAGAGTTGCAAATGCCATCATTACGGGGACCCCAATCGTGCCGGATGAAGTACACGACTTCTGGAAGCAACTGGTATTGGAAGGGATTCCAATAACAAATGTGCCCACTCAGGACAATGTACGGATATGCCATTCAGAGTTGAAGGTGCATCACGTGTATGCGAGATTAGAGGAAAAGGATTTGGGATGAGACACATTATACCAACTAGGTGAGTTGTATTATGACTTGGAGTTTATGCATGAAAGTTCGTTGAAGGAGCCGATAGGGATCGTTGCAAAAGGAAGGCCAAAGGGTTCCACGAAGTATGACACCACGAGGCAACCAAGCTTGTTTGAGCACATAAGGGATGAGTTGGATGAGTATGAGAAGGATAAAGAGAAGGAGAAGGTGAAGGCGAAGCAGAAGGCGAATGAGAAGACCAATGGGAGCCAAGGTAGAGGTCGGGGTCGCCCTAGAAAGGAACCAAGTGCAGTTTCGACCGACATTGGGAGTCAATCCCAACCCGAATGGTCTGGGTCACAGTTCGATGAACAACCCATGGTTCATATGGGGGTGAAATTTGGGGTTAAGAATGTGGATTACTTTTGGTATCCGTACATTAAGGGGGCTAGAGATGTACGTCCAGGCGGACATTGTGGGTATCAGACACTAGCTATACTATTGGGCATGTAAGAGAATGAGTACCCCAAAGTTCGACACTAGCTGGGGGCAGAGTTATTTGACAACCCAGGTGTATACATGCCAATAATTCCAAGACTACGGCCGGGGTTGACCTATGAGTAACTTATGTTTCAAGTGAACTATATCATCAGTCCTTGCTCCTCGGACTAATGGCTTGATATGCCCCTGATTGGTTTAGTGTTTGCCACGGCTTATCAAGTTGCGCTAACCTTCTTGTCCTGGGATGGTCTGTGCATGTGCTTACCAATGAAGGCATCTGACACAAGCCCCGACCCTCCAAAGAAGATATTGACGATGGCCCTCGTGGGGAACTAGGACCACTTCATACCGATAAAGCTTACTGTTTCTAAACTATTTTGATGTAATTGCTCATTTGTTTAGTCTAATTAAGGTTAATTATTGTGTTTGTAGGTGTGGTTCAAGGATGGGTCTCCACTACCTCCCCCTCCGTACACTTGGCGCAACTATAGGGACCAAAGCGTCAATGGTTGGGATGCTGCGTTTGAGTCGAGCTTTAGAGTGATTCGATAATACCACACCAGATATAATCGTCCACCTAATCCTCTAGTTTAGTTGATTGACCTTAGTGATATTGGATGTAAAAACAACAACAAATGTAATATATGAGTACAAAAGTTTGCAAATGTATGATTTCCAAGTTTATAATTTCTAGCGTGTTCTATTGAAGTCATAGATGTACCTGATTCTGATCATGAATATTTCAAAAACATTCAGGCCATATATACATATTGAATATCCTCTATGCACCCTAAATCCAAAAATATCATACAATACCCTATAATCTATCATACCTTAATCCCTAAGCCCTAAAACCCTAAACCCTATACCCTAATTCCTTGTGGATTTTGCTAAGCTCTCTCATAACCTAAACCCTAAACCCCTAAACCATATACCCAAAAAACAAAAACCAAATCTCCCTCACAGAAGACGACACGCCTGAGGATGGCGCACAGTAAAACGACAAAAATTGATGCATTAAGGTTTAGCAGGGTTTAAGGGTTTAGGGTTTTGTGCGCCTTTTGGAGGCGTACCGGTTGTGAGAGTGATTTGCAAGAATTTTTTGGGCGCATAGAGGATTGTGACTTTTGAGGGAGATTTGAGAGGATCTGCACACCTCCAACTGGCTTGCCATGCGCCTATGTAAGGCGCCCGATGCGCCTTCCATATAGGGTATAGGGTTTATGGTTTCATACATTATACTATAATGTATGATAATGAAGGGTTTGAGCCACATAAAGGATATTGACTACGTATATATGGCCCTCAACTTGTAAAAAAGTTTCGAAGAATTAAACTTCGGTTTGGATGTGAATGTAAAGAGAATTGCCCTTGCCTAGCTTTTTTGGATAGAAGAAAATCAACTCTAACAAAAAAACACCAAAAAACAACAATTCTAATCAATTTGGTATAACCAAAGTATATAACACTTAGTGTTTAAGTATAATCATATACGATATAACCATATAACTATAGGATATAACCATAGCATATAACGATAACATATAACTATAGGATATAACGATACGATATAACTATACGATATAACCAAAGTATATACCACTTATTATTTAACAATAGTATATATTATACATTACACTTTATATAACCAAAGTACATGCCACTTAGTGTTTAAGGATAACCCTATACGATATAACCATATACCTATATGATATAACCATAGCATATAACGATAACATATAATTGTAGGATATAACTATACGATATAACCAAAGTATATATCACTTATTATTTAACAATAGTATATATCATACATTACACTTTATATAACCAAAGTACATACCACTTAGTATATAACGAAACGTTTTTACAGGTGTAGGGCCATATATACGTAGTCAATATCCTTTATGTGGCTTAAACCCTTCAATATCATACATTATAGTATAAACCCTAAACCCTATACCCTATACCCCAAAAAGACAATCCAAATCTCCCTCACACTCATGCGCTAGAGAAAGGCGCATTGCACCACGTGCCATATATAGGCGCATAGCAAGCTAGATAAAAGAGCATGGCGCGCCTCATGGAGGAGTACACTTTCCTTGGGGTAGAAATGTGGAGGTTATTTGCGCGCCAGATAATGGCATGCGGTGCTCCTTTTTTGGGCGCATATTTCAAAGGGAGATTTGTTTTGAATTTATGGTATAGTGTTTAGGGTCTAGGGTGTGTATCCTATAGTTATTGGCAGTGGTTATATGATATGATTATATTCTATAGTTATATCATATGATTATATTAAATAGTCATATCAGTACGAGCCAAATTAAAAAAAGTGTCGAAATATCAATACGAGTCAAAGTAAACTAACGACCATAGTTATATATGAAATGTCAGTACATACAAACATCCATAAATACAAAGATCGGACTAATCATCATCCCTAGAGTCATCCAACGATCTCTATACACACTCAGCCACCTCCCGATCACGAGCCTTGCGCTCATCCGCTTCCCGCTCAGCCGCTGTCCTCGAGGATGAACCGACCCAACTCCCCTTACCTTCCTCGTGCATAGAATCCAGAAACACCTAGGATACATGCAGTAGGGCGGGGGCCATCGGTGGAGTCTGATCAGTCAACTGGTGAAACCATCGTTCGACTAGCGTAACGAAATCCGTAGCCCTACTCTCCGGCTCCAGGAGAAATCTACGCATCTCCCCAGAACTAACTGGCTCCACTATATTGATAACAATACGCATTAGGAAAAGAAGAAGATAACAACAATAACTAAAAAAGTAAAGGAATTTATCTTACCGCAAGAGTGTCGACGGGAGGAGCTGGATGGACAGGCTCGGTCGAACGATCCTGCCTAGGGGACCTGGGATCCACGAGCACATGAGACACGTCGTCCAACCAGTCCAAGTAGTTGTCAATAATATCCCAAAACAATGTCACCAAATCCTGCACGTCCAGCTCGATGAGAGGTCTCGGATCGACATCCCACGCGCCTAAAATGTCTGGGTCAAAGACCACCTCGTACTTTTGCAGCTCGAATGGTCGGACGCACTTAATGGGCCTAGGTGGCACCTGAGGGATCCCCTGTACATATCCGAATTGCCTGAGGACGCGGTCCGAAGGGTACGGCTCATGCACATTAAGGCACTCCATTATGCCTCGGAACCGCAAAGTGGCGTACAAGGGTGCATGGACGTCCAATCCGGGCCATGGGGTCCACCGTATGTGTAAGTAAATAAGGAAAACCCTAAACCATCTAAATTGAATGTACGTTACATTATATAAAAAACACGTAAATAAGGAACCGTTATAAATTACCTCCTCGTATCGGATGCCATCTAGAATGCGGCATATGGCGACCAATCGCTCCGGATCACGTCCCTGGGCGCCTCTTTGCCATCTCTCATGGCTGCCCGAGCGTCTGCCATCACCTCGAGGTCCATCACATGATGTCCTTGGAAATGGAAAAAGTATGCCCAAATCGAAGCATGCAAAACAATAATTAAAATTAGTAATTAAAACAATAATATGTTATAAACGAACCAACAATAAAACTTACCCTCAGAAGGAGCCCACAACCGGCAATGCCCTGTGCCCCGCGACGGGAAGCCTCTCCCAGGTTCCTATAAAAGACGGCCAGGACACTTGCTCCTCATGCATAGCATCCGGTGATCTCGTGGTCAAACAGGAGCGCCATCCACTTGTGCTTCATGACATTCGTCGACTTGTCCACCAAGACAGTCGTGCCGAGAAGAGTAAGCGGGTAGAAAGACGCAATCAGTCACTCGTCCCTCTCGGGGGCCTGCATCATAACTATCAGTCGGGTACTAAGGAAACCCAATGAAACTCCACCATTTTTGTACCACCGTGCAATGTCGGTCAGCTGAAGACCGAATGCAATGGCAATGCACTGTATGACCTCCCCGTCGTCCATCTCGGATGTCATGCTCCTCCCGTCAATGGACAACCCGAGAATCTGATGCACATCGTGCAATGTGATCGTCTTCTCCCCCCACGAGAAATGGAACGAGTTTGTCTCGGGGTGCCATCGCTCGACAAATGCCGAAATCAGGCAAGCGTCCATCCGCACTCAAGCGACCCCAGAGCAGTGATGCCGCTGCACTGTGCTATCCCCCACCACGTATTCGGGCCCTCTACTGCGTGCTCCTCGAGAGTCCGATAGTGTGCCTTCCGGACGTGCACCTTCACAACCTTCCTCGTCTGAAACAAAAAAAATAATTTTAGGGTATATAAATTAGGATAAATATGAAAAAATAAAATATGTAATGGTAAAAATAAAATATGTACCGAATCCTGCTCTGCCTGGCGATGCCTAAGTCCTCTAAAAGGAGCATCCCCAGTGGGTGCATCCTCGCCAACAACATCCTCCATAGGATCCTATCCTCCGCGTCCCCTCCTGTGTCCCCTCCCGCATCCCCTACCTCGTGCCCTAGCCGGAGAGGCAGCGGGATCGAGCGGTGCTGTAAGAGCCTCTGGAGCAACAACCGACTGGACTTCGCGATATGGGTCGGTTAGCCAACAAGGAAGGTAGGTCATCATGGCACTCCCGACATCCACGGAGCGGTGCCTAAAATGGGACCTGCTGTAATATCCGATGCAACAGCTGGTGCGGACGTGGGATCCGACTAAAGAACGGGAGGGGGAGAGGCAATTGGGCTCGGCATCTGGCCATAAGTAGTAGGGAGCGTCATCCTTCCCCAAATCCTCGGCCGTCAGAATCGGATCGAAAGACTCTACATAATCCTCCTCCATGGCGTCCCCATCATCAGCATCATTCGACGTATCACGATGAGAAGTCGTGACGTGGACGTCATCCATGACAACATCATCCTGGGCGGGCGATGAGGACGGATGCGTTGCGTCTAAAATCTCGGTGCTAACAAGCGCCGCACGCAGACGTGCCGACGCTGTCACACCACGTCTCCGACTCGAACGTCGCTTCGACGTCGGATTTCTCACCGACAACGTCGATAAGAAATCTCGTACAACCTAAAATTACAATGGACATTATATTCATTTAATTAATTTCTTTAATTATTAAATTAAATTATTTTAATTTTATTCTAATTTCATTTTAATTTATTGTAATTTACAATTTATTTTCATTTAGTGTAATCTAGTATTTAAATATCAATTTACTAATTATATCCTAAATTTCAATTTATTAATTTCTAAAGTTCATATCAATTGATTCAAAATTTACTAATTATATCGATTTATTAAATCTCAATTAATTTACTAATTATATCATAAATCTCGAATTAAAAAGTATTTTCATTAAATATCGATTTACAAAATTATTAATTTCTAAAGTATTTCCTATCTAAAGTATTTTCATATCTATTGATTTTAATTTCATAACCGTTTTCATAAGTAAAATTCGTAAACTATTTCTAAACTAATTCCAATTCCAAATCTATTTTTTGTATAATATCTAAACAGTAAATTATATAACAGTGTGCGTTATTAAATAAAAAATTTAATTTAGGACATACCGCTTGGCTTCCCCATATACGAGTAGCTAGCGGAGTCTCGACGTCGTCAGCTCGTGGCGCAGTAGTAGTCGGGTCATCGACGACCACACTGCTAGCTGGCATACCTCGAACCCGTTCCCCAGCTCGGGTCCGGGATTCACCCGGTAATATGATGGGGCCTCCAATTCCGCCACAATGTCTTCCTCCGCCACGGTAAACCCGTGCCACCACGACACTTCCTCCAACTGCTGCCTCCACCACCTCCGGGCCGCCGCCTCCTCCGTCCGCTTCCATCACCGTCGTCTCCGTGTTGTCGCCGCCACCAACCACCGAGTCGGTGCCACCTACAACCACCACCACCGAAGCATCGCCGCCGTCGCCTCCTCTGGCCACCTCCATCACCGTCGTCTCTGTGTCGTCGCCGCCACCAGCCACCGAGTCGGCACCACTTCTCTCCACCACCACCACCGGAGATCCGACGCCATCTCTAGCCACCACTACCTGAGGAGATTCGATGCCATCCATGCCTGCTGCATCCACCACGCCCATCGTGACACCCCCCACAACTGACGGAACTGCCTCGCCGCCACTACAGCCGGAGACGCCGCCGTTCCCTCTGCCACCGTCGTTCATCATTGCTTTGAGAGAAGAGAGGAGAAGAGAGAGATGAAGAGAGAGGAGATCGATCGTTGCAATTGCGTCATCGGGGAAGAAGAAAAGTGATGCGATCCTGCATCGACCCAAGCCGGGCTACAGCGAGCCCCATGCGTCCGAGACCTTGGCGACCTCCTTGGTTTAGGACTAAGCCTATTTTAGCTTCATATTTCCCGTTTTAGCATATTTCCTGTTTAGCAACTTTCCATTTTTAGCATTGCTATTTTTGGAACTTTCTATGTTTAGAAAGTTTCCATCTTTGGCACTTTCTATATTAGGACTTACTATGTTTAGCACCTTCTATTTATAGCAGTTTCTATTTCGGGCGTGTGCTTCACTCTTGTTGAGTGGGCTAGCCCATTAGTATGTTCTCGGCCCAAGCCCATTAGGTCTTGGCCGAGCTCCTTGGCTTTAAATAGCCTTCGTTGTTGTTCTTGTTTCCTACGTTCAAATTGATTAATCTAAGTCTTTAAGTCGAGTGTCAATCCTCCTTATTCTTAGATCCGAACATCAAACACTAGTCTGCTTCGCATCTCCTTCACGGTCTCGCCCCACCCTCGCCCAAAGCAAGCACAAGAGACCCGTGTACCATCCATCCGGTGGTTCGTATCTATCCCGGTTACCACGAGAAGGGAAATCAGGCCGCTCCCTGCCTAGGTCAAGCAACAATCGTGTTCCACCCCCCTGAGAACGCATCAATTGGTATCACAGCAGCCAGCCGGCACGCAGCGCGCGTTCCTTCTCCGACGACTCTAGCCGCGCACCCGCAAGCGACTCAACGGCACCCACTTTCCCTCGCTCGCGCGCAGCCAATGACACCAGCAAATGCACCCGCGGGCAACCCAGCGGGCACCCTCTCGCCCTCGCTCGTGGAGCGTCGACGAACCCACTCCAACACCCGCTGCATTGGCCACAGATCCAGACCCACCGCCGAGCCCACCGCATCGGCCATGACCGCACCCACAGACGTGCCCACTAGCCTCTGTTGCCGCCTCACCCAAACCCTAACCCACACTTTTTTTCCGCTGCCTTACCTTAACCGAAATCCCACAAATCCCCCACAATTTCGGCCCCTTCTCTATCTTTTCCATAAAATCCTCCACTTACCTTATCCAATACCCCAAGATCTTATCTTTAAGAAAAAGATCTTATCCTTTCCTTAACCGAATTATCCCATATCTTCCATATTCTATCCTTATCCAACAACCGTAACCCTTCCCATATCCGAACCCACACCTAGACCCGCATCTGAGCCGAGCCGAACCCACACCCGGACCCATGCCTGAGCCTTAACCACGCCTACTCCATGGCCCGCTTGTATCCATACTTCGAGCCCAACGAGTGGGACAACAATGACTCGTGGTTCGGTGGCGTGAGCCCATACGAAGCCACCTCGCCTCCATGGACCCCCGCCAGCGCACCCACGCACACCAGCCGCGACGCCACACCCACTACGGAGCCCACGACTTTGACCCGGACTGGATCCTGCCACCTCGGCTCAACGTCCATGTCCTCACCTATGACAGCGGCTACGACTGGACCGGGTACTGCACCCGCGACAACAACCGCGCCCGCGACCGCGCCTACAACCGCACCTGCGACCGAACCCGCGACCGCGCCCCCAACCGCACCCGCGACTGCGGCTTCAACTCCCCGCCTCCACGCACACACGTACGCACCCGAGCCACTCGACTGGACCTATGTCACGCACCTGCCATCGTGCCCAGTCGCGTCACCACCCCCAGTCGCACCATAGCCCACTGCCGTGCCCATGGTTGTGCCACAACGTGCCGGCGAGCCGATCTTTAGCGAACCCGCACCAGTGCCCACTGCCGCGACTCCGCCGACTGTCAGCGCGTCCACTGAGGAACCCATTGCCGCGCCTGTGAGTCCGACCCCCAGTGCACCCGCACCCGTGCCAATGGCTGCAGGTTCGTGCCCCAGCGAACCCGCAGTCGTGCCCATGGTTGTGAGTCTATGTCCCAGCGCGACCGCAACGGACGTCGTGCCCGCTCCTGGACCCGAGCCTTACTTGATCATCGTTGAGGTTCCACGAGCCGGACCCAAGACCGACGCCACTTTTCTGCTGCCCGCCGAGCGTCTACTCTCCTTGGCCCCACCCAGCTCGAAGCGAGGACGCTTCGATTCTATGGGGAGGAGAATGATGCGATCCTGCAATGACCCAAGCCGGGCTACAACGAGCCCCATGCATCCGAGACCTTGGCGACCTTCTTTTGTTTAGGACTTAGCCTATTAAAGGTTCATATTTCCCGTTTTAGCATATTTCCTGTTTTAGCAACTTTCCCTTTTTAGCATTGGTATTTTTGGAACTTTTTATGTTTAGAAAGTTTCCCATCTTTGGCACTTTCTGTTTTAGGACTTACTATGTTTAGCACTTTTTATTTATAGCAGTTTCTATTTCGGGCGTGTGCTCCACTCTTGTCGAGTGGGCTAGCCCATTAGTATGTTATCGGCCCAAGCCCATTAGGTCTTGGCTGAGCTCCTTGGCTTTCAATAGCCTTCGTTGTTGTTCTTGTTTCCTACGTTCAAATTGATTAATCTAAGTATTTAAGTCGAGTGTTAATCCTCCTTATTCTTAGATCCGAACGTCAAACACTAGTCTGCTTTGCATCTCCTTCATCTGCTTTGCATCTTCTTCACTGTATCGCCCCACCCTCACCCTAAGCGAGCACAAGAGACCCGCGTATCATCCATCCAGTGGTTCGTATCCATCCCGGTTACCACGAGAAGGGACATCAGGATGCTCCCTGCCTAGGTCGGGCAACAATCGTGTTCCACCCCCCCTCAGAATGCATCAAAAAGGGAGGAGGAAGAAGAGAGGGGCGCGCTGCGCGCTGGATATAACCTAGTAGGTTGTACGCCAGCGTAAGGCGCATAGCTTACGCGCCGTTATCTAGCGCGCAAGCCTTTTTTGGGTTGGCTTTGACGCGGCCCAATTTGAGGCCCAATACTCTATGCGCCTTCTTGAAGCGCACGGGCTGGGCTGTTTTATTTACACGCCCGCTTTTGGCATGCCAATTTTACACTTTCGTGCCAAAATTTACCCCTTAGCCTACACGCCTCTTTTTGGCACACCAAAGTGCGTGCGAAAAGAAAAAAAAAGCGGTATATAGGGTCTGCCTAATAATATCTCAACTATTCCTAGGACCAATAAAAGGTTTCTAGACAACCCAATAAACTCTAACAAACTCAAAACAAACCGAGCAACCCGTCTTGAGGCACATCATGTTGAGGTTGGCCACCATCATTCGGAAAGGGTCCCCTTGGCGCACCAAACACATCAGTAACATTACCTAAAAACCACAACAATTATCACAATAGCTCGCGATTCTTATATGAGCCAAACAAGCAGAAGATAGCATGCGAATCAAAACCAAAATACGAGATATCTATATGAACATATATATAACTTTTAGTATTAGTAGTTAGTGAAGCTATTAATATACTCAATATCCAAATCGTGATAACAAAGACGAACATTAAATGTACAAAAGTTCACAAGATATATCAACTCAAATTCATCAACAAACATATCACATCTCCAATCAGTTACAATCATATCATAACACAAATTGATCTATAATTACATCGTAAGTCAGTTCATTCAAGAACCATCTCATTACTCAAATCAATCATCAATCATGGCACCCTTCAGCCTTAATCTCGACACATCGGTCAGTGCGCAACTCTACTCGTTGTCCATTTTCAAACATTTAACTTCTAACCCCAGCTAAGCCTCTACTAGAGCATTTGCCAAAACATTTAACATTTCAAGAAGGGGTCCCACCTTGCCATATGATTATACCCGAGGGTCACTTCCTCAACGACTTACCTCATGCCCATAACCATACCGGTGGAAACCAAATTGAAAACAATAATAAAATAATTTTAAAATAAACTTAACAATTAGGGTCGTCTCCCAAAATACGGCCCCACATACCCCGTCTACAAGTCTAGCGCATACAAGAATCGAAAGCTAAGTAAGTCCACAAGCACTTACCTCAAGGGATATGGGTGTTCATTAGGTTCGGTTTTTCGGTTTTTTGGACCGAACCGAACCGACCGAATCGATTATATTCGGTTTTCGGTTCTTATAAAAATAATATTCGGTTTTCGGTGTGGTTCGGGTTCGGTTCGGTCCAAAACCGATTATTTTTAAAATAATTTAAAAACCTAGATTTCTAGATAAATTAGTCCAAATTTATTCGGTTTGGTCTAGTTCGGTTCGGTCTAGTTCGGTCCAGTTTGGTCCAAGTTCGGTCTAGTTCGGTCCAAGTTCGGTTCGGTCTAGTTCGGTCCAAGTTCGGTTCGGTTCGGTCTAATTCGGTTTGTGCACTAAAACCTATAAATCAGCATAATTTCAAAATATTCGGTTATTTCGGGCCAAAACCGAACCGAACCCGAATAAAACCGAACCGAACCCGAACCGAGTATGTTCGGTTCGGTTTTCGGTTCACAAAATTCCGAAGTTCGGTTTCGGTTCGATTCGGTTTTGTTCGGTTCGGTTCGATTTTGGCCCGATGAACAGCCCTATCAAGGGAGAACTTTCGACACCAAAAGAAAAGGAGTAGGAACGAAAAGATTAGGAACCTAATGAATAGATATCAATCACAATTAATTCCCAAAATACTTAGGACACCCAAGCATGGACAACTAATCAACAACTTAGAAATAAGCTAAGATCTTGAATTTCTGAACGCTGTAGTCCCCTTATAAATTCTCAAACAAATACATAACGACATCCAAAAATTAAATAACTAATTCGGAATTTTTGTGTAGTACCCTCAAAGTTATGCAAATTTTGCGAGATACCCAAGGGTAAGGTAAAATTTGTGCGGTACCCTCTAGCTTTCAACTTTTTTGTCAAACGCCCAACTGTCAAGCCCCCGTGAATGAATCTGTCAAAGTTAACACACAAATCAGAAAAGAAGCTTGGAGAGTGGAGACACCGGTAGTCTAGAGGAGGAGACTTGGAGAAGACACCAACTGGGCGGTGGATCTCAAGACGAAGCGACCAGACCAAGACCAGACGGAGGCTGGGAGGTGGAAGCGACCCGACGCCGGACCAAGGAGATGCCAGATGAAGGAGACGACACGAGGGCGATGACACCGGTATTGGGGGCGACGACGAGGGGGTGGTGGTCGGTGCTGCTCTGTTCTGGTACAACTTGCATATTTAGGATATTAATTGTGAATTGACAAATTTGGGGATGAATCTATAGATTTAGGGTTATTTGAATTACATATTTGGAGATGAATTTCTATTTTAGACACATATGTTGTTTGATAATGAAGATTGTTGGTGCTTCCATCTACATAAGTCTGATGTGGATGAAGTTGAACAACTGGTAATATAAGATCTTAGATTTTTTATTATCTGTGTTGAACTCATAAACTAGTGGAAGCTAAACAACAATCAAGAGTAAAAGAAATGCATGAAATAAAAATGTCCTAACTGAAGTTGTAGTTCTGTGAGGAAGCCTTAATTTAATTTTATTCACATTGGCTTTGCAATTTTCTTCATTGCACTTTCTTCATCATTGTTTCCTTATGATTGATTATACCATTATCTTTAGGCTTAATTGCAAAAAATACCAACATTTGAAAAGGCTCCTTGCAAAAATACCAACTTTTTAAAAGTATTGCAAAAGTACCATAAAGCTACAACACTTTTCAAAACTAAAAAGGTAAAATGAATTATGAATAAAACTTTTTCAAAAAACATAAAAGTGTTTTGGAGATGTTTAAAGAAGCAATTAATTTTAAACGGTTGTATTAGTAGCCTAATCAAGTACCTGTTCAACCGGTAGCAGTTCATCCTTTCAAAGTGTTTCTTCCCCAAAAACTTTTCGGTGCTCTCGCTTTTTCCTTTCATCCCCGAATCGTATTCGTGAAACCAAATCCTAAATCCCCAAAGTCGTGAAGGCGAAGCCCTTTTGAATAACCCTTTTTGAAGCCCTTTGTGAAGTCATTTCTGAAGCCCTTACTAAATCCCTAGATCGAGAATGGTGAAGATAAGAGGTTCGCAGTCTGCGAAAGCCAGAGTCGAGAAGGCGAAGGCTTCTACACTTTCGAGGAAAAAGAGGGTTGAGGAAAGCGAAGAACATCCGGCGAATGCGAAGGCGGCTACTGTGTCGAGTAGCAGAATGAAGAGAGCCTACAGCTCGTCGGAGGAAGAAGAACCACCGAGTCCAGTCGTATCGGTGCAGAAGAAGAAACCGAGAATCTCGGAGGCTGAAGAACCAAAAGCCAAGAGGTCGAGGAAGGAGCCATCGAAGTCGGATGGCGGGGTTAGTGGTCTTCTCTAACTCTTGACCTACCTGAAAAAAGCAATATTTTGTCTGAAATTTGTGATGCATGCTAGGTTTACGGTCTGGATAAACAGAGCATGATTTAGTCTATAAAAAACAGAGCATGGAGAGGTCTGGAAAAGTCATAGTAGCCTAAACTCTTGACATCCATATGGCCTGACAAACCAAAATGTGTTCTGACAAAACCAATTATCTGACCTGACAAAGTAAGTTTTCGGGTCTATGTCAATATGAATGTTATGTATTTGTTGTGTGGTTAGTGTTAGAATGTCATAGTAGTCTGATTCATGTTGATACAAAATTGTAAGTTATAGTCTAGGGTAAAGACTTGTCTGAACAACTTCCATTTGGCCTGACAAACAAAAATGTAGTCTGACAAAATACTTTTTCTCCTGAAAAACATATATCTTTACCTGACAAAGTAATATGGTGCCTTTCTTTCTTTTATGTGAATATGAAAGTCATTCTTACCATTCAGATATTTGTGAATGTCATTCTTTACAGATAATGTACAAGTGGCATTCTGAAGAGTTGTTTTATGGTCGGATAAATCAAAACTCAAGGCTTCAATATCTGAATTGTATTGAGAACACCCTAACTCGAACAGACTCGCAGACAGTTCTGCAGGGCCCCTTTGGCCCATTATAAAAATTATGAAAAACTTGAAATTGTCTGCACAGTTGATTCACCATGTATTGTTTAGGCAACTGGACACAAAAAAGCAGTTTGAGACATGGTATGATCTTGGTAGACAACCATGTAGGTTTTCAATAGAGGAGTTTAGGCTAATAACAGGACTGAATTGTGGGATGCCCGATGAGGAGGACACCGTGGAGGATAAGAAAGCAGTCTTTGATTTTTTTGGTGTGAGGAGTATTACCATTGCTAACCTTTTAACCAAGTTCTTATCGTATCGGGAGGAAAATGTATTCAAGCTGAAGATGGCCTTGTTGTTAATTCTTGAGGGTGTTGTACTGGGGGGTGATAAGAAGAGGAAGGTCAGACCCCTACATGTGAAACTGACCCAAGACTTGGATCGTTTCAATAATTTCCCATGGGATAGGAGTACATATATTGACCTCTATCAAAGTTTGGCTTCTGCTTTGGACACAAGAATGGAGTCAGTTAAGGCTGCACTTGCACGTTCAGACAATGCCACAGCAGGATACACCATAAGGGGTTTCCCGATGGTGTTTCAGGTAATGTGTTAGTAGTTGAATATGTAAAAGTGAGAAAGGTTAATGCCTCTGGTCATAATTGTGGTTTAATTCCAATTCTGTTTGTTTCAGATATGGTTGTATGAGGCAGTGCCCCATATTGGCAAAACGTTTACCCAAAAGCTGAATAAAGTTGTACAGCCCCGAGGTGTGAGGTGGCTTAAAATGAGTAGGCCAAGCTTGGATTTGATTTCTGATGACCTAGAGGGGACTTTTGCTGCTCAATAGATCCTTGTTGAGGAGGACGGAGAGGACTTGGGAGAAAACTGTTACTTCCCGGAGGAGGAAGGACACAAATCCTTGGATCATATTATTAAGCAGTTGAAGCCAAAAAGAAAAAGGGCTAGTAAAAAGGACAAGGGAGTTGGTAAGGGAGGGCAAGCTGGAAACATTGAGGGTTCGGACCAAAGACAATTGATGTGTTGTTTGAATGAATTGCTTGAAACGATGCATACTCTGAATGAAAAGCATGATTTGTTAAGGGAGGAAGTCCTTGAGTTAAAGAAGTTCATAAAAGGTAAAGCTCCTAAAACAGTGGCCTCTTCATCCAGTGATGAAAGTGATCAAGACATTAGAGAACACTAGGAGACAGAGTCTAGGGAGGTTAAAAGTGATGATGAACCCAACATTACACAACACCAGAAGAGCATGAGGGAGGTAAAGTCAATAGATCAGAGTGATGAGTCAAAGCATGAAGATGAAGAAGAGGAAAAGTGAGAGTCTGAAGATGACGAAGAGAATGAGTCCAAAGGGAATGAGTCCAAAGAGGGAGAGTCTGATGAGGTATGCCCAACCTTTTCAGTTTATATATGCACAATTCAGTCCATATATGCACACTTCAGTCTATTTGTGCACATTTCAAAAAATATTTGCTTATTTTAGACCATATATCATCGTTTCAGGAGACAGTGCAGTCCATATATGCACAGTTCAGTCCATATATGCACATTTCAGTCAATTTGTGCACATTTCAGTCCATTTGTGGACATTTCAAAAAATATTTGCTTATTTCAGACCATATATCATCGTTTCAGGAGACGATGGATGGAGAGCAAGATGATGGTGCAATTGTGTTAATTGGTGGACAATGGGAGGTGAAGAAGGTTGGATCACCCCCATATGCTTATGCTGCAGATAATGTAGGTTGTCAGGAAGAGGCGGGTAAAGATGTTGCAATGGTAAACGAGCAAGAACTTCAAGGGGATGCAACATATTCACTGTCAGTTCTTATCCGGATGGCATCAATACTACTGGGGCTAACAACTGAGGAGGGGGTAAATGAGGCAAATGAGGAGTTGGTTAATGAGGCAACACCACAAGATAAGGAGGGGCTCAGCAATGAGTTGGTTAATGTGGAGTTGGTTAATGATGGGACTGTGGTGGCAACACAAGATGAGGTGGCAACAAAAGCAGTGTCTGATGAGGGTCTGCATGACGGAGTTGTGGAGGGACTCAACAAGGTTGAGGATGGGATTCTGGAGGAATCAAAGGAAGATGTTGTGGAGGGAGGTAGCAAGATTGATGACGGAGGTGTGGATGCTGAGGAGGTAGCAAAGGGAGATGATGTGGAGGGAAGGACCAAGGTTGATGGCCAAGTTGTGGAGGAACCAAAGGGAGATGTGAAGGGACTCAACAAGGTTGATGAAGGAGTTATGGAGGAATCAAAGGGAGATGTTGTGGAGGGAGGTACCAAGACTGATGAGCGAGGCGTTGAGGCTGAGACTGAATTACAAGGTGAGAAGGTATCAAAGGCTGATTGTGATGACGTGGGGGATGATGAAGGGGAGACCAATGAGTCCAAAGTGCCGAGGAAGGGGAGACCAAGGAAGGGTCGCCAAGTGCAGAAAAAGACATATCCAAGTCGCACTCGCGAGCTTGCTGCGGTGACAAAATCACCCTTCCGCAAGATGGATGAGCAGAAATTGGCAAAAAAGATTACCAAAAATAGCAAGGTGGAAGGGATGACAGACCTGGTAAAGTGGATGCAAAGTGAGAGGTTAGTGACTTAACCATTCTACTCAACTTAATATGAACGGAAAATGATTCCTTATGGACTGACAAACTGATATATTGCCTTGTTTATTATTCAAATGAATATGTATCATCATGCAGTATTGAACCCCGAATTGGACCGAGTGGGCAAGTATTGGATAAAAAGTTCTTTGAGAAATTGTTTGCCCCAAAGGACTGGTTGGTCAGTGAGGTAATATTCCAATACATCCTTTCAAAATATTATGCATTTGTAACATTGTTTTCAGTGGATACATTAACATTGTTGCACCATTACAGCATCTGGAGCAAATGATGTTCCTTTATCGTCAAAGGATTTCAGAGGATCCGGAGCGGTTTTCGAAGGTGGTTGTGCTTGACACATTTTGGCAAACCCTGGTCACCTCTGATTTCAATCGCTTCCAGAAGGACTTTCCATGCAAAGGTGAGGATGCAGTGATTAATTACATGATGGGTGCATGTCCGGCTGATTATGGCAAGAGATGGGATGATGCGGAATGCATATATGCGCCCTTCAACATCACAGAGTCCCACTGGTTTGCCTTAGAAATTGAACTATGCGACTAGGGTGTGACGGTGTATGATTGCAATGTGGATCTGTACTAAGACAAGGAAATTTTCGAGATGATCCAGCCCGTCATTCAAATTGTTCAAAGATATGTCAAGATGTACGAGCCACTGGCAAAGAGATGTGAACCATTATTGGACAAGCCAATGTCTGTGTCTCGTCGTGATAACATTAAGCAGAACAAGCGCGGGTAAGTATATGTGTATTAATGCAATGATTAATCCTTATCAAACTACAATTGATATACATTCTAACTGCTTTTGTACATCTTGCAGAGGAGATTATGGGGTCTACACCTTGAAGCACATTGAGTTGTTGATGCTTGGCATGAAAAACATGGATCTTGCGTCTGACAAATTCATAGATGGACACATAAATCAAATGGCTCATAGTATTTTTAGATGTTGTTGGGATGATGTTTAAAGACATTTGTTTAAAGACATTAATTTGTTAGGAACCATTCGGCAAGTAAGACATGTGGTAATTATATTTGAATTTGGAAGATCGTGTTTTCAGGATGTTAACAAAGTTTTGTGATGACAATTTCCAAGATGTTTTCAAGCAAAATGGTGCTTACGTCAGGACATATTCTTGTTTTACATGAAAAAAACCCAGTTTGTCAGGTCATTTTCAATACGTAAACCTAAGCTTTTCAAACAAGATGGTGCTTAAGTCAGGACATACGCTCGTTTTACAAGCGAAGGACCCGATTTGTCAGGTCATTTGCAGTTCACAAACCTAAGCATTTCAAGCAATTTGCAGGTATGCACATAAGGAGGACAGTACCACCACCTCAAGTACATAGCATTATGACGGACCCTATAGAATACATTGTCTTGCTAAACATATGCTTATGACTAATTATCATACTTTAACCAACAAGGTTACAAATTGGACAACCAACACAACAACTAACACCACAAGTACCACCACACCAAGTACAACTTTCAACACTAAATTTTCTGTTTTGATATTCATAATGTCATTGCTTGTAGTCGAATGATGCGGGTAAATAAGCGTAGAGGTTGTCCCGTGATCTTCAACAACTCTTACGGTTTCAATAGTCTCATTGGCTCTAAAATCATAAGCTTGACCATCCACCCAATTGAAGTATTTGCAATCCTGACCTGCCTATGGTTGAATACAAAATTAAACCAATCAACTATCAGTGAAATCGTCCTTGAACTTAGTTTAAGTCTAAATGAAATCCCAATTGAAGTACCAACAAGTACAAATTCATATTTTGCACCAAATTGAAAAACCCCCAATTATACCCTAATTGAAAAAGCCTCAAATCAGAACCCTAAATGTATAACCAAAATCCTAAATCAAAACCCTAAAATTCAAATTCTATATTACCTTCCATAATGGACACCCATAGAACTATTTTCCCGAATTTTGAGTGTATTTGCGAGTTTGTATTGTTGCAGGGAGGCCATGGAAACATCTTCGAGTTGATTCACCGGCTTTGTGCCCTCTCCTCCACGAATTTGAATTGGCAAATGAGCTTCCTTGTGTCCAGCCTTTTGTCATCGTATAATTTCCTCTCGTTTGCTATAAGATGTTACTCTCGATTCCTCTCTTTTCGAAGAGGGTGTTCCTCTTTCTCCTCTTCGATGTTCTTTCTTTTTCTTCTGTGCAAATATGAATTTGTACTTGTTTTTTTTTGTTTTTATTAAAGAAAGAGAAATGAAATGAAATGTCAATGCTGATGTGATGTGTGTCAGGTCATCATCTTTATCAGTTTTTTGTACATAAACAAAAGCTTTTTCAAGCAATCCTTTTCTTACATGCAGATTTGAGTCAATATTCTCCAACTTTACTTTTGCATAGCCAAAGCAGGATACACCATAGAAGGATTAGGAGTTAGGGCGGATTTGAAACAAACAAAACACTTTTTCAAACCGTCTATAAAACGGTAAAAAACGGTTTAAAAACTTCCAAATTAACCAACCTAATATTTTCTACATTTAAAGGGTTTTTAAACCGAAAAAATAGCCTTTAAAATGGTTTTAAAACTTCCATAAAATGGCGGGGTAAGTTCTCAAATAAAACCAAATCTTTGCAAAATTTTGACTGAAGTCAGGCCATATTAAAGTCTTACAATACGTACTCAGATTTGTCAGGTCATTTTAAGTACAAAAATCTAAGCTTTTGAATAAATCTTCGTCAACGTGATCCTTTCCAATGCATATCCGATTTGACCCCTAATATTCAAGTTTCTCAGGCCATATCAAGTCTTTTACAATACGTATTCAGGTTTGTCAGTTTTATTGAAATAAGTGAGTTCTTTTCCAATGCATATCCGATTTCACCCCGTCATTAACTCTACTCCCCACTCATCTTTGTGTATAAATATCGTTCCTGCCTTGTGCAAATCCCTCACAAATCCTCCCTTACTCTAAAAGTCCTAAATCTCTCTAAAACTCTTCTCTCAAACTCCAAAAATTGTTTCGCAACATGACTGACTCGTTCATTAAGGTCTTCCTATAGGTATATTGGGATGGAGAATTATCCTCCACCATCGGCGATATGGCCTTGTTAACTACCCATGTCTACATGGGGGGGAACACTAGACTCCTCAAGGTGCCGAAAAACAAGATGAAAATTTGGTCCCTCCATGGGATGATCAGCAGCATGTCGAGGTATGTCGGTACAAAGTCGATTTTTTTAACAGGTCCCAGAGTCCGGGCAGCGATACCTTCAACCGCTGCAGACAAATGACAACGTTGCGGATCTCGTCCGCCTCGGCGAGAAGGTAGCCGGAGTGAAAGTGTATGTGGTTTGTGATCAAGCCGATGCTGTGCTGCCCCAGTGATGGTCGTGGGGATGCCGTTATTTGCGTGGCCATGGAAAGGATCGTGGGGATGTAGTTTTAATGGTGTTTCTTAGTATTTTTCATGTTGTTTCTTATGTGTTTGGGTGTCTACTTGGAAATTATTAAGGTTATGTGTTGTTTTGGACTGATAATAAATAAATCATTTGTCCAGGGAAAAGGCATTAACATTTTCATAATAAGGTTCATGCGTTTTTAGGACAAATATAACGTTTTCATAATTCAGAAACTGATGTTCAAGGCAAAGGCATTAACATTTCAGAGCAAAAACATTATCGAATATGTCAACATGCTTGTTCAGGACAAATGTAAATTTTTCAGGACACATCTTCTAATATATCAGAGCAATAACAACATATATGCGGAACAAACCACCCTAACATAAAAAATCGAATTTGTAAATACTTATTACTTCATACACTTAATCGAAGTCAGAGAAATAACAACATATCTCCTAATATATAGTCTTTTACAATACATATTCAGGTTTATCAGGTTATATTGAAATAAGTGAGTTCCTTTCCAGTGCATATCCGATTTGACCCCTCTTAATTTTCCCTGAAAAACCCTTACTCTCTACCAAGGTTCTTAAAATACTCCCAGGCTCTCTAGCAAGGTTCTTAAAATACTCCCAGGCTCTCTAGCAAAGTTCTTCAAATACTCCCACGCTCTCTCTTGCTTCTCTATAGACTCATAATTTGCCCTGACAACGTAGTTATAGGCTTTGCAAACAACCATATACAGACTGACTTTTAATGCTTGTTCTGTTTCTAAGATATAAAGTTTTTCAGGGCTTATAGTTTGTCTCACTCGCGCCCTGTTAATTGAAGTCAGAGCAATAACAACATATATAGGTTCAGACTTATAAGGGTTTTGAATCCAGCAGGTGCTCAGACCGAAGAAGATCTGAGCCGGATAAATCTTAGGTTCAGACTTATAAGGGTTTTCTTGTATATTTTCTTCCTATGTGCAAGTGACGTGCCTAAGATGCTTTGTTTTTTTGGCAGATTGAATGGGACACCGTCTTCAATGAAATCAACATAAAAAGGGTGTTGGAGCATGCTGAGTTCTTAAGGGGAGATCTGATGGCGTGCTATCTAGCTTGATGGGTGCGTTTTTAATCTTTCCTCCTTTTGTATGAACTTTGCGATGCTAGTTTTTTTGTTTTGTGTGTGGGAATGCCTTGCCAAGGGCACGTTTTTGTAAAGTTGAACAATGTAATCTCTGGATAGTGTTTTCATAACAATGTAATCTCTGAGTATGTGTGGGGATGCGTTTATGATTTTTGATCATATGCAAGCGTTTTCTGGACAAATACAACGTTTGCAGAGAACATGAGCACAATGTCAGGACAAACCGTAGATGATTGTGTTTTAAAAACATGATTCAAAACATTCTAGGGTTCATATGAAGAATTATAGACTTCACAGATGATTGTGTTTATGTATTAAGTTTATAGACTAAGGTTCAAATCCTATTAACTCAAATGGTTTCGCAGATGATTGTGTTTATGTATTAAGTTGTTAGATGTAGGTTGTCAGGACGTATTGAAGGTTTACAGGTCGTGTTTTACTTTTACAGTGATATGTTCTTCGCGCAGATGATCATGTCAGGACATATACGTAGTTTTACAGGGCGTCTTGGAGTTTTACAGTTACAGGTCGTGTTTATGTATTAGGTTTTCGTCACGCGGTGCCAATGGTGGCGAGCACATTGAGAGAGAACGCGATATTTGGACTTGGCGCGAGGAGTTTGAGAGAGAACGCATTCTCTAGCTTACCTTGGCTAGCGACGACGCGCGCGATGAGGGATTGTGCGGCGTTGGCGATGACCTTGGCACGCGATCTTGTCATGGCCCCTTCTGAGCGCCAGCTCATGGCTTCTTCTTCTTCTGTGGTTGTCATGGAGGGCAGGGTCGCATCAAACCGGTTCCTCCGCCGGTTCCTCGAAGCTAGGCTACTGAGAGGGCCAAACACCTTAAGTCCAAACACCTTGCCCACTCATATCTCCCGACAACATAGGAACGGGCAAACCACTAGGTTGTTCAGCTACAGGAGGTACATACCATGTCGGATCCTATAAAACAAATTATTAGAAACAATATTAAATAATGTAATAGTTTAATTAAGTAAACATATATATATTTACTTACCACATCCGTGTACGGTGTCTGGTATATGGGTGGATCGTTAAACGGCATGGTGTTGAGTGGCGGGTCTGCATATATTAGTACAGTCGGGTCATGGACCGTACTCGGTTCTGCTTCGTCGCCTTTTTTTATTTCTTTTGCTGCCTCCTTCGATATACTATACGATCATCTTCTTGTTCTTGTCCCTCACGAATAGCGTTCCACCTTCTGTGATGGGCAAATCTTGTTTGGTTTTCCATCTGTAACAGGAAAAAACAAGACTTTAGAGGGAGCAACAACAACAACATGAACAACAACCAACAACAACATCATTATCAACAACAACATCCAGATCTGCAGGCTCCGTCCATGACGGATAAAAATGCTATGTTTGTGACAGATGATGAGGATTCGTCTGTCACGGACGATTCAAAATGTTCAAATCCAAAGAACAGATCTGGATCAGTTCTTTGTGCAGATCCATATTCAAAACCGACATTAATTCAATTCAAACAATATTCAAACATGTTTAAATCCAACACTAAAATCCCTAAACCTAACTCATCTAAAATTTGTTAACAAATTCAATACTTTCAACATAATTAAACTAAGTGAAGAACAAGTACAGATTTAACTAACCTCACAGATCATGATGGACGGATTTGATCGAAACGTGATGGATCGAAATGCTTGAGCTTTTGCAGAGCGAAATCGCGAGAGAGAGGGGTGAAATGTGAGGTATGGGTCGGGGGAGACAATATTGTTGCTTTTATATGCAGCAACTTCGTCCGTGACGGACGGATGGCCTCCGCATTGTTGCCACAACGATGCCTCTGTTCCTACGCGACGACAGCAACGTGCCGAGTACAATGCGCCGAGTACAACGCGCCACCCACGGTCTTTGCCGCTGATGATGTCCAGGATGGCCGCGCTCACCGTCAATTTCGTCGCGCCCAAGCCCCTGCACAATGCGCTTATGCGCCCCAGCCTGCTCAACCCACACAACGGCTTAGCCACCACGAGGTAAAGGTAAAAATTGAGCATTATTTTGGTGAATATGATCCGGCTGTTTTTCTTGAGTGGGTACAGGCTACAAAGTACAATTTGAGGTATTGTCACATCCCCACGGACAAGCATGTGGACGCAGCAACACTTTACTTCTGAGGCGCTGTACGCGTTTGGTGGCATAGGTTCGTTGATGACCGTGTTTGTCGACACCTTGTCCCCATCACCGAGTGGCACCAGCTTGTCTACGTCATGACACAGAAGTACGTGCCTATGGACTATAGAAACCAGATGAGAATAGAGATTGCAATGGCGCGACAAGGCACCAAAATGCCTCTGGAGTTCTTTTCCCAGTTGGAAGACTACAAGGCAAGCATTAGCGTTGCCCCATCTACGCTAAGAACCAAGTTTTTGAGTGGCTTGAACACACCCATCCGCGACCAACTTGAGATCTTACCCATCAAAGACCTCAACACATTGACACACACGGCGATGCAGGTCCACAACCAGCTTAACCGCCGCAAGCATTCTTCTTGGCAAAATCAAGGCCAACGAAGGTTTGCTTCTAACCCTAGTCAATCTGTTACTACTAATGTGCGCGCTCCACTCTCAGGGTCCACCGCGTCCAGCCATGGCCGAAACACCACGATCGCGACGCCAAACTCAACGGATCCTCGCACGACCGCGCCAAAGGCCCCCTCTCCGGGAAAGGGCCGCGCACGTGACATTGAATGCTTCAAGTGTGGCGGGCGAGGCCACTACCAAAGGGATTGTCCAAACAACAAGAAGGTCCTCTTCTCCACCATTTCCGCGGGCTATGAGTCTTACGAGGAGGAGGAGGCGCAACTTGAGACAATCGAAGAAGGATTGAAGGATGACACCGAGGAGGCCTACACTTGTGAAGCTGCCGCGCTCCATGCCGGCATGCCTCTGAGCCTTGTCACGCGCCGCCTCCTCACCGTCAAGGAGGCCGCTTTGGTAGACCAACGTGAGAACCTCTTCCACGCGCGTTGCCTGGTCAAGACGGCGTCCCTAAGTGTCATCATCGATGGGGGCAGTTGCTGCAACATCGTCAATCAGAAAGTGGTCAACCGTTTCAGCTAAACAATAATATATTAAGTTGATCCACATTAAAATAAGAGATAAAATAAAAATTATGTTTATTGAGTAGAGAAACTTGCACAATATTTTGTAGGTTTAATCTCTTGCAAATAATGAGTGTTATAGTTTATTATGTGACTAGGCATATATGGTTTCAAATTGATGGCTTGATTACTTTTATAATTTTTTGTTTAATAATAGCATTTCTTGGAGATTGAAGAAGGTAAAGTTCCAAAATAAATATTATCATTGATTATATTATGGGGTCTTCTAATAATTTTAGCTGGGTTAATTCTCCATTTGGTTATAAAGTTATCCAATTAGTCATGTTGTTAGTCACAATTCAAACTTGATTTTCTTAAAACTTATTATGATTTGAAATTGATGGCTTGATTACTTTTATAGAGAAAAACAATACAACATGATTAATTATGTGAGTTTATTAATTTGAATATTCTTGCTTCTTTTATAATTTAAATTATGTCCAAATAGATATATATATATATAGTTTGAGATATATAGTCAAATATGTATTTAATGTGATTCTAAATTTTAAAGGTACATATAATAATATTATAAGATGATATTACAAAAGATTCAAAACACAATTATGTCCATTTTTTGAGGAAGACTAAATTTCAAAAGGAAGCTAAAAATTTAGAAAAGAAAAAGAAAAACTAATGAATAAAAAGGGTAAAAATGTAATTGGTTCTAAAAAGTTTGCCTACGTGGCATACCTAAATGGTTAGTTATGAAAGATAAAATTGGCTTTAGTATATGTATGTAGATGAATGATCATATTTAATATTCCATTTATTAAGTTATATATTCATAAAATATATATTAATTATTCATGAATAACATATTAATATTTTCTATTTAGCAAGTTGCATAATCATATAATATATATCAATTATTCATAGATAATATATGTAATATTCCTAATTAGGTTTGCTATATACTTATAGAAGATATTTTAATTCTTTATAGATAACATGTTGACTATTGAGTATTTGTATTTAGCAAACTATATATTTATAAAAGATATATTAATAATTCATAGATAATATAAATGTAACACCCCCAATTTACACCGGAGATATTACATGCCAGTGACCTCAGACTTTACCGTCCAAAGTCACCCTAGGCTTTTCCAGAACAGACATGCTTAAATACATACACAATTACATATTAATTGAAAGATTAAACATCGGAAGACTTTAAATAGCCAACTTATAACATGGCTTAAATTATGAAGATACATCAAGGTAACACTTAACAAACTTAAAACACTTAACAACTTAAATACTGACTTTAAATCTTCGTCTGCAAGCTTCTTATCCTTCAATAGGTTACTTAAACTCCGAGAATCAACTCCTGATGTGCCGAATCGAACGGATGACACCAGCCCACATGTAGAGAACAAAGTTCGTGGGTTAGTCTACTGAATAGACTAGCAAGGGTACAAAGCAGAGTGGTTCGAGTGATCGTGACCGTTTACTATCATTGTCCCTTGAATAAAAACCGAAGGAACGTTATATAACCCGACACTTTCACGGAATGATTTAACAATTAGATATGCACTGAAGAGAAGACTCCAACTGAAATGAGCCTTATAGGAAATTATGACAACTGCTAGGGAACATTATAGTTACACACACAATGATTTAAAAGTTGACTGAGATGCTTCAGTTCACAACCAACCTCATCACATACAGCGAATCCAGATTGAAAAGAGGACGTACTATGATCAAAGTCGAGACGAGTTTTCCTAGATGCACTATAACTTAGCTGCACTACTCGCCGCAGGTTTATTAATCATGTGCACTCGGGCACATATCTTATTTAATTACAAAACACTCTTTACTAAAACACGTTAATGTTATTAAGAGCGGCACAAAGCTTAAATCTCAGGGTGACAATTATGTCGACCCAAATTAACACAACACACAAACACACACACGAGGCTTAACATTATTCCGAGAACAACGGAGTTATTATTACACAGGGTGATCTTACGTTCACCCAGATTGCACTGCCACAGTTCTTACACTTTAATTTACAGGGTGACAGTACGTCCACCCCAATTGCACTAGCTAAGTGCTTAATACACAAGACTGCAATTATGCTCATCCAATGGCGCTTGCAAGGCGCTTAAAACACTTCAGATCCTTAACGGTGGATAAGAAGCATAGGTCATGACCCTTAAATTATTATCCGGAAATTAACCCGAGGAGTATTACGATTTAAAGAAACGACAAATCCTTACTTGGATTAGCGTTCCTACGAACATTAAGTTATAAAAAAACGACTAATCCTTACTTGGATTAGCGTTCCTACGAACACTCGTGTTAACTAAACAGTCTAACACAACAATTATTCACATTAAAGCCATCCAGGCAATCAACTTAAACATAGAGATAATAGAAACAGCTAATCCTTACTTGGATTAGTTTTCCTATTAACCCACATACTATTCTAGCATTAAGATTAAATTCACAACAATACCATCATGGTAATTATCACATATAATAGCGTTGTTCTAACAGATATACAACCTATCATAACATTACTTTAATCACGTTTATTTATGAAATTAGTTCCCAAACAAAACAACAGTTCACTCCAATTTAATTAACAATTAAATAATTGATAATTAATGAAACATGGAATGATTAAGCAAGAGCGAACCGCCACTTGCCTTAATCCGCAGAGTTGGAACAAGCCTAACGAAAATCCGGGATCGACACGGGTATGGCTCTGACAGCACAACAACTTTTGAGCCGACCCATAAAGAAACCCTAAGTTAGATTCGACATAAACTAGTACGAATCTAAGGAAAGACGAAAGAAACCGAAGGAAACGACGCCTCAATGACGACCACCAAGACCAAGCCAACAAAGAGGCTTCTGGCCACTGGCGGCGGTCGCCGGGTTCATCACGGCGGTCGCCGTAAGAACACCAGAAGACGCCGGCGAGAGGAAAAACACTCACCGACACACACGCGAAGACACCCTTTGGCCTGGCTTTGGATTCCACCCTCCACTAAGCTTCCAAAGGCACCTCAAGGCTACTGGAAAACACACCAAACGACCTCCGGCGAACACTCCAGAATCCGGCGAGGCAAGAACTCCGGCGAGGCACAATTTCGGGAGAGTTTGGGCTATGGAATGAGCTCCAATCCGACCTCCAAGCCTCTCCTTAAATAGCCAAGCAAAGGAGACCCCATGATGGCCCTAGGACGAGATGCCACAGGCCTACTTCGGCGCTGCCAGAGCCTCGCCGACGACCTTCGGGCAAAGACCTCCGGACAACGACGGCGGGCGCCGCGAAGAGCAAGGGTCGCCGCCTCACAAATTGCCTACGGCGGGCGAATTACGGCGGGCGCCGTACTGCACGGCGGTCGCCGCCACTAGGCCTGGCGCCCAGCTAGAAAGACGACCACGCCAGTCCTCGAGCCTGGCGACGGCGGTCGCCGCCTTAACTGCGGCGGTCGCCGCCTCTGTTGCTTCGTCCGATCTTGACTTTTGGGACGACTCGGCTTAACTCGGGATAAAAATAATCGTACACGAACGATTATTAAAATCCAAAGTACGCTGTCTGTATTTTATTTCACTGAGAAAAATATTACAGAGATAAAACACATTACAGAATGTCTCAAACTATCTGAATTAAATCCGACGTACGAAACGGGTACTCGGGAAAATTCCCAAAATTCCCAAAATATCCTTATAGAAATATGGGGTATCACATCACCTCCCCTTAAAAGAAGTTTCGACCCCGAAACTTGCATTAAGCCAATGAGGATACTGCCTCAACACAAACCTTATCACCTGGCTCCAACATCCTTAATCACTTCATCCTTGAAATGGATTACAAGAGATATTACTCTTAATTCCTTAGGACATCATACTGAAAATGATTCATCCGCCTCAACGCTTATGGCACAAACTCACGCATGAGAGATAGCTCCTAATCTCTCCGAACAAAACTCCACATGTTCCTCCTTATCCTTAAGAAATCTTGGGAGAACTCAATGTATGAGATAACGCTTACCACTGTACTCCTTAGATGCGTAGACAATTCTCCTTACTGAATCTTTTAATACCTCGGGATTATCTACACATCCCATCCTTAAACTGTAACCTTTCCTCTTACACAACAACTCCACAACTTAATCTTCCTCAAAGAGTTGCACCCAGCCTTTTAGATGACATACTCTATGAATGAAGAAGAATCTTAGGAATGGATTTAGATTTAAACAGTAGAGTCGACCCTCCGATTAACATTATAGGGGACGAACATCTACATTGCCCACAATACTCCACCACCATACGTCCGACAGTCTTTATCCTTACTTGGCATAAGCTGTTCTCGACACTTATAGGGTTTTGTATGAACAACTAATTCGTAATAATAACGCATTCTGAAATTTCCAAAACAAGGAAACACTACATTAACATCCAAACATTATATTAACTGACAAAAGTTGCACAACCAGATTACAATACTACGGAGATTACCGACACACGTCATTACTCCTTAATCTTACAGAAAGGCTTAACACAAATACAACTTAATGGATCAGTGTTCTTCTCCGTCGGCTTGGCTCATTACAAAGAGTCATTGCCCTTGGCCTGAAGACCCCATAGGCGCCTTGCCTTTATTACGAGCCATAGACTGCTCAGGAGCAGATGCCTCTGGCCTTGGGTTCTGTCCACCGCCAACATTTGACGCCTGATAAGACTGCATTGGTCCCTGACCCTTCAGTTTGCAGTATGCTTTTATGTGGCCTTCTCTCCCACAATTATGACACACTCTCTTGTCCTTTTGGCAATTAAAATTTTTATGCCCAACTTCACCATGGTTGTGGCACTGAATTACTCCGCTGCTCCAACCTAAGCCTCTGGCAGAGTCAGACTGAGTTGTCTCGGTCTTAGCACGACCAGACTTCTCAAACTTGGTAGGCGATGCCGGTCGTTTGAATGAACCAACCTGGCGATCCTGTTGCCCACCCTTTCCCTTAACTTGCTTCTCCCGTTTATGGGCAGACTCCTCCAATGTGACTTCTGTCTTATAGGCTGCATCCACATATTGTTCCAACATAGTACAACCATGATGCAACATTAGAGGCTTGATCTCTGGATTCATCCATCCATGGAAGTACCAGATCTTTTGCTCCTCGGTTGACACCTCAGGTCCAGCGTACTGTAACAAGTGATTAAACTTAGCTGCGAGCTCAGTCACCTTTAACCCTTCAGTCTGCGGGTACATAAATTCCTTATGCTTCTCCTTCCTCATAGCACGAGAGAAGAAATGATCAGTCATCTTGGTTTTGAATATGCTCCAATTAAGCTCGGGATGATCTGCCAGACCGGTGCTCTCCCACCATTCGCTAGCCACATCCTTGAGTTGAAGGAAAGCGATGTGCACTTTCTCAGCCTCAGTGCAAGTAACATTTCGGAGCAACCGTTCCATATGCGAGAACCAATAGGCCACCCTGACTGGTTCTCCAGTACCGTCATAGCTGCCGGGCCTCATTGAACTCACGGCCTTTAACGCTTGCCCGTAAGTTCCTCTGTCCCAACCAACATTGATCCGAGGTACTTGCTCCACTGACTCCTCAACTTTAGGAATAGCCTGAGGAACTGGACCACCTTGAGCTTGTGGTGCGACTGGTCGCATAACATCTGCGATTGCTTGCATGACAATTCCCTGAATTGCCTCTATTGCTGCATCATCAAACATTAACGGAGCGTTGGGCTGATCTTGGTCATTGCCCCTGGGATGATTATGGGCTACAGACTCCTGCTCGTCTTGAGCGGCATCTCTGGGGTCCTGATTAGTCCCCGCACCAGCTCGAGTAGTGTTCCTTGTGTTCACCATCTGCTGGTGAATCATAACGTTACTTTAGAACTTATTCCAACTTAATTATGACACTATAGTCAAATACGTTATGATACAGATTATAGAGGTCCAACTAATAACTTTATATTAGTCTGACTATCCTTCACTGATACTGTAAGAACAACCTTCTTCTGCTTACTAAAGACTGGAAACTGGGGAGAAATGTCAACCTTTAAATGACATCAATCCCTAGAATAGACAATATTCCTAAGAATGGATCTAAGGAATAAGTAACACTTGAAGCTTGCAGAAGTTTGAAATTACTTATCAACAATCTCACTTTCAACTTTATATCTTTAAACTTTAATTTAATTGCTTATAACACAACACTTTTTATAAACCTATTATAAATGACTTTCGAAATTCACAACGCGAAATCATTTAAATTAAATCACCACGTTACTTAAAATTTTGAAATTCTCAAATTTTCTCTTCAATATCAAATAGGTTTGAAAATAGTTTTCAAAATTAATTTTTGAAAATTCTCAAACCCAACAATAGGCCAAGAATTTTAAAACCATTGCTCTGATACCATAACTGTAACACCCCCAATTTACACCGGAGATATTACATGCCAGTGACCTCAGACTTTACCGTCCAAAGTCACCCCAGGCTTTTCCAGAACAGACATGCTTAAATACATACATAATTACATATTAATTGAAAGATTAAACAGCGGAAGACTTTAAATAGTCAACTTATAACATGGCTTAAATTATGAAGATACATCAAGGTAACACTTAACAAACTTAAAACACTTAACAACTTAAATATTGACTTTAAATCTTCATCTGCAAGCTTTTTATCCTTCAATAGGTTACTTAAACTCCGGGAATCAACTCCTGATGTGCCGAATCGAACGGATGACACCAGCCCACATGCAGAGAACAAAGTTCTTGGGTTAGTCTACTGAATAGACTAGCAAGGGTACAAAGCAGAGTGGTTCGAGTGATCGTGACCGTTTACTATCATTGTCCCTTGAATAAAAACCGAAGGAACGATATATAACCCGACACTTTCACGGAATGATTTAACAATTAGATATGCACAGAAGAGAAGACTCCAACTGAAATGAGCCTTATAGGAAATTATGACAACTGCTAGGGAACATTAAAGTTACACACACAATGATTTAAAAGTTGACTGAGATGCTTCAGTTCACAACCAACCTCATCGCATACAGCGAATCCAGATTGAAAAGAGGACGTACTATGATCAAAGTCGAGACGAGTTTTCCTAGCTGCACTATAACTTAGCTGCACTACTCGGCGAAGGTTTATTAATCATGTGCACTCGGGCACATATCTTATTTAATTACAAAACACTCTTTACTAAAACACGTTAATGTTATTAAGAGCGGCACAAAGCTTAAATCTCAGGGTGACAATCATGTCGACCCAAATTAACACAACACACAAACACACACACGAGGCTTAACATTATTTTGAGAACAACGGAGTTATTATTACACAGGGTGATCTTACGTTCACCCAGATTGCACTGCCACAGTGCTTACACTTTAATTTACAGGGTGACAGTACGTCCACCCCAATTGCACTAGCTAAGTGATTAATACACAGGACTGCAATTATGCTCATCCAATGACGCTTAAAACACTTCAGATCCTTAACGGTGGATAAGAAGCATAGGTCATGACCCTTAAATTATTATCCGGAAATTAACCCGAGGAGTATTACGATTTAAAGAAACGACAAATCCTTACTTGGATTAGCGTTTCTACGAACATTAAGTTATAAATAAACGACTAATCCTTACTTGGATTAGCGTTCCTACGAACACTCGTGTTAACTAAACAGTCTAACACAACAATTATTCACATTAAAGCCATCCAGGCAATCAACTTAAACATAGAAATAATAGAAACGGCTAATCCTTGCTTGGATTAGTTTTCCTATTAACCCACATGCTATTCTAGCATTAAGATTAAATTCACAACAATACCATCACGGTAATTATCACATATAATAGCGTTGTTCTAACAGATATACAACCTATCATAACATTACTTTAATCACGTTTATTTATGAAATTAGTTCCCAAACAAAACAACAGTTCACTCCAATTTAATTAACAATTAAATAATTGATAATTAATGAAACATGGAATGATTAAGCAAGAGTGAACCGCCACTTGCCTTAATCCGCAGAGTTGAAACAAGCCTAACGACGACGAAATTCCGGGCTCGAAACGGGTATAGCTCCGACAGCACAACAACCTTCAAGCCGACCCATAAAGAAACCCTAAGTTAGATTCGACATAAACTAGTACGAATCTAAGGAAAGACGAAAGAAACCGAAGGAAACGACGCCTCAACGACGACCACCAAGACCAAGCCAACAAAGAGGCTTCTGGCCACTGGAGGCGGTCGCCGGGTTCATCACGACGGTCGCCGCTGTTCATCACGGCGGTCGCCGTGAAGAACACGGCGGTCTCCGTAAGAACACCAGAAGACGCCGGGAGAGGAAAAACACTCACCCACACACACGCGAAGACACCCTTTGGCCTGGCTTTGGATTCCACCCTCCACTAAGCTTCCAAAGGCACCTCAAGGCTACTGGAAAACACACCAAACGACCTCCGGCGAACACTCCAGAATCCGGCGAGGCACAATTTCGGGAGAGTTTGGGCTATGGAATGAGCTCCAATCCGACCTCCAAGCCTCTCCTTAAATAGCCAAGCAAAGGAGACACCATGATGGCCCTAGGACGAGACGCCACAGGCCTACTTCGGCGCTGCCAGAGCCTCGCCGACGACCTTCGGGCAAAGACCTCCGGACAATGACGGCGGGCGCCGCGGAGAGCAAGGGTCGCCGCCTCACAAATTGCCTACGGCGGGCGAATTACGGCGGGCGCCGTACTGCACGGCGGTCGCCGCCACTAGGCCTGGCGCCCAGCTAGGAAAACGACCACGCCAGTCCTCGAGCCTGGCGACGGCGGTCGTCGCCTTAACTGTGGCGGTCGCCGCCTCTGTTGCTTCGTCCGATCTTGACTTTTGGGACGACTCGACTTAACTCGGGATAAAAATAATCGTACACGAACGAGTATTAAAATCCAAAGTACGCCGTCTGTATTTTATTTCAATGAGAAAAATATTACAGAGATAGAGCACATTAAAGAATGTCTCAAACTATCTGAATTAAATCCGACGTACGAAACGGGTACTCGGGAAAATTCCCAAAATTCCCAAAATATCCTTACAGAAATACGGGTTATCACAATAAATAATATTCATATTTTAGTTTTGTATATTTATAGAACATATATTTTTATTCATAGCTAGTATATTAAATACTCATGCATACTTTATTGTATTATAAATTTAATTATAATGTAGTTAAAATTTTCATATATAAATACCTAAATTTTCATATGTAATATATTAAATATTTCTAAGTACTACAAATAACAACAATGGTAGACATTGAATTGTGCAGTAGCTAGTAGTAAACAATAATGTGAATTTCGCCATTTCGGTGAGTTTTGAAAAAGTTGTTTCACGAAAGAGAAAAAGAAGAGCCTAAAAGATTCAGGGTTTGATTTTTTTCCCCTAAATGTGTTGAATGGGAGAGAAAAAACTCTACCACCTTCGAAAATTGTTTTGAGAGAAATTTTCCATGAAGCAAGTGTACTGAAACTTATTATGTCTAAATCACTTTTTATCTTATACATTAAAATTTTAAATCAGATAATTTATATTAGTAATTATCTTTTACTTTAAAAGACTGTTTTACTGGAACCCAATTCTACGTCTGCGTACAAACTCATTACTTTGTGGTCATATCATTCATTTACGTTTTTTATTGATTGAATTGTCAAAGGGTGAACAATTGTTTGCAGGCACGAAAAATTGGATTAAACACATATAACAATATTAAAATAATTTAAAATCTTAATTTACCTTATATATTGTTTAAGGTGCATAAAAATGAAACAAATGAGTTATTCGAATTGCATATGGTTGTCGTATTAGGCTCCAAATTAATCTTCCAAATTATATTAAAATGAAGTTAAAAGAAATTCTATTATATGCGTTGATAAAAAATAAAAAGTTACTCTAAATAAATTACAATGTATGAGTAGTGTTTGCAATATTAAAGTAGGACACACATGACTATGTAAATGTGTGAATAAAGAAATTGTATTAATATGTTAAAAGAAATTTAATATGATTAAAAGTAGTACGTGTGATGTATTTTTTGTTCACTCACCATTAAATAGATTCAAGGAAAGATAGATTCATCAACATGTAAAATTATTTGCTTAATATCAACTCATGGTCTTGTATATAAGGAAAGAATATTATATGATAATATCTGCCAAATTCTTACTTCCGTATGATGTAATTTTTGTTCACTTACCTTTAAAATAATCAATGGTTACTAAAAGATAATTAGGGTAAGTTTTATAAAATGGATTATGATAAATAAGAATAAGTAAATTAAAAGAAAAAATGACTCTAAATAATATCAGCTATCACCTTTGAACCAAAAATAATACGATTTTTAAAAATTATAAAAACGTATCTAAACTATGACAATATAAACAAAAAATGGTATGAGCATATTTTTCCAATGAATTTTCTAACGGGTGTGCTGAGATGAAGCCGAAAATGTAATTTGTAAAAAAAAAAATTATACATTAAATTACACTTCATTTGTATAATAATGACTGGTTATTTTAAAAAGTGATATGTCAAAAAATATGACTGATTTTCTTTTGTTCGTGTTGTTGTAAGATGCGAATTATTGTTATTGGTTTGCATATTTTTCTTTTATTTTTTTATTATATAAATGAGGTATAATTTGATGTGTTAAATGGAAACCCCGCTGAAAAATTCACCGGAAAATATGTTCGTACCATTTTTGGTTAATATTGAAATAGTTTGGGTATGTTTTACAATTTTTAAAGTTCGTATTATTTTTTGTTCAAGGCTGATAGTTGGTATTATTTAGAGTCATTTTTCCAAATTAAAAAGAACATGAAGGATATAAGAGTAAATGGCTAATTTGTTTTGCCTACGTGGCATACCTAGATGGTTGACACGTAGGAAAGATAAATTTGGCTTTAGTATATGTATATAGATAAGTTTAGGTTAGGGTTAGGTTAGGATTAGAGCTAATTAAAATTAAAGGAAAGAGTATATTAGAAAATACCTACTAATTATTAACGCATCATTAAATATAAATTATTAAATTAGTTTATCTAAAATAATTATTACAAAATTCCAAATAAATTTAACTCTATTAAATTTAACCTCAACGCTAAAGATTAAAATTGCCTTAAGGATAATTTCGCAAACTATAGAATCTTATAATATATGAAAATTCTTTATATAAGGAACATAATAAAAACCCGGATATTACACACAAGTTTTGGCATGCGTGTGCATGCATATTGACTTCACTAGTATAGAAAAGTCATTTCTCGGGGTTTTTTTTTATCAAAGCGGAAGGGGGTTTTTGTATCCCCGTAATTCGCTTCGCTGATAAATATTTCTCGGAGGTTTTGCAAAACCCCTGAGAGATATTTCTCGGGGATTTTGCAAAACCCCCGAGAAATGATGCACACGGTAGTTTTTTTTAAATCCTGAGAGATATTTCTCAGGGATTTTGTAGAACCCCTGAGAAAAGATGCACACTTTCAGGGAGTTATGGTCGCTTCATTCACGCCCTCAACCTGCATATATATATTTGCCTTCCTGCATCCACAATCACAACTCATACATAGTACACAACTAATGAAGTAGAATAAATCATTGCTAATTGAATGCATTGCACAATTGCAAGAGAAAAAAAAATTGAACTCATACATATATTTGTCAAATGTTAAGGAAATCCTACAACTCTATTTTTTCTACAACCAATTCAAGGTGAAAAATGTCACTGTTTTGCATCTAATTTCTAACTCGTAAGTGGAATAGCTACTATACAACATGTATCTCCAAATATTGCAACATTCCTCTCGTATCCCATCAATGAAGAATGTCAAATGAGCTAGGTGAATCTTGAAAATACTGCAAAACATAAGCACATACATTGCATGTCAATATTATTTCTATATATATATGTGTACATGTATACTTGAACATCAAATTGTATAAGCTTTATACCACACACTTACATTGATGGGTATGATGGTACACTTATGGTCCATTATCTCTCGCATGTACTGTATATGTAATAACTGAAATCTGAAGTGTGTCTGATTCTTAGTCATGACACTTCAAAACCAAAGCAAAATAATACAAATCACCACATGTACTGAACAACTTACAAGCATATATATTGTGAAATATAAGATAGATGGGGAATGGAAACAATATTGACAGACTTACTGAAATATTCAGCCAACGTATATTCCTCCTATTGTTTCTGTTTTGATTCCAAGAACCAACTCTCTCCACTCCTTTCAAGTTAGTTAATATCATTCCAATTGTCACTTGTAACCTCTACGATTTATTCTATATGAAAACATAGCAGAAATTAAAATTAAATTATTAACAATCTGGAATCAAAGCAAACAACCTCCTAGAATTAGTTAAATAACATGAAGCATTGAGGGCCAAATATAAAAACAAAGATAAATTACATAATCATCCAATTTTGACCAAAAACTACAACTCATATAACATAAATAAAGGACATCATTAAACTTGAATTTTTATATATAAAAAATTTATCTACAACTCATATAACATAAATAAGGAGTATTGTCTCATAAAATAATGTATAAAATGTCCAAATAAGACATGATTTTCTTAAAAATCGAGCGCATTTTATACTGAAATGAAAGAATTAATAATATACAAAGAAGAGTTTGGTGAAGTTACTTGAGCTTGAAACTTGAGCAACTGAATTTGCTTGACGACCTCATCCAACACATAAGTTGTGTTTCTCTGCATAAGATAAAAATTACTTGACACTAATGTGTATATATATGTAACATAAATGGAAATTAATAAAATTTAATGTTGAAAAAGAATGGTTGGATCAACCTTTTCACAATTAGGAAGTAACTCTTGCAAGATTTTTATATTCTCCTTGAGGTGGATAAGCACTGGCTGGGTAAGCTGGTGGTGGAGCTTGGTGCAGATCGGGAGTTGGCGATCTCATAGGCTCAGCAGCAGGCCCAACACCTTGGCCACTGCTCCCGCCACAACGCTGAGGTGGTACCCCAACTCGTGGATGTTAAGGTCCCCTGCCTTGGTACTCGTAGGGTCCAGCATGTTGAACTTGTTGTGGAGCCATTCCAACACCACGTTGACCTTGTTGAGGTCCACCACCACGTTGACCTGTACCACGTCCACCACCATATCCTCCACCACCACCCTGTTGACCTTGTGGGTGTTGACCTTGTGGAGCCCAAGCCCTTGGCTGACCACCAGCAGTGTATTGTGCAAGTTGTTGCTGACCACCTTGGCCTCTTCCACCACCAACAGTGTGTTGTGTTGGTTGTTGCTGCCCACCTTGGCCTCTTCCACCACTACCACCACCAGCAAGTTGAGAGTAAGAGCTCTCTCCCTCTCCAGATTGATCGGTTCTCTTCTTCCTCACCATGTTAGCAACTGCTTTACAAGTGATGAAATTAATCAAGCATTTTGTTTTAAGGAAAAAACAACAAAACACATGTAAATGCTTCAGAAACCATTTCGAACTGAAAGTTACAGTGATATACAAGTTCAACTATTTATCCAAACAGAAAAGGAAGAACAGAATCCAACATAACATGTAAACAAAAAGATATTCACCGTCAAAACAGTAACTCACTAAACATGAAAAAAATAGAAGACGACCGAAAAGAAACTACACTGACTACTCATGCACTCAACAATGGACAACGCAAAGTAGATTTTCTATAGAATGACAAAGCTAAATCGAATAGCATTTAAAGTCTAGCATATCAAAAACTTGGAAAAATCATATACAAGAACGTCCAACCAGATACAATGATGGCAAGTAAGGCAAGCAGCAGTTGACAGAAGAGAAAATATGCAAGCAGTCGTACCCTAGAAATGGGAGTCGGATGTCAGCCAAACAATCATAGACAATTCAAGCACCGATTAGAGAAATAACACAGAGGAGGAACACAATATGAGTAAAAAGGCATTTGAAACCCTAAAAAGGACCGAACAACCCCAATTTCAAAGTTAAAAAAGAACAAACCCTAAAACGAAGAAGCAAGAGCCTTCAATCGCTCCAAAACCACATAAATTCGAGCGGAACTGCCTCCAATTGCAGAGAATGGTTAAATTATGAAGACTTACGGTAATCAGATGAAAGGTTATAGTAAGATTCAAGAGGACAAATAGAAAATCCACAAAATTGCAACAGACAACCGAATACTCACTATGAGGACAACGATGGTAGCAATGAGTTGAAGGACGAGCGAGGACGGCGACGATAGTAGAGCTGAGCAACATGAACAAAAACCATAACAATGGCAGATTATGGAGATGAGAAAGATTGATATTGAATTTTTGCAGAGGCAGACGGAGTTGAAGGTCGACGAGCAGTAGAAAATGATTAGGTTAGGGTTTTCTCAGCTGTTTTAGGGATAAAGATAAAAATCCCGAGCTCAATTAATTACTTTAAGTGGGTTAAATAAAAACCCCCGAGAGTCTTTAAAAATATAATATTAAAATTATCTTTGTATGTTTCTCGGGGGTTAATTAAAAAACCCCTTTCCATGTAATTTTTTTACGGGGGTTTTATTTAACCCCTGAGAACTAACTCCCGAGAAATACACTTTTTGTACTAGTGCTTGCACGTACATCTAAATTGTATTTGGTGTGCATAATTTTTCTAGAGAAAAGTGTGCATGAATTTTCAACTATGTGTGCATAACTTTGTAAGTGCATTTGTTTTTACCTTTATGTACATCGAAATTGTACTGAGTGGTCATAGTTTTCAAAGGAGGGAAAATGTACATGAGTTTTAAACTATGTATGCATAACTTTTGAGGTGCATACGTTTTTGCTTGTATGTCATCTAATTTGTACTAGTTGGATATATATCGTGTTTGTATCAAAATATGCATGAGTTTTAAAATGTATGTGAACAAATTAAATTTTGAAGTACATACATTTTTGCCTTGTGTGCATCTAAATTATACTCAATGTGCATCGTTTTTTAGGAAATAAAAATGTGCATAAGTTATAAATTGTGTGTGCATAACTTTACCTTTATGCATGTATGTGCACCTAAATTGTATTGGGTGTGCATTGTTTTCCAGGAAAAACACATGAATTTTAAACTATGTGTGCATAACTTCAAAAATGCATACGTTTTTGCCTTTATTTTTGTATGTGCATCTAAATTGTACTGTGTATGCATTGTTTTCTTGGAAATAAAAATGTGTATGAGTTTTAAATTGTGTGTGCATAACTTTTGAAGTATATACCTTTTTGCTTGTATGTGCATCTATATTGTATTGGATGTGCATCGTCTTTTTTGGAAAAAAAATATGCATGAGTTTTATACATGTGTGTGCATAAGCTTCGAAGTACATAAGTTTTTGCTTGTATGTGCACATAAAGTAGTCTACATTTGTATCTAATTAAATTTGTGTTATGTGTGCATAGCTTGTGTATTGGATTTGCATAGTTTGGTTTTTGACAATGTGCATTTTTTTTACTTTTATGTGCATTAGTTTCAAAATACATAAATTTTTGTCTCTTATGTGCATAAAAATTAGCATGTATGTGCATAACTTTTTTACTGTATGTTCAGATGCCGATTTTAGAAATGCACACGCGTGCATACTTCTGTTCCCCCCTAAAACTACGTGTTTTTCCATTTAGAACACGATTATGCCAAATAATTCTGTTTTTTGCTTTTTATAATCCAGTCATTTTTTTTGATCGAGCAGTTCACGTCCATTCTCATTTCTCACCTAGACAGGCTTTCCTACCCGATCCGCCCTCTTATTTGTATACTACATGTAAATAATATGTAATGATATTGAATGAGTTTTTATGTGGGAGATGGACAATATGAGGGATGTGGTATCGAAAAATTCAAAAGCTTACATCTTCTCCTCACTTAAATTTCAACAATTCATGGGCATGCTCGAATGTTAAGCTAAAAAATGCTAATTTCTATGTACATTTAGATGAATTTGTATGAAATACATTTAGGTAAAAACAAATGCATTTCAAAAGTATGCATGAAGGATCAAATACCATGCACATTTTTTGCCAAAAAACGACCACACATAGTACGAAATCGATGCTCATTTAGGTCACTACTTATGCACACAGACAAAAAATTTCCCACACATTATTCCGTAGACACGCGCCCCTTGAGCGAATATTTTTCAACCCCGTATGTGTACATACTTTGTCATGAATGTGCAATATTTTTACGAGATAACTTATTCTCAAGCTATCCTTTTCCATCAATGCATGTATAAAATATTGACATGCATGCATGTATACATATAACACCGGCCTGAAGTTTAATGACGATGTATAACGCATATGATATTAACATGTATCCGTTATGTATGTATTTATTGAATAGAAGATTTGTATTAAATTAATTACTAATACTAAACAATAGAAATTATATTATGTATGTATGGTGAATTAATCATATGCAAATAGCTCCTCTCATGCTAATCATGCGAATAATTTTTTATTTACATTATACAATATTAAGATGTACATTCATGCGTGATTTGTTCACAATCACTGGCCCATCCCTTGTGTAATTTGATGTATAATGATCATCATAATGGACTTTCAACATTGATCACCAGCCAACTGCGTTGAACGCCATTGGCCAGCCACATGTGTAGTATAGCAATGTGCATTGCAGCACAACAAAACACAAATGTACGTCACACCATAAACAAATTTGCAACACATATAGATGTACACTGAATAACACCAAAATGTACATTGTTCGTGCAATGCGCATGAAAAGCATTGAATACTGTAAGTAACAAAATTGGCATGCTTCCTATATAAGATAGAAAGAAAATATACGTACATAATATGCATAATGTTGGCCACTGCAGACTCTTTTTCCAATTTTTTATAAAGAACAATCAATGCTCCATGCAGTTACGTTTTCTTTTATTTACCAGTTTACACCCAATGTCATGCATGGGTCGATTATTTTAAAAAATATAAATATAAATATATTTATATTTTTACATTAATTATGATTTAGGAATTGATATCATAACAAATAAATAAAATTAAAATTAGGTGAAAGTAATCTGGTAAGATTATATATTTTTGGAAAATTCCTGTTGGTGCCCCTGAGTTTAGGGTTATTTCTGTTGGTGTCACTGTAATATCCCGTATATTTGTACAAATAAATTTCGAATTTTCTTAAGCCCGTATTGCAAGTCGGATTCAGGGAAGTACGAACATTCGGTGTAATGTTTGGTCTCTGTAATATTTTTCTGAGCAATATAAAATACAGTTAACGTATTTTTGGGTTAAGAGATCATTTGTGTACAAATATATTTAACCCGGGGTTAAGTAAAATTTACCACTTAAGGTAAATAAGGGCAAAGAGGGAAATCGGCCTATGCCTTAGCCCACACCAGCACACCACTTCAACAACTTGCAAGCCAACTTGACGTAGCTGGCAACTAGCTTGGATGACTCATCGGGGCTACTTGGCCTAGCTTGGACACCTCATGGGGTACGTGTCTTCAGGGTGGTCTTCGTGGTTTGCCTATAAAAGGAGCGGAGAAGTCGTGGGAGAAGCCAGAAGATAGCTCCTCACCATCTTTTGCTGTCAAAAACCCAGAAACCAGCTTCTGAGCTGAACTTTGAGCTTCGTTTAAGAACGATTTTGTCATTCGTTCCAGCAGATAGAAGTTGCATCTTGAAGGTGAGGTGTAGCTTATAAGGGTGAGAAGATTAGCCAAGCCCGATTCGAAGTTTAAATCGATCGAAAGTTGGTAAGAAAACCCTTGAAGCTCACTGTTTTCACCTATGAATTTCGTGACTTTTGCTGAACTTTGAACCCGATTTGTGTGGTCATCTCGATCTTGTTTCGATCCGTTTTCAGGAGATTCCTATAGCTTGTTGGTAGCTTAAGAGGGTGGTAGACTCGAACCAAGAAGAATCGAAGCCTAAAGGGGTCGATTTGGGTGAGTTCTCCTCGTTGCCCCCCCTGTCTTCGCCCCTGCTTGTGCACCGCGCCCAATGGCCGAGCGCCTGCCGCCCTAGCGGTAGCCTTGCCAAGGGTGTGTCGTGGTGTTTTGGCATGGGTCGAGCCTCGTTACTTGATTCGTTTCGTATTCCATTAGATTCGTATATATAGATATTGAATATAATATTAGGGTCTTGTTATGGGTCGTTCCATATGGATTTATTATCCAGGATCTGTTCCCATTCCAGACTCGGAAACCCTTTAATTCTAAGCGTACGAAGCTTTCGTCGGATCTAAGGCAAGTGGCGGTTCGCTCTTGCTTATCATTCTATATTTCCATTGATTATCAATTGTTTAATTGTTAATTAATTTGGAATGAATATTGTTTATGTCTGGGATCAGTTTGATAACTGTTTTGGAAAAATAAAAGATTATATTATAATAGGTTGTATATCTGCTAGAACAACGCTATTATATATATATATACCTAGATTGAAATATATCTATGATGTTAGCCTTGATCGCTTTAATATGATTATTTGACTATTCTGAACTATTTAGTTAGAACGAGTATTCGTAGGAACGTTACTGAGGCCCTGGAGTCCAGTCGTTTCTTTATAATCAGGTAGAGAGGTGGCTCGTCCCCACCTAATACCAATTGGATGGTCATGACCTACCTCTTTACTCGGGTGAAGAGGTGGTGCACTTAAACAGTGTCACAAATCTTGGGAGTGTTCCCAAAAGATCTCTCATCTCGGGACGACTTGATCATAAAAGTTTATAACATAATGTGTGTTTTGGAATTAAACAAGATAAGTGTCGTAGTCATGTCTTCTCTCTGGTCTGATATAGGAAGTTGCTTCCATATCTAGAAAGACTAATTATTTTCTCGTTTCCCCGTGAGATATGGGTGCATTCTGTTCTCTTCAGAGGAACTCGGAAGAAGCCGAGATGGAGAATCTCTAGATAGGCTTGAGTTCCCGGTTTCCTCGTTATGCTTTGAGGTTGTAGAACCTAGTAGTCCACCGAGGAGGTGAAGACCGTACTCTCTGAGTCAGTAGGAGTAGTGTCCGATAGACCAAGGTTCCTGAGACAGAGCCGAGGGAGGACACTGAGGAAGAGGAATATGTGCTTAGTTTAGCAGTTCCCTTTCCTAGGGCTTTGTTGTCAGAGCTATCAACTCAGTTTGAATTCATCCATGAAAATTTACCAAGTTTAATCTATTCCAAGTCAATTTTATTACATTAAATATATTGGAAAGATATTAATGTATAAAATACTTGGAATTTGATCGGTAAGCAGATGGTGAATACTGCAAACCCTATGGAAGAACAAGAGTTTGTTGCTCACAACAATTTAGGAGGCAGTGACCAAGCTCAGGTCAATGCTCCAATGGCATTTGACGCAACAACAATTGAGGCAATTCGGGGAATGGTGGTAGAGGCAGTCACCGATATCCTGCGACCAGTTGCGCCTCAGGCACAAGACGTGCCAATTCCTCCATTAATTCCTAGAGTTGTGGAACGAAATGATCAAGCACATCAAGAAGAGGTGGTCAGGAACGGAGGCAATTATGTCCGTGCACTGAAGGCCATAAACTCTATGAGGCCTGACAGCTACGATGGAAAGGGAGAACCAGTCAGAGTAGCATATTGGTTCTCATACTTGGAATGGTTGTTCCGTAACATCGAATGCACTGAAGCTGAGAATGTGCATATTGCTTCTCTCCATCTGAAAGAGGAAGCTAGTGAGTGGTGGGAAAGCACCGGACTAGCTGATCATCCAGGACTGAATTGGGGCATGTTCAAAGCCAAGATGACCGACCGTTTCTTCTCTCGTGCTATGAGGGATGAGAAACACAAGGAATTCCTCTATCCAAAGACGGAAGGATTAACAGTGACTGAACTTGCGACCAAGTTTAATCACCTGTTATAATACGCTCGATCAGATGTGTCTAGCGAAGAACAGAAAATCTGGCATTTCCACGAGTGGATGAGCCCAGATATTAAGCCATGAATGGTGCGTCACGAATGTTCTACTTTGGAACAGTATGTGGATGCAGCTTATAAAGTGGATGTGACTCTAGAAGAGTCGACGAAGAAGCGTAATCATCAAAAGTTGATGCAAAATCCATCTCAGGCAAGTGGATTTAAACGTCCCGCACCACCATCTAACTTTGTCAAGTCTAGCAAAGCAAAGACGTATATGACTCAAGGAGGGTCAACACAGCAGTCGGGTCAGGACAAGAGTCCGATCAAGTGCTATAATTGTGGCACAACTGGGCATAAGAGCAGTGTGTGTCAGCAGGAAAGGAGAGTATGCTTTGGCCGTGGAAGGGAAGGTCATATGCAGAAGTTCTGTCGACAAGGGGAGCAGAAAGAAACTGAGTTATACCAAGGGTCTGTTAACCAGAATAATCGACCCAGGTTTAGACCAGTGGAAGCTGCTAGTCCTTCAATGCAGACAACTGCGCAAAACAAGAGGAAGGCCCCAGTTGCTTCTGGAAGTCAGGGTCAACGTCTTTACGTGATGCGTGAGGCGGATGGACCTGATGCTCCAATTGCTTAAAGTACTCGGCAAGGCTAGCGAAGTTTAGTCTTTTGTACTACCTCTGTGTTATGCTATGGACTTAGGTGTTATCCAGTCTTTTGTTTCTGATAGTTATATTAGTAAGTTTAAGTATGCAACAAGGTTTGTAAACCTTTTGTTGTAAATATTCTTTCTAATATAAACGTATGGTTCAAACCAATCGTCTGTCAGAATTTTCGATTACCTTTTTGGATAGAGATTCGAAGAGGAATTGATCTGAATGACCATGGTTCCATGCAACATTTTCTCAGTATGGATTAGCTGACGCGTCATGAGACGGTCATCGATTTTAATTCGAAGACTATGACGATGTCATCTAGAGGCCATGTGATTAATGAGAAATGGGGTTATGGTTGATCCCTAGAAGATTGAAGTGGTAGCTGATTGGAAGCGGCCTCAGAATGTGAAAGAGGTGCGCAATTTCCTTGGACTTGTTGAACATTACAGATGGTTCGTGGAAGGATTTTCTAAAATCACTCTACCCATGACCGATTTGCTCCGCAAGGTCCACAAGAAGTTTGTCTGGAGTGACAAGTGCGAGGCCAGTTTTCAAGAAGTTGAAAAAGTGTCTGACCTCGACACCGGTTGTAGCGCTGCCAAAAGGGAATGATGATTATATAGTCTATAGTGATGCTTCGAAGAGTAGGTTGAGATATGTCTTGGTGCAAAGAGGCAAGGTTTTTGCATACGCATCTAGACAACTGAAAACCTATAAAGCAAACTATCTGACGTATGATCTAGATCTTGCATCAATAGTGTTTGCTCTGGAAGACTGAGGAGGATATGCATAGATGCTTTCCCAAGTTGTTTTCGGCCAAGTTTCGGGGTCGAAACTTCTTTTAAGGGGGAGGTAATGTAATATCCCGTATATTTGTACGAATAAATTTTGAATTTTCTTAAGCCCGTATTGCAAGTCGAATTAAATTCAGGGAAGTACGAACATTCTGTGTAATGTTTGGTCTCTGTAATATTTTTCTGAGCAATATAAAATACAGTTAACGTATTTTTGGGTTAAGAGATCGTTCGTGTATAAATATATTTAACCCGGGGTTAAGTAAAATTTACCACTTAAGGTAAATAAGGGCAAAGAGGGAAATCGGCCTATGCCTTAGCCCACACCAACACACCACTTTAGCAACTTGCAAGCCAACTTGACGCAGCTGGCAACTAGCTTGGATGACTCATCGTGGCTACTTGGCCTAGCTTGGACACCTCATGGGGTACGTGTCTTCAGGGTGGTCTTCGTGGTTTGCCTATAAAAGGAGAGGAGAAGTCGTGGGAGAAGCCAGAAGATAGCTCCTCACCATCTTTTGTTGTCAAAAACCCAGAAATCAGCTTCTGAGCTAAACTTTGAGCTTCGTTTAAGAACGATTTTGTCATTCGTTCGAGCAGATAGAAGTTGCATCTTGAAGGTGAGGTGTAGCTTAAAAGGGTGAGAAGATTAGCCAAGCCCGATTCGAAGTTTAAATCGATCGAAAGTTGGTAAGAAAACCCTTGAAGCTCACTGTTTTCACCTATGAATTTCGTGACTTTTGCTGAACTTTGAACTCGATTTGTGTGGTCATCTCGACCTTGTTTCGATCCGTTTTCAGGAGATTCCTAGAGCTTGTTGGTAGCTTAAGAGGGTGGTAGACTCGAACCAAGAAGAATTGAAGCCTAAAGGGGTCGATTTGGGTGAGTTCTCCTCGTTGCCGCCCCTGTCTTCGCCCCTGCTTGTGCACCGCGCCCAACGGCCGAGCGCCTGCCGCCCTAGCGGTAGCCTTGCCAAGGGTGTGTCGTGGTGTTTTGGCATGGGTCGAGCCTCGTTACTTGATTCGTTTCGTATTCCATTAGATTCGTATATATAGATATTGAATATAATATTAGGGTCTTGTTATGGGTCGTTCCATATGGATTTATTATCCAGGATCTGTTCTTATTCCAGACTCGGAAACCCTTTAATTCTAAGCGTGCGAAGCTTTCGTCGGATCTAAGGCAAGTGGCGGTTCGCTCTTGCTTATCATTCCATATTTCCATTGATTATCAATTGTTTAATTGTTAATTAATTTGGAATGAATATTGTTTATGTCTGGGATCAGTTTGATAACTGTTTTGGAAAAATAAAAGATTATATTATAATAGGTTGTATATCTGCTAGAACAACGCTATTATATATATATATATATATACCTAGATTGAGATATATCTATGATGTTAGCCTTGATGGCTTTAATATGATTATTTGACTATTCTGAACTGTTTAGTTAGAACGAGTATTCATAGGAACGTTACTGAGGCCCTGGAGTCCAGTCGTCACCAGTCATCGCACATGTCCCAACCCAGCACTGTCCTTTATGAGTCCAAACAGTCTGTATCAACTCGTGACATGTACTACTTTTGGCACTCAAGGATTCTCGTATGGACGAACAACTTGCAAAAGTAACGAATCTAGTAATTTCCGGAACAAGGAAACACTTCTTTATTATTCGAAACATTACAATAAAATGATTGACAAAATGTCAAACAGACAGATTACTAAACTATGGAGACTATCGACACCAGTCATCGCTTCTTATTCATCAAGTGTATAACTCGCGATTCACACTATTTGCTTTGATTAAATTTGGCATTTATGCCCATCTCTAACTCAAAACTTTTTCCAAGGAAAATTTAACATTCAAATAATTCATCTCTAACTTAAGACCCTTATTCTGCTCAAAATAATCACACAATATTGTATCCCTATTCTCCTCAAACACGATTTTGATAATTCCTTTAACACGTTTATGATCAATCATTTTAATTTATCCAAAACGTGTCACAAGATCACCTTAATAATTATAAATAACCTTCTCATCGAGCTTAGATGGCAAGAATTTATAAACTTATTTTACCCCGTGTTTTAATCAACACAATTCAAAACAACTTTTACCGACTGAGTTTATTATTCACCAATAAACACTTAATTTCCCTCACACAATATATTATCCCAATTAAAGCATACTTTTTGGCTAACCCAATTTACCATCTACCTCGTATTAAATCCCTTAATAATCCTCATATCATTACATTACTTCTTAAAAACATGTCCTTATAATGTCATTTATCACTTGAGTAAGTTTCTCCCATTAAAACATTATACACTTAGCTCCTTCCAAAAGCTCTAAACCATTAGGCCTATAAAAGAATACACCTACTCATAATCACAACGTTTAAATCCTTATATGTTTAAATAATCAACCATTAATCGCATTACATTGCGATTTCTTAGGGAAAAACAACTCTTAGTAATTTCTTATTTTCCCAAAACGAACCACATAAGGTATTACTCTTATTTCCTCAAACTATCATATCGATAAATGATTCATTACCAACAAAATCAATCACTTCTGTCATAATCCTTCAATAGATATATACGAGTAACATTTGTTACCTTACTCCTTAAGCGCACATAAGGCAAATCTCTTTACTAAATCCTTTAGTTTATCGAAATCCTCAACATAACCTATTCTTATACTATAACCTTTAAATTTAAGTAAGCTTCCTCCCAATACAATAGCTTCATAACTTAATCTTCCAAGAAAGAGTTATACCATAAATCTTATAATAAAGTCATCACGTTTAAATTGCTAAAATTTTATATTCTAGAACATCACTCGTTTTAGATTGCAATTCCTTAGGGAGAGACAACTCTATATGATTTATAGTTTTCTCAACAGTTTATTCACTTAACGGAATACATTATAAAACTCACAACTAAGTATTTTAAGCTTTTTATTAGCTCACCACATGCACTTTACCACAACAAATGCTCGGAGTATACACACGAGAAATAATTCTCAACTCCACAGAGCATTAACCACACACACCAATACCCAACTTGACATTAGAATTTTCCAACTTATACGTGACTCTTCAATCACTACGTTATGATACGAATTGTAAGGGTCCAAACAAATAACTTTATATTAGTTTGACTGACCCTCCACCATTAACCTTAAAACGATCTTCTTCTCCTCCTTGGGAATGGATCAATTAGGAGAAATGTCAACCTTTAACTGACATTAAACCTAAGAATGGACGATAACCTTAAGAATGGATCTAAGGAATAGGTAACCAAATCGAAGCTTGCAGAAGTTTGAAAACACACTCTAAAATACTTTAAATCACACTTTAAGTTAACTCTTCATCCCCTTATCATTTTACAATACAAATTATTTATAAACTTAATACTTTTATAATTAAATTACCAGCATCGTCCTTTTTAAAATCCACAAGACCACAACCACTTTCAAAACTGCACTTTAAAATTATTAAATGAATTTAACTTTCTCGTTTAAACACAATTATTATATAAACTAAAATATTATAAGTCTCTTTTATATTTAGAACACAAAGTTATCACTTCTTTAAGTACATTTAACAACTCTCAAAACTACACTTTTAAAATAATAGACAATAAATTTAATTTCAACCGTTATAACGTCATTTTAATAAGGACTATAAAATAACAATTAACGTCCTAGTAGTTAAACCATTATTTTAAATTACCTTCTAAGAGGTCATATAACTTTAAATTTAATACTAACATTTAAACTCTCGAAATTCCAAGAGTAAAATAGTCTGAAAATAGTTTCAAATTAATTTTCAAAAATTCTCAAACCTAACAATAGGCCAAGAATTTTAAAACCATTGCTCTGATACCATAATTGTAACACCCCCGACTTATGTCGGTAGTGCCACATGCCAGTGACCTCAGACGTTAATGCCCAAAGTCACCCCAAGCTTTAATCGGAACAATTAAGCTTAAATACATACGTAAATATTAAATATCGAAAGAATAACCAGCGGAAGACATTTTAAATGAATAAGACTTAACCTTTATATTAAGATTCCTCTCATACAATGAGAAGGACGGTTTTACAACAAAGTATAATGACAGCGGAAGACTATTAAATTACAGCGGAAAACTTTTAAACATAGTCCTAATTACATGACTATGTATTACATCTATTTCAAATTAGGCAGGCACGCCTTGGAAATATTACTTCTTAAAACGCAAACTTCAACTGCAAGCGTTCTCTTCGATTGATTACTTCAAATTGTCGGGGACCAACCACTGATGTGCCGTATAGGACGGATGACACCAACCAACCATGCAAGGAATAAAACCCGGTTGGTTAGTCTAATGAAAGACTATGCAAGAGTGAAAATAGAATGGTTCTAGTGATCGTAACCGTTTACTATCATTGTCCTTCGAATAATAACCGAAGGGACGATACATAACCCGAAACTTTCACGAAATGATAGAAAAATATATGCAACGAAAAGAAGACTCCAACGGAAGTGAGTCTTATAGGAAACGTATGACAATTGTTTGGGAACGTTTAAGTTTTCACACAAGTTTTATAAAAATGACCTTGATTATTTGGGTCCACGACCAACCTCACCGCGCAATGCGAATCCAGATTGGAAAGAGGACTTACTCTAACAAGAGTCCGGGCGGTTTCCACGTTGTACTCCTCGCCCGAAGGTATATTAATTATGTGCAAAACGGCACTTATCTTATTTACTTCCAAAATGCACATTCACGTTAAAGCTTTTAATTTCCACAGCAGATCTCACAATGAGATATAGAACATGGGACGAATCCCGAAGATTGGCACTAGCTAAGTGCACCACCACCTATATTCGGATAGGGGTAGGTCATGACCAAAGGCATTAGGGAAATAATCCTCCTAACGCAAAGTTATAAAGAAACGACTAGACCTCGTAAGGTATATAGCGTTCCTACGAATACTTGTGCTAAACTAGCATTTATATGTCCACATCAATGCACAACCAATCCACATCAATTATAACTAGCACCCTATAATAATAATATATATATAAGGGTCGTAACTAGCATATTATACAACCTAATAATAAGGTTCACTTAACACATTTATTTTACACACACAAGTTCCCAAACGACAATTAAGAAGATTAGTATCCCAACTTAATTAACAATCAAATAATTGATAATCAAGGGAAACATGGAATAATGAGCAAGAGCAAACCGCCACTTGCCTTTAGTTTAGATGAACGAAGGTCGAATCGAGGGTTCGGGAATCTGGACGTGTGCACAACTGCCTACTAAAATTCCCGTTGAATTTATCGTCGATCCGTAGGGTCGGATTCCATCCCAATGATGCACGCAAAACGAGTATCAAGAATAATCCTAATTAGATACGGTACCAAAATAATAAAACAAAACTAAGGAAAAATGCCTGAGCCGCAATCGCGGTTAACATGGCCGCGATCGCGCTTTGCTGGGCAAAGCCGCGGTCGCGGTGGATGGAGCCGCATTCGCGGGTCTCCATCCCGACGGGAGGTTAGGGCGGCTTCGAAGCCTTACCGATGACGACATGACGCTAAGCCTGCTTCAAGGACGAATGCACACCACCACTACGATGCAAGGAGCACGCACAAGCCATGAGGGATTTCCGACGACCACCAAAACTCCGGCGACGAACACAAACTCCGGCGATAACGAGAGAGAGAGATATATGAAGATCTGCAGATGGTGGAAGAGAGGGTGGAGGAGACCCCTATTTATAGGGTTGGAAGGAGCTCAACTCCGGGAAGCTCGATCGCTTCCACTCCTCCCACCAGCTACGTTCAAAATAAACGTGGGAAAACAAACCGACGACGCTCGAAGAAAGAAGAAGACGAAGGTGAAACAGCGAGGGCAAAACCACGCCCGCGGTTTTAAAACCGTAGTCGCGGAACTGCCGCGCTCGCGCTCTGGGTCTTTGGTCGCGGTCTTTGATCGCGGTCATTGCTAAACTTTGGTTTTAGCACTCCTCAAATATGTTAAGACCCAAAATCTTATTAAACGTATATTATCACGTTAAAAAAGGTTCTTACAGAGTTTACAGAAAATGCCTAACACGTTTTGTTTAGAAAACAAAAGTTTTGAAAATTACGCAAATACCCCTACTAAAATTGAGGGTTATTACAAGGACCTTCAGGAGGACCTCGAGGAATATGATACTGATATGGGTCTAGAGCACATGCTTGTGGATGGAGAGGACCCGGGGATGCAGTTTCTCTTCCCCAGCCCGGAGTTGCGTCCATTTCAGGGATACGCACCCTTGTCCCCTGCTACTTGGGAGGCACTTGGGGTGTCTGGTGCTGACCGGGTGGAGTACGAGCCGTTGGATGCACCAGTGGGTCCGCATCCTACCCACGCACCTAGAGACCCAGTGATGAGCCCTGCTTCTCGTCACGTGCACCATCAGAGTGAGATGGCTTCCACCTATGCTCGTCGCCAAGTGGAAGAGATGACGGAACAAGCTCGTAGGCGAGCGAGACCATGGGGATCGTTAGAGGCTTCTGTGGATGTTCCCACTCAACAGGCAAGGGTTATGCCCCGTATGATAGTTGAGTACATGGATGAGTGGATGGACTTGCTATACGCTATGGAGGAGCGAACTTACGATGTTGAGTCCAATCTCTCTCATGATGGATGATGTCCACGAGCTTCAATAGGACATTAAGCAAGCCAAACAACTGATCAACCCGCATTACGAGCTGGATGTGGCAGATTTTCGCCCAGGGTTTTTGGATCGGTTTTGCTATCCACCGATACCTAGGGAGGGGCCAAGTGTTCCGGGTCCTAGTAGCTCGAAAAGACCATCTCTGGAACCAGAGGACATGTCACCTCCGAAGAGACATCGGAGGGCTGATGATAGGCGTTATCGTCGTGACACCTAAACAAATAAAATAATCCTAACAAACCTAAACAAGTAGTAGAGGCAAGCAAGGGTCGAATCCACAGGGAGGAAGTGATCAATTCATGTGTTTGTAAGAATGCAAAGTAACAAAAGGGGGGTTTTGGTTATCAAGTAGAGTAAAGAAAACAAGTGTAATTAACGAGAAAATATGAATGGGGAAAGTAGTTCCACTAGAACGAGATCCACAATACAGAGATAAGTCGATCATAGAAATCTATTAAATCCAAGTTCTTTAACTATTCTTATGGTTGTTTCCACCCTGATCTTAAGTACTACCGATTCTCACAGTTGTCGATAGACTTATTACTATGCCAATGATAAAGTACCACTAATTCTCACAGTTGGCAGCGTACTTTAGCACCAACACAGCAAGAGCAATGCACACAAGGATATAGGATACATGCAAGTAGAAAGACGTACAAGTACTCACTCCCCTACTTAACATGCAATGATTCTCACTCACAATTGTACGCTCGGAACCCCTATACGCACAATTGTGTTTGCCACTAGATATGCACTCGGAACCCCTATATGCAATCCTAGCAATATGATAAATATCGATAAACCTAGTTAGCAACTCTAGATAAACCAACATAAATCAATATCAATATAACCAAGAGAATCAATCCAACACACATAAGAATAAGAACAAGGGATAGAAATCTCACAACCGAATCAATGTATTGCTTCAAACGTCTAGCAGAACAAAGGTGTTTAGTTCTCCATGGGTAGAAAACCCCGGAGGCAAAACTACGAACAAAACTGAATTGTAACGTGATTGTCAACTAGGTTAACAAAGAGTATTTAACCTAAACCTAAAAGATTGTAAAAATAATAAAAATAAATAATAATAAAGATAATAACCAAATATAAGAAATCAGATCTCGGGAAATTAATCCCGCAAATCCTCGCACCAGCCTCGCGGTCAACAGCAAAACTCTCGGATTCTCCTCTCGTTTGGCATCTCGATAGCCCCAACAACATTGCAGCTCTCTCGGCCCATCTCAGCAACGGCCCAGTTCTCCAACAAGCAGCAGCGGCCCACATCAATACCTGCCTCAGCGCTGACGTCAGCGTGACATCATGCCTAATTCTTTCCAGCTTTACTTCAATTCACGCTCGGCAATTCACGCGGCTTCGGCTTCTTCCTAGGCCTTTTATCTTTTGGGCCTTATTTCTTCACGTGGGTGTCTCCTCCCTTGGGCCTAAATTCCTCCAATTCCAGCATTAGCGCGCGGCGTTCCAGCTTAATTAGTTAATTCGCCCATATGGCCGCGGGGCGCCAACTCCCACCGCAGGGCGGTGCTTTCCACCGCGGGGCGGCATCCTTCTCTGAAACCCATCGCCGGGTCGCGGTAGCTCTGGCGCGGGGCGCCATTCTTCTGCCCTCTTCTCTTCTCTTCTTATTATCTTCTCCAATAAACTCCAGCAGATCCTCGTCATCTCCATCTAAGCTGTAAAACCTTGGATATCTTCACTTCTCAACTACTCTTCTGAATTACAGACTTAGCCTAAATCTACTCCAAAACTCCATATAAAATATGTCAATAATCACTAGTTAAGGTGCATGAAATGACACCTATCAAATATCCCCACACTTAGACCTTTACTCGTCCCGAGTAAATCAAAATCAATCATACTCCAATCATCAAACACCAAGGTCTCATGAAGTGTGAGCAAACATGATACCAGTGACTACAAAAAACTCAACAATCAGTTCCAGAGTATCAAAGTAACACGCACAGCACACCGACACAACACAACACCACACACAACCAAGCTAAAAGGAATGCAGAATACTTCCCCCAAGCTTATCCCAAACAACATAGAGTGAAACAAAATCTAATCCTATCTCCCATCTATCTTCTTATGCCTCCCAGAGTGACCTACCCGACAATCCTTCTTTGACTCCTCTTCTTATGACGCCTCGCCAAAAATAATGAGAAATCCTAAAATCACTCTTCTTCTTTTTTCGCTCATTTTGCCAAGGCGTCCTTTCGGGTTTTCACCAAGCCACTCATTTTATTTTCCAATAGATGTACTCACATAAGCTCACATCACTCTTGACCACATATTACCCCAGCCTAATGCTGGTCCAAGCCACCTTCTTATTACCTAGGCCGCCCTTTCGGGTTTTCGACATATCCCAGGATTTCTAATGTATGCCTTTTTTCAAAATTTTGGCTTTTTTCATTTTTATTCATTTTTCTCCTCAGCGACGTAGCAAGTATAAAACTCTCCCCCATGCTTAAACATTGCATTGTCCTCAATGTAATGAAAGACAAAAGAATAGAAGCAGAGGGAAAAGCAAAAAATAACTCACAAACGTTGCCAAGCTGCTTGGACACTGTAGGTGATCGCTGGCAGTCTTCTCAAGATACGCCCAGGTCTTTGGTGTTGGGCGGGTGTCTTCATCAACTTCATCGTCGTCTTCTACCGTGCAACCATAGGAAACCACTTTGGTGAATAGTGGTAAAACATAGTATGTCGGGGTTGCACGGCCTTCTAGGAACACATGGTGGAGCCCATATGTAATCATGGTGGGGGCTCTAGTATTCCTCCTCCTCAGCTGTCGAATGTAGGGCCATCATCGTTGTCAAATAATGGGTGGGGATAATGTATCTTCCTTGACAACATGATGCGCACCATCTCCATGGGGAACTCTGGACAGCTGGCCTCGGTAGAACTCTTTATTTTTTTATTTTTTTTTGCCTCCCCGTTTAAGGTTTTTTCGGGGAGCGACTTAGTGCAGGGACAGGAGAGACTTACATTGGTGTGGAAACAACTTCTTCAATAGGCATGGGTCTCTTCCCTGCAGGTTAGTCGGAAACAAAAATAAGAACAAAAACAAAGCAAAACACACTAAAGAAAATGCAAAAACAAAGAATGAAAAGCAAAGAAAGAAAAACATACCTCGGGTTGCCTCCCGGACAGCGCCTTAGTTATTGTCATGGCATGACATACTTCTCAATGTTCTCAACTCGGGTTGCTCAAAGCAACTAAACTCCTGGGATCTTGATCTGGGGGGTGCCTCTTTGTATATTCCCTTTGGAGCCTCTCCCCCATGCTTGTGCAATTTAGGATGGTTGGACCGCTCTTCATATCTATGAATGCACTTGCCATCTTCAAAAACGGTCTACCTAGCATCTCAGGGGCCACATGTATGTCCTGCCCCGTATCCAGTATGTAAGAAATCACCACCTGCATCAAGGCCTCCTTCTTGTGCTTCCCCCTCGGATTCTTCTTGATCAAGCCCAACACCTTTAATATTTCCTTGCAGCGAGGGGTGTTGTCCGCCAGATGGACCAAAGGGACGGTTGCCTTACAGCTACTGAAGGTGTCAAATAAGCCTTTGTTGCTCTCCACCTTTTGGGTGTCCTTCAGAGCCTCAGGGAATGGTATATCGGGTTGCAGCGCAACGAGTGGGAAGGAGTTGAGATGCATAAACTCATCATAGGCAGCCTCCAGAGGGTCGGGGGCTGCCAGGGCGTTCATGGGGGGAACGGGCATCTCTGGAGCATCTTCAAGGTAACAACACTCCTCCTCATCGTCGCTCCAATCCTCCTCATATCTCAAAAAGTACTCCTCCTCAGTCAGCACCTCTGGGTGGAAATAAGGATCAACCCAAACCTCATCAGCAGAGCTAGGATTTTGGACGCAGGGCCGCGGTGGTCCCACCGCGGGGTGGTGGCCATCGCCGCGGGGCGGTGAGGTCGCGGTGGAGTTACTGAGGCTTGCCGCCGGGTCGCGGTCAGTCTCGCCGCGTGGCGGTGAGATAACTAGGACTTCACGCCGGTGTCGCGGTGAGAGGTGACGCGGGGCGGTGGGCGATGTTCTCCATCTCATATTCGTCCTCCTCTTCAGCACTAGGAGGAACGTTTTCCCTCAGATTTACTACCGTTTGAGATGGTAGATTCCCCGACCTCATTGCTTTGAGTTGTATAACTGACTCCACCAACTGGTTCACCTGCCCTACTATTTCCTTGATGCTTGACTCATGGTTCTGCACATGAGTGGTGAACTATTGAGTCAAGGTCCTAAGCATCTCTTCAGTTGAGTTGCTTGCACGAGAAGAGAAGTGCTGAGTCAAGTTTTTGAGCATTGCTGCACTGGCGATATTTGGATTGGACTCAGGCGGACTATGCTCATAGGTCGGATTGTAATGCCTTGGAGTACCCTGCTGGTAGAAAGATTATGGCTCTGGGTAGAACTCCCGGTAGTCATAAATATATGGATTGTATTGTTGGTACCCATAACTCGAATTGGGGTGATGTCTCCACCCTGAAGTGTATGCGTTGGAGTATGGGTTATATCGCGGCTCTCCCCAAGAATCCATATCTGTATCAAAAGCAAACAGAAAAACACACAAAAATCAGTAGCACTGGTGTGGACCGTAAGATAGGTCCACACCAAAGTAACAAACACACAAACAAACACACAGAAAAATCAAATCTTGCCTCCCCGTCAACGGCGCCAATTTGATAGGCGTTATCGTCGTGACACCTAAACAAATAAAATAATCCTAACAAACCTAAACAAGTAGTAGAGGCAAGCAAGGGTCGAATCCACAGGGAGGAAGTGATCAATTCATGTGTTTGTAAGCATGCAAAGTAACAAAAGGGGGGTTTTGGTTATCAAGCAGAGCAAAGCAAACAAGTGTAATTAACGAGAAAATATGAATGGGGAAAGTAGTTCCACTAGAACGAGATCCACAATACAGAGATAAGTCGATCATAGAAATCTATTAAATCCAAGTTCTTTAACTATTCCTATGGTTGTTCCCACCCTGATCTTAAGTACTACCGATTCTCATAATTGTCGATAGACTTATTACTATGCCAATGATAAAGTACCACTGATTCTCACAGTTGGCAGTGTACTTTAGCACCAACACAGCAATAGCAATGCACACAAGGATATAGGATACATGCAAGTAGAAAGACGTACAAGTACTCACTCCCCTACTTAACATGCAATGATTCTCACTCACAATTGTACGCTCGGAACCCCTATACGCACAATTGTGTTTGCCACTAGATATGCACTCGGAACCCCTATATGCAATCCTAGCAATATGATAAATATCGATAAACCTAGTTAGCAACTCTAGATAAACCAACATAAATCAATATCAATATAACCAAGAGAATCAATCCAACACACATAAGAATAAGAACAAGGGATAGAAATCTCACAACCGAATCAATGTATTGCTTCAAACGTCTAGCAGAACAAAGGTGTTTAGTTCTCCATGGGTAGAAAACCCCGGAGGCAAAACTACGAACAAAACTGAATTGTAACGTGATTGTCAACTAGGTTAACAAAGAGTATTTAACCTAAACCTAAAAGATTGTAAAAATAATAAAAAGAAATAATAATACGGATAATAACCAAATATAAGAAATCAGATCTCGGGAAATTAATCCCGTAAATCCTTGCACCAACCTCGCGGTCAACAGCAAAACTCTCGGATTCTCCTCTCGTTTGGCATCTCGGCAGCCCCAACAACATTACAGCTCTCTCGGCCCATCTCAACAACGGCCCACTTCTCCAACAAGCAGTAGCGGCCCACATCAATACCTGCCTCAGCGCTGACGTCAGCGTGACATCACGCCCAATTCTTTCCAGCTTCACTTCAATTCACGCTAGGCAATTCACGCGGCTTCGGCTTCTTCCTGGGCCTTTCATCTTTTGGGCCTTATTTCTTCACGTGGGCTTCTCCTCCCTTGGGCCTAAATTCCTCCAATTCCAGCATTAGCGCGCGGCGTTCCAGCTTAATTAATTAATTCGCCCATATGGCCGCGGGGCGCCAACTCCCACCGCGGGGCGGTGCTTTCCACCGCGGGGCGGCATCCTTCTCTGAAACCCATCGCCGGGTCGCGGTAGCTCTGGCGTGGGGCGCCATTCTTCTGCCCTCTTCTCTTCTTATTATCTTCTCTAATAAACTCCAGCAGATCCTCATCATCTCCATCTAAGCTGTAAAACCTTGGATATCTTCACTTCTCAACTACTCTTCTGAATTACAGATTTAGCCTAAATATACTCCAAAACTCCATCTAAAATATGTCAATAATCACTAGTTAAGGTGCATGAAATGACACCTATCAGCTGATGAGTATAAGAATCTCTTCAAAGACACTTCGAAGGGGCAGTAGCAAGTCGTAGTGATCATTTCTCGTTGTTTTGCTTTTCGTTGTTTTTAGAGAATTAGCCTCCTAACAGTTTTGTCTTGTCGTTTAGGAAGGTTTTTGTAAGACTTATGAAACATGGTCTCAGTTCTTTTACCAATAAAGTTTGCAAGATTAATCTACTCTCAATTAATTACATTTATTGTACTTCTTTAGATGGTATATTAATTTCATGGAGTACTTTAATAATTTGATCGGCAAACAGATGGTGAACACGAGGAACACTACCCGTGCGGGTGCTGGGCTAAGTAACGACCCTAGTATAAACCTGAGAAGTACTGCTAATCAGGGGGATGAGAGAGAATCTGCTTCTCACAATAACCCAGTAGGCCATAACCGTGTTCAGGCTAACCCTTAAGTGGAGAGGGAAGGAACTTTCGTCCCACCAACTGCTCCAGTGGTCTTTGATATTGCGGCCATCGAGGCCATTTGAAGGATCGTTGTGCAGGCTGTCACCGAGATAGTTAGGCCAGCTATACAATAAGCGCAAGGTGTCCCAGTTCCTCAGGTTATTCCTGAAGTTGGGGAGCCAGTGGACCCTGTACCTCCGATCGATACCATGGGAAATAGAGGGAATTACGGTCGGGCCTTGAAGGACATTAGCTTGATGAGGCCTGATAGCTATGATGGTACTGGGGAACCAGTTAGGGTGACGTATTGGTTCTTATACATGGAACGATTGTTCAGGAATATCTCTTGCACTGAAGCTGAGAAAGTGCACATTGCCTCTCTTCAATTAAAGGATATGGCTAGTGAATGGTAGGAGAGCACCGAATTAGATGATCATCCCGCGTTGAATTGGAGTATGTTCAAAACGAAGATGACCGATCGTTTCTTTTCTCATGCTATGAGGGAGGAGAAACATAAGGAGTTCCTTTACCCCAAGACTGAAGGGCTGAAGGTGACTAAGCTAGCTGCAAAGTTTAACCACTTGTTGTAATATGCTAGACCGGATGTATCGAGTGAGGAGCAGAAAATCTGGTATTTCCATGAGTGGATGAACCCGGATATCAAGCCGTGAATGGTGCGCCACGACGGCTCTACTCTGGAGCAGTACGTGGATGCCGCCTACAAGTTGCAGGTGACTCTAAAGGAGTCGTTAAAGAAGCGTAATCGGCAAAAACCGGTGTAGAGCCAGCCTCAGGCTAGTGGGTTTAAACGACCCACACCACCGTCGCACTTTTCCAAGTCTGGTCGAGCAAGACCTGAGTTGATACAGTCGGGTCCTACTCAACGCTCGGGCCAGAGCAAGAACCCGATTCAGTACTATAACTGCGGAACGCCGGGGCACAAGAGCAATGCGTGCACGAAGGGCAAGAGAACGTGCTTTGCATGCGGGAAGGAAAGGCATTTGCAGACTTTTTGTCCTCAAAGGAGGCAGAAGGACGATGAGTCACAACAAGGGTCAGTTAGCCATAATAACCAACCTCGATTCAAGCATGTTGGGACTGCTAGTACCTCGATGCAAACAACTGCTCAGAACAGGGGAAAGGCTCTAGCTGCTCCAATGAGTCAGGGTCAGCGGCTGTACGAGATGCGCGAGGCTGACGGACCAAACGCTCCGAATCCCAAGGTACTATATACCTTCACTCTACATCAGTTTGCATATTGTTTGATTCGGGTGCCACTCATTCCTTTATTTCGGAGAAGTGTGTGACTAAGTTAGGGTTGAAGTGCAATGATTCTTGCGAACCATTTGTGGTGAACCTTCCCAATGGTGAACAGTTAGTAGGGACCAAGCGACTGTCGGAATTTCTGATTACCATTCAAGGTCGGAAGTTCGAAGCCGACTTAATCTGTATAGCCATGGCTCCATACGACATCATTCTCGGGATGGACTGGCTGACACGTCACGGGGCGGTAATTGACTTCAGCACAAGGACAATTATAGTTCCATATGGGGGCCAGTTTCTATGTAGATTCAAGGGTCATAATGACGCTGATAATGAGAAGTTGATAAATGCAATATACGCGTTTAAGCTACTTCGACAAGGTTGTGTCGGGTACCTGTGTTATCTGGAAAAACCCAAAAAGGATGAGACTTCGGTTCATGATGTTCTTGTCACATGTGAGTATCTTGATGTCTTTCCTAAAGAGATACCCGGTTTACCCCCAAATCGTGACATAGAGTTCACTATTGATCTAGAGCCTGGAACCTCGTCAATTTCGAAAACACCTTATCGGATGGCTCGAGCGGAGATGCATGAGTTGAAGAAACAACTGGAGGAGCTACTCAAGAAAGGATATATAAGGCCGAGTGCATCGCCTTGGGGCGCTCCTGTCTTGTTTGTCAAGAAGAAGGATGGTTCGTTTAGGCTTTGTATCGACTATCGAGAGTTGAACAAGGTCACCATCAAGAATAAGTATCCTTTACCAAGGATAGATGACCTTTTGGATCAACTGCAGGGAGCGAAAGTCTTTTCCAAGATCGATCTGAGGTCTGGTTACCATCAGCTCAGGATTCGTGAGGAAGATATTCCGAGGACTGCGTTCCGAACGAGGTATGGACACTACGAGTTCATAGTCATGCCATTTGGGCTTACTAATGCTCCGAAAATTTTCATGGATCTGATGCACAAATGTTTCCATCAGTATCTGGACAAGTTCGTGGTGGTATTTATCGACGATATCCTGATCTATTCTCCGAACGACGAAGTTCACGAGGAGCATCTTCGTATCACATTGTCGGTCCTTAGACAAAATAAGTTGTATGCTAAGTTGTCTAAGTGTGACTTCTTGATTAAGGAAGTGGCTTTCTTAGGCCATGTGATTAATGAGAATGGGGTTATGGTTGATCCTCAGAAGATTGAGGCGGTAGCTAACTGGAAGCGACCTCAGAACGTGAAGGAGGTGTGCAGTTTCTTAGGACTTGCAGGGTATTATCGACGGTTCGTGGAGGGATTTTCAAAAGATCGCTCTACCCATGACCGGATTGCTCCGCAAGGTTCATAAGAAGTTCATATGGGACGACAAGTGTGAGGCAAGTTTTCAGAAGTTTAAAAAGTGTCTGACGTCCGTACTAGTTTTGGCACTACCAGAAGGATCTGATGGTTATGTGGTCTATAGTGACGCTTCAAAACATGGGTTATGATGTGTATTAATGCAGAAAGGAAAAGTTATTGCATATGCATCTCGTCAATTGAAGCCCTATGAAGCAAACTATCAAACGCATGATCTGGGGTTAACGGCTGTGGTTTTCGCGCAGAAGATTTGGAGGCACTATCTCTATGGTGTTAGATGCCAGATCTTTACCGACCACAAGAGTCTCAAGTATGTGTTCACTTAGAAGGAGTTGAATATGAGGCAACGTCGCTGGTTAGAGCTACTCAAGGACTACGACATCGAGTTGTTGTATCATTCGGGCAAGGCTAACGTGGTAGCCGATGCTTTGAGCCGAAATACGCTACACAAGACCGTGATAGCTCTGCTCACTGCTCAAACCAAACTACAGTAAGGATTATGCGAGATTGATGTCTTGTATGATCAGCGTCGAGGATGCCTGAGTATGCTAGAAATTCAGGCTATGCTACTCGATCAGATCAGGGAGAAACCGGTTGATGATCTGATCTTAGTAAAGTTAAGCAGTGAAGTTGTGGATGGGAAAGCTCTGGGATTTATGATTCAAGATGATGGATCACTTTGGTTTTAGGACCGAATCTGTGTGCCTGACATAGATGGCCTTCATTAAATGGTGATGAAGGAGGCCCATTCGTCAGCTTATTCTGTACATCCAGGATCCAGTAAGATGTACAAGGACCTCAGAAAGAAATTTTGGTGGCCCAACATGAAGTGGGATGTAGAAGAATTTGTGGCAAGATGCTTGACTTGTTAGAAGATCAAGATTGATCACCGCAGACCAGGTGGTGAATTGCAACCTCTCCCAGTGCCAAAGTGGAAGTGGGAGGATATTGCAATGGACTTCATCACGGGTTTGCCAAAGACTCAGAGTCAGAAGGGTGCCATATGGGTGATAATTGACCGGTTCACAAAGAGTGCTCATTTCGTGGCCATCAAATCAACTTAGGGAACCCAGAGGATATCAGAAGTTTTTCTACACGATATTGTCCGATTGCATGGTACGCCAAAAACCATTGTATCGGATCGTGATGGCCGATTTATGTCGAGGTTCTGGAAGGAACTCCACAAGGCCATGTGAACTGAGTTGAGGTTCAGTACTGCGTTTCATCCTCAAACGGATGGGTAGTCTGAAAGGACCATTCAGACACTGGAAGATATGCTGAGAGCTTGTGTGCTGGATCGTCCGATCAGCTGGGAGAATAGCTTAAGTCTGATTGAATTCACATACAACAACAGCTGGCATCCCACCATCAAGATGGCTCCATTCGAGGCTTTGTACGGTCGAAAGTGCAGATCTCAGATTTATTGGGATGAGAATGCCGACAAGATTTTGCTCGGACCGGAGTTCGTCGAGAGGATTGCCTCAGATATTGCCTTGATCTGGCAGAGGATGCTTACAGCTCAGAGTCGACAGAAGTCTTATGCTGATTTGAAGCGCATGAGTGTCGAATTTGAGGTAGGTGACAAAGTGTTTGTCAGGGTGTCACCATCCAAGGGTGTGTTTAGGTTCGGCAAGCATGGCAAGCTCAACCCTCGCTACGTGGGACCATTCGAGATCCTTGACAAAGTTAGATCTTCAGCTTACCGTTTGGCATTGCCGCCGTCGGCGCATCCTGTGCATAACGTGTTTCATGTGTCCCTGTTGAGAAAGTATGTGTCAGATGAGTCTCATGTGTTGAGTTATGACGACAGCAAGATTCAGGCAAATGGTACATATGAGGAGAGACCTGTGCATAATCTCGAACGTCGTGAGAAGCACCTAAGGAACAAGGTGGTACCGTTGGTAAGAATCCTCTAGTCCAAGTCAGGATCTGAGGAGGTGACTTGGGAGATTGAGTGTGATATGCTAGGTCATTTCCCCGAGCTGTTTTCGGCCTAGTTTCGGGGTTGAAATGTTTTTTTTAAGGGGGAGGTATTGTAATAACCCCTAAAAGTCCCAACTCTCGTTTTGTATGCAAGACGTGTTAGGCATGTTCGGGACCTCTGTGAGAACCATTTGAATGTGATGATATACGTTTAATGAGATATATGGATTCTAATTATTGGAGGAGTGCTAAAAATGAGATTAAAGCGTTACCGCGATCAAGGCCCGAGAGCCGATCAAGGCCGAGAGCCACGAGTGCGACATTGCCAGCGGGCGCGGCATTGCCCATGACCGCGGTATTGAAACCGCGGGCGCGGTTTTGGAAAAGGTCAAACCGCGATCGCGGTTCTGAAACCGCGATCGTGGCACTTTGCTTCATCTTCTTCCTCGTCTTCTCTGTGACGCCGACGATTTGAGGTTCGGTGTTTCTTCTCCGAGCGGCCGGTTGAGGGATGCTAATCGGTTATGCTTCCTCTCATTAAGTGGGGGAGCTCCATTTTGAGCCTATAAATAGGGCTCAGATCCACCGATCTTCTCCACCATTCTCATTCCTCTCTTCCTCTCATTGTTGTGGTGTTTGTCGTCAGAGTTGTCGTCGCCAGAAGCTGAGGTCATCGCTGTTGTGAAATTCCTGGAGTGGTAGAAGTGCGCAATTGTTCAGATGCGAAGTTCCGCACCTCATCGTCGCCGGTATGGCTCCAAAGTTCGATTTAATCTCGTGTCGGGATGGAGTCCCGCGACCGCAGCTCCATCCACCGCGACCGCGGCTGGGCAGAGGCTCCCGATCTCGACCAAAGCATGGCCCGCGATCGCGGCCCGTTCTGCCGTGGCCGCGGCTTTGCCCAGCAAGCCGCGATCACGGCTATGCTAACCGCGACCGCGGCACTGACTCTTTCCTTCGTTTTGTTTCGTCTTTTCGTACCGTATCTAATTAGAGTTTCTTGTCTTAAAACTCGTCTCATATGAGTCATCAGGTTGGAATGTGCTTGTATCCATGGTTGGTTGTGCGAATTGGGATCCGACCCCTATAAAATGACGATAAAATTCAACAGGAATTTTAGTAGGAAGCCGTGCACAAGTTCAAGTTCCCGGATCTCGAACCCGATCTCTCATTCGTTTAAGCTAAGGCAAGTGGCGGTTCACTCTTGTTCATTATTCCATATTTCCCTTAATTATCAATTATTTAATTGTTAACTTAAGTTGGAATAAAGTTGTTGTTTTGTGTTTTGGGAACAGATTGGATAAAACGATGTGTTAAAATATGGATTTATAATAGGTTGTATATATTGCTAGAAACAACGCTATTATATAGTTCTATATGGGATTACCGTAATGGATTTTGGTGTGGATTTATGTGTGAACTTATGTGTAGTTAGCACGAGTATTCGTAGGAACACTATGTACCTTGCGAGGTCTAGTCGTTTCTTTATAACTGGTATTAGGAGGATTTTGCCATAGTACTTTTGGTCATGACCGTACCCTTATTCAAGTGGTAGGTGCACTTAGCTAGTGCCAACATTCGGGATTTATTCCCAAAGATATCTCTCGTATTGAGATGATGTGAATTAAAATCTTTAACGTGAATGTACGCTTTGGAAGTAAATAAGATAAGTGCTTTTACGCACATAATTAATATACCCTCGAGCGAGGAGTACAGCGTGGAAACCGCCCTGACTCTTGTTAGAGTAAGTCCTCTTTCCAATCTGGATTCACATTGCGCGGTGAGGTTGGTCATGGACCCAAATAATGAAGGTCGTGTTTTACACTTGTGTGAAAACTTAATGTTCCCAAACAATTTCATATGTTTCTTATAAGACTCAATTCCTTTGGAGTCTTCTCTTCAATCATTCCTTTTCTTGTGTTTCTGTAGAGTATTGAAGTTCACATCATATATCGGTTAGTATTCGAGAAGCGATAGTTGTAACTTAATACGACTACTTAGAACCTTTTCTTTGTACCCTTGCGTAGTCTTTCATTAGACTGACCAACTGTTATTTTTCTTTTGCATGGTTGGCTGGTGTCATCCGTCTCATACGGCACATGAGGTAAATTTCTGCAGTTGTGAAGGCCAGAAATGTAACACCCCCAAATCTTAAACCCATTTGGAAAGGTATTACCGCCAGTGACCCCAGTGTTCCTTACCGAGATCACCCAAGGCTTTACCGGTTTAAATACAATTTAAGGCATACAATGATACATAATGATCAAAGTATCCAAAACAAAACCTCAATCAAATGAAACATGAGTTACGGGATTACAACCCAATCCCGAATAGGCCAAACACAGAGTTTAAACAAAGTACAGCGGAAGACTTATAAAAGATATTACAAAAAGGGTTGTGATCGTAATGGTCACATGTCCAAGGATCTCAACCTGATTAAAAGTAATTATTAAAACATCCAAAAACAACCGTCGTCTTCATAGTCAATCTAGTCTCCTCATCTTCGCTCTATCTGATGTGCCGAATCGAACGGATGACACCAGCCCACATGCGGAGAACAATGTTCGTGGGTTAGTCTACTTGAATAGACTAGCAAGGGTAAAAAGCAGAGTGGTTCGAGTGATTGTAACCGTTTACTATCATTGTCCCTCGAATAATAACCGAAGGGACGATACATAACCCGACACTTTCACGGAATAACAACAAGAGGTATGCATGAGAGAAGATTCTGGAAGACTTCATCTTCACAGAAATCGACTCGAAAAGAGACTCCAAGAGATTGAGTCTTAAGGAAATATGACAAATCTGGAACGTTTATAGCATCATACAACAATGATTTAAAAGTTGACTGAGATGCTTCGGTTCACAACCAACCTCATCGCATACAGCGAATCCAGATTGGAAAGAGAACGTTCTATGATCAAAGTCGAGACGAGTTTTCCTAGCTGCACTATAACTTAGCTGCAGTACTCGCCAAAGGTATATTAATTATGTGCACTCGGGCACTTTATCTTATTTAATTTCAAAACGCACATCACGTTATAGGCTTTTAAATCATCTCATCCATCGGGATAAAGAGATACCGTCGGGAACTAAATCCATGGACGGAGTTGACTCGGGAACTAAATCCCAAGAGTCGAATCGAGAACTAAGTCTCGCGGGAACTAAATCCCTAGGAGCGGAGTTGACTCGGGAACTAAATCCCAAGAGTCGAATCGGGAACTAAATCCCGCGGGAACTAAATCCCTCAAGGCGGAGTCGGGAACTAAATCCCTACAAACGGCATTAGAGAAGGATGGTAGGAACTAAATCCTAACCATCGGGTTATCAAGAAACGACTAGCACTCATAATGAGATACACAGTAGCGTTCCTACGAATACTCGTGCTAACTAAACAGTTCAACACAGCAATAACTCATAACAATGCCCTCAAGGCCCGTTACAGATAAAATAGCATTGTTCTAACAATATACAACCTATTATAATATCTGTATTAATTCATATATATATATATATATATATATATAATAGCGTTGTTCTAACAGATATACAACCTATTATAATATCATATTTTAGTTTTCCAAAACAGTTAACAAAACCGTTTCCAGATGAACACAATAATCATTCCAAATTAATTACTCAGATAAACAACTGATAATTAATGTAAATATGGAACGATGAACAAGAGCGAACCGCCACTTGCCTGGAAGAGATTCGGCGATGAATCTGGATGAGACGAGTACCAAAAATATCCTTTCCGAGGATATGGCTTAAGCTTCAGAATATTTCTACCAGAAAATGAGTCCACACGCGATCCAGCAAATCACGTTCTAACTGACAAATTAATTATCTATCAATTAATTTGACTGGACGAATTTAAGAATTCATATTTAATAAATTTCTATGATATTAAATCATAAAATAATTTATTAAATTTTCCTTAAAAAAAATACGGACGAAAGGGAATCGAAATTATACCGCTCGAATAATTTTGGGTTGAATTTGGACTGGAATTGAATTATGAGCCTCTCGGCCCAACAACAACAAGATAGAGGAGGGGGCCCCACCAGCACTGTTCCTCCTTCTTCCCTGTTCGAACAACAACAGCACAGCAACAGGGCACAACCACAACGACGACCATGCGGGGGCTTCGCCGGGGCTTCTCGACGCCAGGGAGGCAGCAACCAGCGGCGGCGGCAGGGAGGAGCAGCAGCACGGTGCTACGACAGCGGCGACATCTTCGCCCCTTCGTCGTCGGAGCAGCGGCTCTGTTTTCTCCGGGGAGGAGCTCGTCGACTTCGGCTTTCGATCGGTCTCGCCGGCGGGAAGGAAGTGGCTCTCCTTCTCGTCGGGGAGGATGAGCAGCCAACAGTGGCGACGCACAGCACCACGCAGCTCACGACAGCGGCAGCAGCAACGTCGACTTGGTCGCGGCTCGCCGGAGGAGAAGGCAACCGAGAGGGGAGCTGGGGAGTGAGAGGAAGGAGGGAGATCGGGGCGAGACGGGATCGGCCTTAAATAGCCTCATGGCCTCAAACAGCTTCCAAGCTCAGCACGCGGGCAAGCATGGCCGGGAGGGGCTCGAGGTGAGCATGCAGGGAGGAGGTCGAGGAAGGCTATGCCGGGGAAAGGCTCAAGAAAAGCGTAGGGGAGACAAGGTTTAGAATATAAAAATAGGGATGGGTATTTAACCCCGGAAATTATCTGTTTGTCTCCAAACAAATATTCTAAATTCCGAAAATAAATTGAATGTATATTATACCACTCAGGGAATTATTTCGGATATCATAGATATTTCAGAAAATCCAAACTCCACTGAAAGCGAAATAATTAATTAGTGAAGGTTGGGAAAAATTACCCGAATATCCTTACTAAAAATTGAGGGATATTACATCACCTCCCCCTTAAAAGAAGTTTCGACCCCGAAACTTGGCCGAAAACAACTCGGGAAAGCGTCTAAGCATATCCGCATCAGTTTCTCAAGTTTCCCAAGTAACTTCTTTTATCCCAGACTTGGACCACATAATTCGTACCAACAGTACGATCTCGTTGCACAGTCGCTTCACACGGTGTTCGAGAATGCACACTGGCATCTCCTCTCAAGTACCATTTGCCTGAATCTCGACGTCCTTATAGCTCAGTCTACGAGACTCATCTTGGCACGAATATCCTTAGCAATGATACATGGAACACATTATACTCTGGGTACGCTGATGGCGACAATGCCAAACGGTACGTTGGAGATCTTACTCTATCCAGAATCTTGAATGGTCCCATGTAGCGAGGGTTAAGCTTCCCACACTTACCAAACCTGAAAACATCCTTGGGTGGCGATACTGTGACAAGTACCTTGCCACTAACCTCGAACTCAACACTTTAACGCTTCTGATCTGCATAAAACTTTTGTCGACTCTGAGCGGTCAACATCCTCTGTCTAATGAAGCAATGTCTAGAGCTGTCCTTTCGACCAACTCTTGGTCCAAGCAGAATCTTGTCGGCATTCTCATCCCAACAAATCGGTGATCTGCATTTGAGACCATACAAAGCTTCGAACGGAATCATCTTGACCGTAGCATGCCAGCTATTATCGTACGTGAGCTCAATCAGTCTTAGGCTGTCTTCCCAGCTAGTCGGATGATCGAGTACGTATGCTTCTTAGCATATCCTCTAGGGTCTAGATGGTCTTTTCAGACTGACCATCTGTCTGAGGATGAAACGCTGCTGAATCTCAATTCAATTCCCATGGACTTATGAAGTTCTTGCTATAAACTTGACATGAATCGGCCATCTCGATCCGATACAATGGTCTTAGGAATGCCATATAAACGAACAATCTTCTGGAGAAAAACTTCTGCTGACCTCTGGGTCACCCAAGTAACCTCAGTTTCCAATGCAAATACTATTGCTGCTAGTTCTAGGTCATGTGTCGGTCAGTTTGCTTCATAGGTTTTCAATTGTCTAGATGCGTATGCAATAACCTTGCCTTTCTGCATCAAAGACACATCCCAACCCATTTCTCGAAGCATTACTATAGACCATATAACCATTATTCCTTCCGACAATGCCAAAATTGGTGCATAAGTCAGATAATGGTTCAACTTCTTAAAAACTGGTCTTGTACTTGTCATCCCAGACAAACTTCTGGTGAACCTTGTGGACAGACTGGTCATAGGTGGAGAGATCTTAGAAAAATAAAATAAAATCCTTCCATGAACCGTCTATAATGTCCTGCAACCTCTAGGAAACTGCGCACCTCGCTCACACCCTGAGGCCGCTTCCAAACTACTACTGATTCACTCTTCTAGGGAATAACTATAACCTCATTCTTATTGATCACACGGCCTAAGAAAGCCACTTCTAGATCCAACAATCACACTTAGCCCACTTTGCGTACAACCGACTTGGTCTAAGGACCGATAAAGCAATCCGTAGATGTTCCCTGTGAGCTTCCTTGCTCGGGAAAAATCAAAATGCCCTTGATGAAGACCACTATGAACTTATTCAGGTACTGGTCTAAAACATCGATGCACTAGCTTCATGAAAACTCCTGGAGCATTCGTAGATCCAGATGACATGACTACAAACTCGTAGTGACTATCTCTTGTCCGAAAAGCAATCCTTGGAATATCATCCTCACGAATCCTGAGCTGATGAAAACCAGATCTCCGGTCGATCTTGGAGAAAACTTTTGCTCCCTGTAGTTGCTCCAACAGATCATCACTCTTTGGCAACAAATACTTGCTCTTGATCGTGACTTTGTTCAACTCTCGAAAGTCAAAATAAAGTCGAAACGGTCCATCTTTCTATTTTGACAAATAAAACTAGGGCACTCCTACTCAAGGTGATGCACTCAGCTTTATATAGCTTTTGTCAGGAAGATTCTTGAGTTGCTTCTTCAACTCTTGCATCTCAACAGGAGCCATCCGGTACGGTGCCTCAGAGATCGGCGTGGTACTCGACTCGAGATCAATTGCAAACTCCACGACACGATTCGGGGTATCCAGGAATATCTTCTGGAAAGACACCCGTAAATCCTCTAACCACAGAAATATCAAAAACTGAAGTCGATCACTGCCTTGTGACGCTTCTGTCAATCCATACCGAGAGTAATTATCGTATGGGACCATGGTTATTTAGGTCAAATCGCTTTTAATTTCTTACCCTTAATGGTAATCGACAATCCGACAGACGATTGGTTCCCACTAAATGGTCACCATCTTGGACCAGCCCACTACATGGTTCACAAACGACTCACTAGTGGCTCCGAGCCCAGGCCCAGCCATTACCAGCGTCCACTGTTGCCATGAGCCGCTGTCCATACATCTCAACCCATCCTTGGTAGCTCCACCTAATTAATAGGTAGCCATCTCCTAAGAGGTTGTTGGTGAGTCTCGAACACGAGACCTTACCCCATACCAAGCAACGAAACATTAACTTGGTATAAACCAAAGGTTCATTTATAAGAAGAGTTACAACAAAAGGTTCACAACCTCGTTGCACACACAACTTAACTTACAACCATCCAAAAATGAAAGTCTGGGTAGCACCCACATCAACAACACATTAACAAAAGTAGTACAAAAATACTTTAAGCAAATGGAGCATCGGGTCCATCCGCCTCACGCATCACGTATAGGCGTTGACCTTGGCTTCCTGAACTCACCGGGGCTTTCCCTTTGTTCCTCGCAGTTGTCTGCATTGAAGGACTAGGGGCTTCCACCGGACTGAACCTGGGTTGGTTGTTCTGATTAACCAATCTCTGCTGTGACTCAGCCCCTTTCTGTCTCCTCTGCGGACAAAATAACTGCAAGTGTCCTTCCTTTCCACATGCATAGCACGTTTTCTCCTCCTTCGGACACACATTACTCTTGTGCCCGTAGGTACCACAGTTGTAGCACTGGATCAGGCTATTGCCCTGACCCGAACGTTGCGTAGACCCATCCTGAGTCATTTTCGTTTTTGCTCGGCCAGATTTGGCAAAATCAGATGGTAGAGCGGGACGTTTAAACCCACTTGCCTTAGGCTGGTTCTCCCCTTGCCTCTGGCTATCACGCTTCTTGGTCGACTCTTCCAGAGTCACCTCTAACTTGTAGGCTGCATCCACGTACTACTCCAAAGTCGAGCATCCGTGACGCACCATTAGTGGCTTAATATCTGGGCCCATCCACTCATGGAAATACCAGATTTTCTGTGCCTCACTGGATATCTCAGGTCCAACATACTGTAGCAAATGATTGAACTTGGTGGCGAGCTTTGTCACCTTCAATCCATCAGTCTTAGGGTATAGGAACTCCTTGTGTTTCTCCTCCCTCATAGCACGAGAGAAGAAACGGTCCGTCATCTTGGTCTTAAACATTGACCAGGTCAACACCGGGCTATCAGCTAAGCCGGTACTCTCCCACCATTCATTGGCTTCCTCCTTCAACTATAGAGAAGCTATGTGCACTCTCTCCGCTTCAGTGCACTCAACATTACGAAACAACCGTTCCATATGTGAGAACCAATGAGTCACTCTGACTGGCTCTCCTTTTCCATCATAACTGTCAGGTCTCATAGAGTTAATGGCCTTCAGAGCTCGGCCATACTCTCCTCTATCCCTGATCACGCCTCCCTGTAGTACCTGGTTCTCTTGTTCCTCAAACCTCGGAACATCTGGAGGTACTGGCACTCTTTGTGCCTGAGGTGCGATTGGCCTCATTATCTCGGTGATTGCTTGCAGAACAATCCCCCGAATTGCTGCGACTGTCGCTGCATCGAGCACTACTGGAGCGTCGGCCTGAGCTTGGCCATTGCCTCCTGGATTATTATTGAAGACAGACTCACGCTCTCCTGACGGGTCTGCATCAATCCTCGGGTTTGGTCTGGGGTCATTACTCGGCCCAGCACCAGGACGGATAACGTTCCTCGTGTTCACCATCTGTTTACCGATCAAATTCCAAGGATTTTATCACATTAATATCATTCTGATATATTTATCGTAATAAAATCAACTTAGAATAGATCAACTTGGTAATTTCTATTGATGGACTCAAACCGAGTTACTAGGTTCTACAACCTCAACTCACAACGAGCGAACTGGGAATCAAGCCTAATTGGAGATGGCAAAACCACCTTGGCTTTTCCCGGGTTCCTCTGAAGAGAACAGAATGCACCCATATCTAACGGGGCAACGAAAAAGGAATTAGTCTTTCTAGACATAGAAGCAAGCTTACTATATCAGACTGTACAGAAGACATGACTATGAACGGTGTTTTGAAATTCTTTTCACTTTGAAAATTCAGAGCCCTTTTAAAGCATTTTCAAAAACGGATAAATGATTTATAAAATCCCAAACCCGTTTTAAAACCCGACTCTTATACCACAACTGTAACACCCCAAATCTTAACCCATTTGGAAAGGTATTACCGCTAGTGACCCCAGTGTTCCTTACCGAGATCACCCAAGGCTTTACCGGTTTAAATACAATTTAAGGCATACAATGATACATAATGATCAAAGTATCCAAAACAAAACCTCAATCAAATGAAACATGAGTTACGGGATTATAACCCAATCCCGAATAGGCCAAACACAGAGTTTAAACAAAGTACAGCGGAAGACTTATAAAAGATATTACAAAAAGGGTTGTGATCGTAATGGTTACATGTCCAAGGATCTCAACCTGATTAAAAGTAATTATTAAAACATCCAAAAACAACCGTCGTCTTCATAGTCAATCTAGTCTCCTCATCTTCTCTCTATCTGATGTGCCGAATCGAACGGATGACACCAGCCCACATGCGGAGAACAATATTCGTGGGTTAGTCTACTTGAATAGACTAGCAAGGGTAAAAAGCAGAGTGGTTCGAGTGATCGTAACCGTTTACTATCATTGTCCCTCGAATAATAACCGAAGGGACGATACATAACCCGACACTTTCACGGAATAACAACAAGAGGTATGCATGAGAGAAGATTCTGGAAGACTTCATCTTCACAGAAATCGACTCGAAAAGAGACTCCAAGAGATTGAGTCTTAAGGAAATATGACAAATCTGGAACGTTTACAGCATCATACAACAATGATTTAAAAGTTGACTGAGATGCTTCGGTTCACAACCAACCTCATCGCATACAGCGAATCCAGATTGGAAAGAGAACGTACTATGATCAAAGTCGAGACGAGTTTTCCTAGCTGCACTATAACTTAGCTGTACTACTCGCCAAAGGTATATTAATTATGTGCACTCGGGCACTTTATCTTATTTAATTCCAAAACGCACATCACGTTATAGGCTTTTAAATCATCTCATCCATCGGGGTAAAGAGATACCGTCGGAAACTAAATCCATGGACGAAGTTGACTCGGGAACTAAATCCCAAGAGTCGAATCGAGAACTAAGTCTCGCGGGAACTAAATCCCTAGGAGTGGAGTTGACTCGGGAACTAAATCCCAAGAGTCGAATCGGAAACTAAATCCCGCGGGAACTAAATCCCTCAAGGCGGAGTCGGGAACTAAATCCCTACAAACGGCATTAGAGAAGGATGGTAGGAACTAAATCCTAGCCACCAGGTTATCAAAAAACGACTAGCACTCGCAATGAGATACACAGTAGCGTTCCTACGAATACTCGTGCTAACTAAACAGTTCAATACAACAATAACTCATAACAATGCCCTCAAGGCCCGTTACAGATAAAATAGCGTTGTTCTAACAATATACAACCTATTATAATATTTGTATTAATTCACATATATATATATATATATAATAGCGTTGTTCTAACAGATATACAACCTATTATAATATCATATTTTAGTTTTCCAAAACAGTTAATAAAACCGTTTCCAGATGAACACAATAATCATTCCAAATTAATTACTCAGATAAACAACTGATAATTAATGTAAATATGGAACGATGAGCAAGAGCGAACCGCCACTTGCCTGGAATAGATTCGGCGATGAATCTGGACGAGACGACTACCGAAAATATCCTTTCCGAGGATATGGCTTAAGCTTCAGAATATTTCTACCAGAAAACGAGTCCACACGCGATCCAGCAAATCACGTTCTAACTGACAAATTAATTATCTATCAATTAATTTGACTGGATGAATTTAAGAATTTATATTTAATAAATTTCTATGATATTAAATCATAAAATAATTTATTAAATTTTCCTTAAAAAAAATACGGATGAAAGGGAATCGAAATTATACCGCTCGAATAATTTCGGGTTGAATTTGGACTGGAAACGAATTATGAGCCTCTCGGCCCAACAACAACAAGATAGAGGAGGGGGCCCCACCAGCACTGTTCCTCCTTCTTCCTTGTTCGAACAACAACAGCACAGCAACAGGGCACAACCACAACGACGACCACGCGGGGGATTTTCCGGGGCTTCTCGACGCCAGGGAGGCAGCAACCAGCGGCGGCGGCAGGGAGGAGCAGCAGCACGGTGCTACGACAGCGGCGACATCTTCGCCCCTTCGTCGTCGGAGCAGCGACTCTGTTTTCTCCGGGGAGGAGCTCGTCGACTTCGGCTTTCGATCGGTCTCGCCGGTGGGAAGGAAGTGGCTCTCCTTCTCGTCGGGGAGGATGAGCAGCCAGCAGTGGCGACGCACAGCACCACGCAGCTCACGACAGCGGCAGCAGCAACGTCGACTTGTTCGCGGCTCGACGGAGGAGAAGGCAACCGAGAGAGGAGCTGGGGAGTGAGAGGAAGGAGGGAGATCGGGGCGAGACGAGATCAGCCTTAAATAGCCTCATGGCCTCCAATAGCTTCCAAGTTCAGCACGCGGGCAAGCATGGCCGGGAGGGGCTCGAGGTGAGCATGCAGGGAGGAGCTCGAGGAAGGCTATGCCGGGGAAAGGCTCGAGAAAAGCGTAGGGGAGACAAGGTTTAAAATATAAAAATGGGGATGGGTATTTAACCCCAGAAATTATCTGTTTGTCTCCAAACAAATATTCTAAATTCCAAAAATAAATTGAATGTATATTATACCACTCAGGGAATTATTTCGGATATAATAGATATTTCAGAAAATCCAAACTCCACTGAAAGCGAAATAATTAATTAGTGAAGGTTGGGAAAAATTACCCGAATATCCTTACTAAAAATTGAGGGATATTACAAGAAATCCGACGTTGAAGGCAGTTGATATTTTAAGTGTTTCCTAAGGTTGAAGATCCTGGCGTAAGATCGCACGGTTCAAAAACCCCTTTGTGGCGTTTTATTTATTTCAAAGACTTCCGTTGTAATATACGTTTTCTGTATTTGGTTTTGTTATCAATTGTAATTTGCAACGTCGGTATGAGACATTATTTGGTCAATTTTCACACTACTTAATAAAGTTTACAGTATTATATCATTTGTTATAAAAACGGTAAGCCTTGGGTGACCCGAGGTGTATATTCTGATGTCACTGGCGGTAATATTTCCAAAGGTATTTTGGGGGTGTTACATGATTATCCAAACTTTCCAGTTTCTTATCCCTATCTCTAAATTGCCTTAATTGCCTTCAAACGCCCGAACCAAAACTTGCTTGTTCTAGCGAGATCAACGTCGGCGCCGAGGAGGACTCTGCTTGGGTTTTGGTGATGAACTTTCCTTGAAGCTTGGAGATCCTTGACAAGGACACATCATATGATAACCAAAATTCTCTGAATTGAATAATTGGGAGGAGTTGTAGACCAGTAGTATTAGTATATGTATGTCTCTTGTATAATCAAAATTATTTAATTGAATAGTTAAATCAATCAAAATGAGAACTTTTCACATATTAATTATCATAATGATATTTGCAATGATATAAGGTTATAGTTTAATCTTCTTTTCTAAAATAATGATGATTTTAACTAAAAATATAAAAAAAATATGGATAAATATTGTATTAGGATTTTAAGGATATTTAAAAAATATTAAGTGAATCTTAATTATCACATTTGTTAAGATTTTTTGATATTTGTTTGCAAAATAAATGATGTTTTTATGGATTCTTACAAAAAAAGGTAAAATAACAAAACGACACTTCATTAATGTGGGCCTAGAAGCGTTCTGATAACTCAAAATAGGATAAATTTAATATATATATATATATAGATTATTTTTAAAAGTTTAAAAGTTTTTTGAATTTTTTCTTCAAAAAGATGTCGCTATTTCTTAAAACGACTTATAGTAAAGTAGTCGATATATATTTGTTTCGGGACGAAAAGATCGAGTTGACCTGAATCGCCTTAAGAAGGGCAACTAGACAATGATGAGATTGAATATATCTAAAATAATTCAAATCAACTTAACAACTGAACAAATAAAACAAGCTTATCTCTCGAGGATTTGAGAGCAATCGAGTACAAAGATTCAGTCGACGGTCGCTTCAATATTAGAATGAAGAACCGAGCTAGAGAATGATTTGTAGTAGCAAATAAGAAAGTAGCGAATTGTAACTCGTATTCAGTAGAATGATTGTGTGTGTTACAAAGCCGAATTGGAGTCCCTATATATGCTAATCTTTGAGCTAACTAATCCAGCCGTCTTCTCAGATTCTTCGGAAATCGTTGAACTGTCCACCGGTCTCCGATATTTCCTCCAACGTTCACCTTCATGTCTCGTCTCTTTGAGCATGCAGATTAGACCTAGTTTAATATTCACCTGGGCCGGATGACCTACGGTCCAACAATTGCCCCAAGACCAAAATGGGCCGGAAAAAGGGTGGAAGCAGTTTTGATGGGTCGATTGGTCTTTAAACCATGCAAGATCTTTTGCCCAATTTTCCTACAGTTGCTTGGATGACGTGGCAATGCGTGATTGGGTCTCCAAGTTGACCAGAGATATGGCGGTTCGCTCCTCTTAAATATGTCATCTTTTACCTCTTTCTTTTCACCATCTTTTCTATGCAACGCTTCGTGTCTTCTCAAGGTAACTCCTTTTTTCAAATTTTCACCGTTTTCCTCTTGTTTCTTCCATGGCAACGTTTAGATCGAGGAAAGATAAGGTTGTGGCATATGATTCTAGTAGGGGAGAGGGCGCATTTACCCCTTTTGAAACTTTTAAACTCGGAGGATTCCTTACCTGCCCCCCTAACCCAGCCGGAACTAGATAGGATTTTGGAGGTTAGCCAACATCCAGAGGGTACCATAACGCGTCTTCCCTTTCCTTGAGAATGCACAGACTAGTATAGGGAAGGTTGGGTCTGTTTCTTCGAATATCCTTTCAAAATTGTCCATTCTTTTCCCTTTTCCCATCTTGTTCGCAATTTCTTGGCTGTTTTAAAGCTTGCACCTTGCCAAGATATGCCCCACACAAGGTGCTTGCTTATGGAGATCGATCTTTTAGTTGCTGGTGTCAACGTCGAGTTTGATTTTGATGCTCTATGGTATTCTTATTACCTGAGCAGTCGTGGTTCTTCGAGGTTCCAATTACACCTCCGTCGGGGCAAGAATCCCATAGCTTTGAACTTAGATGTCAATGACCGTGGATGGAGATCCCGATTTTTTTTGTAGAGCACATGTCTCTTGAGAGGGGTGTCAACTGCCCTTTTCTTCTTTCAGATTGGAGAAAGACAGGTATCGTATTGTTTTTTTTTGGTCTTTTCGTCGGATATCGTCTAAACCTTTTCTTACATGTGTTTTGTTGCAGCACCTAACCCTCGGGAACATGAAGGATTTGAAGTTGTGACCGCTACTCTGCTTGCTCTCCCTGAAGTGGACAGATCTTTCAGAAACGTCAACGTTTTGCTACCCGATCTCGTCGACATGTCGACTCCTTCTGTGTCCATCACCAAAGGCACTTCTTCGTTCCTACAAGTATGCATTTCTTTGGTTTTTGGAATCTATGTTTGCTTATTCTGTTGTGCTCTTGTTATCAGTACCTCGAGGTGAAAGGTCTAGTGCTCGCTTGTCCGGGAAAAGTCTCCTGGAGCAAAAGTTATCGGCTGCTTAGGCATCTTCCTCGGCAAGAGTTCCTGCCAAAGCTTCTCCATCTGCTGGGATCATTGCTTTGGATTCTCCGCCGTCTAAAACATCAGGAGAAAAGAGGAAGGCGACGGCTGCTCCAAACCCATTGACAAGCATGTTGAGGGACAGGTCGGTGAGCGACCTTATTCATTTCGTGGATCCAGAGGCCAAGAAAGAAATCGGCGACCTACACCCCATGGATTGTACGGATGAGGCCGAGGCCGCTTCTTGGAGCGTAAGTAACCATACATCTATGTGTAAATTTTTTTTTACTCGAAATTGATTACATGATATGTCGAATGTAGGCTTTCTAATACTCCATGGTTGCTTTCTCGACCATGCATGAGTTGAGTGACAGAGCTGGTATGTGAATCGCACAAGCAGAGGGTCAACTGAAGGCTGCCAAGGATCGCGTGAAGGCTGTTGAAAATGAGTTGGCGTTGGCTAAGAAGGAGTTCCAGGACCGCCTTGAAGAGTTGGAGGTTAATGCTAAATAGTTGCGTGAAAAGGATGCACGAACTGCTAGTGATGTAGGGACGTATTTTTGCCTCAAGTCGCGTATTGAGATGATGGAGGAGTTCGCCGTGGGGCTAATATGGATTGGAAGATCGAGGACGAGAGAGCTAACATGGATCTCTTGTACCCCCATGGTAACCATGACGAGGATCTGTTCAAGCTTGTCGGCTTAGGTGGGGATGAGCCAAGGGAGGAAGCCAATCCCAAAGAGACCGAAGAGGTTGTCGAGGATGCGTCAAAGGCTCTCTCTGAAGTGACCAAGGGAAAGGAGATCGTCCATGCGGATGTCAACGAGAAGTTAGACGAGTCTTAGTCAATGTGATGACAATGTCATATGCATGGTATTTGTGAACATTATGACTTTAGACGTTTTAGTAAAGTGTTGTGCCCCATCGTGGAGATGGGATGGACAATGTTTTGGCGACCCGTCCATCATCACCGGTCGCATATTTTGTGAAATGTTTAAGTATCTTGCATACCTTGTGTTTGTCTATTTTTTGCAGGTTGATTTGTCAGTTGCGCCTTGGCCGAGACGCGTAGAAGTTGGTTGAAGCAACATGTACATTCGAGTGTTTAGTGTAGCATGCTTTGCATTTCCAGGGAAGAGTAATTGTAACATTTAAGTATAGACGAGTACCTTACGTGGGTTAAGTCTTTATAAATGAGATGTTTAGTATTGTATCTCTATTCCATGTGTGCCAATCGACCGTGTACTTTGTAAGCGCTTTTGTGTATGGAAATGTTTGTATGTTTGAATGCCATGTCTGTCTGTGAGGCCTCTTGTTCCTGTTTCAGTTGTCTTAAAATTTAAAAGAAAATGTAATTATGATGAGGTAAGGTCCTTCCCTTTTGAGGTGCTAGCTTTCCGTCAGCCGGATCTCGAGTATTTTAGAATGTCTTCCTCAAGACCCAATCTCCTAACTTGAAGACTTTGACACAAACATTCTTGTTGTAGCTCCTAGCGAGTTCTTCTTGGTATTGGACCATTCAGATCCTGGCTCTTTCTCTGAGCTCGTTTGCAGTGTCGAGATTGTAGGCCAACTCAACATCGTTTTGTTTTGGGGTTTGCAACCCGTATCTGGCAGTTGGGACGAGTAGTTCGGCGGGGATGACTACCTCACTCCCGTAGACTAGTGAGAAGGGACTTTGTCCAGTCGCGTTTTTAGGGGTGGTTCTGTCGGACCACAATATTAAAGGGAGTTCATCGGCCCATCTTCCTTTTGCCCTTGTGAGGAATTTTTTGAGATTGTTTATGATGATCTTGTTACTGGACTCAGCCTGGCCGTTGGATTGTGGATATCGTGGTGTGGACGTGACCAACGTGATGTTCCATTGTTTGCAAAAGGATCGCGTCTTGCTACCGATTAATTGTGAGCCATTGTCGTATACGATTTCTGAAGGGACGCCAAATCTGCATAAAATGTTACGCTTTACAAATGAAATGCGTGTTTTTCTTTTACCTCTCGATAGGCTTCGACTTCAACCCATTTAGAGAAATAGTAAGTCATGGCAAGGACAAAGACGCGTTGTCCTGACGCTGGTGGTAGTTTTCCCACGATGTCCATTCCACATCGCATGAATGGCCAATGTGCTAGGGTTGAATGAAGCATTTCTGATGGTTGGTGTGAGACACGTGCATGCCTTTGGCAGACGTTGCACTTTCTGACATAGTCAGTCGTGTCCTTGTTCATTGTAGGCCAGTAGTAACCTATCCTGAGGGCTTTGCCGTATAAGCTACGTCCCCTAGTATGGTTTCCACATTCTCCGTCGTGTAGGGATTGCAGGACACGTCTTACCTCAATGTTTTGAGGCAGCGTAGGTATAGGCTTGTGACAGATCGTTTTATATCAAAGGTTATGGCTTGTACGTTGAGTCTTTTGGCTTCTCCCTTGTCTGTTGGGAGTATGCCGTGTTTCAGCCACTTGATGTAGGGTGTGGTCCAATCATCTTGGTCGCTTATGAGGTCATCTTCTGTGTTGCCGCCTACCTCTACTAAAATGACTTCTGCTAAAGGTAACTTGTCTGTTGCCTGAGTGTTGTCATGACTGATCGTCTTGAGAGTTTTGGGGACTGCTGGAGTTATGACATGTACTAACGGGATGCTGCGAAAGTCATCGGGGTGTAAGGCGGAGCTGAGATTAGCTAGAGCGTCGACATGTGTGTTGAGATAGCGTGGGACTTGTCGGATAATAAAATAATGGATTTTGCCCGCCAATTTTTTGACGACGTCTAGATAGGCCATCATCCTGTCGCCTTTGGCGGCATATGACCCTTGCACTTGGTTGACGATCAGGAGGGAATCGCATATCACTTTTATGTTCTGGATTGGAAGATCTTGTGCGAGTGTCAGTCCAAATATGAGGGTTTCATACTCTGCTTCGTTGTTGGTCACATCCCATTCACATCTTACAACTTCGGCTATATGGTCCCCTTGTGGCGATTTTAGTACGACACCTAGCCCGACTCCTCTTACATTTGACGCTCCGTGTGTATGGAGTTGCCACGTTCCCCTGTCTTCTTCAGTTTTAAATTGCTCGGTTTCCTTCATGGCTTCTTGTTCTAGTGTAGGACTAAAATTGGCCACAAAGTCAGCCAAAGATTGAGATTTGATCGTCGTTCAGGGCTCATATTCGATGTCGCATCCACTCAGGTGTATCGCCCATTTTGCCATTCGTTTTGTGAATTCTGGTTTCCTCATGACGGCCTTCATGGGATGGTTAGTTCTTACAATAATAGCATGTGACTCAAATTAAGGTCTAAGTTTGTTCGAGGACATTACTAGAGCTAGGACTAACTTTTCGAGCGATGTGTACCTTGTTTCGACAAGGAGTAAGGAACGACTGACAGAGTAGACCGGGGACTGCTTTGCGTCCTCTTCCCTTGTTAAGATTTCGCTGACTGTCGACTCTGACACAGCTAGGTATAGTGATAGTGGCTCATCGTCCTTTGGTTTGGCTAGTAGGTGAGGGCTAGCCAGGTACGCTTTTAGATCTTGGAAGGCCTGCTCGTGTGTCGCTGCCCAATCGAACGACTTGTTTTTCTTCAAAGCTTCATAGAAAAGTTTGCATTTGTCCGATGATTTGGATATGAATCTGTTTAAGGCTGTTATCCGTCCTGTCAGTTTCTGGACGTCTTTGACGCATTAGGGAGATCTCAGTTTGACAATGGCTTTGATTTGGTCTAGACTGGCATCGATCCCCATTTGTGTCACCATGTATCCCAATAACTTACCTGAAGACACTCTAAAAGAGCATTTAGTCAGATTCAATTTCATGTTATACTTTTTCAGTATCTCGAATGCGTCTTTTAGGTGCTCAATGTGGTCTTTTGCTTCTTTTGACTTTATGAGCATGTCGTCGATGTAGACCTCCATGGTGTCTCCGATCTGATCTTTGAACATCTTGTTTACTAGCCTTTGACATGTGGCTCCTGCATTTTTTAGCCCGAAAGGCATAACTTTGTAACAGTATGTACCTTGACTGGTTATGAAGGCCGTTTTCTCTTAGTCGTCGGGGTCCATTAGGATTTGGTTGTACCCACTGAACGTGTCCATGAATGTTAGCATCTCATGTCCGGTAGTCACATCGACCATTGCGTCGATGTATGGCAGTGGAAAGGAGTCTTTTGGACATGCTTTGTTTATATCCGTGAAGTCGATGCATACTCTCCATTTCCCATTCTTATTTTGGACCACGACGACATTTTAGCCAGTCGAGATACTTAACTTCCCTGATTTTACCTGTTTCAAGCAGATTCCTGACTTCGTCGTCCACGATCTTGTTGCGCTCTGGCGTGAATTTTCTCCTTTTTTGCTTGATCGGAGGATAAGTTGGATCTACATTCAGTTTGTGAGTAATAATACTGGGGGAGATCCCCACCATATCTTCATGCGATCAGGCAAAGCAATCAGAGTGAGACCGTAAAAAAGCTATTAAATTTGACCTGGTCGAATCATTCAAGTCCGACCTGACTCTTACCGTTTGTGTTTGCTTTGAAGGGTCCAGCGCGATCTCATCTAGTTGTTCCATTTCTGGTTCGATGTATCGTGTGGTCCCTTCGTCGTACTGTGGTTGCTATGCTGACGCTTGGTCGACTGCCCCCTTCATTGAGGTGACGTAGCATTCCTTGGCAGCCCGTTGGTCGCCTTTTATTTCCTGTACCCCCACTTAGTTGGGAACTTTATGGTCTAATGGTAAGTGGAAGGTACAACTTTCATGGCGTGGATCCAGGGCCTGCCGAGGATCGCATTGTATGGGGACGGGCAGTCGAGTATCAAGAACTTTACCTGTTGGTTGACTCCACTAGCGTATGTTGTCAACACTATTTCCCCTTGATTATGTTTGACCTCTCCACTGAATCTGACTAGCGAAGTGGATTTTCAGGTTAAATTGTCCTCGCTTAAACCCTTACCCTTTAAGGCGTCAAGTGTCAACAAGTTGGTAGAGCTACCTATGTCGATTAATACTCGACGAATGAGACAATTACCGATTGATAGAGAGATTACCAGACCGTCATGATGGTCACCTAACTCATCGGCTTAGGAGTTGTCGAAAGTGATAGTAGGTGCGTCAGTGACTTGCAATCGCCTTGCTTCCGATCGGATCGGCCTGTCACCTTTGCTTTCTCTGGCGTATCTTTTGGTGGCCGAGTACGTGTTTCCACATACGTCCGACCCTCCTGAAATGGTGTTAACGACTGTAGTGTGTATTGGGGAGGATGGTTTATCAGATGTTACCTGGTCCCTTCGGTCAAGGGTCGCTTTCGCTTTGTCGGAGATGATGTCGCATAATAGCCCCTGTGCAAGGAGTCTTGCGACTTCCTTACGGAGGGCTTTACACACATATGTGGAATGATCATGATCCTCATGGAACTCGCACCATCGGCTCATATCCTTCTTGGCGTCCGGTTTGTCGCTCTTCTGAGGCCACCTTACTTCTTTACCGTACTTGTTAAAACTTTTGACGAATTCCGACACGGAGACGTTGAAGTTGTATGAGTAGAGCTTTGGAGGGTGAGCGGGGTTGTTCTTCCAGTCTTGGTTCATGTCATAAGAGTTGCTTACCTTATTGGGGTTGCCTCACCCCTTGGGGTATGGTTGATGCCATCGATTTCGTCGATGATCCGAAGATGTCCTTCGGTCGACTCGATTGGGGCTCTTGCTTGCCTTTGAGGGTTCTTCATCTGCTTCTAAACTGACCTAAGCCATGGTCTTGGCATGCACGTCCTCGAAGCTTCGGCACGGGTATTTGGTCAGTTCGCGATAGAGTTCACTGCCCTTGATCAAACCCCGGCGGAAGGCCTCAATGGATGTTGGCATGTCGCAATGTGGGATCGCGGCCTTCTCTTTGTTGTACCTGTTAAGATAATCTATCAGGGGTTCGCCATACCTTTGCACGATCCTGTACAAATCGCTCGATTGCTTTTCCAGTCTACAATTGCTGGCGAACTGGATTTTGAATGAATTAACCAGGTCAGCGAAGGAGGCGATGGAGCCCTGTGGCAAATGCATTAGCCATGTTAGCATAGGTCCCGCGAGGATCGTGACAAAACTCTTGCACATGACTGCCTCGCGGTTCCCTCTTGGGATCGAAATGGTCATTAATTTTTGCTTATAAATCGAAATTTGATCGTCTGGGTCCCTAGTCCAATCGTAGTTAGGCATGTTGGGGACGTGAAATTTCTTAGGGATCTCAACGCGTGCAATCGCCTCTACAAAAGGTGAGTCTTTTTATCCATCGATTGCCTCCTTTTCGATCGACTGTGGAGCGATGCGATCGTCCAAAGCCTTCATATGTTCGATGATAGCTTGTTGTATGAGGGTCTGGAGATTCGTTGGCGTGGCGACCTATGGGGGGACTACTCAAGCTTCTGGAGGCTCGGTTACAGTAGTTGGCACGTTAGTCGTGAGAAGAGTAACTGGAGGAGTTTGAAACATACCAGCAGGCTGGGTGACATTTTGAGTGGTTGCCTCCATGGGCGTTGAGGCTTCTACGTCCATATTGAGTCGCGTTGAGAGGCCCTCCGTGTTAACTACGCGTCTTGATCTTCTTGAGGCCGATGCGGCTGAATTCACCTACAATTTCATAAATTCGTTTTCACGGGTTAGTCGTGCAATTTCGGCTTCATATTCAGCACTTAGTGTTTTAGTTTTTGAGCGCTGCTGGGATAGCTCCTCTTGGAGGATGTTCATGTTTTTGGCCAGCTCTTGGATCTGAACGTCTAGGATTGGTTGGTCATTGAGATCTTCTGCTTGATTTGCGGCCGGAGCGTTGGATTGAATCTGGCTTTCAGCGAGGACCATGGGATCTTCAGAATTGTCCATAGCGGGATGATGGTCGGATTGTTGATTGGATTGCTAATTGGCTAGATGCCCCACAGTGGACGCCAAATTGTTTTGGGGCGAAAAGATCGAGCCAACTTGAATCACCTTAAGAAGGGCTACTAGACAATGATGAGATTGAATATATCTAAAATAATCCAAATCAACTTAACAACTGAACAAATGAGATTAATCGAGTATAAAACAAGCTTATCTCGCGGGGATTTGAGAGCAATTGAGTACAGAGATTCAGTCGACGGTCGCTTCAATATTAGAATGAAGAACCGAGCTAGAGAATGATTCGTAGTAGTAAATAAGAAAGTAGCGAATTGTAACTCGTATTTAATAGAATGATTATGTGTGTTACAAAGCCAAATCGGAGTCGCTATATATGCTAATCTTTGAGCTAACTAATCCAGCCGTCTTCCCGAATTCTTCGGAAATCGTTTAACTGTCCACCGGTCTCCGATATTTCCTCCAACGCCTCCAACGTTCACCTCACATCTCGTCTCTTGAAGCATGCAGATTAAACCTAGTTTAATATTCACCTGGGCCGGATGAACCACGGCCCAACAATATTTTCTACAACGATTAATGGGCATCCAGTCCGGACCGGCAGACCGTAAAAATTTTGATGTATGGACCGTGGACCGGACCGGACCGATACGGTCCGGTCCACATTCCGGTCCTTTACGGTCCGGACCGAAAAGACCGAATTTCATAATTTTTGACATTTAAATTGTTTGATTACGGTTCGGACCGTAAAATTTTTAGACCGGACCATAAATATTACGGTCCAGACCGGACCGTAAAAATTTTGGACCGTAAGACAGGAAATATAAAATTCCCGGTCCGTCACGGTCCGGTCCGGTCTTACGGTCTGATCTACTTTTGCCCATCCTTATGTACAATCCTCTTTAGCTAGCTTATTTTCGGAATTATTTTTCAACCGAGCCCACTTCTAGAATACCCCAGCTTATTTTGGGAAATAATCATCGATTTGTTCAATATTAGGAGTCGGTTTGCATTTAGACACATGATCTAGTATGGTGAGTTGATTTGGGTCGGGTCATACTAGAAGTGGCATTCGAATTATGTTTTGGTTGTTTTTGGATCCGATAAGTATACGAGTTGGGTAAGGTCGAAGAGTATTTCAGGGGTCGAATCTATTTGTTTGTTTGACTTCCAATAATCATTGGTCGGTTTATTTACTTCATAAGTATTGTCTTTGATTTCCACTATATCGAATTCTTAGTTATCGAGCTTCATTTACTTCGTTGATATACTTTTTTAGTTTGTGTAATTAAATTAATGACTTTGCTTTCATCTCCTCCACATTTTTATATCAAACTATAACGAACATATCAACGGGAGAAAGTGGCCAATGAAGATGAGTACAAAACAACAAAATCTTTTGAAGGAAGATGACATAAAAAAGCTTCCTCGATTAGGCTCATACTTAGCTATAGAGTCAATAATGCAACTTTTGAATGTACAATGTCCCAAACAATGGGCTATGATATTTCTTGTAAAATTCACACATTTTACCACGGTTTTGTTATAACCAACTGTTGGGACATGTTCTTAGTGGACCTTCGGAAGAGGCGGCCCAGTAAGGGAAGCCGTTTCTTTTCCTTTGAAGCGACCAACCAGGAAAGCGACTAGACGAGGAAGCAATAAAAAAACCAGACGATAAAAGCCAGGGTCATGACGATGACACGATCGGAAGCGTTACGAAAAATCCAGATCCCATACAACGGCTACAAGCCTGCGAGATCAAGACATAAATGCCATAAGATTATGGCAAATCTGGCAATTAAAGCTAACAGGCGAAGATCACGGACGAGGAAATGGCTAGATGTTTCCGAAGGTTAAATGTATATAAAGGGTTTTTAGAAATCATTGTAAGACACACGAATACTCTCAGACATAATACAAACAACGATACTCCCATTCCTATAAGCTCATCGGTTCGAAATCGGCGTTCTAGCATTTAAAGCGACCGACGACCTTCTCCATTGGTTCAATCGACCTCTTACTCAAAGGAGATAAGCCAGTCTTCGCGCTATCTTAAACTCATTACGTTCTTGCTTCTACTTGATTTGGATTATCTAGATATTTTCAATCTAATTGTTGTTTAGTTGCCCGTCCTTAAGCGATTCAGGTCGGTTAGATCTTTTTCGCCCAAAACAATTTGGCATCCACCGTGGGGCATCTAGCCAATCAGCGATCCAATCATCAAAACCAAAGCACGTTCTATCATGACTGACTTAGAGAACGCTGTGATCTCCATCGAAGATCCAACCCAGGGCAACGTTCAAATCGAGAATTGGGAAGAGAACGTCGGCGCCCAACCTGTCGCGGAATCGCAGATACAAGAGCTTGCAAAAGCCATGAGCGTTCTTGAAGAAGAACTAGTCCAGCAAAGGACTAGGACTGAAATGCTAAGTACTCAATCTGAATCAGAGATTGCTCGACTAACCCGTGAAAACGAATTTCTGAGATCGCAGGTGCAATCGTCCTCATCGATTCCCAGAGGATCAAGACATCTAGTCAATACGGAATAACTATCCACGCGACTCGATCTAGATGGAGCAGACGCAACACCCGCAGTAGAGACCAATGCTTCCCAGCACACTGGTATGTTCCAGACCCCTCCGGTCACCTTTGTTACGACTAACGTGCCAAATTCTGTAGCCGAACCCCTCGGGACTCGAGAGGCCCATCCGCAGGTAACAAGACCAGTCGATCTCCAGGCCCTCATACAACAAGCCGTCAACGAGTACATGAAGACTCTAGACGACCGTATCGCATGGATCCCAAGCGTTCCCCAACCAATCGAAAGAGAGGCAATCGACGGATATGAAGACTCGCCTTTCACAGAGGCGATTGCACGCGTCGAGATTCTAGAAAAGTTCCACGTCCCCAACATGTCCAACTACGACGGGACCGGGGATCCAGACGATCATGTTTCAATTTCCAAGCAAAAATTAATGACTATCTCGATCCCTAGAGGGAACCGCGAGGCAGTCATGTGCAAAAGCTTTGGCACAACTCTCGCAGGACCCGCACTAACCTGGCAATTGCATTTACCCCAGGGTTCCATCGCTTCCTTTGACTTGGTCAATTCATTCAAAATTCAGTTCGCCAGTAGTCGGCGATTAGAAAAGCAGTCAAGCGACCTGTACAGGCGTGCAGAGATGTAACGAACCTTTGAGGGACTATCTTAACAGGTATAACAAGGAGAAAGCCGCGATCCTACAGTACGACGTCCCAACGTCGATCGAAGCATTTTGCCGAGGACTGGTCAGGGGCAGCGAACTCTACCGCGAGCTGACCAAGTATCCATGCCGAAGTTTCGAAGACGTACAAGCTAAGACCATGGAACAAGTCAGACTCGAAGAAGATGAGGAACCCTCCAAGACAAACAAGAGTCCCGATCGAGCTGACCGAAAGGCATCCTCGGACAATCGGCGTGATCGAAGGTATCAACCATACCTGAAGGGATGAAACGACCACAGTCAGGTAAATAGCTTTTATGACAGGAACCAGGATTGGCGAAACAACCCCGCTCTCCCCCCAAAGCTTCACTCTTACAACTTCAACATATCCGTATCGGAGCTCATAAAAAGCTTCGACAAGTATGGAAAGGAAGTGAGGTGGCCTCGGAAGAGCGACAAACCAGACACCAAGAAAGACATGAACCGGTGGTGCGAGTTCCACAGAGATCATGGACACTCGACAGACGAATGTATAGCCCTTCGCAAAGAAGTCGCGAGACTCCTCGCGCAAGGGCTACTACGCGACGTCATCTCGGATAGGGCCAAAGCGACCCTCGATCGAAGAGATCAGGTAACATCTAACAAACCTTCCTCTCCGATTCCTGCAAAAATTGTTAACACCATTTCAGGAAGGTCGGACGTATGTGGAAACACGTACTCAGCCGCCAAAAGACATGCTCAAGAAAGTAAAGGCAACAAACCAACTCAGATAAAGACAAGATAGTTGCAGATCTTCGACGCTCCGACCATCACCTTCGACGACTCGGAGGCTCAAGAGTTGGGCTCTCATCACGACGGTTTGGTAATCTCACTCTCAATTAGCAATTGCTTTATCCGTTGCGTTCTAATCGACACAGGCAGCTCCACCAACTTGTTGACACTGGACTTTTTAAAGGGTATGGGTTTAAGCGAGGACGACTTAACCAGAAACTCCACCCCATTAGTCGGATTCAGTGGGGAAGTTAAGTATACCCAGGGCGAAATCATGTTAACAACGTACGCTGGTGGAGTCAATCAACAGGTAAAATTCTTAATACTCGACTGCCCATCCCCATACAATGCAATCCTTGGCAGACCTTGGATCCACGCCATGAAAGTTGTACCTTCCACTTACCACCGGACAATAAAGTTTCCTACCAAGTGGGGGGTATAGGAAATAAAAGGCGGCCAGAGAGCCGCCAAGGAAAGCTACGTCACTTCAATGAAAGGGGCAGTCGACAAATCGTCTGCATAGCAATCACAGTATGGCAAAGGGTGTAACACCCCCAAATATATCCTTGAAAGGTATCACCGCCAGTGACCTTATATTCCACATCCGAAGCCACCCAAGGCTTAACCAGTTTATACAAATCATAAAACAATGTTTATAATAAGAAATGTCATAGTATTGGATTAAATCAAAGTTTCGGAATTACATACATAATCCAAATACAACCAAAATATATTACAGCAGAAGTCTTAATATAGCGGACGTCTTTTTAAAATAAATGACACAAAATTCTTGATCTAGCGATCACACGCCTAAGATCTCAACCTTGGTAAAACACTTCAAAAATTCCATCTGCTTTCACCGTCATTTCTAGCCTTCATGGAACTGCAGTTTACCTGATGTGCCGTATGAGACGGATGACACCAGCCAACCATGCAAGGGAATATAACCGGTTGGTTAGTCTAATGAAAGACTATGCAAGGGTTAAACAGAAAGGTTCCAAGTAGTCGTATTAGGTTAGACCCATCGCTTCTCGAATTAAAGCCGATAACAATAGTAAACCTCAATACTTCTACTGAAATTATCCAAAGAATAATGATCGAGAGAAGACTCTGAAAGATTGAGTCTTACGGAAACACATGAAGAGAAAACTCCAAAAGATTGAGTCTTATCGGAAAGTATGACAATGTTCGGGAACATGTAATATTTCAACACAAGCGTTTAAAAGTGACTTGCCTATTTGGGTCCACGACCAACCTCACCGCGTAATGCGAATTCAGATTTGGAGGGTAGACTTACTCTAATCGAAGCCCAGACGAGTTTCCACGTTGTACTTCTCGCCCAAGGTTCATTAATTATGTGCATAATCGCACTTGTCTTATTTAATTCCAAAACGTACATTTACGTTATAAGCTTTTATAATATCTCCTCACAAGAGATAATATCTCCTCACAAGAGATGTAGAAGGGAATAAATCCCGAATATCGGCACCAGCTGTGTGCACAAAACCCTGAGTAAGGGTAAGGTCATGACCGAAGGACACTAGGGAAAAATCCTCCTAGCACCAGTTATAAAGAAACCACTAGACCTCGCAAGGTATATAGTGTTCCTACGAATACTCGTTCTAACTAAACAGTTAAAACATATGAGCAATAATCCACATCAATGCCATCGAGGCAAATAACATATATAATAGCGTTGTTTCTAGCAATATATACAACCTATTATAATATATGTATTTCAATCATATATATATAATAGCGTTGTTTCTAGCAGTATATATAACCTATTATAATATTCCTTTTTTAAATCACATACAGTTATCAAAACTGTTCCCAGACGAAAACAATATTCATCCCAAATTAATTAACAATTAAACAATTGATAATTAATATAAATAAGGAATGATAAGCAAGAGCGAACCGCCACTTACCTTAGATTAGACAAAGCTCAACTAAGCTCAAAGACAACGGGTTTCCGGGTACGAAACGAGCACAAAACTCGGATTTCAGATCCCTACGGAATGACCCATAACGAAACCCTAAGTTAGATTCGATAATAAAATATACGAATCTAAGGAAAGACGAACGAAATCGAAAGAACGGAAATCCCAAACGAGATCACAAAGCCCAAGCCACAACCACAAGCGCCCAAGCACACCGCGGGTGCGGTGGCTCTGCCGCGGGTGCGGTCATCGGGGAAGAAGAACTCCGACGACACGACGAGGAAGAAAACCTCACCGGGGAGACTCGTTGGGGCTCGAGTCGTGGTGGCTCCAACTTCTGGACACTTAGCACCACCTTGAGAGCACCACCTCCTCCTTCGAAAGCTCTGGCGACGACTGAAGAATTTACCGGCGAGAGCTTGCACTTTCCGGCGACAATGGAAACAAGAGGGATTTGAGAGTGAGATTCAGATGGAGTGCTCTTCAAGCCTCTCAAAATCTCTCCTTATATAGAGCCCAAGCAAGCAGGTGAGTCATGGTAGGCGCCTACAGCGACAGATGGGACGTCACTGCAGAGGCGAAGCACGTCGACGTGGCAGTCGATGTTCGGCGGAGCAGAAAAGGCATGATGACACCTCGGGGTGTGGTGGACTGACCGCGGGTGCGGTGGAGGCAAATTCTGACCGCGGGTGCGGTGGGTCTGACCGCGGGTGCGGTGGAGACCAATTCTGTGCCTTTTTGTCCCGGAAAAGTATGGGCTTGGGTATTTAACCCCGGGTAAAATATATTTGTATCCGAACAAATATTCTAAGCCCAAAAAATACGTCGAATGTATTTTATTCCACTCAGGGAATTATTATAGAGATCAAGCCCGTACTGTAGTCGGATTATTTTCAGAGAAGTTCAGACATTCGGTAAAATGGTACCACTTTGTTCTGTAACTGCTTCTCATGGCGTTCGAGAATACGCACAGGTATCTCCTCGTAGGTACCATTTGTCTGAATTTTGATGTCTTCATAACTCAGCACATGAGACTCATCTGGCACGTACTTTCTCAACAAGGATACGTGGAACACGTTATGCACCAGATGTGCCGACAGCGGCAATGCCAATCGATACGCTAGAGACCCAACTCTGTCAAGGATCTCAAATGGTCCCACGTAGCGAGGGTTAAGCTTCCCACGCTTACCGAATCTAACACACCTTTGGATGGCGACACCCTGACAAATACTTTGTCACCAACCTCAAACTCGACATTCATGCGCTTCAGATCTGCATAAGACTTTTGTCGACTTTGAGCTGTCAACATCCTCTGTCTTATCAAAGCAATGTCTGAGGCAGTCCTTTCGACTAATTCCGGTCTGAGCAGAACCTTGTCAGCATTCTCATCCCAACAAATTGGAGATATGCACCTTCGACCGTACAAATCCTCGAATGGAACCATCTTAATGGTAGCATGCCAACTGTTATTGTATGTGAACTCAATCAGACTCAGGCTGTTCTCCCAGCTAGTCGGACGATCGAGTACACAAGCTCTTAGCATATCTTCCAAGGTCTGGATGATCCTCTCAGACTGTCCATCCGTCTGAGGATGAAACACAGTACTGAATCTTAACTCAGTTCCCATAGCCTTGTGGAGTTCCTTCCAAAATCTCGACATGAATCGGCCATCACGATCCGATACAATGGTCTTTAGAGTACCATCCAAACGGACAATCTCGTGTAGAAACACTTCAGATAGCTTATGGGTTCCCCATGTTGACCTGATAGCCACGAAGTGAGCACTCTTCGTGAGCCTGTCAATGATTACCCATATCACATCCTTTTGACTTTAAGTTTTTGGCAATCCTGTGACGAAATCCATAGCAATATCCTCTCATTTCCATTATGGCACTGGGAGAGGTAGCAACTCACCACCAGGTCTACGGTGTTCTATCTTGACCTTTTGACAAGTCAAGCATTTTGCCACAAACTCTGCTACATCCGACTTCATGTTGGGCCACCAGAACTTCTTTCTGAGGTCCTTGTACATCTTGCTAGAGCCTGGATGTACAGAATAAGCTGACGAATGGGCCTCATTCATCACTAACTGGCGAAGGCCATCAACGTCAGGCACACAAATCCGGTCCTGAAACCAGAGTGATCCATCCTCCTAAATCACGAAATCGAGAGCTTTCCCGTCCATCACTTCACTGCTTAGCTTCACCATGACTGCATCATCAACCTGTTTCTCCCTGATTTGATCAAGTAGCGTAGCTTGAATCTCAAGCATACTCAGGTATCCTCGACGCTGATCGTACAAGACTTCAATCTTGCACAACCCTTGGTTCAACTTGGTCTGAGCAGTAAGTAGAGCCACTACAGTCTCGTGCGGCGTCTTCCGGCTCAATGCATGGGCTACTACATTAGCCTTGCCCGGATGATACAGCAACTCGATGTCGTAGTCTTTGAGTAGCTCTAACCAGCGACGTTGTCTCATTGAAGACTTGGCACCTCACACCATAGAGATAGTGCCTCCAAATCTTCAGTGTAAAAACAACGGCTGCTAGTTCCAGATCATGCGTCGGATAGTTTGCTTCATAAGTCTTCAACTGTCGGGATGTGTATGCAATAACTGTGCCTTTCTGCATCAGTACGCATCCTAACCCATGCTTCGAAGCATCACTATAAACCACATAACCATCATATCCTGCCGGTAGCGCTAACACTGGTGCAGAGGTCAGACACCGCTTCAACTTCTGAAAACTGGCCTCGCACTTGTCATCCCAGACAAACTTCTTGTGGACTTTGCGGAGCAAACCGGTCATAGGTAGAGCGATCTTAGAAAATCTCTCCACGAACCGTCTATAATATCCAGCAAGTCCAAGAAAACTGCGCACCTCTTTCACATTTTGAGGCCGCTTCCAATTTGCTACCGCTTTAATCTTTTGGGGATCAACCATAACCCCATTCTCATTGATCACATGGCCTAAGAAAGCCACTTCCTTGATCCAAAAGTCACACTTAGACAAATTTGCATATAGCTGATTATGTCTAAGGACTGACAAAGTAATCCGAAGATGTTCCTCGTGAGCTTCCTCACTCGAGGAATAGATCAAAATGTCGTCGATGAAGATCACTACGAACTTATCCAAGTATTGGTGGAAACATCGATGCATTAGATCCATGAAAACTGCTAGAGCATTGGTAAGTCCAAATGGCATGACTACGAACTCGTAGTGAACATATCTCGTCCGGAAAGCAGTTCTCAGAATATCCTCCTCACGAATTCTGAGCTGATGGTAACTGTTTTGGGGCGAAAAGATTGGACGACCTAAATCGCCTTAGACGGGGTAACTAGTCGATCGAATGATAAAAAAACAATCCAAACCAAGCAAGCAATAGATAAACAAAGAATAAATATGTAATAGCGTGATGGTTTTATTAGATGGGGTAACTAGTCGATCGAATGATATCTTTCCATAAATTCTGAGCAGGGGAAACGATTAGTCTTCATCTTCTTCCTTTGCAAGTTTCTTCTGGTAAGTTTCTTGGTCTCTCTCGTCATAGCTTTCTGATTTTTCCTAGCCATAGCTCTCCAATTCCCCTCCCTCTCTATTCTCGAGATGGTTTCTCTTGAGGCTTCTGAGTCGTCGAAGACTCTTTCCGATGCTAGAAAAGGTGAAGTTCCTCCCCATTTTATCTTGACGGAGTCGGATGCGCTAGTTAGCACTTTGTCGGAGGCAGAACTGGATCAAGTCCTCCAAGTCGGGGGCTTTCCTCCGGAGACAATCGCTAGGCTGCCTCATCCAGACGAGAGGGCCGACGCGCATTACGAATGGTAGATTTGCTTCTATGTGTACCCGTTTAGAATAGGGCATAAATTTCCTTTTTCTTCTCTTGTCAGAGATTTTCTAGCCACTTTGGCGTTAGCACCGTGTCAAGTAATGCCTCAGGCGTGGAGAGTCCTTAGGGTTTTAGACCTCGTGAACGTCCAAACTGGAGCTGGTTTTGATTTTGATGCTTTGTGGTATAATTACTTCATCGGGTCGAAGAGTTCTTCCCGTGTGCAACTGCGTATCCGACGTGGTCGGAAGCCCTTGGTGTAGACTCCTGATGTGAACGACCGTGGATGGGGGTCGAAATTCTTTTTTGTCAAACGTTCTTCTCTGGAGAAGGAAGGAGAATATCCGTTTCTGTTGACGGAGTGGCGGATCGACAATATGTATTTGTCTTCTCTCCCACGCGTTTATGTGTTTTAATACTCTGTTTTTAACTTTCCTTTTTTGTAGTCCCTGAATCGGAAGATTTGGAAGTTAACAGCCGATCAGAGGGCTTGTCCAAGATCGTCCTTGGGGTTCCAGTGGCTGAGAGGAAGTTTGTAAACGTCAATCTCGTATCGACGACCCCTGTTTCTCAAGAGGATATGTTGAACGTATCGTCATCTCGTGTGAAAGGTAGACATCCGACTCTTGGAGCCTATTGTGTCTGTCTTTTGTTTTGTTGTGTGTTTTAGGGTTCTGTTTGTCATGTCAGGTTCTCTCGGTGGTCGAGCGAGTGCTCGTTTCAGAGTCGCTTCTGGAAAAAGCTTGATCGAGCAAAGGAAGGCGGCGGCCAAGGCTGCGTCGAGCAAGCCGCTTCTGGTGGACCTGACATGACAAACAGAACCCTAAAACACACGTCAAAACAAAAGACAGTCACAAGAGGCTCCCAGAGTCGGATGTCTACCTTTCACATGAGATGACGATACGTTCGACATATCCTCTTGAGAAACAGGGGTCGTCGACAAGAGATTGACGTTTCAAACTTCCTCTCAGCCACTGGAACCCCAAGGACGATCTTGAATAAGCCCTCTGATCGGCTGTTAACTTCCAAATCTTCCGGTTCAGGGACTATAAAAAAGGAAAGTTAAAAACAGAGTGTTAAAACACATAAACGCGTGGGAGAGAAGACAAATACATACTGTCGATCCGCCACTCTGTCAATAGAAACGGACATTCTCCTTCCGTCTCCAGAGAAGAACGTTTGACAAAAAAGAATTTCGACCCCCATCCACGGTCGTTCACATCAGGAGTCTGCACCAAGGGCTTCCGACCACGTCGGATACGCAGTTGCACACGGGAAGAACTCTTCGACCCGATGAAGTAATTATACCACAAAGGGTTGTGCAAGATTGAAGTCTTGTTGAGGTCTGTGAAGTCGATGCAGACTCTCCATTTGCCGTTCTTCTTCTGGACTACGACCACGTTGGCTAGCCATTCAGGATAGTGGACCTCTCTGATTTTCCCTGTTTCCAATAAGCTTCTGACTTCGTCGTCTACTATCTTGTTCCGCTCGGGAGCGAACTTCCTACGTTTTTGCTTGATAGGGGGATGAGATGGATCCACATTTAATTTATGAGTAATAACATTTGGAGATATTCTGACCATATCCTCATGCGACCATGCGAAACAGTCGGCATTGGCCCTGAGAAAGTCAAGGAGTTGTTGTCTGGTCGAGTCGTCCAAGTCCGACCCGACCCTTACCGTTTGGTTTCGCTTTGAAGGGTCTAGTGCGATCTCGTCGAGTTTTTCCATTTCTGGTTCGACGTACCGACTAGGTTCTTCGCCGCTCTGTGGTTGCTACGCGGTCTTGCGTTCGACCGTGTTCTTCATGGAAGCGACATAGCATTCCTTTGCGGTCTTTTGATCTCCTTTCATTTCTTGGACTCCCCATTCAGTGGGGAATTTGATAACTTGATGATATGTTGAAGGTACTGCCTTCATAGCGTGTATCCACGGCCTGCCAAGAATACAATTATAGGGAGACGGACAGTCTAAGATTAAGAATTTCACCTGTTGGTTGACTCCTCCAGCGTATGTGGTTAGAATGATTTCACCAGTCGTATGCTTAACCTCGCCGCTGAACCCGACCAGTGGGGTCGACTTCTTGATTAGGTCGTTCTCAGTCAAACCCATTTCTTTAAGAGCATCAAGGGTCAAGAGATTTGTCGAGCTCCCTGTATCGATTAGTATTCTCCGTATTAAGCAATTTTCAATGGACAAAGAGATTACCAGACCGTCGTGGTGACCATCCGACCAGTCGGAGTCGGACTCGTCGAAAGTGACCTTCGGAAGGTCGGAAGTTCTCCTCGGCTTGAATTCTGACGCTTCGGGCATGTCGCCTTTGCTTTCTCTGGCGTGTCGCTTGGCCGCGGAGTACGTGTTCCCACATATGTTTGATCCTCCTGAAATGGTATTGACAATTTTTGTGTGGACAGGAGATGGGGGTTTGTTTTGTTTTACCTGATCTTGGCGTTCCATGGTAGCCTTTGCCCGCTCTGAGATTACGTCGCGTATGAACCCTTGTGAGAGCAGCCTAGCGACCTCCTTTCGTAGGGCGATGCACTCGTCGGTCGAATGACCGTGGTCCCCGTGGAATTCGGACCATCGACTCATGTCCTTCTTGATATCCGGTCGGTCGCTCTTTCGGGGCCATCTTACGTCTTTTCCATACTTGTCAAAACTCTTGACGAGCTCTGACACGGAAACGTTGAAGTTATAAGATGGGGGTTTGTTTGGTTCGTTTCGAGTACGAGAATAGGGATGGGGACGTCTGTCTCGACGGTTGCCGGAGGAATGTTTTCGATCTGATGGATCGGGTCGGCGTGAGGCTTTACGCGACTCACGTTCCTCTTCCAATCTTACCTCAGCCATAGTTTTGGCCTGGACATCTTCAAAGCTTTTGCATGGGTACTTCGTAATCTCGTCGTAGAGATTGCTGTCTTTGACTAAGCCTTGTCGGAAGGCTTCGATAGACGTTGTGACATCACAGTGGGGGATTCCCACTTTCTCTTTGTTGTACCTGTTAAGATAATTCCGGAGAGGTTCGTTATACCTTTGCGTGACTCGGTAGAGGTCACTCGATTGTTTCTCGTGCTTCCGACTGCTGGCGAACTGACTCTTGAAAGAGTTGACCAGATCCGCGAATGATGCGATCGTTCCCTGAGGCAAATGCATAAACCAAGTTAGTGCGGGACCCGCGAGGGTTGTGCCAAAGCTTTTGCACATGACGGCCTCGCGGCTCTCCCTTGAAATAGATGCAGCCATTAGTTTTTGTTTATAGAGAGAGATATGGTCATCTGGATCGGTGGTGCTGTCGAACGTCGCCATGTTGGGGAGATGGAACTTCTTGGGGATCTCGACCCTTGCGATTTCTTCGACGAACGGGGATTCTTCGAATCCGCTGGACGCTTCTCTCTCGATCGGTTACGGGACTCCTGGGAGCCTGTTGAAGCGATCGTCGATCGTCTTCATATGTCGGTCGAGTGTCTGCTGGAAAAGAGCCATGATATCTGGCGGATTGGCAACCTGTGGTTCATCGATTCGGGGCCCAACAGACTCGATCGGTGTGGAAAAGGTGACATGGTTAGTCGAAAATGGACTAGCGAAAGGAGTTCGAGACGTACCCTCAGTGTGTCCAGGACGTCGTACGCTCGGAGGCGTTGGCTCGATGTTGTCCATGTCGAGGCGTGTTCGGACGCCGTCGTGGACGGGCGCGTTCCTAGATCCTGAAGCCCCTGATTGTACCTGCGACTTAAGAGACTTATTTTCACGAGTTAGTTGCGCGATCTCGGCTTCGGATTGGGTTGACAAAACGGCTAGGGCTTCAGTTTTTTGACGTTGTTGGGCTAGTTCCTTTTGAAGGGAGGCCATTTTTTGAGAGAGTTCTTGGAACTGGGCTGGAGTAGGATTTTCGGTTGGGTTTTCTGTAGTTTGGGTTTCGTCTTCGAGACGTGGTTCTTGATTGTCAGTAGAAGGATCGATAGTCATGGTTGGAAAGTTTCGGAAGGATGATCGGCAAGTTGCCCTACGGTGGTCGCCAAATTGTTTTGGGGCGAAAAGATCAGACGACCTAAATCGCCTTAGACGGGGTAACTAGTCGATCGAATGATAAAAAACAATCCAAACCAAGCAAGCAATAGATAAACAAAGAATAAATATGTAATAGCGTGATGGTTTTATTAGATTTCGTGTTTAATCAGACTGAATCGTGATACAACTTATCGTGATAAAACCAAAGATCGAGTGGGACTCGACCAGTGACTTGTGAGTGGCGACCGGCGGGGGTCAGGCATAGGAAGCCGTTTAGAGAGCTAGATTGAGAGCGAGAGTGCTATTCTGGTGTGTTTTCTGAGTAAGAATGCTCATGTCCCTTGCGTAATTGCACGTGTCGTTTCTTATCCTCTTTGTCGTCCCGATATGGTAAGTCTTTCACCCTTGTTACCGTTTTGCATTTCTTGTCGAATATTTCATCTTCAATGTTGAGAGTAATGGAGAAGATTGCGCCATTGAATCTATGTGATTACGTTGGTTTTAATGTTATGGCCGTTGCGTGATTTAGGCATTAAATGCGTGGCGAGATCCTTGCGATCCTGTCGGATGATACTCGACCAGAGAAGTCTCGTCGGCTCCTCTGGGCTTTTCCTCTGTTCTTCCGATCTACAGTGGGCTTGAGTTCGATCCACTTGATCCGTCTTTCTCCTGGGATGCCAGGCCCAACAATAGCCCCAAGTTGTTATGGGCTTACGGTTTAGGCAAGTAGACCGAAATCCGTGGCAACTTCTCTGGACACGATCTCCACCATCCTTTTTGGCACGGTTGCACAGGTCGACGTGGCTTGCGATTAGGGCATGATGCGACGTCTCTGCAGGTCATGATATCTTTCCATAAATTCTGAGCAGGGGAAACGATTAGTCTTCATCTTCTTCCTTTGCAAGTTTCTTCTGGTAAGTTTCTTGGTCTCTCTCGTCATAGCTTTCTGATTTTTCCTAGCCATAGCTCTCCAATTCCCCTCCCTCTCTATTCTCAAGATGGTTTCTCTTGAGGCTTCTGAGTCGTCGAAGACTCTTTCCGACGCTAGAGAAGGTGAAGTTCCTCCCCATTTTATCTTGACGGAGTCGGATGCGCTGGTTAGCACTTTGTCGTAGGCGGAACTGGATCAAGTCCTCCAAGTCGGGGGCTTTCCTCCGGAGACAATCGCTAGGCTGCCTCATCCAGATGAGAGGGCCGATGCGCGTTACGAAGGGTGGATTTGCTTCAATGTGTACCCGTTTAGAATAGGGCATAAATTTCCTTTTTCTTCTCTTGTCAGAGACTTTCTAGCCACTTTGGCGTTAGCGCCGTGTCAAGTAATGCCTCAGGCGTGGAGAGTCCTTAGGGTTTTAGACCTCGTGAATGTCCAAACTGGAGCTGGTTTTGATTTTGATGCTTTGTGGTATAATTACTTCATCGGGTCGAAGAGTTCTTCCCGTGTGCAACTGCGTATCCGACGTGGTCGGAAGCCCTTGGTGCAGACTCCTGATGTGAACGACCGTGGATGGGGGTCGAAATTCTTTTTTGTCAAACGTTCTTCTCTGGAGAAGGAAGGAGAATGTCCGTTTCTGTTGACGGAGTGGCGGATCGACAGTATGTATTTGTCTTCTCTCCCACGCGTTTATGTGTTTTAACACTCTGTTTTTAACTTTCCTTTTTTGTAGTCCCTGAACCAGAAGATTTGGAAATTAACAGCCGATCAGAGGGCTTGTCCAAGATCGTCCTTGGGGTTCCAGTGGCTGAGAGGAAGTTTGTAAACGTCAATCTCTTATCGACGACCCCTGTTTCTCAAGAGGATATGTCGAACGTATCGTCATCTCGTGTGAAAGGTAGACATCCGACTCTGGGAGCCTCTTGTGACTGTCTTTTTTTTTGTCGTGTGTTTTAGGGTTCTGTTTGTCATGTCAGGTTCTCCCGGTGGTCGAGCGAGTGCTCGTTTCAGAGTCGCCTCTGGAAAAAGCTTGATCGAGGAGAGGAAGGCGGCGGCCAAGGCTGCGTCGAGCAAGCCGCTTCTGGTGGACCTGACAACGCCAGCCAAGGCCAGCTCGAAGAGGAAAGCAAGTGCTTGCTCCGAAGATGTCAAGGCGGAGGAGGTCTTCAAGAAGAAGAAGGCCGTGACTGCTGAGGGGATTGGCAAGATCGGTGCCGTTGGGCGGTCGATTGCTGACCTTTTTCACGCTCAAGACCCGACTTTGAATTCGGAGGCCGACGACGTCTCTCCCCTCGACTGCATTGGTGAAGCGGGGTGCTCCGCGTGGAAGGTGAATCGTCTTTTTGTTTGTGTCTTTTTCTTTTTCTTTCGTTCGACCACATTTTCTGATCGTCTGTTGTGTCGTCGTGTGAGATTGCAGTCTTTTCAGTATCTTTTGGGGGCATACTCTGGCATCAAGGCGATGGTCTCCAAGGCCGAGGAGCGGGCTGCTAGGTCAGAGTCTGACCTCGCATCCTTGAAGACTAAATTAGAGGGAGCGGAGAGTCGCTGCCGTGAAATCGAGCGTCGCCTCACCAGGGAGTTGAAGAGTTGTCAAGGGGAGTTGGTCGCATGTCAGAGGGAGTTTGAAGAGTGTCGGGCAAGCATTAAGGAGGAGGTGAAACGGGCTCGGATCGTCGATGGCGGTATTGTTGGCGATATTGGGGCCTTTTATGCTGTGAAGTCGCGCATCGAAATGATCGAAGAGTTCAACGAAGGAAAGCACGGGCTATGGGACCTGAATGCGGAGAAGGAGACTCTGGACTCCATGTTCCCAAAAGGCGATCCTGGTCAGGAGTTGTTCTGCTTAGCCGGTGTCGGCGAAGAAGCCGCGGATGAGGGCGTCGACGAGGACGAAGCCCACTCTGGCGATGTTAAGCCGACCGATGAGGTAGCCCCATTGGAGCCAGTCCCTGCCGAAGGTAATGCCATCGTCCCTGATGCCTGATTCGTTTTCTTTGCGTGTTTTGACGTTGTTTGTCCCATTTGTGTGTGGGTTTAGACATTTGGTGTTTTTGGATACTGTGTGTTTTGGCGACCCGTCCACCATCACGGGTCGCAGAATATTTCTGTTTGATGAAGTCCTACAGATGTGTAGGCAGACAATGTGGTTTGGCGACCCGTCCACCATCGCGGGTCGCGTATTTGTATAAAAATGCTTTTATTTCGATGCAATTGTGTGTTTACATATAGAGTCATATACTAGTATGTTTCGTACATGTTCGTCGGACTTTCAAAGAAGTTGTCGACGATGTTTTGTATTTTGTGTGCGTCGGTTTCACCCGTGTGCTCCGTCGAGTGGGATTTCACCGTATGTATGTATGTAGAGCAGGCATGCGATGTGTTTGTGTATGTGTTAGTCATGACATTATGCCGGGGAGGTAAGCAATTTGTTTATTGCGTAAATGTAACAAGGTGTTGTACCTTGTGTTTTGTGTAAGGTAGGCGGTGTGCCGACGTGCCTGTGTTGTCATCTCCCCGTGTTCCGATCGATCGTGTAATGTAAGTGCTATATGCGGATGACAGGATCCATTTGCGGACGACTGAGTCCAATGTAAATGTTGTTCTGCATTTGTGTTTTTATAAGGAGGAAGTCCTCGCTTAGTGTCAGACGATGATATGTAAAAGAAAATAGCGATGTACATGCGATAGCATCCGATATGTATGCGATAGATGGCAATGTATATCCGATAGCATGCGATATGAAGCGATGTATGGAATTTGTGTGATGTTTTACCTCGTCGGTTCAGAAATGGTAGAGCTTTAGATGTGCTGCATTCTAACTTCTTGGGATCGGTTGTCCGTCTTTGTCTTCTAACTGATATGCTCCTTGTCCGACCACTTCGGTGATCAAGTAAGGTCCTTCCCATTGTGGTGCTAGCTTTCCGTCGGATGGATTCTTGGTGTTCTGGAAAGTTTTCCTTAAGACCCAGTCTCCGACCTTGAATGCCTTAATTCGAACGTTCTTGTTGTAGCTCCTTGCGACTTGTTGTTGGAACCTGACCATCCTGATTCGGGCTTTCTCTCTGATCTCATCCGCTGTGTCCAGATTGTGTGCTAGTTCGACGTCATTTTGTTCAATTGTCTGAAGGTTGCAGCGAGCAGTTGGAACAAGTAACTCAGCCGGGATGACCGCCTCACTCCCGTAGACGAGAGAGAAAGGCGATTGCCCGGTCGCATTCTTTGGAGTAGTCCTGTCGGACCAGAGAATAAGTGGGAGTTCGTCTGCCCATTTGCCTTTAGCCCCGGTGAGGCGTTTCTTGAGGTTGTTGATAATGATCTTGTTGCTGGATTCGGCTTGTCCGTTGGATTATGGATACCGAGGTATGGATGTGACCAACTTGATGTTCCATTGGTCGCGGAAGGCTCTAGTCTTATGACTGATGAACTGGGAACCGTTGTCGCACACGATTTTTGATGGGATGCCAAATCTGCACAAGATATTGCGTTTTATGAATGAAATGACGTGTTGATCCTTTACCTCTCTGTAAGCCTCGGCTTCGATCCATTTGGATAAGTAGTCCATCATGGCAAGGAAAAAGACTCTTTGACCCGACGCGGAAGGAAGCTTTCCGACAATGTCCATTCCCCATCTCATAAAGGGCCATGGAGCCAGGGTCGGATGTAGGAGCTCTGAAGGCTGACGATGGACGGGTGCGTGTCGCTGACAGGCGTTGCACTTCTTGCTGTATTCCATGGCGTCTTTGTTCATTGTTGGCCAATAGTACCCGTTTCGTAGGGCCTTTCCTGAGAGGCTTCGCCCGCTAGTGGGGTTTCCACACTCTCCTTCGTGTAACGATTGCAAGATACGTCTGACTTCTGGAGTCTTAAGGAATCGTAGGAGTAGCCCTGTAACAGATCTTTTGTACAAGATGTTATCAATGATATCGTAAGAGAGTGCTTGTACCTTGAGCCTTTTTGCTTCTGTCTTGTCGTCGGGTAGAATGCCGTCTTTTAACCACCTGATGTAAGGTAGCATCCAGTCGTCATCGGCGTCGATGATGTCCTTTCTGGGTCGGTCGCCTATTTCCATGGCGACGAGTTCTTCAAGTGATGTTGTTAACTCGACGGATGTCCTTGGGACGGCTGGCGTCATGATGTGGGCCAATGGTATATGTGGAAATTCTTTCGGGTCTAGGACGGATCCTAAATTGGCGAGTGCGTCAGCTTGGGAGTTAAGATCCCTGGGTACCTGTCGGATGTTAAATGTCTGGAATTGTCCGATTAGTTTCCTGGCTACCTCCAGGTAGGCTACCATTCTGGTATCCTTGGCGTTGTACGACCCTTGTATCTGGTTTACGACCAATAGGGAGTCGCAAATGACTTCGATCTCTCGGACCCCTAGATCGCGAGCCTGGATGAGTCCGAATATGAGTGCTTCGTATTCAGCTTCGTTGTTAGTTGCATCCCACTCACATCTGACGGCTTGAGCTATCTTGTCCCCTTGTGGTGATTTCAGCACGACCCCAAGCCCCGATCCTCTGGCGTTCGACGCCCCATCTGTGTGGAGCTCCCATGTACCTGTCTCGTCTATCGCGAGTAGTTGTGTCGCTTCTTTAGCGGCTTCTTGCTCTAGGGTCGGACTGAAATCGGCCACAAAGTCGGATAAGGCTTGCGACTTGATCGCCGTCCTAGGCTCGTACTCGATGTCGTAACCACTGAGGTGTATGGCCCATTTGGTCATTCGTCCTGTGAACTCGGGTTTCCTCATGATAGCTCTCATGGGATGATTAGTGCGAACAGTAATAGTATGGGATTCAAAATATGGTTTGAGTTTATTTGAAGCCATTACCAATGATAGTACGAGCTTTTCAAGTGACGAATACCTCGTTTCGGCTTATAATAGCGTCCGACTGATGTAGTATATTGGCGACTATTTGCCATCCTCCTTTCTGACCAGTACAGCGCTTACGGCCGACTCTAACACTGCAAGATAAAGAAATAAGGGCTCGTCGCCTTTAGGTTTGGTCAGTAACATGGGATTGGCCAGGCACTCTTTGAGGTTCTGGAACACTGCTTCGTGTTCTTCCGTCCATTGAAAGGACTTGTTCTTCTTGAGCGCATCGTGGAAGGGTTTGCATTTGTCGGATGATTTGGAGATGAATCTGTTCAGAGCTGCTATCCGACCTGTGAGCTTCTGTACGTCTTTGACACATTGGGGGGATCGGAGGTTGATGATAGCCTTGATCTGTTCTGGGCTGGCTTCTACTCCTCTTTGTGTCACCATGTATCCTAAGAACTTCCCTGACGACACTCCAAAGGAGCATTTAGTAGGGTTTAGTTTCATGTTGTACCTTTTGAGCACCTCGAAGCTGTCGCATAGGTGGTCTATGTGATCTTCTTTCTTTTTGGATTTGACCAACATGTCGTTGATGTAGACTTCCATCGTGTCTCCAATTTGGTCTTTGAACATTTTGTTGACTAGTCGTTGATATGTGGCCCCTGCATTTTTCAGACCAAAGGGCATTACTTTGTAACAATAGATACCTTGGCTGGTGATGAATGCTATTTTTTCTTGGTCATCGGGATCCATGAGGATCTGATTGTAGCAGCTGCAAGCGTCCATGAAGGTGAGCATTTCGTGCCCCGCTGTGGCGTCGACCATGGCGTCGATATGGGGTAGAGGAAACGAGTCCTTGGGACAAGCCTTGTTGAGGTCTGTGAAGTCGATGCAGACTCTCCATTTGCCGTTCTTCTGGACTACGACCACATTGGCTAGCCATTCAGGATAGTGGACCTCTCTGATTTTCCCTGTTTCCAATAAGCTTTTGACTCCGTTGTCTACTATCTTGTTCCGCTCGGGAGCGAACTTCCTGCGTTTTTGCTTGACAAGGGGATGAGATGGATCCACATTTAATTTATGAGTAATAACATTTGGAGATATTCCGAACATATCCTCATGCGACCATGCGAAATAGTCGGCATTGGCCCTGAGAAAGTCAAGGAGTTGTTGTCTGGTCGAGTCGTCCAAGTCTGACCCAACCCTTACCGTTTGGTTTGGCTTTGAAGGGTCTAGTGCGATCTCGTCGAGTTTTTCCATTTCTGGTTCGACGTACCGACTAGGTTCTTCGCCGCTCTGTGGTTGCTACGCGGTCTTGCGTTCGACCGCGTTCTTCATGGAAGCGACGTAGCATTCCTTTGCGGTCTTTTGATCTCCTTTGATTTTTGGACTCCCCATTCAGTGGGGAATTTGATAACTTGATGATATGTTGAAGGTACTGCCTTCATAGCGTGTATCCACGGCCTGCCAAGAATACAATTATAGGGAGACGGATAGTCTAAGATTAAGAATTGCACCTGTTGGTTGACTCCTCCAGCGTATGTGGTTAGAATGATTTCACCAGTCGTATGTTTAACCTCGCCGCTGAACCCAACCAGTGGGGTCGACTTCTTGATTAGGTCGTTCTCAGTCAAACCCATTTCTTTAAGAGCATCAAGGGTCAAGAGATTTGTCGAGCTCCCTGTATCGATTAGTATTCTCCGTATTAAGCAATTTCCAATGGACAAAGAGATTACCAGACCGTCGTGGTGACCATCCGACCCGTCGGAGTCGGACTCGTCGAAAGTGACCGTCGGAAGGTCGGAAGTTCTCCTCGGCTTGAATTCTGACGCTTCGGGCTTGTCGCCCTTGCTTTCTCTGGCGTGTCGCTTGGCCGCGGAGTACGTGTTCCCACATATGTCCGATCCTCCTGAAATGGTATTGACAATTTTTGTATGGACAGGAGATGGGGGTTTGTTTTGTTTTACCTGATCTCGGCGTTCCATGGTAGCCTTTGCCCGCTCCGAGATTACGTCGCATTGGTGAACTGACTCTTGAAAGAGTTGACCAGATCCGCGAATGATGCGATCGTTCCCTAAGGCAAACGCATAAACCAAGTTAGTGCGGGACCCGCGAGGGTTGTGCCAAAGCTTTTGCACATGACGGCCTCGCGGCTCTCCCTTGAAACAGATGCAGCCATTAGTTTTTGTTTATAGAGAGAGATATGGTCATCTGGATCGGTGGTACCGTCGAACATCGCCATGTTGGGGAGATGGAACTTCTTGGGGATCTCTACCCTTGCGATTTCTTCGACGAACGGGGATTCTTCGAATCCGCCGGACGCTTCTCTCTCGATCGGTTGTGGGACTCCTGGGAGCCTGTTAAAGCGATCGTCGATCGTCTTCATATGTTGGTCAAGCGTCTGCTGGAAAAGAGCCATGATATCTGGCGGATTGGCAACCTGTGGTTCATCGATTCGGGGCCCAACAGACTCGATCGGTGTGGAAAAGGTGACATGGTTAGTCGAAAATGGACTAGCGAAAGGAGTTCGAGACGTACCCTCAGTGTGTCCAGGACGTCGTACGCTCGGAGGCGTTGGCTCGATGTTGTCCATGTCGAGGCGTGTTCGGACGCCGCCGTGGACGGGCGCGTTCCTAGATCCTGAAGCCCCTGATTGTACCTACGACTTAAGAGACTCATTTTCACGAGTTAGTTGCGCGATCTCGGCTTCGGATTGGGTTGACAAAACGGCTAGGGCTTCAGTTTTTTGACGTTGTTGGGCTAGTTCCTTTTGAAGGGCGGCCATTTTTTGAGAGAGTTCTTGGAACTGGGCTGGAGTAGGATTTTCGGTTGGGTTTTCTGTAGTTTGGGTTTCGTCTTCGAGACGTGGTTCTTGATTGTCAGTAGAAGGATCGATAGTCATGGTTGGAAAGTTTCGGAAGGATGATCGGCAAGTTGCCCCACGTTGGGCGCCAAATTGTTTTGGGGCAAAAAGATCGGACGACCTAAATCGCCTTAGACGGGGTAACTAGTCGATCGAATGATAAAAAACAATCCAAACCAAGCAAGCAATAGATAAACAAAGAATAAACATGTAATAGCGTGATGGTTTTATTAGATGTCATGTTTAATCAGACTGAATCGTGATACAACTTATCGTGATAAAACCAGAGATCGAGTGGGACTCGACCAGTGACTTGTGAGTGGCGACCGGCGGGGGTCAGGCGTAGGAAGCCGTTTAGAGAGCTAGATTGAGAGCGAGAGTGCTATTCTGGTGTGTTTTCTGAGTAAGAATGCTCGTGTCCCTTGCGTAATTGCGCATGTCGTTTCTTATCCTCTTTGTCGTCCATATATGGTAAGTCTTTCACCCTTGTTACCATTTTGCATTTCTTGCCGAATATTTCATCTTCAATGTTGAGAGTAATGGCAAAGATTGCGCCATTGAATCTCTGTGATTACGTTGGTTTTAATGTTATGGCCGTTGCGTGATCTGGGCATTAAATGCGTGGTGAGATCCTTGCGATCCTGTCGGATGATACTCGACCAGAGAAGTCTCGTCGGCTCCTCTGGGCTTTTCCTCTGTTCTTCCGATCTGCGATGGGCTTGAGTTCGATCCACTTGATCCGTCTTTCTCCTGGGATGCCAGGCCCAACAGTAACCAGATCTCAGATCGATTTTGGAAAAGACTTTAGCTCCTTGCAGTTGATCCAACAGATCATCAATCCTCGGCAATGGATACTTGTTCTTGATCGTGACTTTATTCAACTCTCGATAGTCGATACAAAGTCGGAACGATCCATCTTTCTTCTTGACGAACAAAACCGGAGCGCCCCAAGGTGATGCGCTCGGCCTTATATAGCCCTTCTCAAGAAGATCTTCGAGTCGCTTCTTCAACTCTTGCATTTCAACAGGAGCCATCCGGTACGGTGCCTTAGATATCGGCGCGGTACCATGCTCGAGATCAATGGTAAACTCCACGTCACGATACGGGGGTAAACCAGGAATTTCCTCTGGAAAGACATCTGAAAACTCACGAATGACTGGAATATCAAGAACTGATGGCTCATCTTTCTTGGGCTCGTCCATATAGCACAGGTACCCGACACAACCTTATCGAAGTAGCTTAAACACAGCCATCGCATTGATAAGCCTACCGTTATCAGTGTCATTACGACCCTTGAATTTGCATACAAACTGGCCCCCAGATGACACCGTCACAGTTCTTAAGCTAAAATCGATTACCGCCCCATGACGCGTTAGCCAATCCATACCGAGAATAATGTCATATGGAGCCATGGCTATACATATCAAATCTGATTCGAACTTCTTACCCTGGATGGTAATCGGAAATTCTGACAAACGCTTGGTGCCCACTAAATGTTCACCATTAGGAAGATTCACAACGAAAGACTCACAAGCCTCGTTGCATACTAAGCCTAACTTACTAACACAACTCTCCGAGATAAAAGAATGGGTAGCACCCGAATCAAACAATATACATACTGAAGTAGAATGAAGGTATAAAGTACCTTAAGCAATTGGAGCATTGGGTCCATCCGCCTCACGCATCTCGTAAAGGCGTTGACCTTGACCTCCAGAAGCAGTTGGGGCTTTCCCCTTGTTTTGCGCAGTCGTGTGCGTTGAAGGACTATGATCTTCCACTGGTCTAAACCTAGGTCGATTGTTCCGACTAACAGACCGTTGCTGTGATTCAGCTCCTTTCTGCCTCCTCTACGGACAAAATGTCTGCATGTGCCCCATATTTCCACAGCCAAAACACGTCTTCTTCTCCTTTGGGCACTCATTGCTCTTGTGCCCGTGCGTACCACAGTTGTAGCACTGGATCAGATTCTTGCCCTGACCCAAAAACTGCGTAGACCCACCATGAGTCATATCCGTTTTCGTTCGGCCAGATTTGGCAAAGTTAGACGGTGGCGCGGGACGTTTGAACCCACTCGCCTGAGGCTGGTTCTGCATTGAGCTCTGGCGATTACGCTTCTTTGTCGACTCTTCCAGAGTCACTTCCAACTTGTAGGCTGCATCCACGTACTGCTCCAGAGTAGAGCATCCATGGCACACCATCAGTGGATTAATGTTTGGATTTATCCACTCATGGAAATGCCAGATCTTTTGCTCATCATTGGACACCTCCGGCCCAGCATACTATAGCAGATGATTGAACTTGGCCGCAAGCTCAGTCACTTTCAATCCATCCGTCTTTGGATAGGGGAACTCCTTGTGTTTTTCTTCCCTCATAGCTCAGGAGAAGAAACGATCAGTCATTTTGGCTTTGAACATCCTCCAGTTCAAACCAGGGTGATCAGCTAGGCCGGTACCTTCCCACCACTCGCTAGCTACCTCCTTTAGCTGAAGGGAAGCAATGTGCACCTTCTCAGCTTCAGTGCACTCAACATTGCGGAACAATCGCTCCATGTGCGAGAACCAATGTGCCACCCTGACTGGCTTTCCTTTCCCATCATAGCTATTAGTCCTCATAGAGCTTATGGCCTTTAGTGCTCGGCCATAGTCGCCTCTATTCCTGACCGCATCTTCTCGGGGTACATGGGAATCTGGCTCCTCGAATCTAGGAACCGCTGAAGGAACTGGCACGCCTTGTTCCTGAGGCGCAATTGGTCGCATGATATCGGTGAATGCATGCATTACAATTCCCCGAATAGCCTCTATTGCTGCGGCATCAAATACCATTGGAGTGTTGACCGGAGCTTGGTCATTACCCCCTGGATTGTTGTTAGAAGCAGTCTCGTGTTCATCCACAGGGTTCGCAGTACTCCTTACATTTGGTCTGGGGTCATTGCTTGGCCCATCACCAGCATGAATGGTATTCCTTGTGTTCACCATCTGTTTACCGATCAAATTCCAAGTATTTTATAACATTAATATCATTTCAATATACTCAATGTCATTAAAACAACTTAGAATAGATCAACTTGGTAATTTTCATAGATGAACTTCAAACTGAGTTACAAGCTTCTACAAAAGGGATCTCTCGAGCGACATGACAAAATTGCTCGGAGATTTCAGTTCTTAACAAAACGAACACTGAAATATTACAAAGGAACTACTAAAGTCAACATTGGCCCTTATCATGGCGCCCTGAAACGTTTCCTGTAAGGCAAACTTCTCATACAAGGCTTCTTCGAACGGGGTTTACCATCGGAATCCGGTGATGGACTTCTCACCCTGCTCGGCCCTAGAGCACACGGCTCATCCCTTGGTCCTGGTGCCCTCGGCCTTACCCTAGGCGCGGGAACACTCTGACCAATCTCATCAGATCCCGGTGGGTAGCAAAACTCCTCCAGAAATCCTGGTTGGAAGTCTTCCCTATTCACCTCACACAAAGGATCGAGTAGCAATCTTGCTTGGCGGATGTACTCATGGAGTTCACGGACGTCCCCAATCATTCGGGTGAGACCGACCTCAGTCTCGAAGGTCCTCTCCTCCATGTCGTTTAGGGCGTTCGACCACTCCTCCAGTCGTCCCTCCTGCAATTGGGGTCTTGGCCTGGTCTGTTGAGTCGGGACTACAATTGGTGTACCCATCGACTCCCATGGCCTTGCCCTCAAACGAGCACGTTCAACCGTCTCATCCACATGGCGATGCGCTTCAGCACTAATCGGCTCCCAAGTGGCAGGAGACAATGATGAATAGTCCCGTTCAGGTGACAATTCCAGACTAGGGGGAATGAACTGCACCCCCGGGTCCTCACAGTCCATCAGTAAGTGTTCTAGGCCATTGGACTCATAGCTTTGCTCCTCGAGGTCCTCCTCGGGATCCTCTTCCGGATCCTCCTCTGCATCCTCCTCAGGAATTGACTCGATCATGAAGTCGTCGTTGTAGTACCCTCTTGCGTACTCTGACGGCTCCCCTTCATCCTCAGTGTCCTCCCTCGGCTCCTCCTCGGGCTCTACCACAGGAACCTCGGTACTATCGGACACTAACACTACCGACTCATGGAGTACGGTCTTCACCTCCTCAGGTGGACTACCGGGTTCCCCAACCTCAAAGCATCGTAGGGGAACCGGGAACTCAAGCCTCACTAGAGATGGCGGAGCCACCTCGGCTTCTTCCGATTTCTTTTGAAGAGAACAGAATGCACCCATATCTACGGGCGATGAGAAGAGAGTTAGTCTTTCTAGATATAGAAGCGAACTTACTATATCAGACTAAAGAGAAGGCACGACTAGAACGGCATAATTATTTTTTCAAGCGAAAAAATTTATTTGGAAATTCAAATCCTTCAAAAATATTTTTCAGTTCAAAAAGAGTAAATGATTTATAAAATTCCAACCCGTTTTTTTAAAAAAAAATCGGCTCTGATAACAAATCTGTAACACCCCCAAATATATCCTTGAAAGGTATCACCGCTAGTGACCTCAGATTCCACATCCGAAGCCACCCAAGGCTTAACCAGTTTATACAAATCATCAAACAACGTTTATAATACGAAATGTCATAGTATTGGATTAAATCAAAGTTTCGGAATTACATCCATAATCCAAATACAACCAAAATATATATTACATCGGAAGTCTTAATACAGCGGAAGTCTTTTTAAAATAAATGACACAAAAGTCTTGATCTAGCGATCACACGCCTAGGATCTCAACCTTGGTAAAACACTTCAAAATTCCATCTACCTTCACCGTCGTTTCTAGCCTTCATGGAATTGCAGTTTACCTGATGTGCCGTATGAGACGGATGACACCAACCAACCATGCAAGGGAATATAACCGGTTGGTTAGTCTAATAAAAGACTATGCAAGGGTTAAACAGAAAGGTTCTAAGTAGTCGTATTAGGTTAGACCCATCGCTTCTCGAATGAAAGTCGATGACGATAGTAAACCTCAATACTTCTACTGAAATTATCCAAAGAATAATGATCGAGAGAAGACTTTGAAAGATTGAGTCTTACGGAAACATATGAAGAGAAGACTCCAAAAGATTGAGTCTTATCGGAAAGTATGACAATGTTCGGGAACATATAATATTTCCACACAAGCGTTTAAAAGCGACTTGACTATTTGGGTCCACGACCGACCTCACCGCGTAATGCGAATTCAGATTTGGAAGGTGGACTTACTCTAATCGAAGCCCAGACGAGTTTCCACGTTGTACTTCTCGCCCAAGGTTCATTAATTATGTGCATAATCGCACTTGTCTTATTTAATTCCAAAACGTACATTTACGTTATAAGCTTTTATAATATCTCCTCACAAGAGATAATATCTCCTCACAAGAGATGTAGAAGGGAATAAATCCCGAATATCGGCACCAGCTGTGTGCACAAAACCCTGAGTAAGGGTAAGGTCATGACCGAAGGACACTACGGAAAAATCCTCCTAGCACCAGTTATAAAGAAACCACTAGACCTCGCAAGGTACATAGTGTTCCTACGAATACTCGTTCTAACTAAACAGTTAAAACATATGAGCAATAATCCACATCAATGCCATCGAGGCAAATAACAGATATAATAGCGTTGTTTCTAGCAATATATACAACCTATTATAATATCTGTATTTCAATCATATATATATATATAATAGCGTTGTTTCTAGCAGTATATACAACCTATTATAATATTCCTTTTTAAATCACATACAGTTATCAAAACTGTTCCCAGACGAAAACAATATTCATCCCAAATTAATTAACAATTGATAATTAATATAAATATGGAATGATAAGCAAGAGCGAACCGCCACTTGCCTTACATTAGACGAAGCTCAACTAAGCTCAAAGACAACGGGTTTTCGGGTCCGAAACGAGGACAGAACTCGGATTTCAGATCCCTACGGAATGACCCATAACAAAACCCTAAGTTAGATTCGATAATAAAATATACGAATCTAAGGAAAGACGAACGAAATCGAAAGAACGGAAATCCCAAACGAGATCACAAAGCCCAAGCCACAACCACAATCGCCCAGGCACACCGCGGGTGCGGTGGCTCTACCGCGGGTGCGGTCATCGGGGACGAAGAACTCCGACGACACGATGAGGAAGAAAACCTCACCGGGGGAGACTCATTGGGGCTCGAATCGTGGTGGCTCCAACTTCTGGACACTTAGCACCACCTTGAGAGCACCACCTCCTCCTTCGAAAGCTCCGACGACGACTGAAGAATTTACCGGCGAGAGCTTGCACTTTCCGGTGACAATGGAAACAAGAGGGATCTGAGAGTGAGATTCAGATGTAGTGCTCTTCAAGCCTCTTCAAGCCTCTCCAGATCTCTTCTTATATAGAGCCCAAGCAAGCAGGTGAGTCATGGTAGGCGCCTACAACGACAGATGGGACGTCGCTGCAGAGGCGAAGCATGTCGACGCGGCAGTCGATGTCCGGCGGAGCAGAAAAGGCATGATGACACCGCGGGGTACGGTGGACTGACCGCGGGTGCGGTGGAGGCAAATTCTGACCGCGGGTGCGGTGGGTCTGACCGCGGGTGCGGTGGAGACCAATTTTGTGCCTTTTTGTCCGGGAAAAGTATGGGCTTGGGTATTTAACCCCGGGTTAAATATATTTGTATCCGAACAAATATTCTAAGCCCCAAAAATACGTCGAATGTATTTTATTCCACTCAGGGAATTATTACAGAGATCAAGCATTTTACCGAATGTCTAAACATCTCTGAAAATAATCCGACTACAGTACGAGAGTTTGGAAAATTACCAAAATACTCTTTACTAAAATGAGGGGTATTACAAAGGACCCCGCGATACGTCGAACCAGAATTGGAACAACTCGATGAGATCGCGCTGGTTCCCTCAAAGCCAACACAAACAGTAAGGGTCGGATCAGATCTAAACGATTCGACTAGAGCAGGAAAAATTTCCTTTTTGCGATCCAACACTGACTGTTTTGCCTGGTCACACGAAGACATGGTGGGAATCTCCCCAGATATTATTACTCACAAGTTAAATGTAGATCCCATGTATCCTCCAGTCAAGCAAAAAAGAAGAAAGTTCGCGCCTGAGCGCAACAAGGTCATGGACGATGAAGTAAAGAACCTACTTGAGACAGGTAAAATAAGGGAGGTGAAGTACCCCGACTGGTTAGCAAATGTCGTCGTGGTTCAAAAGAAGAACGGGAAGTGGAGAGTATGCATCGACTTCACGGATCTAAACAAAGCATGTCCAAAGGGACTCCTTCCCATTACCACTCATCAACGCGGTGGTCGATGCGACTGCCGGGCACGAAATGCTGACATTCATGGATGCGTTCAGTGGATACAACCAAATCCTCATGGATCCCGACGACCAAGAGAAGACATCCTTCATAACAAGCCAAGGTACGTATTGTTACAAAGTAATGCCCTTCGGACTAAAAAATGCAGGGGCTATATACCAAAGGCTGGTAAACAAGATGTTCAAAGACCAGATCATAGACACCATGGAAGTCTACATCGACGACATGCTCGTCAAATCCAAAGAAACAGGGGACCACATCGAACACCTTAAGGAAGCCTTCGAGGTACTGAAAAGGTATAACATGAAGTTAAATCCGACTAAATGCTCTTTCGGAGTGTCCTTAGGGAAATTCTTGGGCTACATGGTCACCCAAAGAGGGATCGAAGCTAGTCCCGACCAGATCAAGGCAATCGTCAACCTCAGATCCCCCCGATGCGTTAATGACGTCCAAAAGCTAATAGGACGGATAGCAGGATTGAATAGGTTCATATCCAAATCATCGGATAAATGCAAGAACTTTTACGAGGCCTTGAAAAAGAACAAATCATTCGACTGGACAGCTACACACGAGCAAGCGTTCCAAAACCTAAAGGAATATTTGGCGAGTCCACTCCAACTAGCCAAGCCAACAGACGACGAGCCATTACCACTCTATCTGGCCGTATCAGAATCAATGGTCAACGTAGTGCTAACAAGGGAAGAAGATGGTAAACAATCGCCGGTCTACTACGTAAGTCGCTCCTTACTCCCCGCCGAAACCAGGTACACACCACTTGAAAAGCTAGTCTTAGCATTAGTCATGGCCTCGAATAAGTTATGACCCTACTTCGAATCACATGCTATTATTGTGAGAACTAACCATCCTATGAAGGCAGTCATGAGGAAACCATAATTTACAGGACGAAAAGGCCAAATGGGCCATACATCTCAGCGGATTTGACATCGATTACGACCCAAGGATGGCGATCAAATCTCAAGCTCTAGCCGACTTTGTGGCCGATTTCAGCCCAACACTGGAACAAGAAGTTGCAAAGGAAGTCGAACAACTAAAAGTCGAAGAAAAGAGGGGCACATGGCAACTCCATATAGACGGAGCGTCAAATGTAAGAGGAGTCGGCTTAGGTGTCATGCTAAAATCGCCACATGGGGATCATATAGCCCAAGCTGTGAGATGTGAATGGGACGCGACCAATCACGAAGCAGAATACGAAGCTCTCGTGTTTGGATTAACGCTCGCACACGACCTTGCAATTCTGGACGTAGAGGTGACATGCGATTCTCTCTTAATCGTCAACCAGGTACAAGGATCGTACGCCGCCAAAGATGACAGAATGATGGCATACCTTGATGTCGTCAAAAAATTGGCAAGCAAATTCCAAAGATTCACCATACGACAAGTCCCACGCGACCTCAACACACAAGACGACGTCCTAGCAAACCTTGGCTCCACCTTGCATCCAAATGACTTCCGCACCATTCCACTGGCACATGTCACCACACCAGCCATCCCCAAAACCTTCAAAATACCTGGTCCCGATGACATTCAGACGATGGACGAGCTACCCCTTGAAGAAGTCGTCTCAGCAGAGGTAGGCGACCATACAGAAGAAGACTTGGGAAAATGTTTAAAACTACAGTCAAGTCTGGCAACCAATAAAGAAGTGACACGTCATCAATCCGTTGTAACAAATCTGCAAGGAAAAGATCACGTCCAGAAAGAGAAGGAATCCAACCGTCCCTCAACTGCCATCTCCGGCCCGGCTCGATTCCTTGGGGCAATTGTTGGGCCATGTTCTTAGTGGACCTTCGGAAGAGGCGGCCCAGTAAGCGAAGCCGTTTCTTTTCCTTTGAAACGACCAACCAGGGAAGCGACCAGACGAGGAAGCAATCAAAAAACCAGACGATAAAAGCCAGGGTCGTGACGATGACACGATCGAAAGCGTTACAAAAAATCCAGATCCCATACAACAGCTACAAGCCTGCGAGATCAAGACATAAATGCCATAAGATTATGGCAAATCCGGCAATTAAAGCTAAGAGGCAAAGATCACGGACGAGGAAATGGCTAGATGTTTCCGAAGGTTAAATGTATATAAAGGGTTTTTAGAAATCATTGTAAGAGACACGAATACTCTCGGACATAATACAAACAATGATACTCTCATTCCTATAAGCTCATCGGTTCGAAATCGGCGTTCTAGCATTTAAAGCGACCGGCGACCTTCTCCCTTAGTTCAATCGACCTCTTACTCAAAGGAGATAAGCCAGTCTTTGCGTTATCTTAAACTCATTATGTTCTTGCTTCTAGTTGATTTGGATTATCTAGATATTTTCAATCTAATTGTTGTCTAGTTGCCCGTCCTCAAGCGATTCAAGTCGGTTCGATCTTTTTTACCCAAAAAACCAACAAACTATGGTTCATGTTTTTGAGTGTTTATCATCATGGCTTTGATGTGAGGAAGTAGGGTTGAACACCGGTCCAAACCCGATCCGGACCGGACCGACCCGGACCGAAACCCCAAAAATGATGGACCGGAACCCGGACCGGGTCCGGACCGGATTTGGACCGGTTTATATTTTTGCTAAATTTAAATATAATTTAGTCAAATTTAAACATGAAAAAAACCCCTCAAATCTAAATATAATTTACTATTAAATATAATTTACCCTAAACCTCAAATGTAAAAAAATCTCAAACCGATTAAAATTTTAGAAAACACCGGGCCGGACCGGACCCGAAAATCCGGAAATCTCTAGACCGGAGACCAGACCGGTTCGGTCCGGTCCGGTCCAAATTTCCGGGTCGGCCCAGATTTTTCTTATCCCTACAATTTAGTTGCACCTTAATGATATTGCCCTCTATCACCACGGGTGTAAATGTTGCACACTCTCTAACCAAGATAAATAAAAATCGACCAGTCTATTTTAATCTTAGATTTTTTATAGATATTTCATTAAGGTTCTTGTTGGGCCCTGCGAGCTTCATTAGGCCAAAGCCTAACAGATTGGGCCGCCTTAACTGCTCGATCTTTAGCAAACGTCAGCCAATACACAGACCCGACCGATCCCGAGAATCTCGCCCAAGCCATAACTGCTCGATCTTTAGCAAACGTCAACCAATTCAAAGGCAAGATTAGAGGTGTCATTAAAAGGAAGATCCCAGAGATTATGCTCGGAAATAAAAAGAAAAGATCTTATGAAAACGGTAACAAAACCGTCAAAGAAGAAGATCCTATAAATGGGGCACAAAGATGATAAAGAGAGGACACATGAATACTCGTTATCTCTACTCTGAAAAGGCTTGAAAAACTTACTTAGTCTTATTTATCTCTTTTGGCAACGACATTCGACCACCAAGGATCGGACGCTAGATTAGCCGGTCAAACAAGATTCGACTTTTGTATGTACAGGATAAGCCGTACTTTGTCTTATACTCATCATCATATAATCAATATATCATCACTTAATCTTGCTTCTGTTTCGTACATAGTTGATTGTTCATTTGGTTTGGATTTATCGTATTCTATTCGATCGACTCGTTACCCCATCTGAGGCGATTTAGGTTAATTGATCTTTTCACCCCAAAACAATTTGGCGCCCACCGTGGGGCAACTAGCCGATCGCCATCTCAAAAATCCTCCAACCATGACTGTCAATCTACCTACCGACGTCTAGGAACCACGCCTCGAAGACGACTCCCAAACTCAAGGAAACACAACCGAAAATCCAACTCTGAACCAACTCCAAAAGCTTGGCCAAAATATGACCAAGATGACCTCGCCCAGCAACGTCAGAAGACCGAAGCTCTGGCTGCCCTGTCCACCCAATCCGAAGCCAATATCGTACAACTAACTCGTGAAAATGATTCTCTTAGATCGCAAGTACAGTCGATGGTCTATGGATCCTAATAAGCACTACTTTGTAGGGTTTAAGTAAGAGTCATTAGAGGTTTTATTGGTGTCATTCGGGTAGATTTAGACACATTCATGTATATGGCGTTTGGGGGCAAAGTTGGTGTATTTGGAGGTGTTTGAGCGGTTTTGGATATCATATGAGACACTGAGGAAGAAACCACATGAGAAGACGAGGAAGAGGAGTGCAATGAAGAGTAGAAGAACCATAGGCTGAATTCAATTGGTTCGTTCTCTCTACTCCGATGTCCAAATGGCGTTATTCCAATTCAAGGAGTTAGCTTTTGAAGTCTACTGCAAGTCCTCAAAATATGAGCGCGATCCGAGTTGGGAATCAAAAGTTATGGCATTTTTATGGAAGTGTCGCAGGAGCTGAACCGAAGAACGGCGACCGCCGTACAAAGACGGCGACCGCCGTAATCACGGCGCCCTCCGTGAACCTTACGGCGCCCGCCGCAATTGGCTTTCCACCGACCTTGGCTACGAAGTGACCACGGCGCCCGCCGTTTAATTGCGGCTCTCGCCGCGATTACGGCGCCCGCCGTGGGAGATGCGGCGACCGCCGCCGATGTCTGAAGTCCGCCGCGCCGTTTCTTTATTTGCATTATTTTATTACCTTTTATTATTTCATTTTAGGTTAACTTAGCTTTATTTCCTTTAGTATTTAAGGGTTGAAAAAAGGCTTGTTTGCCTATCTATTATCAAATCTCTGAAACCCTAATTTTCGTTCTACGCTATGAAGAAGTAAGCCTCCTTGGCTTAGTCAGACGCTGAAGCTTTCGTTTTGATTAAGTTGTGAGATTCTCGTTCCTTATCTATTGCATGGTTTTTATCTTTCTCTTGCTTAAGTTGCTTATGATTGATATTGATAATCTCTATTTGGACGCAACTAGGGTTTGTCGTTATTGATCTATTGCTAGATCTAGATTGTTACTGATTGAGCATATCTATTTCAGAGTAGCAACTGTATCGTACTAATATCTGGTTGTGCTAGTCTTATGCAGAAGAGATTTGATTTACATTCTAGGATAAAAGCTGGTTGTTTTATGCTAGAATTGTATCCAACTATATTCCTATCCGTAAGGCTGCTGTTAAACTGAATCTTGATAGTTTCAGGGTTGTTTAATTAGTTAGTGCTAATAGTATCTGGTTGTGCTATTAGTTATATCTGAAAAGGAATTGGAATCACCATTGCATGAGATTTTGAATGAGTATCTATGATCAACTTGTCATACGAATAGTGGATGTTGTTTGACTAAGTGCTTTTCCCATCACTGATTTCACAACTCTTTCGCTTGTTTACCTTTTGCATGTTTAGAACTTACAAAACTCACAAAACCCCCCTTTGGTTACTTTGGATTGATGCATAACTTGCATATTGAGATAGAATCCGCCTCCCTGTGGGTTCGACCTTTACATACCTAGGACTATGGTTTAGGGTTTGTGTTGGATATTTTGCAGAGCAGTTTTTACACGACGAAAACCTGTTATCAGATCCAGACAAGTGCCTGTCCATAGCAGCATCCAGACACGCCTTAACATGGATAGCGTCGAGTTGACTCCCCAAGCGTCCGACGTACCGGATATATTGATGGTACGTCTCAGATCCACGATATCCTGGCTCTCGTCCAACAAACGCTTAGTCAGCATTTGAAGGCGCTCGACGATCGCATCGCTAGAATTCCCAGAGTTCCGCAATCGATCGAGAAAGAAGCATCGGACGGATACAAAGAATCTCCGTTCATCGAAGAAATCGCCCGAGTCAAGATCCCTAAGAAGTTCAACCTTCCTAGCTTGACGACTTTCGACGGCACCAGCGATCCGGACGATCATATCTCTCTATAAACAAAAATTAATGACTGTATCTGTTCCAAGGGAGGGCCGTGAGGCTGTCATGTGCAAAAGCTTTGGCACTACTCTCGCGGGTCCTGCACTAACTTGGTTTATGCGTTTACCTCAGGGCACAATCACCTCATTCGCAGATCTGGTCAATTCCTTTAATGTCTAATTCGCTAGCAGTCGGAGATTCGAAAGGCAGTCAAGCGATCTCTACCGAATCACCCAAAGGTATAACGAACCTCTCTGAAGCTATCTTAATAGGTATAATAAGGAAAAGGTCGTGATCCCCCATTGCGACGTCACCACCTCCATCGAAGCCTTCAAACAAGGTTTGATCAAAGACATCAATCTCTATAATGAGATCACCAAGTACCCGTGCAGAAGCTTCGAAGATGTCCAAGCCAAAACCATGGTTGAGGTGCGCTTGGAAGAAGATCATGAATCGCGAAAGGCATCCCATGGGCCCGACCACTCTGATCGCAAATCCTCTTCCGACAATCGCTGAGACAGACGCCATCATCCGTACCCTCGTGGTCAGAATGAGCAAAGTCAGGTAAATTCCTTCCAAGACAGGTCTCAAGACTGGAAAGATGGTCCGACGTTGCCCCCCAGGGTTCAATCTTATAACTTCAACGTTTTCGTGTCGGAACTCGTCAAGAGTTTCGACAAATATGGAAAAGAAGTAAGATGGCCCCGAAAGAGCGACAGGCCGGACGTCAAGAAGGACATGAACAGGTGGTGTGAATTCGATGGCGACCACGGTCACTCGACGGATGAATGCATCGCGTTACGCAAAGAGGTCGCTAGGTTACTCGTGCAAGGTCTCTTGCGCGATGTGATCTCGGAGCGATCTAAGGCAACCATGGAACGACGAGATTAGGTAAAACATGATTAACCCCCGTCTCCTATCCATACAAAGGTCATCAATACTATTTCAGGAGGCTCGGACGTATGTGGAAACACGTACTCCGCGGCAAAAATGCATGCAAGAGAAAGTAGAGGGAACAAGCCCAAGATACTAGAATTCAAATGACCCAAGGTCTCTAACCTCCCAACGGTCACCTTTAATGAATCCGACATTGACGAGTCGTGAGATCATCACGACTGTCTGGTAATCTCTTTATCTATTGGAAACTATTTGATACGTAGAGTACTAATCAATACAGGATGTTCGACCAACCTCTTGACCTTCGACGCCCTCAAAGGGATGGGTCTGGGTGAAGATGATCTTCTCAAGAAATCGACTCCACTATTCGGGTTCAGCGGCGAAGTCAAGCACACTATCGGCGAAATTGTCCTTACGACATACGCCGGAGGAGTAAACCAACAAGCAAAATTCCTAGTCCTAGACTGTCCATCTCCCTACAAATGCAATCTTGGCAGGCCTTGGATACACGCAATGAAGGCGGTACCCTCAACGTACCATCATACCATCAAGTTCCCTACCAAGTGGGGAGTTCAAGAGATCAAGGGCGACCAAAGGATGGCCAGAGAATGCTACGTTGCCTCCATAAAGAGCGCGGTCGAACCAAAGATCGCGTAGCAATTATAGTTCGACGAAGGACTTGGTCGATACATCGAACCAGAAATGGAAAAGCTCGATGAGATTGCACTAGATCCTTCAAAGCTAAACCAAACGGTAAGGGTCGGGTCGGATCTCGACGACTCGACCATGCAATAAATATTGGATTTCCTTCGGTCTAATGCTGACTGCTTCGCGTGGTCGCATGAAGCCATGGTCGGAATATCTCCAAACGTCATTACTCATAAATTAAATGTAAATCCATCTCACCCTCCTGTGAAGCAAAAGCGCAGGAAATTCGCCCCCGAGCGGAATAAGATCATCGACGACGAAGTCAGGACCTTGCTAGAAATGGGAAAACAAGAGAAGGCGACTACCCCGATTGGCTAGCCAATGTGGTTGTGGTCCAAAAGAAGAACGGCAAGTGGAGAGTCTGCATCGACTTCACTGACCTTAACAAAGCATGTCCCAAGGACTCCTTCCCACTTCCTCACATCGATGCCATGGTCGACGCAACAGCAGGACACAAAATGCTATCCTTCATGGATGCGTTTAGTGGTTACAATCAGATCCTCATAGAACCAGAAGACCAAGAGAAAACGGCATTCGTCACAAGTCAAGGTATTTATTGTTATAAAGTGATGCCCTTCGGACTGAAAAATGCAAGGGCTACGTACCAACGACTAGTCGATAAGATGTTCAAAGATCAGATTGGGGACACAATGGAAGTCTATATAGATGACATGCTGGTCAAGTCAAAAAAGAAGAGAGACCACATCGATCACCTCCGCGACAGCTTTGAGGTACTGAAAAGATATAACATTGACGTGGCCTAAGGTCGTTATGCCAAATCAAAGTAAACCTCAACTTCCAAACTAGTATAGTAAGCAAGCAAGGGTCGAAATCCCAAGAGAATCACAAGTGTCTGTATTCCTATCACAAATCAAATACCAATCGAACAGTAGTAACAAAGGGGGGTTTTTGAGGTTTTAATCAAGTAGAAAATAAAACAGAATAAATAGTATGCAATCAAATGTGAGAAAACACTTAGCCAGGCAATTTCCACTTAATTTTTGGTTGATTGATCCTAGATTACTTCTAATTCCTTCCTATGATTATTCTTGTCCCGATCTTGTGTAGATTAATAAGGAAACCATCCCTAAGAACCCTTACCAATGAATAACCCTAGCACCACTAATGATTCAACCCAAAGGCAACAATGAACATAAGAATTAACCAGGATACACATAACACCTCAACCAGAAGCATTCAACATGTAATCAAATCTCTACATAGATAAAATCCACCAAAGCAAATAAAACCTATGCTTGCCACTCCAGACCAGGACGTTAGCCCAACAGTTTCCTAGTCATAGCAATATGAGTAACAATCAATAAACCTAGATGGCCTGTCTAGACAAATCAATAATTATTCAATGATATTCTGCTTAAGAGAAGAGATATAGATCAATAGGAATTAAGAAAGGGAACATAACCTCACAACCAATAATCAAAACTTAAGCTTCCATTGCCACACTAAGCGAAAGTGCTTAGCCTTCCATAGTCTTGAGAAAACAACGATGATGTAAAACTAACACCTGATATGAGAGTCTCTAGAATGAGCTCTCTTCCTAGGTTAAATAGAAAAGAGAACTAATATGGGCCTAACAAGTTCCTAAGCCCAATAAGAAAAGAAACGAAATAAAATGGAAAAATAAGAAAAGAATTTAGAAAAGATAGACTCGGGAAAAGTTAGAACTTCCAGCGTCGACGACCCGCGATCGCGGCCCATTTACCGCGATCGCGGCCTCTTGTGGCTCCGCGCTCTTCACATTCCTCCGCGCCTGCGGAAAACTCTCTACTTGCCCGAGGAACCGCGATCGCGGCACCCTTGCCCGCGGTCGCGGTTAATGCTCGGCCTTCACTCCTTGGCTTCGCCTCCTAACCTCTCGTCTTCACTTCCTTGGCGTCTTCTTTTGGTGGCTTCCTTCCTCAGTGTCTCCTATGATATCCAAAATAGCTCATACACCGCCAAAAACACCGGACTTCGCCCACAAACGCCATGCACAAGAATGTGTCTAAATCTACCTGAATGGCACCAATAAAACCCTCTAATAACTCTTAGTTAAGCCCTACAAAGTAGTGCTTATCAAACATGAAACTCAATCCTATGAAATGCTCTTTTGGAGTGTCGTTAGGGAAATTCTTGGGGTACATGGTAACCCAAAGAGGAATAGAGGCCATCCCAGAACAGGTCAAGGCCATCATCAACCTTCGATCTCCTCGGTGCATCAAGGACGTACAAAAGTTGACAGGTCGGATAGAAGCCCTAAATAGGTTTATTTCAAAGTCATCGGACAGATGCAAACCTTTCCACGACGCTCTCAGAAAGAACAAGTCCTTCCAATGGACAGAAGAACATGAAGCAGCATTTCAAGAACTGAAGAAATACCTGGCTAGCCCCCTGCTGTTAGCAAAACCTAAAGACGATGAGCCACTACTATTGTACCTAGCAGTGTCAGAGTCTGCAGTAAGCGCAGTGCTGGTCAGAGAAAAAGACGGCAAGCAGTCGCCAATCTATTACGTCAGTCGAACGTTACTCCTGGCAGAAACAAGGTACTCGTCATTGGAAAAACTCGTCCTAGCACTGGTAACGGCGTCGAATAAACTTAAACCCTATTTCGAATCACATACTATAATTGTTCGCACTAATCATCCCATGAGAGCAATCATGAAGAAACTAGAATTGACAAGACGAATGGCCAAGTGGGCCATACACCTCAGTGGTTACGAGATTGAGTATGATCCTAGGACGGCGATCAAGTCCCAGGCATTGGCTGACTTTGTGGCAGATTTTAGTCCGACCCTAGAGCAGGAAGCCATCAAGGAAGCAACACAGCTGCTCTCGACAAAAGAAGCAGGTAAATGGGAGCTCCACACAGATGGAGCATCGAACGCTAGGGGATCAGGACTAGGGGTCGTGCTGAAATCGCCATAAGGGGACAAGATAGCCCAAGCCGTAAGATGTGAATGGGACGCGACTAACAATGAAGTTGAGTATGAAGCACTCGTATTTAGGCTCATCCTGGTGCGCGACCTAGGAGTTCAAGAAATCGAAGTCATTTGCGACTCCCTCCTGGTCGTAAATCAAATTCAAGGGTCATACAACGCCAAAGACGATATAATGATAGCCTATCTGGATGTGGTCAAGAAACTAATCAACCAATTCCAGAAATTCGACATCAGACAGGTCCCCAGAGATCTCAACGCTCAGGCCGACGCACTAGCCAACCTAGGGTCCGCCCTGGATCCGAAGGAATTTCCAAACATCCCATTGGCACACATCACGATACCGGCTGTCCCAAAAATACCCAAGGAACAGAGCACACCATTGGAAGAGCTTGTCGCATTGGAGGTAGGCGACCGCCCAGAAGAAGACATTGTCAACGATCATGACAACTGGACACTACCTTACCTCAAATGGCTAAAAGACGACATCCTGCCCAATGACAAAACATAAGCAAAAAGGCAAAAGGTACAAGCTCTCTCCTTCGACATTAGAAGTAATGTCTTGTTCAAAAGATATGCCACAGGGATACTCTTACGATGCCTCAAGACTCCAGAGGTCGAACGTATCTTGCAATCATTACATGAAGGAGAGTGTGGCAACCACACTAGAGGATGAAGCCTCTCGGGGAAAGCCCTGCGAACGGGATACTACTGGCCCACAATGAACAGAGACGCGATGGAGTACACCAAGAAATGCGACGCCTGTCAACGACACACACCAGTTCCGCACCAACCCTCAGAGCTCCTCCATCCGACTCTAGCACCGTGGCCCTTCATGAGATGGGAATGGACATAGTCGAAAAACTCCCACCTGCGTCGGGCCAACGGGTCTTCTTCCTCGCCATGACAGACTATTTTTCCAAATGGGTCGAAGCGGAAGCATATCGAGAGGTAAAAGATCAACATGTCATTTCATTTATAAAACGCAATATCATGTGCAGATTTGGCGTCCCATCAGAATTGTGTGCGACAATGGCTCCTAATTCATCAGTCATAAGACTCGAGCCTTCAGCGACCAGTGGAACATCAAGTTGGTCACGTTCACTCCTCGATACCCGCAATCCAACGAACAAGCCGAGTCTAGTTACAAAATCATCATCAACAACCTCAAGAAACGCCTCACAGGGGCTAAGGGAAAATGGGCGGATGAACTTCCCCTCATCCTCTAGTCCGACAGGACCACTCCAAAGAACGCAATTGGACAATCACAGTTTTCACTCGTCTACGGAAGTGAAGCGGTCATTCCCGCCGAACTATTAGTCTCAACAACTCGTTATGGTCTCCAGACGCATGAACAAAACGACGTCGAACCAGCACACAACTTAGACACGATCGACAAGACTAGGGAAAAAGCTAGAACTAGAATGGTCAGGTTTCAGCAGCAAGTCGCGAGAAGTTACAACAAGAACGTCCGGGCCAAATTCTTCAAAGTTGGTGATTGGGTCCTCAGAAAGACATTCCAGAACACCAGGGATCCGACCGACGGCAAACTCGCACCCCAGTGGGAAGGTCCTTACCTCATCAAAGAAGTAGTCGGACAAGGGGCATATCGACTAGAAGACAAAGACGGACAACCAATCCCGAGGAGCTGGAACGCCACACATATAAAGCTATATCACTTCTAACCTCGTCTGGTAAGACACTAGAACCCCCTCATTTTTTACATAGTATCGCTATGACCCGACTCTATTCCATGAACCTCATACTTACGTCTAGCAAAGACACATTCTTATGACCATGAGTATAGGAAAACACAAAGACAAGCTGGATCCAGTCACACACAAAAAGCGCTTACACTACATTTACACGATCGATCGGAACACGAGGAGATGAGTACCAAAGGCACGCCGGCACACCGTCTGCCTTATACAAAACATAAGGTCAACACCTTCTTACATTTACACAATAAAAACATATTGCTCCCCTTCTCAGCATAATACAAGTCATGACTAAACAAAAACGTACATATTTGCAGGCCTCCCTTTTCCTATATGACACAGAAAGCCCTACTCGACGGAGAACACAGGCAAATCCGAAACAAGTCAAAGGCATCGCGATGATCTTTCCTAAAAAGAATCCGACAACTATTTAGACGTAGAACAAGATCAATCTTTTGTAAAAAAGAGTACGCCAATAATAAAAAGAGTCTAATTCTTTCTTACATTCATGCAACCCGCGATGGTGGACGGGTCGCCAAAACATATTGTCTGCCTACACACATGTAGGACTTCAAACATTCCTAAAAACATTCTATGCGACCCGCGATGATGGACGGGTCGCCAAACCAAAAGTACTTGACCCACACACAAGTGGGGCCACAAGTCATTCGCAAAAGGTTCATAAAAAAGGAGGATAAAGAACTAGGAGTCAGGAGTCGCATCATTACCTTCGGCGGGAGCTGGGTCGGACAAAGGCTAGGGCTCGGATGGCACGATAGGAGCAGCACCACTGGAATGAACTTCATCTACACCGGCACTCTCATCAGGAGACTCCTCTTCAATACCGGCAAGTCGAAACAACTCCACCCCCGGATTCCCCTTAGGAAACAAGGTATCCATATTACCTTTCTCCGTCTTCAAGTCCCAGGCTTCATGCTTGCCCTCTTCGAACTCCTCGACCATTTCGACGCGCGACTTCAACGCATAGAAAGCACCAACATCACACGCGATTCGACCAACGTCGATCCTGACTTGCTTGACCATCTCCTCAACACCCACTCGACTCTCATTAAATTTCTTCTGACAACACTCTAGCTAGTCTTGACAAGCCTTCAGCTCTCCCGCAAAGCGACACTCGGCGTCCTTCAGACGACTCTCACCTCCCTTCACTTTAGTCTTCAATGCCGCCAAGTTGTATTCCGATTTGGCAGCCCTCTCCTCAGCTTTGGAGACCATCTCCTTCACGCCAGAGTAGGCGCCCAAGAGGAACTAAAAGGTCTAGAAGACGCAAATTAAAGAAAAGACATATAAAAACGCCATCCGGTAGAAAAATAAAAACTACAAAGACTTGACAGAAAACTTACCTTCCAAGCGGAACAACCGGCCTCGCCAATACAGTCCAGAGGCAAGATCCCATCGACTTTAGATTTCAATGTCGGGTCTTGGACCTAGAACAGATCAGCGATCGACCGCCCGACTAGATCAATCCTCTAGATTCCAGAAGGGATATCCGATTTCTTTTTCGGAACGTCCAGGACGGTCTTCTTAGCATCGGGGAAAACGACTGCCTTTCTCTTGTCGCCAACCTTCGATGGGGGAAAAGATTCAACAGGCGTCGACTTACTCGACAGAGCTCTGGCCGCCGCCAACTTTTGTTCGATCAAACCTTTCCCAGACACGCCCTTCAAACGAGCACTCGACCGACCAACACAAGACGTTGTCACACCATACGGAACATAAATTATGAATACGGCACGGAAACAGAAACACAAGCAACCCAAACAGAAGACTTACGCTTGATATGAGAGGATGAAGAGGCTGACATAGCGTCTTGAGTCGTTGAACCGACACATAGCAAGTTGACGTTCACAAATTTTCGCTCCGATAATGGAATCTCAAGCAGAATGTTGGTTAGACTCTCCGATTTAGCATCGACTTTCATGTCCTCAGGCTTAGGGATTGCATAAAAAAAGAGTTAAGCAAGAAGTTAAAACATATCTGACAAAACAAAAACAAGAGAGAGGTGCATACTTTCGACCCGCAACTCTGTCAGCAAGAACATACAATCACCCCCCCTTTTCCAAAGACTATCGCTCAACGAAGAAGAATTTCGACCCCCATCCACGGTCGTTCACATCCAGATTCGACACCAGCGGCTTCTGACCGTGACGCCTACGCAATTGAACCCGGGAAGAGCTCTTCGACCCCAAGGCATAGTTATACCACAAGGCATCAAAGTCGAAGCCAACCCCCGACTCCAAGTTCAAAAGATCCAAAACCCTAAGAACCCGCCACGCCTGCGGCATGACTTGACACGGCGCGAGCGCCAGAGTCGCCAAGAAGTCACGTACGAGAGGAGTAAACGGAAATTTGTGCCTAATTCATAATGGATAAGCGTAAAAATAAATCCACCCCTCGTATCTGGCATCCTCCCTATCATCCGGATGAGGAAGCCTCGAGACCGTCTCTGGTGGAAAACAGTCGACTTGGAGAATCTGCTCTAGATCTGCCTCCGTTAGCGTCCCCGTCAGGGCGTCAGCCTCCTTCAACAAGAAAAGGGGGGAATCGTCATTTTTGCTCAAGCGAGTAGCACACGATTCGGCAGAGCTACTGGAAACCATATCTAAAATGGAGAGAGGAGGAAATCGGAAGGCAATCTTGAAAGAATATGAAAACATACCAAAGCAAGAAACAGAGAGAAATCAGAAGAAAGAAGATGAAGAAGCCTATTGATTTACTTCGAATCTATGGAGGGAAAGCTAGAGGCTGATAGGTGTTATTTCATACACCTTTACTAGCAATTATTAGCATGATTTGGAGGAGTTTATGAGTAGTTTTAAGGCTAAGTCTGCAGTCCCGACATTGTGGAAAGAAGTGAAGATATCCCAGGATTTGCAGCTTAGATGGAGATGATGAGGATGGAGATGGAGATGGATCTGATGGAGCATACATGGAGAAGACTACCAATAGTTGGTAGTAATGAAGAGCAGCAGAAGAGAGGAAGAGAAGCTGAAGGATAGAGTAAGCGAGTTCACCGCCCCGCGGCGATCCTCACCGCGACCCGGCGGTGACTCCCAGAGAAGCTTGAAGCCCCGCGGTGGATCTCACCGCCCCGCGGTTGTCGTGTTAAATGCCGCGCGCCCAGAGACATTTATTTCCTTTTATTTCGTTCAGACTTTGTTATTTTATTATTCTGTTTCCTTTATTGTTTACATTAGTTTAACATAGTTTTCTTAAGACTATTTAAGCCCTCTTTCTAGGTTAAGAGGCAGAACAACTTCGCTTTACATCAGACGTTATTTTTCCCTTAGTTTTCATTCTCGTTTGAATGGAGAACTAACTTCCCTTTGTTCTACTAGACGATTGAAGCAATATAGTTGATGTATTTGTGAGATTTCTATTCCTTGTTCTTATCCTTATAAATGTTGGTTTGATTCTCTTGGTTATATTGATTATTGATTTCTTGTTGTTCTTCTTAGCCTGATCAACTAGGTTGAATACTTTTTATCAATTGCTAGGATTGCATATAGGGGTTCCGAGTGCACATCTAGTGGCATCCACGATTGTGCGTATATGGGTCCCGAGCGTACAATCGTGAGTGAGAATCAGTTGCATGTTAAGTAGTAAGGTGTCTTTCTATTTGCATGTATCCTATATCCTTGTGTGTATTGCTATTGCTTTGTTGGTGGTAAAGTATACCGACAACTGTGAGAATCGGTGGTGCTTTATCATTGGCATAGTAATAAGTCTATCGACAACTGTGAGAATCGATAGTGCTTAAGATCAGGGTGGGAACAACTATAAAGATAGTAAAAGAACTTGGATTCAATAGATTTCTGTGATCAAATTATATCTCTGTATTGTGGATCTCGCTCTAGTAGGACTACTTTCCCCATTATATTTTCTCTACTCAAACAAACTTGTTTGCTTTGCTTGCTTTGTTCTTTCTTGATAACTAAACCCCCCTTGCTTGTTACTTGTCATTCACGATTTCATACTACATCAGATCTTCCCTATGGGTTCGACCCTTGCTTGCTTACTATACATCTGTTTAATAGGTCTGTTAGGACTTTTTACTTTGATAAGGCTAATCAACGATACTTGCATTGCGCACTTTTAGCCCGTCAGAGGCCTAGGTTGTCCCATCATGCCGCGCAATCGTCGCCACGTCAACCCTCGCCTGTCGCACCAAAACTGATGGTGGAGATCGTGCAAAGTGGAAGTCGTCTTGGCTCCCTGCCCTTAGATGCCTTGAGCCCAAAACGACTTGGGGCTATTGTTGGGCCCATAAAGCTTCGTTAGGCCAAAGCCTAACAGATTGGGCCGCCTTATCTGAGAAATAGGCCAAGGAGTTAGAAGAGAGGCATCGGAGATTCATCAATACACAGACCCGACCGATCCCGAGAATCTCGCCCAAGCCATAACTGCTCGATCTTTAGCAAATGTCAGCCAATTCAAAGGCAAGATTAGAGGTGTCATTAAAAGGAAGATCCCAGAGATTATGCTCGGAAATAAAAAGAAAAGATCTTACGAAAACAGTAACAAAACCGTCAAAGAAGAAGGTCCTATAAATGGGGCACAAAGAAGCTAAAGAGAGGACACATGAGTACTCGTTATCTCTACTCTGAAAAGGCTTGAAAAACTTACTTAGTCTCATTTAGCTTTTTTGGCAACGACATTCGACCACCAAGGATCGGACGCTAGATTAGCCGGTCAAACAAGATTCGACTTTTGTATCTACAGGATAAGTCGTACTTTTTCTTATACTCATCATCATATAATCAATATATCATCACTTAATCTTGCTTCTATTTCGTACATAGTTGATTGTTCATTTGGTTTGGATTTATCGTATTCTATTTGATCGACTCGTTACCCCGTCTGAGGCGATTTAGGTTAATTGATCTTTTTGCCCTAAAATAGTTCTCTTCGGTCATTTTCTTTGTACGTGAATAGGGTAAGAAACCCTTAAATATAAGGAGCATGTCAAGTGGGTCAAAATAAAAAAAAGGACTTGAGTTTGTGCTTTTTTTAGGGAACGAAAAGAACTAAAATAAGTTATCTATGTCTGCGCCTCCGCCTCCCCCGCCGGTTGTGGTGTCAGCTTCCCAAGCGATGAATGAGGATCCTCCTCCTTTGAAGCCTTGAGACCCGCCCAGTACTTGGAAAGACTTGGTTGTGGGTGAGAATGGACAACACCATGCTATTCTTGCTAGTGAATTTGTTGATGGCAAGATCAATGTTTCTTTCCCTGGTGGTTTGGACAATGATCTCATTGTCACGATCACTATAGAGTTATTGGAGGTGCTTGCCTCGGTTTGGAAATCGGCCTTGATTGTCAAGGTTCTCGAAGGCTCTGTTCCCTTTGCTATCATAGAAAGGAAGTTGAGAGAACTCTAAAAACCAGGCGAGAAGATGCGTGTGGCTGATCTGCCTAATGGTTACTATGTTGTACGCTTTGAAACTGAGGGTGATTATATGAAAACCCTTACGGGGGGCCCTTGGACCATCTTCGACCACTACCTCCTCATCCGTGGGTGGACTCCAAATTTTAACCATGACGACTCCTTGTTGGATTCGTTTTTCTGATCTCCCTTTTATGCTCTAAGAAGAAAAGGTGCTGATGAGATTGGTTGCGGGTATTGGGCATCCGATCAAGGTTGATATGAAGACGCATTTCCCTAACCATTGCCTCTTTGCTCGGGTTTGTGTTGAAGTGGATTTAACTCGACCTTTGATGGGGTCTATGATTGTGAATAGTAGTTGGTTTTGTGTTGAGTGTGAAGGCTTACACCAGACTTTTGTTAAGTGTGGTCGGTATGGGCATCTCAACTCCCAGTGTCCGACGTTGCAACCTTAGTCTACGACTTCTGAACATGAGCCAAGTGGGTTCAAGGATACGCCCTCTGGTGAGGCTAGTAATAACCCGTCAAATCCGGGTGAGGTCCCCCTTGACGATGGTGGATGTTGGAATGGTGCTATGGTCAATTATGCTCGCCGGAACAAAGCTATGGCGAGAGCGGCTCCGGCCGCTAGGGGTTAGGCGAGTAGTGGTAATCAATTTAAGATCTTGGAGGAGATCTCTAAGGAAGGTCTGATATATTCCAAGAATCAGGGTAATTTGTTTGTTGGGAAAGATAAGGATATGGGCAATGCTTCAGTTGGTAAAGAAAATCCTCAAAATGCCACGTATTTAGGGGGTAAGTTGCAAAGATTCGCTCAAGGAAGGGCCCTGAGGAGGGGAGAAAATCTTTGAGGATTGTCATCAAAAAGATTTCTAGATATTTGGTCTCGAAGTTGTTCAAAGCAAAGATAAGCTCAAACAAATTGTTGTTGTAGTTCCTAAGGGTAACCCTAACGTGAATTGCAAGGAAGACAACCGTTGTGATTCGCAATTGAGGACAAAAGTTTCTAAGGGCGTGGGTGATGGGTCTATTGCCAAATTGGGTCGTGAACCACAAAAGGATGTGATTGGGCATGTGAAGCCCACTAAGGGGAATGAGAGAAGTGGACCGCTGAAACGGCCTAGAAGCAGGGAGCCTACTTTTACCTTTGATCCAGCCCATTTAGTGAATGTACCTTTGATTGAATCAGGCCCAACACCTCCTCTTGATGGTCCAATTTTACTTGCTCAGGCTTCTGATTCCTATGATATTGAAGGTGTTGTTACATTTGTTGAGAAGGTCGGTGAGAAGATGTTGCATGATGCTTCTTCGCATGAGCTTTCTTTGGTGGTCCATTAGGACCATGTTTAATCTGGGTTTGGTTGCTTCTTGTTTTTGTCTCCAATGATTTGTCTTCTTTGGAATTGTTATGGCACTGGAATGACGGCTTACGTGGTGCTGTTCTTTATATGCTTCATCATCATCAAGTTGATGTGCTCGATCTGTTTAAGCCTCGTATCTCAGGGGTTAAGGCTCAAGAAGTTTGTGACCGTATGACTTTTTTCGCATTGTATACGGGTTAAAGCAGTGGGATTCAAGGGTGGAACTTGGGTCTTCTAGCAGCATGATCGTTCCCCACTGGTTGTTGAGGAGGTTCATCAACATTTCATTCACCTCTCCAAGGTTGATGGTGATGGCGGGGTGCACTTCGTGTTCATGTACGCCTCCCCTTGTGTTGCTGATCGCATGTCATTTTGCCCACTATTACTACTGATCAGCTCTACTTTGTAGTGCTTATCTAGGAGTTGTTACCGGTATTTAGGGTGCTATTTGTAGGGATTTAGAGCACAACTGTGGAGTATGGAGTTGGAGTGAAGAAGTGTGGATATGGTGGTTTGGAGGAGCTAATTGAAGACATCCAGATGAAGAGGAGTAGACCACCTAAGGAGACGAGGAAGAGTAGTGGACGAAGCCACACAAATGAAGGAGAGAAGGGCTACCGCGGCCAACCGCGAGCACGAGGAGAGCCAAGAGGCGTCTGTGGCGACAAGCGAAACGCGGAACTGAAGGAGTGTCACGGCCGCGACCGCGGAATGCCCACTGCGCCCGCGGAATATTCGGAGCTGGAAGTCGAGAGCAAACAATCAATTTCCGCGACCGCGGAATCTGTTTCGCGGCCGCGAAAGCACACGGCTGGCGTCCGTCAGAGAATTTCCGAACTTTGTTATTTTTTTCCTTTTTCCGAGTTTTCTTTATTATTTTAGTTCGAACTTTATACTATTATTTCCTTTTAGATGAGGTTTATGATCTTGGGCTTTAGGTTAAGTCTATTTAACCTAAATTTCATAGCCTCCATTCAATCAGCTATATATCATCTTGGAATCATCGACATTCGCTATCACGTACTATTTTCCATTCAGTATTATTTTCCTTCGAAGACTATAAGGAGCTAAGCACTTTTGCTTAGTCCGACAATTGAAGCCTAAGTTTGTATTTGATTGTGAGGTTATTCCTTTAATCTTTCCTTGAATGTTATTAATTCTTTTATGCTTCATCCAATTGAGTTATATTGATTTCTCTAGATTAGCTACCTAGTTTTATTGATATTATTCATACTGTAGGATTAGGATCTTGAATAGTATTGGTTGGATCTAACTCATCAGTTGTTGTGATTATTATTATTAATATTAGTTTCCCTAGCCTGACAACCTATTTGAGATTAGTATTATCTATAGTGTTAGTTACCTCTTTCTGGTCAACTTGTTGAGATCAATATTATTCATCCCTAATTCAGAAGTAGCAACCACGATTTACTGGAACGAGTTGTGAATGTTTATTGTGAAGAGAATTAATTGCATGTCAAGTACTGACGAGTTGTTAAGTATTGCATGAGCCTATCTATTCCTGAGCTTATTCTGCTGTTAGATTTATCTTGATAGTTTCTTGATTGGTTTAATAGTTAGGGTTACCAGGCCGAGTTGGACTGATAACTATTTTAGAACAGGGATTAGGACATTCATAAGGATTGAGGACTAGGAATAATTAATGATCAATCAACCAAACTGAAGGTGGATATTTGTCTGGCTAAGTGTTTTCCCCAATTGATTTCAACCTTTCGTTTTGTTTACTTTGCTTTGTTTACTTGTTTCACAACAATCAACCAATTCCCCCCTTTGTTACTATTGCATGCAATCTACATAAACAAAATAACTCCTCCATGTGGGATTCAACCCTTGCTTACCCAGACTACTAGTTTAGGTTTGTTAGGATTTATTTTGACCAGGTTAACAGGACTAAAACCTGCCTGTCAAATTGGCGTCGTTGCCGGGGAGGCAAGTTTTGTTTTTTCTTTGTGTGTGTTTGTGTGCAAATTTTTGTGTGGACCTATCTTACGGTCCACACTCGTGCTACTGATTTTTTTCCCTTTTTGATTTTTTGATACAGAGATGGAGAGATTTCCTCAATTCGGGCAGGAACCGAAACATGAGCCATTCTCCTACGCATTTTCTCCAGAGAGGGGATATTGCCCAACTTCCAGTGCAGCAAGGCCAGTTAAGCCCTGTAGAATCTATCATGATCCGCTGTACCCCACTGACGAGTGCCCAAGACTTCCTGAATATGCAGCTGCAGTAAACGCTACAAGAGGTTTTAATCCGCCAAGGCCAAGATATGCCCCACACTCAAACACCTACAACCCAGGGTGGAGGGATCGCCCCGATTTGAGTTATGGGGACCATCAATACCCTCCATATGGCCATGACTACCAGGAGTCTTACCCGGGGCCATAAGATTTCTATCAGCAGAGCGCCCCACAACAGTACGGCCAGCCATATGTGCATAGATTCCAAGGTCAAAATGCAAGCTCGCCTATGCCCGATGCTGACATACTCAATACTATCATGCAGAGTATAGCGACCATGGCTAGCACTGTAACCTCAATGGGGGCAAAAATTGAAACAATGGTCCAACATCAGCACGAGACGAATTCTAGTATTCAGACCTTGGAGAATCAGTTTGGACAAGTCGTCGCTCAAGTGTTGAGCAAGTTAGAGGCCAGGGAGTCCAGGCAAATACCATCTCAAACGGTGGTGATCCAAAGGGAGAGCGTATGTGCCATGACGCTAAGGAGCGAAGCTGAGGTGGAGGCCAAGCGAGCCAGAGAGAAAGACGTCCGTGACCATGAGGAAGAAGGCCGCGACCGCGGCGTGACTACTAGCGAGAAGGACGAAATCGACGCAAATCCGTGACCGCAGCAGGAGATCCACAACCGCGGAAAAAGCACGGACGAAAAAGAGGAGCAGGTCGAGCATTTTCCGCGACCACGGCAGGAGATCCGCGACCGCGGAAAAGGGGCTGAAGAAGGCGATCAGGTCAACAATTTTCCGCAACCGCGGCCACCAATCCGCGACCGCGGAAATACCCCAGAAGCATCCTCTCCCCTCGAAGTTGCATACGACGCATATGTGCGCCCCTACTTCCCTCTGCTCGGATCAGTAAAGCCTCCCGCACCCTTACCTGAAGCTCTGAAGGACACCAGAAAGGTGGAGAACGACAAGGATATATTTGAGACCTTCAGTTACTGTGAGGCAAACATTCCTTTGCTCAAATTGGCAAACAGCATCCCTCGCTGCAAGGAATTCTTAAAGGCGCTGTGCAAGATCAAGAAAAAGCAAAAGGGGAAGCACAAGAAGGAATCTAGGATATTTCAGAGGGTAAATTTCTCTACGCTGGATACGGGGCAAGATAAGCATGCAACCCCTGAGATGTTGGGTAGGCCATTTCTGAAGATGGCAAGTGCAATCATGGATGTAAACAGTGGTCCACCCATCATGAAGTGCAAGGGAATGGGGGTAAAGCTCAACATAGAGCATACAAGGAGGCATCCCCCTGATATTGAGCCCAAGAGTTCAGTTGTTGTGAGCAACCCCAGTTGAGTGGAAGAGTAGAAGGTCGAGCCACGACGTTAACTAAGGCGATGTCCGGGAGGCAACCCGAGGTATGAATTTCTTTTCTTGTCTTTTCTTTCCTTGTTTTTAGTTGCTCTTGTTTGTGTTTTGCTTTTGTTTTTGTTTTTGCATTTTAGACTAACCTGTAGGGAGGAGGCCCGAACCACATTGAAAAAGGTGTTTTCCAAACCAATGTAAGCCCTCCTATTGCCCTGCACTCGTAAAAAAAAACGAAAAAAAAATCCGAAAAAAAAAGAGAGAGTTTCATCGAAGGCCAGCTGTCTGAATACTCCATGGAGAGGAGGTGCGCATCATGTTGCCAAGGAGGAGTCATTAGCGCTACACATTATTTGGCAACGATGATGGCCCTACAGTCGACAGCTGAAGAGGAGAAACACCAGGGCCCACACCACGATTACATCTGGGCCTATTTTTTGTGTTCGTTAAAGGCCATGCAACCCCGTTCCCTTGAATTACCACTTCTCACCACAGTGGTTCCTTTTGGTTGTATGGTAGGAGTTGATTGAGTTGAAGGCCGTGCAGCCCTGATTTCCTTGATGACCACTACACATTACAGTGGTTCCCTTTGGTTGCACGGTAGAGATGAGTCGATGACGCCCGCCACAGCACCAGAGACCTGAGCGTTCATTGCTTTACCGCCAGCAACAACTTCAGTGTCCAAGCCAACTCGGCGACGTTTGTGAGTTAATTTTTTTCCTTTCCCTGTGCTTTAGTCTTTTTGTCTTTCATTACATTGAGGACAATGCAATGTTTAAGCATGGGGGAGGGTTTTATCCTTGCTACGTCGTTGAGGAGAAAAAAATAATAAAGAAAAAGCCAAAATTTGAAAAAAGGCAAAAATAGAAATCCTGGGATAAGCCGAAAACCCGAAAGGGCGGCTTATGCAATAAGCAGGTGGCTTGGACCAGCATTAGGCTGGGGTAATAATTGGTCAAGAGTGATGTGAGATATATTGTGAGCCCATCTATTGAAAAATGAAATGAGTGGCTTGGTGAAAACCCGAAAGGGCGCCTTGGCAAAATGAGTGAAAAGAAGAAGAGTGATTTTTAGGAATCATCATTTTACCTGGCGTGGTGACATAAGAAGGGAAGAGATAAGGAGGATTCGGGTAGGTCACTCTGGAGCGATAAGAAGATAGATGGGAGATTAGGATTAGATTTTTATTCACTCTGTGGTGTTCAGGATAAGCTTGGGGGAAGTACTCTGCTTTCCTTTTAGCTTGGTTGTGTGTGGTGATTTGATTGGTGTTGCGTGTTGTGTTGTGTTGAGCATACTACGTTGGTACCTTGGAGATTCATTATCAGGTGCAATTCTTAGAGGAGATGATTTTTCTATGCTTCCTGAGACCTTGGGGATTTGATTGGAGGAGTAGGTTTATTTTAGCTTACTCGAGGACGAGCAAGGTTTAAGCATGGGGGAGTTTGATCAGCTCTACTTTGTAGTGCTTATCTAGGAGTTGTTACCGGTGTTTAGGGTGCCATTTGTAGGGATTTAGAGCACAACTGTGGAGTATGGAGTTGGAGTGAAGAAGTATGGATATGGTGGTTTGGAGGAGCTAATTGAAGACATCCAGATGAAGAGGAGTAGACCACCGGAGGAGATGAGGAAGAGTAGAGGACGAAGCCACACAAATGAAGGAGAGAAGGGCTACCGCGGCCAACCGCGAGCAAGAGGAGAGCCAAGAGGCATCTGCGGCGACGAGCGAAACGCGGAGCTGAAGGAGTGTTATGGCCGCGACCGCGGAATGCCCACCGCGCCCCTGGAATATTCGGAGCTGGAAGTCGAGAGCAAACAATCAATTTCCGCGACCGCGGAATCTGTTCCGCGGCCGCGAAAGCACACGGCAGGCGTCCGTCAGAGAATTTCCGAACTTTGTTATTTTTTTCCTTTTTCCGAGTTTTCTTTATTATTTTGGTTCGAACTTTATACTATTATTTCCTTTTAGATGAGGTTTGTGATCTTGGGCTTTAGGTTAAGTCTATTTAACCTAAATTCCATAGCCTCCATTCAATCAGCTATATATCATCTTGGAATCATCGACATTCGCTATCATGTACTATTTTCCATTCAGTATTATTTTCCTTCGAAGACTATGAGGAGCTAAGCACTTTTGCTTAGTCCGACAATTAAAGCCTAAGTTTGTATTTGATTGTGAGGTTATTCCTTTACTCTTTCCTTGAATGTTATTAATTCTTTGATGCTTCATCCAATTGAGTTATATTGATTTCTCTAGATTAGCTACCTAGTTGTATTGATATTATTCATACTGCAGGATTAGGATCTTGAATAGTATTGATTGGATCTAACTCATCAGTTGTTGTGATTATCATTATTAATATTAGCTTCCCTAGCCTGACAACCTAGTTGAGATTAGTATTATCTATAGTGTTAGTTACCTCTTTCTGGTCAACTTGTTGAGATCAATATTATTCATCCTAATTCAGAAGTAGCAACCACGATTTACTGGAACGAGTTGTGAATGTTTATTGTGAAGAGAATTAATTACATGTCAAGTACTGACGAGTTGTTAAGTATTGCATGAGCCTATCTATTCCTGAACTTATTCTGCTGTTAGATTTATCTTGATAGTTTCATGATTGGTTTAATAGTTAGGGTTACCAGGCCGAGTTGGACTGGTAACTATTTCAGAACAGGGATTAGGACATTCATGAGGATTGAGGACTAGGAATAATTAATGATTAATCAACCAAACTGAAGGTGGATATTTGTCTGGCTAAGTGTTTTCCCCAATTGATTTCAACCTTTTGTTTTGTTTACTTTGCTTTGTTTACTTGTTTCACAACAATCAACCAATTCCCCCCTTTGTTACTATTGCATGCAATCTACATAAAGAAAATAACTCCTCCGTGTGGGATTCGACCCTTGCTTACCCAGACTACTAGTTTAGGTTTGTTAGGATTTATTTTGACCAGGTTAACACGACTAAAACCTGCCTGTCAACTACTAAGCTGGAATGTATAGTTGGCCCCTTATTTGTGAGCAGGGATTTTAATTGTATTAATACGCTCTACTTTATAGTGCGTAACTAGGAGCTGTACTAGGTTATTAGGCACCATTTGTATGGGTTTAGGAGACAATGTAGGATTATGGAGCAGTAGAGTAGAAGTGGAGAAAAGGAGGATTTTACTGAAGTGTTGGAGCATACAGAAGCTAAGAAGGAGATCCGCAACCGCGGCCAGGAGAGCAAGGCGCAGTAGAGGGAGATTTTGTCAAGAAGCGGAGAAGGCAAAATCGCGGGCGCGGTATGGAGTGTCGCGATCACGGTCAAGGCGAAATTAGCTGGAGTGCTACGAAGTGTAAACTGCGGGCCCTTGGACCATCTTCGACCACTACCTCCTCATCCGTGGATGGACTCCGAATTTTAACCCTATCACGGATATTATCACGACGACTCCTTGTTGGATTCGTTTTTCTGATCTCCCTATTATGCTCTAAGAAGAAAAGGTGCTGATGTGATTGGTTGCAGGTATTGGGCATCCGATCAAGGTTGATATGAAGACGCATTTCCCTAACCATTGCCGCTTTGCTCGGGTTTGTGTTGAAGTGGATTTAACTCGACCTTTGATGGGGTCTATGATTGTGAATAGTAGTTGGTTTCGTGTTGAATGTGAAGGCTTACACCAGATTTTTGTTAAGTGTGGTCGGTATGGGCATCTCGCCTCCCAGTGTCCGACGTTACAACCTTAGTCTACGACTTCTGAACATGAGCCAAGTGGGTTCAAGGATACGCCCTCTGGTGAGGCTAGTAATAACCCGTCAAATCCGGGTGAGGTCCCCCTTGACGATGGTGGATGTTGGAATGGTGCTATGGTCAATTATGCTCATCGGAACAAAGCTATGGCCAGAGCGGCTCCGGCGGCTAGGGGTTAGGCGAGCAGTGGTAATCAATTTAAGATCTTGGAGGAGATCTCTGAGGAAGATCTGATATATTCCAAGAATCAGGGTAATTTATTTATTGGGAAAGATAAGGATAAGGGCAATGCTTCAGTTGGTAAAGAAAATCCTCAAAATGCCACGTATTTAGGGGGTAAGTTGCAAAGATTGGCTCAAGGAAGGGCCTTGAGGAGGGGAGAAAATCTTTGAGGATTGTCATCAAAAATATTTCTAGATATTTGGTCTCGAAGCTGTTCAAAGCAAAGATAAGCTCAAACAAATTGTTGTTGTAGTTCCTAAGGGTAACCCTAACGTGAATCACAAGGAAGACAATCGTTGTGATTCGTAATTGAGGACAAAAGTTTCTAAGGGCATGGGTGATGGGTCTATTGCCAAATTGGGTCATGAACCCCAAAAGGATGTGATTGGGCATGTGAAGCCCACTAAGGGGAATGAGAGAAGTGGGCCGCTGAAACGGCCTAGAAGCAGGGAGCATACTTTTACCTTTGATCCAACCCGTTTAGTGAATGTACCTTTGATTGAATCAGGCCCAACACCTCCTCTTGATGGTCCAATTTTACTTGCTCAGGCTTCTGATTCCTATGATATTGAAGTTGTTGTTACCTTTGTTGAGAAGGTCGGTGAGAAGATGTTGCATGATGCTTCTTCGCATGAGCTTTCTTTGGTGGTCCATTAGGACCATGTTTAATCTGGGTTTGGTTGCTTCTTGTGTTTTGTTTCCAATGATTTGTCTTCTTTGGAATTGTTATGGCACCGGAATGACGGCTTCAGTGGTGCTGTTCTTTATATGCTTCATCATCATCAAGTTGATGTGCTCGATCTGTTTGAGCCTCGTATCTCAGGGGTTAAGGCTCAAGAAGTTTGTGACCGTATGACTTTTTTCGCATTGTATACAGGTTACAGCAGTGGGATTCAAGGGTGGAACTTGGGTCTTCTAGCAGCATGATCGTTCCCCACTGGTTGTTGAGGAGGTTCATCAACATTTCATTCACCTCTCCAAGGTTGAAGGTGATGGCGGGGTGCACTTCGTGTTCGTGTACGCCTCCCCTTGTGTTGTTGATCGCATGTCATTTTGGCCCACTATTACTACTAAGCTGGAATGTATAGTTGGCCCCTTATTTGTGAGCATGGATTTTAATTGTATTGATACGCTCTACTTTGTAGTGCGTAATTAGGAGCTGTACTAAGTTATTAGGCACCATTTGTATGGGTTTAGGATACAATTTAGGATTATGGAGCAGTAGAGTAGAAGTGGAGAAAAGGAGGATTTTAGTGAAGTGTTGGAGCATACAGAAGCTAAGAAGAAGAGCCACAACCGCGGCTAGGAGAGCAAGGCGCGGCAGAGGAAGATTTTGTCAGGAAGCGGAGAAGGCAAAACCGCGGGCGCGGTATGGAGTGTCGCGATCGCGGTCAAGGAGAAATTAGCTGGAGTGCTACGAAGTGTAAACTGTGGGCGCGGTCAGGACGCCGCGGTCGCGGCATTAAAGATCAGAGACAACGCGAAGGATTTCGACGCGGATTTCCTTGTTTACTTTATTTTCCTTATTTTCTTTATTTTATATTTTTATATTTCGGTTATTATTTTTAGCAGATTTCGTTTAGGTTATAAGTACTAAGATTTCATTAGGTTATTATCATTCATTCTATCATATTTTCAGAACGAGAGTTTAGAGTTTTTGGAGTTTTTGCAAGACCATGAAGAACTAAGTTTCCTTTACTTAGTCAGACGATTGAAGCCTTTGTTTGTTTTGGTTGTGAGATTATAACTCTTGTTCTATTCCTTTCAATGTTATTGATTCTCTAGTTCTTAATCCCTTTGAGTTTTACTGATTATACTAGCCTGATCAACTAGTGGTTATTAGTATTATTCTTATGCTAGAGTTAGACTGTTTCTGGTTGAAATACCTAATTCAGAGTAGCAACTACGATATTCTAGAACTAGTTGTGATAGTTTATTGTAGATGAGAATTGATTGCATGCTAAGTAAAACTGGTTGTTTTATGTTGCATGTATCCGCTGAATTTATTTGACTTATTGTTGCTATTTAATTGAATCTGGAATGTTTCCTGGTTGTTTGATAGTTAGTATTATCAGGGTCTGGTTGTCCTGTTAATAACTTAAGAAAAGGAATAGGAACATTCACTGGTCTAAAGAACTAGAGATAATCAATGATCGATCAATCAAACTGAAGTGTGGATATTTGTTTGGCTGAGTACTTTCATCAATATCTATTTACATCATCATTAATTTTGTTAGTTAATTTCATAGTTTAGAATAAACCAATCAAAAACCCCCTTTGTTACTGTTGGTGAACGATTTATGCAAACAGGATAGATAGTTTGATTCTCTGTGGGTTCGACCCTTACATGCCAGACTACATTAGTTAGGTTTTTAAGGTTTCTTTGTTAGGTACACACGACTAATTGCCTATTAAATTTGGCGCCGTTGCCGGGGAATCTAAGTTTTATTCTTTTCGTGTTTGTGTGTGATTGTTTACCAACTGCTGTGTGGACCTGTCTTATGATCCACACCCGTGCTACTAATTCTCAAATCTTAGATCTTGATACAGAAATTGAGCGAACACTTTCCAAGAAACCATAGAACCGTTCGTGAGCAACTCGAGATGGCTGAACAGCAGACTTTGAGGCAGTTAACGACACCGAATCTGGAGCAGCAACCGCTTGCTGTGCAATTTCCTGAGTTGGCTGATGGTGTCAATTTTGAGTTGAAGTCTGGATTGATTCACTTGCTACCCCACTTCCATGGGATGAATGGCAAAGACCCCAACAAGCACTTATCTGAGTTTCACGCTGTCTGCACCAGTATGAAGCCAAGGGGCGTGACAGAGGACCAAATCAAGCTGAGGGCCTTTCCTTTCTCTTTGAAGGATTCGGCCAATGATTGGTTCTACTATCTAGCTCCAGGAAGCATTGATACATGGGCAAAGATGAAGAAAACCTTTCTGGAGAAGTACTTTCCTGCAACAAAGCTCAATAGCTTGAAGAAGAATATCAGCAACATTGAACAACATGCTACTGAGACTTTGTATGAGTACTATGAGAGATTCAAGAGATTAATATCAAGTTGTCCATACCATGGTTATTCTGACCAAGACCTCGTTCTATATCTGTATGGCGGGTTTTTTGACGATGAGCGTAGAATGGTGAACGCAGCCTGTGGCGGTAACATTCTGAATAAAACTATAGCTGCAGCATTTGAGATGTTTTCTGAGCTATCTGAAGGCTCAAGGTAATTCAGCAAGAGAGCGAGCTCCCATGCAGCAAAGGCCGCAGACTCTCATCCATCATCTTCACTACAATCTGATGTGAACGAGTTGAAGGAGATGATGAAGCGTTTTATGATGAAAGATACTCCGCAACAAGTTAAGGCATGTGGAATCTGTTATGACATACTACACCCTACTGATGCGTGTCCAACACTGCAAGATCCTACTGCTGAAGTGAATGTTGTGGGAGGTTCCGGACCTCCTAGACTAAGATATGACCCATACTCCAACACTTACAATCCTGGATGGAGAGATCACCCTAATTTGAGATATGGGAACCAGCAGTTCATTCAGCGGCAGCAACAATTTTAGCAGCCTAGAGGTCAACAACAACAACCATTCAAACCACCATATGATCCTAGACCTCAGGGGCAGAGTTCGAGCTCATCTATGTCTACATAAGACATGATCAAGGCCCTTGCGCAGAATATGACCACCATGCGAAGCAATCTAGTACAATTTCAGCATGAGACCAAGTCAAGCATTCAGAACTTGGAGAATCAAGTTGGGCAGATCTCTCTGGCAATAAGCAAACTGGAGGCTAGGGAGGCGAGTAAACTGCCGTCGCAAATGGAGGTGAACCCGAGACAGAATGTGAGTGCAATTATGCTAAGGAGTTTGAAGGAGTTAGATGACAGACGCAAAGCTCCCTTAGCTGAAAGGGACAAACCAGCTGCAGAAAAA